>OZ005660.1:94913200-96181200 GCA_963930645.1 Salticus scenicus
ACAGCGGAGATCACAGGTGTTGGAACAGTCAAATTAAAAGTTCCCGGTAATCACGGTGTAACCAATTTAAAGTTAACAAATGTTTTGTGCGTTCCAAAATTGAAATGCAATTTAATGTCTATATCAAAAGCTACTGCAAACAACTGCCGAGTTGTATTTACCGAAAAATGTGCAAAAATTACGGAGCAGGACGGCTCTCTGATTATAAGTGCTACGAGAAAAGGTGATTTATATTTTTTTCAGCCGCATGTGGATATCGCTGCATCAACTCAGGTAAGCAACTTTCATAAATGGCATTTAAAATTAGGACATTTAAATGAAAAAGATTTAAAATTATTAAAATCTCAAAATATGTTAAGAGATTTAAATTTTAATGAAAAAGATTCCTTAAAAGATTGTAAAGTATGTATTAGGTCTAAACAAACTGTGAAACCATTTTGTAAAGAAAACAAATTTCATAGTGATGAATTATTAGAAGTAGTTTATTCTGATTTATGTGGCCCTATAAATGTTAAATCCCATGGCGGATCACGTTACTTTATTACTTTTTTGGATGATAAATCTCGTTACATTGAAGTAAATTTTCTAAAAACAAAAGATCAAGCTAAGAACGCGTTCCGGAGATATAAAGCAGCAGTCGAAAATCGATTAGGGAAAAAAATTAAAATACTGCATACTGATAATGGTTTGGAATATTGTGGCGAAGAATTCAATAAATATATTGAAGAATGCGGTATTAAACGCGAATTCTCAGCACCAATGACCCCTCAGCAAAATTCTAGAATTGAAAGACAAAATCGTACATTATGCGAAATGGCGAGGTGTTTATTAATGCAATCAAACCTTCCAAATACATTCTGGGCTGAAGCAGTAAATTGCGCTGCATATATTAGAAACAGGTGTCCCACTAAAGGAATTAAAGAAAACAAAACACCTTTCGAATTGTTTTTCGGTTATAAACCAACTGTTAACTATTTTAAAATTTTCGGACAGAAATGTTTTGTTCTAAATAAAAAATCAAAAGGAAAGTTTGAAGCTAGGTCACACGAACATATATTCGTTGGCTATTCAAATGAATCACGCGCTTACAGATTATGGAATAAGGATACCAGAAAAATTGTCATAAGTCGTGATGTTCGATTTATAGACGAGTTTCAAACAAATGATTCAGCTACTACTGATCAATTAGAATTAATTTTTCCGTCTGAGAATAAATGCAATGATTGTAATATTAAAAATGAAACTCCTATCCCTACTCAAACCGCAGACAGGGGGGAAAACAGCGGATCGATTTCCTATCCCCCTGAATGCAACGGAGAAAGTTTCTCTTTTTGGAAAGGGGGGGAAGCGAGCCACTCTGAAGGGGGGAACGTAGAAGATGTGAGTGGAGGGGAGGAGAGTGCTGGCGATATTTGTAAACAAGAGGAAGGGATAAACAATCCTCCTTTTAAACGCGGTCCAGGCCGACCTAAAAAAATTAAAAGTTGGAACTTTCAAAAGTCTCATAAGGAGTGTATTACAGATACAAAATATAAAGATGAAACTTCTCAATTAGCTGATAACTCATTTAATGAAATTAATCCCAGCGTAATCGACGCGTTAAATGGAGATTATGCTAAAAATTGGGAGAACGCGATGAAATTAGAATATGATTCTTTAGTTAAGCAAAACGCTTGGGAAATTGTAGATAGACCAAAAGATAAAAAGGTAATTGGGTGTAAATGGGTTTTAAAAACAAAATTCAAACCAGATGGTCAAATTGAAAAATTTAAGGCCAGATTGGTTGCCAAAGGGTGTTCACAGAAACAAGGTATAGATTTTGAGGAAAATTTTTCACCAGTAGCCAGATTAAGTTCTATAAGAACTGCAATCGCGTATGCTATCCAGAATGGTTTCACAGCATACCAGTTAGATTTCATTATGGCATATGTTAACGGAATGTTACATGAAGAAATTTATATGGAACTTCCTGAATTTTTTGAAAATGATATACACGAAAATAAAGTGTGTTTATTAAAAAAATCTTTGTATGGCCTTAGGCAGTCAGGAAGACAGTGGTTTAAGAAATTAGATGAGAAATTGAGAAAAATGAAATTTAACCCTTTGAATTCCGACAAATGTGTCTATTACTCAAAATATCCTTTTGATGCTATTATAATCGTCTATGTCGACGATTTAATTTGTCTCACTAAAAGTGAAGAGCACTATTTTGATATAAGAAATAAATTAGCAGAATCTTTCAAAATGAAAGATATGGGCCTTCTGCATTATTGCTTAGGCATTGAATTTAATCAAGATAGGGACAGCATCACTATAACACAAAAGAAATACATTGAAGATTTACTAAATAAATTTAATATGGAAGATTCTAGAGTGGTAAATACACCTTTAGATAACAGTGTAAAATTAACTAAACAAATGTGTCCAAATACAGAAGAAGAGAAATCATATATGTCAAAGATTCCTTATAGACAATAAATTGGTTCTCTTATGTATCTGTCGGTTGCTACCAGACCAGATATCACCCATGCTGTAAATTATTTAAGTCAGTTTAATAACAATCCAGGAAAACCTCACTGGATAGCTGCTAAAAGAATACTAAGGTATCTCAATGGCACTAGAAATTTAGGAATTGTGTATTACAGAGACGATAAACCATTGACAGCATTTGTTGATGCCGATTGGGCATCGGATATAAATGATAGAAAATCATATACAGGATACGTCTTTAAATATGCCGGTGGACCTATTTCTTGGGAATCTAGAAAGCAGCGAACCGTTGCTCTATCCACAACAGAATCTGAATATATGTCTCTGTCCGAATCCGCAAAAGAGACAATTCATGTTAGAAATTTGTTAAAAGAATTGGATCCTGAAATTGTATCAAGTCCAACTGCAATCATGTGCGACAATCAATCTGCACTGAGATTAGTAAAAAATCCTGTTCATCACAATCGATCTAAGCACATTGACATTCGTCATCATTTTGTGCGAGAAGTTTACAATAATAAACTAATTGACATTAAATATATTTCATCAGATGAACAACCTGCAGATATTTTAACAAAAAGTTTAAATGCATATAAACATGAAAAATGTTGTGGTATGATAGGACTTAATACTCAGGACTGACGAACTTAAAAATATATATATATTTAAACTGTGTTTTCATTAAGAAATTAACTGCTTATATTTTACGTATTTTATTTTATTATATTAACCATAATTATTTGCTTATAATTCTATTTCTTTACTAACACTTTTCTTATTTTAAGTAACTCTTGCATAAAAATAATTTTCTGTAATTTTTAATATGCTATTATAATGCATAAATATGTTTTATTTTCGAAACATTTATTGAAAAAGGGGGAAATGAAGGATTTCAATGCATGTTTCCTCATATCAGCTGTTAACTAGCTGACACCTGTCATGACGTCAGATGTGACGTAACTGTATTACGTAATCAACGGCGCATCTTCTCTTCTCTGAGAGAGCGTTTTATAAGAGTCTGTACGAGAAAGCTTTGCTAAGCGTGCGGCAAGAAATGCCCGCATTATGTTATTCTACTTTTCTATATATTATTAAATGTTGTGATTGTTTAAAAGACTCTGCTTTTCACTCTGTGGACCCATTTATACCAACACATACTTTGCAAAATTTGGGCACACAGACTATAATGACAAAGAATATTTTTTTGTGTCACTGTAAAAAAAAACTATGCTATGGGGAACTGTAACACGTGTACCAATTTTCAGCTCATTTGAACAGAGCGTTTAGACGCTATTGTGTTCACTCACATCATTTTCAAAATAGTAAACATGAAATCAGGAGACCTCAAAAGTGTAAAAACATCAAAATCTCAAACTCGTATTTTTGATATGATTAAAATACTTTCTTCCTGATAGTTTTCTGAAAGTAACATAGTGTTGAAATGTGATCAACAGAAATATTTTTCTCAGTCCATAATGTATTTGAATTATTTTATCTGTCTAGGTGTAGAAACCAATTTTACTACGACTTTCAACAGGCAACATTTTACAATGAAGTTGTAAAATTTAAATAACATATAAATTTTTTTTAAAATTCTAATAAAACTTGGAGGCACGTGAATAGCCTTTGTAGGGAGATTTCACTCTCTTCTATTTCGCACAGATAATTATAATTTTTTAGCCCCCACCTGTGGCTGATCCAGTGATTCTGTTCTTTGAGCTGGAAGAAGAGAAGTACCACGTTTGATCCCAGATCATGCTTGTCGACCTAGTGATTCGGAGTTTTCTGCATTTTTTTTATTTTTTATTTGCATGAATATGAGCTAGAATTCCTTAGAAAGATCCCCACTGAGGCCATCTTTTCTTAGGTGCAGGTCCCTACTATAGACAGTCTTCCTTAATCCAAATACCATATCATACTTGTAATTTTTATCAGAGTATTTTCAAATTTAAACAAAACATAAGCGTTTCAAAAATTAATTCAGAAATCTACGTTATCAATATCTTATGACAGAAATAATACTAAGCTGAACTGTTGTTCTGGTATATAAAATATTTTTTGAAAAACAAAAGTATTCCTGAAAAGATTTCAAGATTAAAAGAATATTAATGATTGACAGGAAGCTATATTGACAAATTATGTAAATTTGAATTGAATTAATTATAGTTAAAATCATTTAGAATTTATTTCCTAAATTAAGATTTTTATTAATGTAGAAATCTACCACTATAAAGGTCTAATATTTAAAGGTACAGTGGGTCGGCCTTTTTAGAGACGTTTTACTGTATTTCATTTTTAATCAATAATTTTTGCATTCCACCAGTGGTTTAGAGGTTCTTTTCTTAAAGCTGGAAGAGTGGAAGTGCAGGGTTCAATTCCAGGTTGCGTTTATACCTATAGCCATTCGAATTTTGCCACGGTTTTCTCCGAAACTCATGTACATATGGGCAATAACACCTTATAAAGACCCCACCCCCCACATAGGACATCTTCTTAAAAAGGAATCTTTACTATACACAATTGGTCGTATCCCGAATAACATATGCCTACCTATAATTTTTATTGAAATATTTTCACATTTAAGTGGAACATAAGTACTTCAAAAAGGAATCCAAAAAACCTTACATTATTAATAACTTAGGAGAGAAATAATACAAAGGTAAGCAGTTTTTTGTTATGTTTGGTATATAAAATATTTAAAAAAAAAAAAAAAAAAATCCATAAAAGCTTTCAAGATTAAAATAATATTAATGATTATCAGAAAGCTATACAGACAAATTATTTATAGAGTTAAAGTCTTTTAGAATTGGTTTTTTGCATTTATGATTTTTTGAACCTCTATTTAATGACCACCTATGTAACCGTCCAAAATTTACAGCTACAGTTTGTAGTTTTTTTTAGAGAGGTTTTACTGTATTCTGTTCCTAACCGATATCTTTTTGTGATAACTGTAATTTTTAACAAAATATTTCCACATTCACATAACAGATAAATACTTAAAAAAAGAACAACAACTTTATATTTTTAATAACTGATGTTTTTGTTAGATAACTTTATAATAAAAACCTCTTGAATAATATAGCATAAAAATTTTTGTTACTTATAAATTATAATTTTTGTTAAATTAATTTTACGTGAAAAGAAGATAGTTCAATTTGTATTCTGTATTAAAAACACAGATATTAATATTTTAATCTTATTTAACAAATATGATAAGCAGAATAATTAATAGGAGGAGGTAAATAATTCCAACAAAATTTCTTCTCCTCATAACAACATGAGTTCGAAGAAAATAAAAGAATATTCAATATTGTTATTTTAAACTAAAAATATGAAAACGAAAATCGAAATATTTACGTCCATTAAGTGCGCGTGCATGCCAAAATCAAATAAATAGATAAATAAATAAAACTTTCTAGTTGCGACAATAGATGGCAGCAGCTCTGATATATGCGTCCCGAAAAGTTCGTTTTGGGACCGGATTTTACACTACGCCGTTATCGTACCCACTGAGCTCCATAGTAACCTGAGGATTGTACTACCATGATAACGAGATATATATCTCGTCGTTCAGTACCAGTACGGCAAAACATTCGTCTTTTGTCTTCATTACTCTGTTGATTTTTATAAGTATAAAATGATAATATGTTGTGCAATTAATTGCACGAACAGACAAATCTGCAGGACCGAACAAAATTGTTCAGGAGTGAAAGGGAGGAAATTTCACAGGTAAATATTACATATTAATTTTATTTTGATGTCAAATTCTGTCACATTAAATATGTAATTACCATAGGCGCTAATTTTTCAAAATATCAGGGGGCATAATCGAATATAAAGTATCCGATTATCCAGGCAATGAAAAATATTCTTCCTTGCTGCTTCTCAATGAAGATCTGCACTCACTCTACTGAAATCAAACTGGTACTTAAAATCAAATGACATTCTGTATCTGTAAGACAGTTTTTAAAAACAGAATTAATAATCTAAAGTAAAAATAATGTTTAAATTTAATCAATAAAATATTTATCAAATTTTGCATAAATATTTGGTTCTAAAATCCGCGATTGTAATGAAATGCTCGCCCTCTGGTGGGCTAGGGTGAAATTTTCATACCACTGCATATCATCATATTATGCAATCGATTTTCCATGATGTAATGGCGGAGAAAGAACAATAATAAATACACGAGGCTATTATATTTACTAACAACTGCAGTTCAGAAAGCGCCATCTATCGATCATTACAAACGCGGATAGCACCAAATATAATGTTAAAATTTCCAGGGAAATTATTTACTATTGGATATATCTGCAGAGTTCTTGACAGGATGGCAATTTGTGTCAATTCTTGCCAAAATCTCAATCATGGACAACACTTTTGTCGCTTAAAATATTTCATAAGCTTGTTTTTTACTATTACTTTTTGAATTAAAGAATTTAATTTACTTCAATATCTACAGAATTTTGATGAAAAATTAGTTTAGAAATGGAAATCAAAGTATTAAATAAACAAGTTCATAACTTCAATTTTTGTTGTTTATCTGGTCATCATTAATAGTTCAATATAATTAAAATTCTTCCTCTCACATAGTTTTACCTCTACTACCGTCTCTATCTGTTTCGAAATAATATAACAAACATGCACACACACAAAAACAAAAGCAGATTTAGTGTTGTAGAATGAACAGCAGTTGCCAAATGTGGTCTTTTTCTGACCAAATCGCATATGAAGTAAAAACACGACGTCCTGTTGGCATTGTTGAAATTTGAAATTGCATCAAGGCTATCGCTCATTCTACACTAGTCCCAAAAAAGCTAATTATATATATTAAAAAAAAAAGTAGTTACTATATTCTTTTATAATGGTCCAATTAACTTAATTTTTTTCAGCAAATCAGACTAAGGGGCTAGTCGTGTCATTGCCCAAAATATTGTTGAAATTCATCATAGTTACTGTGAAATATAACAAGACCTAAAAGATCACAGTTCCAATATTTTTTTTCTTTCTTTCTTGCAATGGCTGCAGTAAGATTTAGGAGAATTCAGATGTCTAACACAATAACATTTGGTTTTATTTCACAAACATAAATTACATTTAGGTATTCAATTTGATTTGTTTATAATTACACTTGCTGAGATTTATTTTAGATGTTCTTTACATATCACTTATTGGGAAAAATAAATTCTTGATTGAAACCTTGGAACAACTTCAGTATACACCCACAACGATATTTGGCGATTATGGCTAAGTCATAAATGATAAAATCATAATCTAAAACATAAAACATAAAATCACAAATTTAAAATAAACAACATATAGGCTACCATATTATATAGCAAACAGTCCAGAATGACATCATTATCATTCAAAACAGCACCAGAGAAAAATCGCCAAATTCAGCTGTGGGTGTATACTGAAGTTGTACCAAAACCTTGTTTTTATTTACAGTTTTACATTTCTAGAAATTAAAATTGAAATAAAAAAACATAGTTTGTGCTAAATTATCTTAAAAGGAAAATATAATGTGCTATTTTCGTATAATAACATTGATATTTGCTGTAAGAACAGGTGGTGAATGGGTTTTACGTCGCACTAATGCTGCGCAGATGGGCAATTGGCGACGGCCTGGGACACACCCCTAGAGGTGGTCCGAAGACATGCCATCACAATTTTGATCCTCCACGGAAGGGATGGCTCTCCCGCTTCGGTAACCCCCAGAGGTATAATTTTTGATGGGAACATGGAGGACTTTGCGGCCACGACAGATTTTACGTGCACCAGCCACCATTAACGTACACGACGGTCTTTGGCCGGCTCGAGTACCGAACCCGCAATCTTCCGATTACGAGGCCGGCGCTCTACCGACTGGGCTACCGCGGCCCGCTGTAAGAACAGGTAAAAAAAAACTTTTAACCCTCCGAGTGCTGGATCACTTCACTCGCAAGTGCTATTTACCGAGCACTCGGTATTCGGCCAAAGTGCTACTTGGTGCAGCACTAGTTTATATACATATTTGCTAAATTTGAATCAGTCAACCTCTGGGTCGAACTAAATTTCCAAAATATACCAAAACATTTATAGTTTTCCGTTTGTCCCCTTCTGAAAAATTTTCTGGAGACGCCACTGCTACCGTAGATTATGGAAGTATTGTATTTGGTCAAACATTTTGATATTGAGTTTTCACTTGATGTACATGTTTTATCTCTTGCATTAAAAAAAAATGATGTTTGGATATTGATCAGTATATGTATGTGTGTAAGAAATATTCTGTCTTATCATATCTCCAAAACAAAACAACACAGGATGGCCGTGGCGTCAATCCGGAAAATCATGGAAAAATCAGGATACTTTATCAATCTGGAAATATCAGGGAATTTTGTAAAAACACCCCAAAATCGTGGAAATTTTCATTTTTGTACAGCAAGCATGACTGAAAGATCGCCAAACAGGTGTTATCTTAACCCCTTAACTTCCCCGGGCATATATATCTATTGGGTGTTTGAATTAATTCGTAGCGTTTTCTAATAGATGGCGTGACTAGTATTCCCCGTAAACCTACTATCATTGAGCATCGTTATTAGTATATATGTCATTTGGTTGAAGCGTAAATAACATAATTTTTTACTTCATTGAATATGTCCAACTTTGTGCCGGATAAAGTGTTTTTGCGGGGAGTTCTACTTCATTACTTGAACATGAAGAAAAGCACTGCCGAAAGTCATTGAATTTTAGTGGAAGTTTATGGAGAGCATGCACTAGTTGAACAAATGTGTCAGAAATGGTTTGCTCAATTTAAAAGTGGTGATTTTGAGCTAGAAGACAAGGAACGACCTGGGCAGCCGAAAAAATTCGAAGATGAAGAATTGAAGTCATTGCTCGATGAAGATCCATGCCAAATGCTTCAAGATTTAGCTGAATCATTAAGAGTTGACTTTTTAACAGTCAGCAAACGCCTGAAAGCCATGGGAATGATCCAAAAGCAGGGAAATTGGGTCCCATATGAACTGAAACCTAGAGATGTGCTCGTCCACACGTCGCAAAACCGGTCAAAACCTACATCGAAACGACCAAATGGGAGGTTCTACCTCACCTGCCGTATTCTCCAGACATTGCTCCATCTGATTGCCACTTGTTTCGATCGATGAGCCATGGCCTGTCTGAGAAACACTTCACTTCTTATGAAGATTGTAAAAAATGGGTCGATTCTTGGATTGCCTCTAAAGACGATTTGTTCTTCCGACGCGGAATCCGTATGCTGCCAGAAAGATGGAAAAAAGTAGTGGCTAGTGATGGTCAATACTTTGAATAATCTATTTGTAATTATTTTTGCACAATAAAGCCTCAATTTTCAAAAAAAAAAAAAAAACCTACAAATTCATTCAAACACCCAATACATTTTTCCGAAGTATAATCCTTTGTATTTTACTGCTACCAGTGAAACTAGTGACACAGTCTGACAGTGCAATAAAAAAACCTTGAAAGTAATCTTGACAGTGTTTGTGAAAGATAAACTCATTTCAAAGTTGATAGAGAATAGTGGCACTTTGAAGCAAATCTCCTAAATTTTCCTTGGCTTGGCAGGTAAGGGGTTAACCATGATTGCACAAGATTGGCTACTTTCTGGTTGAATCTCACCTAGTTAACATTAAAAATAAACAATTAAATATTTTTAGTGCATTAACTTGAGGAATAATTTTATACTTTGATGTTAATATGTTGTGCAATTAAAATGAATCATATTTTTTTTTATAATTTTGTTAATTTCTCCAAAATTTTGAATTTTATTATCTTTTTTGTAAATGAACAAAGAGAAAAATAAAAAAAATTGAGATATTTTTTACCATCAGTATGATGTTTTGAATTGCAATGGTTTAGCGAGCATGTTACACAAAAGTGTGATATACACAAAATTATGGAATGTATATAGGTAACGAAAATCATGGAAAAATCATAGAACTTTTTCTTCTTATATTTCTTGTTCTCATTGTGAAAAATACTCATGGTTTTATGATTTTTCTACTTCTATAATTGTTATAAATTAGAAACTATATATTCATAGCTTTAAACATGATTTTCTTTTTCATAAATTATCAAATAAAAATATAAATTTCTTAAATTCATAGTCAATATTTTATAAATTGGAATACAAAAAAAAAAAAAAAATTCTTAATATAATATTTTCTCTTAAATTAATAATTTAATTGAATTAAAAACGTAAAAAAAAAAATTAATTTAAATAAAAAGAATTAAAATACAAAACGCCCTTGCAGGGACTCGATATCAGGACCCCCCCATCACAAGTCAAGCATGCTACCACTGTACCACCCATTCTTACAAGAATGTGTGCTTTGTTTTTATAGAAATAACTATAGGGGTCATATCTTGCCCCCACGGGTGTTATTGTAGCAGATTTGCATTCTACTGTATGTTTTCAACCATGCTCTTTAATTTAAGCTTGGTTTGGTTTCAGTAGCAATTTTGCGGATTTTATACTTCCCTTATAAGAGTAAAGTTGCAACCAAAATATCAGATGAACACTTTGAGACACTTTAAAAAATATTGCTGACTCTAACTAGAATAAAAGGACTGCCGGGGAGGGGAGACACATATGCCAACTCTTTTTCATATTTACTGCCCTTTACATTATGATTTTTGTACATGACAAAAGTAAATTTCAATATATGTAGATTATATGCATTTGTTCTTATAAGTATTCTAAACTTATCCCTACGCCAGGGAAAAAAAAAGTGTTCAAAGGCCCCTGGACACTTAACGGCCCTCTTCACTTACCGTCGCCAGAAGCCCGAACCAATGTTATTCTACGGGGAAATTTTCTTTACAAATAACTTATTAACTAATACATATTTTTAAATTCTGTTTTCGCATTCAGAATATTTCCAACTGTTAAATTGATGGACCTTTTTTAAAAATATATTTTTAAACTTTTTAATATTTTATTTTGAAATTGCAAAATGAAAAAATTTCGCATATTGAAAATTTGTATTTTGCAGCTTCAAAATAAAATATAAAAAAAATTTAAAAATAATTTTTTTAAAAAGGTCCATCAATTTAACAGCTGAGAATTTTCAGAATGTGAAAACAGAATTTAAAAATATGTATTAATTAATAAGTTATTTGCAAAGAAAAATTTCCAATAGAATAACATTAGCTTCGGCTTCCGGCAGCGGTGAGTGAAGCGGGCCCTTAACAGGGTTCATATTACTCAGGGAAAACCCTGGAATACTCAGGGAATTTGGATTTTGTTAAAAAAAAGTCAGGGAAAATCAATTATAAAACCTGGAAAATCAAATACAGTGAAATACGCTTAACATGAAAAATCGGTTAACACGAAATGATATAGCGGTCCGGACAGTATACTATGCTGTTCAATATATATTTTTTCTTTTAACACGAAAAAAAAAAAAAAATTGCTTTAGATCTTCAGTGGTGTGTTTGCTACAACAGAGATGTCAACATTTTAATTTATTCCAAAGCAGTTTTAGACCCACCTTTATTTCCATACTACTCTTTTGTTAAGAGTAATTTTTTCTTATTTTATTGTAGTTATATATTAATAGGGGTGCGGATTAAAGGTGTGGCTAAAAATGCCACGGAATAAATTAAAATGTTAGAAACTATGCTACAATATGTTGCTGTCAATGATCATGTGTTTACAGCCCCGACAATGAGATTTTTAACATTGTTCATTGTTAAAATGATTCCACTTATGTAAATACTGATGACGAATCTGACAACTGAATCAGCGATGCAGTTCCTGTCCCGTCTGCTTCAGAAATGAAGAAAATACTGCTGAGTATCCACAGTTATTTAGATGTGCATTCGAATTCAGAGATGAATAAAACAATGTATGATCTCGATCAATTTAAAAAGACAGTAAAATATATCAGATTTTTTTCCCCCAAGAAAACAATAATATTTGTATTAGATTTTTATCCTAACGAATGCAAGTTAGTAGTAGTTTTGCAGGAAATGGAAACAATAATTGATGACATGGAAAACATAGGCCAGTTTTGTTCCTTTTTTACGAATCTTTTTACACGAAATTCTTTTAACGCGAAAAAAATTTTCGGTCCCATCAGTTTCGTGTTAAACGTTTTTTACTGTATTTCTTTTCTGTCAAGTTATATTTTTCTTGTTTAGCTTCAAATCAAAATTCAAATGATTAAGTATCATGTAAATACTCTTGTAAATAATGATTTCTATCATGATTGGCTGTAATATAACATCATACAGTGGAAGTAGATGTATTTTCTCTTCTCTAGAGGAGCATTTCTTGTAATATGTCGCTAATATTTTCTTGAAAATTGTCTGGAAAACTCAGGGAATTCTCCCCTCCCCATTTGAGTATGAACATGATCCCTGCTTAAAATGTTAGAAAAGACCATTTGGTGCTAAAAATGCTTTTTAAAAAGTTATTAGATACCAAATGTTTTTTTTTTAAAGACTGGGTGCTGTGCCCAGCCAAATTAGCCTAAAGTCAGCACTACAAAGAATCTTGACTACTTCAGTTGAACTGAATATTGAGGCAATATTTTGTCAAATATCACAAACTTTATGATTTCTATCTATAATTATTTATACATAAAATTTATAATGAAATTTTATTTATAAAATCTCAGTTTATAAACAATGTTAAACTAATTCCATATTGCTATTTTCATAGTGTAACAATATTATAAATTAATATAAGTTTTTAATTACTAAAATATGCTAACTAGTATCTATTTTCAGTTTTTTTCCTCTCACCCACTATTCATGGTAAGGTTATTTTTTTTTGGCTTAGAAAAGCTTATCTTTTCCCAATATGGCCTAGATAAACTAAAAGATTGAACACCCTGCATTTAGAGTATACAATACCTAACTATAAATTAAATTTATTGCCTATTTCGTTTCTTTTAACTCAAATATTAAAAATAAAATTTTTTTGGGGAAAAAGAGAATAAATTTAATGGTGATGTATTTTCTGAATTTGAAAAAATACATTACGTAATGAGTAATTCTATGAACAAATTTCCCCATCGAGTTACATGGATTTTAACTGTGGGCAAAGTTAGGCATTATTAGTTCTCAAGGAATAAATAGAATTTTAATGAATAGAGGAAAGATCATTCTTGTTTTGTAATTATGCTTAATTAATTGTTATATTGTATTCAATATTATTATTACAACATCTTATTTTAGGTTTCCATTTAAAAACCCAGACCTGTTAAAGCAGTGGATTCTAGCTATTCGTTGTAAAGATTGGCAGCCAACAAAATATTCTTATGTTTGTGGGGAACATTTCACAAATGATGATTATAAGACGTCTGAAAAAGCATTTCTGAAAAAAGATGCTGTTCCGAGCATATTTAATTTTACAGAACACAAACCTCGAAAGAAGAAAAATAAAGCATGCAGTAGAAACAGACAGAAAATTAAGTGCTACTGATACTTCAATTACATCTACAGAAGAAAGATATGTAGATGAACCATGTACAACAAATACTGATGCAGAAAATGTAAGTACTGTTAATAAGGAAACTGAGACTTAAAAGTACTTGGTAAATAAACAAACTAATGGACTTTGCTACAACCTTAGAAAAACAAAGTTGTGTAAAAAGATCAAGAAACAGAAAGAAGAAATTATACAGCACAATAAGAAAATATCTAAATATATTAATCCTGTTCCCTTTATGCTGTTAAAAAAATTATTATTAAAGGAAATAAAAGGATAGAATTCTATTTGTGTAATGTTTACAGCTACTCCAAAGTGATATATTTTTTCTGAATAAAATTCAATTTTAAGTTATATTCTTTGTAAATAAATAAATGAGTTGATTTAGGTTTTAATTTTTGGGGTGTACTTTTTGTGAAAAAATTGTTATTGCTTAAACCTTTGATTTTAGCAGTTACTGTAATGTTTAATGGCAAGTTTTAAGTGTTTCATTAAATCAAAAACAGGTATCGCTGAAAATAATGTTTAACACACAGAAAATTTAAAAGGATAATTTTTATAAATAAAAGTTTTGTGAAAAGGTTGATTTTATAAATTTGTTTGTTTTATATATTTGAACTTTGTGTTGTCGTCATTGTTTCTAATCTCAGATAGTCCAGCATAGGCCAGACCATCTGCATGAAGCCAAGAAACTTCCAGAAAGTCTAAAAACAGTAGAGGGTTCATTAAAACCTTGTCTTTTTATCCAGTTTTAAAAGACGGGGGTTTATAGAAGCCCTCTACTGTTTTTAAACTATATTATTGTTGTACAAAAATAAAACTTTGTAAAGGGACAGATTAGGGCCCTAATTTTTGCCTGGAAAAGCCTCTGTCAAATTTTTTTTTCTTTCATATTTCATCACTAATATTCATAAATATTTTTTAAATAAAACTGATAATAATGCATTAGAGTACACTATTTTATATTATATATGAATTAAATGCTTTTTGCAAATAAAAATAGGGGAAAAACTTTTGAAAAATGGCATATAAAAACTAGCATTAACTAGCATAAAACTAGCTCTAGCATTTCTTCCAGTTATTATTCTAGCTTACAAGGTAACATTCAAAAGGTGTCATCTTCAAAAAGTATTGCAAAGAATATATGTGATTCTATTCATAAAACACCAGAAAATGAAAAAATTATCGGCCGAAATTAATTACAGCGACCACAAAAAATTATCAAAATTAAGCATATTTGGCGAGTTCACACTGCTAGGTGATCGATTTTTAGTACTTGGCAAAAAAGCAAAAAATGGTTCTGTTCGTACACGGCAATCTCGATGCTAGCAAACGTATCGACTAACAGTGCTAAATCGCCAAATATGTTTAATTTTGATAATTTTTTGTGGTTGCTGTAATTAATTTCAGCCGATAATTTTTTCATTTTCTGGCGTTTTATGAAGAGTAGAATCGCATATACTTTTTAGTTCCCCATCATACTATAGGTATGGGGAACTTAGGCAATCGTGAAAATTTTCGACCTCGGTTTTTTGACTTTTACACGTTTTCAGGTGTGAGGAATCCGAAAATGACAAAATTTGTATGGTGTCTGTCTGTAGGGTGTCTCTGTGTCTGTTAGTGTGTTAGTCCGTTAGTTTGTGTACACGATATCTCCTGAACAAATTGTCGCAGAGAGGTCAGATCAGTTTTAAAATATTACTTTCGACACTGGCAAGAACCCTATTCATTTGCAACATTCGAATTAAAAAACTTCGTAAGTTATTAGAAATTTACGATTTTCTTAACATGGGAGAATAGGACAAAAATTCACTTAAACGTGCATTAAATGGAAACTTTTTACTGTAAAAATGTCAGACCAGTTTTAAAATATCAGTTTTGATGTCAGAATGAACATCGGTAACTATAAATTATGCTACTTTGAAAATTTCGCAAGTTACTGGAAATTTACGAATTTCTTAACATGGCAGTATAGGGCGAAATTTCACATAAACATCAATTTTGAGAGATATTTTCATCGTAAAGATGTCAGACTACTTTTGAAATATTATTTAGGACACTGGCATGAATATTAATGACTATGAATTTTCCAATATAAAAATTTCGTAAATTATTGGAAATTTACAAATTTCTTAACATGGCAGAATACAGCAAAATTTCACATAAACGTCAATCTTGTGGACATCGTAAACATGTCAAACCAGTTTCGAAATATTATTTAGGATACTGGCATGAATATCATAGACTATGATTTTTTTTCAATTTAAAAAATTCGTAAGTTATTTGGAATTTACGATTTACTTAACATGTCAGAATAAGGCAAAATTGAACATAAAGTTCCATTTTGAGGATCATAAATACATTAGACAACTTCGAAATAACATTTATGATATTTGTTTGAACATGATTGAATACAAATATTCTAATAGGAAAATTTCGTAAATTACGAATAATTTACGATTTTATGAACATGGCGAAATTTTAAATTTTTCATATAAATATGAATTTTGAGGATTATTGCATTGGAAATAGTAGCATGAAAACTAAACAACAGAACTGACCCTGATAAAATAAATTAATAGATTAGAATAAGATAAATATATCGAAGTGAACGATGGATAGCCTATTAGGCAGGGATTTCATTCTGTCACTTTATCAAGCTTTTGTCAAATTCATTTCTTTTAACATTATAATATGTCTCACACTAGAAATTTACGAGAACATAAATATGATGGGGAACTGAGCAGAGTCCACCTATGCCAACTAGTTTCAATACTTTTTGAAGATGACACCTTTTGAATGTTTCCTTGTTAGTTGTAGAAATTCAATCACAGAGGCATGGTAAAGGCAGCCCTAACCATCTGTCCATGTCCTGTGAGAAGAGAAAGTCGGTGACCATTCCCCCTCATTTACTGTAACATTGATCTATTTTTAATCTTTTGTCGACAGCAGATTTTATTATTTTGAACAGTAAGCCACCCTTTTTTTGTATTCCTCCAAAACCTTGCTATATTTAATAAAAGAATTAGAGTATTCCTAATTGAATCACCAGAATTTTATAAAGAAATTTGTTACGAGATTTTTTTTTTTTTTTTTTTATTCTATGTTTATTTTCAGAAAATTCACAATTGTTAAATTTGTTCTTAAAAAAAAAAAAAAAAAAAAAAAAAATCCTATTTTGAAGTTAAAAAATGCAAAAAAGAACTTTGATAATTTTTTTTCCACTTTATAACTTGAATATGAAATATTAAATTTTGAGAAAAACAAATCCAGATTTAATTATACTAGATTTTTTGATAATGAAAACAGAATTAAAAAAAAAAAAAAAAAATTCATAACAATTTTCCCTATATAATAAAATGGGATTCAGCTGTTGGCAATGATACGCGAGGATCTCAGAGAGCTACAGAACATACAGATACCTTATTTATATAGATTATTCAACTATTATACATGCAAAACAGTCATTAAAAATTATAACTTTCTAGCTTTATATATGTTTAAAAACCATAAAATCATGATTTCTGTGTTTTCTTTATTAATTTCTTTTTCAATAGAATATTTATACATATTTTTCTCTGAATGGTTTTGTTTACTTGTAGCTTTTATAGTATTAATTTTATTTCACAAAACCATTTTAATTTAGACTGAAAAATTTCCAGGAAAACCCACATCTTTAATTCCTACTAAATTCTGTTTTATACTCCCATATTAAAAATTATGAGAAAAAGCTAATGGCAATGCCCCCTGTTGGACAAATTGCACCATAAGTTGATATGCATTAATTTATGTCAAAATGCAACTAAATATAAATTTATATTAAATTCTGGGCGTTAGTTCTCGAGCTAGTATTGCCGCAAAATTTTTTGTCACACACAGACACATTTTCTAAAGAGAGTCGAATCATACAGCTTGTAAATCCATTGAAAACTAAACAGTTATGCATTTTCCCAAAACTTAGAAGAAAATTATTTATATAAAATTGCATTTGTAAGGATCAAAAGTTCATTAAAATTTTCATCAGGTATATTCTCTTCAGTTATATTACATTGTTTTACACCAAAAGATTATGATTTTCTCTACAAGTAAAAAAAAAAAAAAAAAAAAAACCATGTATAAATTTTGGACTTTCAGTTTTGTGTAGATTTACATGTTTGGAGAGGTCCAAAACAATTTGTCTGCCTGTGTGTGACAAAAATTTTGTGACAACTCTATTTGGAATTGCAACTACATATAAATTTATATGAAATTCTATGCAGCAACTTGACAATTATTGCATGTCAGTTTTTGGTGCAAACTTGTCAACAGGTGGCACTGCTATACCACAATTCCTCACATTTATGGGAAAACTATCAGGTTCTGTTGTGTACAACTGAATATAACTTATGCGAGACATTCTGAAACAAGTCTATTCAATTTGAGTGCATATTGACATAAGTGGTACTGCCATTTTTCAAGTTCCTTCATAAATGTCAAGACTGGCTATATCTCAAATTGTGTTGTATAAAATTGCAGAAAACTTTGAAGGGACTTATGAAACATGCTGATTCAATTTTCCTTGTGAGGCTTTATCCCAAATTTTGTTATATATAATTGCAAAAAACATATGACAGCCATTAAGCTGATTCAATGTATGCAAGCGCATAATGGACAGGTCACACTACTGTGCTGTAGCAATTTGCCCTGTGAATAAGAAAGCTATACTGAAATTCTATTAAATAGAATTCCACAAAACTTCTTATATGAAAGGGTCACTCTTATACAGATTTAATTTTGGTGCCTATTAGCCGACAGGTGGTGCTGCTATTTCTCACCATAAGTGTATGCAAAAATTTAATCAGGTTATCCTTTGATACACCAACTAGAGAGCTTTTAGCGATATTTAGAGCAAAAGGTAAAATATGAATTCTTTCGGCAACCAAATACTTTTTCATTTGGCTAACAGGTATTAGGTTCATGTCCCAGTTCAGGTATGGATATTTATAGTGGTCCAAAATTCACTTTTAAAAGTTTATCAGACTGGGACTGACTGAAACAAACTAATAGGCCTATTTGCAGTTCTATGATTAAACTTTTGCGAATGTTAAACACTAAAGTGGCACTGTTATATAGAATGATAGAAGAAATTAGATTGCCACAACGTACTAGTTTGTGCGTTTCCAAACATTCACTTATTCAAACAGCACTTTTGGTCAATACCATAATTTTCTTGATGCTTTTAAGTACTAGCCCATATTATGGCATAGACAAAACTACAATTAATCCAAAAGCTCCCAGATTAATAACACTGAATTGCAAATAATCTTATTCCAAAGTCTTCTTTCTTTTTAATATAAATTCATTCTCATGTTTAGGTTGCCTCGTATCAGGCACAATGTAACAAGGCGTACAAGTAAAAAAAAAAAAGTTTAGAAGTACTGTTTCTTCTTATCAAGATGATTAGATTCATGAAAATTTCCAGTTTTCAATGGATTTATATGTTTTGAGATATCCTAAAAACAATTTCGTAATGTTTGAATAAGTATGTCACTAACCAATTCAAAAGTTTATATTTGGTTTGACCTTAAATCTGAACCGATTTGCTTTTGGTGTATATTTAGAAACAGGTAGCACTGCTGTGTTTTTCCAGACTTTTTGGCATATAAATGAGCAACATTTAAATACAAGTTTCTGAAAATTCAGCAGGTATTTGTCTGGTTTCCGGGGGCTCTTCAGAAAACTGCAGATACTTTCTCAAAAATTTATGCACAATTTTATTGAAAAATTTTTAAATAAATTTAGAGCTACAATATTTGTTTTGCAATACTTCCTTATACCTCACAACCGATAAATTTTGTTGAATTAAAAAAGGGAGTTTATAAATTTAACTGCAGAAAGTTGCAAACTGTTTAACACTATTTAAATTGTTAATAGTGAAACTAAAAAGGAAACTTACTTTACCTAAAAAATTACTTATAACTATGTAGAACACTAGTGCAGCTTTGGCTCCACTATGTTAACATAGTGGCTTTTATAATTTTCTGCAATTAAAGTAAATATTGTAGTGCAGAAATTGTTAGAATGCATCCCTTAAAGATTAAAATATTTATTAAACCAATTAACATTTCTATTTCATTTGAAATTTTAAATAGTTGCACATAAATAGTATTTTCTTTGTTTGACTGCAAAATAGGTTCTTTTGAATAATATACTTCTCAGAAATCTGATCTTATTTCACACCTAATCCTATGAGTCTTGCTGTACATATTTTGTAGGATTTGTTAGTTTTAGTGTCTTCAGCAACTTTTTTCTCGCATCACTAATTAGCGATATTCTATACTGCATTTCAACAATTCCTACAGTTCATCATGCTCTCGCAATTAGCAAATACAAGCGTTTTTGTTGAAGATTTTTACTTTCCACAAGACTAACCTTCAGGGTGACCACTAGTCAGAGAATCATGGGGAAGTCTGGGAATTTTAATGAGTCTGCAAAAGCCATGGAATTTCATGTGAAGTGAGAATTTTGATAAATCTTGTGGATATAAGCAATATGAAAGCTCATTGCAAATTGTTAGTTTACTAGTTTTGTGAAATTTGTGTGAAAAACAGCGCGAGTCAGGAAATTTGGAAAAGTTCTCATGTTAGCCACCTAGACCTCTGGTATTCCAGGTTAATATTAATTTTTCTAGAAGGTAGCCACTGAAAATTTACCCTCATTACCAAGAGTAGTGAATTTAGAGGTTAAACCGGTAATTATACATAATCGGGGGGGGGGGGGGGGGGTCGATCCATGTTTTAAATTTTGGGTCCCCTTTATGTTAAATTTTTACTTATTTTTGTGAAAAAAAAAAGTATCGTGTAAAACCTCCTATTTTAACAGTCATTCTAAGTAGTTAAATATCGAATTGAACCAATTAAATAGTGAAAATATAGAAAAAGGATCACTTTTATAAAATAAAAAGGCTCATTTCATAAATTTAAATTTTGTGAAGGGACCCCATTTATGGATTTGAATTTTGTGAAGGGGCAGCAAAGGGGACCCAATTTTTGCGTGGATCAACCCCTGATAATCTTCATAAAATTTTGGCATTAAAGTGAATTGTGCACTTAGCAGAATAAGTTCCTAAATCATTTCTTAAATTAGTGTTCAGTATAGAATAACAGTAGCTTAACGGGTAATAAACTTAGAGTAGTTGCCTATTTAAAACACCTCATGCTTTTGGGAAATTTGTTATTTTACTAAACTGAATATTGGCATTGAAACAGACTTTAAATTCACGTGCCACACCTCAAAAATTACCAGTGAGAAGTAAATCTGCCATTTCCACCACCCTTGTTCATTACCATAATAAAAATGAATATTCGTAAAAACAAGACCATTTCAAAATGAAAAAAGACATTTTTTTTTTTTTTTTAATGCTTTATTAATCTATTGAAAACAAAACAGCCAATACAATCATTTATAATTAAAACAACTCGAGGCAAAGGAAAAGGGTCATGGAATGCACAGTACCCGTATTGCACACAGAAGCTGCTGTGCCTTTAAAATTAAAAATTCTCCCTACATTAAAAAATTACATTAAATTTAAATATATTCTGGTTAGTTAAATTATTTAATAATAAATTCGAGCATACAATCATAGCCACTTTGTTAAATATCTTAACAATAAATGATCACAACATGACTATGGTGCTGCCATAAACATTAAACATCAAGTGATTTTTTGTTTTTCTTTAAAGGCAATCGATAAAATCTAGAAAAGGCCATTTTGTTTCCTGGCTAGCTATACACAAGGAACTTCAAATGACTAGCCTTGACATCTATGGCAAGTAGTTAGGCACATGGACATGGAAGAAAATGCTAAATGTTAAATTTCCTTTGTAGTTAAGAACATCTCTACTACCCCATTTCAACATAAAATAAATTAAAGTCTCTTTAAAAAATAAAAAAAAGCAAAGTGCTTTTGAATAGGAGGTTAAGAACAATCTCTTGAATTCTCACTTATATAATATAATAATAAAATAAAACAAACAATAAAGCTAAGAAAAATTAAACAACATGACTTACGTTTTTTAACGCAGTCGATTAAGAACAATTGATTAAATAACGATGTTTAAGGTTAAAAAACATGAACAAGTACCTAGCTTTAAATGTAGAAAAAGGTAATGAGAAGTTAATGCATAAAATTCAATGCTAATGGTAAACATCAGCCATTAAGATTGGGTGCAGAGAAAAATACAGCACAGATTAGAAGTGTTCCAGTTAAAATTCTCATTTGGAAGCTACGTACACATAATAAATGCTTTATTTAAAGTCCAGAAAGGCTGCATCATAAAGGTTACTTTAAAATCCAAGGATTAAACTATTTTTTTTTTTCTTTCACTAATATATTGACACATTAAATCTAGCAATGCGCAATATTGAAAGCCCGCACAGCTATGGTACCATAGAAAAAACAATTAAAATAACTCTTTGGTAGCCCCCAAAATAACTATCCCATTAAACAAGCTCATCTCAATAAAACTAAAAAAGCTGTAAGAAAATCTTTTAGTGACTTCTCGTCACAGTTAAAACATAAAATATCACGTCATTTCCTTACAGTTAACAAAATTCTTGCATAGAAGGAACTTTGTACAACAGAAGTATTAACATAAAAAACTTCATCTGAAGTCGTGTGATCAAACATTTTGAGAACATTACACCAATGAAAGTCCCTTTGAACAGCAAATGAAGACCTGCCAGGTGTATATTAAAAACATATTCCAATGAACATACATTGAAAGAGGGGGGAAAAAATAACTGGCAGGTGCTTTCAAAGCTAATGCATGTGCATAATGATCTAGTCGACTTAACGATTCGTCTTGTTACGCATTATAGGCTGATGACTTCGGTAAGTATCCACAGAATGTTGCCACTTCCAACAACTGAGACAGAAATAGCGATAGCATGCTGGCTCTCGACAGAAAACGGGTCCTTGTTGAACTTGACAACTTGAACATATAGCATCTTCTATGTAAGGAAGAAGTTGTATCTGTGAGGAAAGAAATTAAACTGATGTCAATAAAGTTAACATTAAAAATTACTAGTGCTATTTTTAAAGATAAAACCAATTTATTTTTCAAAAACAATAGTTTGAACTTTTTTAGTGCTGACCGAAAATACTGTATCAATGCAAAGAAAGCCAGAACAATTTGCTAAGATTTGAAGAAAAAAAAACTTATTCCAGGAGCAATGAAAGAGCAATTTAATAATAATTAAAAAAATTCTGAAACGCTATTCTATACATATGTATTTTTCCTACTAGTATACATGATTGTACATTCAGTGAAACATCGATAATTCAGCATCTGTGGGAAATAGACATTGCTAGATTACAGATTTTTCCCTTAAAAAGATATTGCAAAAATCTATCAAAATCTCTTAAAAAATAGTTTTAATAAAAATGTATACTAGCCTAATGCACACCCCCCATCAAAAATGAAATAAAACAACATTAGAAATAAATTGGGATTTGCGATAGAGAAAAAAAAAAGAAATTTTGTGATTGATTAAACTTATTGTAGAAAAATTCATGTTAGTTAGATTAAAATTAAATAAAAAAGAATTCATAAACTTTACTGGCAATCCATAAAAGTTGGCTAGTATGCTGTTTCATGTCATCTGTGAGTAACCATTAAGCACTATGCTTTACGGGCAGAGAAAAGAAAATATGATCAGTACCAGATTATAGGTTTCCAGATTATCAATGCTTCACTGTACATACAGTTGCCCACATAAGTGAAGGCACACTTTCGAATCTAGGTGTTTGTGTAATATCTGAAGAAAGATTTCGTCAATCCTTTTGAAATTTTAGGGTGGTGTAAAAACATGTTATGCCACATATTCCAGTAAAAATTGTCCCAGAAACGGAATCTGGCACTAATTGCCCAAAAAATATCTGTGATCACCCTGTAAAATATGCTTGAAATGAGTTGTAGTATAAGATTATCAGCATTCTTTTAATTATATAAATAAAATGTATGAGAATTTCACTTATATTAACAGAGATAAAAGTTTCTTTAATGACATGCACAATGTTTTTTCCTAATAATATGCTAGGTTTTAAAACTAAAACAATGCTATTTTAAGAAACTACATATGGCATTAGACTCGACACAACATTTTCAAAAACACTCAAAACACTAAGGGGATTTTACCCATATTTTCATTTTGAATCTATGAATAGTAATGGACAGATTCAAAAGTATGCCTTATTTGTCGAATATCTAAAGAAATATTTCATAGATCCTTTTGAAACGTTATTTTGAACATGTATTTTACTTCCCTAATTTGTTTTAAGAAAAAAATGAACTCTGGTTCTATTTACTTGAGACAAAAATTTAAACAGATAAAGCTAAATGTTTTAAGATTCCTAGAAGAAAACAAAAATGTTTCGATGAAATCTAAAGAGTACCTAGAAAGATACAAAATTCACTTTGTTAAAAGTGAAATTGCTTTTTCAAACAATCATGAAATTTTTTCTTCTATACAAACCAATGAAATTGTAGTTGCATAATTTAAAAATGTGAAATATAAATTTCTAGAGAATATAAGAATAGAGAATATAAATTTCTAGAGAAAAAGTTAACACTTATGAACTTTTAGGAATTTAGATGCCTATATAAAACAAAATTACCTTTTTTGTAAACTTAGGAGTTTTGATTTCAACAAAGGCAGTACATATTGCTTTCATATAGCTCTTATGATTATTAAAAGTAACTCGTCCAGAACCTGAAATAAAAGTATTTTGGATTAAGACATTGTTGAAGCTATCATTAACAAGGAAAGTATGAAATCTGTAAAATTGCTATTGAAACCAAACCAAGCTTAAAGAGCATGGTCGAAAACATAGGTTACAGCACAAATTTGCTGCAACAACCCCCATGGGGGTGCGATATGACCCCCTAATAGTTTTAGTTATTTCTATAAAAACCAACAAAACACACATTGTAGTAAGAATGGATGGCATAGTGTGCTTAACTTCCGATACGGTGGTCTTGAGATGAGTCCCTGCAAGGGCATTTTGTAATTTGATTATTTTTTCAATTATTTTTTCTTAACGTTTTTAATAAAATTATTAATTTAAGAGAATATTACATTAAGATTTTTTTTTTTTTTTTTTTTTTTTAGTATTTCAATTAATTAAGTATTGACCATGAATTTAAGAAATATTTTTTATTTATAAAAAAGAAAATCATGTTTAAAGCTACGAATAGTTTCAAATTTATAACAATTATGATAAGTAGAAAAAAGTCATGAAACCATAAGTAGTTTTCACAATTAGTACAAGAAATAAATCTTTTTTTATCACAAATATTTTAATTACAATTTTGTTCACCGTCAATTATTGTTCATAACTAAAATTTTGTTAAATATTTGGCTTTTCGTAGAGATTACTAGATTTGTAAATTTCATATTTACCCAGATTTTGAATTTTTTGGAGATGTAAACTAATTATAAATTAGTAAAATCATTGAGAAAATTTGTCATTGTTCAATATTATCAGTTCTTCCAACACCAAATTTGACAGTTTAATGAAATATTTGAAATAAAAGTTACATGCGATGAATAGTTTAGCAACAGCTGTTCTTCATTCAGGATTTTTCATGCAAAAAATTGCATAAATAAATCAACAATTGAGAGCAGACTATTAACTTTTACTATTAATGTCGTAGTTAAAAAATAGTGATTAAAAATTTACATAAAACAACAAAATCTTATCTAAATGTAAGTATTTCCTGTTAAATTATTAAATTTATTGAGATTTAATAAATAGGTTAAAAAAATTATTAAATTGTCCATGCTAAAAAAAGTTTTAATATAATTAATATTCTTTCTTAAAGTAATGATTTTATTTAATTAAAAACGTAAGATATTATAGTAGAAATAAATTAAATACAAAACACCATTGTGGGGACTTGATCCCAGGACCTCCGTATCTGAGGTCAAGCACACTACCAATGCACCATCCATTGTCACACTACAATGTGTGTTTTGTTGGTTTTTATAGAAACTAAAAACTATTAGGGGGTCATATCTCGCCCCCATGGGGTTGTTGCAGCAAATTTATACTGTACCCAATGTTTTTGATCATGCTCTTTAAGCTTTGGTTTCAATAGCAATTTTACCGATTCATACTTCCCTGGTAAGGGTTACCAAAAGAAAGAAAGCAAACACTACTTACCAATAGGATATTTGTGTTTATCTGTGTCAATACCAGCATATACAACACCACCAAATAAGTCGTCCATAATTTTTGCTAAGCCTTCAGCATTTAACATGCCATGAAGAGCTCCAACAAAAATAGTTTTATTAGGATCCAGCCTTTGAGATGGACAATGAACAAAGTTGCTATCACTTATCTTCCATGGAATGATTTGTACCTGAAAAACAGTTTTAATATGAATATTAAAAACCGGGTTTGTAAATGATATTTTTAAAAATATCAGATATTTTGATATATATCAGATAGTTTCAAAATTGTCAATTTATGATAAATATTTTCAGATTTAATGCAACTTAAACACCTATACACATGGGGGGGATGAAAACTACTTCAGGTGCAATTTAAAAATAGAATTAAATATGGGGGAACTCTTGCTGGAGTTAGTCCTACACGGAAATTCTCATACTGAAATTACAGGAGCACTTTAGAAAAACGTTTTCAGATGTGTAAAAATAATTTTTATTAGCTCCTTTTAGCATTTCATTTAAAAAAAAAATTTCAATAACAATTGAAAATTTAAAGTTCTAATTTTTAGACAAAAAATATAAATAATGCTATTTTCAAAATACTTCACATAAATGATCAAAAATCTATATTTTAAAATAAATATCTGATATATATCCATTGATATATCCAGAACCCCCGATTAAAAATATCAAAATAGTTATGAACCTTAAAAATTAAGGGAATATTAAATTATAAATCTTGCAAATCACTCTCATAGTTATGAAAGTTTGTATGCATATGTATTAAATTAAAATATTATTAAATACCCACTACCTATTGAACCTTGCTCCTGTATTTAGGTTGCATTTTGACCAAAAATAAATTTATTGTATGTTGAATATTTAGTTAAAAAACAAATGTTATATTTATTTTTTCGGAAAAGGGGGGGGGGGGAGAAGTACAATATGCCATTTAAATTAAAACACTAATTTTCAAATGGGTAAGGGAGAGCAGGGATGGTTGGATGGGACATTGGGAGGGATGGGACACTTGAAATTATGCTTAAAATAATTATTGTTTTTAAATTGACTTTTCTAGCAGGTGAAGAAACTACAGCACCATACTTCGTGATAACAAAATTGTTTTTATTGTTTCACATATCTAATAATATAACTTTTATGAATTAGAAGTTAAGTATTGTACTACGTTTCTAGAAATCAACTATTTTATTGAAATGTTGTGTAAAGGGAGGGATGGGACAGTGACTCGGGAACAATGGGAATATGAAAAAGAAAAAAAAAAAGATTTTAACTTATATCACTGAAAAAGAGAAAATCAAAAGACAAACTAAGAAAAGAATGAAGAAAATGCATAAAACAAAGTCTGAACTACAGAAAAAGAATAAACAGTCAAGTATAGGAACACTTATTTGATGTGAACTTTTTAAAGTATAATGCTGGATAAAATAGATGTTAATAGTATTAAACATGCGTATAAGTGGCACACTGTCTTTGTCATTTTTCATAATGTAAATATTATGTGTATTTCAGCTTTAAAAAAAAAAAAAAAAAAAAAAAAAAAAAAAAATGGCCCAGGGTTGGGGACAAAATCTCGCCGACGTAAATGAATACAAAGCAAAAACGAGTTTGTAATTATTAGTAATGTTGTATAAAATTTCATGACAACACATACCTTAGTCAGACCACTGACATTCTGACAAACCTACAACAAAAATTTTTATAAATTTTACTTAAAATAATTTCAAGACTATATTAACTTTTGTCAAGATTAGTCATAATGAATTCAATCATGCTTATCAATTTCAAAATTTTTAATTTAAGTTTGTGAACAGTGTTCAACTTTAATGTTAGCAGTGATGTACATAATTTTTAAAATTTTAAATAGTGAAAATCAAAAAGATAAAATAACTTAAACATAGATGAAATGAAATTCAACTGTATGATTTCTTACTTTCTTTTAAATTAATATTTATAAGGCCCTGTGGCCCCCATCAGAGATCACACTTGACACAAAATCAAATTTTCAAATAGATCATACTAATTTTTTGACGCGAGATTTTGTCCCATGATATTATGTCCAGCCCCCCCCCCCCCCATGTCCCATCCCTCCCTGATTCATGTTTCTTTAATCAAATACAAATGCAGAGACATTTTTAGAAATTTATTAATTGGTTTATAAAACTATTTTAAAATGCTTCAAATTGCTACCCTGAAACTTAAAATGTACCATCAGATAATAATTTATAAGAAATATTTTTTTTAAAAAACTGTCCCCTATCAAAATGAACATCAATCTATTTGAAATTGACATAGCAGCAGGTTTAAAGTTACAGTAAAAACAAAAAATCTGGAGTGACTCAACTCTACTTTTTTAACATTAATCAGTAAAAGCGAAGTGTATAACAAAAGGAAAATAAGGTGCATTTTCCTCAAATAGTATGCTTAATTTAACACTATTACACTTTAAATAACTTGAGCCTGTAGGCCATAAACACAAAGTTCTGAAACACTAAACTAAGTTTCAAGGAAAAAGTTACTAGTTAATAGTACCAATACATTAAATCTCATCCCCCTGCTGCATTTTAAGTTTATTGAAATAAAACTAAAAAGAAACTGATGAAAGAACATGATTACAAGAATATGACATCTGTATTAAGATTCAAGAAACTATTTATAAAAAAAAAAAAAAAAAAAAGCTGCATTAAGCAAAACAAAAACACATTTTTGCTAATGGCAGAATATTATTAATTTCATTTACACATAATTAAGTACACATTTTTTTGTCTAATGCATTATTTAAGTCATCAGTACAAATTATTGGTAAGTTATTTTGTGGGTGGAGAGTGGGGGTAGTTTTTTTTAAAAGACATTTTCATTTATGGCAGGGGTCAATATACAGAAAATTCTGTAAACCAGAATCGGATCGGTCCCGCAATTGCCGGTTAATAGATCCTGTACGGTATTTGAAGTGAAATGTAAATTTTGCAATCAACATTGCTTACCTTAAAAATCTTAAATGAGAAAAAAAAAGGTTTTTCTTTTGAGAAAGCTTCTAGTTTAAAATAATTTATTATATTATTATATTTCCTCTTCCATTTTTTTTTCCCTTTTGGTTTCAGAATACAGAGTTAAATGTTTTCAGTTTCTTAACAGCAACCACCTCCTACAGAATATTAGTTTTAAGACAATCTCAAAAAACTTTTCATCGGCAATAAGATAAAATTTTAATTTATATATTCATTTATGTGGGGACCCATTTATTTTTTTAGAAAAGCCCGATTTTTAGAACTCTTGGGTCCCAGGATTTTGAAAGACAAATAGTGTCACTGCCCAGTGGCAGAAAGTTTTGTAGTTGTCTGTGCTTTTAAAATTTCATAATCTGTCTGGAAAGTTCGCGTGTAATCAGGGGTGAAAATGGCGTACACTCAAGAAGCCTGAAAGCAGATATGGGAAAGGGGGGGGGAATTAACATCAATGGTGATCTCATGCAACAGTACACGAATACAATTTTACTGCAAAACAATCTTATATATATATTATAAATGTGAATGTCCGTTTATTTGACTGAGATTCACGCTAAAACTGCTCGATGGATTTCGATAAAATTTCTTATGGAGATAGCTTATACCCTAACTTAGAAAGTTGGCTGCCTTTTATTCCGAAAAAACTTTTTTTTGTTATTTTTATGCATAAAATTACAATTTTGTAAGTTATTAATAGCAAAAAATTAGCCATTTAAATTTTAACCATAATTTAATTGTTGCCAAAATTAAATTTAACTATCCATAATTTAATTGTTGTCGAGTTTATTTTTTTTTCCAACAGGAAAATAAATACATTTATCTAAACGTGAACAATAAAAAATAAAAATAAATAAATAAATTATGCATCTCACAAAAATTGACGTCATTTTTAATTTAAAATTTTTTTTACAAAGTGCTAATATAGTTTACGATGCTAATGTGTTGTACTAAAATCAGTTTTATTTATAGATCCTCCTGGGTGATTTTTTAAATTGTTGCGTTGAAGTACACCGAACATTTTTCGCCAAGAGGTTTAATTTAGCAACAGCGATTTTAATCTAGGTAGGTCAAGAAAATTATAAAAGAGGTTTAATTTAGCAACAGCGATTTTAATCTAGGTAGTTTAAGAAAAATGTAAAATTAATAAAGTTGTGGAGCACGATAATGTTTATTTATTTATTTATATACCATTCACTACGCTAATTTAACATACAAATAAATGAACTGCTGTGTGTGACTGCACTTGCACGCTGTCGGTCAGAAATATTTGATTAATTTAAATTAATATTTAAATAACTAAATAAAGATATGTTTAATAGAAAGCATAGTCTTGGAGACAAACTTGGCAAGTGGGTGACCAAATTTGGTGAAAAATGATAGTTTAGGGTTCCCGATGTTTCGAAGCTCTCCGACACACGGGAACGTAGACCTTGAGCTTACCAAGGGATTCTCGATGGAGTCATCTCCAAGTCCCATCGCCAAAAGTTATAAGTAGGTGTGAGTTGATTTTTGCGAAAGAGTATGTAGTCACTGCGATCCAGAGTTATTCAGAGACCTATTCTGAGTCATTGCACTTTAGGGATTGAGCTCTAAGCAACTGGACATTTTTTGTGAGTGAGTGAAAATTTTTGCTCTGGTGTAGTTGATGTTATTTGCTTTACTCCTGTGGAACAACTGACTATTTTTTAGACTGTCCTAGAACATTCATCGAATAATGACTTATACTGTACGAGTAACAGCTTCAACTGTTTCCAGAATATTCGAAGAATTAACACGAGCTATTGCACTATTTTCGAAAATATTTGTTTTAATAATACTTTTTTTGTACAGATTCGAGAAGTTCAAAAAATGTTTGATATTGCCAAGGAGGTCCCATACTAAAGCTGTGACGAAAATAGTCGCCAATCTAAATATATTCAGTTACAAAGAAATCATTTAAATATAGTGTCCAGCGAAGCGGGCAAAGCCTGCTAGTATAGTATAAACAATTGTGTGTATTCATTCAATTCAACTCATTGAATTAAATATTTTATAGCAATGTTTGACACAACACAATATAAATAATAAAAGTATTAGTTTAACAGAACATTTTTTAAAAGTGAACTGTTGTTATTCGAAAGTTGCAGACAATTTTTTTTTTTTTTCTTTTTTTTTTTTAAATCACTGCAGGCAGATAAAAACTGTCCGCAAGCCGTTTTTCTGCGACTATGTCGCTGTGTTTCTGCCACTGGGTATCACTGAATACATAAAATTAAATAAACTGAAATCATAAAAATTTCACCGTATGAAGTCCTTGTTGAAAATAATGGAGATTTGCATCTGTGGAACTAATCAAGAAAATTACTGAAGTAAGACTGGAAAGTAAGATTTAATGAGTTATGAATACCCACATTTTATGAATGCCTATTAACCATTGATATTTTAAAGTTTAGTTAGGGCAAATCAACTAATCAAATAAGAAAAATAAAACTTAAGATTTTTAACTAATGTTATATCATGGAATGAAAAGGAATTATTCAACAAATCCAAAATTATCCAAAACAGATTTATGAAATGCAAGTAAAATTAAGTTGGGGGATTATAATTAAAATAACGAATAGTTCAGTATGCAAAATAAAAAATGTTTTACCTCTTTTGATCTCATTCTTCTAGATGATATTTTATAATACCAATTTCCTCCGTTACTATAATCGTGAGTACATGCTTGTAATAATGCTTTTACTTGCTTCTCAGATTCAAATATTACATAGTTATATCCAGCTACATAAAAAGAAACAATTTTAGAATTGCACAATTTAAAAAAAGATCGTAGGAAACTTATTTTTAAAGTAAAAAAAAGAGTGCAATAGAAATTGACAAAATACCTTTCGAAGAAGAATATGAGGCACCATTATCTTTACCACGAGGCCATTCAATTTTGACTTGTCCAAAAGGAGCGAAAGCATCAATAAGACCAGCTGGAAAATATTAAAAATTAAAATCAGTTTTAAAATAATTAAGGTGGCTTTAAAGCAATGCATATTAACAGAAATTTATTTTTTATTCTACTTTGAAACATACAATGCCATATTATACACCAGATGATCCTAAAGTAAAAAAAATATTAAAAAAATTGACTGTAGCTCTGCTGTTTTCCCTGAAACGTACAGTGGAAAATTCATACTAGAACTAAAAATACACTGTAAGCCATTTCTTTTAATAAAATCCGATTATTCTTGTGTGGACCTGCAAATGAATAGATCGCATTTTCTGTAAAAGATCTTTTAAAAACATCAAAAACTTTAATTTTGTATGGTTTAGTAGAGTATAAACATTAGAGATGTATGTTATTTCACGTAATAAGTTAAATATTATTATTGCATTGTAGCTTATTTGCAATGTAACATATTACTAAAAATTTCCTATTAAATAAATACTGTCAACTTTACCTTTTCACGAGAAACAAGCGAGGAACATCTGGCGATTTGCCAAAAGATAAATAGCTTCAATATTTACCCAGCATGAAAAATATTTTATTAGGTAAAATGATCTATTGAGTGATATTATCAGTCACAGTAATTTCTCTGCAACATTTCACAGGTTAAAAAAATATTTTAGTCCCATAATACGCTCAAATAATACTTTTAATTGCCATACAGCTGAGCTCTCTGGTATTTTTTTTTTTTTAATATATTAATTAATCTCGAATGTATTAACCGAAGAGATATTTAATTTTAATAACCAAGTCAGTTTTAATGTCAGACATAAATAATATTAATGTGAGAATATTGAAACCATAGATATTAGTTTAGAAATGTGTATTTGGTGTCTATTGTTTTTCATTGATGAATAAAGTTGTTTGGGTATTTATGTAGTTTCGCTTGTTTGATAGGAATGATTACAAGAGGGGAAAATGACCAGGGGAGTTCATATTTATGGGTTAGGATGATTTTTAATGCCATGGAGATCTGTTTGTTAGGGTATTGATGTTTATATTAGAAACTGATGCGACAGCTGGGATTGAAATTATGTTGTAGAATACAATGCATGAGAATGTGCTTTGGAATTGTATATATTTCTATGTGGCGACAAGTTTGATAAGAGGATGATATTTGTATTTTTTGTTTTATTTTCTTAGTCAGATTTTTACAGAGCCTTTTTTTACGATGAATAAAATATTAAAAATGAGTTTAGTATTTTTGTTTTTTTAAATACAAGAAAGTGCAATTACATTAAGTGAAGATACTATTCGAAAATATTGACATTCAAAAACTTAAAGGTTTTAGAAAATGTGTGATAAGGGAAAGGAAACGTTTATATTTAAAATTGCTTTATGGTATGGTGATCGTGTTCGCGAGCGTTTATTGTGATTTTATTTAGAATATTGTTTGAGTTTAATCAAGAATATTATAAGAAAATTTAATATTTATTATTTGAATCCGATTTTTTTTCTCGGGACTATTTTTAATGATTTAAAAAGGAGTAAAAGTGTTAAGAATAGTTAATTATGGTGGTTTGTTAAAATTAAATACAAGAGAATATAAATCATTTTATACAGTTTTTGTAAGCAAATTTGAATTTTAAAACAAATGTTTCTAATTTTAGAAAAACATATTCCAAATGACTTAAGTATGATTGAAAAACATTAATTTTCTTGTCAATCTCGAATGTTCAAGTTCTTCGGAAAATCAAAAGAGAAAATTACTCTGTAGTTTTAAATTTGGGATGCCTTAAAGATGTTTTTTAAAAATTTGTCATTTAATTATTTACTAATTACATATATGGCTTATAAGATTTCTTGCTAAGATATTTTCTAGATATCTTCTATATAAATGTACAAAGCTTTAAAGATGCTTATCGACTTTTTTTAGCATATATACATATTAACACAAAGGAAGCATTAAATTATTGAAACAGTATATCAACTTTATTTTTTTTATATATACTTTGTGTGTGCGTGCGTGTGTTTAGGTAAAACATTACAAAGTTCAAATTTAAAAATAGACTTCAAAATTTGCCAAAACATACCTTCAGTTATATCCCAAGGAACACCACCCAAGAACACTTTACACGAATAGGTTGGGTTTTTATGATTTGAAACAGGCAAAAAGCCACTCCAAAAACAAGTGGGCTCACAAAAAGCTGCAAGGAAAGAAAAATAATGTATTTCAGATTTATGGAAACAAAATTTTCTATCTAAAAGAAAAATAAAAACAAAAATTATACCTGCAGCACTTCTATATAATCTGGCAGCCCTTTCAATAGAATCCAAGTCACCATAATTTCCATTCGATACGGAGCTTACAGACCACCGCCTGTCTAAGAAAAATGGTGAAGACACTATTGGAAGGTCATCAGGACGACACGTTATATTATTGTTATTAAGAGGTGGAGTAGACACAACACCAGATCCTTGTCCAACAGTACTTCCTATGTTTAGGTTATTCTAAAAAAAAAAAAAAAAAAAGAGAGAATATAAATTCAGATGTGAATTTGGAAGAATTTCTGCAAACGAGTCGTTTAATGTACTAAACTTAATGCTATGTTCTAAAATAATTTAGTTTAATATCAGGTTGCCAAGAATGAAACTTGTTTATATTGCTACCATTAAGAACTTATTTGACATTGGCTTAATATTTTATTATTCTGCTTTTTTTGTTGGAAAAACACATCTCGCCTACTTAAAGAAATCAGCATAGGCTCTAAAAAGTATTTAAACTATTTTTAAAAATTAATTTTGTTGAAGATGAAATTGAGAAAATCTCACTATTATAAGGGTGATTTCCAAATCAACTGGTGATGTATGTTCTAATTTTAAAATTTGAACATCATGTGTTAATTATTCTGATTCAAAAAGTATGAAAAGGAACACATTTAATTCGGTGCACTGATTACATTTCTTCAGAGCTGTAAAATATTTTTTTCCCCCCCTCTCTTCTACTTTACAAATAATTCCAATTTCCTGAAAAAGAAATCCATAGAACTTTAGTCTTTTTCTATATTTAATAACTGTTTTTTTTTTTTTTTTTAAATACAGTTGAACTTTGTTAAAGTGAACACTCTTAATGTGAATTACTTTTAGCATGAACTGTTTCCACAATCCCCGTCAAAATGAAGATTAGTTTAGTTATATGAAGATTAGTTCCTGATAGCATGAACAAATTTTTTATTCCTTTCAGATTCACGTTAACGAGGTTCAACTGTACATGAATTAAAAAATAAAGATGTGTCAAACAAAAATGCAAAAAGATTTAACGATAAAAAACACATAAGCAATATTTAAACAAGGGGACTGTTCAGCGATCGAACAAAAAAAAAAAAAAAAAAAAAAAAAAAAAATTGTTTGATGAGAGTTTTATAGAAATTTTTTTTAGAAGCTGCATTTTTACAATCTTCGCAAGCGTCATTTTAAATCTAGCAATATTTTAACCCCTTGGGTATGGATTTATTTGAGAAAATATTTGCACGTGGAATGGATATAATTTTTGGTTGCTTGGAGTAGCATGTAAAAGCAGTACATTTCACGTAAGATTTATTTCTAAAATATCGGTGACACATGTAGTATTAAGATGTCTTCAAGTAATTAGAATTTCAAAACAAAAAAGTGAATGATGTGCCTCGGACGTCAAATGTAGCCAAGGGGGGTTAATGATACAAGCCCCATATAAACTTTTGTCATAAATTGACTAAAAACCGTAATAAAAAAGTATAATCAAAATAGGTACTAAATTTTTTTTTAACACCAACATGGTGACAAAAATTTAAAAATTGCCATGTGGGTCTTATACTAGGTGTCTTGCCTCGTTAAGTATGACATTAGGTCCATGGGTGAAAGTAAATTTTCACTGGACTGAAGTATATATATATTTTTGTAATATTGGGCAAAATATAATAAACTCATACATAATGTATGTAGATATTCAAAACATACATTTCCAAGGGTTACATTAATAAGCATAAGTATGAAAACTTAGGGAAATTATTTATTAATATAATTGAATTAACATTAATAGGGGTGATTCAGAAGAAAATTAGGACCTTTATTTGCCCCTAACAAAGATTAATTCCATAAAATTAGCCTATCTGTATTATAACACAAAAAAAAGACTGAATTCAGTCAATAGACTGAAAACTTTCACCCATGATTAGGTCATCAAACATGGATTTTATTTTTAAGCTTTTCGTGAATGATATTGGTTTGTTTATCATTAGCATTTCATCTCACAATATTAATTTGTTTCTAATAACTAGGCTTCTAATGAATTAAAATAAAAAAAATTTTGGGAGGGGGGAGGAATTGGTTAAGTTTTATGAGTTTCAAATTTTAAGAAATTGCTGAATTTTCATACAAACATTTAGAATTTATTATAGTAAAGAAATCCATCAAGTAACACTCATGAGATTTATTAAAGATAACACACTGAGATTTATTAAAGGTAACACTCCTAATTTAAAGTAACCAATTTATAAATAAATTTAAAATTCTAGCTATTGCATAAGCTTTAACTTAAATTATATTAATTCATAAATACTTTTTTTAATTTAAAAATAAACTAATATAAAATTCTAACATGGAAACTAAACAGTTTAATGTTTGTTGTTTATGATAAGTCTAAATTTATTTTCAAAGCACTACAGATTTCCTAACTTGCTATTTTAACCCTTTGAGTGCTGAATACTCGCGGCCTATGTGGTCCATACGGACGACGAGTGGTTGGCGCTGACGAGTTGTCTCATTCTTATCGCAGACGCACTTTATGCGAGTGTTGCATAGTACACTGATCATTTTTGCTGGGCGCGTATTTGCGTCCATAGTCCATACTGATAACATCTGCTAAGCACGTATTTGTGTCCATAGTCTATATTAATGACTTTCGCTGGACGCATATGTGTGTCCATAGCACTCAAAGGGTTAAATAGCTAGAATATTTTTATTAACTTTTTCCTTGGGTCTGTTCAGGAAGAATTTTGAAATCTATTTTAAATTAACTTCCCGATGAGTTAGAAACTCAAATCGTTAAACTTAGTTCAGAACTACATGGCAATATATGCTCCAGCAGTAATAGAATTAAGGGAGGTTTTCCTTGGGACAAATGGCTTCAATTCCAATTAAAGTGAGATCTAAAATTTTACCAGATTTCGAATTTTCAGTTGAGTTAAGTTTGCATACATGGATATATCCGAGGGCAATGCATGTTCTAGAGTAGTGAGAAAATTTAATGAAATTCAGACATACTGAAGTATGTCTGTCAATAGATAAAAATATAACTATTTGTCCGTTTAAGTAATTCTGAAGAAACAATTGTTTATTCAAGTTCGGTGAAAATGATGTTGCTTTTATAGACTTTAAAAATCATTCACATACTACCACAGCCTAAATTAAAATAAAAGTGAATCTTATAAATTTCACAAAGAAATTTGTGTATTTCAACAAAATTTTTATTCTCTATGTAATCATAATAGAACTGTTGGTTTATCTTAAGAGTTACTATGGCTAAATATCAGTTTTGTTAGTAGATGTACATAAGCTATTTTGGCAATTAAAACTTTAATTGTTCATTGTATCTGCAGTGAAAACAATTATTCATTAAATACATTATTAGATGTTAAAACAATACTTTACTGAACTTTAAAATTCTAAAGAAGCTGAAGAAAGATAATCTTAAAACTTAGAATTTATTTAAAAGAATATGTATTTTAACTGCTAACGCTGAGCTTTTAAGTACTGTGTAGCTATCATTTGAAATACTATATGAAATACTGAAATATACTCCAATACCAGGGTTGGTAGTTTGACATGTGTCAGTTTTTATGGTATAAACTATGTTAAACAGTCATATCAAAAACCTCAAAAATGTCAAACTCAAAAACCTATATTTTAAATTGTTATATAAAACTTAATTTAACAAAATATAGTTTATAAAGATTTCTTGAAAACTAAATATAGACTGTTCTTTGAAAAACACATTGTTATAACATTTTGATTAATATAAAAAAAGACCAAACTTTAAGCTTTTAAGATTTCATTATGATCATTCAAAATATGCTGCAATACTTTCATATATTACTATGAAATTTACTTAAAACTATGCTTAATATAGTATATGTTAAACTTAGTTTTATGATACTTTAAAAATATAAATAATATCTTATATTTAAAAAAAAAAAAAAAAAAAAAAAATGTTTTAAAAAGTAAACAGATTAATATTTTTGGAGAAACACTGAAATAATATTTTGATTAATATAAAAACAAAACTTTAGGCTTTAAAAATTCATTATTTATAAATCATTCATTCATCATTTGACGAATCATTTTATTTGTAATAAAACATTTTATTGGTTTTTGTTTTTAATATGTATTTAACCAATAAAATAAAAATGTATAGCATAGCCTAATGTTTATTTTTATTTTATTTAAATATATTTTTTTTTTTTTAAAGTTTCTACAAAAAAGCAATAATTCTGAATGTTAAACAAGCTTGAATTGCTTCTTAATGTCTCATAATTACCATAAGACAAGAGAAATATAAATGCTTTCTGGACATGTATAAACTAATTATAAATTTAAAACAAATCTATGAGTAAATATTTATACAATCAGTAATAATAAATTATTAAATGATAAGTGTAATAAAGATTATTAATATTTTCAAATTCATATTAACTTACTGCCTACATATGTTTTACAAAAAAAAAAAAAAAAATTCCTATGTTTTTCACAATTGGCTTACGTTAAAATTCTTAGGTAACTTTGGAATTTTAGAATTTCATAAAAATTAAATGTAAATAAACACAAAATATGTCTACACATGCTATGTATATATTTCTTATGTTTGAAACCAATATATTTACTTAAATTTTTATCATCTACAATTTGCAAGATTTGTTAATTTATAAACAGCATAATACTTTGATGTTAACTTATATGGCAAATATTACTAGTTCCTATTTCTAACCAGATTCAAGCTCATTTGTAGATTTCTAATTTTGACGATATAGGTTTGACGGTTGAGGTTTGACAGTTTAAACCAGTATTATATTCTTGTTATGTCAAAAACCCAACCCTGTACCAATACTAAATAAAATTTTGATTACTACAATAGCTCTGATACTGTTAAATGTTTTCAGTACTCAAAGTTAAAGTTCCTAAACAAATTAAGTGAAACTCATTTCTACCTGCATTTCTGATGACAATTTGGATTATGAATATTGACTTTGAAGTAGTAAAGGCTTAACTAAAAGAAAAAAATAGCCCAACTAGTATTTTAACAGTTTTAAAATTTCTTTCTCTTAATAATTTATAAAAATTAAATACAATTAACTTTAACAAAGAAATGCAACAGGAGTTTTTAGAAATTAGAGTAGAGAAATCTATTTTCTTACTCTAGAACTGCGTAATGCTTCATATAATAGTCAACAAGTTTAAATACTGAATGTACAATAATGCTATGAATAAATAAAAATCTTCATTACCATCAGATCTGATATACTGCTAAGCTCAGACACACTGCTAATACCACTAGTGTCCGATTCTGTAGGCGATGAACTCCTGTTTTCACGAATCGTTTCACAACCCATCAGTAAAGCTTGTTCAAGGGTTGACGGACAGTTTTCACTAAAATATTAAACATTTTTTTTATAAATGATAGCTCTGAGAATAACAAATTTAATTTTGATAATATTGAAAAGGAATAAACAATTAAAAAAGAATCAATTTTTAATAAATTAAAATACCAAGCAGAAAATATCCAGGAGAGGAATTTTATTCAGTTTGTTATAAAGCTATTACTAGACAATTCCTGAAGATTTAAGGGACAGTCTAGAATAGCTCAGTGATAAAGCATAAGTATACCAGGCAAATCATTGTCACTCTAATCATTCAACTACTCCTCTACAAATTAAAAAAGTATCTTTCCTTTATTTCAAAGCAAATTAGTGTATCATAATTAGTATTACAATATTTCTATTTAATTGATTTATTTACATAGATTCTGCGAGGTGCTAAAGCAACATGTAAAGGGCAAAATCTGTTGCCACTTACCATATGGCAATTAAAAAAAAAAAAAAAAAAAAAGACAGATTGAAAAATTACGTATCAATCGCCACTTTGTGATTAATAAAATTAAAGTTAGCGATGACAATCATGATCAAACACTTCCCGGAAGCCATGCGATTTTCAATCTTTCCATTTAGAGTATAAATGTCAAACTCAATGTTCATTTAAAACTTGTTTTGTTAGACTCTAGAATCTGAAAAAGATAGAATTGTTAAATATCGCTCAAATCATGTAATTTGTGCCCCTCTCGCTAAAGATTGGCGATCAAACACATTGCGGAAGCCTTATGATTTTTTAATTTTCCTACATCTGCAACTTAAATCTTAATTTTCTTTTTAAACTTACTTTATTAGATTCTAGAATCTTTAATGTAGAATTGTTCAATATCTTTCACTTTTTTTATTCCCCCACCCCCTTTTTGATAATGATCGGCATTTTTTCTTCCCAATTTTTTTTTTTTTAATGTTACAATGCTGACAGCTATGAAGGTTATCTTAAGTTTCTGTGTAAGAGAAAATACCTTAACTATTGAAATAAATCTACATATGAGCAGGTAAGGTATCGATACTGAAATGTGAAATAAAAAATCCTTGTGTTTGAATAATAAGCTATATAATTTAACCAAAAGATGAAACTTATTTCAATCCTAAACAGATTTTAATTTAGAATGAAGTTTATTCTTAAAACATGTGTAATGTATTGTAACAAATGGCAATTTTCTTGTCCATTTGTTAATTTAAATATTTAAAATAAAGACAGATTTTTATATTTTTGTGGTCTGCAAAATAACGAGCAATTTTTGCTGTCTGAAAGAAATAGCACCACCCCCTCCCCAAGAAACTCGTTTAAGAATCAGTTATAAGTGTGCAAATATTTAACTTTCTTTTGTTACTTATTTAAAAACTACTGTTGATTGTCATACTTTAAAATACATATGTCATTGAAGTTTGAAGTTTTTTTTTTTTTTTTTTTTTTAAACAAAATTAAATATGAATTAGGCTGCCTTTAGATTTGTTAGAGAGAAATATCCTTTGACACATATCCAATCAACAAATTAGTCATATGTAATATTAACAAATTTTTGTAAGCATATTACAATTCTTATGAAAGATTTGATAATTTGTATAAAAATAGGCAGCTTTTCCATTGCGAGATACAAGCAAAATATGCTTGCTTATGAAGGATTAAAAATGGAATAGAAATTGAAGATGGCTTTAAAAAATTATTACATTTGGTGTGAAAATAAGAAAATATTAACTAGAAATTCTGTCATACAAAAAAAGCAATAAGGGTGCATTTTTTTTTTTTTTTTGGGGGGGGGGGGGGGGTTTACAAGGGGCAAGAAAGGTACTACTAACTTGTATGAGTGGCATGCAGGGTGCTTTTTGTAACCAAAAAAGGTAGGCAGGGCACAGCACTCATCTAACTGCTTTGAGCAGTGATGGCAAACCTTTTTTAAAATTGAGTCATTGTATTATATATATTTCTTTCAGTACGAGTCTGCAGATCACAAGTTATCCGATTTGAAAGGGGAGATGATAAAAAAGTAACTGATTAATCAGGGGCGATGTTTTTACACCAGATGACATTATCTACAGTAACACCTCTGCACAGAGTGTTTGAATGGAACAGGAATTAAAAAACATACAAAATGTATTTCAAAATTAACTTATGCTTTTGCCTCAAACAGTAACATTCAATGACTGAAAATATTAACATTGTGCTGTTTTCCAAATAGCCACTTGCCACCAACATTCATATATTATCACAAAATTAATTTCAAGAAACTATCGTTATATAATTCAGTGGCCAATGATTTAAGAAAAATTTTCACTATCTGCTGGATTGATACACTTGTTTGCTGCATTATTTTATTTATTCACAATTTCCTCAAGTCTGCCCAATATCCATATATGCATCTCAATTCACTTGTAGCAAACTATTTTAAAGTATTACAACTCCAAGGGAAAGTTAATTTTCAGAACATTGGCAGCATGAAGGGTATCGCTGATTTCTTAGCTGCAGGTTCCATTATTGTGGTACACTATTACTATACTTTCATTAAATTGAAATCAAACCAGTTGACGTAAAAGAGCAGGTCCCATGAGTTGGGGAATTATGTTCCTGTGTGATAAGCCCCAAAGCAAGATCCATAAAAGAAAACATATCACCTGTGATCACTGGATCATTTAAGCCTATAGCTTCGATAGTCTTAATTTTCAAATAATTGATTTTCAATTATGATAATCACTCACAAGGGACATATGAATCAGTAAAATGCCTATTGAAACCAAACCAATTTTAAAGAGTATGGTCAAAAACAAAGGTTGAGTACAAATTCGCTACAACAATCCTTCCACGGAGTGAGAAAACGACCCTAACAGTTTCAACAGTTTATCAAAACTAATGAAAGAGCCAGTTAACAAGGGCACATGGTGTAGTGATTGAAGTGTTCGGTTTGAGTAAAGAAGGTTGCAACATCAAATCCCCATGAATGCATGTAGTTCTTCCCTTTTTAATATAAATGAAAATAAAACAATATGAATAAATTAATAATTTAAGGAAGGGGAGGATATGCACTAATTTCAATTGAAAAAAAAAAAAAAAAAAAAAAATTCTTTGTAATTAAATGCAATAGTTTTAGGGAAAATATTTTTCTTTGCACATTTTTCTCTTTCCTAACGTTTTCTTAAGTTCCAAACCCTGACAGATTTTTTTTTTAAATTAATGATATAAAACAAAACATTAAAAAGAAATGAATAACTTAAGAGAAAATAATTAAATTTAAGAAATTAAAAATACTCTATATATACTATTACTGCCCAGACTGAAGTGGTTAGCGTCCCCGACTCCTATATGGTTGGGACTGGGTTCGAATCCCGGAAAAGGCACAGATGTGTTGTCCCAGTTAGGGATAGCAATGACTGCCCATTGGGTGCCCCTTCACAAATGGTCATCAACTTTATTGATTCATGCTTCCCTTGTTAGCCAACAACTTTGAAATACTTTTAGATATTTACTAATATTTATTACATTTTCTCTTTCACAATACAAAAAACAAGTTAAAAAATCAACACATAGGCCATGTAAAAAACTGTCGGTCAGTATCTGACCCACAGGTCATGTTCACCATCAGTGGCCTAGGAAAAATGAATGCAATATTACAACAGCATCTATTTAAGAATAGAAATCTCTTCCCCCTTAATGAATTTAAGTTTGCTGCTTTTGCAAAGTTAAAAATTATTAAATTCTATAGAAATTTAATAAAATTCATGATTGCTATTCTAAGCAAATTAAAAACATGCCAAGTAGCTTTTAACGTACAAAAATCATGCTAAAGATTATATCTGTACTGATAAGTATAAAGGATTTAAGTCCATATTCTTGATTTTTCAGGAGACGAAAAATAAAGTTAAACTAATCAGAAGAATAGATTAGGAAAAAGGGATGGTGATTTATACCCTTTATACCATTCAGTGATTGTCAACCTTCATTTAATAAAGGGAAAAAATTTAATTAAATATTTTATATCAAAGATTAATGCTAAATTTCAGACTTTAATCTTCTTTTACCAATGGATTTTCTCAAAGACTTAAATGACATGGATTTAAATCCTTTATACCAATCAATAGATAATTTTTTCTGAGTGACTGTACTTAACTCAAAATAGACATTTTTGGACTTAAATCCTTTATACTTATCAGTACAGGTATTTGACAGTAAAAATAAGATTTTAAAACCTTGAGAAAAATATAACTTTAAACTCTAGCAGATTTATTAAGATCAAGATACAGCAATGAAAACATCAAAAAGAAATAACTTACGAAAATATTTGAGGTGATGCAGCTCTAATAGCCCTCATGTTAGACGTATTATTAGACCAATTACTAGACCAGTTTTGTGGGAGCAGCTTGCTAAGTGGATTACTATCATAACAAGGTTTGCTAAAATTAAATGACTTCATATTATTCTGTGAATGGTTATAGCTCACATTCTGTGTATTGTTGTAGCTCATATTGGAACCAGGTGCATAAATACTGTTTGACAAGCTCCCATTTGGAATATTAAGACTTGATAGTCCAAAACCATTATTGGTATTTGTACCTGAGAAGAAAAAGAAATAAAAGATTAAAATAATGAAAACATTTAATAAATTTCCAAGTAAACATTTAAAAATTACTTACCAGAAAGATTTAGTCTATTTCCAAGACCTAATAAATCAGCTACAGTAGATTCTGTAAAAGAATACAATTACTCATAAATGTTAAAATTGCTATAGTTAACAAGTACATTTTGCTATGCCAGAAAAAGCAGCATTTAACTTTAATTATAAATTAATGAGAAAATAAAGGAGATCCAAATTTGCCAAAAGTATTTTATTGAACAGTTTTAAATCCTAAAAGTTAAAAATATCAATACTAAGAAAAAATAAATCTTTATATACATTGACATTTTAAAATTGAAAATAAGTTCAGTTAACCCTTTGAAAACAGCTTTTAAGTATGCATTCTTCAAAAACTGGAATTTTAAGAAATTTGTTGATCTGAGGTTAGAAACTCAAATTCCAGTGATAAAAAAATGCTTTTTAAGTCTTAAAATTTAATTAAAAAAATTGTAATCAAAACACCATTTTTGGAGTAAAAAGAAATCTTTTTGAAATTTTTACAGCTCTAAGTAAATTTAGAAATGGGATTTTGTTATGACTTTATAAAATCCATAAAATACACAATTTTTTTTTCAGTATTAGCTTCCAGATATTCATCTAAGCAAAAATTTAAGGCTTATTGGCATTTCTTTGCCAAAACTCCAAAACAGCCTTTGTAAAAAAAAAAAAAAAAAAAGGTATTTAAAAACAGTTTCAAATGAATACTTTTATTTGGCGCAAATTAACATTTGAGTTTCTCCACAAGAGAAATTTCATATTTAACAAAACTATACATAAAAATGTGTTTCCACAAAAAATTAAAACCTGGTTGATTTCCAGGCTTATAATTAGATTTATTCTTACTTTTAACATTTAAAAATAAATTTGATAAGCATTACTTTGAAAGTAAGGTATACAAAAATTTAAGCACTCCTGAAATACAAACTTTAGCAGTGGATCCTCATGAAATAGCTAGGGATTAAAGAAATATATAGTATGCTCCCAGAAATGATCCCAGTTTACAGATACTCTCGACTCGTACAAGCTGTTTTATTAACCTTATTCCTGCAAAGACTGGAGAGTTCAATTTCAATAAATTATGCAAGACATGTTTTTAGAGCCAGGTCAAGCCATTATAGATTCTAGACATTTTGTCATTATCTCTTTAATACTGAAGGAATCCTCTTGAAACTTTAGGAGTGTGCAGAACATGTTATACTTCAAACATTTCAGTGAAAGTAAAAGCAGTACCAATAAAAAATTAAAACATTGAGGGACCTGTCAACCATTGGTGACCGACAGTGTCAAATATAATGTAAAGCTGTGTCAACCATCCGGTGGCGTATAGAAAACTAGAAATATTACATTTAATGATTGAAAATGTATTAAAAATTTACATAATTTTCAAATTATTACAGGAGGAATCATTATGTAATTTTAATAATTTGCGCAGTGCTCAACTTGTTAATTTTTAGTACTATTTTCTTTGTGGATTCTACCAAAATATTTAAAAAGTAGGGAATAAATTATATAAACTGCTAAACCACACACAATTATTTTAAGTTTATTATGAGTGATCCTTTATCAGGTGGTAAAGTAGGCATGAAAGTGCCAGTGTTGGGTTTCTTCCAGGACATTGGGAAAAAACCAACAGAACACAAAATAAATCTAATCTCAAATATTTTGAAAAATAAGTTATTTAATAACAAACCTTAATTATCTACAAGTTTACTACTTTTTTACTACAGATTCTGCTACTTTAAGGGTAGGTGGGTAGTTTATCTTTTGTAACTTTCTACCATTTCTGTAAAACAATCACTTTTTTTTTTTAAATGTGAAAATTTTATATGTAATGATTATGCAAACATATTAGAAAAAATTTTTAATTATACATTTGCTTTTTTTTTTACATATAATAGCATTCATATTTCAAATGTTTATTTTAAGAGACTGATGTTTTTCAAATTTTTTACATAGATACTATCATATATGTTCAAATTAGGAATGCACCAAATATTCGATAGCTATTCGGCCATACTACTGAATATTCGGTTTGGCAAACTCAAATCATCCGGCTTTTATTTGGCTTGTTGGAACATAAAAATTCAATTTTTAAAAAATTTAATTATTTGAAATTTTTTTGCTATTTTTAATCATCATTAAAATAAGATTTTTCAGAGTAATTAAGAAACAGATTATATTTAAATGAAAACTATTGTTTTATCTAGTTTCAAGTAAAAGAAAATTATTAGTTATATTAATCATAACACTTATTGATAAAGGCAACTTTTGTTAGATATTATTAACACTAACAGTATAACGATATATATTTCTAAAGTTGAGTTACGAAAGAGCGTACGTAATTCACATGTTACCACATAAGAAACTTCAGGAGATCAAACAACGATCGCATCCATATCTGGCCCGAAAAGTTACAAGTCATAAAATAGTAGTTTTGAACTTGTCATTGAAAAGCGAATATGAAGTGCTCCAACATGCACGAAAAGTATTGCATCTGTATCTTACAATTTATCCACATGAGTGTGCAAGGGATTTGTGTCAGTTTTAATATCAGGTTAGTCAATGCACTGTTACTTTAAAATTTATTTTTCTCAAATACTGCACTTTTTTTTTTTTTTTTTTTTGGGGGGGGGGGGGGGGGAGTTAAGAAATTTTGTGTTTTATTAAAAAGCCTAATAGTTAATTTCCTTTGACAGTGAATTCAGCATTACACCACTACTTATGCATAGTAATATTTCCTAACATTTTTCTACATTTATATAAACTACTATTTCTGTATAGTGGTTTTTTTATAATATTTTTTTCACAATCAAAATATTACTAACTGTAAATAGTAAAAACACTATAACATTTACTTTAGTAATAGTAAATAGTACCAAAAAGTTCTCAAAAAATTAGATGATTGACACCTGAATATAAGAGTAAATCCGCCAGCCAAATACTTTGTATTTGGCTGAATAGTTATTTTGTTTGAAGGGTATTCAGTATTTGGCCGAGTAGTTAGTGTTCAGTTGGCAGAATATTCGGCCTAAACTGTTATTCGGTGCATCCCTAGTTCAAATAACACAAGTGATAATAGTTAATCTAATTTTTAGCCGAAATATTTGCTCACCATTTCTTTTAAAACAATCCTTTGCATGAATCCTAAGCTGGTAAACCAAGAAACAATACGAATATGTCAAAATATTTCTAACTCCCCTGCAAGTTATCCAAGATTTAAATATTTTATATTATCTATTTTAAGTTGAGAAACCAATTGCCATATTCAAGTACTAAAAAGCTGTTGGTTATGCTGTGTTGCACTGCAATAAAGGAAATGAGGACTTTGTTGATATTTTATTTTATAGTTAAAGTAATTATTGCATACTTGTCCGCTTAATTAACTGATGTTAGTTAAAAGATCAAATAGAAAGTAGGAAAATTATACACACTATTAAACTGCCAGTTGAAGAAATAACATTGTTTAAATAAGAAAAACTTTATACTGGCTAAAGTGCAATTTATTTTTTTTAAATAAATTTTGAGTATTTTGGTGTGTTATTTGATCATTAAAAAATCGCATGTGATTATTTAGCATATATAGATTTTTATAGGTATAATTAAATTTACTTCAGTTTATCAAATTTGAAATGTATTCATTGTATCAAAAAAAAAAAAAAAAATTACATAATACATTTTAAAAAAGTACAGTTTCTTATCATGGGAAGAAACCTATTTTTTCCCATTTTAGAAGAACCCAGCAAACCCTGGAAAGTACTGCGAATTGGATTTTTAAAGTGATTCTATTATGACATTTGTTTTCATAAAAATAGGGTTTATAAAAATATTTTAAGTAAATTTTTCATCAGTGATTTTTGAAGCATTTGTTAATAACTTTTGTAATAATTGTTATGACACCATGCCAGTGTAAATCCTACTTATAAATATTTTAATTCAAATTAATCTACTGCGTAAGTATGTATTATACATTAAATTTCAATTTTTGGAAATTTGAATATTCAATTTCATTACTTGACTCATGTATCAATATTTAAAGTGTAACTTACTTTAAAATTTCATAAAAATAGTATGCAAAAAACCACATTCATTTACACATTCTTAAATCTAAAAGTCTTTGCTATTTTAACAGCATAATTATTAAATTCTAATTTATATATGCAGGGGTCTGTCCAGACTTTTCGAACAGGGTCCTGTTTTTGTGAAAAACTCTACACATATTTTTGTGAATTTAAATTTTGTGTGAAAATAAAGTTTTTACGAACTTTTCGGCTAGGGCCCTCTTTTTGTGAAATTGTGAAAAATGTAATTTTTCAAAATAAAATTACAATTAAAGTTTCATTTTAGACAATGACAGTACATTTTTATAGAACTAAACTTAAATATATGCATAGAAGCCCTTAATAAATTAGAAATTGAATATCAGCTTTTTGGGAGAAATACAGCAAAACATCTGATTTTTCATAGGCAGCCTGTTCGATTCATGGAAGATTAGTTTTAAAAATGAAACAGCTTTATCAAAGGTCTATTTCTTAGGATAAAAAATTTGTGAAGGGTCATGTTTTATGATAAATAATTTTGTGATGAGTCCTGTTTTATGAAAAAGAATTTTGTGAAGGGTCCTGTTTCAGGATAAATAATTTTGTGAAGGGTCCTTTAACGGACCTAAATTTGCCTCTGGACAGATCCCTGATATGGCAACTGTTATTAGTTTATTTCTTAGCAAACATTTGCTCAATTTTACAGTTTGATGTTTAAAACCTATATACCTTTATCATGCCAAAAACCACTTTGATAAAAATACAACCTTAATATAATAAAAGTAGGCAGTCTTAAACCACTCTGTACCTATAATTCATACATTAGCAGCTACATTATTAATGTGGGATATTCCTCAGATGATTAAAGCAATAAATTTCTTATAAAAGTAGGGGCGAAAAGTCAAATTTGTGACCTATATGTAAGCATGATAAACAGACAAAATTAGGTATCAATATAAACTTAGTTTAATTGCTATGTCCCTGCATTCAATTATCATTGATGTTGATGAAGGTCTAAAGTTTAAATTTTTTTTTTTTTAATATTCGCTAATTACAAAAACTAATGAATATCTAAAAAACCTTTATCTTTGGTTTAAAAGCACTCCAGCTCAACTCAATGAACTAATTAACGACGACATTTGTTTGATGACATTTTATGGCCAAATTTATTCTTTAAAGTTGCTTCTTCAGAATCTTTGCAAGCGTCACCTTTAACCTAGCATTTTAAGATTATACAGAATATGAATCATCATAAATTGACTATAAACACAATCATAAAAAAAGAAGAGTTTGATTATACTTAAAAATTATGCCAAAGTAAAATGTCATCACACTCTTGGTGATAAAAAAAATTTAAAAAAAAAAAAAAAGGAGTCATCATGAGGGTTCTTTACTAAAACGGTACTGCCTGTGGAAGTACACAAACTGGGTCGTCAACCATGAATTTTGTTTTGAAATATTTCTTTAAATGATTCTGTTTTCACTATTACATAATATTTGGAAAAATTTTGGCTTCTAGTAAATTAAAATTTTAATTAGGTGGTGAAATTGGTATATTTATGAGTTTCAAATTTTAAAGGTAAATAAGAAAAGAAATAAAGTGAAAATTCTGCACAGGTTTGCTAGTATGCAATGAATTGCTTTGGAAAGGGGGAAGCCACTGAGCACCTACATCTCTGGTTAGATTACACTTTTACTTAAATTATATACAAAGGAAAAATCTCGCAATTTTTACAAATAAAATCCACTTTTTGTAAAGATGATACAAACATTCATTCATGTACCACTTTTCTGCTACTTAAGTGATTAATGTACATATAGTCACTGATAAAAATTTGAGGCTTTAAAAAAGAAGTTGAGATTTCTAGATATAATTTTAGTATACCCCCTCCTGAACTGAATTTGGCGATTTTTCTTTGCTGCCGTTTTGAACAATAACAATGTCGTGCTGGACTGTTTGCGATATATGACAGCCTATGTTTATTTTGGATTTATGATTGTGTTTATGATTTAGAATATGATTGTCATTTACGATTTTTAGATTTATGATTTAGCCATAATCACCAAATATCGTTGCAGGGATATATCATTGTTCCAATTTCTATATTACCATCACTTAAAGGAGGTTTTTTTCATGTGCAGTTCAATTAGTTTAAAAGTCAAAATGTTCACCTTTTAAACTTCTATAAAAGCTTAAGTATTAAAAATATTATTTCTACTCCAACATAAACCCTAGAGAATCTTATCTGTAATTTATAGTAAACTACAGAAAATGAGCATAATAAAAAGGTTATTCTTTTCTATGTAAAAGATACTCAGCACAATCCAGTGAACTAGTAAAATATAGAAATCAATTCCCATTGACACATTTAAGCACATTCAAGATTTAACCAATTTTTATTGTTACTCAAAAAATAGTACATATATAGCATTAAACTTAGGTTTTTCCAGCAAGAAAAAATTTTCAGAGATGTTTAGGTGATTTCATATGAATATTAAGATTGTAATACAATTGATCCTGGTCTTCTAGATCTTTTCAGAAGAGAATAAAAAGATCTTATAATAAAAATATGGAGAATGAACTATAATGAGTGAAATCACTTCAAAAACAAATCTATCCTAATTGATAGCATGGTTGCATTAACCAAATTTAAAGTTCTTTACCTGAAAGTATTCTGTTTAGATTAATAGCCATAAATACCAGTGTTACATAACACTGCAGATTTCAGACATAAAGGACAAAAAAAAAAAAAAAAAAAAACTAATAGCCCTACTATAAGATAATTTTAAAAAATAACAGAACATACAAATAATTAGAGGTCAATCCAGGCAAAATTTAGGGGACTTTCTCCTGCTGCTTCACAAGATTCAAATACACAAAAAGACAAAATTTGGGTTTTATAAAAATTAAAATTTTTCTTCAATTTTTTTAATGCTTATAATTTGGTCTAACAAAATTACTTTGATATTGAACATTATAGAATGACTTAAAAATGGAAAGTTTCACATTTTTTTTTCCCCTACACAAATTTTTTTCACAAAACAGGTCGAAAAATTTAAAACCTTTTTTCTGCAGATACTCTCAGATTGCTAGTTTAAGACTAATATATAAATTATAATGTAGCACTCCATTTACTAGATTCAAAATTAAATTTTAGATACTAATGGCCATTATGGCAAAACATTTTTAGAGCATAGCTTTTAATTTATCATTTCATAAAAATTATACATTTTCCCTACTCACCATTTATATATAGTAGGCCATAGCCAGAAAAATTTTAAAGTTAAAACTTTAATACATTTTTTTTTTTTTTTGGGGGGGGGGGGGGGGAAATTAAAGGCCACTCTTCATTTCAGTTTTGTACGTTTTATCTGAAATTTTAATGAGCTTATTGCAGAAAATTAGTGTTTTATTCAACAAAAGCAACCTACTTTTAATAAAAAATACCAAAAATTAAGCTTTACCTACACAGACTTAATTATCTTAATTTTATGACCTAAATCTTTTGTTTACATCCTAATCTCAAAAAAGATTTTACAGAGAAACAGCTAGAATAACGTGACATTAAAGCTTACTGATAATGCAGAATCTTTTCAATATCATTAAAAACAAATTTTGCAAATTATTTAATGTTTTGCTCAAATACTTACATTTTACAGTGCTTTAAAAGATTACTTTCTTAAAAATTAAAGTTCAGTAAAAAAGAGTCCAATTGTTAAAGATTGTAAAATAACTACACAACATTTTAAGATATTACTTTGTGTTAATAGATGAAGAAAAATTTAATTCCAATTTTTTTCCCCACAGTAATTTTGAGGGGGGGGGGAATTCATTTTTTTTTTTTTTTAAATTTAAAAAAGGGGTTTCATCTGTAAAGGTTCATAGAACTAAATTAGGGTTAGTGAAACCAAAATGTTAGAACTAAATTAACAACAATTATATTAGAAAATAAATTAACATTCTATTTTTGTAGGTAAGATGACTTTGATAATGAAAAAATTTAGCATTTTTCTTATGTTAATCTGGGAGGGTGTGGGTAGTAATTTACCTTTGTATTTATATTAAAAAATTTAAACATTTATCTGTACTTAGATTCTTTTAGAAGATTCACAACTCATTACTATTAAAAACGTTTTTCTTTTTTCGTAAAAATTTAAGAGTTTTCCTTTTTAAGCAAAACACTGGATGGTACGGCAGCATTACAGACAAACATCTGTAGATGCTTTATAAGTTTACATACGCCTGATTAGATGCGATTTATTCAATTACTAAAATTTTAATTAATATTTATGGTTTAAATCTATAAATAAATGAAACACTTAAAAAATACCAACGAGGAAAACGCTAGATTTCAGATCCGATAAAGTTACTACAGGAAGAAGGAAAAAAATATATACTTATTTTGGTAATAAAATTTAAAGATCAGTTTACCAATTCAAGTTTAAAAATTTTACATACATTTTGTATAAGTTACAAGCTACTTTAAAAAATTCATAACTTTCTCTTTTCATTACAGGAATTTAGTTAAGCAGTGGCAATGAAAAAAATTATTGGTTTTTACATACCTTGATTGGTCCTCCTATTGTTTGATTCATTTGTCATGTCTACTGTGTTTTCAAGCATTGCACTTAGGTGCTGGATAATATCAGCTCCTTTGGAGTAGTCATTGTAATATCCACCCCCTTTGGAGTAATCATTGTAATATTTGTCTCCTAATAATTCTGAGGTACTACCAAAGTATTGACCCTAAAAGGAACGAAAGAAAAATTGTACCAAGAAAAAATCTAAAAGCTCGATTTTAACAGAGTAAAATATTTGCTTAAAATAATGTTGGAAAAGAGTGGAATGAAAATTAGGGGAGATTCACTTCATTAGTTTTAATTTTCTTCAGTGTTCCGAGTACTTTAAAAATGTAATAAGTGATAAAACATACTTCTGTTTAAATAGAAAAAAGCTTCTCTGAATTAATGTATTAAAATTTAAGATATAAGAATAAGCTAAGCTACAAGCAGTAAATTTATAGTATACGCCAAGCAATAGTAAGTGCGCAGTAGGAAGGAAAATTTAATTTGAGTAAAGAATTCAGGCCTTCCTACTTTTTAAATATTAAAAATTATCTTATTTCTAAATATATACAGGAAAGAACATTGTACTAAAGAGGAAAAAAATTAACGTTTCTTAAAGGGAAAAATAAACTGCACGCTAACTTCCCACACTTTATTTTATATTAAACGTGAATAATATAAATTTGAGATTAAGATTCTGGTTCAGATAGAAGGTAAAGGAATTTAATAAAGACAAAAATTTCAGAACAAGCTTATAAAACATTTGGAATTTTTAAAGAAAAACCGAGAAGCATGTAGTATGAAATTAAAAACGCATCAAATTTACTATTTGAATAAAATTCTTAAGAGTTTATTTTAAAATTGTAAAATTTATATTATCCGTTAACTAGCACAGTGTTACTCAACATAATAAAAATTAAATGTCCGCTGATGAAGTTGCATACAGAATAAAGTATCGTATTTTATGCAAGTCCTTGAAATTAATCTTAGTTTATAGATCAATTAAGTTGTCTTTCCTTTACGATAAGCAATACTAGAGATGCGTAGAAGGGTATTTAATAAAGCAAAAAAGATAAGTAATGCGTACTACGCTATTTTTTTCCTCCATTCCCTTGAACACATCCTCGATCAATACCGGTTATATTTCTCATCCACTGCATTAAATCTTTCGGTCTGCAGTGGATAAACGGTATTACGCAATGGTTTATCCTCAGAATTAATGACTAAAATTCAAAATATTTAAATAAAAATTTAAAATAATTAAGTGTTAATAACCACGTGCAACTTAATGCGTAAAGTTGGGCGTGAACACACCACGTGATACTCAAGAATACTCGAAAATTATAACAAAATTTAATGAATGAAATATACACATTCTATAAACAAAACAATTAGAAAAAGCAAGATATACATAGATAGTAAAATAAAATTTATATACTTACAGTATTAAACGAGACGGACATTCTGCCCCACAAACACGATAACAAGGACGTTTAAAAAATAATATTCTGATAAAATTCTTCAATAGTTAATAACGATAAGACACGAGTTTTGATTTTAAACATACAACAAATAATGAAAACAAATGCGGTTTCACGCCGCTAATTAAAGAGCCTTTGGTAAGTATGATATGCAGCCGTTTAAAAAATATTTTTTAAGAACTTGATAAAATATCACACAGAACAATTTCTGACGGCACTCTTTAGAGTGGGTGCTGATTCGATAAAACTAAAATTTGCATATTTCCAGAGAGAGACATCAAATTATGCAGAACAGCAGAACACCAACTCGTTGCCGAATCACAATGCGAAATGAACCCGGCCCGATTCTACCAGCTGTTCACGTGGAGTCAGTACGGCTTGCCGGGTAAGTACGTGTACTAAATGCAGAGTACGGGTTTTAACAGTGCAGCAGCAACGAAACCTGCGATATTGTTTCTTTTCCGGCGGCGAGCTACCGAGGGAGGTTCCGGAGGAGTAAAGACCGGCGTCTCGGTGACTGGAGCTCTCCAAGATCGCCGACGTAACTCTAGAGCAGACGAATTTTCGGTTTCTGCGCAAGTGCGATTAGTCAAGTGGGTAAAAATCATTTGTTTGTGCTGACAATTAATAATTTTTCTCTTTAATTTTTGGAGAAAACGCTGATATTTCGCTTTTAGAATAAATATCAAAATATTTTTTTATTAAACAATTAAATAGAATACTATTAAAAAAAAAAAAAAATGGGCGTAAATTTTTTGCGCATGTTAAGTGCAGTTTCGATTTTAAATAATGCGCATTAAACATTTTAATAATGTTCGATGTATGCATAATTAATTAAAAATTATGTTTTGAAATTTAATTTTTTTATAGGGGAAAACCATACAATAAACACAATTTTTTTTTTTTGTAAAAAAATGTTTCTTCCGAATATTATCATGCTATTGGCTGCAATCCTTGGCGCTGTTATCAAATTAAGAAACTAAAGATATTTTACGGAAATTAGCATACGAGTCGTTTTAATGTATTTCTTTATTTTTAAACAACTTTTCTCTATTTTGGATGTGTTTTAAACCTTTTCTTACTCTAGTTATAAATGAAGAATTGTTATTTTAAATCTGTGTATTATATAATATGATAATTAACGACGTTTTCTTCTTTTCTTTCTTTTCTTTTTTTTTTTTTTTTATAATTCGAAGTCATCAATATGTATGGACAGAATTTTAACTAAATAAATATTTCTTACACTTTAAAGTATTAACAATTTAATTTTTGTAAAAAAGACAAAATTATTTATCAATAGCACACTACTTATATATTTAAAGTACTTATAAATAAAATGAAAGATAATCAACAAAAAGGAAATAAATAAATGTACATCTATTTATTATTATTATTTTATTTATTTATTTATTGAGAAATTTGTCCTTCATTCGTCACCGTCTTTAGAAATGTACAACAACCTATAATATCAACTAATTTTATAGATGATATAAAAAATATATTCCTGTATGAATAATAACAGGAGACTTGGCGTTGGAATATTAAAAGCCGAATAAACTTCTACGTCAGAAACGCCAAAGTAGCATATTTGAGATGCATGCAGATATTTTTCTTTGGCGTTTCTGACGTAGTAGTTTATTCGGGTTTTAATATTCCTGTATGATCTTAAGAGGTTTTGGCCCCACCAGTGGCTGATAGGTTCTGCTATCGAAGCTGGTAGATAGTTGGTAGGAAGGTACGGGTTTGATCCCAGATATGCTTATCTACGTAGCCATTCGGAGTTTTCTGTGGTTTTCACCGAAATTGGAGTGAACGCGAGTGAAGATCTTTTAGACAGACCCACATTGAGCAATCCACCCAGGCCTGGGACCCAAGTGCAGTCTGTCGGCCTTAATCGCTACATCAACACCTTGAAAGATTTTCATGTATATACAGTCGGTAACAAAAGTGTCAGAACACTATCAAAAATTCCTATGTAAAAAAAGTATGCTTAATACAATTTCTCTAAATAAATCCTTGTCGAATCCTGTTCTTAGACTGACTAAGAACGTGATTCGACAAGGATTTATTTAACAAAACAGTATTAAGTGTACTTTTTTTATATAGGAATTTTTGCTAGTGTTCGGACACTTTTGTTACCGGCTGTATATAATATGACATGTGATAAATAGCTTTATATCAGCATCGATTTTAACATGAACAATTTTTAAACTTTTCCAAAGGAAACAAAATAACACGCTAATTTCTTTTATTTATTTATTATGAATATAAGCCTTTGACATTAGATCAGCGTATCAAATTGAATACAAAATTTAACGCTTAAAGTTAATTAACTTAAAATTTGTCAGAAACTGTTTTTTATAAGTTTTTATCAATATCCAATTTATAAAATTGATGGGTCTATCTGTTTCTTCTTTTAAAATTAAATTTAAATTTAATAAAAGATATGCATAATCTGCTGCTGCTTACTACACTAATGTATGAAATGATTGACAATTGGCTTTGAAGTTCTTGAGATCTACTGCTGTTCTGACAGAGCTGATATGACCAGGGCCTAATTAACGCAAGGGTACACGAGGCACGTGTTACAGGCCCTGAGTAACAGGGGGCCCTAAAAAGCCAGTTTTGAATTTTTGCTCCTAAAAATGGTGTAAAATGCTAATTTCTGTCACTTTAAACCCGTATATAGGTAATATACCTTTCCTGATTCGTGTATAATGTATGTGTGCGCCGGGCCTTACATGAAGTTAATCAGGCCTTGGACATGACACCTGTTTTAAGGATCTGTGCGTTTGAATTTTTAGATACAGTAAAATTTGCATACATTAAATTTCTGTCTATCGTGAAGCTCTGTATATTAGACTTTTATGATTTCCAGTGAGCATGAGCTACAAAATATCGCTGCAACTAAAATTACCGTTCCTTATTGTATTGTATCTATCGTTAACTCCAAAAGGATTTTTTTCCCCTTAGATATTTTAATAAGATATTTTTGTTTCTTTTCCTAAAATTTTGAATCTTTAATCAGGCGTGGTGGTATAAGTTTTAAGGCCAATTGACAACATGAGGGCATAGTCCTGTGTGGAGAGGACGGGGGGGGGGCTTCTAAGGAGGTCGAAAAGCAAATATTTGTGCGGGTTTTCGGGAAAACAACGGAAAACACCAAACAACTCTGCCGACTAGCGCAACCTAGTATCAAATCCGGCAACTCCCGTCTGTAGATTCGAGAGCAGAACCTCTCGGCCACTAGTGGGGCCCATTAAGTATGTAATCAGGTAATTTCTGATTACGTATTCTGTACTTAATTTAATAAATGAATAGTATTCTTTTTAAGCGATATACTTTAAAAAAAAAAGAAAAAAGGATATATTTTTATCCTATTTAATTACTATTGAATATATGGATGTGCAAAAACCTTTTTCTGTATATGGGATATTTCCTTGAAACTCGCTTTTCTTTGCAAAAAGAGGGTTTAACACGTTCACGCCGGCGCATTCTTCTCAAAAGTATCTGAGCACTAGCCAAGAATTCCGATATCAAAAAAGTATACTTAAAACTGTTTTGTTCAATAAATCCTTGTCGAATCTTGCTCTTAGACTGACTAAGATCATGATTCGACAAGGATTTATTTAACAAAGCAGTATTAAGTGTACTTTTTTTGGACAAGGATTATTGCTAGTGTTCGGACACTTTTGCTGTGAGCCACCGGTGTACCACGCCGGCGTGAACGTGTTAAATATATTTTCTTTTTCCCCAGAAAAATTGAATTATGAACTTTTCATTAATCACTGAACATTTTTTACTTTCCTAACAATCATATGTAAGGAAAGTATTGTAATCATGTCAGAAATCCGACTTTGAGATTTTGAGGTCCCCTGAGTCCGTTTTCACTATTTTTTCGATGATGTATGTATGTGTGTGTGTGTGTACGTGTGTGAGTGAACACGCCAGCGTCTAAACGCTTTGCTCGAATGAGCTGAAAGTTTGTACGTATGTTGTAAGTCACCGTAGCACGAACCTTATTGATTTTGGTGAATCTAGTTCTTATAAATTTTTTTTCTATAGTTCTTATAGTTTTTTTTTACAGGGACACCAAGAAAAATTCTTTATCATTATGGCCTATGAGACCGAATTTTTAAAAGTGTGATAGCGTCTAAACGCCTTATTAAATTGAGCAAAAAATGTATACACATGTTATAGGTCACAGCTGCAAGAACTGTATAGATTTTGGTGAATTTAGCACTTACAGTTTTTTTTTACAGGGACACAAAGAAAAAATTCTTTAACAATATGGCTATGGGACCAAATTTTTAAAAGTGCAATAGCGTCTGAACGCTTTATTTAATTGAGCTGAAAATTTATATGAATATTATAAGACACTGTTGCACTAACTATAAGCATTTTGGTGAATCTTAGCATTTATAGCTTTTTACAGGGACACAACAAAAAATTCTTTATCATTATGATCTATGGGCTGAAAGTTCAGTAACGTTAAATTAAACATCGTGTACTATATGGAGAAAAATACTCAAACACCCTATTATAATTTTCTCTCTTTTGTTTATTTAACAACTCCTCTTACTTTACTTTATCTACAAAACCGTTAATATTATTCAACGTTCGGAAAGTCGAGAGTAGACACTCCAGATTTTTTAAAATTTAAATCATTGTTATTTTTATTTTTACCATATACATAAGAAAAAATTATTGATTCGTGAAATTTTTCGAATTCCGGTTTTTGATGTGTTTATACGTTTTGAGATGCTCTAAACACTTGATCATTTTATGTGAATGTTAAAAAAAGTTTGTGCTCACTATATATCTTATGAAAAATGCACAGAATTCCACGATATTTTACATTTAATTAGATGTTAAAATTAAGGTTGAGTATGTTTAACGGTACACTAGAGCTCCGCAGTGGCCAGCTAACGGCGATATAGGATTCACCCTTACGAAGACTTGTCATGACAATTTTCATAGTCCGCGGAGGGTGTATCTCTCCAGCTTCGGTAATCCCAATATTAATTCAGAGCCGTAGTAGAGCAATTGGTAGAGCAACGAGCTCATAATTGAAATGTGGATTCGATACTCGAGACAGCAATGACCGTCGTGTACACTAATGGCAGCTGGTGCACGTAAAATCCGTAGTGGCCGCAATGTCCTCCATGTTCCCATCCAAATTATATCTCTGGGAGTCACCGAAGTAGGGGAGCCATCCCCTCCGTGGAGGATAAAAAGTGTGATGGCATATCTCCAGACCATCCTTAGCGGTGCGTCCTAGATTGTCGCCAATTATCCATACCGCAGTATTAGTGCGACATTAACCCCCCCCCCCCCCCGCCCACCCACCCAACAGTTATTCTTTTTTATGGGACATGGAGGACATTGCAAGCAACTACGACTATTCAGGTTGAATCAGTGTAATGTCACACTGGCGCTACTCTATGAGAGAGGGGAAATGACGACAGTCTGGGAGTCATCCCTAAGGGTAGGCCAGAGTCATTCCATCCCAATTTGATTCATCTCGAAATGGATCTTGGGTAGGCTAACCAGATCAAAGTACCTTTACAATAGAGAAGCGTTAAAAATTTCTACAATTATCCAATTATGGATGTATTTTTTCATTCCTAATAAATAAAGACTAAAAATAAAAGATTAATAATTATTAATTTATTTTCTACAATTTTTTAAAACTTAGAAAAATGCTTTCAATAAAAATGTAAGTCCCCATTTGTCCCCAGAAAATGGGGACGTTTGGTCAGTATAATCTTGGGGGACTTTATGTGCTCTAGTCACTATTAATGTACACCTTAGTCTTTGCCTGGCTTGAGTTTCGAATCCGTTGGTTGGATCTTAATTTAAATTAATGCTAATTTAGGCTGACCAGATCAAAGTACCTTTATAAGAGAGTAGCATTAAAAATTGCTACAATTATCCAATTATGAATGTATTTTTTCATTCCTGATAAACAAGGACTAAAAATAAAGTGTTATTGATTAATAATTTAGTTTCTGCAATTTTTTAAAACTTAGAAAAATGCCTTAAAAACAAAGGCGTTCCCATTTTGTCCCCAGAAAATGGGGACGTTTGGTCAGTATATGCTAATTAGATTTTAGCATATATCGCTCAGCAAGTGATGCTGCTGTGCTGCAGTTTTCTTCATTTGTCGGAAAGCTATAGGTTATCTCAGCTACTACAATGCATAAATGCTGTGCATTAAACTGTGAGATGGCTATTATGAAAAATTATGCTAATACAGGAAGAATATGCAGTCGGCAGCAAAAGTATCCGAGCAGTAGCGAATAATTCCGATGTCAAGAGTACACTTAAAACTGTTTTGTTAAATAAATCTTTGTCTAATCATGTTCTTAGACTGACTAAGAACATGACTCGACAAGGATTTATTTAACAAAACAGTTTTAAGTGTACTTTTTTTAGACAGAGATTATTGCTAAGTGCTCGGATACTTTTGCTGCCGACTGTAGCATCCATAGTACAGTCGGTAACAAAAGTGTCCGAACACTAGCAAAAATTCCTATGTAAAAAAAGTACACTTCATACGGTTTTGTTAAATAAATCCTTATCGAATCATGTTCTTAGACTGACTAAAAACAGGATTCGACAAGGATTTATTTAACAAAACCGTATGAACTGTACTTTTTTTACATATTAATTTTTGCTAGTGTTCGGACACTTTTGTTACACATGGTTCGACACTGATCAAAATTCTGACGCATTTCCGAGATAGGAGATGGGTGTGTAGGACTTTTGGCAGACTCTGTATATATTTTTACAATGATTATAGAATACAAGAAAACGTGATGAAATGCCACTATTATCCACAAGAACCAAAAATATAGATTATAACCAGTAATACTTTTTATAAAAATATAGAAAAAATTCCCAATGCTCACTTGATTTATCATGCACAAAATTCCGTATAACAAATAAGGAACGGATTTAAAAAATAGAATGATAAATTACAAACTGTCAATAAATAAGAATGTCAATCCATATAAGATTTTAATAGAATGGAACAATGATAAACTTATTAAAAGTTCAAAAGCTGAAGAATTTTATCATCAGTGTCACACAATTCTTTAGAGCAGGGCTTATGAAATACGGTCACTTGATCGCCATTGACGATCAATATATTTTAGTTGGAGACTATGTTTTCAACGAAAACTCAAAATTTAAAAATTTTTTAATATATTGGTGAACAATTTAAGCCTAGAATCGAATGCTGGAACCTATCCTAAAGTGTAGTGTAGTTTATCTCAGTTCGTGTAAGAAACAAGTAGAAATAAAACAGTGATTCATAGTTATCTGTGCGTGTTGCGCACACCGTCGTGTTTAATTGAGGCACAGTGTTGAATCAATATACCAATCGGGAATTTACACCGCGTTACATGCTATCCCTTTCACGTTTTCTTGTTTTGCGACCCGGTGCTGAATCTTTGTGCCGATGTAATGATGTGTCGATGTCAACGGTGTATTTGTTTAGAGTTTAGTGAAAATGATAAAATCGGTTTGAGGATGATCGATTTAAACAGGTGTTTCCTAATGTACAATCCAGTCCTAGTTAGTATTTGATTTTTATACACAGAATTTTAATTTCTATATCCAAGTAAATTTGAAAATTGAAAAAATAAATAAATGAAGGAGACGGGTATTTTTTATTATTTATTCATTTATTATTATTATTATTTTTATTATTATTTTTTTTTACTGGCTACCAACAGTTTTTTCTGGAGACCAGGTTTTTTTTTTTTTTTTTTTTTTTTTTTTTCAAATTCCAGGAGCCCTGCTCTAGGGAGTATGAAAAATGTAAAATTTCGAACTATAATAGTCATTTCAAGCCAGATACTATTGGGTATCACCAAACTTGCATGGAACATTACAATAAATTTAAAAGATGAAATAAACAAATGTAACAATAAATTGGAAATTACCAAACATATCGCAATACGAAAATAAATAAATAAATAAAATAAAAGCAAGACACATTGTATAGTTAAGGGACAATAAATATTTAATAACAATAATAATATTAATTGAACTTGGATATTGTTGTTTTTTCTTTCAAAAACCACCAACTTTAACATCTAAATGCAGTGATGTAACAGATAGTGATTTTGCCGGATATCGAATACCTGGAACTGTATTGTCTGCTGGATATGGATATGCAATATCCGGCAAAATCACTATCCATTTCATCTCTTTTTTACTTTCCCTTACCCATGTATATGGTAGAGAAAGTATTATTTTTGGAATAATTTTCGAAATTGTGTTTTTATTATATTTAAACGTTTTGAGGTCCCCTGAATTCGAGTTTTAGCGGTTGGTCTGTGTGTATGTAACCAGCATATCTCAAGAACAAATGGCAACAGGAAATCCAGACTCAGTATTCTAAATATGTATAATGTAAGGATGCTACACTAAACTTCTCGTTGAAATCAAGCAAATGGTTCGTTTACAGAGCCATCCAAGAAAATTAAAATACATTACGTCTATGGGCGAAATTGCAGGTAAGTAGAGTTTAGCATCTATATAGGCTGTGATATATTCGGTATCAGGTTCAGGAGGTATCACTTGAATTGCAACTTTTGTTAAAATTCAATCTTATTATTTTAGTGAAACTAAAAAATAAATACTCTAGTGAAATAACTTAACGAAGTTTTAATAATAATACGAAATAGTACATAACCATTCCTTTTAACATCCTGTTCATACAGGAAAATCATAAAAACATGCATCACATATATATGTGATTCCTAGCATGTGTAAAAATTACAGATAAGTTCAGGAGAACGACTTCTCTTTACACAGTGCATAATCCAAGTCCCTAGAGTTATTTCTGATTTTTCAGTCCTTCAAAATTTTGATGAGATGCAAAGGGGAGGGGGAACTATTTTCCCACAAGATGACAACAAATCAGAAAGTTTTTGGTCACGTGAGATACATAAGTTCACACCTAGTTTAATAGTTCATTGGTCTTTGCTCGGCGTCAAAATGTCTGGGTACAACCTTCGCCTGGGAGCGCAAGGCGGCATTATCAAAGTCGAGCGTGAAATTGCGGCGATTTTGCATCTGAGAGTGTGAAAGGATGCACGGAATGTCCGTTTTCATGATTTCGCAGACAGAGAGGCACCTCGGACCTTACACTAGCAGTCGAGTACAAAAGAAGAAAACCTTGACGATGTCACAAGGCTGCTCTAAACAAAATGAAATGAATATGCATATTTTATATGCATAAAAGCATTATTCATATCGAATATCGTACGAAAATCATTCACTGTTCATTTACAGGGCTACACAAAATAACTAGAATATAGCAGGATAATTGAGGGCAGTGCATGGCTGGTAATATTTAAGCGAAAACATTCTTTTTTGTTGAATCTAATTAGAAAAAGTGCTGATATTTGACCATGTCCTAGAAAACTATTCAGGAATTAAAATTAATTAATCATACCGATACGGTAAATAAAGTATTTTTAAGATAAATATTCAGTGCTTTTTTTTTTTTTTAATGTATTTACACGTTTTGAGGTTCCACGCTTGATCTTTGTCCATGCCTATTATCAAAGTAATTTAAAAACAAAAATAATTTCAGGCAATTCAAATATTGAACTTTGAAGTTAATATAAGGTTATTTCTTGAAAAGTTTGTTTAAAATTGATAAGATTCAAGGTATGGTATGCTATGAAGTTTTATGAATATTTTGGGATGAACTTTAAATTTAATTAAAAGCTTAGAATTCTATAAAAATGTAAGTACTGTATTGAAATGGGCAGTTGAGGGCGCTGGTAACCTCTTTCACACAGAATTATTTATCAAATAAAGCTGTTCCGAAGCCACTCGTTATCTTAAATCGTAATCTTCAATTTGTCTTTAGAGTATAGAATTTCAGGATAAGAGAAAGTCGTGTGAGTGCTATATTATTTAAATGATTAAATTGGCTGTTTTTAAAAAGAAAAATACAATTTTCAAAGTGAGGCATCTTTTTTTTTTTTTTTTTTTTTGTTCCTTAGTGTAAGTTTGCCTTCAATTTACTGTAAGAGGTCAATGAGATACATAAAGTAGAGTGATAAATGGTAACCTTTGAGAAGGTCCAAGATGAGTCATGTGACTTGCACCTTGCACCTGCGTATTCGGTGGTTCCCTTGGTAATAGCTTATTTTCAGTAAATTTCTATGGCAACGGTTTGGAGATTGTTCTTTGCATAAATCGTAACCGCCAATGTTTTTATTTACTTCTGTAGTTTAATATTCTTTTGTTCTAAATCATTTTGATTTTGATTTTACTTCTTTTTTATTTCGTGTAGTTGAACTTTAACCGACAAAATGCTTAAAAATAGTTGAAATTGAAAATTATTATTTGTTGTTAAATTTAGCTGTTTAAAAGTTTAAATTTTCTTTTATAAACACTTTTAAACTTTGTTGGGAAACGATGAAAAAAAAAAGGTATTTTATTGCTTATTAAAATGTGAAATATGTGTAAAATTATTTTAAAAACAATTTATTTCGGTCATAGGACTGTCATGTTACCTAATAATAATGATAATTTGTCGAACTGATATTTTAAATGCCGAAATAGTGATAAAGGACCAAACACAGCAACCTATTGGAGCATGTCACGTGATTCATCTTGAACCACGAAAAGCTAATCCTTCATCCATTGAATCAGCACTCTAATATATATATCTCGTTGTAAGAGGCGAGATGTATTCAGCGAATTACGAAGTTTAGTTGATCAGTAAAAATATCTAAGGAAGTACTTCAATTAATTTACTTTTATTTAGTCATATTATACTGTTAAACTATTTGGAACAGTGCATTTTTAAAAAGTAAGTTTAAATACATTTCGAATTTTGTTATATTGCTTACTGAAGTTTTGCTTATAGTTAGAAATGTGTGCTAGTCATAGATATAGTAATAATATATAGATTGATCACTGGGGAGAAAAAAGTGATTCCTTTTCACTTGGGAAAAGATGGCGATTTTACCAAAATATGGCCGTCTTTCCCCGAGTGAATACACACGAATATTTTAGCAAATAAATTTTATGAATAATTTATTTATTAAAGGTGAATAAAAAACTCCAGATACAGTTACAAATTCATTTTTTTTTCTTTTTTCAATACTACTTAATGGCTGATTCCAAAGCTTTTTTTTTTTTTTTTTTTTTTTGGCATCAAAAATCTTTGCACGATAACATGGGGATCGGGGATGATAGATCTATGTATATTACTATATCTATGGTGCTTGTAGTTTTTATGCAATATTTAATTCTGCGAAAGATCTTCTAATAAATAATCTAATTAAAGATCTTCTAATTAAATAACTGTATTTTATTTAATGGAATTCAAATTGGATAACTCATATAACATTAATTTAACAATATAGTATTAATGTGTGTCAGAAACTGGAGATTCGGGTCAGATTGCAAATCGGGTACGGGTCAAATTTACCTTTACTTGCGCAGGACTCTAATGCTGTATAACAACTAAACTGAATTATTTCAGTTAAATTACTTCAAAATATTTGACAAAGCTATTTTGAGTCTTTAATAACTGAATTATCAAATTTTGCTTTAACAAATATTTAGTTTCAAAATGTGCTGTTTTACTCGGACAAATCAAAAGTGATGATTACATAAACTAATTTGAGCCAAATTCATTTGAAATGAATCTATGAAATCATTGGAGAAAACTGATAAATTCAAGTGTGCGTACAAAATTAAATCTCACTTGTCAAACGGAGTTTTGGTGATTCGAACAGAATTTAATAAAATCAATCACTGAGAACGAAAAGTTTTAATGTTACAGCAAAAGCATAGATTAGAAATTCATATAGATGTATCATCTCCATGTTATCGACCAAAAATTTTTGATGTCGAAAAAAAGTTTTGGCATCAGCCATTAAAAAGTATGAAACTCAGCAAAAGTAATACGCAAGGGGCGAAGTGTGACGTCACAGACCGTCAGTAGATGCAAGAAAAAGATTTCCTATGTTAATCGCCCATTGGATTTTTTGTAAAAAATTATTAAAAATCGAGTAAAATTATTTCCCGATTTTAATCTTCATATTTGGGTATAGATAAATATTAGTTATCGTATGCATGTGTTAGTTTGAGTTATTTTGCTGTCAAAATGACAAAAATTTAACTTTAAATTTCAAAACTCTATCGTCCTTGGCTTTTTTTGTATTTGGCGATCAAAAACGTATTAAGAAAATATGCATGCCAGATGTACATTTTCGTAATTTGTATTGTACGAAATGTTGTTTCGTATTATTCATTACCCGCTTAATATTTGTTGTTAAAATAACCATGATTTTTGAAAGTAATTAAATATGTTTGCCAGATAATTTGGCGATATTTTTTTTTTTTCCGCCAAGGATGACATCAAATCTATTCCGCTGCAACATTTTAGTATCTTATATCAGATACTTTATTTAGACGTTTAAAACAAATTTGATTTCAAATTGTGATAAAATATTTATCATTTTCCTTTTAATTAGTATATTAGTTGGATATTTATTGGTTGGTTGGTTGGGTTTTACGTCGCACTAGTGCTGCGCAGATGGACAATTGGCGACGGTCTGGGGCACACCCCTAGAGGTGGTCCGGAGACATGCCATCACAATTTTGATCATCCGCGGAAGAGATGGCTCTCCCGCTTCGGTGGCCCCCAAAGGTATAATTTTTGATGGGAAAATGGAGGACATTGCGGCCACGACAGATTTTACTTGCACCAGCTACCATTAGTGTACACGACGGTCTTTGGCCGGCTCGAGTACCGAACCCGCAATCTTCCAATTACGAGGCTGGCTCTCTACCGACTGGGCTACTGCGGCCCGGATATTTATTGTGTAAATATCATCTTTTGAGATAAAATGTTTATGTTTTCAATCGAATATAGAAGTTTGCCATTTTTTTTTCTAGAGTTTTGAAATTTAAAATTCAAATTTTATCAATTTTACAACAAAAACAACTTAATCTAAAGCATGCACACGATAACTAATACATATCTACGACGAAATATGGGGATTAAAATCGAGAAATAGTTTTCCTCGATTTTTAATAATTTTTTACAAAAAATCCAATGGGCGATTAACATAGGAAATCTTTTTGTTGCATCGATGGACAGTGACGTCATCATTTCGCTTGCGTATAGTAATAGAATAAAAACTATTGGAAAAGTTGATGAATATTCTGAAAGACGAAATTCGCGTGGCATTTAATTGTTTGAAAAAAATTATTAAAGCAAGTATCCGCGATTGTAATGAAATGCTCGCCCTCTGGTGGGCTAAGGTGAAATTACAATAAACATGCTTTAATTCGGCTTTCATTAAGCCGCCATTGCTAGCCGATGCTTAGTTTCACATATATTTGTTGAATAAAAATGAATTACGGTAAAAAAGATAACACATATTGTTGTGTGCTACAGTGTAACTCCAAAGGATCAAGAAATTCAGAATTAAGCTTCCATTTATTTCCAAATGACAAATTTAAAATTTCAGTTGCTTCGGCTAATGGAAGTAAAGAATTAATCAGATGATTTGAAACTAATATTTGTTCAACTTCAGTTAAAAATCTACTTCCGATCGAACTTTGAATAAACTGAAATATTTTTTTCCAAAAGCAATCGATTTTCCATGATGTAATGGAGGAGAAATTATAGTACGAATATTAAGTAAAATAACAAAAAGAACAATAATAAATACACGTGGCTATTATATTTACTAACAACAGAAGCTGAAAAAGCGCCACCTATCGATCATTACAAACGCGGATAGGACAACTTTTCATACATAAGTTATATTCTTCATATCTTTGTAAATTTGGTATATTTCACTAATTTATTTAAAGTATAATTTTCATAATCAATTGCTTTTTCATTATTATGATGTAAATACTGCTATTATATTTCAGGGAATTTTTAAAAGTTAATTTTAATTAATTAATCAATGAAAAAAAAATAATTTATTAATTTTAAGTAATTCATAGATTTTTTAAATGTCGCTATTTATTAAAAAGAAAGAAAAAGAAATTTGAAACTGTAACTGGAGTTTTTAATTCGCTTATAGTACATAAATAATTCACAAATTTTATGAGCTAAATTATCTGTGTGTGTGTGTATACACTCCTAGAAAGACAGCCATTAGAGAGTAAAATGACCGTCTTTCCGCTAATAAAAAGGAATTAAATTTTCCCCTGTGATGATCAACCTATGTCTTATTACTATATTTATGAGCAAAAGTTTAAAAGCAATTTTAAAATTTACAAAGTATTTTTTAAGAAATTCTAAAAAAAAAAAAAAAAAAAAAAAAAAAATGAGATAAGAGTTAGAGAAATTCATATATTTTATAAATAAAGTAACTGCATATCAAAAAACTTTTTTTTTTTTTTTTTTTTTTTTTTTTTTAATACGATAGGTCGTACTATTTATTTCAGACAACGATTTTTCCGTCGTTAACATTTTTTACTTATTACCTTGAATGAACGCGCAATTTTTGTTTTTATCTAAACATATAAAGCTGAAAGTTTATCCGTGTATCTATCCGAATTATTAGATTTTATGAAAATTGGTACACTTATTAATTAGGAAAAAATCTAGGTAACACCTTATTTTTTAGTTCAATCAGATAATTGGTTCAAAAGATATTAAATAAGAATCCCATTTTAATTAAAAAATTATCAAAAAAAAAAAAAAAAAAAAGTACTATAAATAAATAAATAAGTCGAGATAAAAAGTATTTATTTTTACCTTTGAAAAAAAAAAAAAAAAAAAAAAAAAAAAAAAATCCAGAGCTGCCAACATTTTTAACTTTTAAATCAGAATTGACACCAGTATTTTTAAATGGAATATGTTATATATTTTTTCGACAATTAATATTAATGAAAACAGCTATAAAATTTTTCCGGTTTGAAGACTTCCGCCAAAAACAGTGGACTTGGCACCCATGAAAATCTCTTGGAGAAATTTGAAATTTGGTGCCGATATAGCTCGGACGTTTCTCGCCAAGGTCTTTACTTACGCAATTGCGGTAGCCATTTTAATTCATTGCCAAAATGACAACAAAAATTTAAAAGCCGCCAAAGGCTTCTTGTGTTAAAATTCATGCCAAAGAAATTTAAAGAAATGTATATGTAGTAACTGATGCTATCGAGAAACGAAATTACTGCATGCCTTTACATGAAAGAATAGAATAAAATAAGCTCTGTCGTACTGAATTAAATTCTGCTTTAGGCAGAATTTTATACCTGTTACTTAGAAAACAAAAATACGCTTAGGGTTTATTTATTTTTTTATTTTAAATAATTAATTTTATTATTATTATTTGAACAACGGAAATAACAATAACAATAATGTTAAAACGCGAATAAACTACTACGTCAGAAACGCCAAAAGAAAAATATTTGCGATGCATACAGCAGTTCCGGTAGCCTTAAGCGTACCGTCTTCAGTGCGAAAAGAATTCTGAATCTGGAGAAGTGCTCGTATATATAGGAAAGGGACCGAATTTAGTTCAACCAATAGGATTACGGGAAAGGTGGAGTGTGTGACCAATAGGAATTTAAGAATGTTAGCTGTGTAAACAGTAGAAAAATTAAGAAAATGTCGACTGAATGTAAAATTTCCAACAATCAGACAAATAGGGAACAGCGAAATCACAATTTACAAGGTTTTTAAAATTTTTATAAATATGAAAAGCTTTAAAGAAATCGAGTTCATGAATGGATTTAGGTCTGCAAATTTTTTTAGCTGAATTAAATTTAAAATTATGATTTTCCTCCCAGCAATGTTTAGAAATAGCCGATTTATTGGTTTCTTGTTTGCGGACGTAATTCATATGTTCTTTCAGACGAAATTTAAGGTTTAGTTTGGCCCGAAATTTAAGACTGCGTTTAGTTTGGCTCGAAATTTAAGACTGCGTTTAGTCTGACGTAGTAGTTTATTCGGGTTTTAATATTACTACGCCAAATCTCCTGTTATTAATAATAATAATGATTTATTTTTCCTTCTGGAAAATATTTGTGAGACCATGATCGTGTACCCCCAAACCTCCACAAAGCATTTCGCCTAAATAAGGGGGAGGAGTTCACTTTTGATAATTTTCGCATAAATATTTTCAATCATGTTTGGCCAAGTATTTTAACAATTTTGCTGTCGGTAGATTTTCATATTCTGTACAGTACAGAATATGAAACCCGCCTTTTGGCGATCCTCTAAAATGTTACTGTATTTTACAAAAGATTTTTACAATTTATGTTAAGATCATACATATGTATACAGGGTGATCAATTTAAAAGAGTACCCATTTGTTTTTCTTATTACCCTTAAATATGACGGATGTGGCAACTATTCTAACACTGAACTATAATTGTTTGAACCTTGTTTAACGGCCCTCTTCACTTACCGTCGCCGGAAGCCCGAGCCAATGTTATTCTACGGGGAAATTTTCTTTACAAATAACTTATTAACTAATACATATTTTTAAATTCTGTTTTCACATTCTGAAAATTCCCAACTGTTAAACTGACGGACCTTTTTTAAAAATGTTTTTTTTTTTTTTAATATTATATTTTGAAATTACAAAATGAAAAAATTCACATATTGAAAATTCGTATTTTGCGGCTTCAAAATAAAATAATAAAATAAAAAAAAAAATTAAAAAAAGGTCCGTCAATTTTACAGTTGGGAATTTTCAGAATGTGAAAACAGAATTTAAAAATATGTATTAGTTAATAAGTTATTTGTAAAGAAAATTTCCCATAGAATAACGTTAGCTTCGGCTTCCGGCGACGGTAAGTGAAGCGGGCCCTTAAGTGTGGGAGACAATTTCCAACACTATTGGACTGTTATAACTTTATTTGTGAGGTAAAACAGAAATGGAGACGCACAATGTTATTTAATCCTGTGATAGTTTTATTTAAGAAAAACAAAATTTAATTCAAATTTTTTACATTATCATTCCTACATTATATTTACATTTACATTATCATTTCATAGAGTTTTTCAGAGAAGTCCTGCAAACATCAATGAATTAAAACACATAACTGAAGAAATTTGGTCAATAACACCACCATTGCTGCTGCGAAGTGTGTCAAAAAACTTGGTTCGACGTGTTCATGTTTGCATTCAAAATGGTGGCGAACATTTTCAACATTTTCTGCAAGGAATGATAGTGTAAAAAATTTGAATTAAATTACGTTTTTCAAAAATAAAATTATCACAGGATTAAATAAAATTGTGCGTCTCCATTTCTGTTTTACCTCACAAATAAAGTTATAACACTGCAACAGTGTTGGAAATTGTCTCCCACACTTAAACAAGGTTCAAACAATTATACTTCGGTGTTAGAATAGTTGCCACATCTGTCACACTGTGCGTCTCCATTTCTGTTTTACCTCACAAATAAAGTTGTAACAGTCCAACAGTGTTAGAAAATTGTCTCCCACACTTAAACAAGTTTAAAAAAATTATACTTCAGTGTTAGAATAGTTGCCACCTCCGTCATATTTAAGGATAATAAGAAAAACCAACGGGTACACTTTTAAACTGATCACCCTGTATATATATATATTATTGTATTATATATATATATATATATATATATATATATATATATATATATGTGTGTGTGTGTGTGTGTGTGTGTGTGTGTGTGTGTGTGTGTATGTATATTATATGTATACATATATTTATATATAAACAAACTTGCACTCAACAAGTTAAACAGGAATGCGCAAAAATCTTCGTCTAAAGGCGGAGCTCTCTCCTTCTCTCTCTCTCTCTCTCTCTCTCTCTCTTTCTTTCTTTTCTTTTTTTTTTTTTTCCTTTGTCTGACTTTTACAGACACTCGTCCGCGGAGAATTAATTTCGATAATATATATTTTAACTGAGTTGTAGCACAGCTCATTGTGGAGAAAAAATTACGATATTTATAAATTGAAAAAATTTTATAACATTCTTCTAATCTTACAAAATTTTTATAATCTGAGAGTGATTTTTCTTTTTCACTATATTTAATGTAAAATAAATTTTTCTTTCTCCTTTCAGGTGGAATTTGTGGACATTACAATGGATACTTTGAACATCTTTGATGGTAGAAGATGTTATCTACAACAATTATTTTAAAAGAATATTTTTGAATAAAGAATTTATATCGATTTTTGTACTTATTTTGTTGGAGGATTTATTCATAAAATATATTTTGCATTTTAAAAGGAAGACAGTTTCTTTTTTATTTCTTTTTTATTTTTTTTTAATAGTTCGTTTTTTAAGTGATAGAAACTTATTTCAGTTAATCAGTTTTATTACCATTTTGTAGATAAAACAATTTTGTTAAAATTCTGTTTACCAAAAAAAAAAAAAAAAAAAAAAAAAAACAGCTTTATTTCCCTTTTGTACACCGAACAGCTTTGTTGCTATTTTGTACACCAAACTATTTTCTCACAACTTTGTACCTAGTTTTTTCTTTCTGAACATACTGAAAAAAAAAAAAAAGTAGTGTAATCATGACAGAAATATGACTATGACATTTTAGTGTATATATACGTTTTGTGTCGCCTGAGTTAATTTTTACTATTTTTAAAGTGATGTATGTATGTGAGTGAACACGATAGCGTCTAAACGCTTTGTTGAAATGAGTTGAAAGTTGGTACGTATGTTATAGGTCATTGTAGAATGAACTCTATTGATTTTTATAACTGTAACATTTACAGTTTTCTTTTTTTTTTAAGTGAAAACTTCTTTAGGCGCGTTGAGCACTTTTGGGTGAACAAAAATCATGGAACTCGCGTCATCGTCACCGAACAATTTCCATTTGAAGCGAAAACTTCTTTAGGCGCGTTGAGCACTTTTGGGTGAACAAAAATCATGGAACTCGCGTCATCGTCACCGAACGCTTTCCATGAGCTACATGTATACTGTACATATGTATACTGCTATATGTATATATGTACATAGATATACCTCCTTTCGTTATTAGTATACATTATATATGTATACAAATAGTATATCTCTCTACATATATATCCATATATGTAGCGCACGGCGCGGCATGCCTCATATACATACACACACACACACACACACACACATATATATATATATATATATATATATATATATGTATAAAATGTATACTAATACGAGTAGTATACTGGCTACTGGCATCTGTCTCTTTCTAGTTCTATACTCTATGTATGTATGTACTTTTTTCACAGTATATACATAGTTCACAAAGTACAAGCAAGTGTTTTTATACAGACTGTTATATTCTTCTTTTTGCTTTCAATATAAATTTAAAGTTTAAATGATTAAAGTTTAAATGGGTCATTAACACTTCTTTACAAGCCAAAAATAATTCAAAAATAATAATCTAATAACTCGACGATACAATTCACATGTTACTTAATTTTCATTTCTATCGGCAGTCCCCAAAGACTGCTCCGCATTTTTTTTTAAGAGACACAAAGAAAAACTTTTATCTTTATGGTCTATGGCTCAAATTATTTAAAATAAGATAGCGTCTAAATTTCTTTTATGAATGAACAGAAAATTTATAATTTCTATAGTATTAATAAATTTATAAAATTTATAATTTATTTATTAATTTCGTTCGCTAGTGGTTATAATAGCAAATTTCTAGCGGGCTCTCTCTATCGTACATGAAAATAATTGAAGTTAAATATGAGGAAGAATGTGGAAAAAAACTATTTAGTTCGAGAAAGCAGATTGTAACTTATTAGATTAACTTTGCATAGCCCTGTATGTTACCTGTAAATTATATAGTAACCAAACAATGTACTATTTAAATTTAGCACAGCGAAAAAAAAAAAAAAAAAACTAGTATGTTGTGGCCATCACATGACTTTCTTCTATATTTTCCTATACAAATTCGCTCAGTAAAAATAATTTATTAAAATTATTATTTAAAAAAAATTATCTTCCATGATAATGTAGACGATTTCCAATATAGGGAAGTAGTATAACACTAAATATCCAAAAAAAGTCAATTATATTGTCAATATTACATTAAAAAAAATCGATAACTTTATTTTAAATTATCGAAGATCGATGGTTCAACCATTCGTTTTAAAGGTATTGGCGAGCTCTTTTGAAAGATACCCATCATGAAAATTTACTCCCCTCGAGGGGGAACTTCCCCCCCAGGGGGGGGGGGCGAGGCTCCTACACATACATAAATTTTTTTCCCAGTTGACTATCTGTATTATAAATAATTCTTGTAAATTTCATAATGATTATTAAAAAATAATTCTCTTTATGCACATTTATGCAAATTTTTGTCCTATATCACCATGTTAAAAATTTAGAAAAAGTGGGATGGCAACGCAACCTGTAAGACAATTTTTACCAAGAGTTGACAGGCACTAATTTATGTTAAGGTGCATCTACATACCAATTTGTATGAAATTTTGTGCAGTAGTTCCTGAGATACAGTTGCCAAAATATTTTGTCACACACACACACACACACACACACACACACACAGACAGACAGATAGAAATTTTCTAAAAAGGGTCAAATCGTGTTCTACAGCTCTCAAAACGTGTAAATCCATCAAAAACCCGAGGTCGAAAATTTTTACGAATCCAATACTTTCTTCTATTGAATGTAGAAGAAAGTAAAAAAAAAAAAAAGAATAATGACATAAATTTAAATTCAGTAATATATCGACATTCTTTTGTGTGGTCTTATAAATGAAGAACAGACGTTTTTTATATCATATTTTATATAAAACAAGCTTTTGTGTATTTAAAAAGTTCTTATCAAATTCGTATTGTTTAGTGCAATCTAACGATGGTAAACTGCACGTATAAGAAATTTCGCCCATGGACGTAATGTATTTGAATAGTTTTTATGTGCCTGTACACGAACCATTTATCCGATTTCAATAAAAAGTTTTTGATAGCATTCTGACATAATACAGATTTAGAATACTGAATATGGACTTCCTGCGCATACCTGTTCTTGAGTATTATGTTAAGAAAAAACGTATAGAGAGACAGACGCACAGACAAACTGCTAAAAACGTTATTTTCAGATTCATGGGGCCTCGAAACCTGTATTTAACCCGTTAGTAGTCGCTATAGACAGCGCCACCTATTACAGATTGCGCACTTTTTATTTAACTGTCACCAATAATTTTAAGAAGTGATGTGAACGACGTTTCTTCGACTTTATTCGCGTTTTATGTATATCAAATGCCACTTCTAAAAATTTTTGGTGGCTATTGAATAAAAAATTCTGACAACACTAAAAGATGGGCGGCAAATCGACCAACTAGCGACTACTAACGGGTTAAATACAGCAAAATCTCAATTTCGAAAATTCCTCCCCCCCCCCCTCACACACACTCAAAAAAAAAAAAAAAAAAAAAAAAAAAAAAACTCTCTTTTTCTATCATATATGGATAAGGCGACCAAATTTTCGAAACCCAATTTGAGGACAAATCATCGCAGCGTCCTCAAATTGAAGGGTCATTCGAAGACATAGTTAAATTATGCTTTAATTTCCTCAAATGATTTTCAAATTGCTGATTACATAGGTCGAAATTCGAGGACTGTCCTCATGATTCGAGGACGTTTGGTCACCTTATATATGAATAAAAAAAAAAAAAAAAAAAAAAAAAAAAAAAATGAAAAATGAAATTTTTTGGATGCAATAGACACTATTTTAACTGCGTTTAGCAATGCCAAATGACATTAAAAAAATTTCATTAAAAAAAAAAACTTTATTTATGGATGTTTATTAGCAGATGTTTTAAATTAGAGATCCACATTTTCTGCAAACGACTGTTTTTTATAAATAAATAAATAAGTTTAAGTAACTGTTTGGACACCTGGTACAAAAAATAATAAAATGAAATATTTTTAATATATATTCTCGAATACAACAACAATAACTGGAGCATAACACGTTCTGTCTATTTTTTACTTTATTCTATACACATAAAAAGGAAGTATTAGATTCGTGAAAATTTATATTAATTTATATTCACTTATAGTCTTTTTACAAACACACACACACGCAAAAATAAAATAAAATAAAATAAAAAATGATAATAATCTTTTTCATTACGGACTACAGGCTCAAAATGTTTTAAATGCGCTATCATCTCAACTTACATTCAATTAAGATAGAAATTGGTAGGCATGTTATAGGTTATTATCGCAAGAACCATATAAATTTACATAAATAAGGTCTTGCAACTTTTTTTTTTTTTTTTTAACTTTTTCCAGTATTTAATAGAAGAAAATGTTAATTTCGTAAAAATTTTCGACTTCAGATTTACACTGGATTTACACGTTTTGACAGGTCTAGATCACGATTTGACTATTTTTAGAAAATGTGTGTGCGTGTGTGTGTGACAAAATTTTGAAGTAACTGTACCTCAGGAACTACAGCACAGAATTTCATACAAATTGATCTGTAGTTTCACCATGACATAAATTAGTACCTGTCAAATTTTAGTTAAAATCGTCCAAAGGGTGGCAACGCCACCCTTTGGACGTTTGACACCCTTTGGCGTTGCCACCCTCCTCTTTCTCTGAATTTTTAACATGTTATAGGGCAAAATTTCGTATAAATGTGCGTAAGGAGAATTACGTTTTAACAATCATTATAAAATGAAAAATAATTATTTATAATAGTGATGGTCAACCGGGAAAATTGTTTTTTACTTGTAGAAGCATCATTTCCTCCCCTCCCCTTCACGAATGGGGCAAATTTTTATTATCGGTATCTCCCAAAAGAGCTCCTCAGTACCTTTAAAACGAATGGATGACCGATCTATTTGTGATAATTTAAAATAAAGCTATAGATTGTTTCATTTTCAATACACGCACGCACGCAAAAAAAAAAAAAAAAAAAAAAAAAAAAAACATTTTTTTTAAGATGTGATATAGGGAATAAAATAGACTTTCTTTGGATATTTAGTGTTATACTACTTCTCTAGGATGGAAATCGTCTGCTTTCCATCATGGAAGATAATTTTAATAACTTATTTGCAACTGAGTGGATTTGTATAGGAAAATATAGAAGAAAGTCATGTGGTGGCTAGTACTAGTTTTTTTTTTTTTTTTTTTTTTTTTTTTTTGTCCATTATATAAAACATAACTTTTATACATTGTGGTTATGGAGTTAAACTTTTTGGAATTCTCTTAGGTAATGTCAAATCATTTAAAACACAAGAAAAATATTAGATAAATGTTTGATGTTGCGAGCTTACCATTTGCAGTTCTTTTACATGAACGCACAAAAGAATTTGGATATATTCCATTCCATTAAATAACACAGTATTTGGAGAAAAATACTCAAACACCCTATTATAATTTTCACTTTTGTTTATTTAACCACTTCTCTCACTTTAATTTATTTATACAATCGTTAATTTAGATCGTTAATCGTTAGTTCGGAAAGTCGAGTGGAATCACTCAAGATTTTTCTTTTCTTTTCTTTTTTTTCCAGTTGTACAAGAAAATTTTAAAGCGTATCAGACCCCTTAAGAAAATTATCTGCGAATCTAATGCAAGATTGCTTTTTTTTATTGAATCTGCATATCGATTTGTACAGTTTCGAATTGGGAGAAACATCCCGGAATTAATTAACAGCATTAATCAACCAATACCTGTATTTAAGAGTTTTCGAACATGTTTAACTGAGGGTGATTAAAATTTAAGGTTCTTTAAGTCAAAAACTAATTTCCCAAATTCGTTAAAACTTTATTTATTTAACTGAAAATAAGCTACAGTTAGTTTTGATATAAAATAATATGGGTTAGATGTTGATTTATTTTTTACAACAGGTGCCGCTGAAGTGTAACTCTTTTAATAAGTTGCGTAATAGATATATCTGCGATTGTACGGTATTAAATCACATTAAATTTGACATGTAAGCTTCACATATGCTAATAAAATTATGGTGTATATAATGTAATAGATGGCGCTACTGTTCGTTATTTTTCAGAGAGTGCTTATATTTGTGCACCAGTCTGAAGATATAACATTGTGCTAAAGTTAATATTATACAAAATGCTAACTTTGTATTACTGTGTTCATTTAACATAAATTAATATCTTCCTACAGACAGAGCTGTTTTTTGTTTTTTACATGATAGCTATATCTCAGCCACTAAGGTGAAAATCACGTCGAAGTTAATATATATAAAATTCATTCTGTTCGAAAGAAAGAAAGTAATCTGAATCACTTTCCATTTGGATAAACTAAAGAGATATTGCCATGTTATACATTTTCAGATAAATATTAGAATTGTCCTCCTATTCAATTCCTCCTATTCAATTCTATGATAAACTTTTTTATATAATGCTTATAACATTATCTAATTTCTACTACAGAAAATCGGAAATTTAAATAAATCTATTTATAACTTAAAAAAAAAAAAAAAAAAAAAAAAACTGGAACAAATGAAATTATTATTTATTAATTAATTTATTTCATTTTGAATTTTTTATAATTAGAAATTTTCAATAATATTAGCGCTTTTCTCTCTCTCTCTTTTTTTCGTTTTTATTTATTTATTTTTATTTATTAACTAGTATATAGCCTCGTCAAAAATGACGGAATCAATTAAGGTAGTGAATCAACGAATGCTTTGCGAGCTTCGGTGGACACTATATTTAGAGGGGACTAATGTGCAAGTTGCACCGAACGAATAAACTATTTCTTTTAACGAAAATACCTACTGACCCTGGAAGATAGGTCTAATATAACGTATCATATTATATATCGTATTTATTGTAACTAGTATCGCCCAGTGGTCGAAACTCGACCATTTTTTTTTTTTTTTGCAAAGCGAGGCAAAGCAAAGTTATTGCCTTGTCCTAAACGGAATGCAATTGCAACAGAGCTGCGGCAATTGTTTGCCGATATTCGCTCTGAATCAGTAGAGTTTTACTTAATATAACTATTTCTCTTTGTAGATGTTAGCCTTCCCTGAAATGAGAGAAAATCGCAACGTGAAAACGCCGCTTGTTGTGTGATACAGCCCAGAAGCTAATAGGTACCATGTCAAACCAAGGCCCAACCAAGTATCAAATTCTGTTAAATTAACTCGATTGGTTCATGAAGTAGTGTTTGAACAACAACAACAAAAAAAAAAAAAAAAAAAAAAAAAAAAAAAAATAGTTTTCAAAAATGGTCGAATTGAGTTCGGGAAATTTCAAAACGTGTAACTTTATCGAAAACCAAAAGTCTAAAACTTTTCTGAATCTTATATTTTCTACTTATATATGCAGAGCAAATAATAATAAATCCACTTTTAAAAAAATAAAAATAAGTAGTCAATTTCACTTAATTAAAATGCAAGGAAATCTCAAAACGTGTAAATTCATCGAAAACCGGAAATCAAAAGTTTTTATGTATCTTCTACTTGCTTCTTCTACCCGCAAAAGCTAGCAATAAAGACACTTTTTTAAAAAAAAAGTAGCCAATTTCAGTTAATTGAAACGTGAAGAAAGCTCAAAACATGTAAATTCAGCAAAAAACGGAAATGGGAATTTTTTCCATATCGTCTACTTATACATGCAGCAGTTAGTAACAAATCCCTTTTCCTTTTATTTAGTATATTAGTTGAATATTTATTGTTTAAATATCACCCTTTGAAATGAAATGTTTATGTTTACATTCGAAACTGGAAGTTTGCCATTTTTTTTTTCTGGAGTTTTGTGATTTTAAATTAAAATTTTATCAATTTTACAGAAAAAATAACTCAATCAAACACATGTAGACAGTAACTTATATATAACCAACGAGATATATAAAGTAGAGTAATAAATGGTAACCCTTGAGAAGGTCCAAGATGAGTCATGTGATATGCATAGAATAATAATAAAGGAAGAAGGAGCATAAGGTTTCTACATAAGCTGTTGTGTTGCCACAAAAAACAGCGATTATTAACAAGCCTTTATTAAAAAACTTCAATGTTGAGAGGAGCAAAAGTAGCTTTCGCTGGCATTTCACTAGAAGTGGTTTGTAAGCATTAAGACTATTGGCGTGCTCCTTCTTCCTCTATTATTATTCTATGGTGATATGCTTTCCTTGCACATGCGTATTCGGTGGTTCCCTTGGTAACAGCTCATTTTCAGTACATTTCTATGGCAACGGTTTCAATGTTTTTGTTTACTTTACGTAGTTTAATATTCTTTTGTTCTAAACCATATTGATTTTGATTTTACTTCTTTTTTATTTCGTGTAGTTGAACTTTAATCGACAAAATGCTTAAAAATAGTTGAAAAATTATTATTTGTTGTTAAATTTAGCTCTTTAAAAGTTTAAATTTCGTTTTATAAACACTTTTAAAGTTTGTTGAGAAACGATGAAAAGAAAGGTATTTTATTATTTATTAAAATGTGAAATATGTGTAAAATTATTTTAAAAGCAATTTATTTCGGTCATAGGGCTGTCATGGTACCTAATATTAATGATAATTTGTCGAACTGATATTTTAAATGCCAAAATAGCGATAAAGGGCCAAACACAGCAACCTATTCGAGCATGTCATGTGATTCATCTTGAACCACGGAAAGCTAATCCTTCATCCATTGAATCAGCACTCTAATTTATATATCTCGTTGTATATAACCATACAAAATATCGGAATTTAAATCGGCAGCATCGGCAGATAATTTCCGTTAATTTTTAATAATTTTTTACAAAAAATCCAATGGACGATTAACACAGAAAATCTTTTTCATGGCTCCATGGACAGACAGTGACGTCATCACTTCGCTTGCGTATAACGATGCTACATTATACAAATTACTGTGTCTATGGTTTTATTTGAGCTTTATGAAATTGCCAGACTTAACAACTTTCTACTTTTCGATATTTTTTAATGTAAAGGAATACGTGTATAAAAGGGAAAAATGGGGGAAAATGCATAAAAAAATAAATGTATTTTTAAATACCTTCTTGACATCGTAAGAAAATAATATTTGTATTCGCACCTTCCGGCTAACCATACCTTTCGAATGACACCATTTTCAACCCTCTACTCCCATGATTAATATGTTAAAAAGGGACTACAAATTTTATGCTTGCGTATTAATATATAGATATAGCTCAGTACTTATTTCGCTTCCTTCTTTGACTCGTTTTAATAAGTATTTTTTTTATATGCATGGTCAAATTTACAATTTTATAATTTTTAAATTTTCGCGTGAAAACATTATTTCATCTTATGCCCCCCCCCCTCCCTCAAAAAAAAAAAAAAAAAAAAAAAAAAAACTATATATATAACAATAACTGGTAATTTTTTTTTTTACTGGTAAATTTAAATGTCCAATTTTGAAATTATTCTCATATTTTAATTAATTCTAAAATATCTAATCAACACTTCGTTACAAATAAGGTACAAAATGAAAGGTACCTTATTTGTAACCTTATTTATTTTAACTAATTTGATAAATATGACGTCACAATCAACTGTTTGTTTATATCAGATCGCATCGTTTGTTTATCATGATTGCAAGAAAATGATGCAGTAACTATTAGCCCATAATTTTTATGATTGAATTTTATATTACATTTTAATTTTATCCTCCATGGGTATTTCATAATTGCAATGGTAGTTATAAACTTTCGTTGAAATCTTTTTTACATATTGAGATTAAGGGAAAAGTGTAAGCACAAAAAATGTTCAGTTTTGAAATATCTTTCTAATGCTGTAACATTTACGCAGATTAATAAAATAAAAATTATACACACACGACATTATGTCATTATTTAAAACATGAAAATCTGACATTGACAGATTTTAATTTAGTGCCAGAGGCCTACTGCTAAACTTGTTAATATCGACAAATTCTTTTTTAGTTAATTCGTGACGATCTAAATTCCATGATAAAGTTTTCATTAAATCAAACCAATGTGTTTCAGCTGCAGATATTGTAACAAATAACGTTGGAAGTCCAAACTGTCTTATAGCCGCAAAACAACGTTTTTTCTCTTTTTCCAAATGAGGGGGAGGTGTGCCTTGGGGGGGGACTCATGTCAAAGGTGTGCCTTGGGGGGGGACTCATGTCAAAGTTGTACCTTGGGGAGGACTCACGCCAAAGTTGGCCTTGGGGGGGGACTCAGGTCAAAGTTGAGCCTTGGGGGGACTCATGTCAAAGTTGTACCTTGGGGGGGGACTCATGTCAAAGTTGTGCCTTGGGGGGACTTCATTCAATAAATCCCCATTCAATAAACCGACTGAAATAGGCCCTTAGCACTATTAAGAGTGTATTATAAAAATTCGACAACGCTGTACCGACTGAAATAGGGGTACCTTGGGGGGACTCATGTCAAAGTTGTGCCTGGGGGGGACTCATGTCAAAGTTGTGCCTTGGGGGGACTTCATTCAATAAATCCCCATTCAATAAACCGACTGAAATAGGCCTCTAGCACTAATTAAGAGTGACCTATAAAAATTCGACAACTGTACCGACTGAAATAGGCCTCTAGCACTAATCTATATACAACCTCTGACAATAAAGTTCGGTGAATGAAGTCAGAACGGCCGATCTGGCAGCACTAGCAAAACAAAATGCTGCACCTGCGCAGCGGCAGGTGTTGACCATCTACCCCCACCGTTGTTCAGTTGAGCGTCGTTTGTGTTCCGTGTAAGACTTGTTTTACAAAGTGCTTGTTTAGTGCGATGGTTCTTAACTAAGAACAGGAAAATGAAAAGATCAATTTAAAGTTTTGTTTTAAGCTTGGCAAGACACCGAAAGAAACTCATGCGATGCTGGTACATGTTTATGAAGATCAAGCACTGTCCATGAAGTGTGTGTACGAGTGGTTCGCCCGTTTTTGAGAAGGTCGGGAAAGTGTTTCTGACAACCTCATAGCGAAAGACCGACGACCTCCGTCAGTGACAAAAATATGGAGAAAGTGAGGAAATTAATCACGAAAGATCGTCAATAAACTGTGCTCATGATAGCTGATGAACTGCAGATTAACCTTGAATCCGTGCGACAAATCGTTACCCAGAATTTAGGGATGAGAAAAACGTGTCGTCGTCTTGTGCCACATCACTTGACTGCCGATCAGAAGAAGGCACATTTAGAGGGTGGTGCAAATTGAACATCCACCATACTCGCCAGATCTTAATCCTCCAGACATATTTTTATTCCCTCGACTCAAGCTCGCTTTGAAAGGAAAGAGATTTGACGATATTTCTGACATCCAACGAAACGTGACGAGGCTTTTGAACACCATCCCAAAAGAAAACTTCTTGCAAAGTTTCCAGGACATGTATAGCAAATCTCAGCGGTGCATAGTTATGGGAGGTGACTATTTCGAAGGACAGTAAGGCAACTTTCGTTAATTTTTCATCTACGTTAATGTTACAGGACTATTCACCGAACTTTATTGTCAGAGGTTGTATATATATAAAAGCAGAGTCTGTGTGTGTGTCTGTCTGTGTGTGTGTGTGTCCGCTATAGAATCCTAGGCCGTTTCACCGAGCGGGACCAAATTTGGCACGGTTAATGTTTACGACCCGAGAAAGACAACGCCGCAAGCGATTTTACAAAATTCGCCCCCAAAGGGGGGAGGGGGGCAAAACGTAATTTCACAAAATCCTTCATATATCAAACAAAAAAACAGATATCCGTAAAATTTTTGCTTTAAAATATAGCTAATACAAATGTCCAAAAATCGGTTTCTGGAATTTTTGAAATTCGGTCCCCAAGGGAGGCGGGGGGGGGGGGGCAAAACGTGATTTCACATGCGTAAAACGTGATTTCGCATAATCCTATATATCTCAAACAAAAAAAATAGATATACGTGAAATTTTTGCTCTAAAATATAGCTAATGCAACTATCTAAAAACCAATTTCTGGAATTTTAGAAGTTCAGCCCCCAGGTGGGGCAGCAGGGGGGGGCGGGGGCTATGGGGCAAAAACAAATAGAAATGCAGTTAGGGCGTTCAAAATTGATACAGATAGGTTTTAGAGGCCTGCAAGTCAAATGAGGATATTTTCGATTGTGTAAAGTTATTAGGAGGGGCAAGAAGCGGGGGGGGGAAAGGGAGGGGGGCAATAAAATAAAAATAGTGTCAGATCGTTCAAAATTGGTAGGTAGAGGTTTTTGATACTTACAAATCGATTGCGGATATTTTTGAATTTGTAAAATTATTAGGAGGGGCGGGTAGGGGGGTGGGGCGGTAAGGGGGGCTATGGGGCAAAAACAAATAGAAATACAGTTAGGCCGTTCAAAATTGGACAGATAGGTTTAAGAGGCCTGCAAGTCGAATGAGGATGTTTTCGATTGTGTAAAGTTATTAGGAGGGGCAAAAAGGGGGGGGGAGGGGAGGGGGGGCAAAAAAATAAAAATAGTGTCAGATCATTCAAAATTGGTACATAGAGGTTTTCGATACTTACAAATCGATTGCGGATATTTTTGGATTTTTAAAATTATTAGGAAGGGCGGGTATGGGGGTGGGGCGGTAAGGGGGGGCTATGGGGCAAAAACAAATAGAAATACAGTTAGGCCGTTCAAAATTGGTACAGATAGGTTTAAGAGGCCTGCAAGTCGAATGGGGATATTTTCGATTGTGTAAAGTTATTAGGAGGGGCAAGAAGGGGGGAGGGGAGGGGGCGGCAAAAAAATAAAAATAGTGTCAGATCGTTCAAAATTGGTACATAGAGGTTTTCGATACTTACAAATCGATTGCGGATATTTTTGGATTTGTAAAATTATTAGGAAGGGCAGGAATGGGGTGGGGCGGTAAGGGGGGGCTATGGGCAAAAACAAATAGAAATACAGTTAGGCGTTCAACATTGGTACAGATAGGTTTTAGAGGCCTGCAACTGGAATGGGGACATTTTCGAAAGTGTAAAGTTATTAGGAGGGGCGAGAAGAGGGGAGGGGAGAGGGGGGCAAAAAAATAAGAATACAGTTAGATCGTTCAAAATTGGTATATAAAGATTTTCGATACTTACAAATCGATTGCGGATATTTTCGAATTTGTAAAATTATTAGGAGGGGCGGTAAGGAGGTGGGGCAGTAAGGGGGGGGGGGCTATGGGCAAAAACAAATAGAAATACAGTTAGGCCGTTCAAAATTGGTACAGATAGGTTTTAGAGGCCTGCAAATTGAATGGGGATATTTTCGAAAGTGTAAAGTTATTAGAAGGGACGGGAAGGGGGAGGGGCAGAGGGGCAAAAAAAATAGAGTTAGATCATTCAAAATTGGTACATCGAGGTTTTCGATACCTACAAATCGATTGCGGAGATTTTTTAATTTTTAAAATTATTGGGAGGGGCGGGAAGGGGGAGGAAGCGGTAGGGCAAAAAAATAAAGATAGAGATAGATCGTTCAAAACTGGTGCATAGAGGTTTTTGATACTCACAAATCGATTGCGGATATTTTCGAATTTGTAAAATTATTAGGGCGCTCATATATATGCATTCGCGCGTGCGCATCACGCACGGGTCTACGCTGCCGAAGGCAGTAGGGACCCGGTGCGACATTTTTCCCGATCAGAGTTTTTTTTTTTCTTTTTCACATGATAAAAATTAATGCAATTTTGAGAATTCACTAATTATAATGATTCCTTTAAAAATAGTAACCAGCGAAGCGGGCATAGCCTGCTAGTAAAATAATAAAAATAAAAATACATAGCATTTCTAAGGGGGAAACAATGGCTACCAAAAGTCTCTGTTTTGAAGAGGTCTAAACCGGAATCGTTCCTGACAGAAGATGGTCATTATTATTATTAATTGCTTCTATACTAAATATTTTATTTAAGCTCTCTAAAACATGAATCCATGCTTTTAATAAAACAGTTCAAAGGATTTCACATGCTTGATAAAAAAAATGTCATTTTTTTTTTTCTTTTTTTAAATTTATAGATAATATTTCTTTTACTAATTGCTACATATTATTTCGGTTTCTTTAGTATATTCTCAAGTTTTTATTTATTAAAAACTTTAAAAAAAAAAGAAAGTTCATCAAATGTTATGTAATAACAATAATTATACATATGCGGAATATATATATATATCAAAGTTCTGAACATGGCTGACAGCTGTCTATCATGCTTAACAGTCACAGTTAAATTTAAAACACAAGTTTGAGATTAAAAAAAAAAAAAAAAAAAAAAAAAAAAACTTTAAAATTTTACTAGATGGAAAGATTGTTCTTTGATGGCAGATGGCTTTTCTTTAATTATTAGAAACAAATATTACTTAGAAGTATTACTTTGAAAATTATCCTAGTGAATAATAGCATTTGTTCTTAACAATTCTATAAAATGTCATAAAAAATCTTCTTGATAGTAATAATTGCTGTCAAAAAAATTTTTTTGAGATTTTTTTTTTTTTTTTTAATTATTATTATTTTCTTTTGTTTTCCTTTTGGTACTTTAAAAGTAAAGGAGCACTTTGTTTGTGGCACCAAAAGTTGCATAACAAAAAAAAAAAAAAAAAAAAAACTCTTTATGACAAAATTACCAATTAATTTTATTTTATTGTTAAATTTACAAAACTGAGTTTTTAGAAGCTTTTTATATGAAATTGACTTTGTCATCGTGTCACTCTAGTAAACAATTAAAGTAAATATAAGCCATTCCGTTTGTGGCTCCGTGGCTCAGTTGGTTAGAGCGTGACGTTAATAAAGCGGTGGTCTAGAGTTCGGCCCCCGGAAGGTTCGGCGTACTAATTTTTGAGAATAATTAGTAAAAAAGGTGTCAATTGATAAAAGAAAAGTTTTCGTTGACTACACAATATCTTAAGAATTCTCGAAGAGTTTTTTTAAGAAGTTTTTTCTTTGTTTTTAGATATTAGTAAACACAAAATAGATATTAAAAAAGCTCAAAATAAAAAGTTTCAAGTACAAAATGCGTAAATAAATAATTTTAGAAGTTTTATATATATATTATTATATGAAGTTGAATTTGTCATCGCGTCTTCTGTCTCGCTAAAAAACAAGACACTTCCACTTAAAAAATGAAAAATAAATAAAAATTGTAAGTAATTCATTGTATCTCTATCTCTTAATGGCTCAGTTGGTTAGAGCGTCATGTTAATTTTTCAAATAAGCAATAGAAAAGGTGTCAGTTGATAAAAGGAAATATTTCGTTGTGTACGCAGTATCCAAATAATTTTTGAAGAATTTTTTAAATAGCTCTTTATCTAGTTACTAAAAAGCACAAAATAAAATTCAAATAAAAACAAATAAATAAATAAATATATAATTTTTTTTAAAAGTTTGTATTGAAATTGGGTTTCATTATCGCGTCTCATGTCACGCTAATAAATAAGGTAACTTTAAAGTAAATGTCAGCAGTCCTTATAGTCGCTCGTTGGCTCAGTTGGTTAGAGCGTCAAGTTGCTAATACGATGGTGATGAGTTCCATCCCCGAAGGATCGGTGCCTTAAATTTTGCAGATAATTAATGGAAAATGCGTCAACTGTTAAAAGAAAATTTTTCATTGTCTACGGAGTATTCTAAGAATTTTTGAAGAGATTTTATTTTTTAAGAAGCTTTTTTTTTAGATACTAAAAAGCATAAAATAAACAGTTATATATATATATATATACATAGTAAAGATGATCTATTAAGCATAGTAGAAGCCAAGCAACAGATACAAGATCACTGAAACACCAATGACCAATAAGATTAAAAAAAAAAAAATCATCAGTGGATGAAATACACTAATGTAAAGAAACCAGATCTATTAATTAACAGCCTGCAAAACAAACAAATCAATAAAGTAAAACAACAAATCTTAACTTAAAACCATATATATATATATATATATATATATATATATATATATTCTTTTAGAAGCTTTTTATTGAAATTGGATTTTTATCATCGTGTCTTTGTGTCATACTGAAAAAGAAGGAGCCTCCACTTTAATGTAAATTTAAACAACCTATATTTCGTCGCTCGTTAGCGCATTTGGTTAGAGCATCATGGTGATAATGCGATGCTCATGGGTTCAATCCTCGCAAGCCGATGTGTTACTTTTTTGCAGATAATTAATAGAAACGATGTCATTTGATAAAAGAAAATATTTCATTGTCTACACAGTGTCCTAAGGAATTTTGATAGTTTTTTAAAGAAGCTTTTTTTTTTTTTTTTTTTTTTGAGTTACAGTCGGTAACAAAAGTATCCGAACACTAGCGAAAATTTCTACGTATAAAAAGTAGAGTTAATACTGTTTTGTTAAATAAATCCTTGTCGAATCATGTTCTTAGTCCGACTGTACTAAACGCACAAAATAAAAATTCCAGTAAAAATAAAAATAAATTAATAAAAATATAAATAAATAAATAAATAAATAAATAAAAACAACACTGAAAGTTTTTTATTATTGTGGAGCCTTAAAAAGACTAAAATAAAAATTTATTCTTGCAGAGAGATGCTATAAAATCATAAAAGTTTCAACAACAAGAAAATTTTAAAGAAAAATATAGATATTTCACGGTTGCAAAACATGAAAAATTTTAAATATTCCAAATATTTTAAAAAGCATTCGGGAACAATATTCCTTTTGTATAAGTATTTGTTAGATTTTTCTAGAATGTTCTATGATTTTTCTTGACAGTTCTTAGACTTTTGCTAATAACACGATGGTCCCGGATTCGATCCTCGAAAGACGATATAGTACTTTTTTACAGATAAATAATCGAAAAAAAAAAAAAAAAAAATGTCAACTGATAAACGAAAACTTTCCGTTGTCTACAAAATATCCTAAGAAATTTTAATTAGTTTTTTTAAGAAGCTTTTTCCTTTTTTGTAACTAAAAGCACAAAATAAAATTTAAGTAAAAAATCTTTTTTTTAAAGTTAGAAGCTTTTTATTGTGAAGCCCTAAAAAGCATAAAATAAAATTTATTCTGGCGAAGACATGCTACAAAGAAATGAAAGTTTCAACACTAAGAAAATTTTAGAGAAAAATATAGGTACTTTCCTTTTGCAAGAGATGAAAAGTTTTTAATGTTCAAAATATTTTAAAAAGCTTTCGAGACATTTGAAATTTCTGGCCTGACGAATGATTATACAAAATCTAATAACTAAGAATATTGGTCTCGAAATCTTTTTAAAATATTTTGAACATTAAAAATTTTCCATCTCTTGCAAAAGGAAAGTACCTATATTTTTCTCTAAAATTTCCTTAGTGTTGAAACTTTCATTTCTTTGTACAGCATGTCTTTGCCAGAATAAGTTTTATTTTATGCTTTTTAGGGCTTCACAATAAAAAGCTTCTAACTTTAAAAAATGATTTTTTACTTATATTTTATATGAAATTGGATTTGTCATCGCGTCTTCGTGTCACGCTGATAAACGAGGTGCCTCCATTTAAAAATAACTACAGTAGCCGCCGCTTTATAAAATCACTGGTTAATAAAATCAGCCGTTTAATCTGATCAAATTGCTGGGTCCGGAATCAAATCAGTACAAACCGCCGTTTAATAAAATCAACATCGCCGGTTAATAAACTCAAAAGAAAATCTCTTCAAGAGTAAAAATGATCGTCTGTGTAAGCTAAACAATGAATTCTATTTGCTCACCGGATTTTTGAAAAGAGAAAAAAGAAACAAAACATAGCAAGCCATCACATTATTACTCTTTGTCAAAAATTATATGCCTCAAAAAAAAAAAAAAAAAAAAAAGAAAAACACGCTCCGCCATGCGTTGTAGTTATTAATTCGAGGAATAAATTCTTCAAATGATTGGCCAATGAGTGTTTTTTTTTTTTTTTTTTTGTCTTAAAATATTCAAATAGGGTTTGTAACTCTTATTTTGAAGCAACTTAGCTGCAAGATATGCTAGTGGTTAGTTTTTATTTTGAACGCAAAGCGTAAGATTTTGGTAAAATATGATAGTTTTCTTCAAATGTATAGTCAAATGAGGGCCACATCGAAGTTTGAAATGTCTCAGTTTCCTTCATGTAAACAAAATAATAAAGATGATATTAGGGCCTATATATATTATATACCAAACGGAAGAGTGAATCGCAAGCGAAAATGAATAAGGAGAGCAGAGGTCATCAACGTAGCACTTCTAGATAGGTGCAAGAATGCCAGGTCAAAGAAAATATCAATCTTTTACGTAATTTTTGTCCTTAAAAGCTGAAAATTTTACATGAATGATAGGTAGCAAAAACTCCATTCCTACGGATGGCTAGTTGATAGATGGAAGGGTGAAGAAGAATTCCTTTCCATATTTAATTAATGAAAACTTTTTTATTGAGTTCGGACATGTTCGCCGGATATAAAAATCAGCCGCTTAATAAAATCATTTTAATGAAAACAAACGTGATTTTATAAAGCGGTGGCTTCTGTATAAGCTATTGTGTTTGTCGCTCCTTGGCTTAGTTGGTTAGAGAGTCAAGTTAATAACGTGATGGTTGAGAAATCGACCCTCGAAGGTCCGGCGTGTTAATTTTTGCAGATAATTATATTAAAAAACAGAAAATATTTTAGACGTTAAAAAAGCATAAAATAAAAAGTTTTAAGTAAAAATGAAAAAATATATTTTTTAGATGCTTTTTATTGAAATTGGATTTTGTCATCGTGTCACACTGAAAAACAAAACGCCTCCCCTTTAACGTAAATGTTAGCAATTTTTTTCGTCACTTGTTAGCTTACAGTTAGATAGAGCGTCATGTTGATAATGGTTGTAAGTTCGATCCTCGAAGACCGATGTGTTACTTTATTGCAGATAATTAATAGGAAAGATGCCAAATGATAAAATAAAGATCCGTCGTTGTCTACACACTATCCTAAAAATGTTTGATTATTATTATTATTATTATTATTATTATTTTTTTAAGAAGATTCTTTTAGTAACTAAAACGCACAAAATAAAAATGTAATAAAAAAAAAAATGCTGGAAATTTTATTGTGTAGCCTTAAAAAGTGTAAAAAAAAAAAAAAAGAATCTTGCAAGGACATGCTATATATATATAAAAAAAAATAAATAAATGAAAGTTTCAACAATAAGAAAATTGTTGAAACAAAAATATAAATATTCAAAGAAAAATATAAATATGTCACTTGCAAAAGATGAAAAATTTTAAATATTCAAAATATTTTAAAAAGCATTCGAGAACAATATTCTTTTTGTATAAGTATTTGCTGAAATCTTATAGCATGTTCTATGACTTCCTTTACTATTCTTTGATTTTTGGTAAGAGCATGCCGAGGGTTCGATTCTCCAAGGGCGGATGTGTTAATTTTTGCAGATAATTAATAAAAAAGGTGTCAAATGATTAAAAAAAAAAATCTTTCAAAGTCTACACAGTATCCTAAGAATTTTTGATTCGTTTTTTTTTAGAATTTTTTTTTAATAACTAAAAAGCAGAAAATAAAAATTTAAGTAAAAAAACATTTATTTAACAGTGGAAGCATTTTATTGTGGAGCTCTGAAACGCATAAAATAAAAATTTATTCTTGAAAAGACATGCTATAAATAAAGAAAAATTTCATCACTAAGAAAATTTTAGAGAAAAATATAGATATTTCACTTTTTCAAGAGATGGAATTTTTTAAATATTGAATATATTTTAAAAAGCTTTCGAGACCTTTGGAATTTATGACTTAAAACAAATACTTATGCAGAAACTAATGACTAAGAATTTTGGTCTCGATAGTTTTTAAAAATATTTTGAATATTTAAAAATTTTCATCTTTTGAAAAAGGGAAATGTCTATATTTTTCTCTAAAATTTTCTTACTAGGAAACATTCAAAAAGTGTCATCTTCAAAAAGTATTGAAAAAAATATATGTGATTCTACTCTTCATAAAACACCAGAAAATGAAAAAATTATCGGCTGAAATTAATTACAGCGACCACAAAAAATTATCAAAATTAAGCATATTTGGCGATTTCACACTGCTAGGCGATTGATTTTGAGTACTTGGCGGAATAGCAAAACACGGTTCTGTTCGTAGACGGCAACCTCGATGCTAGCAAACGTATCGCCTAAGAGCGCTAAATCGCCAAATATGCTTAATTTGGTATTTTTTGTGGTCGCTGTAATTCATTTCAGCCGATAATTTTTTCATTTTCTGGTGTTTTATGAAGAGTAGAATCACATATATTTTTTTCAATATTTTTTGAAGATGACACCTTCTGAATGTTTCCTTGTTAGTGATGAAACATTCATTTATTTATAGCATGTCTTTGCAAGGATAAATTTTTATTTTATGCTTTTCAGGGCTCCACAATAAAAAGCTTGCACTGTTAAAAAATGTTTTTCTTTATTTGAATTTTTATTGTTAGATTTATATGTTTTGCGTTTGCCGGAGTACGAAAAAACAGAGATTTAGCTGTTCGTCCATGTGTTTGTTATCAGTATAACTGAAAAACATGTATTTTTCAAGAAGTCAAATTTCTTTCTTTTTTTAGGACTGAGGGCCTATTAGTCTCAATCAGGGATTTTTGCGTTGTCGATTTCGATAGTTGGACATTTGTCGAAATCTAAAATTTATCGAAAATATAATTGAATAATTTGAAAGCGATGTTATAATTTGAAAAAAGAAAAAAAAAAAAAAAAAAAAAAAAAAAAACTAATAGTCCTCCGTCCTAAACTAAATTCAGCTTTTGCCAGAATTTCATCAAAATCTTTTTTTTTATTATTATTGAAAGAAAAAGAAAAGAAAATTAATAATAATCAGTATCGTTACAAGCGATATTGAAAAAGTTTTTTTTAATAATTTTGAATTAGGAAATAAAAAGTGCGCGTGAAATAATATGAAATAAAAATAAGTAAAAAAATGAATTTAATGATTTAATGTTTTTGTTTTTCGGGGGCTGCTCATGCATATAAAAAATGCGTATTAAAACGAGTCTAAGAAGGAAGCGAAATAAGTATTGAGTTATAAATACGGTATATAATATGATACGATATATTAGACCTATCGTCCAGGGTTAGTAGGCATTTTCGTTGAAAGAAATAGTTTGTTCGTTCGGTGCAACTTGCACATTAGTCCCGTGAGGTACAACTTTCACATTAGTCCCTTGAGGTACAACTTTTTTTTTTTTTTTATTGTTAATAATGATTGTGAAATTAAAAATTTATCTTTATAGTAGTATTAGTAACCAGAATGAAATTTTTGTATGTGTAAAAGCATCGTTTTCTCCTGGAGGAAGTTGTAAATTTTAAAATATGAGTATTTTATCAAAAAAGAACTGATCTATACCTTTAAATGGAGTAGCTGAACCACATACCTGCGATTATTTTAAACCAATTTATTTATTTATTTATTTAAAAAAAAAAAAAAAATAGAAAAAAAAAGAAAAATCTGAAAAGAAAACTCTGTTTTTAAGATGTTGTCTATAAGACATAGAATTTATTTCGACTTTTAAGGTTTTATTGCATAGGGACGAAAATTGTCTGTGGTCACTATGGAAAATAATTTTGATATTGTGTAGCAAAATATAGAAGAAAAGTTTGTAATGTCTACAACATAATAGTTTATTTTTCCTCCCAAAATGACTCAAGTTTTTCCCAACCGTCAAGCTTAAAATATTAAAACAGAGATGGTTATACTTTTCTTTTCTATCAAATAATTTAAACAATTTCTTAAAAAAAAAAAGAAAAAAAAAAAAAAAAAAAAGAAAGAAAGAAAGAAAAAAAGAGAATAAATGGAAATTTTTATAGAATTTGAAAATTCAAAAATCATTTCAATAATAAAGTTAAGTGTTTTAAAAATTTAAAAGATTATATAATAAAAAATCAAATTTATGTAATAAAGGTCTTCAATTTAGTATTATAAAAAAGTTTACCGCAATATGTATAATTTATATTAATAAATTTTGCTGAGTTTACTAACATTACAAATCAAAATACTTTGCCTGGATGCAAATTTTTGCGGAATTTAAAAGAAAGAATGAGGAAATAAATAAAGTACAATTAATTAAAATTTGTCAGCAGATATCGTCCAAACAATGCATTGTCAGCATGAACATTGAAATAATCAAAGTAGTAGAGCGCTCAGAAAATGTATAAGAGAGGGTTACATTATATCTTTATTATCTAATATACATGTAATATGGCTCACATGTATATGGTATGTATACAATGGCAGCGATAGCAATTTGGGGCACTCCTGCAAAATTTTTTCCAGGAGTCTTTCATACACACACACACACACACATATATATATATATAATAAATATATATAATAAATATATATAATTATACACACATATATATATATATAATAAAGATGATCCATTAAGCATAGTAGAAGCCAAGCAACAGGTACAAGATCACTGAAACACTAATGACCAATAAGATTAAAATTTTTTTTATCAGTGGATGAAATACACTAATGTAAAGAAACCAGATCTCTTAATTAACAGCCTGCAAAACAAACGAATCAATAAAGTAACACAACAAATCTTAACTTAAAACCATAAACTTATCAAAATTAATGAAAAAATAACCTAAGAAACACAAGATAGGAAGGAAGGAGGCAGGCGGCAAGAGTTGTGACTTGCCTGTGAGGTTAAACTAGTTTCATGCCGGCAACAATCCCCCAGCCTGCCACGACAAGAACAGGAACCATATGTATTTAAAAAAGCAAAATTTCAAAGCAGATGAATAACAATGAAACCACGAAGCAACAATGAAATTCACCGATTGATTACATTGTGTTTAATAGTATAATTAGAATTTTAAATATAGTTGACAACTCAAAAAGGAAGAAAACTGAAATTTTATTGGAAAAAGAAAGTTTTATTATATATATATATATATATATATATATATATATACACATATAGATAGATAGATTAAAGAAGAGGGCTTCTCATCCCTATCAATACTCTCTGGGGTAAGTGCTAATTCAAAGTCGAACCTAAATTGAATCCCTAAAAGAGGGTAAAAAAATTTCTGATCCAAGATTCCAACATGACAGTGAAACCAAGATGCCTTATGACTAGCATAAATAACCAAAAATGTAACGCTTCCTGCACGTCTTTACTTGAACTCTTTAATTTTCTTCGTCCGCATTATTTCATAATATTATGAAATAAATGAAGATAAACATAACCGTTGCAACAGGTAAATAAAATCTAAATTTTGTCTTCTCCAATGCACGATTCACACGTAACAACCCTTTCCTCATTTTAACAATGACTCAAATACTTATGCACTCTTAAAGAAGAATAAATAACACACCAGCTGACGAAGATGATGTAACAAGCCTTCAGCAGTCTACCAAGTTTTTGCGTTCTTGACGAGGAAACACGAGATGACCATGATGATGCCACCATGCATGCACAATTTCTGAATTTTTATTTTGTTTGTTTATTTAATTTATTATTTTTTTCCCCTCCCTGTCCGTGAAATCGCGATCGTACCGAATAGTTGTAGCGCACGACAGCGGTTGCATCATCACGAAAAAAGAAAAAGCGAGAACTTCTAATCAAAAAACACGTTCTCTCCAAAAAGGAGAATACAAGATTGTAGAATACAGCATAAAGCAATCTGAAGTGATCAGCTGTCACGTGGCTTTTCTGTAACACGTGATACGTATCGTAATTATCGTAAATGTGAGAAAAGTCCATTTTTTCCCCTTTTCTTGTTTATTTTCTTTTTTTAATTTCAACTGCATAAAGATTTTTTTGTTTTTCTTTTCCTAATTTTCATCTTCTTTAACACTTTCAGTCATAGTTGAAAAATCTTTGTAATTCGATTTATGTGACAATCTTTTCGTCGGCCTACGTGTAAAAATGTTTTAATAGGAACGAATTTTGAATGTATAATTTTGACAGAGAAGAACGCTTCTTATTTTTACTTCCTTCTGTATTTTATAGAAGAAAGTATATTATTCGTAAAAAATTTTGACTTCTAGTTTTCGATGGATTTATACGTTTTGAGAGATCCAGAACACGATTTGACTAATACTGTGTCTCTGTGCATGTGTATGTGATAAAAATTTTGTTGCAGCTCCATATAACTCAGAATTTCATAAAAAGTAATAGTTGCAACTTGACATAAATTGGCACCCACCGACTTTTGGTGCAAATTGTCCAACAGGTGGCGCTGCTATATTGCGATTTCTCTCATTTAAAGGAGGACTATATCTGAGCGTCTATTGTGTATAACTGAACCAAACTTAATGTGCGAGAGCACCATTTTCAAATATCGGCATATCGTCTGTTAATGCGCTACTGTGCTTCAATTTTTCTCGGGAATAGGAAAGCTATATCTCATATTCTGTTTAGCATAACTGCACAAAATCTGGTGTATGAGAGGGTTATTATAACAAAGCTCATTCAATTTGAGTGCATATCGATTGGCAGGTGTCCTTGCTGTGCTACAAATTACATCGTGAATAAGCTAAAAGGAAGAGAATATATATTTTTATATCAAATGAAGAGAATATATATTTTTTGTAATAGAGATAGTCAACTGGGAAAATTTTTTTTGTGTATGTAGGAGCCTCGCCACCCCCACTGGGGAGAAGTCCACCCTCGAGGGGAGTAAATTTTCATGATGCATATATTTCAAAAGAGCTCGCCAATACCTTTAAAACGAATGGTTGAACCATCGATCTGCGATAATTTAAAATAAAGTTATCAAATTTTTTTTCATTAAAAAAAAAAAAAAAAAAAAAAAAAAAAAATTATTTTTTTAAATGTAATATTGAGAATAAATTCAACTTTTTTCACACAGAAGTAATTATGATATAAAACTCTTCCGAAGCCTAATTTGAAATGTTTAACACATGTTTACATAACAGTACTCTTTATCTTACCTCTTAATCTGCACCCTGCATTTATAGTATTAAATTTCAGGGTAACAGAAAGTCGTGTGATTGACACACCAGATTATTTTAATTCTGAAAGTTCATCGAAAATTTCTTCATTTTCCCATTTTTAAAAGTAGACTGCCCTCTTAAGAGTTTTTGCCAAGTGTGTAATCAAGTTTTTTCCGATGATGCGATTCCACCCTCCCTCCACCGCCTTTCAAAGAAGGGAACTTAACCTGTAAATGTCGTTTTCTGGCGATGGTAATGTGTGTGCACCGAAACTAAGTTCTGTCTGTATCATTTTTGGAGGAGTAAAAGAAACAGTTAACAAATTTATAGTAGTATTTCTAATATGAAACAAAGTATAGAGAGGTGGAGGCAAAAATAAAATTACATGAAAGGATGAATTCGACTAGAGAGTTATAAATGATGACTAAACAAGGAACGAAAATTAGCGTCAAAAGCTCGTTTATTTAATCCAAATACTTTTCTAAACTAATTTTTCTCCCAAAATTTTCTAAATATTAATGTAAATTAAATTCGCTTGTTTCTAAAATATAAATAGAAAATAGAAAAAATATGTTTATGAACTATTTCAGGCGACAACATTGTTGTCTATGTTAAGGGCTTCGGCGACAATCGTGGTAAAATCGCCACGCTTTCGGGAATACTAAATATAATAATGATTAATGCTTACAAAAATATTATACAGTAAAGCACGTCTTTCTTATACGACTTTCAAGGGACTGATAAATGAAAAGACGTTTAATCGAAATTTTAACTATAACATTTTGATTACTATAAATTTAATGACACCTAAGCAAAATTTATATGAAAATACTAATTAATAATTTTTTTAAGTTAGTAAATTTACATTATACATTTTTTATGACAATAATTAATAATAATAATAATAATAATAATAAAAAGATTTATTATAAAAAGTGAGAAAAATCATACTACTAAGGCATGACTAGGTACTAATTACATATATCACGTATTGAGTAGTATATTACCGTAAAATTCCGATAGTAACCCCCCACCCCCCCCCACACACACGGACACGCACACAAATATACCTTCCTCTGTAATTTTTAGATGTTTCCCTTTCCCAAAACCTTCCGTTATCTCGGCTATTATAATCTGAAGTTTTTCCTAAAATTTCAGCTTTTTAAAAGTTTTCAATAATATCACATCTTCTGATTTTAATGATTTTTATTTATAAAGGAAAGAGAGGTTATAATCGGAATTTTACAGTACCTTTCTTAAGAACTATATGAACAACACATTTTCAATATTAATTATACATATTGCGTATTTTTAATAATAAGCATACGGTTTATGTTCATACAGATAGTTATAACATCAAAAATCTTTAATATTTGTCTGATTTGCTGCTTGTCTATCAGTATTAAAAATTCTACAGTGAATTCAATTGATTCTTTCATCAGTATTCTTCGATCTTTCCTGTGTTCCTCCATTTAAGATGCTTTCTATACCAAAATTCCGTCTTATTTAGAATGGAAAATAATGACAGGTAGAGAAATTTTGCAAATTTTAGTAAAGTGGAAAAGACGTATTACCAATATTAGTGGCGTATAAATGAAGAATTTTTGCATTAAAATGAATAGGAATGAATCGGGATTTAACTAAAAGGACGTATAAATGTAAAAGACATATAAACGAGAAACTTATAAACAGCGCTTTACTGTATTGGTATAGATTTTCAATATCTTAGTCATATATAACGGCCATTGCGAAAAACGTATACATATTAGAAACCAGTATGCAGTGACCATCACAAAACTGTCTTCCAATATAATCCTAGAAAATAGAGCAACCTACTGGTTAACAATTCATAAAAGTTTAAGGAACTTAGCATCTCTTAAAATGATGTTATATATGCAGTTTGATGCAATTTTGTATAACAGATGCTAAGATAGAGTCATTCTGAAAAATCGCAGAAAGTATATGAAAGCAGCGCCACCTGTCATCCGATGTACTTCCAAATTAAATCCGCGTGGTTTTTCATATTTTTCATAATGACCATCTCACATGTTAAGTGTAGAGCATTTTATATGCTACAGAAGCTGAGTTATAGTCCTTCCATAAACGATAAAGAGCATAGCGTCGATCGATATGTATCCACATAGAATCGGCATACTTTTTCTTAATGGCCATTAACAAATTTTGCGCTTTTACACACAACAGAAACTAAGATATAACCTTCCCATGCATGAAATAAAATGCATAATATAATCGTTACTTGTTGTAAGATACATGCCGAAATCTAATCACCAACAGTTTATATCAGTGTTGAACTAAACAAAAAGTTTTCTGAAATTACGTCCATTATTTCTTGAGATATGACACTCACAAAAATTTAGTAATACATATGCAAAAACATACATAGACATTTTCTAAAAATGGTTATATCGTATTCTGAAGATTTATAAACGGGTAAAATGCAAGTCGAAATTTTTCACCAATCCAATACTTTCTTTCCCTGAATGGAAGAAAATGAAAGTGATAATTGCAGCCAACATATCGCAGATTAGTGTCAATATGTAACAAAGAACACAAACATTAAAAAAAAAAAAAAAAAAAAAGAAATCTTAGTGTACATATAGAACACGGAACTTTTAAAAATCTTTTATTTTCTTTTTAGTGTTTTCAGTTGTTAGTTTTCTTATCTAGAAAATACTGATATGGTTTTATTCTTGGAAAACCCAAAGGATATACAATACATCTTGGTGGTAAAGTATATAGATAACTGTTAGATACACGTATGCCATCTCCGGATTATACAAGTAATAAGAAATCACGTTTTAATTCCCTTTTCACTTTTCTATTTAGGAAATCTCTTTTAAAAATATGAATTGTAACTTTTATATTTCAGTAAAATAATCTTCTCATTCTAAATATTACAAAGATAAATTTAAAAGTATAATAACAAAAAATTTTATTGAAATAGATTTATATGACCAAAAACTGGCGTAAAGTCAATAGAAAGAAATTAAAACTTCTTCACACACCATAAATTTTAAATCAGCACAACCGGTTTCGAAAGGACGTAGCCTTTCTTCATCAGGTGCAAACACGTGCAACTACCTCCAAGGCAGTTGCACGTGTTTGCACCTGATGAAGAAAGGCTACGTCCTCTCGAAACCGGTTGTGCTGATTTAAAATTTATGGTGTGTGAAGAAGTTTTAATTTCTTTCTATAGATTTATATGGTTTTAATTTTTGTTTAGGTGTAAAAAAAATGCACATATACACTAAGCGACCAAAAAAAAAAAAAAAAAAAAAAAAAAAAAGCCGCACTGCAGAAAATTTGACTTATACCTTTTGAGTTTGTAATAATTTAAAAACTAATGATTGCAGCACATAAAATTGTTATGTTTGTATAATATGGAAGTCATAACATGATACCTATGTACATTTTCGATTTAATAATTCGTTTTATTACACTCTATGAAGTATTTAATAAAAATCTACAGAAAATTTTCTTTTTAAACGTAATATAATAAACATATACTTTGTTTTCCATTGAGATTTATTATATGAAATAAACAAGTACTATTTTAATGTATCAAATAAAACTATTTATTTGTTAGATATAAACAATTATTTAATAAAAATATGTATTCTGGATTGGATAATTCCGTCTTTATATGGAAATACTGCTTTAATGCGCAATGGCATAGTATTTTACAGTTTTTTAACACGAAACTCGGAAATTTCAGTGTACCAAATATCATAAATATTTTTTCTAGTTCCTGCAAAGTTTTAGGCTACAAATTTCGAATCCACACCCTCTTTTATAGACTAAACATTTTCGAGCGGATTGAGATTAGGACAATTTTCGGGTCTAACAAAGAAGAAAGCCTGCGATATTCTTTGTGGAATTTAATTTTAAGTAAAAAAAGTTATAATAACTTACAAAGTTATAGATGATTATGAAAATGGATAGGTAATTTTAACAACTTGAATCAAATAGACGAATCACAGGCGCCATGTAAGAAGTTTTCTTATATCTTAAAATACTGATAATGGAAGAGTCTGAAATACCTCCAAAGTAGTTGGTCCGGTATCATTTTTTTAATGGCCAGGTTTCATTTAGGGTTAATTGATCCCTTGAACACGAAAATTTGCCAGACTCACTGAAAAATTATGCCTTTTCGTATCGTAATGTACGGGGAACATGTCATTGTTTTAAAAGCGCGATTTTCGTTAAGTCAGTCACATTTTCGTGATCAGATCTGCTTGTTTCCGTCAGTTCGAAATAAGTTAAACTTGACTCATCAGAGAGAACACTTCAGTCCAACAATTAACCTAATCATTTTTAGAAAATTGTAACCCTTTAAAGTCTTGGTTTTCTAATTCTTTTCGTTAAGAATGGATTTTTTTCAGATTTTCTGGCAATTAAACTTGCTTTGTTTAGTTGTTATTGCACTGTATTTAGATAAATTAAGTGCACTGTATTTAGATAAACTACTAAACACTTTTTCTGAATCCTTTCTATGTTCTAAATGTAATATAAACTGATTTTTTAAGCACTGGCTTTTTAACTTGCGGTCATCTCGCCTGGATGAGTAACGTGGCCGCCTAAGGATAAATGTGCAGTTTAAACAGCCAAAAAATTTTATATCTTGCTAAAAACCAGATCGCTAATCTTTTGTTAACATTTAATCATTTGAACATCCCACGTATTAAAATATTTTTTTGATTTTAGTTCTAAAATTAATATTTTTTGTGGTATCATTAATTGCCATAGTTTTGCCATTTTTTAAATACGTTCTAAAATTACAATTTTCCGAACAATTGCATCTTGTTTTTAACACTTGGCTCAATCCTAAATTGCTCGTGGAACACAACGTAATAAAATATGTTAAAAAAATTTACTTTTGAAGCAATAAAATTAGCGATTACAGAAAGAAAAAGGGAAAATATCCAAGTGCGGCTTTTTTTTTTTTTTTTGTCGCTTAGTGTATATATATATATATATATATATATATATATATATAATAAAGATGATCTATTAACCATAGTAGAAGCCAAGCAACAGATACAAGATCACTGAAACACCAATGACCAATAAGATTTTAAATTTTTTTTATCAGTGGATGAAATACACTAATGTAAAGAAACCAGATCTACTAATCAACAGCCTGCAAAACAAACGAATCAATAAAGTAACACAACAAATCCCAACTCAAAACCATAAACTTATCAAAATTAATGAAAAAATAACCTAAGAAACACAAGATGATAGGAAGGAAGGAGGCAGGAGGCAAGACTTGTGACTTGTCTGTGGGGTTAAACTAGTTTCACGCAATTATATGACGGCAACACTCCCCAGCCTGCCCCGACCAGATCAGGAACCATATGGATTATAAAAAACAAAATTTCAAAGCAGATGAATAACAACGAAACCACGAAGCAACAATGAAATTCACCGATTGATTAGAATTTTAAATATAGTTGACAACTCAAAAAGGAAGAAACTGAAATTTTAGTGGGAAAAGAAAGTTTGCATATATATATATATATATATATATATATATATATATCTATATTTTAATATATAATTTAAGAATTCAATATCGTTGTAAATTTTAGCAGTTAATAGATACATGATAATACCAACGATACAGGCATAAAAGTGATTGTAATTCATTTTAAAAGTTTGCTCAGACTAATTTTGATCCATTTACAATTATATATATATGTAAATTTATATTCGCCGTTGTCTCCTATAAATATAAAAGTTAGCCTTTAGCATAGGCATGTCGTCTGTGATGGCCAGTAAACATCAAGATAAGACAAGCGCTTCTGTCCCTGATCCCGCATAGCCGAAAGTTTTGCTTTCAAAGCTGGTAGACAGTCGGTGTCTGCATCGAACCTAAGTCGTACTTGTTCGCCTAATCGTTCTATTGTTTTCTCGAAAACTGACGTGAATACAGGCTAGGCCCCCTTAGAAAGATCGCCACGGAAGATACCCCTCCTAGACGTAGTTCTCTTGCATGTAAAATTGACTTTAACGCAGAAGTCAATAGCAAAGCCATTTTTTTTCTTAATAAAAAATAAAAAAATAAATAAACTACCTCAGACAAATTTCAATTTAGTGCTTGAGACTAGATCTTTTTAATATTACAATAATCATTTTTGTCGATTTTTGGAAGAGGAGTTTGCAAGCATTCCATCTAAACAGTTAAAGCCTTCGAAATAGTCTGTTGTGTTTTTTGCCAGTGCGAAGAACGAGGTACTGGTAAAAAAACCAATGTTCCTAGAAACAACAATTTTTCAAATTGATTACGAAACTTCAAAATTCCTTCACCTTAGATTTTCAACAAAATTGTTAAAGCAGTTTATTTTCAGTAGTTTTTTCCCCTCGGATGAAGAACATGTTATCAGTGAGAAATAATTTTTCTGAGGATGTAAACCAGCTAGATTGATGCAAAGCTTTACAGATTAAGCTCGATCACATAATGTTAAAAAATGTCGCAAAGTAAATTCGACGTTAGCGCTTTCCCTCGTGCAGTGGCTGCGGTACCCAAATAAAAGCTGTGAAAAACCCGCTCCTATTGTGTTTTCTTTAAAAATGTTATCTCTTATTGTTTTATTATAAACAAGAATTAATTCTAGCCCTAAATGAACATTATAGATGTGATTATTAGCGTACATTTGACTTTAAATACAAAATATGTTAGATGTTAGCTAATAAACAATCGCATTATTATTAGCTAACATCTAACATATTTTGTATTTAAAGTCAAATGTACGCTAATAACTTCAAGTAAATAATCACATCTATAGTGTTCACTTAGAGCCAGAATTAATTAATGCAAAATATAATTTTTTAAATCGATCTTCTATTGTTATAAATTGTATTGTAAATACGAAAAAATTCATGTATTAGTAATTTGAGAAGAAAATGTTAATGTGTGCAATTTTCAAAATTAAAATTTTGAATAAAAAAAAAATTGATTTTTGGAAAAGGAATCGCTTATAAAAGATGACTTCATCATTATTTCTTTTATTAAAAATTATGTCATGTTCCATAAAATCAATCAGACGCAGACGAAACCATTCGCAAAACATTTATCATCTAAACAAAATATATTTGTAATCGCTTTATAACCAAATCTATAACTAAAATAACATTTAGGAATGATAAAATAACATTTAGGAATGAACAAATGTAATAAACACTAACTTGTTCTAACATCATAACAAATCAAACAACCGAATTCAAAATTCCATAGATTATCTCTTGGTCCGTAATGAATAAAATTCACGAGATTAAGATTTCAATAATTATATAAATTGTAAGAAGTATTAAAAAAATAATTTTTAAGAATTGATTTAAAATATATTACTTATCTTAAAATACGGGAAAATATGCGAAATATTAATATTCTAAAAATACATGAATTTTTCCGTTTGGATGTGCCTTCGTTCAAAAACAGTTCTATTTTAATTTTAAATATGGAGCATCGCGTGAGTAAACAAATTCTATTCGAGCATGCGCAGTTTCAGCCTGAGTAGTTCAGGTACCTCCAACACGAGGTGGCTTTGTCATCGATCTGTGACGTAACTATGACGCAACCATGACATAGTACGCTACCCATTGCTCCATTGTAATGAATACGCTTAATCTGTAAAGCTTTGGATTGATGTATATACACAAATGTTCTTCTTTGTTAAATTTTATCGAAACAGTATTTATAAACCGTTTACTTGTTTAAATATTTTCTGCGGGTTGCCAGCAAAACTGATTTTCCGGAAATATATAACCTGCCAAACCGATTTCCAATTCTTCAAACTTTTTCATAGATATAGTAATTGATATAGATCTATCATCCCCATGTTAACGAGCAAAGATTTTTGATGCCGAAAAAGTTTTTTGGCATCAGCCATTAGAGAGTTAAAACTCGAAAACAGTAATAGAATAGAATGGTAATGCATTTTGAAAATGCCAAAATATTGCGCGGCTTTTAAGTGTTCTAATAAATATATGAAAAGAAATGGGGTAGGTTCCATAAATAAGCTATATTCAAGTAATTTATGAAAAATATAATTTTTATAAACAGTTGCTTTGTTATTATTATGTGATAATTACTGTTTTCATATTTAATGGAATACTTTTTTTAAATTTTAATATTTTTTAATATTTAATATTTGTAAGTAATATGGAATTCTCAAAATTATTTTAAATGTAGTTAGCAGCCAAGGAAGTTTTAATATATAACTAGTATGTTGTGGCCACCAGAAGATTTCCTTCCATATATAATCTTATACAAATTTACGCAATACAAATAATTTATTAAATTATAATTTATTAAAATTGTTTTTCATGATGAATGCAGACGATTTTTACCTCAAAGAAGTATAATAATAATAAATGCCGAAAGAAAGACAGTTATGTGCAGACATGAGTATACTAGAGTATAGTAAAAAAAAAAAAAAAAAAAAAAAAAAAAGGAAAACGAAAAGAAAGAAAAAAGAAACAGGGGGTACCTGGAGTTTTTCATTCTGTTTTAGCGTATAAATTTTATTTGCTAAATTACCTATGTGCATTCCTGTGTATATTCATTCGGGGAAATACACCCATAAGAGAGTAAAATGACCGTCTTTTCCCGAGTAAAAAAGGCATAACTTTTCCCCCTCTCAATGATCAAACTATGTGTTATTGCTATATCTATGCTTATTAGTAGAAACGTCCTTCAGAACTTAACACCCGCAAATGATTTTCTACAAAATTTTGAGTAATATGTATTTTAGTTTAATGTCAACACGAATAATAATAATAATAATAATAATAATAATAATAAAAATGAAAATAATAATAATAACTATGTTTCAATATTTTTGATATATTATTAGAGTGAATAACAAGAGAAAATATAACATTTTTCTGAATAGTCTTTATAAAATGTTTCTTTTTTCATTAATTTAATTACACAAGATTCGAAAAATTATCGTCTGCTGAAGAACATTTTAATCAATCTTTTTCCTTTTCAAATACCAATTTAATTTTAGTACATTATCTAAATGAGTTCCTGTAACTTTTCTAAAATGTACAATATATCTTCAATTATATTTGTTACAAAACATACACAATGGAAATCCCGGAATACATTATTATCAGTGAATGGCATTTCCTATTTGTAATTAAATGAATTAATATGATTTCCTTATTTTTAGAGTTTATATGTTTTCCATTTAAAAGAATTTCGATGTATTGTTGACATACATTGATATAAATATATATATATGTGTGTATCAATTGTATTGTTTAAAATAACCCGTATATGTTTTTAAAAATCCATAAGTTTTTTCTATTTAACTATTTATTTATTTATTATATTATTATTATTATTATTATTATTATTATTATTTTAATGAAACACCAGGCTTTAAAGTTTTTATTTCATTTTATTATGAAACTTTTACCAAACCAGTAACGTATAGTTTTTATAAAATATCTTTTGCATTCTATATATTACATTTTTCCAGTTAATGAGTTAATATACTAAATTATTTAGATTTATGTCTAGATAATTGTATTTAGTTGTTAAAATTTAGCTTTTTGTTTGTTCAATTTTTTTTTCTACATTCACTCATTTTTCCTTAATTAATTTATTCGTCTGCTTAATTTTGTTCATTTCAGAATTTCCCACAAACTAACTCTTTATGTTCTAAGCATTGAAAAATAAAAACAACTTTAATTAAGCTGAAAAATATGATTTTAAAAGTTTTCTACTAATTAGCTTGTATATTTTTAAAGTAATTACATATTCATTGAATATTTTCGAACAAATTATGTATTTAAAAAAAAAAAAAAAAAAAAAAAAAAAAAAAATGAACAAGGAAGGGTACAAATTATTAAAATCGATTCAATTAAAACTAGTAAGTTGTAGCGATCACAAAATTTTCTTCTGTATTTATATATAGAAATTAAAACAGCACAGGTTTATTTATTTAAATTATTTTCCATGATGAATGCAGACGATTTTTATCTCAGAGATATTCAATATAAGTGTTGAAAGAAAGTTAATTGCGCACTTTATAGATAACTGATATCTGAGAAAGCTCTTTTTTTTTAAAATGGATTATTATTATTATTATTATTATTATTATTATTACTTTGTTAAAAAAAAAAAAAAAAAAAGAAAAGAAAATCGATAACTTAGTTTTAAATTATCACAGATTTATGGTTCAACCATTCGTTTTAACCTTATCACTATGTCCTATTGAAATATACCTGGTTATGACCTAGGATTCATATGGTACTCATACTATAAAGCACATATTTAATATGGTTTAAATATCTTTAAAATGTTAAAAATGGTCTTCTTAAACGAACATAAGGTGTTATTACAAAGAAAAAAAAAGACGGATATATATATATATATATATATATGTATATATATATAGAGAGAGAGAGAAACAGAGCGTTCAGTAGTAATATAATATTATCAGTGCAAACATTTGAAATTTAAAGATGATTTAATTTCAGTATTCAAACATTTATTCTAATCAAAGACCACCCAAATCAAACCAAAAAAGAAATAAAGTAAAATCTAAATAATTATAGCAAATTGGAATGAGAAAACAGCATTATTTGCATTCTAATGTTATCAAGGGCCTGGTAGAATGGAAATATGCTAAAAAATGGATGTTTTTCTGTTAAAAAGAAAGCAAAAGCTAAGAATTTCTTTGTTCTCAGGCCCGAAACACCCATTGTAAATAAAACAAAAGAAAACGTAGATCAAAATAAAACTCATCACTACAAAGGATAATCCAATAAACCATTTAAAAAATTATTAGTGATAATACAATAAACATTTTAATTTTAAGACCCAAACAATCACAAATAAGCAAGAAAGAAGCAGCACAAAATGTATTAAATACTAGTCACATGTAAAATATAACACGCAGATGAAACACCCATTGGAAATAAAACAAGAAAGAACGTAGATCAAAATAAACTCACCACTACAAATGTTAGTCCAATAAACCACATAAAAAATTATTATTGATAATGCACAATAAATATCGAAATTTTAAACTCTCACAAAAAATAAGAAAGAGGCAGCACAGAGTTTATGAAAAACGAGACACATGTAAAATATAACAAGCAGATATTACTTAAAAGCACAGTTATATATATATATATATATATATATATATATATATATATATATATATATATATATATATATATATATATTACAGGGTGATCAATTTAAAAGAGTAACCGTTAATTTTTCTTATTACCCTTAAATATGACGGATGTGGCAACTATTCTAACACTGAACTATAATTGTTTAAACCTTATTTAAGTATGGGAGGCAACTTCCAGCACTGTTGGACTGTTACAACTTTATTTGTGAGGTAAAACAGAAATGGAGACGCACAATTTTTTAAAATCTTGCTATAATTTTATTTATGAAAAACAAAATGTAATTAAAAATTTTTACGTTATCATTCCTACATTACATTTATATTATCATTATTATTTTTACATTATCATTTCATAGGCTATTCCAGAAAAGTCCTGCAAACATCGATGAATTAATACAGATCATAGCTGAAGAAATCTCGTCAATAACACCAACAATGCTGCGAAGTGTGTCAAAAACCTGGTTCGACGTGTTCATGTTTGTATTCAAAATTGTGGCAAACATTTTCAACATTTTCTGTGAGGAATGATAATGTAAAAAAAATGAATTAAATTATGTTTTTCAAAAATAAAATTATTACAGGATTAAAAGAAATTGTGCGTCTCCATTTCTGTTTTACTTCACAAATAAAATTGTAACAGTCCAACAGTGTTAGAAATTGTCGCCCACACTTAAACAAGGTTCAAACAATCATACTTGAATGTTAGAGTAGTTGCCACATCCGTCAGATTTAAGAGTTATAAGAAAAACCCACAGGTACTCTTTTAAACTGATCACCCTGTATATATATAAGTGTGTGTGTATATGTAAAAGTTTGGAAAACTAAATTGTACTATTATTAAACCATATCATCATGTCCTATCATAATATACCCTGTTATAACCTACACACGGACCCCACACTATAAAGCATATACTTAATATAGTTTAAATATTTTTAAAATGTTAAAAATGGTCTTCTTAAACGAACATAAGGCGTTATAAAAAAAGAGGTTTGTAAAAAAAAAAAAAAAAAAAAAGTCTAGTAATTGTACTAATTAAACAATTGTACTATTATTAAATCATGCCCCCCATTATGTCTTATCGTAACATACCCTTTTATGACCTAGGGTTCACACGGATCCCACAGATTAAAGCCCATATTTGATATATATTGATAGGTACCAGTTTTCATAGCGTAGCTTTTTTTTTTTTTTTTTTTTTTTTTTTATATTATTATTTACGCATAAAAAGCATAGAAAAAAACGCATATAAATCAAATATATTTTATTATTTTATGTCGCGAGAAAGTTAACGTACATTTTTATTTATTTACTTTGGTACCAAATATGAATTTTTCTTTTTTGCAATATTTAAGTTAAAATGCGGTTTTTATTAATATCTTTTGAACCAATTATCTGATTGAACAGAAAAATATGACGTTAGCTAGATTTTGGGCTGATTAATAAGTGTACCAATTTTCGTAGTGATTGGTTGTATAGCTTTATATAGCGAACTAAAAATTCAGACATATACAACGACAGACTTTCAGCTTTATATATATATATAGATATTCACCATGTGTCAAATATTACATTTCAAAATGTATAGAAAAGATTCAAACTAATGCCAAATATCTGCACGAAAATATTTATTTATACGCAAATTTCTGATTAATAAGCGTACCAATTTTCGTAGCGTACCTAAGTTTTTTATTATTCCTATTTTATTATAATTCAAGCGTTATTAAAAATATTTTATTTTATGATGGGAAAAAAATATACAAATATGTATTTTTATTTATTTATTTATTTTGTCACCAAATATGGTTTTTTATTTTTAACAATTTTTAAGTTAAAATGTGGTTTTTATTTAATATCTTTTGAACTAATTATCCGATTGAATAGAAATAATTACAAGATGAAAAACTCTTTATATACCACTCTTTTAAATTTTCTGGTGAATCATATAAACTTGACACACATTACCCGAATAATTATAAATGCATTGTCATCGAGTTCTGAGCTATTCTAAAAGTTTTAAATGTCTAGCTATTCGGGAAGTTAGCTAAAAATCGATTGCAGGATTTGTACTGGACAAACAAGAAAGTGAGTTGAAAGCGATTAGAAAAAATAAAAATAAAAAAAATAAAAAACGTTGGTTTTAAATATAAAATATTAATCCTTTTAGAACAACATATATTAGCATCATGAACTATATTAGCACTTTATCAATGTGTAGAAAATGTTTAAAGTTATAATGATGACAATTTTTGTGAGATGCCTAATTTAACTTTTTATAATTTTTTAATGTTTACGCTTAATTAAATGTATTTTTATGTCGAAAGAAAAAAAATTTTTGGCAACAATTAAATTATAGATAATATTTAAATGGCTAATTTTAAAGCTATTAGGAGGTTGTTTCTTTTCATACTTTAATTAATTAAAAGAAAAATAATCAAAAATTCGAAAATCGGGCTTCCAGGTATTGCCAATGGTGCGAGGTATTCTAAAAGTTTCAAAGGTCTAGCTAGTCGGGCAGCAGTTAGTTAAAAATGGATTGCAAGATTTGTACTGGACAAACAAACAAACAAACAAACATGAAAGCGAGTTGATAAGAACATGGTAAAATACGGCGTTAGCTAGACTGCGGACTGATTAAGTGTACCAATTTTTTGTAGCGATAGGCTGAACGGTATAGCTTTGTATAGAGAATTAAAGATCTGAACAGATACAACAACAAACTGTCAGCTTTATTATAGGATTCACCATGTGACAAATATTTTCTTGTACTATATTTCCTTTTCACTGTACAGTAACCGCCGCTTAATAAATCCACTGGTTAATAAAATCAGCCGCTTAATATGATCAAATTGCCAGGACTGGAATCAAATCAATACAAACTATTTTAAAATTGCCGTTTAATAAAATCAGTATCGCCGGTTAATAAAATCAAAAATATCCCTTCAGCAGCAAAAATGTCATTTATGCACGCTAAACAAATTTTTAATTTACCTTTTTTTTTTTTTTTTTTTTTAATAAAAATGAAAATAAAACATAGTAGTCCTTCAATATATTGTTGAAAATTATCTTGAGAGATTTTTCAAGATATTATTCCAGATCAAGGAAAAGTTTACAATTGTAATGTTCAGTTGTGAATATCAGTACTTTGGGGGGGCATTCCTCTAGCCCCCCCCCTCCCGGATCCGCCACTGGAGCCTGTCTTGGGCACGGTTTAGCAGGACCGTAGACTGGTTTATTCTTCTGTAGGAACAAAAATCCCTACAACCAGTGCCTGATTTAAGACAGGGCGTTCGGGGTATGTGCCCTGGGCCCTCACACTGAGGGGGCCTTCAAGAAATTCCATTTTACATTTAAAAAAAAAATAGTTAAAGTGAAAATTTTCTAAATATTGCTATAATGATCGTTTTTTTTTTTTTTGTTTTTCCGTTTAATGGATGGAGGTAGTACTGCGTTGTTTTAAAATCGCCGGTATGATCTTTTAAAGAAACTATCAGCTGATCGAAAAAAAATTGAAATATTTTTGCTAAATGCAGATACAACTGTATACTACCGATACTGCATTCCAAACTCTTACTAAGGCTAACTAAATCCGAGGCACATACACGAGCGCGATGTACGTTGATATGGTAGACAAGCATTGGATCTAGTTAAGTCTTACTCTTACCAATAAAATGAAAAGGGAAGAGGATTTTTAGACGCATGATTAAAAAATATGCGGTTTGTTTTGTTCGTTGTAATATTAAAGTACGAGGAAAAGAAAAAGGCCCATTGAACATGAGTGCCCTGGGCCTCCAAGTGAATAAATCGGTACCTGCCTATGACCACGCGGTTTGGGACCCACAGTGACAGACCAATGAACCAATATACAAATATTATTTTTCAAAATGTATAGAAAATAGTCTATACTTTCGCTGATCAGGCAAAGAATGACTGTCAAAAACAAAAGTATTTGAAATTTTTTACCCGGAAGTATATTATCAAAAACACAAATTTGAATGCTGTGTAATGATGATAATACGAACGACACAAGGAAAACTGGTATTTGTACGTCGTTGATATTTTATTTTTCCACCTTTATTTACTTTTATTTTCTTCTACATTAAAAATAATCTGGTGTGTCACTCACACGACTTTCTCTTACCCTGAAATTTAATATTATAAATACAGGTTGGAGATTAAGAGGTAAGATAGCGAGTACTGTTATGTAAACCTGTGTTAAACAATTCAAATTAGGCTTCGGAAGAGTTTTATGTGATAATTAGTTCTGTGTTCAACCTCCCGTTTCATTAATACACCTACATTTATATAGAATTTAATTCTGTTATTAAAATTTAAAGTTTACTTAAAATTATACAGACAATTTTCACACGCAACATTCATTGAAACTTATCAATCTTGATCAAACTTTTCCAGCAACAAACTTATATTAACTTCAAAATACAACATTTGGATCTCCTAAAATTATTCGTTTTTAAGTTACTCTAAGAGGCACAGACAAAGACCAAACATTAAAAAACTTGACTACGGTAATCAGGAAGCCTCAAAACATGTAAATATACAAAAAAAAAAAAAAAAAAAAAAACAAGCGATGAATATTTAGCATAAAACATACATTATTTACTCAATGAGGAATTTATTTCAATTCCCGAACAGCTTTCCTAGAAATGGTAAAATATTATTAGTAAAGCACATCGACTAAAAACAAATAACTAGTGTGTTGTGGCCACCACACGACTTTCTTCTATATTTTCCTATACAAATTCACTCTGTAAAAATAATTTATTAAAATTATTATTTAAAAAAATTATCTTCCATGATAATGCAGACGATTTACATATTAGAGAAGTAGTGTAACTCTAAATATCCAAAAAAAGTTGAATTTATTCTCAATATTACATAATATATATATATATATATATATATATATATATATATATATATATATTTGTTGTTGTTGTTAAAAATGAAAAAAATCGATAACTTTATTTTAAATTATCGCAGATCGATGGTTCAACCATTCGTTTTAAAGGTATTGGCGAGCTCTTTCGAAAGATACCCATCATGAAAATTTACTCCACTCGAGGGTGGGGCTTCCCCCCAGGGGGGGAGGCGTGGTTCTTACATACACAATTTTTTTTCCCAGTTGACTATCTCTATTACAAAAAAATATATATTCGTTTCATTTGGTTTAGTGCAGTCTATAGATGTTAAACTCTACTTCCCTGCAATTTCCCCATAGACGTAATGTATTTGAATACTTTTGAGTGTCCCTGTACACGAACCATTCGCTTTATCTCAACGAAAATGTTAGTGTTGCATCCCCATATGATACACATTTAGAATACCGAGTTTGGAATTTCTGCTACTATTTGTTCTTGAGATATGCTGATAACAGACACACAGACACGCAGACACACAGACAGACACACACACACACACAGAGGCCATTCGCTAAATACATGATTTTCGTATTCAGGGACCTCAGAAGATGTAAATATAACAAAAACTCACTTTCGAAAATTTGACCCTAAAACAATACTTTCTCTACCGTATGGGTAAGTGAAAAAAAAAAAAAAAAAAGAAAGAAAGAAAAAAAAAAAGAATGTGGTGGTTTTGTAAAAATTTTCGACTTCGGTTTACCAACGGATTTACACTTTTTGGGAGGTCCAGAATACGATTATCTATATATATCTATAAATTTTTAACATGGCAGTGTAGGACAAAATTTCACATAAATGTGGACAGTGAGAATTATTTTTTACAATTAATTATGGAATAAAAAAAGAATTATTTATGTTAGTAATAGCTAAATACGAAAATAAATAAATAAAACTATGTATATAGAATGAATGCTTCCCTCCCAGAGGGGTCCCCCCCCCCTTCCCTAGGGAAGCAAATTTCCGAATAAGAGGAAAATAGGTTCTATTAAAGAAGAAGAAAAAAAAAAATCTTAAATATCTGTAGAAGTTTCAGTATTTTAAAGATCATGAATGTATGCAAAAATGCAAACTGAAAATAAAACGCAATTAAAAAATTTCAAATCTGCAAAAAAAAAAAAAAAAAAAAAAAATTCAAAACCCACAAGAATTGTTTGCCTGAATATATATTATACTAAACAAACCTAATATAATTCAATTTATAAATATTAAATGGGAATATAAGCTTTTGTGTGGAACTTTCAGTTCAGTGGTGCCTAGTTCAGTTCAGTGGTCTCCTTCAGTGATGCCAGATGGTCGAAAATTATTTCCCCAAATAGGTCTTCAAATTTCCCCAAATCAGTTTTTTTTTTTTTTTAAATCCCCAACTTGATTTCTACTAAAAAGGGGAAAAAAAAAAAAAAAAAATCAAGCAGATTTTTCTATGATTTAAGCTCAGATTTTCCCCCAAATAAAGGCAATTTTTGAAAAAAATCCCCAAATAACAATAAAGCTATTGAAAGTCTCTAGTCGTAGGGATAAATCATTACGTTGCCAACATTGACATAAAATTGAAGAACTCCCCAGATTTGTCCCCAAAATTTTTAGAATTCCCCAAAAAAGTCCCCACAAACATTTGGTCCCCAAAATTGTCCCCAGAAGCCTCAAAAATCCCCAAAATGGGGAGAAAATCCCCAATATGGCATCACTGGTCTCCTTAAACGATTAGAAGTGCAACTTATTTTGAAAGTTAATAGATCTTACTTCTTTCTCACCCCTATGCCATATTAATGTGGTAAGTTAAAATGTATAAGGGGAGACGTGAGGCAGACCACCTGCTCTGTCTATACGCAGGTGGATTATGTCAATAAGGAAAACAACAATTTGTATAAAGGCAGACTAGTTAGTTGATAGTTGTGTGAACTTAAGTGCTAGGTAATATAAACAGTGAAAGAAGTAAATAGTATAAAACCGACATATACAAGGTCGTAACCAGAAAAAAAATTCTGGTGGGGGGGGGGGGAGGGTTTCAAATTGTAGTACATAATGTCGAGTATTAAAAATGAAGTATAAGTACAATAGCCACTGCGCAAAATGTGGTTAAAGTACTGGGTGAGTGCAAAAGTTCTACCTATTTTTATTAACGCTTTCCAACAAGGTTGAAAAGTGTTACTGACTTCGGTTTGTCTGTCTGTCTGTCCGCGCTTTAACTCCCGTAAATATTTATGGAATTTCTTGAAATTGATAAATGTTATTCAAATTCACTATCGAATGTTCCCTATTGAAAATGGAGTTTATACCTCTACTGGTTTGTGTACAGGGACATCCAAAAGTATTTCAAAGCATTGTGTTTTATGAGAGGTATTTCTATAAACCATATTTTCATATCTTTACTGTACACATATCTTAATGAAATTGAAATACGTTATTAAAGTTCATTATTGGATGTTTACTGTAGAAAACAGAGTAAATATCACCACTGGTTTATGTACAGGGACACTCAAAAGTATTCCAAAGCATTGCCTTCTATGAGAGATATTTCTGTAAATTTAATTTTAATAACTTTACTTTCTACGGAGTTTTATGTAATTGAAATATATTATTTGTGTGCACAAAAGAATGCTTTGCATATAATATAGCATGATTAGCATTAGATTTACAGGGTGACAGAAAAATATTCATTTATATTAAAAGCTATTAATAAAAATTTGCTAGAAATGTACTTTCGTTTACATTAAGCGTTTTTAACACTTTCTAACATTTGTCAAGTGTGAATATGATTTCAATTTGTGTATATGTCCGTCTGTCCGCGCTTTAACTCCCGTAAATATTTATGGAATTTTTTGAAACTAATATATGTTTTTCAAGTTCACTATCGGGTGTTCCGTATTGAAAATGAAGTTTATACCTCTACTGGTTTGTATACAGGGCACCCAAAAATATTCGAAAGCTTTGCGTTCTATGAGAGGAGTTTTTATAAACCATATTTTAATATCTTTACTGTATAGAAACTTTAATGAAATTTTAATATGTTATTCAAGCTCCCTTTCGGATGTTTCCTATGTAAAATCGAGTACATTTCTAACTTTTTTCTGTACAGGGGCACTTGAAAGTATTCCAAAGCATTGCGTTCTGTGAGAGTTATTTTTATAAACCAAATTTAAATAATTTTACTTTGCACAAAGCTTAATGCAAATTGAAATAAATCATTCGTATGCACAAAAGGGTGCCTTCTATATAATATAGTATGATTAGCATTAGATTTACAGGGCCACTCAAAAATATTCAGTTACATTAAGAGCTATTAATAAAAAATTGCTAGAATTGCACTTTCGTTTACATTAAGCGTTTTAATACTTTCTTGTATTTTTAGTGGGAATATGATTTCAATTTGTGTATCTGTCTGTCCGATTGTCTACCTTTCTATCTGTTTGTTTCCGGCCCCTAGCCTCGGTAAATTTTTTAGAATTTTTCAAAAATGATACAATCAAGTTCACTATGGAATGTTCCCTATTTAAAATGACATTAATAGATCCTGTGCAACTAGTTTGTTTACAGAGACAACAACAACAAAAAAAAAAAAAAAAAAGTCAATGGATTAAGTTTTAGGACAGAATTTTTTCAAAGTTATATTTAAAATCTTTCTATTGTAAAAACCATAAAAACATTCACATGTATTTTTAATATTCTAAAATGATGTTTTGTATAGAATATGATATGATTAACTTTTTCAGATTAAAAGTTATTCGATACAACAATTACGTACAGTTGGAAAATGTTACTAATCAATGCATGCTGCATGATTTTTCTTTCTTGTTACCCATAAAGAAGAACAAATAAACGCAAAATGAACAGTACCTATTATTGTGCAGAATCTCCATTGCAATCTATGATATCTTGCCATCTTTCTCGTAGGAGATGAATCCCATGGCGGTTTCGAGACAAAAAAGTCTTGGATGGCAGTTTTCACAGCATCAAGATCATCAAAGATTTTCTGACCGAAGGAATTTTTCAGCGCACGAAATAGGTGATAGCCAGTTGGGGCCAAGTCAGGAAAATAAAGAGGGTGGGGTAAAATCTTCCAACCAACGCCCAGTAACTTTTGGCGAGTGATGACAGCAGCATGTGGCCTGGCGTTATCGTGATGATGAATAACACCGCGACGATTGACCAGACCTGACTACTTTGCTACCAAATTTGAATGCAGCCTGTCTAATTGTAGCCAGTAGAAGGCAGCATTGATGGTTTGGATGAGTGGCAGGACCTCCCAGTGAATTGTTCCCTGCACATCCCACCACACACTCAATAACACCTTCTTGGGACGAAGTTCAGCTTTCGAAGTCGATGCAGGCGGATCAGAAGGGCGACACACAGTCCTACGACGCTTTACGTTACGATACATAATCCACTTCTCATCTCCTGCCACAATTCGTGTCAAGAATGGGTCATTTTTGTACCGGGAGAGGAAAGAAACACTGGTGGCGATTCGGCCATCCCGTTGATTATCTGTCAGGTTATGCGGAACCCAACGATCCAACTTTCTTGTAAAACCCAACTTAACCAGCCGTCTCTCGACCATTGTTCGGTGTACGTTGAAGATCTCTGCTAATTCTTGCACGGTTGGGTTCGGATTGTTCCTTATGGCTTGGTCAATGTCGTCGTCTCCAACGTGTGATGACCGTCCACTCCTAGCCTGATCTTGGCAGCTTCTGTCTCCTTCCCTAAATTTACGAAACCATCGACGACATGTGCTTTCGTCTATTGTATCATCCCCATAAACTTGACAAACACTGCGACATGCTGCGGCTGCCGTTCTCTTTTTATCGAACTCGTATAACAAACAATGTCTTATATGCTCCTTCTCGCTTTCCATGTTACATCCTATGAGATATATATATATATATATATATATATATATATATTGAGATAATTAACTTAGGGAGACACGATGCATTTAAAAGTGAGGCATCCACACGTTTGATTGGCCGACGATTTTCGTTATTACAATGTCATGTGTGACGTAAATTCCATTGCAAATTTGCATATCCAAAAATGGATAGAACTTTCGCACTCACCCAATAGAAATATGCCAGAATTTGGCACATTTATCCTACATCAACGTATAAGAAAATTTATTATAAAAGTTTAAAAAAAATTGATGCGCATTTAGATTTAAAAAAAAAAAAAAAAAAAAAAAAAAACACTCACTATTTGCATAAGTTTAAACATCCTATTTGCATCTGGTAGTCAAAGTTTGGACAATTTTTTTTTATTTCAAAATTTTATTTCGCTGGCCTATCTAAAGTATATATGCAAATTTTTATAAAAATTCAAATAATGACAGAAGCTAAATTGAACCTGCACTGAGAAAACAAATTCTTTGACTGACATCTAGAGACTAAATTGTGGCTCTAGAAAAAATAGTTCCATGCCATCCTTATAAATTCTAGTTCCCTTTGAAAGCTAGCTCAAGGAACCCCTATTAGAATTCTGGAGCATTTGCCTGTATTATTGAAGTCAAACTCATTTAAAAATCTTTACAAAGTAATGCTAACACAAGAGGCGGGTTTCAGAAACTAAAATACGAATTTATGATTCAATTCTAGAAAATCAAGTGAGATAATCTCTCCAGTACAAAGAATTCATAATATTCATAATATTGTTTCATCATGTAAAAATGTATACACTATAAATTCTTGATCATTTCATCAATTCAATTTATTGGCTTACCTTATACACATAGCTTAGAAATCTATATTTCAAGTTTAGGGATCCAGAAAAGGACTACTCATTCGTTCTAGATGTAGGCGGTATATATTTTTTTCTCAGCGTGGTCATCTAAAGTTGTTTTAATATTACAACTAATTAATCTATTTTAAATCATTTGACTAAACTGAAATGGTTTATATTATAAATATTTTATTAATTACTTATAAAATGAAACACTTAAGCCTAATTTTATTTATTTTTTAGTACGACAGGATTATTTCTTGCACACAGCGATTTTGCGTTGTCACACTTCCAATATGCCAGGATGCCTGCCAATATCCAATTTTACCATAAACTACTGGAATTGAACCTGGGCTCTCCGCTTAACGTGCGGATACTCTTCCACTGAGCCACCCTGGCTTACAACCAGCTCAACATTTCTGCTATAATAACCGCTACATCTGCGTTTGCAGATACGGTGACCTAGCCAACGGTTATTATGTGAGAAATGTCGAGCTTGCTATCCCTATTAGAATTTTGGAGCATTGATCTATATTATCGAGGTCAAACTCATTAAGAAAGTCTTTGCAAATAAATGCTAACACAAGAGGCGACTTTTAGAAACTAAAATACGATTTTATGATGCAATTCTAGGAAATCAAGCAAGAATTTCTCTCAATACAAGGAATTTATAATAGTATTCATAATATTGTTTCACCACAGCCTCCTAAACTAGATGCCTGTCGCGTTGCTCGTAAACTTGACAACAGTTGAAGCGGTAGATAGCGCCACTTGGTATAGATTGCGCGACTTTTTTATTCAACAGCCACCAATATTTTTTAAAAGTGAGATTTGATATACATAAAAGGCGAATAGAAGCAAAGAAACGTCGATTATATATATCATATATCACTTTTAAAAATTATTGGTGACTGTTAAATAATTATTGGTGACTGTTAACCCCTGTGTAACAGGGGTAATATTTAGACACGATAACGTTGGGGGGTAATTCTTAGATGCATTTGGTGTTTAAACGCTATTAACTTTTATTTGATTTTGTATTTGAATTTAAGTTTTTAAATGTCTTTTCTCATTGCATAAAAATTTCCTAAGCAGTAATCCACATATTAGCAAGCTTTCTATTTCCCTAGAAAAATGTCTCTGAAAAATTACCTATCAACTTTTACTTTCAATATTTTCAAATTCGCTTATTGCACATATTTATTTAGTTTAGTTGCAGATTTTACATTGTATCAAAGAAGAAATTCATTATCTTCAAATTTATTAACAGAAAATTGCAGAATTCATAAACAGATGAGTGTAGGCCTTTCTAAAAGGCATTATTGTATTGTTTCATGCTGGGGTAATTCTTAGACATATCCTTAGGGTAATGTTTAGACATACTGTGGTAATTCTTATACAATGAAAAAATAGGTTTAAATTATTTTTTACATGTTCTAATTAAAGGTAAGTTTAATACAATGTAAAAAATAAGTATTTAAAGAGCCCAGTTACTATTGTTTATCGATTTATTGATTATATTAGGCACAATTTAAAAAGAAATCAATAAATATAATGAAACTGTAAGTAATTTATTAAAAAATCACATAACTTAAACTATTATATTTACAATTCATAATAAAGTAAAACTCAAGAGAACAAAAATATTAAGTTATAGTAAAAAGTATTAGATTATTACAATGAATATACAGATTATAGTTTGTTAACTATAATCTGATGTCTTTATTTACTTTTTGTGAAAGAACTTGAAAGTGATTCTAAAGGTTAAACTACATTATTTATTTACTTTTAAAGTAAAGCATAAGTAACTAAAACATTTTAAGATGATAATAAATATGGATGTAGCTGCAGTTGTTATAACATATGATGATTATATGAAAAAATAAAAGAAAAAGAAGGGAAAATTGTTTCTTTAAAGAAAAAGAACAACACTTTAAACAAAAAGGTTTTACCAGAAGAATCAGGAAGTTCTTCAGATGATGAAAGTTTTCACAGCGATGCATCCTGTGACATCGGTTTAATAGGCAACTCTGATACTACCATTAATATTAAAAATATGTCTTACCAAAAAGTCCACATCAACTGAAGCTACACTTAACAAATGTAATAAATAAGATTGCTAGTGATAATTTTTTTGTTGTTTATTATGAAACTCCATATTATATTTGGAAAGTGTTGGAATTCTTTAAAGAAAATAAAAAGAGCATCTGGAATGGAAATTTTTGAAAGGGAATGAGGACAACAAATTTTGGTGACCTTCAGTACCAGATTTTGAAAAAGTTTCTGAACGTATTTTACGGTCCAATTCACACAGATTTTGTTTATCCCTTTAAAATTTCAAGCAATGATTAGATTTCTGACGTTTATAGAACCCTTAAGAAGTTCCATAAGGATGTTTTTGTGAATGAACTAAGAAAAACTAATTGAAGTTATTTGTATTTCAAGTTGAAATGGATAATAACGTCATGTTAAATAAAGTCTGTTTTTTGAGTTAATTTATTTTTCAATTCTTCTGCTTTATCGCCACAACTCACCTACTATCTAGTACATCCAGATTTAATAATTAAACTACGTTTTTAGTTATTGCCATGTTTTCCCTGATTTTTATAAAAATTTATAAAGTGTGAAATCAAACATGTAACTTTTTTTTTTTGCGTGTGTATTAAATTGCCAATTATTTTACCCTATTTGAAGTACACAATATAACCAAATACTGACTGACTAGTACTGTTTGTAAAAATATTTTTTTTCTATTCATAAAACATAGAAATCCAGTGTCTAATAATTACCCCGTGCAATGTAATTATATTAACAATTTAGAGCGCAGACTTTTGTTTTACCAACAAACAGAAAATCATTTATAAGTAGCTGCCAACGTGTACGCATTTTTTTGCTAGCGGAAGTTTTAATAATTGCTTTAGCAATTTTTTCGATTAAACATGATGAAAACTTTTGCAAAGAAATATTGGTGTTGAAAAAATGCACAAGTTGGTACCTATTTTTATATTTACAATGTGAAGAATTTTCTTATTTTTTCATTAAAAAAAAAAAAAAAAAAAAAAAACATTTTTTTTTTCTTTTTTTTTTTTTTTTTTTTTTTTTCTTTCCGAACATGCATATGTAAGGAAAGTATTGTAATCATGTCAAAAATCCAACTTTGAGATTTTGATGTTTATATGCTTTTTGAGGTCCCTGAGTCCGTTTTCACTATTTTTACGATGATGTATGTATGTGAGTGAACACGCTAGCGTCTAAACGCTTTGCTCGGATGAGCTGAAAGGTTGGTAAGTATGTCGTAAGTCACCGTAGCATGAACCCTATTGATTTTGGTCCCCCCGTTTTCAGGTCCCCTGAGCTCATTTTTGCCATTTTTACGATTATTTATGTATGTGTGTGTATGTATGTGCGTGAGTGAACACGATGCTTTGTCCAAATGAATTGAAAGTTGGTACTTATACTGTAGGTCACCACAGCACGAACCCTATTGATTTTGGTGAATACTGATATTGGCACTTATAGTTTTTTTTACAGGGACACAATGAAAAATTCTTTATCAATACGGCTTACGAGCCCAAATTTTTAAAGTGCGATAGTGTCTGAATGCCTTATTCGATTGAGTTGAAAACTTATACACATGTTATAGATCACAACCGTATAAATTTTGGTGAATATAGCTCTTATTTTTTTTTTTTTTTCTTACAGTGGTATAAAGAAAAATTCTTTACCATTGTACCTAAGGGTCCAAATTTTTTAAAGTAGTATAGCGTCTAAATGCCTTATTTGGTTAAGCAAAGAAATTATACACATGTTATAGGTCGCATCCGCATAAAATCTATAGATTTTGGTGAATCTAGCACGTGTAGTGTTTTTATAGGGACACAAAGAAGAATTCTTTATCATTATGGTTTATGGACCAAAAAGTTTTAAATTACGATAGCGTCTATAAACGACTTTTTGGAATTAGTTGAAAATTTACCCACATGTTAAAGGTCACCATCGCACGAACCGCATTGATTTTGGTGAATCTAGCACTTCTAGAATTTCACAGGGACACAACGAAATCTTCTTTATCATTATGATTTATGGGCTCAAAATATTTGAAGTACAATAATAGCGTAAAATTAAACAATAAACTATACATGGAGAAAAATACTCAAACACCTTATTATAATGTTCTTTTTTTTATTTAACGACTTCTCTAAGTTTAATTTATTTACTCAATCGTTAATTACTTAATGTTAGAAAGGTCGAGTGAAGTCACTCTTGATTTTTTCTTTCTTTCTTTCTTTTTCTTTTTTCTTTTTTCTTTTTTTTTTTTTTTTTTTTTTTTTAAAACGTAGTAAGTAATATCTAATATACTTTTTAAAGAGAAGAAATTTGAATAGAAGAAACAGTTTGCGTCAAAATTGAAAAGCTTGAATATATAGACTGTTTTTCCATACCACTATGATCTAAAGGGTTAAGGAGTACATAATAATTTCATTTACTGAATTTCACACTCAGAAAAAATTCTGCAACTGACATTTAGAATCTAAATTGTAGCTCCAGAAAAAATAGTTCATGTCTTCCTAATAAATTCTAGTCCCCTTGGAAAACGAGTTCTAGAAACCCCTATTAGAATTCTGAAGCGTTTGCTTATATTATCGAGGGCAAAGTTATTTGAAAATCTTTGCAAATAAATGCCAACTCAAGAGGTGGGTTTCAGCAACTATAATCTTGGTTTATTACCCAATTCTAGAAAATCAAGCGAGAATTTCTCGCAATACAAAAGATTCAGAATATTGTTTCACCATCTAGAAATGTGTAGACTTGAAATTCTCGATCATTTCGTCTATTCAGTTTATTGGCGTGCCATATGGGCATAGCTCAAAAATCTATATTTCTAGTTAAGGGATTTAGAAAATGACCACTTATTCATTCTAGATGAAGGCGGTATATATATTTTTTTCTCAGTGCAGAGATTTAAAATATATTATTTTCGACTTTTTTTAAACCTATGAAACACATGGTAATTATTTTTGTTTAATATTGATTGTTACCAGAAATTACAATCAAATTTAGAAAGAAAGAAAGAAAAATGATTTTTATCGCTTAAATTTGAAAGCAAAATTTTGTAAAAAAATTCCAGGATGAATCTTATAAAAATTAGGTGATACCCATGCTTCAAAGAATTAATTAAAACATTAAATTAGCTAATTAATATAATAGTAGCACATAGTTTAAAGTATAATTAAAAACATCGTTTGTTTTTCTTTCTACTTTATTCCAGGATAATTCAATAAAATTTGGACATTTACTTATACACTTTGACCTTTTTGAATCAATATTCTTACTAGTTTAATTAACCATTTGTAATTATCTAAATTAGGGTTTATAGTTTTTATTAATTATATTAATTAACTACTATGCATAGAAATTTCTCCACAGTCAGCATTATCGTTAAATTGCAAGGCGAAATCAATACTCCAGTTATCAACTACACTAAGTAAGCTCTATTATGATATTATTCTATAACTATTTTTTTTCTTTTTCTTTTTAAAAATCTTAGTTTAAAAGAGCTGATGTAGCACTTCCTTTAAGTAACGCCCACATCGTCTGTTAAAAATCAGTCGCTTTATTGTGTAACTAACAATTTAAAAGTAATCGGCTTTTGAAAAACTTTTTTTCTTATGACGGTGTTATTTTTAAAGAATATTTTCTCCTATCTAATATACGAAATTAAAATTACTGAGTATTTTAGATTATTATACCGCATTTTTGTTTTCTATTACCCATGTGTGGTAGAGAAAGTATTGTTTCGGGGTCAAATTTTCGGAACTGGGTTCTTGCTTTAATTACATGTTTTGAGGTTATCTGAATAAAAAATGCATTAGAGCTTCGCTTATACATGGTAATGTGGACCGAGGGTACATCGAATAAACCAAAACAAACTTGGATAACACGGAATCAGTCGTAAATCAGAAGGGAAACATATGGTAAAGTTTAAAATGGATGAAAACGTAGTCAATGAAGTAAAATAATACATATATTATATGTTTAAATGTAATTAGTTAACAATGCAATACAATACATACGCATATAAAATATAAAATATAGTGATGTATAGTAAAATTTGTCAAAGTTATATACGGCACATGTCAAGCCACGCTTCTTCCGGGGGGCGGTCTTTTCGGGACTACCTCGGTTAACCCGGAAGCGTATCTCCGAAATGTTGGCGCATACAGGTCAACCTGGCGAATTTTTGTAGCTCGCGCCAAAACCCTCTCTGTCGCAAAGCAACCCGCCTTTCCACTTCATTCATGATTCGTTAAGGATTCGAGTCTTCTTTTTTTTTTTTTTTTTTTTTCCCCCAAGAGAATAAACTATTAAAAATGTGTCAGTGGAGTTTTAGTATCGTAATTCTTAAATAATATATTTAATGCAAAAATTTATTAGAAATCCTCCACCCTTTAAATTTAATTTAGCAAGATTAATGAAGAAATAAAATTGTAATATTCTAATTTTAAAGCTTTTAAAATTGTTCTTGAAATACATTTATTTATTTATTTATTTATTTTACTTTCTCTTACCAACATATATGGTAGAGAAAGTATTGTTTTGGGGTCAAATTTTCGAAATTGAATTTTTGTTATATATACACGTTTTGAGGCTCCCTGAATCATAATTGTTAAAAATGTGTCAATGGAGTCTTTGTATCGTTATTTTTAGATAATATAATTTAATGCCAAAATTTATTAGAAAACCCTTTAAATTTATTTTATCAAGATTAATGAAGAAGTATATTTGTAATATTATGATTTTAAAGCTTTTAAAATTATCCTTGAAATACATTTATTTTATTTTATTTTATTCTGTTTTATTATTATTTTTATTATTATTATTATTTACTTTCTCTTCGTCAAATAAAATTGTTTCTAAACCTATTTTAGATTATTTGAAAAGTACATTAAACTTTACATTCTTACGCTATTGATCTTAAGCTTTAATGTGCAATCTGTCATTATAATATTGAAATGCAGGGTGAAAAAGAAAGTCGTGTGAGTGACACACCAGATTATCATTATTACGCATCATTATTTAGTTTATTTTACCCATATATTGTAAGAAAAGTTTTATTTTTGATTCAGATTTTCGAAATTGAGTTTTTGCTACATTTGCTTAAATATCATGAAACAAAAAATTAGGTTTTTAGCGGTTGCCTGAATGTGTGTGTCTGTGTGTTTGTTATCACCATACCTCAAGAATAGATATTGGGACTCGGATGAAATATTAAGTAATTCGTGTGCAGTGACTAAGAAAAGAATTCAAATTCATTAAGTCTATGTGTGAATTTTCTGGTAAATACAATTTAATATTTTTGGATAAAACAAAAAAAAAAAAAAAAAAAAAAAAAAAAATTGAACATTTATTTTATGTGCATGAAAGAATGTTTCGTATACAATGTAGAATGTATATCCTTTATTAGAAGTTTACACAGAACCCCACAAAAGAATTCAGATATATTCATACAATGGAATTGCTGAAAGGTCATTTCATGTCGTGCTATGTGTTTTAAATTCTGTGCTAAATTAGTACACTATATTGTGTTTGTAAAATATATAGTAAATATACAGGTCTACCCCAAATTAAATAAAAGCATTTCTTTTTATAAATAAAAATCAATGTAATAAATGCAATTAAAGTTTAATTAATTTAAAATTATTCTCTTATTCTAATTTACTTTATCTTATCCGTAAAAGGTCGCGAAAGTATTGTTTTCGGATCACGTTTTCGAAATTGAATTTTTGTTACATTTATATGTTTTGAGGTTTCCTGAATCCAAAAATTATATTTTTAGTGGTTGGTTTATGTGACTTGTCTGTGTGTATTACAGATATTGAGTTTGTAAAATGGATGCATCAGTTTTTAAATATCACTTATGTCATTGATAAGGACAATATTGCTTTGGAACAATGTAAGTTGTAAACTTCACATGTTATTCAAAATTTACGTTTTCTTTTTAACATGGCAAAATAGAGCAAAATTTCGTTTAAACGTCCATTATGCCAATATTTTGTCGTAAACATGTCAGACTAATATTTTAAAATATATTTTTTAATACACTTCATTAAATATGAACATTTTAATTTGAAACTTTAGTAATTAAATATTGTGTTTCCTTCATTTGACAAATTAGGCCAATACTTCCCACGAACTTGCAATATGGGGATCAGTTGTGTTGGAAATTAATGTACGAAAACAATCCTAATAAAATTAGTCATTTAATTACGATAAATCAAATTTATCGAATCGGATAGAGGGTAGCCTATGAGGTGCGGCATTTCAGTCTGCGACTGTGTTGAGTGTTCTATCATACTCATTCCTTTTAATATGAATACATTTCGCTCTCAATAGAAATTAGTAACAATAAATATAGGATGAAAATGGTTATGCGCATCATTATTACTTTGATTTGTATAACATATTAAGTTAGATTGTTTATGATTACTGAAAAACAAATAGAATAGCATTAATAAAATGTTTAACGTTTTATTTTATAACTTTGTATGTTGGGGTTGGGGGGGGGGTAAAGAATGAGAAATGGACATGTCCGAGGAGGAAATTATACTTAGAAAATTTTATGAATTTCAACCATAAAATTTAACACGAAATATCTATTTTATTATGATTAAGATGCTCTTTAAAAATACATAATAGATAAATATAAGGTGATAATTTATGAAAATTCAAGCACTGCATCGTAAGAGAGATATTTTATAAAGTCATACATTTTAAAAATTTAAATACAAAATGACAATAAAAATAGTTGAAATGTAAAATGGCGTACTACTGATTTGGACTTATGAACATTTTTCATGCATTTTACTAAGAATTTGTAATTTGTTTGAACAATTTTTACAAACTTTTTGGCCTTATACATGAAATCGGATCTCAATGCTAATATATTACCATTATTATTATCTACTTCTCTATTCGGATAACTATTTCTTAATTTCAAGATATGTTTCGTTTTGCGATTTAAATCCTACATTAATAATCAGAAGAAAAAAAATTAATAACAAAAAAAGAAATAAAGAAAAACGCCGGATGTTTATTTATACAGGTTAAGCGGCGTGAAGTTTCTCTTTGCACTTCCAGATTTGGCGAAAATCGCATTCTCTGGCGAAAAATTGTGAATTTGTTCTGCGTGCGCCAACAGTTCGGAGATACGCAACCCGGAAGCGTATCTCCGAACTGTTGGCGCACGCAGAACAAATTCACAATTTTTCGCCAGAGAATGCGATTTTCGCCAAATCTGGAAGTGCAAAGAGAAACTTCACGCCGCTTAACCTGTATAAATAAACATCCGGCGTTTTTCTTTCTTTCTTTTTTTGTTATTAATTTTTTTTCTTCTGATTATTAATGTAGGATTTAAATCGCAAAACGAAACATATCTTGAAATTAAGAAATAGTTATCCGAATAGAGAAGTAGATAATAATAATGGTAATATATTAGCATTGAGATCCGATTTCATGTATAAGGCCAAAAAGTTTGTAAAAATTGTTCAAACAAATTACAAATTCTTAGTAAAATGCATGAAAAATGTTCATAAGTCCAAATCAGTAGTACGCCATTTTACATTTCAACTATTTTTATTGTCATTTTGTATTTAAATTTTTAAAATGTATGTCTTTATAAAATATCTCTCTTACGATGCAGTGCTTGAATTTTCATAAATTATCACCTTATATTTATCTATTATGTATTTTTAAAGAGCATCTTAATCATAATAAAATACATATTTCGTGTTAAATTTTATGGTTGAAATTCATAAAATTTTCTAAGTATAATTTCCTCCTCGGACATGTCCATTTCTCATTCTTTATCCCCCCCCCCCCAACCCCAACTTACAAAGTTATAAAATAAAACGTTAAACATTTTATTAATGCTATTCTATTTGTTTTTCAGTAATCATAAACAATCTAACTTAATATGTTATACAAATCAAAGTAATAATGATGCGCATAACCATTTTCATCCTATATTTATTGTTACTAATTTCTATTGAGAGCGAAATGTATTCATATTAAAAGGAATGAGTATGATAGAACACTCAACACAGTCGGAGACTGAAATGCCGCACCTCATAGGCTACCCTCTATCCGATTCGATAAATTTGATTTATCGCAATTAAATGACTAATTTTATTAGGATTGTTTTCGTACATTAATTTCCAACACAACTGATCCCCATATTGCAAGTTCGTGGAAAGTATTGGCCTAATTTGTCAAACGAAGGAAACACAATATTTAATTACTAAAGTTTCAAATTAAAATGTTCATATTTAATGAAGTGTATTAAAAAATATATTTTAAAATATTAGTCTGACATGTTTACGACAAAATATTGGCATAATGGACGTTTAAACGAAATTTTGCTCTATTTTGCCATGTTAAAAAGAAAACGTAAATTTTGAATAACATGTGAAGTTTACAACTTACATTGTTCCAAAGCAATATTGTCCTTATCAATAACATAAGTGATATTTAAAAACTGATGCATCCATTTTACAAACTCAATATCTGTAATACACACAGACAAGTCACATAAACCAACCACTAAAAACATAATTTTTGGATTCAGGAGACCTCAAAACATATAAATGTAACAAAAATTCAATTTCGAAAACGTGATCCGAAAACAATACTTTCGCGACCTTTTACGGATAAGATAAAAGTAAATTAGAATAAGAGAATAATTTTAAATTAATTAAACTTTAATTGCATTTATTACATTGATTTTTATTTATAAAAAGAAATGCTTTTATTTAATTTGGGGTAGACCTGTATATTTACTATATATTTTACAAACACAATGTAGTGTACTAATTTAGCACAGAATTTAAAACACATAGCACGACATGAAATGACCTTTCAGCAATTCCATTGTATGAATATATCTGAATTCTTTTGTGGGGTTCTGTGTAAACTTCTAATAAAGGATATACATTCTACATTGTATACGAAACATTCTTTCATGCACATAAAATAAATGTTCAATTTTTTTTTTTTTTTTTTTTTTTTTTGTTTCATCCAAAAATATTAAATTGTATTTACCAGAAAATTCACACATAGACTTAATGAATTTGAATTCTTTTCTTAGTCACTGCACACGAATTACTTAATATTTCATCCGAGTCCCAATATCTATTCTTGAGGTATGGTGATAACAAACACACAGACACACACATTCAGGCAACCGCTAAAAACCTAATTTTTTGTTTCATGATATTTAAGCAAATGTAGCAAAAACTCAATTTCGAAAATCTGAATCAAAAATAAAACTTTTCTTACAATATATGGGTAAAATAAACTAAATAATGATGCGTAATAATGATAATCTGGTGTGTCACTCACACGACTTTCTTTTTCACCCTGCATTTCAATATTATAATGACAGATTGCACATTAAAGCTTAAGATCAATAGCGTAAGAATGTAAAGTTTAATGTACTTTTCAAATAATCTAAAATAGGTTTAGAAACAATTTTATTTGACGAAGAGAAAGTAAATAATAATAATAATAAAAATAATAATAAAACAGAATAAAATAAAATAAAATAAATGTATTTCAAGGATAATTTTAAAAGCTTTAAAATCATAATATTACAAATATACTTCTTCATTAATCTTGATAAAATAAATTTAAAGGGTTTTCTAATAAATTTTGGCATTAAATTATATTATCTAAAAATAACGATACAAAGACTCCATTGACACATTTTTAACAATTATGATTCAGGGAGCCTCAAAACGTGTATATATAACAAAAATTCAATTTCGAAAATTTGACCCCAAAACAATACTTTCTCTACCATATATGTTGGTAAGAGAAAGTAAAATAAATAAATAAATGTATTTCAAGAACAATTTTAAAAGCTTTAAAATTAGAATATTACAATTTTATTTCTTCATTAATCTTGCTAAACTAAATTTAAAGGGTGGAGGATTTCTAATAAATTTTTGCATTAAATATATTATTTAAGAATTACGATACTAAAACTCCACTGACACATTTTTAATAGTTTATTCTCTTGGGAAAAAAAAAAAAAAAAAAAAAAAAAAAAAAAGATTGCTCGAATCCTTAACGAATCATGAATGAAGTGGAAAGAAGGGTTGCTTTGCGACAGAGAGGGTTTTGGCGCGAGCTACAAAAGTTCGCCAGGTTGACCTGTATGCGCCAACATTTCGGAGATACGCAACCCGGAACTCGGTTAATCGGGGCTCGGATAGCCGAGGCTCTACTGTACCAAGTTTTTAGATGCTTGAATGCGTCTCTGTCTTATATCAGCATAACCAAACAACAGATCATAGTAGATATCCCAAATTCGGCACCATATGAGGGTTACTTGAAACATTTTATTGAAATGTTCAACACAATTTAAATATATTACACCTATAGACTGAATTCCTGGCTGTGCATTAATTTTACTTCTCGGAGTCACCAAAGCGGGAGAGTCATCCTCTCCGTGGTAGATCAAAATTGTAATGACATGTCTCCGCGACGTCCTTAGGGATGAATCCAAGACCATCGCCAGTTGTCCATAGTGTAGCCATACCTGCAACATTCTAATTAAATGTCCGTAATATACCTTAATACTCGCCTTTTTTTCACACCAGTATTTTTGGTGAGTATTTTTTGTCTGGTTTAATCGTAATTAAATTTGGAGAAAATTTCTCTACATAAAAAGTGGTGTGGAAAAAGGAATGATACAGTCGGTAACAAAAGTGACCGAACACTAGCAAAAATTCCTATGTAAAAAAAGTACACTTCATACAGTTTTGTTAAATAAATCCTTATCTAATCACGTTCTTAGACTGACTAAGAACAGGATTCGACAAGGATTTATTTAACAAAACCGTATGAAGTGTACTTTTTTTACATAGGAATTTTTGCTAGTGTTCGGACACTTTTGTTACTGACTGTACTAGCAATACTACAAAACATTGATTAGAATGTTCACAGGACCGGGTGTAGCATTGGTGTTACGCAAAACCTACTCAACCCTTAACCTTGGCTGTATATTATAGCACCCTTATAGGCTGCACTAAAAGTAATTAGATTAACAAACATTATTTATAGACATAATAGCATGTGTTGTATATAACACGGAACACGGTATAGAAAGCACTTTCATATAAAAGCAATTTTTCTTCTTTTATAGAGCCACACAAAAGTATATATTATGTTTATAGCTGAAAATATCCCGGAGTTCATTTCAAATTGTATTATCATACTTGCCAACATACTTATTAATATCCCGTTGTATTGTTAACCCTGCCTCCTTTTTCACACCAGTATCTTTTTAAAGTATTTTTCTTCTTATTTAATCACAATTGTATTTGGAGAATATTACTCCAAAAATTTACTCTAAAAGGGCGGAACTAACAACACTACGAAATATTAATTAGGATGTTGGCAAGTATGTATTATGAATTACTATGCTAAATTTAATCACAGCCTATTTTACCTATTCACTTTATGGTCAATATACAAGGCTACGCGAAATTAGTCGAAAAAGTTTCAAGCATTGATCTCGGCGAAATTATTCTTAACAACTTGTAAAAATTTTTTTAATTTACTGCAGGTGTTCTACCGACACAATTGTTTTCGTGAAAGTTCCATCACTATATTTACATACAAAACTTTTACAGTATTCTTCCAAAATTAGTTAAAAGAAAAATTATTATATGAATATACACTGAGAAAAAATTCTGTAACTGACATCTAGAATCTAAATTGTGGCTTTAGAAAAAATAGTCCCATGTCATCCTTATAAATTCTAGTCCCCTTTCAAAGCGATTTCTAGAAACCCCTGTTAGAATCATAGATATATATATAGATCAATCATCTCCATGTTATCGAGCAAAAAATTTTGATGTCGAAAAAAAGTTCTAAAATCAACCATTAGAGAGTATTGAAAAAAAAAAAAAAAAAGAATAAAAAGAAAAATGAATTTGAAACTGTATCTGGAGTTTTTCATTCACCTTTAGTAGATAAATTATTCATAAATTTTATTTACTAAATTATCCGTGTGTATTCCTGTGTGTGATTTACTCGGGGAAAGGCAGCCATTAGAGTGACTTTTCCCGAAAAAAAAGGTATCGCTTTTCCCTCTCGCTGATCAATCTATGCCTTATTACTATATCTATGGTTAGAATTCTAAAGCGTTTGTCTATATTACCTAGGGCAAACTTATTTAAAAATCTCTGCAAATAAATGCAAATACAAGAGGCGGGTTTCAGCAACTATAATCTTGGTTTATGACCCAATTCTTGAACAATCATGCGAGAATTTTTCGCAATGCGAAAGATTCAGAATATTCAGAACATTCAAAACATTGTTTTACTATCTAGAAATGTGTAGACTAGAAATTCTTGATCACTTCTTTTATTCAGTTTATTGATGTGCTTTATGCACATAGCTCTTAAATCTATATTTCTAGTTTAAGGATTTAGAAAATGACCACTTACTCATTCTAGATAAAGGCAGTATATTGTTTTTCTCAGTGTAATAGTGGTAGAATCATTTTAAAAAAAAAAAAAAAAAAAAAAAAAAGAGCGGGTCAGTATAAAGCTTCTACTAACAATCTTAAATGTTTTTATGCAAGTATCTGCAATGCTGAAAATGGGGGGCGAGAGCGATATCCCCCCCCCTCATCACCAGGGCCTGATTACCCAAAAGGCTCGGGAAGCACAATCTTCCCCTCTAAAATTTAAGAGGGGCCCCAAAATGACTAAAAACAGGGTCTTGAATTTTCTGTTTTATATTTTCATACTGTGATTGAGTTTTTCTGAGAAAATTCGCCTAAAGCAAGATAAAATACTCACTATTTGGGGAAAAATCTATTATTTAACCTCAAAAATCTGAATGTTCTTAATTAATAAGTTATACGATTTTAATGTTGTGTGTAGAAACCACCCAGATACACGAATGAAAAAAAAAAACTATAAACACACCTAATTTTTGGTCTATAGCATTTTTATATTACAATATGTAACAGGAAAACAAGATTTTCTGAAATGAAAGAGGGCCCCGAAATGATACTGAGCTTCCCCTAGCTTCAAAGCTTAATCGGGCCCTGCTCATCACATATTAGTACATGCGAAATGAAATTGTATTTAAAATAACTTTAAACTTCTTTTTAAATCACGATGGTAATGTACAAATCTAGTATCTCTTATTCCTTACCTTTAACTGTAAAAATCTATTTTAAGAGACGCAAGGTAAAAGAGAATAACAGAGTGAGAGTGCTGCACTAGATTATTAAATCTTACAATTTTAAAAGTGAGAAAGTATCGATTTCACTATTGCCTTTAAGTAATCACATTGTCTGTTAAAAATCTACCATTTTATTGAGCAACTAACAATTGAAAAGTAATCTAACGTTTTAAGGGGTTACATAAGTTTTGAATGTTAATATATACATATTATTAAATACAATAAATGAAATTTTTTATTCAAAATTTTGAGTATCATAATTTAGTGTATATAAGTCGCAGCTTATTAAAATGTTGCGGGAAAAAAAAAAAAAAAAAAAAAAAAAAAAAAACAATACTCTTAGATAAACCGCATCGGAAGGAAAGCCGCGGCTTATGCAAGCATTGTTAGGATGATGTGACAGATAAATAAGGAAAAAAGACAGCTGTCTTCTGGCTTTTACGTAAGTTAATAAAAATAATAAATTATTAATTATAAATGAAAATAATAAATTATTAAAAAAAGAAAATAATTCTGTATAAAGAAAAAAAATCAAACTATACCATTATGCAGATGTAATGAAACAAATATGAGAAACAAAGGAACAAGATGGCGAAATCCGGGCGTATATGCAATGTCATAAAAATAATTAATAATTAATTATAAATAAAAGTAATAAATTATTTTAAAAGGTACTGCATAAAGAAAAATTAAAACAAAGCCAGTATGCAAATATGATGCAAAAAATCAAAAACAAAGGAACAAGATCGCGAACTACAGACGGATATGCAAATTAATCAAAATACGCGATTATTAGTTATAAATAAAAATAATAAAATATTTAAAAAAAAAAATTCTGTATAAAGAAATAAAGAATATATCAGTATGTAAATGCAAATCAGTGCTCGAGAAACTACGAATACTTAACTTCTGTTTTCTGGGGAGATCGGCTGTTTCAAGAAATATGGCCGACGGAATTTGGCACTATCATTAGATAGCGCCGCACTGGTAGATTAGACGCAGCCCCCAAAAATCGATGTGTTTTTTTTTTTAGATAGACCGCGGTTTATCTTCACTAAAATACAGTATATAAAGAAGTAACATTTAAACAATATTTTAGAAAATTTTCATTAACAATTTGGAAAATTCAGTTGGTGGGTTTTGATTTCCGGAAACCGCTTAAAAGAAGATTTTTTTTTTTTTTTTTTACTACTTTTGCTTTCAATTCTGTCAAAAATCCAAAATTAATTCCCCCCCCCCCCTATTTTTTCTTTCTTTCTTTTTTTTTAATCTTCCGTTCATGCGCTGTCAATATGATTTTGAAAAATTTCACAAAATTTCAATGAGATCGGCGCATTAATTTTTGAAAAATCATGTCCACCATTTTTCTAAAGGGTCTCCGGAAACCGTAATCCACTGGCTGAATTTTCCAAAAAAATTTCGTATAAAATATTGTTTATATGTTGCTCTTTTATATACTCCAAATTTTAAATAAAAATTTTTCATTTTTTTTTTTTTGCATTAAAAGAAAATAGAAAAAATATGCTTTTTTTTTTTTCAATCATCAAAACCCATGTAATTCCTTAATTAATAACTTGTAATTATCTTAATTGCGATTTATAGTTCTTATTTAATTATATTAATTAGCTAATGAGCATACAAAATTCATCATTTACAGTATTAGCACTAAATTTCAGCCGAAATTAATACCCAGTCATCAACTACACTAAAAAAGCTCTATTATTAATATTATTATATAACTATTCTTTGTGTCTTTTTTTCTTTTCTTTCCTTTTTTTTTTTTTTTTTTTTTTAAATATCAGTTTAAAAGAACTGATGTAGCACTTCCTTTAAGTAACGCCTACATCGTCTGTTAAAAATCAGTCGCCTTATTGTGTAACTAACAATTTAAAAGCAATTGACTTTTGAAGAACATTTTTCCTTATAGCGGTGTTATTTTTAAAGAGCATTTTCTCCTATCTGATATGGAAATAAAATTACTTGGATTGTAAAAAATATTTTAGCTACTTTTCTCGCCATTTTGTATTTTTAAGTGATATAAAACAAACTGGGACAAACGATTTTTAATATCATGTTTAGAATTTCTTTTACAATTTAATTGGATGGTGCACGCCATTAATTATTTTTACAAATTACTGTATTAAAGTTGTGAAAGTTTCCGTTGAAGTAAAAAAAAATTGTGTTTAAATATAAGAATTTTATTGTATATTAAAAATTCTTGAAATCTATTTAAAATAAAATAAATGTATTGTTTAATTTTTTTAAATGATTTTTTAACTAATTTATTTTACTTGATTTTATATGATTATAGTTTAACCACATTTGCCAACATTATTTAAATCCTGTAATTTTTCTATTTCCTAAAATAAATCGAACACTTTATATTTAATTATGAAAACAGTAATAACATTTATGCAAATTTAGATTAATTGTAGTTAATTTTCGCATGCATTATGAAAAATCGAATCCCGGAAATAAAAAATTCTCATTTAAGGAAAAATTACATAAATACGTTTATACTGTTTCTTTTTTTTTTTTTTCTTTGATATTTTTGAAAGAAGAAAAATTATAGATATACATTTTGGTACAAAAATTTTCAGGACTGAGTTTTATCTTAAATTTATAAATCCGAAATTAATTCATGTATGTTTCTTTAAAAAACCGATGTATGCACTTTAAATCTCTATCAATTATGAAGAAATAAAAAAATATTTACTGTTTTTATTAAAAAAAAAAAAAAAAAGTTTTTTCCTGTGTATAATCCGCAAATTAGATAAATATCATTAACGTAAACAAACATCAAACTGCCTCAATTATATATATATTAAAAACAAAAACTATTTTATTTACGAGACAAACTTTAGTGCAAACTTCCAATGCTAACGAAAAATTCACTAATTAATAAGAAAAATTATATTTCTATGCCATATTTTGGTTTTCCTTCAGAACTTATTTCTAAATTACTTAAACCACATAATATTTATACTGCTTTCCGGCCGATTAAACAAATAAAAAACTTTCTTTTTAACTTTAAACCTGTAACCCCTTCTTTGGATCTAACTGGCGTAATATATTTAATTCCTTGTAAAAATTGTAAAAATGTTTATATAGGTGAAACTGGCCGTGCGGCAAGAATTAGACTACAGAAGCACAGGCGGTCATATAAAAATTGCAACCAAAATTCTAAAATTGTAATCCATTCAATAGAAACCGATCATATTCCTGACTTCGATAATATACAAGTTTTAAATTCTGGCTATGATAATTATAAATCACGTATTTTCCTTGAGAGTTGGCACACTGCCAGCCATCTCTACACTATCAATGAAGCATGCGCACTGGCTCCTCAATATTCTGTACTTCTGTAAATTCCTTGTGTATTCATGTAATGCTTACAAATTATGTTGTAGTGATACTGATGAGGAAACCTGGACGGGTTTCGAAACGTCTAAATTTTAAATATTTTTAAATGTATATTTTGTTTTTAAATGTATTTTAACTAAAGTTTGTCTCATAAATAAAATAGTTTTTGTTTTTAATACATAAATATCAGTTTCACATCAAAATTTTTTGTTTACATAATGGCATATTTGTTCAAGCCTGTCACAGGCGAATTTTATATATTATTATTATTATTATTATTATTATTATTATTATTTTCATACCCCTGTTTTCATAACAATAAATTTATAATAAATTTATACAGGCGAAGTGTAAACTTACCTGATGAAATATATTATAAATCTTTCTTTTTGGAAATAGTAGTGAGTAAAGAATATACAAAAATTCGCCTGTAGCAGCTTTGTTTATATGAGGTGTTCAGACGTGTACGAAGATGTTTGGATCACTGTTTGTAATAGCCTTTTTAACACTTTCCAACAAGGTTGAAAAGTGTTACTGACTTCGGTTTGTCTGTCTGTCTGTATGTCTGTCTGTCTGCACTCTAACTGCCGTAAATATTCATGGAATTTCTTGAAACTGATATATGCTATTCAAGTTCATTATCGTATATTCCCTATTAAAAATGGAGTGAATAGATTGGCTGGTTTGTGTAGAGGGGCACCCAAAAGTATTCCAAAGCATTGTGTTCTATGAGAGGTTTTTCTATGAACTATATTTTAATAACTTTACTTTACACAAATCTTAATGAAATTGAAATATGTTATTCGAGTTTACTATACGATGTTTGGAAATATAGTAATGGGGTAGGAATGGATAAAATGGAGTAAATACCACCACTAGTTTGTGTACAGGGACACCCGAAAGTATTTTAAAGCATCGAGTTTTGTGAGAGGCATTTCTATAAATAAAATTTTAATAATTTTACTTTGCACAAATCTTAATGAAATTGAAATATGTTATTCGTATGCACAAAAGAATGCTTTCTACAGAGTAGTATAATTAGCATTACACTTACAAGGCCACCCAAAAATATCCAGTTACATTGAGGGCTTTTATTGGAAATTTGCTGAAATTGCATTTTCGTTTACAGCGAGTGATTTAGCCCTTTTTAACAATTTTTAAGTGTGAATATGATTTCAGTTTGTGTATCTATCTATCCGACTATTCACCTGCCTACGTGTTCGTCTGCCCGTCCGCCAGCGTCTGTAAATATTTTCAGAATTTTTAAAAAATTATATGTTATTCAAATTCATTATGGAATGTGCCCTGTTTAAAATGGCATTTATAGGTCCTATGCAACTGGATTGTGTACAGGGACACCCCAAAAAATGCCAGTGCACTTCTTTTTAGGACAAACATTTTTATGGATTGTATCTAAAGAACTTTCTTCTGCAAAAATCATAAAGAAATTGACATTTATTGTTAATAAGCTAAAATAAAAGTTTTTTTTTTTTTTTTTTTTTTTTTTCCCTTATAGAATATGATTTTGTTAACTTTCAGGTTTACGGGGCTACACTAAAATATTAAGATACATTAAGAGCTGAAATTAGAAATTAAAGGTTGCATTTTCTTTTGTGTAACATTTTACATTTTTAACACTTCCTAACAATGTTTAAGAAGGATTAGGATTTCAATTAATCTTTTTGTTTGCCTTTCAGGACTATTGTCTGTGCGTTGTGTAATAACGTAGGCAAAGAAAACTGAACGTTATAAGACACAACAATTACGTACAGTTGGAAAGTGTTAATAATCAATGCGTGCCGCATGATTTTTCGTTCGTTCTGTTTTTTTTTTTTTTTTCACACTATTAGATGACCTGCATTTACGCAACCAGATATATGCAAACAGAGCACGAAAAAAAAAAAAAAAAAAAAAAAATCAGTGAAGCTGTTATTTAACCATAATTACATAGTAGAGAAAATTTCACTACAAATAAAAGGTGTTAAGAAAGGGTGGTTACTAAAAGTTCTCCGAATTAAATTAAAATGTTGGCATGTCGGGATAATACTTCGTGTAAATATAGCTTTGTCTGCTAATTAAAATTTCCGATTTAAAATTGATTGAACTACCTTTTGGATTTTAATGAGTGTGGCAGAATATTCTTAAAATAAACAAATGTGTGAAAATACGTTAATTTCGAACATTTTTCAAAAAAATACATTTTGTATTAAAATTTATGAAAAATATTTTCCGTATATTTTTTATTTATGAAAATGATTGAGAAAAAAAAAAAATAATAATAATAATAAAATAATAAATAAATAAATAAATAAATAAATAAAAATAAAAATAAAATACAATAAATAAATACAATAAATAAATAAAAGTAAAAGTAAAATAAATAAATAAATAAGAACGTGCAAAAATGTTAGAACCCCTTTGAGAAATTTGAAATTTCGCACCTAATTAGCTCTGACGTTTCTCGCCAAAGTCTTTACTTATGCAATTGCGATAGCCATTTTAAATCGTCAACGAAATGAGATTAAAAATTTAAAAGGCGTTAAGAAGCTCCTAAGCTAATGCTCTTTCAAAGAAATAATTAATAATAATAATAATAATAACCTTTAGTGCTATGATGACGTCAAATTTACCCTGCAAGTTTAATTTTTCACAAAGTTTTATATAAATTTTAATATTTACGCGTGAGTTTCTTTTCATTAAAAAAAAAAAAAATCAACTCGTATTAATTATGGTTGGTTGGTTGGTTGGTTGGGTTTTACGTCGAATTAGTGCTGCGCAGATGGGTAATTGGCGACTGTCTGGGACTCAGCCCTAGAGGTGGTCCGGAGACATGCCATCGCAATTTTGATCCTCCACTCAAGGGATGGCTCTCCCGCTTCGGTTTCCCCCCAGAGGTATAATTTTTGAGGGGAACATGGAGGACATTACAGCCACGACAGATTTTACGTGCACCAGCCACCATTAGTGTACACGACGGTCTTTGGACGGCTCGAGAACGGAACCCGCAATCTTCCAATTACGAGGCCGGCGCTCTACCGACTGGGCTACCGCGGCCCAGAACATTTCGAACATTTAAAAAAAAAAAAAAAAAATGCATTTTACATTAAAATTTATGAAAAAAAAATTTCCGTGTACACTGAGAAACGAGAATTTCTCGCGATACAAAGAATTCATAATATTCAGAAAGTTCATAATATTGTTTCACCATCTAGAAAAGTATACACTATAAATTCATGATCATTTCGTCTATTCAGTTTATTGGCGTGCCTTATACGCATAGCTCGGAAATGTATATTTCTAGTTTAAGGATTCACAAAAGGACCACGTATTCATTCTAGATGAAGGCGGTATATTTCTTTTCTCAGTGTATTTTTTATTTATAAAAATGATAGAGACAAAAAAAAAAAAAAAAAAAAAATAAATAAAAAAAAAATAAAAAAAAAAAAAAAATAATAATAATAAAATGAAAATTATTTTGTGTTTTTATCAAAAAGTTGTGTGTTTAGCCGAACGTTCTCAAAATTAAGCTATGTATGAAAAACCTGACTTCGAAAATTACTCAAAAAATGCATTCTGTATTAAAATTTCAGTGTTTTTTTTTTTTTTTTTTTTTTTTTTTTTTTTTTTTAACAATATTTTTAAGGAACAAGTGGTAGGTTCAAGAGGAAAATTAAATTTTCGAGCTAAAAATTATTTTTTGTATTTTTATCAAAAATTAGCCAGTCTGACACAGTATTCTCAAAATTAAGGCATTTATAATATATTATTATTATAAATTATTATGTAACGTAATTTTAAGACAAAAATTACTCTGAAAACTGCATCTTGATTTAAAATCCAAGAAATTGTTTACAATGTTCTTTTTATTTATAAAAAGTGCTAAGATGAAAAATAATTAAATGAGTAATATAAATGAAAAAACGAAAATTATTTCGTGTTTTCCTAAAAAAAAAAAAAAAAAAAAAATGTGTGTTTAGCAGAACATTTTTAAATTTAAACAATGTATGAAATACATGAATTCGAAAAATATTCAAAAGTACATCCTATATTAAATTGTGTTACTTAAAAAAATACATACATACATATACTTTTTTAATAATAGGTTTATGATGAAAAATAAATGGCAAGGGTGAAAAGCATTTCTTTTCTTTTTCTTTCTTTCTTTCTTTTTTAACCAGATTTGAAGAACATTACGAAAATTAAGGGGTTTATTTAAGGCTTATGATTGAAAATTGCCATTTTTAAAGAACATTATGAAAATTAAGGAATTTGTTTAATACTTAAGGTTGAAAATTACTTACAAAACTGCGTTCTGTATTAAAATTTATGAAATAGTATTAGATGTTCTTTTTTAAAGATAAAAATAGTAGAGATAATATATATATAAACAAAAGAAAAATAACTAGCAAAGGCAAAAATTATTTCGCGTTTTTCTAAAAAATAGTGCGTTTAGGAGAACATTTTCAAATTTAAACAGGGTATGAAATACATGAATAATAATAAAAAAAATATTCAAAAGTACATACTATATTAAATTTTGTTACTTTTTTAATAAATATTCTTTTAATAGTAAGTTTATGACAAAAAATAAATGGCAAGGCTGGAAATTATTTCTTTTACTTTTTATTATCTTTACCAATTTTGAAGAATATTATGAAAATTAAGGAGTTTGTTTAATACTGCAAATGGCTGAAAATTGCCATTTTTAAAGAACGTTGTGAAAATTAAGGAGTTTGTTTAATACTCACAGAACTGCGTTCTGTATTAAAATTTATGAAATAGTATTAGACGTTCCTTTTTAAAGATAAAAATAGTTGCGATAATATATATATATATAAATAAGAAAAATAACTAGCAAAGACGAAAATTATTTCGTGTTTTCATCAAAAAGTAGAGAGTATTTCAAAACGTTCTTAAAATTAAATAATGTATTTTTTTTCTTAAAAAGTTTTGTAAAATTTTCTTGAGTTTGAAAGTTATACGAAAAGTGCATCCTCTATCAAAGTATGTGATTACTTCCAATATTAATTCCAATGATAAAAATGATAGATATCATAAAAAAACAAAAAATAAACATTTATATTATTTCGTGTTTTTATCAAAAAATAGTGAACTTGAGTAGGCAAAATATTTTCAAAAATCAAGAAATGTATGAAATACGTGAATCTGAAAATTACTCAAAAAAGTGCATCCTGTATTAAAAATTTGTGAAATTGTTTTCAATTTTTTTTCTTCTTTTTTTCTTTCTTCGCGAAGGCATTGTTCGCCTTTTCCTCGTGTTTCATATTCCATTGAATGACACATTTAACAAAAACTACAGAAGAAGAATAACAAAAAAAAAAAAAAAAAAAAAAAAAAAAAAAAAAAAGACAATCACGTGACCAGAGAGAATTCAACACATTTCCTGCAAAAACTCCTCGATTATTATCTCGGATAGCGTAAAATAAATTCAGATTTCACTTTCTGTTTAATACGTGGCATGCCGTTTGGACGCGTATCTTGACACTTATGTGAACTTTAGACTTTTCCCAATGTCATTAAGTTCTTTTAAAACAGTTGGACAGGTTTTTTTTTTTTTTTTTTTTTTCGGCCTGTGGCTGAAACAACACAAGAAAAGTCGCTCCACCCCTCATGTTATAGTTAGAAACCGGCTGTTTGTATTTTAAAAGTTAAGGATAAAAATGTTTTGAGAATTGAAATATAAATAACTTGTTTTTCAATTATCATGTTATGTAATTAACGGTGTATGAAAAATGAATAATAATAATAAATAAATAATAAAAAATCGTTTGTGAGACAACCATACGACTTCCATTGCCCACTATTACACATATTATATGCACTTTTGGGAGATAAAGTAATTAGAAGACTTAAAATTGACCTAACAAAATAGATACCCAAAAGTTTTCCTGTAAGATAAAGTTGATACATGTGTAAAAACATATAAAACAGAGTTTACATAGCGAGTACATACAGAAAAATAAGGGGGGGGGGAATCGATAGAGCCATTTTTTGAAATACTAATTTCCGAGATCTAAAACTGACTTACCAAATCCGGATCTGTTATTTTCCTTGTAATAACCACGTAATATATAAGAAATGATATCTCAAATGAATTTATGTAACAATAAAAAAAAAAAAAAAAAAAAAAAAAAAAAAAAAGAGAATTAAATTGAACACATGTCATTTGTTAAATATATTAAAAACACTTTAAACACACGTAAATTTAAATTTTTATTTAAAAGATGTTTAAAAATTTTTTTATCCAAAGCTTTTCGCTTTAATAGTAAAGCATCATCAGGGATTTTTAATTATTCTTTTCCAATGAGCAGTTTTAAATATGTTTTCTTTTCACAGTCAACAGTTAAGTCTTTTAATAACGTGAATGCAAAGGCAATTTGAAGTCCGGTAGAGGTTGGATCAAGGAGCTAAGAAAAATAAGAAAAGTTGGAACTATTGAAAAATCACACGAGGCTATTGTAGGAGAAAAACCATCATGAATTAACAGAAACAATATTATAAAATAGTTAATAGTTTATTTCTGCTAATTCATGATGGTTTTTCTCCTACAATAGCCTCGTGTGATTTTTCAATAGTTCCAACTTCTCTTTTTTTTCTTAGCTCCTTGATCCAACCTCTACCGGACTTCAAATTGCCTTTGCATTCACGTTATTAAAAGACTTAACTGTTGCCTGTGAAAAGAAAACATATTTAAAACTGCTCATTGGAAAAGAATAATTAAAAATCCCTGATGATGCTTTACTATTAAAGCGAAAAGCTTTGGATAAAAATTTTTAAACATCTTTTAAATAAAAATTTAAATTTACGTGTGTTTAAAGTGTTTTTAATATATTTGAAATATAAATAACTTGTTTTTCAATTATCATGTTATGTACTTAACGGCGTATGAAAAATGAATAATAATAATAATGGTAATAAATAATAAATAAGAAGTCAAAAATCTTCTATGAAACAACTACACGACTTCCATTTATATTATACACATTATATGCTCTTTTGGGAGATAATGTGATCAGAAGATGTAAAATTGACCTAACAAAATAGATACCTAAAAATTTTCCTGTAAGATAAAGCTGATACATATGTACAGTCGGTAACAAAAGTATCCGAACACTAGCAAAAATTCCTATATAAAAAAAGTACACTTAATACAGTTTTGTTGAATAAATCCTTGTCGAATCCTGTTCTTAGTCAGTCTAAAAACAAGATTCCACAAGGATTATTTAACAAAACTGTATTAAGTGTACTTTGTTTATACAGGAATTTTTGCTAGTGTTTGGAGACTTTTGTTACCGACTGTAAACACATATAAAACAAAGTTTACATAGAAAGCTAAAAAATAAGGTAAAAAAAAAAAAAAAAAAAAAAAGAATCAGTAGAGCCATTTTTTGAAATACCCATTTTAGAAATCTAAAACTGACTTACCTAATCCAGATCTGTTAATTTCCCTGTAATAACCACATAATACATAAGAAACGATATCTAAAATGGATTTATGTAGCAATTTAAAAAAAAAAAAATCGTTAGAGCTGTTTTTGAGACGCCGACTTTTACCAAAACTTGGCATACGCAATTGTTGACAGGAAAACAACAATTACATACAAAATTATATTTAAAGGGTGGTTAATATGCCGAGTTTGAACAAAATTCGTACAGCGGATTTTAAAGGAATGCACTTGCAAGACCTGAAATTGAGCTATTTATACAGGGCTCCTATCAATTTTTCGGAAATAACCAACTAATTCATAAGAAAGGAAATTTACTAGAGTGTTCATATAACAAGTTTGAAGAAAATCGTTCGAGCCTGTTTTTGAGATACGGATTTACAGTCCTACTTCCAGTTTTCGATGTCTCACTTCTCGTTTCCCAATTTTTACCAAAAGTAAAAAAAAAAAAAGAAAATAATCTGTACGCTAGACCTGACTTAATTACGAAGTTTCGTAGTTCTGTCTTTATTAGTTTCGAAGATATCATAACACTACGCTGAAAAAAAAAAAAAAAAAAAAAAAAAAAAAAAAAATTCGACCCCTGATACCATTCTTGCTAATTCTTATGTAAAATGACCCCCTGAACCCGAATATGACTACCATTTCGCCCAGTCACCCACCGTTTTCTCCGGATACCACCCCCTCCTCCAATTTTTATCACTGTTCGGTAATGTTATTCCCATAAATTTGATTTGGAGAATGAAAAAGAATCAATTTAACACTTAAAAACAAAACAAATATATATAATGTTTAATAAATAACATTAATAATAGATTAAAAAAGTATAAGAAATGTAACACATAATTTCACTGGCAAATCCCCCCTAAATTTTACCGTTGCCGCAAATGTTCATGTTTCGGAATTTTCCAACTCTGTAGCCCCTCAGAAGATATTTAAGAGTTAAAATAATCCTCCCCCCCCCTAAAAATCAAATTTATAGCCATAAAATTACCGAAAACTGATAAAAATAGGGTCTGTCCCTAAAAAACAGTGGATGATAGGGTAGAAAGGACGTCATATTCGGAGTAAGGAGCTCATTTTACATAATTTGCCAAAATGGCGTCAGGGGCATTTTTCATGCGGAGCAGTGTAATCAGAAGATTCCCCACACACATACACACATACTGACCAGTTTCAAAAACTACTTTTTTGGATTCAGGCGACCTTAAAAACATCTAAATCAGGGGAAAACTCGATAGCAAATTTTTGGACCGAATACAATACTTTCATTACGTACGGTAGTCGGGTAATGGAATAAATAACAATAAAATTATTAGAATTTCGGTTCTGTTCATAAATGTTTAGAAACCACAGGTATAATAAATCAATTTGATCTCCTGAAATTTTAATTAACAGTAAAAGTTACATTCTTACGAAGTAATACCTAGTGCAAATATACCATTGCATGCAAATAAATAAATAAATAAATAATAGTAATAGAAATTGGTGCGAAATAGACGACATAGCTCTCTCACGCTATTCGACGTCGCGATGACGATTTTCTTTCATTTAACGTATAGGAGTCTTAATTTAACCCACAAATAGTGGAAAATTGCTAATCATAGCACAGCTTTTCCCCACAAAGCTCTGCCTCGTTTTAGTCGTCCATTGATTTATTTGACCTGTGTGTAATACGCAAGAAAGTACTAGATTGCTTATATTAAAGTTTTCGAATAGCTTCCATTTTTTTTTTTTTTTTTTTTTTTTTAATAAATAAATAAATATATATAGATATATATATTTATAATATGCCCTTTTTTTTATGTATTATTTATTAAAGTATAACTAGTTAATGCCCGTCAAAATTTGATGGATGATGTGCAACCAAAACCTTTTCACACAAGTTTAAAACATCCTTGCTTTAATATTTCGCATTGTCTTAACCGGATTAAAACCCCCTGCTTTAATCAATTATCTTTTGGTTGGAGCGAGGAGGGATAAATTTCATGAAATTTCAATATACAAATTTAATCACACTTCACATAATAAAAATAAAATCCCAAGGTTTTCCTAATTTTACTCTAAATATGACCAAAATAATATTAGGAGTAATTAAAAGAAAGGCAGAATTTACATAAATTATCGAAAGAATCAATATTTATTAATGACATAGTATTAATATTTGTGATAGTACTTATCAAAACATCAAGCATCTAAATTAATCCCACAATAGAATTCCTCCCTGTCACACCAAATCGACTAATAATCTATAGAACTGCACTCGTTTTATGTTTACTGTGCAATTTATTCGTTGCTTTTCAGGCAAAATGAATGAATACAAAGATTGACTACCAGATTATAATTATATTAACTTACTATCAACGATAGCAGGTCACAGTTTTTTAATAAAAGACATACATGAAAGACAAAGATTTCACTCACTTGTAAAATATATCATTAATTCTAATTTGCCAAGACAATAATAAGTGTATTTTAAGTATAAAATAATAGTTTTGATTCTGATTTTTCCTTCCCATATTTGTAAAACCACTTGGATATAATCCAAAATATTAATTCATTGTATTCTAAAAATAAACTGCAAATCGGAATAAAGTTAAAATTTGTTTTTACTGGAATAATATAACACTTTATTCTATTAAAATAGTATATTTCAACAAAAGTATACCGTTAAAAATAAATAAATAAATAGGAATGAATTTAATACTTTAGCAAATAAATTTGCTCATTAACTTTTTAATAATAAATTATACAGTGTAAATTTTTACTCGTATAAAATATAAATATTTTAATGTTATTCTTCTTAAATTATTTTTACTGTAATATAGCATCGAAATGAAGTATCAGAAATTATAATAATTAGAGTAAAATAAATAAATAAAATAAAATAAAACCTCCTTTGATTTCAAATATTTACCTCCATCTTTTCTAAACAAAGTTTTCAACTAACTTTCAAAGAACAATGCACTCTGATTATTTGTTAATTTTAAAAGATATTTTCTTTTTCTTTTCTTTTTTTCTTTTAAGAAATGGAAAAAAGTAATTTTAGGAATATGGTATAATATAGTATTTACATGGCAACAGATGGCGCCAACTCCTGTATAAAGAAATTTTTGGCGAAAATGCATACAACCAAGGCTCCTGAGTTCTACATACGACGGTAACCATTACGCATTCACAAATTGATTTGTTTTTAATATACTTCCTTGGAAAGTATGAATCAATGAATTAATCGTGTGAATTATTTTTATGATTGAGCTTTAATTAGGCGTCTGCCTCAGACAAACTGAAATATTAATGTCGTCTGCTCGACCTATCATCGGTATTCGTATTGCACAGCATAAAGAGAAAGGAATATTCCCGTTCCGAATTGGTTTGGTTAAAAATTTTCTCGCGCATGCCCAGATCGTGCGATTTTGGTCTTACAGAAAATGCTTTGTGTTTTAATATTATAGATTAAAAAAAAAAAAAGAAAAACAAAGTAATAAACTATACATTTCATAGTATTATTATTATTATTATTATTATATATTTTTTAGATCATGGAGTAAAAATCAAAAAATGGTAGTATATTGTAAACACCACAAAACTTCTTTATATTACTTTCTATACAAATTCACGCGCTACAAATTATTTTCCATGATGAATGCAGACGATTTTTCATCTCAGAGAAGTATACATCAAATATGTAATGAAATGATTTACAGATTAATATTATTGTTTTCTTTGTTTGTTTATTAAAAATTGAAAAAAACAAACAAACTTATACCTAAGTTGAATTGTTTTAACATAGGTTTACGTAACAGTACTCGTTACCTTAACCCTTAATCCCCAATCCGTACTTATAGTATTAAATTTCAGGGTAAGAGAAAGTCGTGTGAATGACACACTGGATTATTTCTTTCTGTATATATTAATCAAATAAAGTCATTTTTTAATGTTTTTTATATCTAATTTTTAGCATTCACATATTTCATTTCATCATTCAAATCGTGATTGGGCGAACTAGAGGTCTGCACGGGCCGAAATTTTGAGGCCCGGGCCCGGCCCGACCCGGCTCGGTATGAAGCCAAACAATTCGGCCCGGGCCCGGCCCGGCCTGTTTATTTTTTAACCGTGAATGGCCCGGCCCGGCCCGATTCAAAAATATGTAAAATAACAATAACAACAACACCAAAAAAAAGAATAAATGCCTTTCTATGAAAAAGATTTTTAGTATGTGTTTTGCAGAGGTTTTATATAACCAAACAATAGTACGTTCTTTAACAAAACTGCTGAACTTTTACAAGATAACTATATATAAACAGAAATTCATTATTATAGACAAGGCACAAAGAAAAACAGAAAGTCAAATCGAAAATATTAGCATTCATCAAACAATACAGGAAGGTATTTAAAATGGTTAATACTACTAAAAATGCACTTTCCTCTCATATATAGCGTAATGTATTCGAATCTTTCATGTGATCCGGTAAAGAAAACTTTAATGTTATTCCAACCATACTGAATAGAAAAGTTGTTTTTGACCATGATAAGAATGATGCTACTTTCATCCACTGGAGAAAAGAAAAAGGAGCCTTAGAGAAAAAGTTACAACGGAAGGATTTTTATAGCCTTCATACCATCTAAACTCAACAGATCATAGGAAACAAAGCCTTATACACAGTAACGTATCTAATTTATTTTGTTATGTACATGTACGCAAACTGGTAGTGACATGCATACTATATTGAATAGGAAACCATCTAATATTACTTTAAATAAAATATATTAATTTCGAAGCATTCTAAAAATATTTGCGAAAAATCAGATTTCGAACAGACAGACTGGTAGACAATTAAATTGAAGTTACAGATATTTTTTTAACAAAATAGAACTTTATGTGACATACCAGCCTGTAAAATTATGTAAAATAAATGACTGAAAAAATATTTTTATCATTTTCCTTTTTCGTTAACTAACGAGGAAACCAGAAAAAAGTTCGGCCCGACACGGCCCGGAGAAAATTTCATTCAGGCCCGGCCCGAGTATACACAAAAAAACTGAGCCCGAGCCCAGCCCGGCCCGTGCAGGCCTCTAGGGCGAACACCACCAGTGGGTTAGGGATACTGTTATCGAAGCTGGTAGGCGAGAAGGGTCAGGTTCCTATCCAGGTCGCGTTCGTCGGCCTGGCTGTTCGAAGTTTTTTGTGGGTTTCACTGAATCTAGCGTAAATACAGGCTAGGATCCCTCTGAAAGACTTCCATGAAGGACATCCCACGTAGATCTAGGTCCATTTATTATAAAGCTAATTATGAAAACCTTTTTCACTTTCTCTTACCCATATATATGGTAGAGAAAGTATTGTTTTTGGGTCAAATTTCCGAAAGTGATTTTTTGTTATAGTTACACTATTTGAGGTCCCCTGAATCCTAAAATCATGTTTTTAGCTGTTGGTTTGTGCGTGCGTGCCTGTCTGTTATCATCATATCTCAAGAACAAATAACAGCAGAGATTCCAAACTCGGTATTCTAAATATGTATCATATAGGGATGCTACACTAAACTTTTCGTAGAGATCATGCAAATGGGTCGTGTACAGGGCCACCCAAGATAATTTAAATACATTACGTCTATGAGGGAAATTGCAGGCAAGTTACACTTTAAGATCTGTAGGCTGCCTTAAACATGATGGAATGATTATATATATATATATATATATATATATATATATATATATATATATATATATATATATATACATAAAAGCATGTTTTGTGTAGATTGTGATATGGAATTCATTCATCATTCGTTTACAGGGCTGCCCAAAAATTTGTATACACTCCGCGAGAAAAAGATAGACACAAAAGGTTTTTACTTTGATTTTTCATAAAATAACATTATCTAAATTGTGCTTATCATTTATTATTATCATAAAATAACACTATTCCCTGACTAATTTTTGTTTTAAGACTCATTTAGAAAAATTTTAAGACTAAAATGTTTCTCCTTTAAGACTACACTCCGCGACAAAAAGATAGGAACAAAGTTTTTTTTTTTTAAATTTTTCCTAAAATAACATTATCTAAATTGTGCTGATCAGTAATTATCAAAACAAAATATTATCATATCAAAAACATATTAAATATTTGAGTGATATTCAAAATATTCATATTCAAAATAATCATATTCAAAAATTTAAAAAAAAACTTTTTGTTCCTATGTTTTTGTCGCGGTGTGTAGTCTTAAATTAGAAAAATTTTAGCCTTAAAACTTTTCTAAATTAGTCTTAAAACAAAAATTAGTCCGGGAATAGTGTTATTTTATGATAATAATAAATGATAAGCACAATTTAGATAATGTTATTTTATGAAAAATCAAAGAAAAAACCCTTTGTACCTATCTTTTTGTCGCGGGGTGTATATTGGGGGCTGTGCATCGAAATAGCTGGAATTCTAATTCATTTTGTGTTAGATTTTTCTTTTTTTTTTTCATGTAAGACTAAATTTCAGAACACAATATTCTTTAAAGTGCGTATTGTCTACATGCAATATACAGGACTATCCAAAATTGAGTCAAACGTTCTTTTCTATTGAATATAATTGATCGAAGTGCTATGCTACATTTTAAAATGTCGACAAACTGTGCTCAGAAAAGAAAATTAATTTTTCATACCCATACTGTAAATAAATAATTTTTTATAGTTCCATTTTCAACTCTGATTTTTTTTTTTTTTTTTTTTTTTTTTGTATTACATCACGTTTTGAGGTAACCTGATTACGAAAGTCCAGTTGATTTGTATCTATATCTAACATCAATATAACTTAAAAACAAATTGCTGCAGGAAACTCAAATTTTTATTTTGAACTTCGTATTAGTTTACCACTTAAAACATTGATCAAGGTTGGCAAGTTTGAAGTCAAATTATGAACAGCCTTGATGATTTAAAAAAAAAAAAAAAAAAAACCAAGTCCTTCCGGCTTTTTCGAAAGGGTAGGTTGATTTCTTTTTCCTTATCAAGTGGCTGTCATTTTGTTTCAAAATGGCGGCTACAAATTATTAATTCACTTGGTAGAAATATTGATGTAGGCTATGCACATATGGAGTTTTAAGCAAATCGGTTCATAAATACATTTTATGTAAATTTAAAATTTTCAAGTGGCCACGCTTGGAAACAAAATGTTGGGTGAAGTTGACAAATATATGAAATGTATTTGTGAGATAAGTCTACTGTACATATATAGTCCGAATTAATACAAAATCTCAAAAGTCATCGTGTTAAAAAAATTAAGTGGCTGCCCCTTCGACCAAAATGGCAGAGAAAGTTTCTCATCTAAGATATCGTTGCAAATTTGAAAAAAAAAAAATTGTAGAAATTTTTTCAAAGAGGCTTAGTAAGCTGCTAAAATGTTAGTTTTCTGCATTTCTAGTTTGTTTTAGCATTAAAATAGCCTAATTTTTCCTTAAAAACGCATTAAAAAGATCCAGTAACGCAGATAATGGATTTGGCGCCAAATTTGGCGACTTTTTCCCTATGGCGACTTTTTTGGCGACTTTTGGCGAGAAAATACTTTTTATCGATATACCAAAGTTGGACGCAATAACGTGATTGGTTCACGAGTTACGTGAATTTTCTAAATTTTTGTTGTTTGAATGATAAATCCATTTTTCAACTTTGATTTGAATTGATTAAGTATTTCTAAAGTTACCGTGATAAAAATTTTCAAGTGGCTGCCACTTGGAAACAATACAGTGGAAAAAATTGCCAAGCAAACACATCCAAGATATTTGAAGCATAGGTTCACTGTCCAACTGTGGTTTAAATCAGTGCCGTGTTTCAAAAGTTATTCTTATGGCAAATTTTCAAGTGGCAGTCTAAGTGGCTGCGACTTGGAAACAAAATAGCAAAACAACTTGCCCATCGAGATCATCCAGTGTATTTGTACGATAAGTTCATTGTCCCGTTCTAGTTTAAATGAAATCAGTATTTCAAACATTATCGTCATAAGAAATTTTCAGGTGGCATCACTTCCAAAAAAAAGTGGAGTGAGATGCCCAGCGAACTTATCTGAGATATTTGAATGATAAATCCACTACCCAAATTTGATGCGAATTGATTCTGTATTACTAAAGTTACCATAGTAACAAATATTCAAGTGGCCGCTACTTAGAAATAAAATTGCGGATCAAGTCACCAAGTGAAATTATCCTAGATATTTGAACCATAAGTTTACTCTCCAACTTTTATTTGAATCAGTATAGTATTTTAAAAGTTATCGTGATGGCATATTTTCAAGTGGCAGTGTGATTTCAAGTGTCTGGAACTTAGAAACAAGATGTCGGGACAAGTTGCCCAGTGAAAACATTCAAGATAATTATATGATAATATCACTGCCCAAAGTTGGTTCGATTTGGAGTATTTTTTCAGAAGTTATCGTGATTTTAAATTTTCAAGTGGGAGCCTGATTTCAAGTGGCCCCGCTTAACTTAAGATATCTCCCACTTTATTAAAAATGGAGGATATAGTTTATCAATAAACTTCATTAAGATCCTTATGTGGTCTGTATTTACATGAAAATTCAAACAATTTCGGAATACGCTTTTTACAATTTAAATTTGAAATTTTCAAGTGGTCTGCACTTGAAAACAAAATGGTGGAGCAACTTGGTTAACAAACTCATCTAATATATTTATAAGATAAGTTAAGGCACTGTTCAAATTTGGTTCCATTTGGAATATTATTTCGGAAGTTATCATGGTTTTAAATTTTTAAGTGGTGGCCTGATTTCAAGTGGTCCCGCTTAACTTAAGATATGCGCCACTTTATTAAAAATGGCGGATAAAATTCATTAATGAAGTTTTTTGAGAAACTTGTGTAATCTATGTACACATTAAAAAAAAAAAAAAAAATCGGAATACGCTTTTTACAATTTGAATTTAAAATTTTCAAGTGGTCTCCACTTGAAGACAAAATGGCGGAGCAACTTGGTTAACAAATTCATCTAAGTTATTTATAAGATAAGTTAAGACACTGTCCAAATTTGGTTCGATTTGGAGTATTATTTCAGAAGTTATTGTGATTTTAAATTTTCAAGTGGTAGCGTGATTAAGTGGCCCCGCTTAACTTAAAATATCTACCACTTTATTAAAAATGACGGTTAAATTTCATTAATAAACATCATTGAGACCCTTATGTGGTCTGTATTTACATCAAATTTCAAACAAATTCGGAATAAGCTTTTAACAATTTGAATTTGAAATTTTCAAGTGGTCTCCACTTGAAAAAAAAATGGCGGAGCAACTTGATTAATAAACTCATCTAAGATATTTATAAGATCAGTTAAGACACTGTCTAAATTTGGTTCGATTTGGAGTATTATTTCGGAAGTTATAGTGATTTTAAATTTCCAAGTGGTAGCCTGATTTCAAGTGGTCCCACTTAACTTAAAATATCTGCCACTTTATATTAAAAATGACGGATAACCTTCATTAACAAACTTCATTGAGACCCTTATGTGGCCTGTGTTTACATCAAAATTCAAGGAAATCTTGCTTTAAATATGCTTTTTACAATGTCGGTTTGAAATTTTCAAGTGGCTGCCACTTGAAAATAAAAAATCGGAGCAAATTGGTTAACGAACTCATCCAAGATATTTATAAGATTAGTTCACTGTCCAAATTTGGTTCGATTTCGAGTATTATTTCGGGAGTTATCGTGATGACAAAAGTTTCATTATAGATAGATAGATAGATAGATAGATAAACGAAGTGATTGCAATAGGTCAATTTCTAAAGAAATCAACCTAAAAGAAAATGTCGACACTACTATTAAACGGGGGTTTAGGGTCAGGAACCCCCCCCCCCCCCCCAATCAAACAGACTTATATATATATGTATGGAATCTATCATTATACTATTGAAATACAGATTAAGAGAAAGTCGTGTGAGTGACACACCAGATTATTATTTATTTATTTATTATTTTTTTTCCATATTGATAGAAATAGACCTTTTTGAGGTAATAAATGACAAAATTAATAGTTTATGATAAAATTAAAGCATGAGTTTATGCCATTAATACCAATTTTTCATATGAAAATTAATTAACTGAGATAATATCCATTTTTAAATAGACATTTTGTAGGCAGAAGTACACAAGGGGTGTTAGGAGTATAAGTAGATGTCACTTAAACGAATGCTCCATTTAATTATGTATCGAATGATAGAGGTTACTGTATTATAAAATATAGAATTTTTACTGTTCATTTTATTGATGGTTAAATAACACTAGATAAGACAGAAAATACTACATGTGCATTAATTTATTTTCTTAAGAATTTAGTCATCAGATACTTTTGTTAAAGTGTTTTAATCAGCTGTATAATAGTAAAATAAACATAAGTTGAGTTGAATTATAACTGCAGCTTCTATATGTTATCTAGTTTGATTTATTAGTTGTGACACTGAAGAATTTGGCACGGAAACTTAAAAATTTGGCTGAAAGCCTATAAAAATAGATGTTTCGCGTCGGAATTTCCTATTTACGGTAGTATAGGGGTGAAAGAAAACGAATTAGATCGAACTTTCATTATTTATGTCTAATTTAATCGTAGTAGTATCTGTTCCTTTTATTTCCCTGTTAGATAAAAAATGGCTAAATTAAAAAATATATGTACGCGAATTCTTTTAAATAAATTGTAAAGTAAGGTATTTCAAAAAGAAAAATTAATTGTTAAATGTATTTAGAATATTTTGATTGTTTCTACAAGACGATGCGTTCTTTTTTTCCTTGACATATTTACAGATTTATTTTCGTACTTTCAACCATTTTTTTTTTTTTTTTTTTTAAAGTTATTCTGAATTTTATATTAAAATAAAAGAAACACTTTCCCATATTTATAAAAATAAAATGAGCGTTTGATTATTAATAATTGCTACTTGACCATTAGTTTTATTATTATTATTATTATTATTATTATTATCATGATCTGAAAATCGTTTAAGAATATCAAATTTTACGAAATTTTCCGAAGAACGTTTTAGTATCCAGAAGAAATAGTACTTTTGTTTTCGATTTTTTCTAATTTGGATAAAGAAATTATTTAAAAGTATGCATTTAGGGATAAAAATATTCCTTTATTTGTAGTGATATAGAGTCCCAGGCTTGGGTAACTTGCCCTTCATGGAGTGTATTTCTAAAGGGTCCTAGCCCACTAGGACTGAGGTCTGGTTGATATAGTCTCGATTTAAGATATTTTTAATCGCATCCTATCACATATCCACACATGTTTTGTAGAAAACCCCAAGGAAAACTCCTAAATTCTTGGCCAACGGACACGCACACGACCTGGGTTCGAACCCAGCAATCTTTCAGCTATTCGAAGGGTCCAAAAGCGTATTTAAGTTTGAAAACAATTTAAAAAATATATTTGAAAAATATCAAAAGAATATTTTATGATATTTTAATTATGATATATTTTAAATCTATATGTTATATATTATGATCTGGCATTTCGATATTTTTTTCTCACGATTATTAGACTTCTTATGTCATCACTACGCCGCCATGACAATTGAAGCCTTTGTATAGTTGTGACGATACCATACACGTTTGTTGAAAGCGGTTAATTCTATTACTGACGTTCTAAAGATAGTGATATCCACATTTACATATAAACATAGATCGAACACGTAACCCCAATCCGGATGTCGCAATCGAGTGTTAAATAAATGGTAGCTGAGTGCCAATTCTATAAATGGAATATGTATTTGAAATAAAAGAAAAAGAAAATATATATTTTCTCCCCCTTCCATATTTTATTGTTATAATAAGTAACAAAAAAAAAAAAAAAAAAAAAAAAATCAAATATGAAAATTTCTTTTTGAATATTTGAGGATTTTAATTCAGTTTCAGTAAAAAAATTACACTAAGAGAACAACACCCCTCTGTGCTATAGCAAGTCGGTCCTTTAGAGATGTGCACTTTTAATAGAGGTTGTTCAGAAAATCTTAATTTATACAGCAAATTCTAAAAACTCGTTGGTTTCAATTATTCTTATTTACATTATTTGTCTACATTATCATCTTAGTAATTAACATCCAACTTTTACGAAACCAACGCTGAAAATGATATTATATCTAGAACAATGTATCGGAATTAAGAAAGTAAAATTTAAACCATGGTTTTCGTGCGTAAGGTTCACATGGTCAGCAAAAAAGTTTTCTTAATAATTAAAGCCAAAGTTTTCCGAAACTAACGCTGAAAACGATGTCACAGCTAAAATAATGTATTGAAATAAAAAAAGTAAAATTTTATTAATGGTTTACATGCAGGCATTTAAACTGAATAAAATGATGAAAAAGAATAATTTAACGGAAAAAATTACATGGCAGTCATAAAAATGTGATGCGATAAAAAAATAAAATTTTATCCATAATTTGCATTGTTTTAAAAGATTTGTTCATTGACTAAAATAATAATTGTTGAACATCCTTTAAAAAATACTAAGGCCGAAATGAAAAGCTTTTTAAATTATCGAAAATATGAAATTTTATGTATTTTATGTATCGAAAACAGGAAATTGATTCGGTGATAACGCAAGTGATTCTTCTGTAAATGTAAGCTAAAACTAGTATGTTGCGGCCGCCACAAGACTTTCTGTTATATATTCTTATACAAATTCACGTATAACGTACTATTTAGTAAAATTATTATTTTCCGTCATAAACACAAACGATTTGCATCTCAGAACATCTCATCTAAATGTCCAAAGAAAATTATTTTTATGCTGTACAGAAAATGTATATTAAAAAAAAAGTTCTTTTTCTTTTTCTTTTTCCTTCTTTTTTTTTTTTTTTTTTTTTTTTTTTTGTTAAAATTGAAAAAATCGATCACTTTATTTCAGATTTCAGATATATGGTTCACATTTCAGATATATAGTTCAATCCTTCGTTTTAAATGTATTGATCAGTTTTTTTTTTTTTTTTTTTTTCTTTTAAACATACCCATATTGAAAATTTTCGCTCACCAAGGGAAATGGCACTATCCCCCCCCCCCCCCCCACACACACTTAGCAAGGAAATTTTTTTTTTTTTTTTTTTTTATAGTTGGCTGTTACTTTTATAATTTCTTTTATTTCACTTTGAAAGGCAAAAATTTTTTTAGTTTTTAGTTTTTTTCTTTTGTAGTTAAAATCTTTATCAATGGTTACAGATTTCATTTCCTTTGAGAAAAAAAAAAGTGTTTGTTTTTGCAGATTAATATGCAATTTTGCAAAATTTTTTGTAGTTTCTAGTTTGTTCTTTTGTAGTTAAAATCTTCATCAATGATTACAGATATCGTTTGGTTAAAGGAAAAAAAAAAAGAAAAAAAATCTGGTGTGAAACAACTACACGACTTCCATTATCCACTATTACACGAATTATATGCACATTTTGGAGATAATGTGATCAAAGATATAGAATTGACCTAATGAAATAGACAACTAAAAATTTTCCAGTGAGAGAAAGTTAAATACACGTCGGTAAACACGTGAAAACGCATGAAAACGTAAAAACATAAAATAAAGTTTACATAGCAAGGAAAAAAAAAAAAAAAAAAAAGAGGGTAGAGTTTTTTTTATTTATTAATTTTTTTATTTGATACACCAATTTCCGAGATCTAAAACTGATCTATCTGATCAGGATGACTATTAATTTTCCTGTAATAATCACGTAAAGCATGAGAAAGGATATTTAAAATCGGTTTATGTAACAGTTTTCAAGAAAAACGTTAGAGCCGTTTTGAGACACCGCTTTTTATCAAAACTTGGCATATTCAGTTGTTGACCGGAAAACAACAGTTATATACAAAAGGATATTTAAAAAAGGGTTAATATTGCAAGTTTGAAAAAAATCTATTCAACCGTTTGGAAAATCCACTCACAGTACCTGAAATTCAGCTATTTATACAGGACGCCTATCATTTCTCCTGAACTAAGCAACTATATCATTCGAAAGGACATATAATAGAGTGTTTATATGGCAAAACAGGAATAAACTACTACGTCAGAAACGCCAAAGAAAAATTATTGAGGTGCATAGAGCTGTTTCGGTAGCCTAAAGCGTTCCGTCTTCAGTGCAAAAAGAATTCTGAATCTGGAGAAGTACTCATATATATAGGAGAGGGACCGGATTTAGTTCAACCAATAGGATTACGGAAGAGGTGGGGAGTGTGGCCAATAGGAATTAAGGAATGTGTAGCTGTGTAATTCCTTAATTCCTATTGGCCACACTCCCCACCTCTTCCGTAATCCTATTGGTTGATACGGAAAATCCGGTCCTTCTCCTATATATATGAGTACTTCTCCAGATTCAGAATTCTTTTTGCACTGAAGACGGTACGCTTTAGGCTACCGAAACAGCTGTTTGCACCTCAATAATTTTTCTTTGGCGTTTCTGACGTAGTAGTTTATTCCTGTTTTAATATTCCAACGCCAAGTCTCCTGCTATTATTTGTTTATATAGCAACTTTGAAGAAAATCGTTAGAGCCGTTTTTGAGATACGGACTTACGGTTTTCCAATTTTCACCAAAATTTGGAAATTCATCTGTATACCAGTTCTGTCTTATTTCTGAAGTTTCGTAGCTGAATCTTTATTAGTTTCGGAGATATGATAGTCAGAAGATTCCCCACATACATACACACATACACACGCATATTTATGCAGGACGCCTATCAATTCTCCTGAACTAACAAACTATATCATTCGAAAGGACATCTAATAGAGTGTTTATATAGAAACTTTGAAGAAAATCGTTAGAGCCGTTTTTGAGATACGGACTTACGGTTTTCCAATTTTCACCAAAATTTGGAAATTCATCTGTACACCAGTTCTGTCTTAATTCTGAAGTTTCGTAGCTGAATCTTTATTAGTTTCGGAGATATGATAGTCAGAAGATTCCCCACACACATACACACGCATATTTATACAGGACGCCTGTCAATTCTCCTGAACTAACCAACTATATCATTCGAAAGGACATCTAATAGAGTGTTTATATAGAAACTTTGAAGAAAATCATTTGAGACGTTTTTGAGATACGGACTTACGGTTTTCCAATTTTCACCAAAATTTGGAAATTCATCTGTACACCAGTTCTGTCTTAATTCTGAAGTTTCGTAGCTGAATCTTTATTAGTTTCGCAGATATGATAGTCAGAAGATTCCCCACGTACATACACACTGACCAATAGATAATTTGCACATTTTCTGATTTTATTCTTACATAATAGAAAATGAAAACATAAGAAAATAAATACATACATTTTCTTTATGTGAAATCTAATGAGTGATTTATAACAATTTTAACATCGCACTATTTACTCTATCGAGAAAACGCGGTATAATATATCGTGACGTCACTCTTTATGACAACAAACGGAAGTAATCGTTGTTTACATTCGATTTCGTGCTTTGCTTTCCTTCTTGAATCAGCGAAATAGGTTTTGTATGTTATTATAATGACGGATATTAAAAAATCGTAGTATAAATATCGTATTGTACCATTTTGCACTAATACAACGACTAATGTTTCTCAAAAGCTATTCTTTAGTGTTCCACAGGATCCTATTAAAATAAAACATTGGACAACCGCCATGAAAAGAAAACAATTGAAAATAATGATAATGGAAAATGGTGATAATGATATTAAATGATTATAAGATGAAAAAGAAATGCTCAGAAATCACGTAAACAATTGATAATTACGAAAGTTAAAACGAATTGCTGCTTACTAACCAGGCTAACAAATTGTAAACATTGAAGCATCATAAAGTGTGACGTCAGGCAGCGTTTTGAAGTCACGTGATTTTTGGTTAATTTTAAAGTTATTTTTTAAATTAATGAAAACTTTTTTTTGCATTTTTAACAAACTTTTTGAAATTTATGGGCCTAAAACTACCAGAAAAATAGGATTTTGTACAAATTCCCCACGTGTGCAAATTCCTCATTGTCAAAAACCAATTTTTTGGACTCAGGAGACCTTAAAGCATGTAAATCAGGTTGGTTGGTTGTAGGATTTAAGGCCGATTGACTCCTAATGTGTCCTAGGCCTAGGGGGGGAATGCCCTCCGTGGGGGTCTTTCTAAGGGGTCCTAGCCCATATTTACGCGAGTTTCGGAGGAAACCACGGAAAACTCCGAACGGCTAGGTCGATGAGCGCGACCAGGGATCGAACCCGGCACCTCCCATCTACCAGCTTTGAGCGCAGAACCGCTCGGCCGCTGGTGGGCCGCATGTAAATCAGGTGAAATCTCGATATCGAATTTTTGGACCGAATACAATACTTCCATTGCCTACGGTAGTCGGGTAATGGAAGTAAAAACATACGGTTTGATTTGAGAATCTCCTTCTTTATTAAGTCGGTAAATTAGACACATAATTGTAATGTTTTATGTAATTTGCAATTTTCAGAAAAGTCTGTTGAATAATATATAACTGTAGTGTCTTACTATAGTGTCTTACAACATGAGTTTAATAATACTGTAGTGCGATTTGAGGGTCGCAAGTTATCTTTCGGGTCGGGTGCGTGTCAGGTTTTATCGACCAACCCAGGACTCTACACTACATCCCATTTAATTTTTGTATAAATCGATTACTTTGGTATAAAATAAGTGCCAAAACTAAATTCAAAACTGGTGTGCAATCAATATATGGATTTAAAAACTTCTTTACACACCATAAATTTTAAGCCAGCACAACCAGTTTCGAAAAAACGTAGCCTTTCTTCATCAGGTGCAAAAAAAAAAAAAAAAAAAAAAAAAAAACACGTGCTACTGCCTTGGAGGTAGAAGCAAGACTGAAAGCAGGGCAAAATCCAGAGGGGGAGGAGCAACACAAACAACCAATAGGAAGCATCATGAAGGACCAATCAGAGAGGAACACACACACACAAAAAAAAAAAAAAAAAAAAAAAAGGGGAGAGAGAGAGAGAGAGAGGGAGGGAAGCAATAATCAACTAAATTTTTTGCTTTATTTATTTAATTAATATTATACTAATAAGTAAATTTAATAAATAAATAATTTTTTTTTAATTAGAATTATTTTATTATAACTATTATTATGTTATAAACATAATGAAGGAAATTATTTAATTGAATTAAACAAATTTTTCCAGGCTGTAGACAGCAAAGTGGAATCAGCTTTTACAGTGGCAGTTTTATCACGATTAAGGTAAATAGCTAAATTTTCCAAAAAATCCAGTTCGGAAACGCATTTGGCATGAAAGATAATTTTGGCATTCTTAAAATTAAAACAATGATCAAATTCCCAACTGTGCTTTGCAATAGAAGATTTAGAAATTTCTTGATTAACAACATACCGAGAATGTTCACGTAAACGGCATTCAAGATTTCTTTTTGTTTGACCAATATAAGATAAATCACAATTATTACAAGGCACATTATAGATACCCCACTTAAGAAGCTCGGGAACAGGGGATTTAATTGAAGGGAATTGGAATTTATTGACAGGTTTAAAAATAACGTGAAAATTTTGTTGTTTGTGTTGCTCCTCCCCTCTGGATTTTACCCTGCTTTCAGTCTTGCTTTTGCCTCCAAAGCACCTGATGAAGAAAGGCTACGTTCTTTCGAAACCGGTTGTACTGGCTTAAAATTTATGGTGTGTAAAGAAGTTTTAAAATCTCTATATAAAATCAGTGGTGTTAAAAAATAAAGTTGTAATATTCGTCTGGCAACCCTGATGTAAACCCTGATATCATATGAATTTCACAAGTTCAGAAGTAATAAAAGTTAGAATATAGGTGATTTATGAAACCATCTCTTAAGTGATAAGTAAAACAAGCGTAAACAAAGGGAGTATCAGGTGAAAAAAGATATTCAGGTGTTCTAATTAAGTTCTAAAAGGATTTCCAGATTTTGTTTTTAAATCTTTAACAATAGCATGCAATCTCAAACTCTTTGTTCTGCTCAAATAATGCTTTGTCATATTCTTTATCACAACGTACATTTGCAGCGATTTCTATGCCTTATCGGTTTCAACGGTTGATGTTTTAACTGTTGAGATAAAACTACAGTCTTATCTTTCTGGACCAACATGGTGAAATATCTTATTTATTAAAATTACTTAAAGTGTGACTTTAAGTTATTAGATGTATTTAAAATAATCTAGAGTGCCCCCACTCAGCTTTCCGAACATTAAGTAATTAATGGTTGTATAAATAAATTAAAATAAGATAAGTCATTAAATGAATGAAAGGGAAAATTATAATAGGGTATATGAGTATTTTTTCTCTGTTTAGTTTGCCCAGTCGTTAGAGCGCCGGGCTCGTAATTGGAAGATTGCGGGTTCGGTACTCGAGCCGGCCAAAGACCGTCGTGTACACTAATGGTGGCTGGTACACGTAAAATCTGTCGTGGCCGCAATGTCCTCCATGTTCCCATCAAAATTATACCTCTGGGGTTACCGAAGCGGGGAAACCATCCTCTCTGTGGAGGATCAAAATTGTGATGGCATGTCTCCGGACCACCTCTAGGGGTGAATCCCAGACCGTCGCCAATTGCCCATTGCGCAGCACTAGTGCGACTTAAAACCAAATCAATCAATCTCTATTTAGTTTATTTATTTATTTATTTATCTTTTTTTTTTTTTCTGACGACAGACCAAAAGACAACTGTAGACAGAAAAACAAGCAATAAAATTAGAACAAGAAACAAAAATAACAGAAAACGCAAGTAACAAATCTGAGCTACAGTAAGTCTTTAAATCATTCATCTTGTGTCAAGCTCTCCAGTATTTCTCCCACAAGTGTCCCGAGACCAGTACAGGGCAGTAAACCAAATGGTTCACATCCCATTCCTCACGAATGTTGCACAATTGCCGGAGAGGACTTGAAAGTATTTTTATAGGATATAGATGCATGAAGAGGCAATCATGTCCAGTAGAGAGGTGAAAAGTGGCAACAGATTTGTCCCTTGGCCATAGCGGAATGTTTGTGATTTCCTCGATCCATTTCTCCATTTCTTGTCTTTATTTCTCGTCCTTTATGTTATTCCAAAAGTTCTCTCTAATAGATTTTTTAGTTAAACGTTTAGCGGTATAGAAATGAATTGGTTTATTTGTTATTTGAGCAATTTTGGCTGCCTTCTTTGCCAGGGAATCAGCTGTCTCATTACCTAGGAATCCACAGTGCGCTGGGTCTCGCTGAAAAGCAACCTCTTTATGGTTTTCAATTAAATCATTAAAGGCCAGACGAACATTTAAAATATCGGCTGACGCTGGATCTTCAGAAGAAGCTTTGGACAGAAGCGCTGCCCTAGAGTCTGATAGTATAACAGCCCTTGAAAAAAAATTCACTTTGACATTGAAGCTGAGACATGGCAATTTGAATTGCTGAAATCTCCGCATCATAGGCAGTTTTATATCTTCCGACAGGAGTGTACACACAGAAAAATAAGTTGGTCACAGTGACCAGGTAAAATGCTTAGTTGACAATACAGAGTTGACTAACCCAAATAGCTGACTAGGAAACTTCAGTTAAAAAGTGTACTAGCTAAACTAGTCTCAAAACAATATTCCAGACTATTGAAGTTAATATTATTAGACAAAGAAGTTTAGTCGACAATCGTAATTATCTGTCTAGGAAGTTTAGTCAACAACCACCGTTACAGGACAAGGCAGGTTAGTCAGATTCTACACTGGAAAAACTTAAAATACAAAACGCCCTTGCAGGGACTCGATCCCCGGATCTACGTATTACAAGTCAAACATGCTACCACAGCACCATCCGTTCTTACTACGCAGACTGTTTAGTTGATTTTTCTCCAAAACAATACCCCAGACTAGGAAGGTTAATATTATCAGACAAAAAGAAGGCTAGTCGACAAAGGTAATTATCTGACCAGGAAGTTTAGTCAACAACCACAGTTACCGGATAAGGCAAATTAGTCAGAATGTACACTTGAAAAATTCTTAGTCGATTGACAAGACTGGAACAATTTATTTTTATTCTCTCATTTGACTAACCAGTCAAATTTGAGGAAAGTTAAAACTGTACCAGGGAGACTAGTCCTCTGACAAGTTTTAGAGCAAAAACTGATCATCAGATGAAAAATCGTTAAAGATACATAGTAAAATAAACCGACTTTTGTGTCTGATGACTATCTAGGATTGACATGTAGTGTTGATTGTTTAAAATTTTGCGTAATTTTAGGCAAATTTGTCAATGTATTTTGCAAACGTTTAGTACCACAAAGATGGCAAATCTCCTGATAAGTTTCAATTTTCCATTTTTCTGTGTGTAAAAAGAAAAGAACCTGCAAAAAACTCCAGCGTCAGCATTAATGCAGTCAGTTAGCATAGAGCCATCCGTAAACACATACATCCAGTCGTTATCTGTGTACAGATTATGGATAGTCTCCAAAACTCTATATAGTATGTTGTTTAAATTAACGCTATATTTCCCATCACATAATTTAAGTCCATAGATCATAATGATAAAGAAATTTTTGTTGTGTTCCTGTAAAAATCTGTATAGGCTAGACTGACCAAAATCTGATCAGTTCATGCGACGGTGACCTATAACATTTGTATAAATTTTCAGTTCAATCGCATAAGGCGTTATACGTTATAGCACTTTAAATAATTTAAACTCATAAGCCACAATGATAAAAAAAATTTATTTGTATCCCTGTAAAAAAAGCTATGTGCTAGATTCTGCAAATTTCATACATTTTGTGTGACGGTGATTTATAACATGATTATAAATTTTCAGCGCAATCAAATATGGCGTTTAGATGCTATCGCAATTTTAATAATTTGAGCCCATATGGTATAATGATAAAGAATTTTTTGTTGTGTCCCTGTAAAAAAAAAACTTTTCGCGCTAGATTTACCAAAATTTATGCACTTCGTCCAACGGTGACCTATAGCATGTGTAAAATTTTTTAGCTCAATCGAATAAGGCGTTTAGACGCTATCGCAGTTAAAAAAAAATTGTTCCCATATAGACCATAATGATAAAGAATTTTTCTTTGGGTCCCTGTAAAAAAAAAAAAAAAAAAAAAAAAAAAAAGTTATAAGCGCTAGATTCATAAAAATTCATACAATTCGTGCAACGATGACCTATAACATGTGTATAAATTTTCAGCTCAGACGCTGACGAATAAGCCATTTAGACTATTCGCACAAAAAAAAAAAAAAAAAAAGTAAATCATGTTATGTTACAGAAAATTTCTAGCAGAAAGTTACCAGATAATATCCGTATTTTATGGTAGAAATAAGTTGACAGAAATTTTCCGTAACAGATCAATACAAAAAATATTCGTACCTAACAGTTCTTTTTTTCGTAGGGCACACTGTAAAAAAAGCGGAATTCGTCTTATATTACAAAAAGTTTCTGGGACTAAACTTGCCAGATAATATCTGTATCCGTATGCTATGGTAAAAATACGTTGACAAAAATTTTTCGTACTCAACAGGTTTTTTCCGTAGTTCATACTCAAAAAAAAAAAAAAAAAATAATAATAATAATAATAATTATGTTTTATTACAAAATTTTTCTGCTGGCAAAGGTGCCAGATCCGTACGCTATAGAAAAAATCTGGTGTGAAACAACCACACGACTTCCATTACCTACTATTACACGTATTATATACATTTTTTTGAGATATTATATGCATTTTTTCGAATTTTCCAGTAAGAGATACTTGATACACGTATTGAGTTATATAAAATAGAGTTTACATAGCGAGTTAAATAACAAAAAGTAAAAAAAGAGGTATTCTTTCTAAACAACAATTTCCGAGATCTAAAACTGAACTATCTAATCAGGATGAGCGTTAATATTCTTGTATTAACCACGTAATACAGGAGAAAGTGTATCTAAAATGGATTAATGAAACAATTTTCTAGAAAATCGTTAGAACCGTTTTTTGAGATACCAACTTTTACCAAACTTGGTATTCTCAATTATTGACCGGAAGACAATAATTACATACAAAATGATGTTTAAAAGGGAGCTAATATGGCGAGTTTGAAAAAAAAAAATCCGTACAGCCGTTTTTAAAGGAACGCACTTGCGAGACCTGAAATTGAGCTATTTATACAGGACGCCTATCAATTTTCCTGAACTAACCAACTATATGATTCGAAAGGGCATCTAATAGAGTGTTTATATAGTAACTTTGAAGAAAATCGTTAGAGCCGTTTTTGAGATACGGACTTACGGTCCCATTTCCGGTTTCCGATGACCCACTTCTGGGATTCCAGTTTTCACCAAAATTTGGAAAATTCATCTGTACACCGGATCTACATCAAATGTGAGTGTCGTAGTTCTATCTTTATTAGTTTTGGAGATATGATAGATGTCACACACACATAAGATGTCACACACACATACACATACACACACACACTGACCAATTGCCAAAAACCACTTTTTTGGACTCGCGAGGCCTTAAAACGAGTAAATCAGGTGAAAACTCGATATCGAATTTTTGGACCGAATAGACTTCCATTACCTACGGTAGTAGAGTAGTGGAAGTAAAAATTTGTTTACAGAAATTTTTCGTAACGGTACAACACAAGTATATTCGTATGCAGCAGAATTTTTACGTAGGGCACACTGGAAAAAAAAAAAAAAAAAAAAAAAACTCCCACTTTTCCCTGTTCGACCAGTCAGGATCGAACCCAGACCCATCGCACTGTATGCGACCATAGATATAGTAATATATATAGATCTATCATTCCCATGCTATCGAGCAAAAAAATTTGATGCCGAAAAAAAGTTCTTAAATCAGCCATTAGAGAGTATTGAAAAAAAGAATAAAAAGAAAAATGAATTTGAAACTGTACCTGGAGTTTTTCATTCACCTTTAGTAAATAAATTATTCATAAATTTTATTTACTAAATTATCCGTGTGTATTCCTGTGTGTGATTTACTCGGGAAAAGGCAGCCATTAGAGTGACTTTTCCCGAAAGAAAAAGGTATCACTTTTTCCCTCTCGCTGATCAATCTATGTCTTATTACTGTATCTATGTATGCGACGATGTTGCCTCTTAGCCCCAAACTCACATCAGGTGTCACTACTTAGAGCTTTCAAGTTGTGCTTTGATGCCAAATTTTCCGTACACAAAACAGAAAAAAATATGTGTGTAAAAGGTAAAATCCTTATCAATGGTTACATATTTCATTTGGTTACACAGGAAAAATAAATAAATAAAATGTGTCTTTTGACAGATTGATATGTAATTTTGCAAAAATTTTTTGTAGTTTCTAGTTTTTTCTTTTCTAACTAAAACCTTTATCAATGGTTACAGAGATCATTTGGTTAAAGAAAATATATATATATATATATATATATATATATATATGTCTTTTGACAGATTGATATGCAATATTGAAAAATTTTTTTGTAGTATTTAGTTTTTTTTTAGTAGTTAAAATTTTATCAATGGTTACAGATTTCATTTGCTTACCGAAAAAGAAAAAAGGTTTTTTGTTTTTTTGTTTTTTTTGCAGATTGATATGTAATTTTGCAAAATTTTTTTGTAGTTTCTAGTTTTTTCTTTTGTAACTAAAACCTTTATCAGTGGTTATAGAGATCATTTGGTTAAAGAAAAAAAAAAAAAAAAAAAAAAAAATGTGTCTTTTGACAGATTGATACGTAATATTGCAAAAATTTTTTGTAATTTCTAGTTTATTCTTTTGTTAGTTAAAATCTTTATCAATGGTTACAGATTTCATTTGCTTTCAGGAAAAAAAAAAAAAAAAAAAAAAAAAAAAGTGTCTTTTGACAGACTGATATGTAATTTTGCAAAAATTATTAATCTTATTCATTGAAATTACTTAAGGTGTGACTTTAATTTACTAAGTGTTTAATCAATTAATCAATTAAACTTTTATTGTTTTTTTATACAACGGAAATATGCGTGGTTTTAAAAATGGAAAATTCGATAGCTCTGAATACATAGTTGATCGCATAGTTGACATTGTCCACACGCACAAACATTTATGTAATTTTAAAATTTATTTTTATATTCTCTATTAATTGTTTGATTAGTTAGACTATATTTGATAAGAACTGTATAAAATACAATGTACCATCTTCATACAGTACCGTTAGGAAGAGAAAAAAAGTATGATGTATTTATACGAAATTTTATCTTTGATTACAACGGCAATTTACGAGATCACAATGCTATATTTTTATTATTATCATTATTTTATTCTTACTTTATTTTCAACAACTTACAAATAATAAAATACAGATTTATATAATAAAACCACCATTTAAATATTATTAACTTTTAGTGTTTTTAAGGGTTTTTTTTAGTTCTACATTTTCTTAAGAAACCTACATATTACATAAAAAAGTCGTGTTTAACCAATCGGGAATCGAACAGGGCCATCCTCGCACAATGTTGAAAGTTAAAAAGTCATTGCTGGGGAAGAGAGGGGGGGGGGAGTGAACCAGTGATGCCAGATTGGGGATTTGGTCCCCATTCTGGGGATTTTTGAGGCTTCTGGGGACAATTTTGGGGACCAAGTGGGGACTTTTTTGGGTAATTCTAAAATTTTTGGGGACAAATCTGGGGAGTTCTTTAACTTTCTGTCAATGTTGGCAACGTAATGATTTATCCCTACGACTAGGAACTTTCAATAGCTTTATTGTTATTTTGGGATTTTTTTCAAAAATTGCCTTCATTTGGGGAAAAATCTGTGCTTTCTATGGCTTAAATCTGGTTGATATATATATATATATATATATATATATATATATATATATATATTTTTTTTTTTTTTTTTTTTTTTGAGAAAATTTTTATTTTCCCTTTTTTAGTAGAAATCAAGTTGGGGATTTTTTTCGAAAAAAAACCCCCCTGATTTGGAGAAATTTGAAAAACTGTTTGGGGAAATAATTTTCGACCATCTGGCATCACTGGAGTGAACCAACAGACGACCGATACACGTCCTTATACTGTTATTTAGTAATTCACAAGCATTTTTAAACAAGTTTAATTAGTTTATTAAGTTAATTACTAAGCAACAATATGTCACGTTGATCGGTGGTTTGTAGGTAATGTTCCCACATCTTAGACGGGTGACATTATTTCAACACCAGGTTGATCGAACGCGATTGTTTTATGAGCAAATTTACAGCGCTTCATAGTGTAAAACTGTATGAGATTTTTACATTATTGCTCCTTAAAAATTCAGTCACATGATTATTTACCAAAAAAATTGAGGAAATTTTGCCCCACACGTCCTGATCTATTCTTGCATTTATTTTCTTTTCTTCTCTCTCTCTCTTTTTTTAAACTACTGATTAAAGAAGTATATAGTATACACATTAAGACATACAAATATCTGACTTATGTGTCAGAGTTAACTACAGGGATGAAACAACATCTTTAAATATTTTCCAAATAGAAATACAGTTCCCACCGCTTATTAAAATCACATTCGTTCTGAGCCAAATTGATTTTATTAACGGCCCTCTTCACTTACCGTTGCCGGAATCCTGAGCCAATGTTATTCTATGGGGAAATTTTCTTTACAAATAACTTATTAACTAATACGTATTTTTAAATTCTGTTTTCACATTCAGAAAATTCCCAACTGTTAAATTGACGAATCTTTTTTTTTAAATGTATTTTTTTTTAATTTTTAATTTTTAATTTTCAAATTGCAAAATGAAAAAAATTCACATATTGAAAATTCGTATTTTGCAGCTTCAAAATAAAATATAAAAAATTAAAAAAAGAATTTTTAAAAAAAAAAAAAAAAAGGTCCGTCAATTTAACAGCTGGGAATTTTCAGAATATGAAACCAGAATTTAAAAATATGTATTAGTTAATAAGTTATTTGTAAATAAAAATTTCCCATAGAATAACATTAGCTTCTGCTTCCGGCGGCGGTGAGTGAAGCGGGCCCTTAAGCGGCTGATTTTTATATCCGGCGAACGTTCCTACACTTATTACTTACCTGAATTTGGAAAGAAACTTCAAAAGGTGACGAATAAGGGAATTAATAAACAATATTAATTAAATTTTAATAGATAATTGTTTCTTCGATATAAATAAATTAAACGCATTCCAAGTTCCGATACATTTTCGTTTGAGGAAAATCATCATTACTTTACTAAAAGTTCACGTTGTTCTTATAAATTTAAAATATTTTCGTTTAAACCTCATGAATTATAGTAATTTTAAAATAAGAACTAGGAATTGCTTTTTAATAATTAGAAATTTAAAAAGATATCATTTCAATTCGAAGTTGTAACTTATTACTGCGTTTTGAAAAATATGTTCCTTGAAAATGTTGCGGAGATAAGTGATGGGACCTGTTTAATTTGTAACTGTGCTGCAAGTGTAAAATCTTCGAGAATGAGCAATAACGGACAGTTTGTTGTGCTTTAATATTTCTTATTAAAAAAAAAAAAAAAATTCACAATGTAAAAAAAAAAAAAAAAAAAAAAAAAAAAAAAAAAAAAAAAAATTAGGGGTGGGAATCGATTAAGAGTTTTAACTGGGTTAATCGTAGTTCATTAATCGATTAATCGGATTTTTAATCGGTTTTCATTTTTTTATATATAACTTTATTTCAATGATGAATAAAACTCTCATATTGTGTACAGTCGGTAACAAAAGTAAACGAATACTAGCAAAAATTCCTATATAAAAAAATAGAGTTAATACTGTTTTGTTAAATAAATCCTTGTCGAATCATTTTCTTAGTCAGTCTAACAACATGATTCGACAAGGATTTATTTAACAAGTTAGTTCTTCTTTATCACTTGGGACTAGAACAAAGAATGTTATTTTCTGTTTCTACTTCAATAGTTACTATCAGCAATTCTGAACATATAATAAACGCTTAAAGATATTGTGAAACTCTGTTGACATTTTCCCCATCAGAGGGATAGTGTAAACCCCAATCCCTTCTTTTCTTTTCTTTTCTATCTTTAGCATTTCCATTTTTTGATAGCTTCTTGTTTCTGAGAATACTATTGCCCTAGCCAACACTTTCTGTAGAAGACTACAGACAGGTGGTGTTGCTGCAGAATGCATATGAAGCGGCATTTTGTTTAATAACTGTCCTCCCCCTTTTCTCTCTCAACAAAAGTGCAACACCTTCTTTTGTGACGTTTTATTTTTATTTATTTTTTTATTTATTTATTTTTTGCTTTTTCATTATTTGCTGGATGTTTCTTAGAATGTTTGTTAGGAAAATACGTGAAAAAATATTTTGTAGACAGAACAGCATTTTTACTTTAATTCGTAGTTTGAAAATTTTAATCGGATTTTGAAAAATTTTAATCAAATTAATCGATTCGATTAACGCGATTAAAAAAATTGATCGGGACTAAGCATTGATCGATTAACCGAACCGATTAATCTATTAATCGGCACAGCCCTAAAAAAAAAATGTTTTAGTGTGCATAAATAATATTTTTGTCTGTTGAAGAGATATTTTTGAGTTTATTGAGATGCCGGTTTCATTAAGCGGCGGCTTTAGAAGTAATTTGTATTGATTTGCTTCCGTTCCTGGCAATTTGATCAGATTAATCGGCTGATTTTATTAACCAGTGAATTTATTAAGCGGCGGTTACTGTATTGGTTAGTTTTTAAGTTACAATTTATCATATATAAGTCAAATTTTCTTAAGAAAAAAAGGACGAAGAAAGAAAAATAATAATTTTTTTGCGTTTGTTAAAGCAAAACAGTTTTCGATACTTTAAATTCTTCTCCACAAAATAGGAAAATTCTTTACAAAAATATTCCCAAAGTAAACAACTGCATTTAGCAATAAAATTTTAAAATTGGGGGGAGTGAACAATTAATAACAAAAAATATTCATTGCTAAAACATCGGAGCATTGCAGTCACATATTAAATTATCCCATAAGGGATGCTGCCAGTTTATTTTAATTATTCTCTTATTTGTGTCGCAGACGATATGATAAACCTCTTTATGTAGTTTGCCAAAAGTGAAATGAAATTTACTGGAAATCAGCCAACCAAGAAGAAAGGACTTCATTTGAATATTCATTGTTAGGCGATGCCATTCACAAAAATGGAAAAATATTTTTGCTTGTCAATTCTGTCTAGAATATTCTATGGAGCAAGAAATATGACATAAACAATCAAGTTGGAGTTCTCTCACTAGTTAAACAAGTATTGTACGCTTTAAGTATAAACTTTTTATTTTTTATTTAAAAAAGATGGAACCACTTCTTTTACGGCAGTTATGTTACAAGAATATGATGCTTAACTTCTTACGTAGAAGCATAAATAATATTATGCAGCTAAAAACATCTTTTATGATTTATTGAATTATGAGCTGCTTTGTTAAAATACATTATTTGTTGTCATGCTTTTTTACTTGTTTTTCGAAAAGTAGTAGTGTAAAAAATCTCAAAGAATTAATTTTAAATCTTAAAAGAAGGTACTTTAGTGTAGGTTACTTTCCAGTAATGTTATATGAGCATAGATATAGTAATAAGACATAGATTGATCAGCGAGAGGGAAAAAGTGAGGCCTTATTTTTTGGGAAAAGTCACTCTAATGGCTGCCTTTCCCCGAGTAAATCACACTCACACGCAGGAATACATGCAGATAATTTAGTAAATAAAATTTATGAATAATTTATTTACTAAAGGTGAATGAAAAACTCCAGCTACAATTTCAAATTTATTTTTTCTTTTAATCTTTTTTTCAATGCTCTCTAATGGCTAATTTTAGAACTTTTTTTCGGCCTCAAAATTTTTTGTTCGATAACATGGGGATGATAGATCTCTATATATATTACTATATCTATGTATATGAGTAGTGGTCATTTTAACTATATGGTGGTTATTTTAACTTATATTTATGAGATAAGCGTTCTATTGCAGTACTTTGTTTGTAGTAACTTGTAATTCAACACAATGTATTTGGAACCTCTGAAAAAATAAGAAAGTAGTTAGTGTTTTAACTTAAATCCTATTTGTGAGATTGCTGTTTTATTGTAGTATTTTGTCGTAAACTTGTTGTACATACACATTGTACTACACAACTTAAAAAAAAAGGAGAATGCGGACTGGTATTTATTTAAATTTCCGTTTGAGAAATTAGTATACTAGTACTTTGTAGTAACCGTGTAGTACGTATAAAATCAACTACAAAGTTTTAAGAAATGAAAAAATTAACTGGTGGTTATTTATTCTTCTTTTATAAAAATAGTATATATTTGTTGTATTTTGTAGTAACTTTGTAATATATATACAATGTATTACAAAGTGAAGAAAAAAAAAAAAAAAAGCTGATTTGCATATTTAAAGATCTATTCGTGAGATTAGTGTATTATTGTAGTATTTTGCAGTAACTTTGTAATACATATACAATGTATTACAAAGTTTACAAAAAAAGATGATTGGTATTTTTATATTTCCATTTGTGTATTATTGTAGCTCTTTCAAGTAACTTTGTAGTAGATATAAAATAAATATTATTAAATTCTCAAAAAAAAAAAAAAAAGAAAAGAAAAGAAAAGAAGGAAAGAATGAAAACTGGCTGGTGTTTTCTTTTAGATTTATATTTGAGAGATTAATGTACTATTGAAATACTTTGTAGTAACTTTGTAGTACATATACAATGAATCATAAAGTTAAAAAAATGAAAAAGCTGATTGATATTTTTAAATGTGAGATTAGTGTACTATTGTAATACTTTATATAGTAACTTTCTAATGCATAAGTATTACAAATTCTCAGAAATAAGAAAAGTGGCTGGTGTTTTTAAACTTCTATTTGTGAGATTAATGTACTATTGTAGTAATTTGTAATACATACACAATATTTTTCAGTTTCTATTTGTGAGATTAATGTACTGTTGTAGTAATTTGTAGTACATACACAATATTTTTTAATTTCTATTTGTTAGATTAGTGTATTATTGTAGGATTTTTTTTTTCTAATAACTCTGCACTACACATACAATGTATTACAAAATTTTTAGAAAAAGAAAACTGACTGGTGTTTTTTTTTTTAATTTATATTTCAGAGATTAGTGTAAAATTGTTGTAATAAGTACAAAACTTTGAATAATACCATAAAATATAAGAACTCGCAGCAATTGTTTCGGGTCGAAAGTAAACACGACCCTTCGTCAGGCGAACAAGGTAGGCACGAGTCCTGCAATGTAAACAAAGCAACAGCGCATCCATTTGCGTTGCCGCTTACGCATGCCGCTACATTGCAGCTCTTTTGCCTACCTTGTACACCTGACGAAGGGTCGTGTTTTTCTTCGACCCGAAACAATTGTTGCAGATTCTTATATTTTATGGTGTTTATTCAAAGTTTTGTACTTATTAATTTTAAACGCGAGCGCTGAGGTGTGTTCTTATAACTACAACTGTTGTACTTCGTAGTAACTTTATATTACACATTACAATATATTACGAAGTTTAAAAAATAAATAAAAACTTTTATTTGTGAGATTAGTGTACTATTGCTAATCATTGTTGTACGTTTATAGTACATTAATGTATTACAAAATTTTTAGAATAAGAAAACGGATTTGTGATTCTTTAATATAATATAATATAATATAAATTAAATTTTTTACAAGATTTGTACACTATTGCAGTAATTTGGAGTAACTTTGTAATACATATAAAATGCATTACAAAGTTCACTTCATTCATTTTAGTTTAAGTTAATAAAAATAGATCCTTTCTTTTCTAACATTTCTTATTACTTTTTAAAACTTTAGCATCCTGTCTCAGAAAGTTAACTTGTGGTTATTTAAACTTGTATTTGGGAGATATTTTTCATTTTAGTTTAAGAAATCGAGCAATTTTTCTTAAAGAGGCAAAAAAACTTTCTAAAAGCAAGAAGAGACTTTAATGTTCAAGTTATCAGTTTGATAAACTTTGTAGGTTATCACTGACAAATTGTACATATAAATATTTCCCTTCATAATTTATATATATATACACACGCATAATATGTGTCTGCAGAGTGTAAAAAAAACTTCTATGAAAATCTATAATTCATAACCCACTCTTATTTACGATTTATCAAATTATTTATATAATGATAGTAATAAAATTATTAATTGATAACGTTAAAGCTTATTATTATAATATGATTGTGGTTGTGCTGCAAATTAATATATTATCTAGAAGATGCCATTTCCTTGCTTATATAATCATAATAATAATTATTATTATTATTATTATTACGCTATATATCTATTATAGCAATTAATATCTTCATTTAAACATTTTTTCTTTATTATCCTATGAATCTGGAGAAGTGGTCTTGAGAAGTGGTAGCCTCTGCTATTTCTTCTAGTTATTATTATTATTATTATTATATATAGATATATATATTTGCTATATATGATTTTATATATCAATATCTCAAAAACAACTCATATTAACTTTTTCAATATCTTTTGCTTTATATAAAGTTGTAATTCTGTATTTAATTGTTAATGATTAAATTTTGAATATTATGGTTTCATTCACAATTAATTAAACTATTCCTGGATATATATACATATTTTTTAATCTTATGGAAAATTAAAAATTTGGTAATTGATCATATTCATATGTTTCACTTACATTCCACAGTGTTACTGTATATATATATACACTGCATAAAAAAAGTAGACGGACACTTCTTTACAATTTTTTAAAACCCCGTCTTTGTTTAATAGGAAATGTCAATTAAAATTCTTTAACATGTTTATACTTATTAATCTTCATATTTTTGACAGGCAAATAAAAATATTCAATTATTTTTAATTTTAATGTAGGAAAATGCAGAAAAGAGAGATGTTTTTAAAGTAGACGGACACTGGTAAAAAACTGCAATTATCTAAGTGGGTGTTTCTTTCGGAATAACAGTTTTGCATGTACATGTACATTTGGCATTTTGCCAATTGCTAACGTGCTTGACAAGATGGTTTTACGTAGTTAAATTTCTTGGAGATGAATGCGCCATGCCACGAGGAATTCCTCTAACTGATTACCAGAAAGGACAGATTATAGCGCTGAAAAATGTTAATAAAGGCGTCAGAGAAATTAGTAGGCTACTTCTAATAAGAAAAAGTAGCATCTACGTGCTCCTGAAGCCCATGGCGTAAAGAAAAAGAGTGGCCGGCCAAAGAAACTTTCGCTTAGAGATCAAAGAAAAATTTTTACTGAGCTGAAAAAAAACTGGAGCATCAATTCCCAGAGTTCAAATAAACACAGGAATTACTAACGTAACTTCTCAGACAATTTATAACTACATTAAGCACTCAGAGCTCTTTCAATATAAGAAGAGAAAACATCATCCATGCTAGAAGGATCACCACGTGACAGAACGCCTACAGTGGGCTGAAAATCATATGTCTTGGACTACAGAATGGATATCTGTAGTTTTTCCAGATGAGAAAAAATTTAATTTAGGCGTCCCAGATGGATATCAATATTATTGGCACAGTTTGGAGAAAGAAGACGAAGTGTACTCTACTCGGCAAGTTGGTGGTGGTGGCATGATGGTGTGGCTAGCTGTTGGCTATGGTGGAAGGACAAATTTAATGTTCCTAAGTAAGAAGCAGACTCACAAAGATTATATTGAAACACTAAGCAGTGAGCTTTTGCCAATTGCGTGTGATCTTGGAGGAGAAAACTGAATTTTCCAACAAGATGGAGCGCCAATACACTCCGCTAACAACGTTAAAAAAAGGTTTCATGAGAACAACTTCAATGTTTTACGCTGGCCAGCCAAGAGTCCGGATATGAATCCTGTAGAAAACATTTGGGCTATACTTGTTAATAAAATTTATGAGGGTGGACGCCAGTATGAATCAATTCACCAGCTCAAAGAAGCTCTTACAAACATTTGGGAAATTTTCTGTCAAAAAAAGATTCAGAATCTCATTGATTCGATGCCTGACAGAGTATAGGAACTTATTAAAGCAAATGGGAGACGAACCCCTTACTAAAAACGTTTTATTTTAGAAATACAAGATGTGTCCGTCTACTTTTTTTAAGAAAAATTACAGTGCAAACATGCACCATTTTTGTTTCCTGAATTTTTCCACTACAGAATTCAAAAGAATTGAATCTATATCCAAAAAATAATAATATATGATATCTCAAGAATATAATTATATTAGAGAAATGAACCTCATATCTCCAATTAAAGAAATAAACGGCTTTAAAGTATTACAAGTAAGTGTCCGTCTACTTTTTTTATGCAGTGTATATGTATAGTTTTAAATAGAAAGTAAAAAAAAATAGGTGTAAGAGTTTCAGATATGTGCGCGTGGTTAACAAAAGGAAAATAAAAAAATGTTAATAAATACAAAAACCACTTTTAGTATCGAAAAGACACTTGCAAAATAGTACTTCATGTGAAATACACCTATCCGCTTCCTCTTCATCATATATCTGAAGAGGTTTATGTGAAATTTTGCCCTATTCTGCCATATTTTGCGAAATTTTCAAATGATTTGCGAATGATTTTCGAATAATTTGCGAAATTTTCAAAGTGGCACGTTTATGGTTAATATAGTTAATATAGTGGCACGTTTATGTTCATCCCCGCATCAAAACTGATATTTAAAAGCTGTTCTTACATCTTTACGATAAAAATATTTCTTTTCATGTACGTTTAAGTGAAATTTAGCCCTATTCTCCCGTGTTAAGAAAATCCTAAATTTCAAATAGTTTTTTAATTAGAATGTTGCAAAATGAATAGAGTTCTTACCAATGTCATAAATAATATTTTAAAACTGGTCAGACCTCTCTGCTATCATTTGTTTGTGAGATATAGTGTACACAGACTAACATACTAGCACACTCACGGCCTAACACACTAACAAACTAACAAACACCCTACAGATGGACATCATACCCATTTTTAAATTTTCCTCACACCTGAAAACGTGTAAAAAAAAAAAAAAAAAAACATAAAAAAAACGAGGTCGAAAATTTTCACGATTACCTAAGTTCCCCATACCTATAGTATGATGAGGAACTAATAATATACATAAACCGAAATTGGGGAGAATTACAAGTGGGTATAGGAACAGTTTTAATTGCACATAATTTTGTGTGTATGAGTGTGTGTGTTGGGGGGGGGCAACTACTCCCCTCAGTACTCGTTTGAATGTAGTACCGACTTTTATATAGAATTCCAGAATGTTATTAATCTTAAATGTTTATTCCAAGTTATTCGCATTAGCCGCACCACTCCTTAAAATTTATCAATCTCGATCAAAATTTTCTAGTAGTAGTTTCATATGGACTTCGGAATGCAACATTTGAATAAACTGCAAATATTTGTTTTTAAATTACGCTGATAACATACATACACAGGGATTGACGTTCAAAAACGTGATTTTAGTATTTAGGGAACCTCAAAAAGCTTAATTATTAAAAAAAAAAAAAAAAAAAAACGAAAAATTTAACTTAAAAGATAAATTATTTATATACAGGTATAAGAATTAATTTTCGCGCCTCATCAGTTTTTCTAGACAAATAAATTATCAGTTTTTCTAGACTGGTAAAATACAGTTAAGCACTTATTACATTCAGTAAAAAAGAATGTTTTTGCTCAATTATTGATGAACCTGTACATCACATTTAAATTATATACACACCACATTGTTTACTTAAATATAGTCCTATATTAATAGAACATAGTATAAGCTTAAATGCACGTCCAGCAATTTCCAAGCATAGTCCCACTACATTCTTGTTCTATTGAATAGCTTTTTAAACGAATGGTTAATAATTTTCATAGCATATTCTACACGAAATATACTTTTGTACATACAAAAAAATATGTATTCATTTCATTTGGTTTAGAGCTACCTATATAGATGTTTTACGGTACCTACCAAACATTTTGCTTATAGACGAAATGTATTTGAATTCTATTAGATGGCCCTTCCATGAAACAATTACTTGATTCAACGAAAAGTTAAGTGCAGCATCCTTATTTGATTTAAAATACAGAGTTTGGACGACTTACTGCTGTTATTTGTTCTTGAGATAACAGGCACGCACACAGACATAAGGTTAGACACAGATACACACAGACGTAAAAACATAAAGAAAGATATAGTACACACAGATCAACTGCTAAAAACACGATTTCGGATTCAGGGAACCTCAAAACGTGTAAATTTAACAAAAACTCATTTTCGAAAATTTGAATGAAAAACTTTTCTCTACCATATATATGGGTAAAAGAAAAATAATTGCTATATAATTTATTATTACAGTATATTGGTAATTATTACTACATAATTAATATTTAATTGGTATTATTCTACAAGAACAAATAAATGATTACGGAAAATTCGATTTATTTTAAAAACAACAGGATACGTTAGAAAAAAGTCGATGTCAAGACAAAGGATTTCAAAACATCGTTCATTATTCTTTTCAATAATTGAATGACGTCATATTACAGAATTGGTATTATATGAAGAAGCATACATACATTTCCTGAAAAAATATTTCACCACTGCACGATACTTTAAATGTTGATAGATTCAGCTGCAATTTAACCTTTTATAACACTGGAGGAAAAAAAAAATAATAATACTATATAAAAATGTCATTTCACAATACAAATCGTTATTTAATATTTTTTCTTCTTCTATATTTATAAGAAGAAAATATTAGATTTTAACTTACGGTTTTTAACACGACTCAATAAATTTTAGAAAACATTTGTCTGTGTATGTGAGATAGTGTTCCATGAACTCTACTTCGAAAAATTATGCACAAAATTTCATACAAATTTCTACGTATTTGCACTTAGACATACATATACATATTTACATATTTACAACTTGTGACTTATAGTTACAAAGACTTTTTGTCTCTAATGACCCTTGTGACAAAGTTACGCTAAATTTCCGTCGGCCTCCATCTTCGCAAAAAAATGGCGACCTAGACATAAATTATTGGTAAAAATCGTCCAAGAGGCGACGCGACGTTGCCGTAAGAATTCAATCACTATTTATTTTTTGTAACACTTAACAACAACAACAACAACAACAAAAACCTATATTGAAATTGCTCTAAACCTCGCTTCAGGCACCCGCTGCCAACGTCAGCTCTTTTCCCACCCGTACTATATTCGGTCCATGTTTCCACTGCCTGCAGAAAGGTCTCTCCCTGGAACTTTAGTCTGGATATTTATTGACGGCAGGTGGATCTGCTAGTATATAAGAACTACGATTTTAAAGATAACTGTATCTCAGCATCTATTAAATGTTTTAGTTTTTGAACCACGTATTTTATAGTCCTCGCTCTTTACACTATATTACCATATCATTCCGACCAATGTAATAAATAACATAAAAAGTAGATTTTTTAAAAAAGGAATTAAGTAAATGAAAACAAATAAATTTTAATTAAACTTAAATTTTAATCAATTTAATCCTTTCTATTATAAACTACCTCCCCCCCCCCCCGATAAATACTACAAAGATAAAATAAATAAATAAATAATAATAATAATAGAAAGATTTTTCTTTCAAAGGAATTAATTAGAAAAATGAAAAATACAAGGTTGTTATACTATAAAAATTATACGTGAACATAACTGTCATAAATAAGATTTTAAATTTAAAATTTAGTATATTTAATTTTTTTTACTGCATTACCATTTGATTTTCAATAAATGTAATAATAATAATAATAATAATAATCAATATATATATATATTTCGTCTTCAAATAAATGAAATATAAGTAGCGTAATAGCTGTTGCTAAGATACGCAGACGATTGAAACGAAATAATAAAAATTATAAAAATGAAACATAGAAGCGATTATTTAAAATCGAAAAAAAAAAAAAAAAAAATTCAAAAATTCAAATTCGAAATTTGAAATTCGGAAAAAAAAAAAAAAAAAAAAAAAAAAAAAAAACTTGATGAAGTTCTCAGGTACCTATCTGCCAAGTTTTGTAGCTCTTCGATAAGTAGTGTGAGCACCAGAACGCAGACAGACAGACAGACACACACACACATACACACACACACAGAGATACTTCTTTTTATTTATATAGATTATAAAAATGGAACATAGAAGCGATTATTTAAAATCGAAAAAGTAAATAAATAAAATAATTAAAAAATTCAAATTCAAAAGAAAAAGAAAAAAAAAAAAAAAAAAGAGAGAGAGAGAGAGAGAAAAGAAAAACTCGATGAGGTGCACACCTGCAGGGTCTCAGGTACACATCTGCCAAGTTTTGTAGCTCTGCAATCAGTAGTGTGAGCACCAGAAAGCAGACACATTGACACACAGACACACACACACACAGATACTTCTCTTTATTATGTAGATGACGGCATAGGAAAAAATTTCGTTTAAATGGACACGACGGGATTTATTTTGAAGGATTCACGACAAAATTAGAAAGACATAATATATAATAGTATAATATATAACATGTAGTAATAATATAATAGTATATTATATAATACAAAATAATAATAATAAATGTAATATAATAGTAAAAAGTTTATAATAGTATTATAATTTATTTTAGAATGAAGAGACTCTCTGGTAAAATGAAAATATAGAATGTCTTAGACCATTTTCATAAATATCTAAATACCATAAAAATTATTAAAAATGTGTTCAAAAAGTGTAGTTATTTTGTTTCAAAATTGGTAAATTTTTCGAAAGATTAAATTTTTATTTTTATTTTAAGAGACATACATATTTATAATTGTAGTACATTTACTAAAACAATGTATTATTTTAATATAACCAATTTAAATATCTCACATTACAACTGTAATAAGTCTTTATAAAGTCTAAAAAGTTTCACAAAAACATTTTCAGTTTATACATTAAAACATTTCAACTAGTTATATAGTTCTTCTAAGCTTTAACAACTCTTTATCGTTGAGTCTTCATCAGAGTTATAGGTATAGTAAAATTTTCCGTTAAAATATATAAGTTCAAAGAATATATAATTAAATTCAATACGCTATAAAAGGATCAAATCCACATACTATATATACATATATATTTATATTCTTTGAACTTATATATTTTAACAGAAAATTTTACTATACCTATAACTCCGATGAAGACTCAACGATAAAGAGTTGACAGCTTAGAATAACTATATAACTAGTTGAAATGTTTTAATGTATAAACTGAGAATGTTTTTTACAGTTGTATTGTGAGATATTTAAATTGGTTATAGTAAAATAATACATTGTTTTAGTATATGTACCACAATTATAATTTATACAATGTAATCAAGTAAAAATTTTACATACATATTTGTTTAAAAGACTTGCATATTTATTTCGGAATTGATATTAAAAGAAGAACTATTCTATTTTTCAGAAGACATTGTTCATTACACATAAATATGACTGAATTATATAACTGAATTTTAAAAAGTCTTCTGAAACTGTATTAATATATACAGTACTCGCCGCTTATTAAAATCACATTCGTCCAGAGCCAAAGTGATTTTATTAAGCGGCTGAGTTTTATATCCGGTGAACGTTCCTGTACACAAGCAAGAAATATTACTCTTCTAAATTTAGAAAGAAATTTCAAAAGGTAACGAATAATCAGATTAATAAACAATATTAATTAATTTTTGAAAAATAATTGATTAATTGTTATTTCAATATAATAAATTTAACACTTCCCCAAGTTCCGATGCGCTTTTCTTTGAGGAAAATCATTATTACTTTGCCGAAAGTACACGTTTTTCTTTTAAATGTAAAATCCTTACATTTATACGTCTTGCATCTTAGTTATTTCAAAATAAGAATTAGAATTATATATATATATATATATATATATATATATATATAAAAGTCACTTGTGAATCAAATTAAATTTGTAACTCATTGCAGTGTTTTAAAGTATACGTTCTTTGAAATTGCCATTGAGACAAGGTATGGGGGCGTGTTTAATATGTGACTATGCTGAAAGTGTAAAATTTTCAACAAAATATTGAAGGACTACTATGTTTTATTTTCATTTTTATTAAAAAAAAAAAAAAAAAAAGGGCAAATTAAAAATTTGTTCAGCGTGCATAAATGACATTTTTGCTGCTGAAGAGATATTTTTAATTCTATTAACCGGCGATGCTGATTTTATAAAGCGGCGGTTTTAAAATAGCTTGTATTGATTTGATTCTGGGCCTGGCAATTTGATTATATTAAGCGGCTGATTTTATTAACCGGTGAATTTATTAAGCGGCGGTTACTGTATACATTTTCTTGGTCTTTGAATGGCGAGTTTTTCGTTAAAAAGAGTAGTTAGTTTTAAAAAGAGGAATACCATTTTTGTTTGAAATTTTTAGAAATTTCTCCCGAAATTACTAGGTAAAAAAATCTAATTTAATTCTATGCACGCAATTATAACGGACAAATCGAAGGTGACCCAATGCTTTTATAACTGCGCAGACGATTAGACATAAAATTTAGATCATTTCATTTTTGGAATTTCTCTATAATATTTGGATTCATGGTGGCAGTGAAAAATGCTCTTTGAATTAAAAAGAGAGAGACAGTATTTATAGGAAATTTATTCTTAATTCATGAATAAATTGATGATTCAAATATATATATTATCTTATCTGGTCCGCATTGCAAGTAGTTTTTCCAAAACTAGAAAAGAGTGAATCAGGAATTTTGTTTTTCATTCAAACGCAAAAGATAAACTACGTATATCAGAACTCTAATACTGTACCAGTGACGGTTATGGATATTTTTGAAGTTTTTAAATGCATCGGCTAGCGAGAATCGATTAATAAAATGAACGTGACATAGATTAAGAAAATTTTAAGTACTTAATTTCGTTACCTTGACACATTTTTTATTTAATACTACTTAATATATATATTTTTTTCATTCAATGTAAACGTGTTTAACTTAAATTGTAAGATTAAAAAAAAAAAAAAAAAAGCGTGTGGTATTTCACTGAAAATTCTTTATGTAAATGGAGAGGTTTCAAGATAGTTATTTATAGAAGTTTTTAATGGAAAATAAATCGGAAACATCTAGATTAAAAACTAAATAAAATAAAATAATGCACGAAAAAATTTGTTACACATTGAAGAGTGTATTAGTTTTGCCCGAGAATATCCTTGAGTAATTTTTTTGAACAATTTCAAATAAGTTACTATGCCATCGTTTTCAAAAATATATTCATAACCTTTTTTAATGAAATAGTGACTTGTATGCACACAGGCAAGGATTTATATCTTTATCAAAGCATTTATTTATTTATTTATTTATGTTGCGTGTCTGTGATGTATGTATATGCATAGCATAGCCCGTATAGCATGAAGGCATAGAGGAAAAACGCTACATTAGCAGTTTTATTACTGAAAAATTTTGAAACATGTTATTTTAACAGTTTTATAGGATTTTTCTTAAGTACGTATATTATGTTATCGATTAATTATTTATGTTTTTTTTTTTTTTTCCAAGGATAGACATATTTTAATTTTGAAAAAAGAAATCCAAAATAAGTCATGTAATGTATTTACAAAAAAAGGTATTTACATTTTCAAATGAAACATGTGAATGCTACAAAAAGGGAAAATAAAAGATTTAAAGAATTAAAAAAAAAAAGTGTTCTGCCTTTTTTTTTTCTTTTTTAAATAATATAATTGCTATTATTAATTAATTAATTAATTAATTAATTAATTAATTTTTCAGTTTTCATTTTTAATGTTATCTATATATTAATAGGCAAGCATAAAATTTGTTGTCCCTTTTTAACATATTAATTAGGGGAGTAGAGATTTGAGAATGGTATCATTCGAAAGGTATGGTTAGCCGGAAGGTGCGAATACAAATATTATTTTCTTACGATGTCAAGAAGGTATTTAAAAATACATTTATTTTTTATGCATTTTCCCCCATTTTTCCCTTTTATACACGTATTCCTTTACATTAAAAAAATACCTAAAAGAAGAAAGTTGTTGAATCTGGCAATTTCATAAAGCTCAAATAAAACCATAGACACAGTAATTTGTATAATGTAGCATCACTATACGCAAGCGAAGTGATGAAGTCACTGTCTGTCCATGGAGCCATGAAAAATATTTTCTATGTTAATTGTCCATTGGATTTTTTGTAAAAAATTATTAAAAAATAACGGAAATTATCTGCCGATTTTAATTCCGATATTTGGGTATAGTTCTATATAAGTTACTGTCTACATGTGTTTGATTGAGTTATTTTTTCTGTAAAATTGATAAAATTTTAATTTAAAATCACAAAACTCCAGAAAAAAAATGGCAAACTTCCAGTTTCGAATGTAAACATAAACATTTTATTTCAAAGGGTGTTATTTAAACAATAAATATTCAACTAATATACTAAATATAAGGAAAATGGATTTGTTACTAACTGCTGCATGTATAAGTAGACGATACGGAAAAAATTCCGATTTCCGTTTTTTGCTGAATATACATGTTTTGAGCTTTCTTTACGTTTCAATTGACTGAAATTGGCTACTTATTTTTTAAAAAAGTGTCTTTATTGCTAGCTTTTGTGGGTAGAAGAAGCAAGTAGAAGATACACAAAAACTTCTGATTTCCGGTTTTCGATGAATTTACACGTTTTGAGATTTCCTTGCATTTTAATTAAGTGAAATTGACTACTTATTTTTATTTTTACTTTCTTCTATATGTAATATAGAGAAAGTATTGGATTCGTAAAAATTTTCGACCTCGGATTTTTGATGAATTTACACGTTTTGAGAGCTGTAGAACACGATTTGACCATTTTTAGAAAATGTCTGTCTGTCTGTCTGTCTGTCTGTCTGTCTCTGTGTGTGTGTGTGTGTGTGTGTGTGTGTGACAAAATTTTGTGGCAACTGTATCTCAAGAACTACTGCACAGAATTTCATACAAATTGGTATGTAGTTGTACCTTGACATAAATTAGTGCCTATCAACTTTTGGTAAAAATTGTCTTACAGGTTGCGTTGCCATCCCGCTTTTTCTAAATTTTTAGCATGGTGATATAGGACAAAATTTTGTATAAATGTGCATAAAGAGAATTATTTTTTAGTAATCATTATGAAATTTACAAGATTTATTTAAAATAGAGATAATCAACTGGGAAAAAAATTTTGTATGCGTAGGAGCCTCGCCACCCCCCGTGGGGGGGGGGAAGTCCCCCCTCGAGGGGAGTAAATTTTCAAGATGGGTATCTTTCGAAATGTCTCGTCAATACCTTTAAAACGAATGGTTGAACTATAAATCTGTGATAATTTAAAACAAAGTTATCGATTTTTTTTACTTTTAACGAAAAAAAACTTTGAAAAAAATCGTTTTTTTTTTTTTAAACGAAATTTAACCAGAATTGGTTTTTAGTTGGCCCCTGACATAAACTGAGGCTGATTAGATTTGGGGATCAATCGCTCAACAGGTGGCGCTGTGATCGTATTTTTTCTAAATTTTTAACATGGCAATATAGGAAAAAATTTCGTATAAATGTACATAATGAGAGTTATTCTTAACCTGTGATTGTGAAATTAATATGAATTATTGATAATAGTAGTAGTTAATTAGGGAAAAAATTTGGGGCATCGCTTTCCCCCCCCCCCTAGGGGGTTGTAAATTTTCAAGATCGGTATCTTTCGAAAGGTCTCGTCAATACCTTTAAAACGAATGGTTGAACTATAAATATGTGGTAATTTAAAACAAAGTTATCGATTTTTTTTACTTTTAACGAAAAAAAAAATGAAAAAAATTCGTTTTTTTTTTTTTTTTTTTTTTTTTTTTTTTTTTTAATATTGTTACTGCGTGAATTTGTGTAGGAAAATATAGAAGGAAGTCTTGTGGTGGCCACAACATACTAGTTTAAAAAGTGGATTTATTATTCTTTCCTCTGCATATATAAGTAGAAAATATAAGATTCAGAAAATTTTTAGATTTTCGGTTTTCGATAAAGTTACACGTTTTGAAATCTCCCGAACTCAATTCGACCATTTTTGAAAATATCTTTTTTTTTTCTTTTTTTGTTCAAACACTGTACTTTATAAACCAATCGAATTAATTTAACAGAATTTTATACTTGGTTGGGCCTTGGTTTGACATGGTATCTATTAGCTTCTGGGCTGTATCACACAACAAGGGGCGTTTTCGCGTTGCGATTTTCTCTCATTTCAGGAAAGGCTAACATCTACAAAGAGAAATAGTTATATTAAGTAAAACTCTGCTGATTCAGTTAGAGTGAATATCGGCAAACAATTACCGCAGCTGTGTTGCAATTGCATTCCGTTTAGGACAAGTCAATAACTTTGCTTTGCCTCGCTTTGCAAAAAATATGGTCGAGTTTCGACCACTGGGCGATACTAGTGTAAATAAATCCGCTTGTTTCATCAATTTATTGCTAAATTTTTTAAAAATGTTTTTTGCTGATAATAATAATAATAATAATATTAATACAGTGAAACTTGAATAACTCGAACTCGTTTAATTCGAAATTCTGGATAGTTCGAATTTTTTACTCGGTCCCTTGAATTTTGTATTAAAGTAAGGCTAAAAAATCGTGGATAATTCGAATTCTATTTTAGATAATTCGAATTTTTCATACGATTACCTTTAAAACATTACAGTAAAATTTGTTCCCGAGATTTTTCTCGGCTAAAGTGCATTATTTATTTTAAGTCTTTCAAAAGAAGGATATAAGGAAATACAAGAGAAGCCCCTACCTAGTGCATCAGAAGCTATGGTGCACATACATGAACTTCGAAGTTGTTTTGAATTGAGAGTCATGTCTAATGTAAAAGATTCTATTTTTGTACCAATTGATAGGTTGAAGGTTTCATATGCTACGACACAAAGACTGTACTTAAAGAAGAAATGAAAAATATCTGACTAATTTTTAAAAAGTGTGGAATAATTAAGCTCGTAAAAAATATTGATTTACTGGGAGAAAAAAATGTAGCAGTATTCTTAGGTATAAAGTTTATGCGTTAAATCGTTTATCGTAGAGTTTTAATTTTTTAATTTATCTCTTCTTTTTGACAAAATAGTATATGTAATTCGAATTTTTGGATATTTCGATATTTTTTTCTGGTCCCTTAAACTTCGAATTATCCAAGTTCTACTGTAATAAGGAATAAATAAATTAATTAAAATAGAAATTCTCTGTGTGATTATTGGAGAAGAAAATATTTTTAAAAGTAATTTTGTTTCCAATTCCACCTTCCTCTCCCCCTTTATTTGTTTGCCACCAAAACTAAAAAACACCTATCACATTTACCAAATATAAATAGTCCTGATACAAAATCGTTACCAGTGCACACTAAGTTTTATCCTAATTTTTCTAAAGAGAGCAAAAAACAGTCTGCGAAAGACCGACAGCCCCGGGCCGAATTTGCGAAACGATCTTCTGATTGAGCAGGAAGAGGTCGCCTTACATCGGGGCCAAAAGGGGCACACCCGGTGGTATTGGGTAACAAACTTGAGGACTGAGGAAGGTGTGATATCTGGATCTGAAATTCCTGATTTTTCGTTTGCTTGTTTGTTTATTTATAAAGAATTTTGCAGCCTTGAGGACGCATGAAAAAACTTTTGTCTAAATATATCATGATAAAAAAAAAAGTAGTCGATCTAGTAGTTGTATGTGACCATCAATCATTTTGACATGTTTTGATACTGTTTATTTATTTGGTGCCGATTAAATAATTATTAGGGGCGATTGACGAACGATAATTCTCCGTAATTGGTAAATCTGATACTGTGGAGCCGTTTTCAAAATTGTTCTAATTTTCTTCATTCGAGTTAACCCTAGCTGCCAATATTTTAATTTACTCCGGAGTATTTTTAGCCTCTCTTCTATTTCGCACCACTTTATTTGTAATAATCTGGTGTGTCACTCACACGACTTTCTCTTACCCTGAAATTTAATACTATAAATACAGGTTGCAGATTAAGAGGTAAGATAACGAGTATTGTTATGTAAACCTGTGTTAAACAATTCAAATTAGGCTTCGGAAGAGTTTTATATGATAGTTAGTTCTGTGTGAGGGGAGCTACCGCCCCCTCAACCCCTCGTTTCATTAATACACCTACATTTATATAAAATTTAGTTTGGTTATTAAAAAACAATTTATTAAAATTATTATTTAAAAAATTATCTTTTATGATAATGCAGACGATTTCCATAATAGAGAAGTAGTATAACACTAAATAAATAAATATATATGTATATAAAGTTGAATTTATTCTCAATATTACATTTTTTTTTTTTTTTTTTTTTTTTTTTTTTTTGAAAATGAAGAAAATCGATAACTTTATTTTAAATTATCGCAGATCGATGGTTCAACCATTCGTTTTAAAGGTATTGGCGAGCTCTTTTGAAAGATACCCATCATGAAAATTTATTCCCCTCGAGGGGGGACTTACCCCCCAGGGGGGAAGGCGGGGCTCCAACATAATTTTTTGTCCAGTTGACTATCTCTATTACGATATATATATATATATATATATATATTCGTTTCATTTGGTTTAGTGCAGTCTATAGATGTTAAACTCTACTTACCTGCAATTTCCCCCATAGACGTAATGTATTTGAATACTTTTGAGTGTCCCTGTACACGAAACATTTGCTTCATCTCAACGAAAAGCTTACTGTAGCATCCCTATATGATACACATATAGAATACCAAGTTTGGAATTTCTGCTACTATTTGTTCTTGAGATATGCTGATAACAGACACACAGACCATTCTTTAAAAACATGATTTTCGTATTCAGGGGATCTCAGAACATGTAAATATAACAAAAACTCATGTTCGAAAATTTGACCCTGAAACAATACTTTTTTGACCCTATGGGTAAGAGAAAGTAAAAAACATTTCTTCAGTATATAACATCGATAAGATAAGAAAAAATTACTTTTAAAAAACAAGTGGTACGAAATAAAGGCGGAACTAAAAATACTCTGGAATAAATTAAAATGTTGGCAGGTATGCTTTATCTCATGACGGTACTTTAAAGTATTATTAATACAAAAGGCGTATAAAACTGAAGTTATTGGAGAAATGTCAAAGGTATTTATAAGAATAAAACGTATATACCTCAGTTTAATCTCACTACATGGCGATAGCGAAAACATGTAGCCCTTTTTATTCAAGAAAGAATTTTATAGTGTTACCGCTGATTTTAATTGACATTTTTCTCGATTTTCACATGCGTTATAATTAACTCCTATCTTACGTCAAGAGTCTGTCACCAATCCTAGAAAAAATATGAGGGATATAAAAAGTAAATACTTAATAATAATAATAATAATAATAATAATAATACATTTTTCTAATGTGTGTAGCAAAAAGTAATATATTCTAGGATGAATTATGGCTGATCATGTTAATCACTTAATTTATAACCTGAAATCTTTCATTAGTTATTATGAAGTTGATTTATATATACAAGGTATTCCCTAACACGCAGAAAAAGTAACTTTCATTCCCCCCCCCCCTTTTTAATTCATAATATACAGGGCCGGCTATAGTATGTGATGTTCCAAATAAGTTTATTTAATAATGATTCACTTACTGATCGTTTCTATAGTAACAATCGGTAATTAAGTACTTTAAATGTGTAATTTTGAAGTCAGTTTTTTTTTGTTTTTTTTTGTTTCGTGTTTGACCTATATAGGTTGGTTTTAGTAGATTTTTTGACTTTCTGTTACCCATATAATAGTAGAGAAAGTATTTGTTTAAGATTACAATTTTCGAATCTGAGTTTTTTCTTTGATTATGCGTTTTTAGGTCTCTTAAATACGAAAATCAAGTCTTTATCGATTGGTCGGTTCATCCGTGAGCATATTAATTACCAGCATGACTGAAAAAAAAAAAAATATATGTAAAGATAAAGATAAACTAGTATGTTATGGTCACCACACCACATGACTTTCTTCTATATTTTCCTATACAAATTTACTCAGTAAAAATAATTTAATAAAATTATTATTTTAAAAAAATATCTTCCATGATAATGCAGAGGATTTCCATTTCGAGAGGTAGTATAACACTAAATATATATATATTAAAAAAAAAAAAAAAAAAAAAAAAAAAGAAGTCAATTTTATTCTCAATATTACATTAAAAAAGAAAAAAGATGTTAAAAATGAAAAAAATCGATAACTTTATTTTAAATTATCACAGATCGATGGTTCAACCATTTATTTTAAAGGTATTGGAGAGCTCTTTTGAAAGATCTTCATTATGAAAATTTACTCCCCTCGAGGGGGAATTTCCCCGGAGGGGTAGGCGAGGCTCCTACATACACAATTTTTTTTCCCATTTAACTATCTCTATTACAAATAATTCTTTTAAATTTCATAATAATTATTAAAAAATAATTCTCTTTATGCACATTTATACAAAATTTTGACCTATACTACCATGTTAAAAATTTAGAAAAAAAAAAAAAAAAAAAAAAAAAGGAAAGCAAACTCAAGCGTTGGAAAATTTTTACCAAAAGTTGATAGGCACTTATTTATGTCAATGTGCAACGTAACTACATACTATTTTGCATGAAATTCTCTGCAGTAGTACTTGACATACAGTCGCCACAAAATTTTGTCACACACACACAGACAGACAGACAGACAGATATTTTCTAAAAATGGTCAAATCGTGTTCTACAGCTCACAAAACATGTAAATTCATCAAAAACCCGAAGTCGAAAATTTTTATGAATCCAATACTTTTATAGGAAGTTCAAGCTTGGAAAGTTCTCTAATTAATTTGAATTAATTTTATTTAATTTAAAAATCGCCATAAACGTTTTATGTACAGGGTGGTTGTAATTAAACTTCCCCTATAAACAGCATCCTATAGTACAAACAGGTGAACGGAATGCAACGAAATTTCGTATATAGACTATACATGAGATGCGCTCATAGAATTTCAAAAAAAAAAAAAAAAAAAAGTTCCAAAAAGTTCACCAGAGGGCGTCTTTTCCTGAAAAACATTACATTTAACATAATAAACGACCAAAACGGAACACAGCAACAATATTAACAATCCCGAACAAGAATTATGAGTAATAAAATGTAAAACCGGGAAAAGCTGTCAGTTCTAGGAAAAAAAAAATGTCGAGATTTGCATGCTTGCGAAGAAGAGGAAGCTTTATGCAAAACAGCGTACTGTTATTTTTTTCCTTACATTTACTTAATGTGGTTCGATGACAAGGTGAACATAAACTAGTCAAAATATTGCTTCTGTATTTCGTTTCGGTCGTTTATTGCGTTAAATTTAATGTTTTTCTGGAAAAAGTGCCCTCTGGTGGACATTTTGGAACTATTTTTTTTTCGAAATTCCGTGAGCGCATGTCGTGCATAGTCTATATAGCAAATTTCGTTGCATTGCGTTCACCCGTTTGCGCTGTAGGATATTGTTTATAGGGGAAGTTTAGTTATAACCAGACTGTATATGTCGATATAATATTGAAACTGGGAGTCAGACAGACAGACGCAAATAAAACTACTTCTAATTCTAGAAGAGTAAGAGAAAGTATTGTGAGTTTTAGATGAATTTATATTTCACGATTTAAATGTCCTCGTTAAATATGCCGTAAGATGCCCATTTTTATTTCCACAACAGGATTTCATTTATAAAAATATATTCTGCACTGGTGGACAAAATTAAAGCAACAACTTGTTTTCTCGTTTTCTTCTTTTGCATATAATTTTTAAACAAATAAACATATGAACATAAAATTTGGATGGCCTGTTCGTTATCATATTATTAACCGAATTTTATGTAACTTTAGCATAAGAATAATTTTTAAGCTAACAAATATTCATTTTTCTCTCAAAAGTAAGCTTTGAAAGAAATGAAAAATGTTAATAATTTTTGGAAAGGAACACTTAATGAAAAATGGTCATAAGGATGGCTTACAGATAGGTGAAGATGCATACGCATCCATATGTTAGATTACAACCAAAAAAAAAAAAAAAAAAAAAAAAAAAACCTTTCTACCTGTATTCATTTTTCCGTTTCTTATTTTTTCTTCTTCTTTTCGCATGCAAATAGCTTAATATATATATATATATATATATATATATATATACATATAAGCATGAAAATTGGATAAGATGTTCATTAAAAAATTATTTATCGACATCATTATTATTCTTACTTTACAAATTATTAATTATATTTTTTTAAAAGTCCATTATAAAAGTAAAAGAAAAGTTAATACAGAAAGAAAAATCGAGATTTAGTTTAACATTTCAAGGCATGTGCGTCTTTACCTATCTCTCATGCATCCTTATGGGCCCGCTTCACTCACCGCCGCCGGAAGCCGAAGCTAATGTTATTCTATGGGAAATTTTTCTCTACAAATAACTTATTAACTAATACATATTTTTAAATTCTGTTTTCACATTCTGAGAATTCCCAGCTGTTAAATTGACGGACCTTTTTTTAAAAATTATTTTTTTAATTTTTAATATTTTATTTTGAAGCTGAAAAATACGAATTTTCAAAATGTGAATTTTTTTCATTTCGCAATTTCAAAATAAAATGTTAAAAATTAAAAAAAATAAATTTTTTAAAAAGGGGTTTCAATTCAACAGTTGGGAATTTTCTGAATGGAAAAACAGAATTTAAAAATATGCATTTGTTAATAAGTTATTTGTAAAGAAAATTTTCTCATAGAATAACATTGGCTCGGGCTTCCGGTGACGGTAAGTGAAGAGGGCCGTTAATGCCATTTATCATTAAGGTGTTCTTTCCTAAAATTATTGAAATTTTTCATTTTTTCCAAAGCTTACTTTTGAGAGAAAAATGAATATTTATTAGCCTAAAAATTATTCTTATGCTAAAGTTACATAAAATTCGGTTAATAATATGATAACGAACAGACCATCCAAATTTTATGTTCATATGTTTATTTGTTTAAAATTTAAAAATTATGTGCAAAAGATGAGAAAGAGAAAACAGGTTGTTGCTTTAATTTTGTTCACCAGTGTATATACTCTTTATAGGACTAAAACTTAGCATTCATTTTAGAAATACCTGTAAAATTCTATTCTTTTTATCAATATAATCCCTTTGTTTGGTGCGACTTCTTTTTTAAAAACTTATGTTTTGTGACGATCACCAAATTTTCTTCTATATTTTCTTATACAAATTGAAGTATTAGTTTATATATATATAAAAAAAGGCACTACTGCATTTTACATAATAAAAATAAAACTAGTACGTGGTGGCCATCACAAAATTTTATCCTATATTTTCTTATGCAAATTCACTCAGTACAAATAATTTACTGAAATTATTATTTATTAAATTTATTTTCTACGCAAACCTGGGCGAAGTTTTCGCATTTTATATCTTTTCTTATTTACCTTTAAAATTTGAAACCTGTAAGTATTATACCAATTTTACCACCTATTAAAACTTTAATTTACCAGAAGCCAAATTATTATTATAACCAAATGAATATTGTGCAATGGACCATATTCCCACTTTGGGTTCGAGGCTACAAGAATATCAGCTGGTTAGGGAAACAATCCTCAACTCTACCGTAACAAAACATTGTGGCTTGCAAATTTTTATCTTGCAATATTATTTCAAAGAGTTACAGATTATATGAAATTGAAGTAAGAGTGATATAGTGATACCTTTGTTTTGTTTTTAATCCAGTTTTAGTAATATACTTTAATATTAATCAACATATGTAATATTAAAAGTTGCCGTGTGAACTGTGGCGATCTTAACATATTTAAATGGATGTTCCATTTAGTAAATTCCTTTATTAAAGTGATTGAAATTATAATTATTTAAGCTTTGATGTCTATATATATGTGTGTGTGTGTGTATAAAATGTTCTTATTAATCTTTTATTCATTATATATATGTATGTGTGTGTGTGTATACATAAAATGTTCTGCAATTTTACGATGTGGAATAGTCTTAACTTTATCATTCGATTCAGATGTTTACATTTCTCTTTTGTTCTTGTTTGAACATTATTATTAAGTTTCACTGCAGAAATATTTAGGAAAATGCTATGCGTAACAATAAAATGGCATCTTGAATCTAATTTGTTTACAAAATATCGGCCACGTGTTCGGCGATTTTACCTACGGTGACGTCACAGGAATATTGTCTATAGTGAAACCAGAATCATTCAAAGAAAAGTTTCAAAATAAAATTCATGGTTGACGACTCAGTTTTCATACTTCCGTAGACAGTAGAGTTTTAGCAAAGGACCTCCATGACGCTTTTTAAGTTTTTATCGCCAAGAATGCAATGACATTTTATTTATTTTGGCGTAATTAAAAAAAAAAAAAAAAAAAAAAAAGACTTTTTTGATTATACTCTTTATGATTACGTTCTTTAGTCAATTTATGAAGATAATTCATATTCTGTTTAAATCTTTAAAATATTACTAGGTTTAAAATGACGCTTGCGAAGATTCTGAAGAAATAACTTTTGAAAATACATTTTCCATAAAATAATGCCATCGTACAAATGTCGTCATGTTTTCTTATTATCTTGAGCTTAGTCCGCGTGCTTAAACATTGTTCATTTTTAAATATTATTTTTTATCCTCGCGTATTTTATTAATTTCAACACTATCGTATCGTTTCGACAAAAATTAATTGGAATTGGTCCACGTTAGAGAAATATTATATAGATGGGGGATGCAGACATTTTTTTTTTCTCATAGAAGTACAGTAAACTACCGATTATCCGAAAGCGGATTATCCGCGGACGCAGGAAAAGGGCTGAATCAAGAGAAAGGGTTTTCACAACAAAAAATTAAAATAAATTAATGCTTTTTTTTTCTTTCTTTCTTTTTTTTTTTTTTTAAGAAAAAATATATAAATATGAAGAATTATGTTGCTTTTGTTTTTTTTTTTGTACAGAACAGTACGCTACCAGACATAAAGTAATAAAATAAGGCTTTTTATATTCCTTCGAAATCATGTTATGTAAAGAGTTTCTTTTTCTTCTTTTTTTTTTTTCTTTCTTTCTTTCTTTCTTTCTTTCTTTTTTTTTAAGCTTTTTATCATTTTCCCACAAAGTAGAATAATGTTTATGAACTCACTTCATCTCGCGATCTGCCTATCAGTAAGTACTGTTATCCGCTGAAATATGCGTGGATGGGCATGAAATCGATATACATTGTTTATGTTACCGACAGGATGTTTCCTATTGAAAATGGTGTACGTAGCATTTTATATCGTTTATTGAGACGGGGAAAAAATCTAATACACGGATGTTAATTTTATGAAGTACGTTTTACTGGTTTTATATTAAATGAAATATAGCGGCAGTGATGCCAGATTGGGGATTTTGTCCTTATTTTGGGGATTTTTGAGGCTTCTGGGGACAGTTTTGGGGACCAAATGTTTGTGGGGACTTTTTTGGGGAATTCTAAAATTTTTGGGGACAAATCTGGGGAGTTCTTCAACTTTCTGTCATTGTTGGCAACGTAATGATTTATTCCTACGACCAGGGATTTTCAATAGCTTTATTGTTATCTGGGGAATTTTTTTTCATGAATTGCCTTCATTTGGGGAAAAATCTGAGCTTAAATCCACTTAAATCTGCTTGATATATTATATATATATATATTGAAATAAAATTTATTTTCCCTTTTTAGTAGAAATCAAGTTGGGGATTTTTTCGAAAAAACCCCCTGATTTGGGGAAATTTGAAGACATGTTTGGGGAAATAATTTTCGACCATCTGGCATCACTGGAGTTAATATACAGGGTGGCCGAAATTAAACTGATAGTGCTCACAGTGTTCTGTAGCACTATCTGATTGAAGAATAGCCCCTAACTGTGTAGGAAGATTAACACAAGACAGGGGACGAAGAATTCTAAAATAAATAAATAATTAATTAAAAAAAAAAAAAAAATTAAAAAAATAAATTCCAAAATTTACCACTAGGGAAATATGTGGCACTGTTTTTCTAAATAAAACTTTTCTTTCACAAGGAAACACTCAAAAGGTGTCGTCTTCAAAGAATATTGAAAAAAATATATGTGATTCTACTCTTCATAAAATACCAGAAAATGAAAAAAAATATCGTCTGAAATGAATTACAGCGACCACAAAAAATTATGAAAATTAAGAATTTTGGGCGATTTAGCGCTGTTAGGCGATAAGTTCGCCAGCACCGAGATTGCTTGTACGAACAGAACCGTGTTTTGCTTTTCCGCCAAGTACTCAAAATCAATCGCCTAAAAGTGTGAAATCTCCAAATACGCTTAATTTTCATAATTTTTTGTGGTCACTGTAATTCATTTTAACCGATAATTTTTTCACTTTCTGGTGTTTTATGAAGAGTAGAATCACATGTATTTTTTCAATATTTTTTGAAGACGACACCTTTTGAATATTTCCATGTTAGACATTTAAAACTTTCAGAATAGCTCGGAACCCGATGACAACACATTACTTGAAGCCCGATTTTCGAATTTTTGATTAGTTTAATATTAGATTTAATATTAGTTTGATTTAGTTTTATATTAAAATTTTAAAAAATCTTAATACATAAAAATTTTTACTTGAGAAATAAACAATCCTTTTGGCTAACAAGGAAACATTCAAAAGGTGTCGTCTTCAAAAAATATTGAAAAAAATATATGTGATTCTACTCTTCATAAAACACCAGAAAGTGAAAAAATTATCGGCTGAAATGAATTACAGCGACCACAAAAAATTATCAAAAATAAACATATTTGGCGATTTCACACTATTAGGCGATTGATTTTGAGTACTTGGCGGAGAAGAAAAACACGGTTCTGTTCGCACACGGCAATCTCGGTGCTATCGAACTTATCGCCTAACAGCGCAAAATCGCCAAAAATGTTTAATTTAGATAATTTTTTGTCGTCGCTGTAATTCATTTCAGCCGATAATTTTTTCACTTTCTGGTGTTTTATGAAGAGTAGAATCACATATTTCTTTTTTCAATATATTTTGAATATTTCCTTGTCAGACAAATTAGCACGGTGTCTTCAATTTCAAAGCAATAAATAAGGAAAAATCAGTATTTAGACGCAGCCGTGTTTACTCATAGACATGCACGCACATACACATAAATACATAACTGTAATAATAGTAAATTTGAATTCAAATAACCTTACAGTCAAATTTGTTTCATTGATGCAATACTTTTCTTACATAGTATATGTTTGTAAATTTAAAAAAAATAGCTTGTACTGTTATATGATACATGATTTTTTCTATATACATATATATATTTCAAATTTCACATCGAGACATTTCCACATCTGGAAATATGTTCTGTAGTTTAACGATTTAATATCAAATAGAAGATCTTCAAATATTATTTGCAGGTGACCTAAATCTTTTTGAGTGACAAACGTGATCATAGAAATGAATGACAGACGATTATCAGAAATAGAACGGGTGAAAAATTACCAATTCCAATGACATTTCAAAACCGTCACCGAAAACTATGTGTCTCTGAAGTAAACCTTTTTTAATATTTGATACCTTTCAGTTGAGGATATAATTATCTCTCTATAAAAAAAGATAATGATCCTTAAAAAAAAAAAAAATAATAACTGCTTAAAAGACTGTTAAATGACGCTAATTATCAGCAGCAAAAAAATTATGTCAGTAACCGAAAGGTAGTTGTAAAGATTTTAAATAATTTTTTTTTCATATATTTGTACTGATAAGTATAAAGGATTTAAGTCCATATTCTTGATTTTTCAGGAGACGAGAAATAAAGTTAAACTAACTAAAAACTAATCAGAAGAATCGATTAGGAAAAAGGGATTATGTTGGTTTATACACTTTATACCATTCAGTGATTGTCAATCTTCATTTAATAAAGGGAAAAAATTGAATTAAATATTTTATACCAAACATGAATGCTAAATTTCTGACTTGAATATTTTTTACCAATGGATTTTCTCAGAGACTAAATGACATGGATTTAAATCCTTTATACCAATCGATAGAGAATTTTTTTTCTGAGTCTGACTATGTACTTAACTCAAAATCGACATTTTTGGACTTAAATCCTTTATACTTATCACTACAGATATTTAGGCAGTTGCTTGAAAAAAAATTATATCTAGTACACAAAGGAAACGCAATGTCATTTTTTATACACACATATATTTTTTTTTTTCTAGCTTTTAACAGTTTTGAAACATTAATATATATAATGATCCTCATCTGTCATTCACGATTCCGGTTTACACCGCTTCAAAACAGAGAGTTTTGGCAGCCATTTTTTTTTTCCCCGTTTGTTCAATTTAACTTACGAAAACATACATATCATTTTCATACATGTTTTGTATCGCACATATTGTTACTTATTCCCTCTATAACCTTGAAAAACTATTCAATTGTAATGTTTAAATGTTTAATTAAATATAACGGATCACTGGCTATTATAAACATGAACCTATAAATAGAATTATGTAACTTCATGATTATAAACAACGCAATGCCAAATAAAAACAAACATAAACTGTTGCCATTCAGAAAATACAAATTCCAAATGGACAGCTCTTTAATTGCGAATGAACAACTCTTTGACTGTTTCATTAAAAAAAACGCTTAAAATATTTCTAAAACATATGGACAATATTCCTGTGACGTCACAGTAGGTAAAATCGCCGAACACGTGGCCGATATTTTGTAAACAAACTAGATTCAAGATGCTATTTTATTGTTACGCATAACATTTTCCTAAACATTTCTCCAGTGAAACTTAATAATCAGATATCTGTTCAAACAAGAACAAAAGAGAAATGTAAACAACTGAATCGAATGATAAAGTTACGACTATTCCATATCGTAAAATTGCAGAACATTTTATGTATACACACACACACGCATATATATATAATAAATAAAATATTAATAAGAACATTTTATTACCAGCTGATATTCTTGTAGCCTCGAACCCGAAGTGGGAATATGGTCCATTAAAGCCTTAAAAATCTTAAAATATTTGTAAAAACATATTAAAGTCTTTAAATATTTTTATCAAGCTTCATTATTTGTTTACATTGTAAGGTATGATTGGCGTCGAGTTCAGTACGTAAATGTCGCCAGTTGATTTTAGTTTTGAAATTAGTGTAAAGTTATAGTTGGGATAGAATGTTTGGTTGGGCAAGTAAAGGTCACCAGTTGAAATGAGTATTGAAAGTAGGGTTGTCTAAGGTGATAATGTCGATTCAAGGTAAAATGTTCGGTTGAGAATGAGAAAGTCCCTAGCTGGATCCTGGATATTTTGGCGATGTTGTGGGTGAGATAGCTGGTTGAGAGTATAGAGTAGAGGTGAATTTGGGTTAGCATGGAGTGTCTGTAATTATTAGATAGTTAGTTAGAAAATACGCAAGCAAAGTGATGACGTCACTGGGCGTCAGTGGATGCAAGAAAATGATTTCCTATGTTAATCGCCCATTGGATTTTTTGTAAAAAATTATTAAAAATTGAGAAAAATTATTTCCCGATTTTAATTCCCATATTTTGGTATAGATATGTATTAGTTATCGTGTGCATGCGTTAGATTAAGTTGTTTTTGCTGTAAAATTGATAAAATTTAAATTTAAAATTTCAAAACTTTAGAAAAATAAAATAGCAAACTTCCATATTCGATTGAAAACATAAGCATTTCATTTCAAAGGATGATATTTACACAATAAATATCCAACTAATATACTAATTAAAAGGAAAATGATAATTTGAAGTCAAATTTGTTTTCAAATGTCTAAATAAAGTGTCTGATATAAGATACTCATATGTTGCAGCGGAATAGATTTAATATATCTGTCATCCTTGGCGGAAAAAATATATCGCCAAATTATTTGGCGAACATATTTTATTCCTTTCAAAAATCATGGTTATTTTAACAACTTATATTAAGAGAGCGATGAATTAATATGAAACAATATTTCGTACAATACATATTACGAAAATAAACATCTGGCATGTATACTTTCGTAGTATGTTTTTAATCGCCAAATACAAAAAACGCCAAAGATGACACAGTTTTGAAATTTAAAATTTTGTCAATTTGACAGCAAAATAACTCAATCTAACACAGGGACACGATAGCATATCTATACCCAAATACGGGTATTAAAATCGGGAAATAATTTTCCTCGATTTTTAATTATTTTTTACAAAAAATACAATGGACGATTAATATAGGGAATCTTTTTCTTGCATCCACGGACGGTCAGTGACGTCACACTTCGCTTACGTATTTGGAAACAGGATCTTCGATAGTCTTAAAAAAAAGTATTTTGGTAAAATGAAGTGAATCGTTATTTACTTCCTCTTACCCATAGGGTCGAGAAAGTATTGTTTTAGGGTCAAATTTTCGAACGTGAGTTTTTGTTATACTTACATGTTCTGAGGTCCCCTGAATACGAAAATCACGTTTTTAGCGAATGGTCTCTGTGTCTGTCTGTCTGTCTGCGTGTCTGTTATCAGCATATCTCAAGAACAAATAGTAGCAGAAATTCCAAACTCGGTATTCTAAATGTGTATCATATAGGGATGCTACAGTAAGCTTTTCGTTAAGATGAAGCAAATGGTTCGTGTACAGGGACATTCAAATACATTACGTCTATGGGGGAAATTGCAGGTAAGTAGAATTTAACATCTATAGACTGCACTAAACCAAATAAAACGAATACATATTTTTTGTAATAGAGATAGTCAACTGGGAAATTTTTTTTTGTGTATGTAGGAACCTCGCCTCCCCCCCTGGGGTAGATGTCCTCCCTCGAGTGGAGTAAATTTTCATGATGGGTATCTTTCAAAAGAGCTCGCCAATACCTTTAAAACGAATGGTTGAACCATCGATCTACGATAATTTAAAATAAAGTTATTGATTTCTTTCATTTTTAACATTTTTCTTTTACTTTAATATTGTGAATAAATTCAACTTTTTTTTGGATATTTAGTGTTATACTATTTCTCTAATATGGAAATCGTCTGTATTATCATACAAGATAGTTTTTTCAAATAATAATTTTAATAAATTATTTTTTTTAAACTGAATTATTTTTAATAACCGAATTAAATTCTATATAAATGTAGGTGCATTAATGAAACGGGGGGGGGGGGGGGGGTTGAGGGGGGCCAGAACTAATTATCATATAAAACTCTTCCGAAGCCTAATTTAAATTGTTTAACATAGGTTTACATAACAGTACTCTTTATCTTACCTCTTAATCTCCAACCTGTACTTATAGAGCATTTCCTCGTGACGTCTGGTGGTTGGCAAAAAAGCGCGCTCGACTTTCCCGCGCCCCGCCCACCATTGATTTTCCGTTGGTAGTAATCAAGTAATCGCCATCGCTATGCTTTTCCCAAGCCTTTTTGCCAACCACTCATAAAAGTTGAGATGTTTGTTTACAAACAAGGAACTGCCCTATAGCATTAAATTTCAGGGTAAGAGAAAGTCGTGTGAGTGACACACTAGATTATTCTTATTATGAGGACTTTAAATAGAGCACTTAACGGAACACTGGGATGTGTTGTTGCTGTTGTGTTGTCGGGCCTATATTTTTTGTCAACCAGCAGTTTTTTTATTGTCATTCATATTTATTGATCGGGTAGAATTTTTTTAATTTCAGAACGAAAATTATAAAATATCGAAACACATTTGATTTATAAACAAAAACTGAAAATACATTTAAATGATCACGTGGTAATCTTCATGATCTGAACATTGTTTTCAAGATTTATCTTTCACATTCCGTCATTTTTGACGGGGTTATATACTAGTTTGTGTATATTGGTGTACAGGTTAAGTCTGAATGTTCACTCTGGGGTCTTATGCCTTGGTAGAATATCCTCCTTTGGATATTTTAAGGGGGCGTCCATTAATTACGTGAGGCGTTTTTGACGATTTTTTGATCCCCCCCTCCCCCCTGGTGAGTTTTCGTGAGCTTTGGCTTGACCCCCTCCCCCCTCCCTTAATCTCACGTGAGATTTTTCAAAATTCGTACTTTTACTGTAAATACGTTGGATTTATTCCAAAAAACACAATTTGCTTTATTATTTTTATTCAAGACTAATTAAGACTGGTTTTTAAGATTACATAAATGTTCATAGATTTTGTGTGGTTGGCCAGTGGCGCCTGAAACAATTGAAAAGCCACTGTGGTGCTTCGCGGCTTTCGGATAGCCACGATAAAATTATCGTGTCAGATTTTGCCATATCTAAGTCAAAAAACATGTTTTACTTGAATTTAACTCAATTTTCTCGCAATTTTGCACTGTTTTTTGCGAGAAAAAAATTACGCGATATTTGCCGAGATCTCCCCTGCCCCCACGTGAGATTGGGTCAGATTCGGCTCGACACCCCCCCCCCCTCCCCTTGAACACCTCACGTAATTAATGGACGAACCAAAAAGGAATTTTATCTCGTTTTTGTTTGATTTTTGGAGAAAACCACGGAAATCTCCAAACGAATAGGCTGAAAAACTTGACCTGGGGTCGAACTCGGCACTTCTTTCTTGATGAAGTAGCTTGAACTTGATGGAATTTACTTTAGAAGTTGTTATGCATTTATGTTACTGTAATTTTCGGGCACTAAAAACTCGAAAATTATTGAGTGGAAACCTCTGACACTTTATAATACGGTCTTAGAATAATCGGTATTAATAATAATTTTAGTGTATATTGTCCAAAAGGTGGTGTTGCTATGCCCCATGTGTTTTACCGATTGCGTAATTCAGTTCTTAAAGGATGCGATTAGATAATTTATTCTTATATGCAAATATTTAAAAACGTTAAACTATGTGTTAACTGAACTTTAGTGTATATCATCTCTGGTAGATAGCGTGCATTTATTTATTTATTTATTTATTTATTTTTTGCACCATTAAAACTGTATCGAAGTCGTTATAGATTATAATTTCACCAAAAAAATATATACAGTGTGTTGAGTGACATCAATTTTCCAAGGCTATTTTACTGACCACTATCCACAAAAATATGTTTTTACTGATAAACATATTTTAGAGTTTGATATCTACAATCTAAAATTTAATATCTGCTAACTTTAACGGGTGATTTAATTAATGTTTGCTGTTGGCAAAGTGAAGGCAGTAACTGTGCTAGTGTATCATACCTCCAGAAATATTAACAGTAGAAACATTAACTTTTTAGATCTATATGTGATTTTTGAGTGGAGTGAAAAGAACACGCCCATTTAGCAGAGTGGCCAACTTTTATAATTTATTCCGAAACACACTGAGAAAAAATTCTGTAACTGACATCTAGAATCTAGATTGTGGCTCTATTAAAAAAAAAAAAAAAAAAAAAAAAAAACATGTCACCCTTATAAATTCTAGTCTCCATGGAAAGCGAGTTCTTGAAACCTCTATTAGAATTCTAGAGCGTTTGTCTACATTATAGAGGTCAAATTTATTTAAAAATCTCAGTAAATAAATGTGAATACAAGAAGCATGTTTTAGCAACTATAATCTTTGTTTATGACCCAATTCTAGAAAATCAAGCGAGAATTTCTCGCAGTACAAAGGATTCATAATATTCAAAGTATTCATAATATTCAAAGTATTCAGAATATTGTTCCACCATCTAGAAATGTATAGACTAGAAATTGTCAATCGTTCCCTCTATTCAACTTATTGGCGTGCCTTATACGCATAGCTCGGAAATCTATATTTCTAGTTTAGGGATTTAGAAAATGACCACTTATTCGTTCTAGATGAAGTTTTCTCAGTGCATTTTTAGTCACGCCTTTCCTTCACATCACTTTATTTGTAGAATATTTTTCTCCAGTATATAAGTATGATAAAAAATGAAAAAAAAAATACGCTTAAAAAAAAAGTGGTATGGTAAAAAAGACGAGATTAACAATATTCTGGAATAAATCATAAACTTTGGCAACTCTGCTACAGGTTAGGGTTCCTGGGTCCCCACTTCCAGTTAAAAGTTTGATTTCGAATTTTGACTAACTAATAACTTTATCATCCTATTGTGCAGAAATTTTGCATACATGTAAACTCCGATAGCAATACATGTTGAAGCGGTAACGGACTTAGAGAGGAATCTACAAAATTTTTTGTACATTTTGGAATAAAAGCATGTATTATTATTATAATAATTATTATTATTTATGTGGCATTATCTTTTTGAATTAATTGTTAGTATTTTGAGGTGGTATGGAAGAGAAGCCGACTGACTACACAAAGGTCCTAGCAAGTCCATCTTGAAGAGAGTTGTTCAAGGATGCCCTGGTCCTAGGCATGGGTGGAATGCATTCCGAATAGAATATCATAGGGGCCAACTCTTCTAATATTATAGGGAGACTTAATATCGGAAAATTTTTATAAATGTTTTCATCTTATTTAATCATCGAAAATATATGAGACATTTTCCTTTAAAAAATTATTGATGATAAATCTGATTAAAAAACTAGAGAAATTGGCAGCTATGAAATATAATCATTAGAATATAATGATTTTGAATATAATGTTAGGACTTTCCACTAATATTCACTGAGAAAAAAAAAATGTACCGCCTTCCACTAGAATGAATAAGTGGCCATTTTCTAAATCTCTTAACTAGAAATATAGATTTCCGAGCTATGCGCGTAAGGCACGCCAATAAACTGAATAGACGAAATTATCGAGAATTTCTAGTATACACATTTTTAGATGGTGAAACAATATTCTGAATACTCTAAATATTCTGAATCATTTGTATTGCGAGAAATTCTCGCTTGATTTTCTAGAATTTTGTAACAAACCAGATTATAGGTGCTGAAACTCGCTTTTTGTAGTCTCATTTATTTGCAGAGATTTTTAAATAACTTTGCCCTCAAGAATATAGGCAAACTCTCTAGAATTCTAATAGGGGCTTCTAGAACTTGCTTTCCAAGTGGACTAGAATTTATAAGGATGACATGGAACTATTTTTTCTAGAGCGACAATTTAAATTCTAGATGTCAGTTACATAATTTTTTCTCAGTGTTTGTTCTTCAGATATGCTGATAACAAACAGACACATAACTCAATCTTAAAAGCCTGTTTTTCGGTTTAAAGTGACCTCAAAATGTGTAAATATAGAAAAAATTCAATTTCGAAAAATTTAATCCCAAAACAATACTTTCTCTAGGATATATAAGCACGAGAAAATAGAAATGAGTATACTAATATGCTTAGTCTGGATTTAATTATTTTATTTAACAGAAAGTAAAACTTAATAAATAGAAGCTATTTAGTATAATAAATTCCGAGATAAAATGTTGCGAAGTATTAAAATAAAAATTAATACAAAAGGTATAGAACAAAAATGTTACTGATCGCTTTAAAAATAATTTGTTATAATAGGAAAATAAATCCCATTTGTAATAAGGATTTTTTTTTTTTTTCTACAGATATTAAAAATGAATCTAAATTATATTTTTGTAATTATAAACTTTATTTATATAAATCAACTGTTCTAATGAACTTTCTATATTGAAAGCAACCTATAATTAAACCCATTACACTTTTTGCTTTATTTTAAATTTACATATATTAACCAAAGAAAAAGAAAATAAAAAACTGAAAATAATTTGGAAAAATTGATTTATACGTATAATAAGGGTTGGTGTTGGGTGTTATTTCCAATTGTCTACACAATGCACCTCAGTATGGCTGCGATGCCTTCTGTGGGAGTCTTTCTATTGGATCTAAAAAAATTAGTAACGTCAACTTCAGAGAAAACCACGGATAACTCTGAATTATGCCGATAAGTGGATAGTATTTTGCAAATTGCCCGTATTTTTTTTTTTTTTTTTTTTTTTTTTTACGGGCTTTGCCTGGAATCTCTGCTGCCAGGCGGATTAATTTAAAATATACCAATCGGGTTAGGGTCGGATTTTAAGTATGTGATTAAAAATTAAATTTGCTATTTCAAACAGAAACCAATCTTTGCTTCTATAATGTAATTTTGGTTACAAATCAAGCTCTCCGCTTTTAAGCCATTTTTTATTCTTTTACACGAGAAAAGTACGTATAATACTAATAGAGAATTATTAAATTTTTATATTGCATGAAATGTGTTTTTAAATAAAGTAAAATGTTTATCACTTGACTATGAAGCGCAGAATATTGCATACAGATCTCCCACGATATTTGAGTGGGAGAAGATGCGTGAAACATAGTACATTTATACGAGTCAGAAGCACAAAGCATATAATAGAGCTCTCTCCCACGATAATTGCGTGGGGGTAACTACCTAAAAATTTTGGTCGATCGATTTCTTTTCGAAGTGGTTTAGCTTTCTATAGCATTTACAAAATCTCGTTTACATATTCTAACAATTAAGAAAGTTGCTACATCCGAATGCCCAAGTGAAAGATGAATACAAGGCTTAAGAAACATAAAAACGATATACGGAAAAATCACCCTTAATAAAACATACCAAGGTAATAATAATATTGATATTAAATTTAATAAAACTAGAAAAATTGCAAATTACTATAACCCTGATTACGCATTTTTTTGTAAAATGGAGGAAATAGTTAATAATAGCAATTTCTGTAATGGCAACAAATCAAAAACTGGCTTAGACTGACTGTAATATGCCTCCTACTGGAGGAAAAATTAAAAGATAGAAGAAAACCTCTCTTGGTTCTAGCATTACCGACCACTGAGGATCATGCAGATGATGGAGCATTATTTTTTTACAAGCTTAGATAAATAAACATTTTTATTAATAACTATATGATATATCATTATAAAGTTTCCGCTGGTTATTAAAAGTTTCACCCCCGGTTTACAGTATGCTTAATAGAGACTAATGGAATTCATATGGTTGTTACATATCAGATTTTTAAAAATAAATTTTTCATAAATGTTCAACTTATTTTTCTTCGATTGAATAATACAAAGTATGCTATAATTGTATTCAAAAGAGTGACTGTGTCGAATTCTGTCATAGAGAGAGAACTCCATAAAAAACCAACACACCCATTTTACGTTTCATTTAAAGGAGTTGGTTTAAAATTTAAAACGGTGTTTCTCAGCTGGTGTGCTATAAGAGGATTTCAGTTGCACTTTTAAATGTTATTAAGGCGTCAAATTTTGACGGGTATATACCAACTAGTATTAATGGAAATGAAACAATTATTGACGCAGGACAAACATCACAACGCAGGACAAATTATTTATTACAATTATTATTTATTACAATTCTTTTTCCCTGATGATTGCAGACGATTTTCATCTCAGAAAAGTTTAACATTAAATTCTAAAGAAAGTTAATTTCATTCTGTCAGTCGAGGAAATGCTTTTTACTTTCTCCTACACATATAAATAAAAAGTATTGGATTCGTGGAAATTTTAGACCTCCGGTATTTGATGAATTTACACGTACACGAACACATTTTAGAGATATACTAAGCACAACTGACTATTTTTGGAAAATACCTGTCGGTCAGTCTGTCTTTTTCTTGTTAGTGTGTGTGTATCATACATTTTATGGACGATGCATCTTACGAACCAGTGAACGAAATATAACCATACTTGGTTGGATCTTGAACTAAACTGGTGCTGATCACATTTTGGAATGAATCACTCAACAGGTGGTGCTGTCATTTTCTTTTTTCATATTTTTTAATAAGGCAGTATAGGAAAAATTTCGTATAAATGTACGTAATAAGAGTTATTTTAAACGAATGATTGCAAAATTTATGTGGATTATTCGTAATAGTAGTAGTAAACTAGAAAAAAATTTGTAGGCATGTAAGAGCACCCTAGAGAAAACAAAATAATCCTCAGGATGTCCGAGGATGAACTATTTCGGATCTCCAGGTGTCCTCAGGACATCAAAATCTTATCCACAGACATCTTCTGTTCACCCTCAGGATGACAAAATGTCCGCATAGTCTGTATTCCAGGGACGTTCAAAATACGTCCCAGGAGGCCCAAATTTGACTGATACAAAGACATTTCAGGACTATTTTTAAAAACTTTAGGAATCCTGAGGACATTCTAGGATTAAATCCTGAAATTTGCTGAGGATCATTATAGGATGTTCTCTAAAGAATGGTATTTCACCTTTAACCCTTTGCCGATTCCATTTAATTCCACACCCCTCGTCAATATTGCTAAATTTAGGGACCTCAATGCTCACCACAAAATCTTAACTGTAACAGTTGACTACTTACTTCGAAGGTTATTCGTCCTTTCGTCCATTATTTATATCAAATCATACTCCTCAAAATATTGGTGACAATTGAATAAAAGAATACTTTAATTTTATCATTGAAAAAATTGTATTTTTCAGAATAATTTGTTTTATTAGTTATAGTATATATATATATATATATATATATATATATTTATCTTTGCTTCATTCTAGTTTTGAAATAAGTAACTAAAATTTAAAAAGAACACATTTCGCTCAAACTCAACTTTAAATTTTATTCATTCTGAAGATATTTTTTTAATAGATCGTAAGACGTCAAAAAAAAAAAAAAAAGTCCTCGGGACATCTTAAAGTGGATGTTTTATTTTAGGATATCTTAGGATATCCCAGCAGAGACATCCAAATTGATTTGTTCTCGGTATTTTTGGTTTGGACATCCTATGGATGTCCTCATTTTATCTATTTTATCCTAGGAGGAAAACAGGACATTCGAGACTTAAAAAGAACATCCCAGGGATGTCATGTGGTATCTGGGCACTGCTTTCCTCTGTGGGGCAAGGGGGAATACCTGTAAATTTTCATTGTGGATACCTTTCAAAAGAATTCGTTAATACCCTTAAAACGATTGGTTGAACAGGATCTGTGATAATTTAAAACAAAGCTATCTTTATTCCCCTCTTTTATGTATATATATATATATATATATATATATATTGAAAAAGAAATACAGTCGCATTTTTTCTGATGTCGGCACAAAATTGACTTCTTTATCGGTTTTTAGTGCTATACTTCTCTGAGATAAAAATCGTCTGCATTCACCATGGAAAATAATTTTAATGAATAAGAATTTTATTAAATGATTCGTTCTGCGTGAATTTGTAAAGGATGGAAGTCATGTTTGGCCAGAACATATTAATTTTTTTTCCTGAAATTTTTCTTTCTTTTTTTTTCTTGTTAAAAATGAAAAAAAAAAAAAAAAAAAAAACGTTAAATATGTTAATGATTCAACCATTCGTTTTAAAGATACTGAAGAGTTCTTTTAAAATGTACTTATACTGAAAACCTTCACTTCCAGGGGGAAGAAGGGGGTTAAACGATGCACCTGCATATACAAAATTTCTTCCTGGTTGACTATAACTATTACAATTGTATTTTTTAAATTTTAACAATTATTAATTAAAAATGTTTCTTATTGTATATATTTGTACAAAATTTTGTCCTATATTGCGTTGTTAAAATTATTTTAAAACGGCATAGCAGTGTCAATATTTGGGCGATTTACATTAAAAATTGATAGGCATTAATTTATGTCAAGTGCAACTACAGATAAATTTGAGTGAAATCCTGGGCATTAATTCTTGAGCTAGAACTGCCACAAAATTTTTGTCACGAACAGACAAACATTTTCTAAAAATTCGTGTTTTGGAACTCTCAAAACGTGGAAATGCATCGAAAACTGCTAGTCGAAAATGTTTACGAATTCCACACTTTTTTTCTGGTGAATATACACTAAATAAATATTAGATTGCGAAATTAATATTTCAGAACACTAATAACTACTTCAGAACCATCCTACACAAAAAGTTTGATTCATTTATAATCTACAAAATTAATACATAGTCTTTCTCTAAATGGGTAAAATTGCTTCTACGCCATTTACCTACCGATATGCACACAAATTGAGTCAGTGTGATTTTACATGATAGCCATCATGTGTATATCAATTTTGTGGCTTTTATACATTACAGAAGCTAAGATAGAGCTTTTTCATAAACTTTGAAAAAATCAATATTGCAGCAACATCTCTCGGCCGATCTAGAGAAGAATTTGATAGACACAAAGTTATATGAAGGTGCAACTAAACATATATTTTTATGAAATTCTGTGTTAGTTCTTGATCTAAAGCTGTCACAAATTTTCCTTCACATACACAGACAGGCAGATATCAATCAGAGAGTGGTCAAAACGCACTCAGAAACACTTAAAATTGGTAAAACCGTCAAGAACCGGAAGTCTGAAATTTTTTTAAGAATACAATACTTTCTTCTCATTAAGATAGAAGAAAATAAATAAATAAATAAAAAGAAAGATATATGTGATAACCAACAAAATTACATTCTTATTTAACAATAAAGTAAAATAAGAATATAATTTTTGGAGACAAAGTAATATATTTCTTTTATAATGAAATCTTGATACAAATATGTTTTTATATCCCCTGAAAAAGTTCCAGTGTCTGCAAATATTCTATTATTGGTTAAAAAGAATAAAAATTATTTGATCTCTGAAGAAACAACATAGTAAAGGTTGTCTTTAGCGTTGCAAGATTTCAGATATTTGTTCTAGAATACATTTTCTTTTTAACTGTTGCTTCTAATTTTACGAGCGAAATTTCTTACGTTTTTTAAAAAATTCTTAAAGATGAAAGATATAATTATGTTTTTCGCTGTGCGTGTGAATTTGTTTTAAAGTTATATTTAAAGTGTGGAAGAAAAAATCGCAAAAATTTTAAAGAATAAAAAATAGATAATCGTTTGAAAAAATTATCCAATATTATTAAAACATGCCTTATTCAGCTGCTAATTACAATTTTAAATAGTAAAGTTATTATTTGAATAAAACTACAATTAATAAATGCCACCAAAATATTTAATTAATCGTGAAACAGCTATTTGCTTACACTTCTGAAGAAATACAAGAAAATTCACAGAATTAACTTTCTAAGCAAAAGTAAAAAAAAAAAAAAAAAAAAAAAATCAAACATTTTAGTTACATGTTTGATCTATGTTCTGGTTTTCCATCATCATACGAGCCTTAACTTTCAATGGCTTGGATCAACTAGAGCCCTTAAATAAAACATATAGGCCGGCTCATCGCCGCCATTTTGTTGCCTCGGATGAGGGCAGCATTCCCGCTTGGTGTCTATAGTATTTGTTGGGCAGGAGAAGATTTGTAAGTAAGCCATAACTCTAATATGACGAGGCGTATACATTTTAAACACATACAATTTAATAGATGACTACGTCAATTACAGATGAAATACACAAGTTACATAAACGACTACATTTTGAAGACTGATCTGTTTTAGCAGAGATAAAAGTAAAGGGAAATTAACAGATCACTGATTGGACAATACAGTTTACAGGTACATGTACATTTACGTGACGTCACTTACCAAAAGTCCAATAGATTGAATCAGGAATACAATGACGAAATACACCACAACTCTCCTCCCATTAATTCCGTATACCATACCTGATGGGAGGTTTTCTTACTCTAGATGATCTTCTTACACCCTGTTCAGAAAAAGATAAGTTAGTATGTTTAAAGTTTGATTGTTCAGATTTTAGTTCTTTATTCACAGTACTGCTGATATTTTTATCACAGTCAATTTCTCCAGGCTTTGTAGACACTGATCTACTGTCGGTTGGCACTGGATCTGGTGTAATGGGAGGATCGGTTGGCACTGGATCTGGTGTAATGGCAGGATCGGTTGGCACTGGATCTGGTATAATGGCAGGATCGGTTGGCACTGGATCTGGTGTAATGGCAGGCCTCCTACCAGACTTAGATTCTCCATTGCTTTGCAGGTGGGGACTCTTGCTATCGGGAACCATGGAAATATTTGCATCAAGGGTGTTCTTTTCAATTTCACCAGGACTTGTAGTTTCCTCCAGTTGTACTCTGGAACCTACACTTTTCAGTTGATTAACGTGTCTTTTCCATATACATGAACCTACTTGAATTTTGTAATGCAGTTTACCTAGTCTGGCAATTACTTTACCTATTTTCCATTTATCTCAAGATGTGTAATTGCGTACTGCAACTTTTTCATTTACTTGGAATTCTCTTATCTTTTTCTTGTTAAAAACATTTTTATGTTGTTTGTTTTCAACATAATTTTTAACATTTGGTACAAGTAAATCTAATTTTGATCTGATATTTCTTTTGAGAAATAATGATGCGGGACTCTCCCCTTTTGTAATATGAGGCATTATTCGGTATTGGAATAGAAATTCGTTTAACTTAAATTGGAGATTTCCGTGTTATGAACTTAAGGATTTCAATCCTTTTTTAATTATTTGGACATATCTTTCAGCCTGACCATTTGTAGAGGGATGATATGGTGCAGTTAAGATATGTTTTATGCCTTTACTTTGTAGAAAATGTTCGAATTGTTCTGAAATGAATTGTGGCCCATTATCAGACACAAGGGACACATGATAGCCATATCTGGCAAAAAGCGAAGAAAGACAGTTTATAGTGTTCTCAGCAGTAGTATTAGGAACAATGAACACTTCTGTACATTTACTGTGGGTATCTAATACGATTAAAAACATTTTCCCCATCATTGGACCAAAAAAGTCTACATGTATTCTGTTCCAAGGTGTTGTAGGCCATTCCCAGTGATGATTGTCCATTTTAGGAGGATTGTGTTTTAATTTAACACAAACAGAACAGTTATTTGCTAAATTCTGAATGTCTTTATCAATACCTGGCCACCATACAAAACTACGTGCCAGTGCTTTCATTTTAACTATGCCAAAATGGCCAAAATGTAAATCTTGAAACCTTTTTGTCTGTGAACAGTCGGAATTACAACACGATTTCCTTGTAATATACAGTTATTTAATAATGAAAAATCTTGTTGTTTATGTCCGAAAAGTAAGTAATTTGGCATCTGTGTGCCTGATATTAAATGCTGGTACATTTCTTTCAATGTTGGATCTCGCTTAGAACTTGCACATAACATCTTTGTAGTTAAAGGTAAAGAACTAATTTGATGAATAAATAAACAATCGGATTCATCAGGGTTGCCAAATAAATTTGGTGACAAAGTTGGTGACACTTTTTCTGGCTGTAGCGAATCGGATGACGGCAGCAGTAAGACTTCACTACGTAATGGAAAAAGTGATAGAGCATCGGCATTTCCGTGCTCTTCAGATTTTTTATATTTAATATCATAATTAAATGTTTGTAAGTATAATGCATATCTTTGCATTCTAGCTGCCGAAAGTACCGGAATACTTTTTACGGGTGAAAATATGGAAACTAGGGGTTTACTATCTGTATACAGAGTAAATCTCCTACCATATAAAAATTGAAAAAATTTCTTTACACCAAAAGTTATTGATAACGCTTCTTTATCTACCTGACTATACCGCTTTTCTGCAGAAGACAAAGTTCTAGATGCAAAAGCTATGGGTTTTTCGGAGTTATCTGGCATTGTATGCGAAAGTACTGCCGAAATTCCATAAGGAGAAGCATCAGTGGCTAAAATTAAGGGTAATTTAGGATTAAAGTGGGTGAGAATCCTTTCGGAAGTAATTTCCTGTTTAATTGCATTAAATGAATTTTCACATTTTTTAGTCCACTGAAAATTTACATTTTTACGTAATAATTCATTTAAAGGATAAGCAATCGTAGATAATTTAGGAACAAATCTAGAATAGTAAGATACTAAGCCTAAGAATGCTTTTACCTGAGTTACGATTTTAGGTATTGGAGCATTTAAAATAGCAGAAATTTTTTCTTGCGTTTTGTGTATGCCATTTTTATCAATTTTGTAACCGCAGTATGTAATTTCATCATTCATGAAAAAAGATTTTTCTTTATTTATTTTAAGATTATATTCACGTAACCTTTCTAGCACTTGTTTTAATCGCTCTAAATGTATTTCATCCGTTTCCCCTGAGATACATATATCGTCAATAAAAACTGAAATACCCTCTATACCTTTTAAAATTTGTTCTATAGTTCTCTGCCATATTGCTGGAGAACTGGCAATTCCGTATGGTAATCGCGTAAATTGAAATAAGCCTTTAGGAGTGTTAATAGTAAGTAATTCTTGTGAATTTTCCTCTACCGGTAAATGCAAGTATGCTTGATTCAAATCTATTTTTGTAAAATGTAATCCACCCCCTAAAGTTGCTAATATATCCTCAATTTTCGGTAGCGGGTATTTGTCAACCTTTAAAAATTTATTTACCGTGACTTTAAAATCGCCGCACAAATGAATTTTCCCATTAGGTTTTACCACCGGAACTATAGGTGTTGCCCATTTACTAGTACTAACAGCTTTTATTATCCCTTTATTTTCTAATCTTTCCAATTCTTCATTTACTGCATTCCTTAATGCATACGTAACTGTTCGCGATTTACAAAACATTGGTGATGAGTCTTTCTCTAAATGTAATTCGGCTTTAACATTTTTAATTTCACCTACGTTATTTGTAAATAAATCCGGAAATTCATTCAGTAAATTATTTAAATTTTCCGAGATTTGTACTTTGTTTACCGGAACAGTTTGTAAATTGTTTGGGAATATATTAAATGTAGTTATCCAATCCCTACCTAGCAATAAAGGAAAATTGTCTTTTTTAACCAAATATAACTTAACATTCCTAGTTTTGTTTTCGTAAGTTACATTTACTCTAACAAATCCCTCGGGCTGGAAAATTTCTCCAGTAGCTGTTTTTAATTGTACATCAGCAGGAAACAATTTATATTCTGGAAATAATCTCCGAAAACGATTTATCGGTACAGCGGAAATCGCCGATCCTGTATCGAGCTCCATTTCTGCTTTAGCACTATTTTCTATCAAAACCCAAATTTTTATAGGTTTAGTGCCTTCAGATTGTAATGACAAAATGTCTACAGTATCAAGAACGTTTACATTTTTCTTTTGAGTAACATTGTTTTGTGCGTTCCGACACACCTTACTCAAATGACCACGTTTTTTACAAAAATTGCAAACTGCATTAATAAATTTACAAACATTTGCTAAATGAGAGCTATTTCCACAACGATAACAATGAGTTTTACTTTTATTTGCACTCGCAGTTTTGTTCACATTTTGTTTACTTAAGTTATTTTGAGAATAATTTTGTTTTGGTTTCCTAGCACTAACAGAAACTTTATTCAAATTCAAATTTTTATTTTGTAATTCTACCAAATCATTTTCAGTACTTTGCATAGTTACGGCTTGTTCTACTGCTTTATCAAACGTTAAATCTTCAACCTGAGACATTAATTTGCTTTGGATTGTTTCATTTTTTTATCCGCGTAAAAATTGTTCTAACAAATTTTCTGACAGCGAATCGCCTGTAAACGCGCAATGTGTTGTAAATTTCTTTAAACGAACACTAAAATCTTGAATTGATTCAGAATCTCCTTGAAAACATTTTCTAAATTTAATGCGTTCTGTGGAATCTTACATAGATGTTTTGTTAAGACATCTACTAATTCAGTGTAAGTTTTTGATTCAGGAAGATCTGGGAACAATAAATTTGTAAGTAAATTATATAATTTCGGTTCAATAAACGTAATTAAAGCACTAAGTTTTTTTTCATCTTTTATATCAAACAATATAAAATTCTGTTCTAATCGTCGAATATAAGTGTCAAAAGACTCAACAGAATCATTGAATTCTTTAAAATTTTGAAACATTTTTAATGAAAATATGCTACCTCTAATAATAAAAACATGCAATCAAATAAAAGAACAGAAAGAAAAAAAAATAAAATAAATGTCCAAATACCTTTTTCCCTCTTTCTCGAAAAAATAAAAAATCGCAGACTATTAAAGATGAGTAATTATCGATGGCGCCGATCCATTTCCGCCCCGACAGTAGACAGAAAACTCACAGCTGCTGTCTCCGATTTGCTTTGAATAACTGATATGTAGAAATAATTCCGTTCTCTTTTTATTTTATGAACTGGAGATTGCATTTTTAATTATTTTGAGGTACACATTATTAAATGTTGAAGAGCAAAACTTTTTTTGCTTTTTTCTTTTCCTATCGTCGCCATTATAGTATTTGTTGGGCAGGAGAAGATTTGTAAGTAAGCCATAACTCTAATATGACGAGGCGTATACATTTTAAACACATAAAATTTAATAGATGACTACGACAATTACAGATGAAATACACAAGTTACATAAACGACTACATTTTGAAGACTGATCTGTTTTAGCAGAGATAAAAGTAAAGGGAAATTAACAGATCACTGATTGGACAATACTGTTTACAGGTACATGTACATTTACGTGACGTCACTTACCAAAAGTCCAATAGATTGAATCAGGAATACAATGACGAAATACACCACAGAGTCCTTATCGCTTAACAAGCGATTTTAAGAAATCTTGATCTGAAGCTACGATCGGTCAAGAGTTCAAGAGCAATAAGCAACAAGTAATATCCCTAACGACGCATTTATGCACAGTGCATTCTTGGTATGTTTTTCATCCTCAGGATATTTTGTGGATGTACTGGGGATAAGATGTGTTGTTAAGTCTATTTCTGTCTGTTTCAAATATGAATTAGAACTTTTATAAACAAAAAAATGAGCTTATCGTTTAAAACTGGAAATTCTTTATTTATTTACTTACTTTTTCAGCTATTTCTAGCATATACTATTCATTTAAAAACCGAAACTTAAAATAAATGTAATTACGACTCGGAAATTAAACAAGTTTGGCGACCCCAAAAAATGTCGCCAAAACTTAAACGCACAGTAATAAAAGGTCTTCTTTAATTAATGTATGATTGATAACATAAATATTATGATTAAAATAGTACAATCTTGTATTTTTACCTTTGAACATGGAAAAAACCCACAGAAAAATATAAGTAAATATAAGTTATATAATTTTATTCTTTCTAAATTATCTTACGGAAATCTGAACATTTTCTGTTCTTTTCTTGAGTGATTATAGCAATTTATCACTAAACAATCTCCCATATGATAATTTACCGAGTTAAAATTATGAAAATGATTAAAAAAGTAACTCCAAAGTAATACAAAACGATAGAAATAATGGCTGCCGTTTGTTTATCTACGGCAAACGCTAGGTACATTGGCAACCCTAAGGCAACAAAATGGCTGATGCGTCAGCTCGTATCTATAGGAGCCTTAGGATCAACGATTAGACCAGATCTTAGAGAATTGCATCAACATTCTAGTAAGGTGAAGAACGTCTTTAAATGTTGTTAGTATAGATTCGAATGTGGGATTTTTTAGAGCTTGTAATTTCGTCTCGTGGCCCACCAAAAAAGTCGTTGATTCTCTAAAAGTTCTGCTATGTCTGTAGCTAAAACCCATCAGATGATGTGAAAAGAAAAGTTTTCAACATAAGGAATCTCTACCTTTAAAAATTATTTTGTTGCATTAAAACCATAATTACGTCAACATTTAAAAAAAATTATGGTTACCTCCATAAATATTAGTAGTAGAGCCATGAAATTAATATTTTTAATAACTAGTAATTTCTCGTCAAAATTACAAAAAAAAAAAAAAAAAAATGCCGTTGATTCTTTTAAAGCTTTGTCGTACCGATGGTTAAGGACTTTCAGATGATGCAAAATCAACGAATCTCTACTAAAATTTGTTTTACTTCAATTAAATCATAATTGTGCCAACATTCTAGATATTCATCGGGTGCTGCCTTAACAAGAAAATAAGTAGCGATATGAAATTGTAATTTTTGAGAGGTAGTAATTTTTTGTCATGGTCACCAAAAAAATATCACTGATTTGCCAAAAGAGTTTCGGTGCCTGAACTTTTATTTATTCTTTTTTTAAATCCATTATGAATGTTTACGATTTTCGTCTCTTATATTAAATGTCCAACGGGAGAAAAAAAAAAAAAAAAAAAACAACATGCAGATGACATTATTCCCATTCTCAAAGAGAAATGCAGTACAGTAGTGCGACCTATCGGTGAATATGCACACAATTTAATCAGCATAATGTCTCATAATGGCTTATATATATATAAAGTTTTGTCCGATTATACGCAGTAGAACCTTAAATATAAGCTTGCCCTAGATTGCAGAAATCGCCGTATAGCAGCGTCACCTGTTGAGCGATTGGCCCCAAAAGTTGTCAGAAATTAACTTATATCAAGGTGCTTCTGCAGATAAATTTATATGCGATTTCGTGCAGTAATTCCTGAGATATAGCCTTCCCTGAAATTGAGAAATTCACTGTATAGCAGCGCCAACTGTTGAGTGATTGCCATTAAAAGTTGATATACACTAATTTATGTCAAGGTGGAATTGCATATAATTTTATTTGCAATGTAGTTCTTGAGATACACTGGCCACAAAATTTTCATCACACACACACAGAGAGACGGGCAGACAGACATTTTCTAAAAATGATCAAATTATATTCTGATCCTCTTAAAACGTGTAAATCCGTCAAAAATCGAAAATATTTACGAATCCAATACTGTTATTGAATATTGAAGAAAGTAAAAATAATATTAGAAATAAATATATTAGAAGCAACAATATATAATATCCCCCAGTTCAATAAAAACTTACTATTCAAAACTATGTTTGAAAATAATGCAATGCTTTTGAAATATTTCTCGGACAAAAATGACATAAGTGATGACTAACAAATTTGAAAAAAAAAAGCTTTAGTATTATTTAAGAATAAAGTAAAATAAGAATGTATTTTTTTGACGGAATACTATAATACAATGTAATATATTACTTTTATAACAAAATCTTGATACAACTATGTTTTTATATCTCCTAAAAAATTCCAGACTCTGCAAATATTCCACTATTGGTTAAAAGGAATAAAAATTATTTCTTCTCTGAAGTACCAACATAGAAAAGGCTGTTGTTAGACTTTTGCCAGATTTCAGATATTTGTTACAGAATACATTTCAGTTTTTATTTAACTGTTGCTCTGAATTTCTTCGAGTTAATTTTCTTGAATTTATTTCAAATATCATAACGATAAAAAGATTAAGTAATTAATTTATCTTTTTCTCTAGTTACGTATGTGTTTGGTTTAATGGGTTACAAGGGTTTCAAAGTCGTAAAAAAAGAATAATTTCTCTCTCTCTCTTTTTACTTTCCGAACACTATAGTGATGAAAGTATTGTAATCATGTCAAAAATCCGAATTTGAGATTTTGATGTTTCTATACGTTTCAAGGTCCCCTGGGTCCGTTTTCACTATTTTTACGATGATGTATGTATGTGTGTGTGTATGTATGTGTGTGAGTGAACACGCTAGCGTCTAAACGCTTTGCTCGAATAAGCTGTAAATTGGTACGTATATTGTAAGTCACCATAGTACAAACCCTATTGATTTTGGTGAATCTAGCACTTACAGTTTTTTTACAGGGACACAAAGAAAAATTCTTTATCATTATGGCCTATGGGACCAAAATCTTAAAAGTGCGATAGCATCTAAACGCCTTATTCAATTGAACAAAAAATTTATACACATATTATAAGTCACAGATACGCAATCTGTATAGATTTTGGAGAATCTAACACTTATAGTTTTTTTACAGGGACACAAAGAAAAATTCTGTATCATTATGGCCTATGGGGCCAAATTTTTAAAAGTATGATAGCGTCTAAACGCCTTAGTAATCTGAGCAAAAAATTTGTACACATGTTATAGGTCACAGTTTCACCAACAGTATAGGTTTTGGTGAATTTAGCACTTACAGTTTTTTTACAGGAACACAAAGAAAAATTCTTTATCATTATGGCCTATGGGACCAAATTTTTAAAAGTGCGATAGCATGTAAACGCCTTATTCAATTGAGCTGAAAATTTATATGAATATTATAAATCATTGTTGCACTAACTATAAGCATTTTGGTGAATCTAGCATTTATAGGTTTTTACAAGAACACAACGAAAAATTCTTTATCATTATGATCTATGAGCTCAAAGTTCGTAGCGTTAAATAAAACATCGTGTAATATATGGAGAGAAATACTCAAAAACTCTATTATGGTTCTCTCTCTTTTGTTTGTTTAACAACTCCTCTTTCTTTACTTTATCTACAAAACTGTTAATTACTCAATGTTCGGAAAGTCAAGTGGAGTCACTCCAGATTTTTTTAAAAATGTTATAAATAGTTTGTTTTCTTTTTCGGAATTTGAAGCATATAAAAGAGCAACATTTAAATGATATTTTATAAAACTTTCATAAAACTAGTACGCTGTTGCCAGCGTAAAAATTTCTTCTATATTTTCCCATACAAATTCACGCAGTACAAATTATTTCTTTCTTTATCCATTATGAATGTAGACGATTCTCATCTGAGAGAGGCATTACAACTAAAATTTTTACAGTATAAATGAATTCCCGTTTCGGGGAAAGATGCATTATAGAAGCGCCACCTATCAACGGAAAAGCACTCAATTGAATCAACATAATATCACATCATGGCTTATAATTTATCAAGCCTTTATTTATCAAGGTTTGCTCAATTATACACATTAGAGCCTGAGATATAGCCTTTCCTTAAATTGCAGTTGATACATACTATTTCATGTCAAAATACATCTGCATATAAATTTATATGCAATTCTGTGCTTCCTGAGATATAGTCGACACAAAAGTTTTGTCTCTCTCTCTCTCTCACGCACACAGACTGACATTTTCTACAAACGGTCGAATCATGTTCTGGACCTCTCAAAACATGTAAATCCGTCGAAAACCGGAAGACGAAAATTCTTACGAATCCAATACTTTCTTCTTTTGAATATAGAAGAAAGTAAAAATAATATTAGAAATAAATGCAGTAGAACTTGGATAATTCGAAGTTGAAGGGGCCAGAGAAAAATTCAAAATATCCAAAAATTCGAATTACATTTGTCAAAAAAAGAGTAAATTAAAAAATTAAAACTCTACGATCAAAGATTTAACACATAAACTTTATATTTAAGTATACTGCTACATCCCCTACCCCCCCCCCCAATTAAATCAATATTTTTTACGAGCTTAATTATTCAACATTTTTTTCAAAAATAGCGAGATATTTTTTATTTCTTCTTTAAGTACAATCTTTGTGTCATAGCATATGACTTGATACAAAAATAGAATCTTCTACATTAGACATGACTTTCAATTAAAAAAAAAAAAACTTCGAAGTTCATGTATAGTCACCATATCTTCTGATGCACTAGCTAGGGGCTTCTCTTGTATTTCCTTATCTTTCTTTTGAAAGACTGTTAAAATATATAATCCACTTTAGCTGAGAAAAATCTCGGGAACAAATTTTACTGTAATATTTTAAAGGTAATCGTATGAAAAATTCGAATTATCCAAAATAGAATTCGAATTATGCACGATTTTTTAACAATATTTTAATATAAAATTCAAGGGGCCGAGTAAAAGAATTATCCAGAATTTCGAATTATTCAAGTTTCACTGTATATTAGAAACAACAATATATAATATCATAAATGAGAACATATATAATGACATAAGTGACGACTAACAAAGTTAGAAAAAACTCTAGAATTCTTTAAGAATAAAGTAAAATAAGAATATAATTTTTTGAGGGAATAATATAATACAAAGTAATACATTTCTTTCATAGCAAATTCTTGATAAAAGTATGTTTTTATATCGTCCGATAAGTTTCAGTCTCTGCAAATATTCCATTATTGGTTAAAAAGAATAAAAATTATTTATTCTCTGAAGCAACAACATAGAAAAGGCTGTCGTTTAGCCTTTTGCCAGATTTCAGATATTTGTTGTAGAATAGATGTGCGTTTTTATTTAACTGTTACTCTGAATTATTCGAGTGGATTTAATTACATTTTCTTGAAATAACACAAAGTTAAAAGATTAAGTAATTAATTCGTCTTTTTCTCAATGTATGTGTTTGGTTTAAGGAGTTACAAGTGTTTCAAAGTTCAAAAGTGTAAAAAAAAAGAATAATTTCTCTCTCCATCTCTTTTTATTTATTTATTATTATTATATATATGTATATTTAATATAAAATTTTTATTCAGAATTTTAAGCATATAAAAGAGATATGATTAAATGATTATATATATGATATGATTTATATATATTTAAATGATATTTTATAAAATATTCATTAAACTGGAATGTTGTTAACAGCACAAAACTTTCTTCTATATTTTCTTAAACAAATTCATGCAGTACAAATGATTTGCTTTTTTTTTTTTTTTTTTTTTTTTTTTTTTTATTAGGACTGAGGGCCTATTAGTCTCAATCTGGGATTTTTGCGTTGTCGTTTTCGATAGTTGGACATTTGTCGAAATCTAAAATTTATCGAAAATATAATTGAATAATTTGAAAGCGATGTTATAATTTGAAAAAATAAAGAAAACAACTAATAGTCCTCCGTCCTAAACTAAATTCTGCTTTTGCCAGAATTTCATCGAAATCTTTTTTTTTATTATTATTATTATTATTATTGAAAGAAAAAGAAAAGAAAATTAATAATAATCAGTATCGTTACAAGCGATATCGAAAAAGTTTTTTTTTTTTTTTTTTTTTTTTTTATAATTTTGAATTAGGAAATAAAAAGTGCGCGTGCAAAATGAAAATAAAAAAAAGTAAAAAAATGAATTTAATGATTTAATGTTTTTGTTTTTCAGGGGCTGCTCATGCATATAAAAAATGCGTATTAAAACGAGTCGAAGAAGGAAGCGAAATAAGTACATATTGAGTTATATTACGATAAATACGATATATAATATGATACGATATATTAGACCTATCGTCCAGGTTTAGTAGGCATTTTCGTTGAAAGAAATAGCTTTTTCGTTCGGTGCAACTTACACATTAGTCCTGTGAGGTACAACTTTCACATTAGTCCCTTGAGGTACAACTTTCACTTTAGTCCCGTCAGGTACAACTTGCACATTAGTCCCCTTTAATCCCCCCCCCCTTTTTTTTAATTCTTTATATATGTAGACGATTTTCATCTCAGAGAGGTATTATAAACTAAATATCCAATGGAAGTGAATTTTAACCGTGCAGATGACATAATTCCCGTTCTCGGAGAAAACTGCATTATAGCAATGCTACCTATATGCACCCAGTTTAATCAGCATAATGTCTCCTAATTGCCTTTCCATATATCAAGTATTGTTCGATTATACGCAATAGTACAGTCGGTAGCAAAAAGTATCCGAACACTAGCAAAAATTCCTATGTAAAAAAAAATAGAGTTAATACTGTTTTGTTAAATAAATCCTTGTCGAATCATGTTCATAAACTGACTAAGAACATGATTCGACAAGGATTTATTTAACAAAACAGTTATTAACTCTACTTTTTTTTTATATAAGAATTTTTGCTAGCGTTCGGATACTTTTGTTACCGACTGTACCTGAGATATAGGCTTCCCTTTAAATTGTGGAAATCGCTGTATACAGCGGCGCCAACCTTTGAGTGATTGACACCAAAAGTTCATAAGCACTAATTTATGTCAAGATAAATCTACATATAAATTTATATACAATTCTGTGTATCACTTGCTAAATTATAACCTTCCTTGAAACTACGGATATTGTTGTATAGCAGCGTCACCTGCTGACCATTAACACTAAGTATTGATAGGCACTAATTTATGCCAAGGTGTATGTACAGTCGGGGAAAAAAAAACGCAGCACTCGACGTAACTTCGTTCCTAATAGATGTAAAAAAAATGTAATAGATATCATTCGACGGGGAATTGTGAGTAGTTTCAAAAAATGAACTGAAAATTTGAATTGGGGGTCGTCTACATATTAAAACGCGCACCAACTTTGTTTTTTTCAATGGTAATGCCCCATTTTTATTTTATATTTGAATTCCTGGGATCGCGACAACGCGAAAAAATATATTGGTTGTATATTTTACTTATTTTTTCACATAGTTATAAGAGTTCAAAGTTTGAAGGTGCTAATGTTAAATTCATATTTCAAACTTTTATCAATATCTTCACAAAAAATAACTTGATCGATATAATTTTTTTTAAGAGATACAGTGAAGAAACCCAAACATAATCCATCATTACTTTTGATTCTGAAAGATATTTTTAATTTTGAAAAATATTAATAAATTCATATTCATAAAAATTATGAATTATGACCTATATTAATTTTTACATAAAATGAATCCTAATGCTGAAAAATATCGGTTTGCAAATTTGCAGCTCATTCCAGTAATTAGTTTTCGAGATATAAATAAATCTTTCTTTTGGTGTGGTTTAGGGGGCCGTCTCTTATAAAGTTTTGCATGGGATACCGAATCAAATCTTAAGAAATAACAAAGAAAATTAAACAAAATATTTTTTTTTTTTTTTTTACGGGACAAATTATATAACAACAACGTCAAACGCAAAGAAATGAAACAAAAATGATGATTTTTAGACATTAGTGTTAGCATGTCTAAAAATCATCATAAGAATTCCTGTTTTCTAAAGACGATAAGCCCCGCCTTCATCGTTCTTCAATACAGAAAAGAAAAGTAAATGGGACATTGAGTATTCATGTTAAACCCCTTATTTTATGTTGACAAAAATATGCAGAAGTGGTATTTACTTCATCGATTACTGGTGATAAATTTCAAATCTTTTAAACGAACACTAGAAGAAAAAACAAAAAAAAAACTAAATAGGCGGGGTTTACTGTTTTAAATAGAAAAATTGGTAAATGTAAAAATTGTCTTAAAAAAAAGAATGGAATTGGAATGCAAGACAGATTTGTAAAATTGTTTCTTAACCCGTTAGTAGTCGCTAGTTGGTCGATTTGCCGCCCATCCTTCAAAGTTGCCAGATATTTTTATTCAATAGCCACCAAAAAGTTTTAGAAGTAGCATTTGATATACATAAAACGCGAATAAAATCGAAGGAACGTTGATCACATCACTTCTTAAAATTATTGGTGAGAGTTAAATAAAAAGTGCGCAATCTGTAATAGGTGGCGCTGTCTATAGCGACTACTAATGGGTTAACTACCGTTATAGTTAAAGGCTGAATCATTTGCTTCATATATTGCTTTATTTTTATTTATTTTGTAGGGGGGGGGGGTTATTATTTTAAGGATAAGGTTAACATTTTAATAATATATTTTAACTTTATATATATGTTTTTAAATATACTTTTACTTTTATAAATATACTTTAACACTTTTTGCGACCGCAGGATTTAGTAATTTTTACAGTAAGATCCGCCTAAGACCCGCCTATTCTCACAAAATAAAGTATTTCAGAACAGATTTTCTGTATTCACAATTATATTACAAATGGATAGACAGTATAATTATATTCTTTCTAATCAATATATTTCTATCCATAGTATATTTTATTGCAAAAATATGAACACTGGGTACACATTTAAGAGATAAGGAACACACAAATTACGAAAGAAACGCCCACTAAGAGACTTACAGATTTTCAAATGACGTAAATCTGCGTCAGCAGTCGCGAAAGGGTTAATTAAAAAATTGTATTTTTATAGAAATTATAAAGCAAATCGTACAGTTCCAAAGAGTTCAACTGACCCAAAACTGGTAATTGCAATTAAAATTGTTTAATATTTACTTCACGAACCCTTACAATAATTTATCCGAAAAGATTTAGTTTATGCGTTGTTGTATATATATATATCTATTATTTCATATCGTATTTTATGTTACACCTACGAAAGAAAAATTAAGCTTTATTGTTGATCCCTACAGACATAATAGACACTTTTAATTGAAAACTATTGCAATTTTTTTTAAAGAGCACAGTCTGGACAAAATCGCAAGTGCAATGTATTTAAATAGACCTAAAATTATTTAAAAAAGTACTGAAGTATATACAAATCTAAGAAATTGAATTCAAGATAACTAAAAAACTATTAAAAGTCAGTCTTTTATTTATAATTTTTATTTCTTTTTCTCCTGAAAGATTTCCGGTGTAAAACATTAAAATTTGTCTATTTCTTATAGGATCTTAATTTTATTTTTCTACATTTACAGATAACCCCCTAACACATTTTTTATTATAACTCTATAAATACTAAAGATAAAGTATACAAACGGTATACTTTTCCGCCCTGCCAGACTCTCAGAAAATCGAATATGTATTCAAAATTGGGTGTTGCTATTGAAAAAAATCAAAGTTGGCGCTCATTTCAATATGTAGATAACCCCTAATTCAAAATTCAACAGTAATTTTAAAAAGTGCATTTAATTTCCTCTTGAATGGTGTCTATTAAATTTTTCTGCGTCAGTTAATAATGAAATTACAGCGAGTGCTGCGATTTTTTTTTTCCCCGACTGTACATATAAATTTATATGCAATTCTGTGCAGTTGTTCGAGATATATAGGCTTTCCTGAAATTGCAGAAATTGCTGTATAGCAGCGCCACATTATGCAAAATTGGCGCCAAAACATGATAGGCACTAACTTATGTCAAGATGCATATAAATATAAATTTATATGCAGTTTCGTGCAGTAGTTTCTGAGATATAGACTTCTCTGAAATTGCGGGAATTACTGTATAGCAGCGCCACCTGTTGAGAGATTAACACCGAAATAAAACAGACACAAATTAATGTTAAGGTGCATATGAATATAAATGTATATGCAATTCTCGCAGTAGTTCATGAGATACAGTCGCCACAAAATTTTTGTCATACATACACAAACAAACGGACAGACATACATTTTCTAAAACTGGTGAAATCGTGTTCTGGACTTCTCAAAACGGACAAATCTATCGAAAATCAGAGACCGAAATTTTTTACGAATCCGATACTTTCTTCAAATGAATAAAGAAGAATGTAAAAAATAATATTAGAAATAAATATATTCGAAGCAATAATCTATATAATATTTCTCTAACGTGGACCAATTTCAATTAATTTTTGTTGAAACGATACGATAATGGTGGAATTAATAAAATACTCGAGGATAAAAAATAATATTTAAAAATGAACAATATTTAAGCACGCAGACTCAGCTCAATGATCTTATACGAAAACATGACGAAATTTTTATGATGACATTATTTTATGGGAAATGTATTTTTAAAAGTTATTTCTTCAGTATCTTTCCAAGCGTCATTTTAAACCTAGCAATATTTTAAAGACATAAATAGAAAATGAATTATTATCATAAATTGACTAAAAAACGTAATCATAAAAAGTATAATCAAAATAGGATTTCTTTTTTTCTTTTTTCTTTCTTTTTCTTTCTTTCTTTTTTTCTAACAAAAAATTATGCTAAAATAAAAAAAATGTCATTGCTTTCTTGGCGATTAAAATTTAAAAGGCGTCACGGGGTCCTTTACTAAAACTAGAGCCCCTTAAATAAATAATAGGCCGGCGCATCACCGCCATTTTTTTGCCTCGTAAAAGGACAGCATTTCCGCTTGGCGATTTTATCGCTTCACTGGTGGTTTTAAGAAATTTTCATCTAAAAATAAAATCGACCAAAAATGATAAGCAACACAAGTAATCTGTTTCTGTTTCTTAAATAATTCATAATATTTGAAAGGGGAAAAAAAAAAGAGCGTACCAATGAAAATTGGAAAGTTTTTTCAACGACCTAATACTATCAGGACACGGAAACAAGACAACTTTGGCGAACCAAAAAAACGTCGCCAAGACTCTACAAACACACAGTAAAAAAGCGTTTCTTAAAATAATTTATGGTTATTAAAATACATATTTAGATTTAAATAATACTTTTTTTTTAAATTTTTTACTTTATAAATGTCAGAAATGCAAAGAAAAGTATAAGTGAATAACAATAAAACTTACTATGCAAAGCTGTGCATTAAGTCCCGGGATCCAAGAATCTGGACGACAATTCGCAGCCCATTTTCTCCTTCTTGCATTATCCGAAGGAAACCTAAACATTTTGTATCCTTTTCTGGAGTGTTTACAGCAGTTTATTGCTGAACAACCTCCAATATTGCAGTTTATTTCACTAAAATTACGAGCAAGACGGTAGAAACAATGGATGACGTTTGTTTATCACGCTGAGTACATGCGGCAACCCTAAGGCAAAAAAATGTCGGATGCGCCAGCTCGTATATATAGGAGCCTTAACTAAAACCGTACTGCCTGCGGAAGTATGAAAACTGAGTCATCAACCATGAATTTTATTTTGAAACTTTTCTTTGAATGATTTTGGTTTCACTATTGCACAATATTTATTTGGTTTTAATAATAATTTGACTTCTGGTAAATTAAAATTTTAATTAGATGGTGAAATTAGTATAACATTTATGAGTTTCAAATTTTAAAGGTAAATAAGAAAAAGAAATAAAAGACGAATATTTCGCACGGGTTTGCTAGTATATAATATTACCCTATTCAATGAAATCATACTTTTCAAAACTATGTTTGAAAATAGATTAGTGCTATTGAAATATTTCTCGGAAAAATGGAAAAAAAAAAAAAAAAAAATGACATAAGTGATGACTAACAAAGTCAGAAAGAGCGTTTTTGTTATTTAAGAATAAAGTGAAATAAGAATATAATTTTTGGGGGGAATACTAAGTACAAAGTAACAAAGTAATTCATTTCTTTCATAACTAAATCTTGATACAACTATGTTTTTATATCACCCAAAAAATTCCAGACTCTGCAAATATATTCCACTATTGGCTAAAAGGAATAAAAATTATATCTTCTCTGAAGCAACAACATAGAAAAGGCTGTCGTTAGCCTTTTGCCAGATTTCAGATGTTTGTTATAGAATAGATTCAAGTTTTTTTTTAACTGTTCCTCTGAATTCTTCGAATGAATTTTATTGAATTTACTTGAAATAGCATAAAAATAAAAAGGTTTAATAATTTATCGCTTTCTCAATGCGTATATTAGGGTTAAGGTGTTACATGGATTTCAAATGGGGGTTTTAATATCTTTCAAATAATCTACAAAAGTTTAAATTACACTGTCCGGCATAAAAATTGCTTCTGACGCCATTTCAGCATATTCTTATGTAAAATGACCTCCTGAATTCGAATATGACGCACATTTTGACTTATCACTCACCGTATTTTAGGAACGTACCCCTATTTTTATCCCTTTTCGGCGATTTTATGGCTATAAATTTGATTTTAAGGGGGGGGGGAGGATTATTTTAACCGTTAAATATTCTTTGAGGGGCTGCAGATTTGGAGAATTATAAAACATGGATTTTTGCGACAAGGGAAAAATTTTGGGGGTGGGATTTGCCACTAAAATTATGTATTACATATTTTATATTTTTTAAATCTGTTATTAATGTTATTTTTTAAACTTTATATAAATATATACATATATAAGCTTTTATTTTTAATTTCAATTTTTGTTTTGGCATCATCCTTTTCTCCAGTTTGTGTTAACTGTTTTACATGTTGTTACTATGCTTCTTTCATATTTTCTCCTTGGTTTCCATGTAGATTTTATTTAATCTTTATTTAATCTTTGTTTTAATTTAATATTTCACTTATTTCTCATTCTTTATGGTTCTGCTGCTTCGATCGGGGTGTGAAATGATATAAATTGCTATGATTACCAATATCGTTTGCAGCTTTCACAGCTTTATGAAGTACTCGTCCCTTGATAAGTATACTTCTAACTATAAGCATTTATATCCAATTAATTCTGTGGTTAACTATTTGTTTTCTCTTTCATAGGTTTAATGGTCCTTTTTTATTATCATTTAGGTCGGCATAAGTATTTTAAGTTATTATTGTAATTCATTGGTTCTTAATCTATATCGCAACTTTTTGTGCCAGTCTTTCCTCTATGTTAATTTCAGTTCTATATTTTTGTGTGCTGTTATTGTTTTAGTTCTATTAATTGCTAAATTTTAAGATTAAATTTTATTACGTTATCTATTATATAATATATATATATATATATATATATTTAGGTGTTAAATTAATTTTTTTTTCATTCATCAAATCAAATTCAGGGTCATAAATTTATCGAACAGGAAAAAAATTGAGGGAGGGGGTGGTGTTTCTAAAAAACGGTGGGTGACTGGGCAAAATGGGAGTCATATTCGGATTCAGGAGGTCATTTTACATAAGAATTAGCAAGAATGGTATCAAAACTCGAAAAAAAAAAAAAAAAAAAAAATTCAGGGCAGTGTTATTACTAAGAGGTATCTTAGCTATCTGGATAAAAGTTATTTTGCATATTGATTCATTCTTATATATACAAGATGTTGATATATGAACTCTCTTACTTTGAAATAACATATCTGCAAAACAGTGAGAGACAGAGAAATAAATCAAGTGGTATGTTGGACAGACTGGTCTGGAATTTTCAAGATGAATAAATTAACAATTATTTTTTGGTCTTGACCTTTTTAAAAATTAAATTTTTGTTGAAAGCTTTTTCTTATCATTGTCGGACTTTGACCTAATCGGTGGTATTCCAGTTCAAATATAAACACGTTGCTCCGAGGAATACTACATGACATTCTTCAATTTATTTTAGCAACTATTAGGTGTAAGGGAAAGTTCTGTCGTTGTGTGGCACCCAAACAGAGAGTTTGGACACGAAACCAAGCCTTTTAATGTGATCCAAAGCAGTAGTCTGGTGAATTCCAAGCTTGAAGCCCACTTCTGTGGAAGTTAACGTGGGATTTATCCTGATCATACTCCAGCATTTCGTCATTGACACCTGATGGTCTTCCTTATCTGGGTTCATCTTCCAAAGAAAAATTACCCAAACAAAATTTCGCAAACCATCTTTGGCATGTTCGAGCTGTTACTGCGTCCTCTCCAAACGCATCACACAAGTTTTTTGTTGCCTCCATCGCGTTATTCCCTCTTTGGAACTCGTACAACATATAATGTTTTAAGTGCACTTTTTCTTCATTCATGGTGACAATTCTATAAGTTTGAAAAAACCGACGAAAATACGAAAAAAAATGTGTGTAAAACAACGTTGCTCCGAGGAATACGACATGATGTTCTTCAATTTACTATAGCAACTATTAGGTGTAAGGGAAAGTTCTGTCGTTGTGTGGCACCCAAACAGAGAGTTTGGACACGAAACCAAGCCTTTTAATATGATCCAAAGCAGTAGTCTGATGAATTGCAAGCTTGAAGCCCACTTCTATAGAAGTTAACGTGGGATTTGTCCTGATCATACTCTAGCATTTCGTCATTGACACCTAATGCGTCCTCTCCAAACACGCCACACAAGTTTTTTGTTGCCTCCATCGCGTTGTTCTCTCTTTGGAACTCGTACAACATACAATGTTTTAAGTGCACTGTTTTTTCAGTCACGGTGACAGTTCTACAAGTTTGAAAAAACCGACTAAAATACGAAAACAAGTCTTTCCGGCTTATTCGGAAGGGTAGGTTGATTTCTTTTTCCTTATCAAGTAGCCGTCATTTTGTTTCAAAATGGCGGCTAGAAATTATTAACGAATTAGTAGAAATATTAACGTAGAGTAATATTAACGAAAGTAGGCTAACTCCATATGGAGTTTTAAGCAAATCAGTTCATAAATACCTTTTTATGTAAATTTAAAATTTTCAAGTGGCCGGCGCTTGGAAACAAGATGGTGGGCCAAGTTGATAAATATATTAAATGCATTTGTGAGATAAGACTACTGTATAAATATAGTTGGAATTAATTCAGAATCTCAGAAGTCATCGTGTTGAAAAATTAAGTGGCTGCCACTTGGATCAAAATGGCAGAGAAAGTTGCTCAGTGAACTAATTAATCTAAGATATTGTTGCAAATCTGAAAATAATTCAATTTAGTTATTTATTTATTTTTTTGTAAAAATTCTTTCAAAGAGGCTTAGTAAGTCGATTAGATGCTAATATTCTGCATTTCTAGTTTGTTTTAACGTTAAAATAGCCTAATTTTTCCTTAAAAACGCATTAAAAAGCTCCAATATGGCAGGTAATGGATTTGGCGCCAAATTTGGCGACTTTTCCACTTGTCGACTTTTTTGGCGAGAAAATCCATAGTTCATTAATAAACTTCATTGAGACACTTATATAGTCTACGTATACATCAAAATACACTCAAATTCAGAATACGCTTTTTACAATTTGAATTTGAAATTTTCAAGTGGTCTCCACTTGAAAACAAAATGGTGGAGCAACTTGGTTAAGAAACTCATCCAAGATATTCATAACACAAGTTAAGACACTGTCCAAATTTGGTTCGATTTGGAGTATTATTTCGGAAGTTATCGGGATTTTAAATTTTCAAGTGGTAGCCTGATTTCAAGTGGCCCTGCTTAACTTAAGATATCCGCCACTTTATTAAAAATGGCAGATACGTTCATTAATAAATTTCATTCAGACACTTATATAGTCTATGTATACATCAAAATTCAAACAAATTCGGAATAAGCTTTTTACAATTTGAATTTCAAAATTTGAAGTGGTCTTCACTTGAAAACAAAATGGTGGAGCAACTTGGTTAAGAAACTCATCCAAGATATTCATAACACAAGTTAAGACGCTGTCCAAATTTGGTTCGATTTGGAGTATTATTTCGGAAGTTATCGTGATTTTAAATTTTCAAGTGGTAGTCTGATTTCAAGTGGCCCCACTTAACTTAAGATATCCGCCACTTTGTTAAAAATGGCAGATAAATTTCATTAATAAAGTTCATTTAGACCCTTATGTAGTCTAGATTTACATAGAAATTCAAGCAAATCTTGCTTTAAATACGCTTTTTACAATGTGGGTTAGAAATATTCAAGTGGCTGCCACTTGAAAACAAAAAGTCGGAGCAACTTGGTTAACGAACTCGTCCAAGATATTTATAAGATCAGTTCACTGTCCAAATTTGGTTCGATTTGGAGTATTATTTCGGGAGTTATCGTGATAAAAAAATTTTCATTATAGATAGATAGATAGATAGATAGATAAACGAAGTGATTGCAATAGTTCGATTTCTAAAGAAATCAACCTAAAATGTGCCTAAATCATCAATTGTACACTAACTTAACTGTTTAAACCGGTTCCAGTCGATAATCGACAATGCATAAAAGTTCACGTGTTCAAAAACGACAGAACTTTCTTCTACACGTATCAGCAATGAAACAGACTGACGAAGTGAAGTGACGAATGAATTCTCTGTACTTATGTATACTATTTAAAGCTTCATGTGTTTATGGCGTCATCTATTAGCCAGTTTTGGAACTATTTCTGCAAACTGGTGTACTATAAATTCCAGACTTACCCCTCCAACATATCACTTATTTCAGCTTTCTGTTTCTTATTTTTTCACTGTTTGTTTTCATTTTAAAATTGGTGAGTCTTTTCTGAAATACCCTGTGTATAATGTATATCAAATCCATTAATATTGATGTTTTCGTTTCAGGAAGCCATATATTGAAGTAATCCAGCGTTTGAGACAATCTACTAAATTCTAGAACGATGTTCTTCGGAAGGTGAAGGAATTAAAAAAAAAGTCTCTCTGTCGTGACTATGCTGAGAAGTCTTAAAAATATCAAATAAAAGTTCCTTTCTTCATTATTTCACAGTCATTATAAAAACTGTATGATAACCTACGTAATTATCACGCGTTTTTATTTTACCTTGTATGTTATTTATTTACATGTGAAATATTGGTTATTTATGTGTGGATTATTTTTGTGTTTATGAGTGTGTATCAAATCTAGGAATTCAATACTCACCCACTCTCTATCATTCTATTGAGCTGAAATTTTCCATACATGCTTTACTCTACACTGTTAAAAAAAATGCAACTTTGCTGCCAGAAATTCTCTGTAATGACAGGAAAATACGTTTTGTCAACGTAATTTTTCCGTAATTTACGACTATTTTCTAAAATTACAGAGAATTTCTGGCAACAAAGTTGCATTTTTTTAACAGTGTGGTGACAATACATGCTCATGTAATAAAGACTTAGGGTAGGAGGTCTGGGTTCAAAATTTGTTTTCGATTTTTAACCCACATCTTGCCCCGCCAGTGACCGATCGTTTCTGCTCTCAAAGGTGGTGATGAGAATTGCTGGGTTCTGTTCCAAGTCGTGCTCGTTCACCCAGCCGTTCGAAGTTTACTATGGTTTTCTACGAAACCCGCGTAAATACGGAATAGGACCCCTTAGAAATAGAGCTCCTAAATAAAATAATAGGCCGGCGCATCACCGCCATTTTTTTGCCTCCGGAGAACAGCATTCCCGCTTGGCGTCCTTATCGCTTCCCTAATGATTTTAAGAAATATTGATCTGAAGCTAATCCGGTCAAGATATGAGCAATAAGCAACAATAAAATTCCTAAAAACACATTTTTTTCACAGTACATTCTCAGGATGTCATTTTATTCTGAGAATATCCTATGAATGTACTGGGGTAAGATGTGTTGTGAGGGCGGTTTCAGTTTCTTTCACAAAATGTCGCCAAAACTCAAATACCCAAAAAAAGAAAGTCTGTGAACACTTCATATTCACTTCTTGAATGATTATAGCAGTTTATCGCTAAACAAACTTCCATATCATAGTTTACTTAGCTAAAATTATGAAATATAATAAAACAAGTTACTCTAAAGTAACGTAAGACGATAAAAAAAATCTATGTTTATCCTTTGTTTATCAGAGAAACGCGCTGGGTACATGTGGTAACCCTAAGGCAACAAAATGCCTGATGCGCCAGCTCGTATATATAGGAGCCTTACTTAGAAAGACTTCCTACGGAGGACACATAACTCTTGGCCTATGACCCTCATGCCGTCAATTGGCCTTACGCCCAAATCACAAACACATACCCACATCCTATCGTTCGATGGAGAAGAAATTTATCATTCAAGTATAATTCCGACGACAATACAGGCTAAAGCAGCAGAGGACATATAGAGGCCCCGAGGGCCTGAGTCCAAATTCCATTTCAAAATTAATTTTCAAATATTTAAGGTATTTCCCATCAAAAGACAAAGCTGAAATTTTGCATGTATTCATATCCGCGATTGTAATGAAATGCTCGCCCTCTGGTGGGCTAAGGTGAAATTACAATTAACATGAATAGCTTTCGGCTTTCGGCGAGACGCCATTGCTTGCCGATGTTTAGTTTCACATATATTTATTGAATAAAAATGAATAAATCCGGTAAAAAAGATAACACATACTGTTGTGTGCTACAGTGTAACTCCAAAGGATCAAGAAATCCATAATTAAGCTTCCATTTATTTCCAAATGACAAATTTAAAATTTCAGTTGCTTCGGCTAATGGAAGTAAAGAATTAATCAGATGATTTGAAATTAATATTTGTTCAGCTTCAGTTAAAAATCTACTTCCGATCGAACTTTGAATAAACTGAAATATTTTTTCCAAAAGCAATCAATTCCATAATGTAATGGCGGAGATATTATAGCACGAATATTAAGTAGTAACACAAATAGAACAATAATAAATACACGTGGCTGTTATATTTACTAACAAGAAAAGCTGAAAAAGCGCAACCTATCGATCATTACAAACGCGGATTATCCACATTTGCTAAATTGGAGTGTTTAGTACATTTTGAAGTAAATATGTGTTTTAAAGTTTTATTTTTCTTTAGATTTTCTTTGTTTATTTATTTTTTATAAGGTTTCAAGAGTTATAATAACAATATAATTACCACTATTGAACATTCTTTTAAAAGTAGTCAAAATTGTTCTGTCTCATATTTCGTTACCTTTTAGCTAACTCATCTCTGTAGATAACTGTTTACAAATGTCTAAAATTTCCATTAATTTTAGTACGTTGCTGATTTAATGTTGTATTCTTGCCTGTGTTTTTTTTTCTTCGCGTAATTTAACACCTTAGGGAAAGATTTAATGATGAATAACTCTATAAAATAACCATTAAATTTTTTATTTAACCCTTTATGTTCAACAGGGAAAAGTTTTCATGGATGTCAGCCAGGTTGCCAGAAGAATGCTATAATTTTATATTTAACAACGTTAATTTTATAGAGTTTCAATCTATTTCTTCCTAACACTTCTGAAGTTATGATATGTGATATTTGCACAAGTTACGCTGTTTTTTTTTTTTAAACCTGTTATATTACGAGAAGTTTCTAGAGCAAAATTGTGGGAAAGCATACATATATTGTATACATATATATATGTATGTATAATAATATAAGGGAAATTTCACGGAAGTTTTTCGTTACAGTATAATACAAAAAGTATTCCTACATAACAGATACTTTTCGTAAGGCACACTGTAAAAAAACTCGCATTAGATAAAATTTTCCAGTTCGACCAGCCAGTATCTAACCAGTGTCCACCGCACAATAGACAAGAATGTTACTTCTCAGTAACGGAACGACTTTTTATACTGTTACTCAGTACTTCCCAATTCTGCTGTCATACCAAGTTCTTGGTATGCAAAACAGAAAAATTACATAGCCACCACATAAAATCTGTATCAGTGATTAAAACTTTTATCTGGTTACAGAAAATATGCGTCTTTTCACAGACTGAGATGTAATTTTATAAGAAATTTTCTGTAGGAAACTTACAGAAATAGTCTGTTTTTTATCTAATTTTTTTTTTTTTTTTTTTTACAGTGTAGATTTATGTGAATTCCAGAACTCAACTTTTATTATGGGTTTTAGATTAAATATATTGCAAGCTTAGAAATAGTGTAAAAAATTGGATCAATCGATGTATTGTGGAAATAAAGAAGTTGAGATACAGAAGACAGTAAAATTGTGAATGTTTATTTTTTTTTATTATCGTTTTCAAGAATAACTTTCGTGTAACGTGACGAATGTAACTTGTCACTGTTCGATATGGCATGAAAAACCAATAACGAAATAGTCATTTTACCGCAAAAGATTGACTATTTCAACTGTAAATAAATATTGTGTATTTTTGGAAATTGCAGCTTTTGTTTACAAAGTTTTTATTTTTTGTTTTTTAACGGTAGTTTTTAATGTTTTAAGTTTTTTTTTTTAATGTTTTAGAAATTTAGAATTACCTGCTTAAATTTCGAAAATTTCGAAAACTATTTTTTTTTTCGAAAAAAAAAAAAAAAAAAAAAAAGTGAAAATTAAAAATAAGTCCGGATACAATTCATTCTTATATCTTCCGGAAATGTTCCAGGAATTTCACCATTAGCCACATTTTAAGTTTTATTGATTTTTACTGATAAAAGTGTTTTAATCTCTAAAGTAATAGTACTGATTCTTTTTCTTTTTCTTTGTAAAGTATATCTTGAAACTTTTTTATTCGAACTGTTTCTTTCTATACTTTTGTGGCAACGATGCATCAACATTCAAAATTCTTTATAGATAAAAATATCTTTTCTATACTTCCATAACGAAATGCCAAAGTTCAAGAATATTCACAATGTATGCTTGTTAAATGCCTCTCTTTGTAGAATTAATTTTTTCGAAGCATAGCATTTAAAAAATTCTTTCGTCTGCGCATAAAAAAAAAAAAAAAGTAAATACTTTTTTAGTTAATTCATCACTAATTTTGAAGAATGATGTTTGATGTATACGATAGTCGATTAGACACACACACAAATTAAACAAACATTACAAGGAAAAAAATTAGTGATGAAAATTGAATAAAAATCACCACAATGTAACAAAAAATTGACAGTTGACAAAAAAATTACTGAATCATTTGATATATTTTCCTAAGGGAATTGTTAGATTTTTTTTTTTTAAATTAAATAAAGTGTGATAGTATTTCATTTCAATCGTTACCATTTGAATACAATTGTTTATGTGGAGAAATAAAATTTCTTTTAAAAGATATGTTTTTTACTTCTATTACCTAACTACGGTAGGTAATGGAAGTATTGTACTCGGTCCAAAAATTCGATATCGAGTTTTCACCTGATTGTCATGATTTACGATCTCCTGAGTCCAAAGATTGGTCAGTGTGTGTGTGTGTGGAAGAGGGGGGGGGGGGTAGAAACCTTCTGTCTATCATAACGCTGAAAATAATAGAGCTTTTCAGAACTGAAACAGATCTGGCGTGCAAATGATTTCCCCCATTTTAAGTGAAAATTGGAAGACTGGAAGTGGGGCATTCGAAACCGGAATTGGGACAGGAAGTCCATATCTCAAAAGCGGCTCTAACGATTTTCTGCAAAATTGCTGTATAAACAACACTCTACTGGATGTCTTTTCGTATGAATTAGTTCGTTAGTTAGGAAAATTGACTGGCGTCCTGTATTAGTAGCTCAAATTGAGGTTTTGCAAGTGAGTTCCTTACAAAACAATTGTACGGTTTTTTTTCAAACGCGTCATATTAACCCTCTTTTTGATATTCTTTTGTTTGTAAATGTTGTTTTCTAGTCAAAAATTGAGTATGCTAAGTTTTAATATAAGTCGGTATCTCAAAAACAGCTGTAACGGTTTTCTTGAAAATTGTTACATAAACTCATTTTAGATAACCTTTCTTACGCATTTCATGGTTATCAGAGGAAAATTAACAGTCATCTTGATTAGGTAAGTCAGTTTTAGATCTCGGAAATTGGTGTTTTAAAGAATCGCCCTATCGATTTGTTTTTTCTTATTTTTTAACTCGGTTTGTAAATTCTGTTTTATAAGTCTTTACACGTATATCAGTTTTCTTTTACTGGAAAAAAAAATTTAGATGTCTACTTTGTTAGGTCAGTTTTATGCCTTCTGATCACATTATCTCCAAAAAGTGCGTATAATAAGTGTAAAGTTAGTAATGGAAGTCGTATGGTTGTTTCACACCAGATTTTTAATCCTTTAATTTATTGTTACCTATGGGAAATAAGTAGTAATATAGTTGAAATGATTAAACTTATTAAAATTTATAACACTTCTTTTTATTTATTATTATTATTATTATTATATAATTAGTAATTACTATTAATTTAAATTAATTTGGTTATAAATTTATTATCACAGAGCGAGAGCTAAAAATGTACATGGTGACAAAGTTAAAATGTTCAATATATGCTAGTTAAGATATAATCAATCATAGTTCTTGAATAATAATAGCGTCACCTGTCTCCCGATAACATAGCTGCTTATATTTTAATTTATTACGGAGTATTTTTAGCCCAGTCTTTATTTCGCACCATTTCATTTATAGAAAAATCGTCTGTAATGTATAATTTATGTAAAATAAGATAAAATTACTTTTACAAAATAAGCGGTATAAAATTAAGGCGGCGCTAAAAAATATACTCCAGAAAAAAAAAAAAAAAAAAAAAAAATATTGACAGCTGTGCAGTATGTGAAGCAATGTTTTTAGTGTTTCATTATTTTTTCTTCTTCTTCTTTCTAAGATGAAAATAATCTGGTGTGTCACTCACACGAAATTCTCTTACCTGAAATTTAATACTTTAAATACAGGTTGAAGATTAAGAGCAAAGATAACGAGTACTGTTATGTAAACCTATGTTAAACAATTCAAATTAGGCTTCGGAAGAGTTTTATATGATAATTAGTTATGTGTGAGGGGGTCTACCGCCCCCCTCAATCCCCCGTTTCATTAATGCACCTACATTTATACTGAATTTAATTCGGTTATTAAATAATAATTTTATTTTTTAAAGAATAATTTATTAAAATAACTTTTTAAAAAAATTATCTTTTATGATAATACACATGATTTCCATATTAGAAAAGTAGTATAACACTAAATATCCCCAAAAAAAGTTGAATTTATTCTCAATATTACATTAAAAAAAAAAAAAAAATTTTTTTTTTTTTGGTTAAAAATGAAAAAAATCGATTACTTTATTTTGAATTATCGCAGATCGACGGGTCAACCATTCGTTTTAAAGGTATTGGCGACGGCGAGCTCTTTTGAAAGATACACATCATGAAAATTTACTCCCCTCGAGGGGGACTTCCCCCCCAGGGGGCAGGCGAGTCTCCTACATACATACACACACACACACACACACACACACACACACAAAAAAAAAAAAAATATCCCAGTTCACTATCTCTATTACACAAAATATATATTCGTTTCATTTGGTTTAGTGCAGTCTATAAATGTTAAACTCTACTTACCTGCAATTTCCCCCATAGACGTAATGTATTTGAATACTTTTGAGTGTCCCTGTACACGAACCATTTGCTTCGTCTCAACGAAAAGCTTACTGTAGCATGCCTATATGATACACATTTAGAATACCGAGTTTGGAATTTCTGCTACTATTTGTTCTTGAGATATGCTAATAACAGACACACAGACATCCACACAGACAGACACACAGACAAACACACGGACCATTCGCTAAAACATGATTTTTCGTATTCAGGGGACCTCAGAACATGTAAATATAACAAAAACTCACGTTCGAAAATTTGACCCTAAAACTATACTTTCTCGACCCTATGGGTAAGAGAAAGTAAAAAAATATGTTAATTTTTTTTTATTTTATTTAAATGTAGTGATCAGCGAAGCAAGTGAGGTCTGCTAGTAACAAGTAATGTTTTAAATACACAAATCTGTTTAGAAAACAGTGAAATCAATTACAAATAAATTTGTTTGATTTAGTAAATAAATTTCTAAGGATATTGCTTTTGAAAATGAAATGCCGATACACAGTCTGATTCTTGGATTTCCATAAAAAGTTCTAGTTAACCTCTCACTCACTGCAAACGACATTTTATTCCTTTCAAATAATATGAATTATCTGTTCTATAAAATATCTCGATATTTCACAGAATGTAAGAGAATCTGTGAAAAATACAGGAATTATTATCCCCCCCCCCCCAACATTATTATAAGAAAAAGAAAAGTTCTATATACCGTATAGTATGCTTAACATTTTAGCTTTTTCATACAAAAATTTTTACATGCATTTATTAAACACACTTTAGTTAAAATTTATTTTATAAATACATTTTTAATTTTTTTTTATATACATATAAAATTTTATAATTGGTATGTTTGCATCTAGTTGCATCTAGTTCGATCCCAGGTCACGTTTACCGACCTAGCCGTTCAGAGTTTTCCGTGGTTTTCTGTGAAACTCGTATAAATACGGGCTAGGACCCCTTAGAAAGACCCTCCACAGAAGGCATTCCACCAATAGGCCAAGGAAACTAGTACAGTCGATCGACTTTAAATCCTACAACCAACCAATCAATCTTAAGCCGTAAATTTGACAAAAATTTGTACTTTTTTTGCACAGATTATACTACGAATTGATTGTATCCATTTACACCCTTATTCGTGTTTACATTTTACGGTGAATTAGCTGTAACATTCAGTGTTATTTTAACACACAATTGTTTCGGTTTGGAAAAAAATAATTGTTTTCATATGATTTACTTGCTTTTTTTTTTTTTTTTTTTCCTTCTTGGTTGAAACCTGTGGGCAATTTATTAAAAAAAAAAAAAAAAAAAGTTGCTGAGTGTTTTTTGTTACTTAGTTACATGAGATTTTACTTTTCATACTTAAACATGAAAGGAAATTAATAAAAAAACGTTTAAAAACATACTAATCTGTTTAGAAGTTATGAAAGTGACAAATAATTTTGTTTGATCTGGAAAATAAATATCAAACGATATTGCTTTTGAAAATGAAATGTCGGGAAAATCTAATTCTCAGATTCTCTTAAAAAATTCTAGTTAACCGTCCATTCAGTGCAAATGGTATTTAATTACTTTCAAAAATAATAAATTACCTGTTCTTTGAAATATATCTCGACGTTCACAGAATGTAAGATATTGTTTTAAAAATGCAACATTTAAAATTCTCTCTACCATATATATGAATAAGACAAAGTAAAAATATATTGAAAACATATTATCAATTTAGAAATCTTTAAAATCACAAACAATTTTGTTTGATTTAGAGAGAAATGTCAAATACTATCACTTTTGAAAATGAACTGCCAAGACAGTCTAAGATTTCTCTAGAAAAGTTCTAGTTAACCGCCCACACATTGCAGATTTTATTTTATTGCTTTCTAAGAATAGAAAATGTCTGTTCTTTGAAATATCAGAATGTATTTGAAATTTATCTTCATAAATAACTTTTTGGAAAATACAATGTATAAAAATAATCTATGCCGCCATTAAAAAAAGAAAAAGGAATTCATAGATAATTCGAGTATTTTGAGCTTTTCTTTTTTTGTATACATTAACTCTTTAAAATTGTTGGATATTTTAGGTATATAGACGATTTACAAATACATTTTTGGAGATATTTAAAATGAAGTGCAATATATATCTATACTAATATTATAAATGCGAAAGTTTGGATGTATGTTTGTTACTCAATCACGCCACAACGGCTAAACGGATCGAGATGAAATTTGGTACAGAGATAGAGAGTAGTCTGGAATAGGACTTTGGCTTCTATTTATACCGGAAATGTGATTAGATTTTTTAAAATTAATTAAAATATGAAAATAATAAACCAGTAATTGCCTTAATATAAGCCATTTAATTTTTTAATTGTTGCCAAAAATGTTTGCGAGGCATTTTTTATTTATTTTATTTATTTATTTATTTATTTTTTCAACATAAAATGAAATGTGTTTCACGAAAAAAAAAAAAAAAAAAAACTAAATGTTAAATTGGTAAATGAGAAAATAACGTCTTTATAACTTTAAAATAAAATAGTAATAATACAAATCTAGCATGTTTCTTCTGAATTTTATTTCATAGCATATTTCATATACCTCAATTTTTAGATTTTTTTTTAGCACGGATGAATCACACTTGGCATAAAAGCTAATTCAGCATTATATTAAAAGTATTTACTTATTGATAATTCTGGAATATATTTTTTTTATTTTGATGCTGAACATTCTTCGCCAAGGACAGCCACTTAAAGCCAAGTAGCGCATCAAAAATATAACTAAATTATAAAATATTGAAAAAAAGATAGAAAAGAAAAGATAGAAAGAAATAGGAACAATAAATCGCATAAATATATTATGGTCTAAAACGGCGACAAAAATTCAAAAGCCGCCAAGGGGAACTATATTAAGGCTGTACCATGATCAGGTTTACATATTTATTAATTTATTTATTTTTCTGTATACCAACTACTACTAACTAAGCACGAAGTATATATAACCACAAAATAATAATAATAATAATAACTGCGCAATATTATATTTGGCTTGAAATTGCTGTCATTTTATGGTTGATCGATAAGATAAAATAAATATAGGAAATAACTTGAAAGCAAATATTATATACATCACGTATAATGCTGTTCATATGTAACTGGGATTCAAATATAAAAGGGCTACTTCAGACTTTTCGATACTGTCCGTATCCAAATTGTCATATATGATAAACACCCAAATGGAAGCCCACGCATAAGCCATTGTCGAAGGCAATAGGAACAGGCACCGGAGACTGCGAGGACGAACAAGTCACTGCCAAAGGCCACGGAAGCCAAAAGCGAGCTTTTGAGCGATTTCAGTATTTTTTTTTCTTTTTTTCATAAGGCTATATAGAAAAGAGTTTCCTTCAAATATAGTGACCAGCGAAGCGGGCAAAGCCTGCTAGTACATACATATATACAGGGTGTTCTATAAGTCTGTAGACATTCTAAAAATTCATAACTATTGAATGAAGTTGATAGAATTAAACGCGGTTTGCGGAAAAAAAAAACATTCTCGTGAAAGGGGATTATTTTTTATTTATTTATTTATTTATTGGTAAAGAAAAATATATAGTTAAATATTTTGTCAGCGATAGTTAGACAAATAGTTAAATTTTTTGCACAGAAGGGAAAGAAAATTTTGTAAAATGAAAGTCTTATAAATTGCACAATTTTGCGATTAGAACTGTTTATTTCTTATTTTGCCTCTTACTTGTGCATACACGAACTTTTAATTGCGACTCTGACTTGGTGGATAAAGCGTTATTGGTGAAGATGCTTTCCCTCAGGTAAAAACTGCGGACTGAAGCTGCAGTTAGTAGTGCTATAACTCGTTTGCAAAGTGTAATTTGTGGTGACGACGGACTCATAGAATAGGATTTATATGTATGCATGTCAAAATTTGCCTGCGAATAAGTGCAGATGTTCTTGAAAATGTGTGATCTGGTCACGAACAGCGCTCTCTATCGACAAATAGCTTAATTATTATTTTTTCTTTACAAAAAAAAAAAAAAAAAAAAAAAAAATCTGCAGTGACTCCACTTGACTTTCCGAACATTGAGTAATTAACAGTTTTGTAGATAAAGTAAAGAAAGAGGAGTTGTTACACAAACAAAAGAGAGAAAACCATAATAGAGTGCAGTGTTTTAGTATTTTTCTCCATATATTACACGATGTTTTATTTAACGCTACTGAACTTTGAGCCCATAGATCATAATAATAAAGAATTTTTCGTTGTGTCCCTGTGAAAACCTATAAATGCCTAAATTCACAAAAATGCTTCTAGTTAGTGCAACAGTGATTTATAATATTCATATAAATTTTCAGCTCAATTGAATAAGGCGTTTAGATGCTATCGCAATTTTAAAAATTTGGTCCCATAAGCCATAACGATAAAGAATGTTTCTTTGTGTCTCTGTAAAAAAAACTGTAAGTACTAGATTCACCAAAATCTATACAGTTGGTGCAACTGTGACCTATAGCATGTGTACAAATTTTTTGCTCAGATTAATAAGGCGTTTAGACGCTATCACACTTTTAAAAATTTGGCCCCATAGGCCATATTGATAAATAATTTTTCTTTGTGTCCCTGTAAAAAACTGTAAGAGCTAGATTCACCAAAATCTATAGGGTTCGTACTATGGTGATTTACAATATACGTACCAACTTTCAGCTTATTCGAACAAAGCGTTTAGACGCTAGTGTGTTCACTCACAGACATTCACACATACATACACACATTCATACATACACGCATACATACACACATACATACATACACGCACACACACACACATACATACATCATCGTAAAAATAGTGGAAACGGACTCGGGGGACCTCGAAACATATAAAAACATCAAAATCTCAAATTCGGATTTTTGACATGATTACAATACTTTCCTCACTATAATGTTCGGAAAGTAATTATAAAAATGAAAGTCAACCAGAATAAAATTTTTGTATTGGGTTGTTCGGAAAGTAATTTCGTTTTTCTCAGCAGAGGACTTAATTGTATTTTTTTCACACCATCTTCACTGCATTACCATTATATATTGTGACAGCTGATATAGCAAGGCTTGCTTGTTTAAAAGTTCGTTTTATTCTGCTCAATAGGTTTTGATTGGTGCTCTATCAAATAAAGAAAATCGGAAACGACATTTTCGGCATATTTTGTTTCTGCTATCAAAAAGGCGAAAATACTGTTCAAATAAGGAAAAAGTATACGATGTGTATTGAGAAAATTTATTTAAAGAACGCGAGTGTCAAAACTGGTAAACCAAAATTTTTTCCGGCAATTTTGACGTTGAAGATGCATTACGTTCTGGAAAACCAGTTTATACTAATGAAGACAAAATAAAGTATTGATTTATAAAGACTGCAAAATAACAAATCGTGAGAGCGCTAAGAAACCGATCAAAGTGGAGAATATATAATTCAATAAAATATTTATACAATATAAGAAAATCGTCTTTCATTTTCAAAGGAAAAAACGAAATTATTTTTCGAACAATCCAATATTTCTAGAAGTCTTCAACATATGTATTTTTCAAAAGAATTTGTATCTTTAAAACAAAGTGACTGAAGCACGATAAATTGAAACAAAGTTAGCAATTTTATTTTTAATTTTTTAACGTAAGTACTCCGAAAAACAGTGATTTTGTTTAAAGTACAGTTCCCGCCGCTTATTAAAATCCCAATCGTTCTGAGCCAAAGTGATTTTATTAAGCGGCTAACTTTTATATCCGACGAACGTTCCTGCCCTTAAGGAAAAGGTATTACTTCCCTGAATTTCGAAAGAAACTTCAGAAGGTAACGAATAATATAATTAGTAAACAATAATAATTAATTTTTGGTAGATAATTAAATAAGTGTTTCATCGATATAAGTAAATTAAACGCATTGTAAGTTTCCGTGCACTTTCGTTAGAGGAAAATCATCATTACGTTACCGAAAGTTCACGCTGTTCTTATGAATTTAAAATCTTTCCGATTAAACGTCATGAATGAACGTCATCAAAATAAGAACTAGAAATTGCCTTCTAATAATTGGACAAAAAAAAAAAAAAAAAAAAAAATCAGATTTCTATTTTATTACTGCGCTTTGTAAAATACGTTCCTTGAAATTGTTGCGAAGATAAGTTGCGGGGCGTGTTTAATTTGTAACTGTGCTGCAAGTACAATCAAAATGAACGTCATCAAAATCATGAAACGTCATCAAAATAAGAACTAGAAATTGCCTTCTAATAATTGGACAAAAAAAAAAAAAAAAAAAAAAATCAGATTTCTATTTTATTACTGCGCTTTGTAAAATACGTTCCTTGAAATTGTTGCGAAGATAAGTTGCGGGGCGTGTTTAATTTGTAACTGTGCTGCAAGTATAAAATCTTGAACAATGAGCGATAATGGAGGGATTGTTGTGCTTTAATTCCTTTTTCCATAAAAAAAAAAAAAAAAAAAAAAAAAAAAAATCACAATGTAAATAAAAAAAGTTTTTAGTGTGCATAAATGATATTTTTGGCTGCTGAGGATGTTTTTGAGTTTATTATCCGGCGATGCTGATTTTATTAAGCAGCGGCTTTAAAAGTAGTTTGTATTGACTTGATCCCGGTCCTGGCGATTTGATCAGATTAAGCGGCTGATTTTATTGACCAGTGATTTTATTAAGCGGTGGTTACTGTATATGATTTTGTTTAGGAAAATACAAAAGAGTGTTGTTTTGTGATGGACACACACTAATTTCTTCTGGTAGTCTACCATATCGTAAAAATGTTATTTTTACGGATTGAACAACTCTAGCACTTAAAACAAGTTGAATAGTTATCTTTTTATTATATATTGAAGTACAAAATAATTTTATTTCTTCGAAAAAAAAAATAATAATAAAATAAATAAAATAGAATTCAAAACTGGTATGTTGTGGCCACCACATGACTTTCTTCTATATTTTCCTATACAAATTCACTCAGTAAAAATAATTTATTAAAATTATTACTTAAAAAAATTATCTTCCATGATAATGCAGATGATTTCTATATTAGAGAAGTATATAACACTAAATATCCAAAAAAAAAAAAAAAAAAAAAAAGTCAATTTTATTGTCAATATTTCATTAAAAAAAAAAAAAAAAAAAATCGATAACTTCATTTTAAATTATCGCAGATCTATGGTTCAACCATTCGTTTTAAAGGTATTGACGAGACCTTTCGAAAGATAACCATATTGAAAATTTGTTCCCCTCGAGGGGGGACTTTCCCTCCCAGGGGGGTGGCAAGGCTCCTACACTTACAAAAATTTTTTCCCAGTTGAATATCTCTATTATAAATAGTTCTTGTAAATTTCATAATGTTTACTAAAAAAAAATTCTCTTTATGCACATTTACACAAAATTTTGTCCTATACCACCCTGTTAAAAATTTAGAAAAAGCGAGATGGCATCGCAACCTGTAAGACAATTTTTACCAAAAGTTAATAGGCACTAATTTATGTCAACGTGCAACTACATACGAATTTGTATGAAATTCTGTGCAGTAGTTCCTGAGATACAGTTGCCACAAAATTTTGTCACACACACACACAGACACACAGACAGACATTTTCTAAAAATGGTCAAATCGTGTTTTACAGCTCTCGAAACGTGCAAATCCATCAAAAATGCGAGATCGAAAATTTTTACGAATCCAATCTATTGCATATAGAAGAAAGTAATAAAATAAAATAAATGACGAAAAAATAAACATCAAGTGATACTGCTTTTAAAATAAGATCATGATATAACTCGATTCTTGCCTCCGTCAGAAAAGCTCCAGGGAACCACCGGCTTATTGTAAATATCGTTTTATTGGCTCTAAGAAAAAAGAGAACTTTCCTGTTTTCTGTAAAACCAGAATAGAATAAACTAAATTCTCGTCTGTATTCCCAGTTTTCGAAAAGTTACTAGCCTAGTAGAGTTACAAAATCATCGTGTTTCAAGTAAAACAGGCTGTCTATAACAATTGTTTGTACATTTTATTTTATTTTATTTTACTTTTTACTTTTTTCTATTTTATAAAGATTGAGCTCAGTTTTTAATAATTTTATCAGGTAACATGTGTTATTGTTAGTGGAATATAATTCTTTTTATCTCTAAGCATTTGAAAGTTAAAAAATTTTGAGAAAGACAGAAGCGATTAAAAAATATTTTTAAACATTTTTAATGTGAATCTAATATGATGCAAAATTATGACAATATTTCTTTGTTTTAGCACTCTAAAATATCCCCACAATATGAATTATTTTTGTTCAGTTTGGAGGTGTCACACATAAATCTGAAAATTAAGAAATTTTTAAAACAGATATCATAAATTTCTATACGACATTCAGGTAGACATAATTAAAATGAGAACCCTTCTCCAGGCAAAATAAAAACTATTAGGGTGTGTGGATTAAAGCTATAGACCTATTGTAACAGTGGACGGGACAATGATAACCTTTTTGTGTGGCAAAAATCACCATGAACTGTAGTAAGCCAAATTGACCAACATTGAAATTTTCTCGCAACTCTGCTTTCACTTACGCAGACGATTTTTTTTTTTTTTAAGTTCTTTTTACATTTTTTATTTCTCTTAAAAAATTAGATTGTTCTAAATCTAAAAGAAATTTTATCGCAAGCAATAGTAATTAGATGTTTTGTAAAAAGCCCTAAAAATTATGTGAAATGAGGATTATATTTCACAGATAAGATTTTTTTTTTTTTATATTTTATTATTTCGTACTTTTTAAGTAATTAATTTCCTAAAATGCATATAACTGATAAATTTAGTTCTTTAAATTAAATTAGTTTAAATATATAATGCCATATATTAATTTCAAGATATTCCATGATCATTTATGGGAGTTAAAGCGAGTATAGATAGACAGACAAACTGAACTCCTAAACACTTTTGAACGTTGTTGGAAAGTGTTAACAATATAAAAATAAATTCCGGCAGCTGTAGTATTTTACATAAGTATTGCTTGTTTTGTCTTTTAATAATAATAAAATATTTTTATTCAAAACAAAAAATCGCCAATAACACGATAAATGTTAAAAAAGGTAAATTTTTCATATGGTCAGCTTTTTCATCTTTGCCACACTTTCTTACATGCTGTTGTAATGTTTCTGTGATTAAAGCTAATTGTAACCTGTTGGAAGGACCACCGTGGGGTATTTTGAAATAGACAATATACGCTAAATAGAGATATCTTTTGCAACAGTTTTACGACTTTCTGAAAGTACAATTATATATTTCACACACCCAGTATTAACAAAAGATCGTATTAGTGAATGTTATCATGAAATATATATATATATATATATATTAAATAAAAAAGTTTAATTACAAATTAAACTAGTATGTTTTAGACAACACAAGACTTTCTTCTATAATTACCTACACAAATTCACTCAGTACAAATTATTTATCAAATTTATTATTTATTAAAAATGTATTCCATGATGAATGCAGGCGATTTTCATATGAGAGAAGTATAATATTAAATGTCCAAAGAAAGTAAATTTTGAGTTCTGAATCTGAAGAAAAGTCTTTTTTTTTCCGTTAAAGGTGGAAAAATCGATAACATTAGTTTTAAATTATGACATATCTATGAATTAACCATTCGTTTTAAAGGTATTGATCAGTCCTTTAAAAAAATACCCATATTGAATATTTAGCTCCCTCATGGAGGGAGGGTAACAATATTCCTATATGCACCCATTTTTTTTTTTAGTTTGCTACTACTACCATTAATAATCCATGTTAATTTCGCAACATTTGTTAAAAATAACTCTCATTATGTACATTCACACGAAATTTTCTCATTACATGTTTGGTTAAATTTCACTTATTGAGAAACAAAGTTCACGAAATTTATGATACACACACACTAACACACACACTCAGACAGACAAACAGACATTTTCTAAAAATTTCTCATGTGTAGGACATCTCATTACGTATAATTCCATCGAAAACTGGAGATCGAAAATTTTCACTGATCCAATACTTTGTTCTTATATATATATATATATATATATATATATATATATATATATATATAGAGTGATCCAAAAGTTACAGAAAAAAAAAAAAAATCATTATTTAAAAAGTACTGACTGTAGCTCTATGCGGTTTTCACTGAAACGTACAAACAAGCATGGGATTGTTTTTACATATGTAATAAAAAATATTAGTTACATTTCCCCCCAACATATCGCCATATCGCGCTGTACTCAAAGTGTCCTCTCACATTTTAAACAAATCCGTCTGATCAGGTACCAGTTTATTGCAAATGCTGAAGCATTTTTAGGAGTTTTTCCTATGTGCAATGTCTGACAGTCATTCTAATAAATGACAGCCATTACATTGAGAATTTACAGTACTAATTACGCTGTTGAATGTACTGTGTCCCTGTAAAAAAGTAAATTTACAGTTATAGCGACACATTCTACACTGAGAAAAAAAAATATATATATGCCGCCTTCATCCAGAATGAATAAGTGGTCATTTTCTAAATCTCTTAACCAGAAATATAGATTTCCGAGATATGCGCATAAGGCACGCCAACAAACTGAATAGACGAAATGATTGAAAATTTCTAGTCTATACATTTCTAGATGGTGAAACAATATTCTGAATGTTCGGAATATTCTAAATCTTTTGTGTGGCGAGAAATTCTCGCTTGATTTTCTAGAACTGGGCAATAAAGCAAGATTATAGTTGGTGAAACCCGCCTCTTGGATTCACATTTATTTGCAAAGATTTTTAAATAGCTTTGCCTTCGAGAATATAGGCAAATGCTCTAGAATTCTAATAGGGGTTTCTAGAACTCGCTTTCAAAGGGGACTATAGAATTTATAAGGATGATATGGAACTATTTTTTCTAGAGCCACAATTTAGATTCTGGATGTCAGTTGCAGAATTTTTTCTCAGCTTGAAGAAATTTTAAACTAATCCGATATTAAATTTTTTAGTACCAAAAAAAATCTCATGTCTTTCTCTGCATTTCAGTAGAAACAGCGTAGTGCTTCAGTCAACACTTTTTGAATAATTAAATTTTTACTTTTCTGTGATCTTTGGATTACCCTGTATATATACGAAAGCAAAAAGATTAAATACAATTTTTTGCTTGTTTCTTTTTTGATGATTTAAAGTTTAAGTGCACGCTTTATACTACTACCGTATTTGTGAAACTGTTGGGCGCAAAATTGATAGTTATCGATCGTCTGCAAACATTAAATGCCAATAAAAACCATGAACTTTTTTTTGTTGCCATTCAAAAATACCAAAATAATGATATTCAGATAACTGCATTAGAATCGATGAATAAAAATTAAAAGTGACCTTTTCAAAATGACAAAACTTTGAATAATAAACCACAGAAAAAAAAAAAAAAAAAAAAAACTTTTTAAAGATATTTATCTATGACTGACATTAAAATAAATGTCAAACTAACTGTTTTTATCATTTCAAGTTTTTGGCATACGGGGGAAAAAATAAAAAATAAAATAAAATAAGAGTCAAAACTTGTGTCTGAATTGGAATGTGATATCAGACTATAGCACTAAAGTAAAAATCGATATTTTGATATCAATTGATAGCCGATACCCTAGAAATAGCATTTGTGTCACATTCTTGATATCGGTTTTCTTGTAATCGATATCTGTATATTTATTTTCTTAGCATACTGCTACAGCCTAAGGATATTTAGCATACGTTTGTGCAAATCTGTAACCGTGTTTTGTTGATGGACCTGTATGTATTTCAGCACCTGGAAAGAAAGAAAAAAGAAAATTTTATATGTTAGTGTAGTTACCGGAAATTCTTTGCATTAGTGCAAAAGATATAAAGAAATATATAGATATGTTATTACGTATATTAGAAGGTACATATATAGATGAACAGCTACATAAAATAATAAATAAATTAAATTAAATTTCTCTACTCAAATGATACAACAACATTAAGGGGTTGCTAAGCCAGAATCGCTAAGGGGCCAGAAGCCCAAGCTAATGTTATTCCATAGCCTCCTAAACTAGATGCCTGTTGCGTTGCTCGAAAACTTGGCAACAGTTGAAACAGTAGACAGCGCCACCTGGTGCAAATTGCACGACTTTTTTATACAACAGCCACCAAAAATTTTTAAAAAAGGGATATGATATACATAAAAAGCAAATTGAATCGATGAAATGTTATATAAATCATATATCACTTATTAAAGTTATTGGTGGCAGTTAAATAAAAAAATCGTGCAATCTGTACCAGGTGGCGCTGTCTACCGCTTCAATTGTTGCTATGTTTCCGAGCTACGCGACAGGCATCTAGTTAAGGAGGCTACGGTTATTCTATAGAGAATTTTGTCCAATTATAACTCATTAACTAATAAATATCTTAAAATTCCGTTTCCACGTTTAGAAAATTCACAAATATTAAATTGACTGTCGTTTTTTAAAAACTTATTTTTAAAATTTTTAATATTTTATTTTAAAGCCGTAAAATCTGAATTTTCAATAAATGAAATTTTCTATCTTATAATTTCAAAATAAAAACTTAAAAATTTAAAAATATCAGCTTCTGAAAAACGATAAGCAATTCAACAGTTAGGAATTTACAAATCTGAATATTACTTCATTCTTAATTACATAATGTTGTAAATTAAAACTATCAATGTTTATTTATTTAGTTTCAGGAAGTCGTAGATTTAAAAAAATCCACATCTTCACATTAATCAAGGGGCTATCGTAAAATTACAGTTGTGGTTAAAATAGAACTGCGATAACTGATATAATTTATAAATTTGAATCTTTCTTCATCTTTAATTACATAATGTTAAAAATGACAAAAATTAATATTGATTAATTTTGTTTGAGGAAGCCGTAAATTGAAATAGCCACATCTTTCGATAGGGCTCCCATAAAGTTTTAACAATTTCGCGACCGCATGCTTTTGTCTTCTGACAATTAAGTCCGGCAGTGTGCCTTATTCTCCAAAGTTCCAATTTTTCAAAACAAAATTTTCTGTATTCACATTTATATTACAAATGGATATATATTATAATTATATTCTTTCTAATCAAAGTATTTGTATCCATAGTATATTTGTTTGTACGAAAATGAATATTGGGTATATTCTTAAGAAATAAGTAACATACAAATCGTGAAAGAAACGCCCTCTGGAGGAGTTACAGATTTTCAAATGACGTGAATCTACGTCAACGGTCGCGAAAGTGTTAATTGTTGGTAAGAATTAAATTGATAAAATTTATTTTACATATTAATTTATATTTAAATACAAAATGTTGTAAATTACAACTATTAATGAGGATTTATTTGGTTTCAAGAAACCTTAGATTAAAAAATCCCTATTCGTCATATCTGAACATTCAGCAATAGGGATATGAGAAAATTTCAACTGTTACCAATAAATAATCAAGATATCAGAGTAAAAGGCACAACTTCGATATACACCCACAACGATATTTGGCGATTTTTCTCTGGCGCCGTTTTGAACGATAACGATGTCGTTCTGGACTGTTTGCGATGTAATATGGCAGCCTATATGTTGTTTATTTTAGATTTGTGATTTTATGTTTTATGATTTAGATTATGATTTTATCATTTATCATTTATGATTTAGACATAATCGCCAAAAAAATTATATACAAATATCGTTGTGGGTGTATATCGAAGTTGTTCGGAGTAAAATTTTATCCGCATTGTAATTGATCATATTATGTACATAATATTTTTGATTTATTTTGCTTTCGTGAAGCCGTAGATTGAAAAATCCACATCCTTCACATTGCATAGTTTTCTTTAAAGTTCTCTTCGCAAATTAATTTTTGTGCAGTTATAGGGTAGGTGCTCCAGTGATTGACATGCTCCAGTAATTGACACATATCCCGAAATAATTAATAAATAAGAAAAATAATAAAAGCATACATTTTGCATATAAGAATTTTAACTTTTTATGTCAAACACTGGAGCCTAGGGTGCTAATAACTAGTAAAATGACTAACTAGCAGTGTCAGACACTGGAACATAGGGTGCCAATTACAGGTAAAATGAAAAAACTGGCAGTGTCAATTACTGGAACATTGAGTGGATGCAAAATAAAAACTCATTTAAAAAAAATATTTATTATCAAATGTATATATTTTTACATTTAGTCAAAATTTTCGATGTCGAGTTTTCACCACATTTGCTTGTGTTAAGATCGCCTGAGTCCGATTAAGTGATATTTAAAAATTGTTCAGTGCAAATGTGTGTGTGTGTGTAATGTGTGTGGAGTCTTTTGACTATGATATCACCTAAATGAAAAAAGATAAAGGAATGGAAAGTTATAACTAAAACAGGTGCGTTGTACAGGTCCGTTTTAGTAAGGTTAGATTGTTTAAAACAGATTAAAAAAAAAAAAAACTGAATAGGGAAGGTGCTTCAGTGATTGACATGCTCCAGTAATTGACATCTATCCCGAAATAATTAATAAATACGAAAAATAATAAAATCATATATTTTACATATAAGAATTAACATTTTATGTCAAACACTGGAGCATAGTGTGCTAATAACTGGTAAAATGAATAACTACAGTGTCAAACTCTGGAACATAGGGGGGCAATTACTGATAAAATGAAAAACTGGCAGTGTCAATTACTGGAACATTGAGTGGGTGTCAAATAAAAATTCATAAAATAATAACAATAATAATAATTGTTATCAAATGCATATATTTTAACATATATGTGGTTCTGAATGTCTTTCATACCCTATGTACTAACTTAAGATTTCTAAAAATATTTTCTGATGACTAGAACATTAAAAACATCAGAGATTGCTCTGAAAGTGTCAATCACTGGAGCACTTACCCTACGCAATAGAAGCTGCAATATACCCTTCACCTAAATTAGGGGTATTTGCAGCATAGTAGTACCACCTGTTAGGTGGGATAAACAAAAGTCGATAGAACATCAATTTATGTCAAGGTTCAGCCAATTATAAAATCTTGTAAAATTCTCTTCTTTAGTTCTCCGTCTAGAGCTCCCAAATTCATTTTCTTACGTATACAGACACGCAGACATGCAAACATTATCTAATAGTGTGTTCAAAATGTGTTCAGGACGTTTTTAAACATATAAAATTATCAAAAACCAGGAGTGTACAATTTTTATTCCAATACTTTCTTCTATTGGGTACAGTAGGGAAAATAAAATAAAATAAAGTAGCATCGCTTGTGCTCGCATAACAATTCCCTATAGTTTTAACATAATAAATTATTCCTACGGAAGATATTACTTCTATAAAATTCAAAAATTCAAACTATATAACAAAATGCAACCAACATCGTTGCTTTCTTTATTCTATTCTATTTCTTAAAACAATTTTTATGGATGCCCCACGCACCACATAAACTTTAAATTTTACATTTACTTTTTAAGATAGCACGCAATCATGTTTTATATAAAAATTAAATCATTAAATTCATTTTTTTACCTACTTTTATTTCATTTTGCACGCGCACCTTTTATTTCCTAATTCAAAATTATTTATAAAAACCTTTTTCGATAATGTTTGTTTCGATATTGATTATTATTATTATTATTTTTTTCTTTTTCTTGAAAAAAAAAAAAAAAAAAAAAAAAAAAAAAGAAGAAGGATTTTGATGAAATTCTGGCAAAAGCAGAATTTAGTTTAGGACGGAGGACTATTAGTTTTTTTTTTTTTTTTTTTTTCAAATTATAACATTGCTTTCAATTTATTCAATTATATTTTCGATAAATGCCCAATTATCGAAAAATGACACAGCAAAAATCCCAGATTGAGAGACTAATAGTCCTCAGTCTTTAAAAAAAAAAAAAAAAAAAAAAAAAAACATGATCGAGAAGCAGTATATTAAGGCGTTAGGAACTACAAACACCTTAAATTTTCCTTTTATAAAACGATTAAAAAACTAAATTTAAGACTAATATACTCTGCCTAATGATGCTTATTATGACACAATTTTCAATACACAAAAAATCGTTTTCTCTTTTGCTAATTTAACTTTTAAGAAAAACACGATTTAAAAAAAAAGTTGGAATAAAGGAATATCATAAAAAATTACTTGGTTTTGCTATCATAATACGCACAGTATCCATGGTTACCAGGTTTTCTTTCTTTAATTTAGATTTTAAGATGAATCCTTTAAACTTTAAAGTCAATAGGGGTTATATAAAAGGAATTTTTACATGTTTACTATTTATATTTGTGTTTAGGTGGCTGAAATGTCAGTTGCTTTTTTATTCCAAATATGAAGTTCTGATTTTTTATATTTTAATTTATTCAACCTTTGAATATCAAGCATATAATAAAATAAATTTTATTTAAAAAGAAAACTTTTTTGCAGGTGATTTTTATATATACTAGCAGTTGACGCCCGCTTCGCTGGTCACTAAATTTAAAAGAATTTTCAAAAGAATTAAATCACTATTTATTTTTTATGTCACATTTTGGGCTTTGTAACATAATTAAAAATTCCTTTTATGGTCAAAAAGTCAAAATAACATATAATAAAATATTTCTTCCGCTTTGCACTCGTTTTGCAACAATTCTCTATGGTCTTGTGTGCAGAGCCTGATTAAGGGGGAAGCACACATTATCTCCGCTCTCACCGGAATATTTTTACAATTATTTTTTACTTCATGTCATAGAAATTCCACGCTTTGACGAGGAAATACTTTTTATAAAAAATGAACGGTGTAAAACAATCCAATTTACTCACCGTTATTAGACACCAGAATTCTTTTAAAATAATTTTTAATGAGAATTTTCTGTTTATTATAGGAGGAAAGTATTTGTTAAAAAATAACGGTGTAAGTATAAATAATGTGTGCTTCCCCCTTAATCAGGCTCTGCTTGTGTGAATGATTCTCAAGAATGAATCAACAATTGTTTACCAATGGGCTCTTCCCACATGACGTCAGAGGTCACATGATAGAGGAAAAACAAATAGCAGACGAAGTCTTGTTTATCTATAGCGATTGCTGAAATAACATATTTTCTATTTTTATTTTTGATCAATCGTATTTAATCTGTGCTATTCTTTTTTATACATCATCATTTTTAATCCATTTTACATCATTATTCATCATCTTTTGTTTGCTGTATACATTTACAATCATCATTTAGTTTATATTTGTTATTGATGTTCATGAAGAACATGTTAAATACTCTGATTTTTGGTACTTAAATCAGTGACAGTGCAATATTGTACGGTGTAAATCTATTTAATTTCTCTATCTATTTCTCTATTACGGTGTAACTAAGTTAATTAACTTGTTGTAACGCCTTTATACAATTAAATTAAATTAAATGTTTACAAATACACAATGTTATTTTTATTTTATTTTATATTAAATATTAACATTTTTGTTCTTAAGAACAATATTTAATTGAATTCGATTCTCAGAATTCGATTATTCGTTTTCTTCTATCACATGATTGAGCAGACGAAACTGGGAAGAGTCCATTTAATGGATTGTGTATGGAAAATAAGTACGCTGTAATTTTAAACTTACAACTCTTAAAATTTCAAAACTGATAATTTTTAAAAAGTTATTCATTATTCTTTAATATTAGACTGTTTTCTGTTTAATATTAGACTCTTATTTTAAGACAAAAGCAATTGAATGATATCGCGTTGTGAAACTTTACAACGTAATGTCTTTAAATCTAATAACTTAATGTACATATGTACATAGTGTCCTCACAAAAAATGAACAGTATTCAGTGCTCTTTTAAAAAAGTATTAACTCCTATGCAGTATCTTAAAAAAAAAAAAAAAAAGAATCATCAGTTATTAGTAAAAAAATGGCCGACCTTCATCAAAAGCAATGAAATGATATCGCATTGTGAAACTTTGCTACGTAATATCTTTAAAGCTAATAACTTGATGTACACAGTGTCCTCACAAAAAAGAACAATTTTTAGAGTTCTTTTAAAAAAGTATAACATCTATACAGTACCTTTTAAAAAAATGCATCAGTTTTTACTGAAAAATGGCCGACTTTCATCACGCCATGCTTTCATCACCAAAGTAGTAAAATCTAGACCAATCAAAAATAGGCGTGGCCCGCCCGGATGTGTTCCAAAGACAAACAATTTACTTTATTTATATAGATAATCCTGTAATTTATTTATTTATATATTTTTAATCCTAAAAAATCTGAAAGAGTAAATAGTTAAGAAATATTAGAGCAATGTTTTTAAATTAAATGTAGTTAAACAAGGAATATTTAAAAACTTTAAAACACAGTTGAAACTATTTTTACTTTTCAAACGTACCTTATGTAAGAAAAGCATCGTAATCGTGAAAAAAGTCGACTTTCAGATTTTGGTGTTTTTATACGTTTTGAGGTTCCCTGAGTACATTTTAGCTTTTTTTTTATGCTAATGCATGAAAGTATGTATGTATGTGAGCGAACACGATAGCTTCTAAATGCTTTCTTTGAATGAGCTGAAAGTTGACAAGTATATTACGGGTCACTCTAACGACAATTCTATTGATTTTGGGGGATCTAGTACTTATAGTATTTTACAGGGTCATAAAGAAAAATTCGTTTTCATTATGGCTATTAGGCTCAGTTACACTGTTCGGCATGAAAACTGCTTCTGACACCATTTCAATATATTCTTATGTAAAATGACCTCCTGGATCCGAATATGACGACTATTTTGCCCTATCACCCACCACTTTTTAGGAATGGCCCCCTATTTTTATCATTTTTCGGTGATTTTATGGCTATAAGTTTGATTTTTAGGAGAGGGAGGATTATTTTAACTGTTAAATATCCTCTGAGGGGCAACAAAGTTGGAAAATTCTAAAACATGGACATTTGCGACAAGGGAAAAATTTCGGGGGGAGGGGGGGGGATTTGCCACTGAAATTAGGCATTACATATCTTATAATTTTTTAATCTGTTATTAATGTTATTTTTTAAACTTTGTATATTTTTGTTTTTAGGCGTTAAATTAATTATTTTTCATTCTTAAAAAATTCATAGTAATAATATTATCAAACAGGGATAGAAATTGAGAGAGGGGGTGGTGTAGGTAGAAAACGGTGGATGACTGGGCAAAATGGGAGTCAAATTCGGATTCAGAATGTTACTTTACGTAAGAATTAGCAAGAATGGTAGCAGATCTTGATTTTTTTTTTTTTTTTTTTTTTTTTGCAGAGCAGTGTTATTTAAAGTGGCGATAGAGTCTAAACGCCTTATTCGAATGGATTTATAATTAATATACGTTATGTTATAGGTGAAATGGATTTTGTATCACATATAGCTGAAAAAAGAATGGTCGTATCAATGTTGCAAATTTAGTCTGTCATGATGTCTAGTTGTACACCTCTAACTTTTGTCTTCACCTGAGTTCTCCTTTTAGAGATATATACGAATTTACGGGATTTTTTGGGATGTGTGTATGATTGTGTGCATGTGTTTGAATGAACAAAATAACATCTATGCAATTAGGACTTTGAGGCTCATGATCTGCAGATCCACTAGTTCGAACAACTTTTAATTACCAAAAGATCGGAAAGTCGAGTGGAGTCCCTTCAGATTTTTTTTTTTTTTTTTTTTTTTATGCTTATGTTTAGCACTAACTTGTGTAATTATTATTACTAACAAACCCATGCGAAACTTTTGCAGTTTCTTTCTTTTCTTTTCTTTTTTTTTTTTTTTTATTTGCTTTTAAAATTTGAAACTGATAAGTCTTATACCAATTTCAACATTCAATTTAAATTTTAATTCACCAAACACCAAATTATTATTAGTTTTTGTGGGATGAAACGCTAATGATACTTAAACTAAATCATTCAAAAAAAAAAAAAAAAAAGTTTTAAAATAAAATTCATATTTGGCGACCCATTTTTCATATTTGCCCAGACAAGATAGCTTTAATAATGGATCCTTATGGCGACGATTTAATTTTTGGCGCCATGTTGGTGAGATCCCTTTTATTTTATTTTTTTATTATTATTTATTCATTTTGGCATAATTTTTTGTTAAAAACACTTTTAGTACCTATCTTGATTATACTTTTTATGATTGCGTTTTTCAGTCAATTTATGAAAAAATTCATATTTTGTTTATATCTTTATTGCTGGGTTTAAAATGACGCTTGCAAGAATTGTAAAGATGCTACTTTTAAAAATAAATGTTTCTATAATATGATATAATCAGACAAATGTCGTCTTTATTATTATTATTTTATCTCTGATCTGAGTCCGCGTGCTTAAATGTTACTTGTGCATTATTTTTTATCCTTGCGTATTTTATTGTCACCACCGTATCTATCGTATCGTTTCTACAAAATATGATCGTAACTGGAACACGTTAGAGAAATATTGTATAATTTTTTTCATCATTTCTAACACCGTTATCCTTCGTTTCAAGATTTTTTTCAAATGTTCGTTTTTCCGTATTAATTATTTTCTTCTCCCGTGATTCATTCTTTTTTTTTTTTTTTTTTTTATTGTCGGTATCCTCACGTTTAACTTTATCTTTTCTATAAATAACTGGACGACCTTCGCCAGCCTAACGGTCGATATTTCTAAATAATAATAATAATAATAATAATAATTTATTTTTTATTATAATCATTTTAACTATTTTTCTCCGCTAATTTAGCTTAATATTTTGACCATGATATCGCTGCTTTTAGCAAGAACCGAGAAAGAGAAACCGCCAAATCAAAAGTAGCAACTTATGTAGGTATTTAATAGGTATTTTTTTTAAATTATCATTTAGACTTATTTTATGTATTTTAAATAAAGAGGTTAAGGGAAAAAAATAAGATAACACTGTAAAGCACTTAAATAATAATAAAAATAAAAAAAGAGAGATAATCTCATTAGACTAAAGTCATCATTTTTTTTTTTTTTTTTTTATCATTGAACTGAGTCCACGAGCTTGTCCATTTATAAATCTTATTTTATTTTTTATTTCATTTTGCACGCGCGCTTTTTATTTCTTAATTCAAAGTTAATCAAAAAAACTTTTTCGATACTGTCCGTTTCGAAGCTGATTATTATTAATTTTCTTTTCTTTTTCTTAATAAATAAATAAATAAATAAATAAAATAAAATAAAAAAATAATGAAATTCTGGCAAAAGCAGAATTTAGTTTAATACTATTAGTTTCTTTTTTTTTTTTTTTTTTCAAATTATAACATCGCTTTTCAAATTATTCAATTTATATTTTCGATAAATTTTCGATTTCGGTAAGTTTCCAACTATCGTAAAACTGGTATCGTAAAAATTCGTAGACTGAGACTAATAGTCCCCAGTCCTAAAAAAAAAAAAAAAAAAAAAAAAGAAAGGAAAAGAAAAGTAATTGCAGTTTTAACGTAATTTTTTCCTACAAAATCACCCTTCTTCCGTTATTTTATTTATTCCTCCAAACCAAGGATAAAAATTTATTTATTTATTTATTTTTAAGTTCATTACATTTTTGTAGCAATGATATTAATTTCGAGCGTTAGTTTCGAGAAACTTGGGCTTTTATTATTAAGTAAATAATGATGATAAAAATCTGGTGTGACACTCAAATTACCTTTTCTTGTCTTACATTACTATAGACATACTAGTTTGTTGTAGGGCGACTAAGGCGCCCTTTGAAAAATAATCGTTTCATTTTATTTATTTCTCATTTTAAATAATTCATTTGCTAGCAAGTCCGTGCGAAATTTTCTCACTTTGTTTATCTCTTCGTTATCTTCAAAATTATTATTTTATAGACGTCGTTTTTTTTTTTTTTTCATATGCATGAGCAAATTTATTTTTATTTTTATTTTATTTTATTTTATTTATTTTATTTTATTTCGGGAAAGCATATTTCATTGTATGCTGAAAAAAAAAAAGGCAACAATTAAAATTTTAAAATGTATTCTAAATCTTTTATTTTCATATTTTAGTTAATTTTAAAAAATGTAATTACATATTCGTTACAAATAATGTAGCAAACGAAAGGCGTAATTTTTCTGAATCCGTTGGTTTAAACAGCTTATAGATCGGATAATTAAATTTTTTAAAATTAACAAAGTATGAAAATTTGGAGAGAGAGTCGAAGGAAATCTCTTAAGCCTAAAGTGTGACAGAATCAACCACGGATGAGGGTAACTATATATATGCTGATTACAGTTTTTAGATAAAAGATATAGGTAATGTGTTTGTTTCAAATAAAAACTTTAAATTCAATATTAAAACAGTTTTAAAAAAGTTTTAATTAACATATATTTCTTTGTGAGGTGAAGTTGAGTTACCAATTCCTTTCTCATCATGTGTTTCAATATTGTGTTTACATTCAGTAAGTATTTAAAACTGTTATTAAATTTTAAAGATTACTTCAAATTATTCTGAGAATTTTCACACACACATATCTTTTAAACTTAATACTGAGTAGCCCTGTATATTTTCTTTAAATTATATACGCACCAAATAGTGTACACAAATTTAACTCAAAAAAAAAAAAAAAAAAAAAAAAAAAAAAAGTATGTCCCAAGTTGAAATGCAATTTGAACCACAGAGGTAACATACAAAAGTTCTTTTGTGTGTGTGTGTGCAAACGCATGATGAATATTTTCATACCATATTCTGTGTAAAATATTAGCTTTTGTGCATGTAAAATATATTAGTCAATTTCATTTTGTTTAGTAAGATCCAAAGATATTAAATTACACTCACCCTGAATTTCACTCATAGATGTGATTTATTTGATTATTTTTGTACGTTCCTGTACACTAATTACACAGGTCGACATGTAAAATTTTGATTATAAAATTTTGGCTGATCTTCATGTTTTTTGGTGTGCAGAAACCGAAAATGAAGCCAGTTTTTCTCTATCAGGTATAGATTTTTGCCAATTCAGGGTGCCTACTTATACAATTTCTTCCATTACTCTTCCATCAATATAACTACAGTTCCCGCCGCTTATTAAAATCACATTCGTACTGAGCGAAAGTGATTTTATTAAGCGGCTGATTTTTATATCCGGCGAACGTTCCCGAACTTAAGGGAACGGTATTACTTCCCTGAATTTGGAAAGAAACTTCAAAAGGTAACGAATAATAGAATTAGTAAACAATATTAATTAATTTTTGATAAATAATTAATTAATTATTTCTTCGATATAAATAAATTAAACGTATTCCAGGTTCCCATGCACTTTCGTTTGAGGAAAATCATCATTACTTTACTAAAAATTCACGTTGTTCTTATACATTAAAAATATTTTCGTCTAAACCTCAAGAATTATAGTAATTTCAAAACAAGAACTAGAAATTGCCTTTTAATAATTAGAAATTAGAAAAAAATATAATTTCAAATCAAATTTGTAACTTATTACTCCGTTTTGAAGAATACGTTCCTTGAAATTGTAACGGAGATAAGTGATGGGACGTGTTTAATTTGTAACTGTGCTGCAAGTGTAAAATATTCGACAATGAGCGATTGCGAAGGGATTGTTGTGCATTAATTTCTTTTCTTATTAAAAAAAAAAAAAAAAAAAAAAAATAGTGTGATATTAAATAGTGTGATAATAAATGATATTTTTGGTTGCTGAGGAGATATTTTTGAGTTTATTAACAGGCGATGCTGATTTTATTAATCAGCAGCTTTAAACGTAATGTGTATTGATTTGATTCCGGTCCCGGTAATTTGATCAGATTAAGCGGCTGATTTTATTAACCAGTGATTTTATTAAGCGGCGGTTACTGTATATGGTAAGTATTATAGAATGTTTCCATGATAATTAATCATGGATACCAATTATTGTAATTGCGCAGAACTAATGCGACGTAAAACCATACCAACCAACCAACCAATCTATTGTTATGGTGGTATATGTAAGAAACTGAGTCAGTAAACACCCTGTGTTGACAAAAATCTATACGTGATAGAGAAAAATGGGCTGTATTTTCGGTTTCAGCACATCAAAAAAACATAAAGATCAGCTAAAATCATCAAATCAAATTTTGTCAACTTCATTTTTGTAGACCTGTGTTATTGGTCCGAACTCAATAAAAAGTTTTAAGTAACATCCCCAATTGATGCAGATGTTCGATACTGAATTTGGACTTCATGTCTGTGTTTGACTTATGCTGATAAGAGATTTAATCACCATACACACACATAAAATGCTAATAATCTACATAATATTTCTCTAACGCGGACCATGTACGATTAAATTTTGTGGAAACGATACGATAGTGACGTAAAGTACTATCTGATTATTCAATCCAGATCGGCTTAAGAGGGAACTCTAGGATGGAACAAAGCAGAAATTCGACTGTTATATGATATTTCGGCTACAAAAAATTAATCTAATACATTTAAAATGCAGATTTTTCTTAAAGAAATTGGGAAAAAAAAAAAAAAAAAAAAACATATTAATTTCTTCAACTGAAATTAATGTTTCAAGTACAAGAAAATCTCACGTTTTTAAGTATATTTGGAAGAATTTAAAGCCAGCTAAGCCTTGCATTTCATGGTTGGTATTCGGCAGGATGATGGTGGTGTCATCTATTGATCGAAATCGAAATTTTCTTAATAAGACCCAATTTTAAAATGCTATTCGAAATAAATTTTTAAAAGCCAAAATTATCCACATTTTTTAGATTTTTCACTCATTATAAATAGAATGAACGGTATTTCTTTTTATTTATCTCTTATTTTGTTAATACATCTATTAACAATGTGATTTCTGTTATGTACAGTAATATGGCAATTTAATTCCATAAAATATTAGGATAATATTCTAAGAATTTTTAATTTAACGGCAGGAAAAATTATTTTCTAAAATTGAAGTTAAAATGCAAATATTAAAGATTAAAAATCTCTTTCATGTACTATATGTATATATATATAATTAAAAAAGGGAAATTTTTGAGTAATTTTATTTATGAGATTTTTTTTTCTGAAATTCTGCGCAGGGAACGTTAGTACTAATAATAACAAAATGAAAATAATAATAATAATAATAATAATAAATAATAATAAAATAAAACGGAATCAGGAGACTATAAAATGTGTAAATAAACCTAAAATTCAATTCCGATAAATTTGGCATAAAAAGAATACTTTCTTTTTCGTATATGAATAAGAGAAAGGAAATAAAAGGGAGAAAAATACACAGTTAATTAAAAAATCTATGTGACATATTTACTTTAGAATATTTAAATTCATAAAAAAAAAAAAAAAAAAAAAATTAATACCAAATTAAAGCATTTTGGATAATAGTAGCTATTAACGACTTCCAAAATACAAGAAAAATATTTTTCTTCAATAATTTAATTTTTGAGAGAGAGAGAGAGAGAGAGAGAGAGAGAGAGAGAAAGAGAGAGAAAAAGGAAATTTCTAATAGTAAAATAAATATAAGAAAAAATTATTTAGTTTTGCTATCATAATATGCAGTGTTTCCATGGTTACTAGCTTTTTTTTCTTTTTCTAATTTAAATTTTGATATTAAAACAAGTTTTTTGGACTTTATGATCAATAATAAATGCTGTAAATGAAATGGAGTTTTTATTTGTGTACTATTTTATTTTATGATTAACAGGCTAAAATATTGGTTTCAAAATGCTTGAATTCTAATTTTATTTTTACTTACTTATATCCGGTAGAAAAAAGTATAAAGGAAAATAGATGAATATGGATTACCATTTCTTTTTGAACTCAAATTAACTCAAGTATTTTCTTTCAAATATTGTTTATGTGTTTTGATGATTTTATGTTATAAAAAACCTGGTGCGAAACAACCACACGTCTTCCATTACACACTATTATGCGTATTATATGCACTTTTTGGAGATACTGTGATCAGAAGACATAAAATTGACCTAACACAGTAAAAAAAAATTCCTTGCTATATGTGTAAAGACATATAAAATAAAGTTTACACAGCGAGTTAAAAAAAAAAAAAAAAGAAAAAAAAAATAGTGGAGGTTTTTTTTTTTTTTTTTTTTTTTTTTTTAAACACCGATTTTGAGATCTAAAACTGACCTACCCAAGCAGGATGACTTCTAATTTTTCTGTAATAACCACGTAATACATGAGAAAGGACATCTAAAATGGATTTATACAACAATTTTCAAGAAAATCGTTAGAGCCGATTTTGAGATACTAACTTTTACCAAAATTTGGCATACTCAGTTATTGACCGAAAAATAACAATTACATGTAGAATGATATTTAAAAGGCAGTTAATATGGCGAGTTAGAAAAAAATCCACTACTTTTTTTGGACTCAGGAGACCTTAAAATGTGTAAATCAGGTGAAAATTCGATATCGAATTTTTGGACCGAATGCAATACTTCCATTGCCTACGGTAGTCGGGTAATGGAAGTAAAAAATTGAGTTTACTTGCAAAATTTTTGGTTAAGACAGAAAAAAAAAAAAAAAAAAAACTGTTTTCGAGTAATATAGATTAAGAGGGTAATATAGAATAGTTATGAAGCGATATATGGAATACCCATTTCCTAAAGGAATAATAGGGAATAGTGTTGTATTTTTTACAGAAAATCATGAAAAATTGGATAATAAACACTTTATTTTGAAATTATTACTGAAAATAAACAGTAGTGAAAAAATATCAATACAGTCAAGTTAAAAAAAAAAAAAAAAAAAATCGTCAATAATATGGAGTAGTTGGTATTCTATGTTACCCGAATTCTTGAAAATAAATTAACTTCAACCAGCTGTTGGTAGAAATAAGTTCATGGGAATTAGATTATTAAGTAACTCAGCACCCCCTACAAGAAATAACACTAGAGTTTCTCTCCTTTCACTGTTTTGTAAATAGATTACAGTTTTCGTAATACTAACTCCAAAATTGTCCGGAACTTGAAAAATCAAAGAATTTGTATGACACAAAAACTGCTTTTCTAAATGCCTCGAAGTGAACTGCAGTTAATATTTGAGGCCTAGTGAAGACGTATGCCGTGCTTCCGATAGGTTACAATACCATACAGGTGAGATATAGCACACTGTTAAAAATGATTGGTTCAAAATGAGCTAAATTGTCTCAAAATAGCTCCGAAACAATATATACCGGGTGATCCAAAAGTCAGGACAAACTTTAAAAATGAATAATTCGAAAACGAATCAAGATACAAAGATACGGTTTTCACCAAACGGATGGAAAAGAAACCGGGTTTTGTGTGGCAATGAAAAAAAAAAAAAAAATAGTTCTTTTGGTGATCAACAGATGGCGCTGTCGGATTTCTGATGTAGGATTATGCAAAGCAACAAACGATATAAAAAGGAGCAACTGCGGCAGGTAATGGTTGTCGAAGCTTACATGCATCGAAATATCGCATTCTCAGTCGCTACTTTAATCACGCATGGTTTTCAAGATCTCCCGATCTGACACCCTGTGACTTTTGGCTGTGGGGATTCTTGAAGTCAAAAGTGTACCGCGACCAACCGGAATCACTAGCAACACTGAAAGATGACATCCGCCAAAATGTGTCTGCCGTAACGCAAGAAATGCTACTAAATCCTGTGAACGTTGTGGTGAATAGTCTCACAGCTGTACTTCTAAATGATGGACAGCACATGGAGCAGTTATTGTAGTAGTACTAATTAACTGTAATTAAGCTGACTTGTAAGTTATCAACACTTTTTTCATTTGTAAATCATCTTTTGGTGAAATAAAACACTATAGCGCCATCTGTTGGTCGCCAACAGAACTATTTTTTTTTTCGTTGCCACACAAAACCCGGTTTCTTTTTCATCCGTTTGGTGAAAACCGTATCTTTGTATCTTGACTCGTTTTCGAGTTATGCATTTTTAAAGTTTGTCTTGACTTTTGGATCACCCGGTACTTAAATTTGAAAATCCATGTGCTCAATTTTGAGTATATTGACATGTCAAACATGGGGATATTGGGATTCTTATTGGTCAACCCCATTTTTGAGTATGTCAATATGCTCAAAAAGGAGTACATAGATTTTCAAATTTAAGTATATAATGTTTCGGGGCTATTTTGAGACAATTTAGCTCATTTTTAAGAAACCATTTTTAACAGTGCAATACTCCATTTTATACGACTTTATAGGAGTTGAGTTATAGCGGTACTCCATTTCCATATTCCACACCGTTACTCTACTATTTTTAGGTTCAATTTTCGAAATTGAATTTTCACTACATTTACATATTTTAACCCATATCGTACCAAGCATTGAAAAAATATTTTTTTCTTTATGAAATATTAAATATATGTTTCTTTAAACCTATATATACACAAAATCAAAAACTTACCAGCCTTTCATCAGCTTAATTGGTACAGGCTGTCCTAAAAATAGGACAATGATTTAGGACAGTCGGAAATATAAGGAAAACAGACTATATATATTGTTACAAAATTCTCTATATCTCTATATATTGTTACAAAATTGAAAAAACTTGTGTTTATTTTTGTATAAATTCTTTCAAAGAGGCTTAGTAAGTTGATAAAGGGCTAATTTTGTGCATTTCTAGTCGTTATAGCGTTGAAATAGCCTTATTTTCCCTTAAAAACGCATTAAAAAGCCCCAATTAGGCAGGTAATGGATTTGGCGCCAAATTTGGCGACTTTTTCCCACCTTGGCGATTTTTTGGCGACCTTGGCGAGAAAATCTTTATATGGGATATACCAAATATGGAAGCCGTAAGTTGATTGGTTGACCACTTTCTAGAGTTTTCTCGAAAAATCTGGGTTCCATGGAACAGTATATAAGGAGCGCTCCTCGCCAAGGCAGTCAGTTCAGTTCAGTCTTCAGCCAGCTTCGCTAGTGCTTGCATTGCTCTTGAGCCTCTTTGGAAGAGACTTGCTTTATGTGTTATTGCTATACAGTTTGTACTGTGGATTTGCTATTGACAGCTGTTGTTTAAGCTGTGTTTACTGTTTGAATTGAAGCTGATACTTGGTTTATAGACCTGCATTTTTCTGGAACTTTCTGTGAATAAATTACTGAATTTTTGTACGTTTGGCCTTTCATTCTCGGACAACTCACGAACCCCCAAGTACGCAACAATATATATTTATATAATTGTATCACCAGTACAAAAGTGTAGAATATTACCTCAGTAAATTTACATGTCCATTATTGTTAAACGTAAAATCTTTTTAAGTAATAATGTGTTGAAAATGTAATGAATAAATCTTCAAAAATCATCATTAAAAAAATATATTAACCGTTAATTTAAACTAACGATAAAGACACATATGTATTTATTGGACTTTTAAATAATATATCACCTTTAATTTGAATTAAAATATTCAAAAGAATTTATATAAATATCACTTATGCATGGTGTCCTATTTTTAGGACGATGGTGAAATATGGGTTAAAGAAACCAAAATACGAAAATCATGTTTTAGTGGCTGTTTATCAGCTAAAGTTAAAACTTGCTATTCTAAATCTGTCTCACATGGGAATATTACTCAAAACTTTTAACTGAAATCGGAGTAAGGGCTCATATACAGCGACATACAAAAATATTCAAATACATTATATCTGTGGGTAAAATTTCTCATTTATACTAGATGGAAGCTCAAATATAGCATTTTTGCTAGCGAAGAAAAAGACGACATAGCAATGTCACCTGTTTACCGATATACACTCAAATTGAATAAGCATATTTTTTCACAATTCTTGCATAATACATTTTGTGCAGTTACACATTATAGAAGCTGAGATTTTTTTTTCTTATAAATGTGAAAATTTTCAGCCATAACAGCTCCACCTGTCGGGCTATATATGTTAAAATCTAATCAGCAAAAGTCTATGTCCAGGCCTAGGAAAATATAAAGTTTCCTGGAATTTCACCTATTGCTTATTAATATCTAACTCCCGCATGATATTGGTAACTTACACACAGACACAGAGACCGATTTTTTTTTTTTTTAAATGATCAAATCGAATTGAGAATATCTCAAAACATGTAAATTCATGGAAAACGAAAGGTTTAAAATTTTTACATATCCAATACTTTATTCATATGTGTATATAGAAGTAAGTAAGTGTCATAATATTAAAACTTTGTAACTAAAAGCGAATTAAAAAATATAATTTCCTTTCTAAAAAATATAAATTTTTAATAAATATAATAATTTATAAAATATGACGCAAAAATAATAATGAAAAAAAAAATCTAAACAGTAGCTTTTTTTACAAGTTATAAAATTTTCCAAGTTAACAGAAATTTATCATTTTAATGAGAAAAAAATATATATATATTTATTTTATGGTTAAATATGTTTTACTGTTTCAATAAAGAAGATACACAATAAATAAATAAATAAATAACAACAATAATAATAATATTAAAAAAAAAGCAAATTTTGAAATCTTAGAATAAAAAACAAAGTTAAAATGTATTAGTAAATTAATTAACTTCGTTAAATTAATACTTTGTGTCGTGATCTTAAACTTTTAATCTTAAAAATCACAATCTTTAAAGTAAAACGAAAAGAGGAAAAAAAAAAAAGGGGGGGGGGAGATAAAATCTTGTAATAAAAATCCTAAAATAATTTTATTTTAATCAAAATATTTAAAAAACTGTATGCTTTCTCACATACATAAAACAAAAGAAGAAGAAGATATGAAAATTTTTTTATTGTATAAAGTTTTGAACTTGTGAAAAATAATATTTAAATTTATATTTTATGTTATTAATAAAAAATTTATAATTTGAACGAAAAGTTATTGAGATAAAAAAGAAAAAGGGAAAAAAAACTGCGTATTGATTTTAAATATCTTAAAAAAATCCCATTGTGTAGTTAAATAATTAAAATATATCTGAACGAAAAGGTTTTTAATTAGAGTAAAATTCTAAAATATTCTTGAAAGTGAAGTATTTATTCCATAAAAAAATTGTAGTGTTTATAAGTTTAAAGCCATATTGTATATATTAAAGTAAAGAAAACAAAATCTTAATACATAAAATTTTTCACTTGAGAAATAAAAATTACTTCTGGTTATGTCTGTAAGAGTAAGTTGGTTTCTCTGCTTTTATCAAGTGATCACCATTCTCAAGCAAGATGGCGGATGAGAATTTTAATATACTTACAAGAAAACATTCAAAAGGTGTCGTCTTCAAAAAATATTAAAAAAATAATTATGTGATTCTACTCTTCCTAAAACACCAGAAAGTGAAAAAATTATCGGCTGAAATGAATTACAGCGACCACAAAAAAATATCAAAATTAAGCATATTTGGCGAATTTTTAGGAGATTGGTTTTGAGTACTTGGCGTAGAAAAAAAAAACACAGTTCTGTTCGTACACGGCAATCTCGGTGCTAGCGAACTGAACGCCTAATAGCGCTAAATCGCCAAATATGCTTAATTTTGATAATTTTTTGTGGTCGCTGTAATTCATTTCAGCCGATAATTTTTTCACTTCCTGGTGTTTTATGAAGAGTAGAATCACATTTATTTTTTACGATATTTTTTTAAGACGACACCTTTTGAATGTTTCCATGTAAGTCAAAAGAGTAAGTTGGTTTCTATGCTTTTATCAAGTGATCACTCAAACAAGATGGCGGATGAGGATTTTAAAATACTTAGTTGAGAACTTGATACGTTTTATATAGATATCGAATTTCACTTAAATTAGTTTATAAGTGCATTTTTATGTGAATTTGAAAATTTCAAATAGCCATTCTTTTGGAATAAGATGGCAGAACAAACCATTATACGGCATATATAAAACCCGAATTTCAAGCAAATTGTTTCATCAATATGTTATTTTATACGAGTTTGAAATTTTTGAAATGGTCACCATTTTGAGACATGTTTGCTCATGAACTTCCCAATATCGAAATCCAGTGCCCGACTTTGGTTCACTTTCATTCAGTATTTTGAAAGTCATCGTGAAGACAAATTTTATATTATATATGCAGGGTGATTCAAAATAACGTGTTTAAAATGCAAGGCCGAAGCAAACAAGCATACAGAACCAATAAAAAATTACACAGGTACATGGGGTCACAAACACTATTCAGATATGCTAGATGATGTTTAAAATAATGCGTAATACACGTATACATATATCATAGCCTCCTAAACTAGATGCCTGTCGCGTGGCTCGGAAGCCTGGCAATAGTTGAAGCGGTAAACAGCGCCACCTGGTACAGATTGCGCGACTTTTTTATTCAACAGCCACCAAAAAATTTTAAAATTGGGATATGATATACATAAAAGGCAAATAGAATTGAAGAAGCATCGATTATATATATCATATATCACTTCTTAAAATTATTGGTGGCAGTTGAATAAAAAAGTCACGCAATCTGTACCAGGTGGCGCTGTCTACCGCTTCAACTGTTGCTAAGTTTATGAGCCACGCGACAGGCATCTAGTGAAGGAGTCTGTATATATATATATATATATACAGAAAAGAAAAAAAGAAGAAAAACTTGAAAAAAAATATTTTTAAATTAAATTGAAACTTTTAATGAAAATAGAAGTATAAAAGAACAAGATTTATACAATTTTTTTTTTTTTTTTTTGATTAACATCATAAATTATTTTAAACCTTTCAAATTTTGGAGATAAATAGATAATACAAAGTTACTGCTAAAAGTATTTTATTAAATAAAAGTCTAAAAGTTGATTGTTAAAAATTGCTTCTGATAAGATTTTTAATTAACAGTTAATTAAAAAAATTTTTTTTAGTTCACTATTAACTACAAAATTTAAATAAAATAACGAAACAAAAACGAAAATAGAATAAAATAAATTTACTATATTAATTTATATTTACGTAAACTAGTAATAATAATTTTATGACTATATTTCAACATTCTAAAAATATTCTGAAAAGTTATGAATCATTGTAAATAAAAAAGAAAATATAATTTATTTATACAAAACTGTAATTTAAAAAAAGAAGAAAGAAAAAATAAACGTTAACTTTTTAATTACAGCAAAACAAAACAAAATCTGGTGTGTAACAAACACATAACTTCTATTAATCACTGCTATATATATTATGTACTTTTTATTTTTAGAAATAGTGTGGTCAGTTAACATATAAAATTGATTAGACAATTTACAATTTTACTTTAACACTTTTGCGACTGCATGTATTTGTCTTTTTGACAGTAAAGTCCGCATGTGGGCCTTATTCTCCCAAGTTACAATGTTTCAGAAGAAAATTTTCCAAATATATAAATATATACATACTTGACAACCATCTCATTATGAACCGAACAATTTTTAATACCCGCCTTTTTTTTCACATCAATAATTTTTTAGAGTAATTTTAGTCTTTATTTAATCGTAAAAACATTTGGAGAGTGTTAGTCTAAAAATATAGTGGTGTGTGAAAAGGAGCGTTGACAATTGTACGGTTATTAATGAGATGGTTGGCAAGTATGTATATATAAATAATCCATGTAACTTATTTATTTATATACTTTTAATTTTGAAAAATCTAAAAGAGTAATTTGTTAAGAAATGTTAGGGAAATATTTTTAAATTAAACGTAATTAACCATAGAACACTAGTGGTACGTAAATTTTACGTGCGATCTTCATTTATTGGTTCATTTCTGACCTTTCAATATTAAAACTTTCGCAACCGCACGTTTTTGTCTTTTTGATAGTAAGGTCCGCCTGTGGGCGTTATTCTCCCGTGTTACAATATTTCAGAACAAAATTTTCTATATTCAGATTCATATTACAAATGGATATATATTATAATTATACTCTTTCTAATCAAAGTATTTAAATCCATAATATATTGGTTATACAAATATGAATATTGTGTATATTCTTAAGAAGTAAATGATATACAAATTGCAAAGGAAACGCCAACTGGCGGAGTTACAGATTTTCAAATGACGTGAATCTACGTCAGCGGTCGCGAAAGTGTTAAGAGCGGACAATACCTAATCTCGCCGGCAGCCTTCGCCCATGTTATTCTATGGGAAAATTTGTTTACATAATTACTCATTACCTAATGAATATTTTTCAATTCTGTTTTCACATTTAGAAAATTCATAAGCGTTAAATTAGTACTTGTTTTCCAAAAATTGATTTTTTAAACTTTTAGTATTTCATTTTGCGATTAGAAAACGAGAAAAATGCATTTTGTGAAAAATCGCATTTTTGAACTCAAAATTAAAATGTAAAAATTAAAAAAAAAAAAAAAAATGAATTTTTCAAAAATGAATACTCATTTAACGGTTATGAATTTTCTGACTGCGAAAACAGAATTTAAAAATATTCATTAGGTAATGTGTAATTATAGCAACAAAATTTCCCATAGAATAACATGGGCGAAGGCTGCCGGGGAGATTAGGTATTGTCCCCTCTTAATAGCAAACTGACACACTGAGAAAAAATTATGTGACTGACATCTAGAATCTAAATTGTGTCTCTGATGAAAGTAGTTCCATGTCATCCTTATAAATTCTAGTCCCCTTTGCTAGCTAATTCTACAAACTTCTATTAGAATTTTAGACCATTTTCCTGAATTATGGTGGGGTCAATCTCATTTAATAATCTCTGTAAATAAATGCGAACACAAGAGGGGAGTTTTTATAACAATAATTTTATTTTATAACCGAATTCTGGTAAATCAACGAGAATTTCATGCTATAGAAAGGATTTATAATATTCATAATATTGTTTCGCCATCTAGAAAAATGTAAACTAGAAATTCTCGATCACTTCTTCTATCCAAGTTATTTGTAAACCTTATACGCATAACTCGGAAATCTATATTTCTAGTTTAGGGAATTAGAAAATGGCTACTGATTCGTTCTAGATGAAAGCAATCTAAATTGTGGCTCTAGAAAAAATAGTTCCATGACATCCTTATAAATTCTAGTCCCTTTGGAAAGCTAGTTCTAGAATCCTGTATTAGAATTCTAGAGTGTTTGCCTATATTATCGAGGGCAAATTTGTGTTTAAAAAATCTCTGCAAATAAATGAGACTACAAGAGGCGGGTTTCAGAAACTATAATGTTGGTTTATGACCCAACTCTAGAAAATCAAGCGAGAATTTCTCGCTATACAAAAGATTTAAAATATTCAGAATATTGTTTCACCATTTAGTAATGTGTAGACTAGAAATTCTCGATCACTTCTTCTATCCAAGTTATTTGTAAACCTTATACGCATAACTCGGAAATCTATATTTCTAGTTTAGGGATTTAGAAAATGGCTACTGATTCGTTCTAGATGAAAGCAGTATATTTTTTTTCTCAGTGTACATCCGCTGTGAAGGCATACAAAAGAGAGTTTACATAGCGAGTTGTAAAAACAATCGTTAGTGTCTTTTTTGAAAAATCCATTTCTGAGATTAAAAATAAGTTATAAACAAATAAACTGTTTTTTTTTTCCCTTCTTTTTTGGTAGGTGCCACTTCGGTGGTTAGTATATAAAAAATCGTCCCCCAGAAATATACTTCTCGTTTTCCACTGTTTCAAATCAAGCAAAAATTCTGGAAAAAAAGATATATATATTTAAGAATTCAGAATCGTTATAAAATTTAGCATTTAATAGATACATGATAATACCAACACCAAAAAAAAAAAAAAAATAATAATAAAATTGATTGTAACACCATAGCTTTCTAAACTAGATGCCTTCCGTGTAGCTTGGAAACTCTAAGGTAGACAGCGCCACCTGGTACAGATTGCGCGAATTTTTTTTATTCAACAACCACCAAAATTTTTTTAAAGTGGGATTTAATAAACATAAAAGGCGAATAAAATCGAAGAAACGTCGATTATATATATATATCATATATCACTATTTAAAATTATTGCGGTGACAGTTGAATAAAAAAGTCGCACAATCTGTACCAGGTGGCGCTGTCTACCGCTTGAACTGTTGCCAAGTTTTCGAGCCACGCGGAAGGCATCTAGTTTAGGTGGCTATGGTAACACAGTTTAAAAGCTAGCACAGAAATTTTATGATTCATTTTTAGTTCCAATCAAAAGACAAATCTAATTGAAATTACTTACGCCAACATGAGGGAAAAGAACCATAAAACTTTGACCGAGAAAGATTTTTTTTTTTTTTCTCGAAATTGATGAAAATTCTCAATAACTTCGTTATTAAAAATGTATCTGAAAATGAGATTTGAATTAAAAAGTATGAAAAAGAGACCGCAGGAAATAAGAATTGGATTAATAAATACTTAAAAATAAAAGTATCAGATCATCAGGGAAACATGCACTTTCATAAGCAAATGAAGTTGCAAGATTTCGTAAAACTGTTTAGCTATTTCTAGCCAAAAATGCAGCCCATGTTCCGATCTTGCAACAAAACCATTTTGAAAGAGGAATGAAATAAATTATTAAAGGAAAACTTCAAAGAATCCAGAGAGAAAAAAAGAAAGAAAAAATCAAAGACATATATATACCTATTTATATAATATGTAATTCATAGAGATTTATAAATAGCTTCAACCTCAATCCACGTTTGTAATGATCGATAGATGGCGCTTTTCCAACTTTTGTTTTCAGTAAATATAATAGCCACGTGTATTTATTATTGTTCTATTTGTGTTTCTACTTAATATTCGGGCTATAATTTCTCCGCCATTACATCATGGAAAATCGATTGCTTTTGGAAAAAATATATTTCAGTTTATTCAAAGTTCGATCGGAAGTAGATGTTTAACTGAAGCTGAACAAATATTACTTTCAAATCATCTGATTAATTCTTTACTTCCATTAGCCGAAGCAACTGACATTTTAAATTTGTCATTTGGAAATAAATGGAAGGATTGGATTCTGGATTTAACGCATTTGCTCGTGTCAGACACGAGCAAATGCGTTAAGGGGTTAAAGAGGTAATATCGATTCTCCCATCCCCCCTTCGCTATTGCGTATTAACGGCCTTATTCACGAAACTCCTGTTAACCTATGTTTCACGTAACACTTGAGTTAGAGTTAACACTCTCTTAACCCTGGGTTAGGAAGTTTTCGTATTCACCAACCTTGGATTAATTGACCCCAGAGTTATCTGTAAGAGTCTCGCTGATTGGTCAATGAAAAAGCAATGTGTTAAAAAAGCAAACAAGGGTGTTTTCGCTGTAACTGTAACATGCTGATTTAACACCAGAGTTAACCCATCAATTTCGAAGGATTAAAAAAGAGGGTTAACTCGAGTGTCAAATCGCTGATTTTGCGTGGTGAATACCGATTTTGAGATAACCTTGCATATTCCCAAGTTAATATCAGTGTTAAAAATTTGGTGAATAAGGCAGTATGAGTCTTAAAAAGGTAAAAAAAATCCATTTTCAAAAAATTAAATAATTTTCTATACCTTACAACTTTTGAGGAGACTGGTAGGGGACAAAATATATTAATCGACTGAAAAAGCATTTTAGTGTGGCATTGCGGAATATTACAAAGAGTATTTTTTCCCTGTTATATATTAAGACTCTATCCAATTAAAAACAAATCTCCATTTTTCACGAACTTATTTATTTATTTGTTTTATATCACAATCTTTGGGGCCTTAGGGGTAAGAGATATTAATCGGTTGTGGGGAAAAAAAGAAGCTGTGGATTTGCTTAATATTAACTTTTTCTTGTTATTGAGCATTAAAAATTTGAAAGTAATAAAATTCGAAAAAAAAAAAAAAAAAAAAAAAATCAGCTGCAGGAATGTTTTTTGGTAAAGTTTAGGTTTTCAAGGATGCTGAATCAAAAAATGACCTATATTTCTGCACATCACATGCAGTTTTTTTTTTATTATTATTTTTTATTTTTAATAATAGAAGTTTGCAATAAAAGAATAACTCATTTTATTACATTGAACGAAACATATTCTTTCATAACTGAACAAACAATTCCTTCACGATATGTTTAACAACCTGTACTCACTATTGCCTGTGAAACTTTCTCTTCTTTTTAATGACGTCCGAACACGCTTTTGATTTCACCCCTTCCACTGTCCTCAAATCTTCTATTTTAAATTTCGTACCTTTTTGTAAATTTTCTTTAATAAATATTGCTTAAAAGTAAGAAATTACTATTAAAACGTTCAGCGCCATGTCAGCCATCGGTGGCTCACACTGAAATTTCCGTTTAAGCCACGTCAGCCACCGGTGGCTGACGGTGTGAAATATAATATAAAACTAAAAAAAATACGTAGTTTTAAGTAATTACTGAAGATTTATTTAAAATTTAATTAATTTTTATTTATTATAAGATTATCATTAAGGCATTTTAATGGATTTCATGGAAACACGGTAAGCATAACACGGTAAACATAACACGCTTCTAAGCAGCGCGCGTGGCTTGAATGGGATTTCCTTAAGAATTCGCGTGGCGCTCAACGTGTTAAATATTTTTTCTTATATATATATATATATATATATATATATATAATGAACAATAGGATTTATTTAAAATTGTTATATGTTTACACTTTATATCTTAATATATTTTTTTTTATAATTATACTTAAGTCTGTATATCAGTCAGATAGCTCCCTTTCCATGTTATCCTACGGGATTTTTGTTGCTTCATTTTATGCTTCGTTTATGCTTCATTTGTTGCTTCGTTTTTGAATATTACTTTTTGAATATGTTGTTCTTTAGCTTACTGAGCAAATTTTGATATAAATAAATAAATTAATTAATTAATTGAATATTTTATTTCATTAAGTAAATTTAGAATTCAATCTCTAAACAAAATATTTAAATATTTTTTTCCAAAAATTTGCCCACTAAGCTAAGAAGCGACGTATTTAAAGAATAATATTAAAAAAAAAAAATATTTTTGAAAGAGATATCCTTATAAAACGATGCAACAAAAAATCCCATTGGATAAAATGGGAAGGGAGAAAGAGCGAATTTTACTAATGTACGGCGTTAATAGTGTATCATTCTTATGTAGCTGTAGAATATAACAATTATATACAGAAGAATTTTATTAATTTTAAAAATCAGTACAAATTATTAAATAAGCATAAATGTTATTATTATTATAATTATTTTTAACACGCTTTTATTAGCTTCACCTGTATGTACAGTCGGTAACAAAAGTGTCCGAACACTAGCAAAAATTCTTATTTAAAAAATGTATACTTCATACGGTTTTATTAAATAAATCCTTATCGAATCATGTTCTTACACTGACAAAGAACTGGATTCGACAAGGATTTATTTAACAAAACCGTATGAAGTGTACTTTTTTTTACATAGGAATTTTCGCTAGTATTCGGACACTTTTGTTACCGACTGTATGTATGTATGTTTGTAACTGCTCTGGGAGCAAACAAAAAATTTATATTGTAAAAAAAGACTTTCCCTACGTGAACGGCGTGGCGTTGAGGTATAGCTCCGAGCTACGAACCTAAAGTTCTAGCGTTCGATCCCAGTCAGGGGAGATTTTTTAAAAATGTTTTTTATTTAATTCTAAATTATTTTAATTAATGATTTAAATGCATGTAAATATTATGCTGTGTCACTCACACGATTTTCTCTTACCCTGCATTTTAATACTAAGATAGATATTTTGTGCTTTTTAGTTCACATTTCTATAAAAGCGTGTTCTTTAATTTTTTAAAACTATATTATTATTATTATTATTATTATTCTCAAGTTAAACTATAATTTACGTTGTTTTCAAGTCGTCTATCACAGAGTCTTCTTCAGAGTCACATAGTTTTAAAAAAAGTATCTTCGAATGTATAGTGTAACCACGTTTCCTACGCCTAGTAGTGAGGACGAGTCCAAAAGCTTAGAGGGGGGCCAAGTTGACCGACAGGTTGTGATTTAGTAAACATCCAGTCATTCGGTGTTCCCTTATCGGTTATTTTCTCTCGACTAAAAGGTATTTCCTCTATTGTAACAATGGACTCGTTGAGTCCGCGCTTGCGCAGAGGCTCCCATGGTCGCAACAAATGTGGTTAAAGAATAGAAATATTTTGTTAGCTGCTCATTGGTGAATTCATGAAGTTTTCTACATTGAGAAAAAATTCTGTAACTGACATCGAGAATCTAAATTGTGGCTCTAGAAAAAATAATTCCATGACATCCTTATAAATTCTAGTCCCTTTGGAAAGCGAGTTCTAGAATCCTCTATTAGAATTCTAGAGTGTTTGCCTATATATTATCGAGGGCAAATTTGTGTTTAAAAAATCTCTGCAAATAAATGAGACTACAAGAGGCGGGTTTCAGAAACTATAATGTTGGTTTATGACCCAACTCTAGAAAATCAAGCGAGAATTTCTCGCTATACAAAAGATTTAAAATATTCAGAATATTGTTTCACCATTTAGTAATGTGTAGACTAGAAATTGTCGATCATTTCGCCTATTCAGTTTATTGGCGTGCCTTATGCGCATAGCTCGGAAATCTATATTTCCAGTTAAGGGATTTAGAAAATGACCACTTATTCATTCTAGATGAAGGCGGTATATATTTTTTTTCTCAGTATAATTTCATATTGCATGATGTTCTAAAACATCTGAGGTACATATTCTTAAAATCTAATAGTTACAAGTTGTATAAAATGAGAATGCACTAATTAATCAAAAAGCATCGTCAATTTAATTCTTCACTGCAAACACGATTCCTGTCAGTAAAATTTTTATATTATATTATCATGTAGGTGCATTGCGATGAGCTCTGTAAGTTATAGCAATGCAGATTAATAACGATTTTTGAGGATATGTACCGGAGACATTTTAGAAAAAAACTTAATGGATTCTTTAATGAGTAATGTCAAAATATCAAACTTATATATTTCTACACTTGAAGGTTTTTTTTTTTTTTTTTTTTTTTTTTACTTTCTTCTATTGAATATAGAAGAAAGTATTAGATTCGTAAAAGTTTTCGACAGATTTACACGTTTTGAGAGTTCTAGAACACGATTTCACCATTTTTAGAAAATGTCTATCTGTGTGTGTGAGAGAGAGAGAGACAAAAATTTTGTGGCAACTGTATCTGCGGAACTACTGGTCAGAATTGTATATAAAATTATAGGTGGATGCACCTTGACCTAAATTAGTGCCTATCAACTTTTGGGGGCAACCGCTCAACAGGTGGCGCTGCTATACAGCGATTTCCGTAATTTAAGGTGAGGCTCTATCTCAGGTTCTATTGCATATAATCAAACAAAACTTGATATGTAAGAAAGTTACTATGAAACATTGTGCTGATTAAATTTGAATGCTTATCGGCCAACAGTTGGCGCTACTATACAGCGATTTCCGCAATTTAAGGGAAGGCTATATCTCAGGAACTACTGAACAGAACAGTGGATAAATTTATATGTAGATGAATCTTGACATAAATTAGTACCTTTAAACTTTTAGTGGCAACCGCTCAACAGGTGACGCTGCTACACAGCGAATTCTGCAATTTAAGGAAAGTGTATATCTCAGGTTCACTGCTTAAAAATCAAACAAATGTGAGAAGGTGATTATGTGACATTATGCTGATCCAAGTTGGGTGCTTATAGGCCAATAGATGGCGGTGCTATAGTACTGGAAATTTCCTCGATAACGGGCAGGCTATACCACAACTTGTATGCTTTCTTTGGATATTTCGTGTTAGGTTTCTCTAAGATGAAAATCATTTGCATTCATCATATTAGATAATTTTAATAAATAATAGTTTTAATAAATTATTTGCCCTTGGTGAATTTATGTAGGAAAATATAGAAGAAAGTCTTGTGGTGGCCACAACAAACTAGCTTTTTTTTTTTTTTTTTTTTACTACACCACTTTGACGAAAGCTCTACGATAAATGAGTTAAAAGCTAAGTAAATGATATTAAAAAAAATACAAAAAATACAAATAATAATAATAATAATAATAATAACATTTAGGATTTTTTTTAACAATTTTTACAAATTTCTAAGTTTAGTAAAAGTTTTTTTTTTTTTTTTTTTTTTTGTATACAATTGTTGTATTTTCTTATTACTTAAAATGTATATACTGATAAATATAATTATAAAAAACCCTTCACAACAAGATACCAGATTTAATTTTTAAGCTAAATTAAACTATAAATATGAGTTTTCAAAAAGAAAATTAACATAATAATATTTTTATATTTTAGGTTTTAGTGAGTAAAAATTTATAAGAAATAATGTAAAAATCCTATGCAATTTCTTATTTGCAGCGCTGCGCAAGATTTCGATTTTCGGTCCACTCCACTGTAAATATATATAAAACTTTTAATTTAAATAAAATTCAAAATTTATATATATATATATATATATATATATATATATATTTATAATGCTCATTCAATAAAAATCAATTGTAATTATACGACTGTTACCCAGGCAACAGGCAATGGTAGCTGACAAACACATTGTCAAAACAAGTAGTTATGATGAACTCGTAATATATAAAACGATTTTAAATTCCCTTAAGATCAATTTATATATTATTCTCTAATATAACGCGAAAAAACAATCAACTAAATTATTCAAAAAACTGTATAAGCAATAAGCTAATATTTTAAATAGCTATATACTTGTCAACCAGTGTCATTGTGAAGTATAGTTCCTAGCTCTGTGATCCTACCTGCACCTAATCTATTAGATATTTTCAACCCATGCTAAATTTATAGCATTAAAAATTTGAAGTGAAAATATATGTTTTAGTTAAAAAAAAAAAAAAAAAAAAAAAAAGAAAAAAAAGAAAAAAGAAAGAAAGAGAGAGAGAGAGAGAGAGAGGGAGATTTTCCATTTTTTTACCAATAAAAATTTTTCATAAATAAAATTGAAAATCACACAAAAATATTTAAATTGAAATTTATGAAGCACGACTATTCATTAGGCGAAGAAAGACGAGAGATTAGCGCGAAAGCACCAACGTTTTGTTTCGTCTGATGAAGGGACGTGCTCAATTATTTTGACTCGAAACAGTTTTCGCGCGTTGTTTAATTATATGATATCATTTTTGTAAAGTTCTTAGTCTTCATAATTCAAGACAAGTTTTGGGGCTATTTTCACTTAATTAAAAACAATAAATTACGGTTACGCAATAAATAGTAGCTGCGAATTGGGTTGTCAAAGTTTCTGAGTTATATCTTCAATAGAAGCCGTATTATGGAATTTTCCATTTGATTCTAACACAGGATTTCGTTGAATAGTGATTTTGGGTGATACGAGTGACAATTTTATTAGAATGTTTCGAAACTATTAGTGGAATTGGCAGTTTATTGGATTGTTTCGAGAATATTCATTGAATTGACAGTTTTAAAGACATGTCAACATTTTAATTCATTGCAGAACATGAATAGTACCCATCATTTTCTTACACCACTTTTTATGAAAGGTATTTTTCTTCTTATTTAATCGTAGTATATTGGAGAAAATTTCAATATAAATAAATTGGTGTGAAAAAAAAGGGGGTTACTAACAGTGCTCCGGAGTAAATTAAAACGTTGGCATGCCCAGTTTTATTTGACTGTTTTGAAATCATTAATTGAATTGACGTTTTGGGGCTATTTTCACTGGATTGAAAACAAAAAACTACGGTTACGCAATAAATTGTAACTGCGAATTGGGTTGTCGACGTTTTGGAGTTATATATTCAATAGGAGCCGTATTATGGAATTTTCCATTTTATTCTCGCCCAGGATTTCGTTGAATAGTGATTTTGGGTGATACGAGTGACAATTTTATTAGAATCTTTCGAGACTATTAGTGAAATTGGCAGTTTATTGGATAGTTTCGAGAATATTCATTGAATTGACAGTTTTAGAGAAATGTCAACATTTTAATTCATTGCAGAACATGAATAGTACCCATCATTTTCTTACACCACATTTTATGAAAGGTATTTTTCTGCTTATTTAATCGTAGTATATTGGAGAAAATTTCAGTATAAATAAATTGGTGTAAGAAAAGGTGGGTTGTGTTCTGGAGTAAATTAAAACGTCGGCATGCCCGGATTTATTTGACTGTTTCGAGATCGTTAATTGAATTGACAGTTTTAGTGGACTGTTTCAAAAATATTCCTTGAATTGATAATTTTAATGGACTGTTCAAAGAATATATGTTAAATAAAGTGCTTTCATAGACTAGAACCTGCCTGTTTTATTACGAAATATTCACTTTACTCAAGAAAACAACGTTTCCGTAAAAAAAAAAAAAGTATACGAATGAGATAGGTAGAATTCTTTTTAATTTTTTTTTTTTTTAATTTCAAACTTTAAAGCAAATTATGAAAATATGACGCCTTGAATGGCTTTGTATTAATTCAATACTTTGTGATTCCAATACAATTATTTTTAACTTTTTGCATTTAATTCACAGCTTAAATGAAATATGTGCTATGCTTTTTATACAAATAGGGAAAAAAAAAATCATTTCTTTTTATTTATCTGTACGTATAATGAAACGGGGAAAAAATGGTAGTTCTACTAGTTAAAGGTCATTGCATATATGCAATATATGATCGATTAACTCGGATGTCCGTTTCATAATAGGCAGTGATTAAATTCTTGGGTCATATTAATGCAGAAGTTTTCGCTTTGAATAGGCTGAAAATTTCAAGTCTTTCCCATAAATTCTAATTTTCAAGGTTGTCCTCATTTAATTGAAGAGAAATTTTTGGCCTTATTGATTTAACTTTGTAAATGCAAAAGAATGCTGGGTGATAAATGCCTTCTTGCAAATTCAAAAAGCAGAGTATTGAGATTATTAAAATAAGGAAAAAGATGTAAACATAAGAAACAATAAAATTTCTCTTAATGAACAAATACAGGTGAAGCCGCTAAATTTTGAATTAGTTTCACCTGTATGTATGTATGTTTGTTTGTATGTATGTTTGCAACCGCTCTGGGAGTAAAAAAATATCTATATTGTAGAAAAAAAGACTTTTCATACATGAACACCGTGGCTGTGAGGTAAAGAGCCGCGCTACGAACCTAAAGGTCTAGCGTTCGAGCCCAGTCAGGGGAGATTTTTTTTAAAATGGTTTTTGTTTAATTCTAAATTATTTTAATTAAAGATTTAAATGTATGTAAATATTATGGTGTGTTACTCACACGATTTTCTCTTACCCTGCATTTTAAGAAGATAGATATTTTGTGCTTTTTAGTTCACATTTCTATAAAAGCGTGTTCTTTAATTTTTTAAAACTATAATATTATTTTTTACTTTGGATGCAAAGCAAGTTTAAACGTTTTCTTTATAACATTAAATGTCCAAACAAAATGAACTTTATGGCATTCAAAAATATCTCCTTTTATTTATTAGTACGACAGGACTATTTCTTTCAATCTATCATTTTGCGTCGTTACCAATTTATGTGTTCCACTTCCAAAACGTTTGCCGATATCCAAATTTACCATTTAATTCCTGACTCTATCTTAAAATACTTTGTGAAATCCGCAAAAACTTATATGTATATTTATTTTCACTTCCCATCGGTGAGGATCGAACTCACAAATTTCGGGTTCGTAGTTGTGTATTCTGACCACAGAGCCTTGACTGAATATTTCCTGATTATATAGACTAGTGTTTTCAGATATTTTTAGACTAAAACTGTGAAATTTATTTAAAATGTGTGTTAAATGTTTCCCGATTTATAAGATGAGTATATTGATATTAATTACGTTTTTGAGAAATTAATGGATTGATATTCATTAATCTGTGATGAATTTTAAATAAATACGAAATTGTTATTAAGATTATTTTACTAATTAAAATATTTAGTAAAAGAGTATTTAGCAATTAAGGGAAGGTCCTGTACAATTAATGCATTCAATTATTATTATTATTATTGAAAGGGTATTAAAATACAAATATAATAATTATAATAATTATAATTATTATAATTAAATATAATAATTATAATTATAATACAAATATAATCCTGTCGTACTAAATTAAATTCTGTCTTACAAGGAAACATTCAAAAGGTGTCGTCGTCAAAAAATGTTGAAAAAAAAATGTGTGATTCTACTCTTTATAAAACACCAGAAAGTGAAAAAATTATCGGCTGAAATGAATTACAGCGACCACAAAAAATTATCAAAATTAAGCATTTTTGGCGATTTAGCGCTGTTAGGCGATAAGTTCGTTAGCACCAAGATTGTCGTGTGCGAACAGAACCGTGTTTTGCTTCTCTGCCAAGTACTCAATATCAATCGCCTAGCAGCATGAAATCGCCAAACATGCTTAATTTTGATAATTTTTTATGGTCGCTGTAATTCGTTTCAGCCGATAATTTTTTTTCACTTTCTGGTGTTTTATGAAAAGTAGAATCACATATATTTATTTTTTTCAATATCTGTTGAAGACGACACCTTTTAAATATTTCCTTGTTAGACAAAATTTCATCCATAGTTTTTTTTCTTTTTCTTTCTTTTTTTTTTTTAACCATTCTTACTTTCTGAACATTATACGAAAAAGAACTATTGTAATTATGATTCAGGAAATGGATTTTGTATCTCGAATAACTCAAAAAAGATTTATTGTAAAATGTTGCAAATTTATAATTGTGACTGTCATATGATGCCCATTTGCACACCTCTAACTTTGGTTTTGATACGATTTTCCCTTTTAATGATATCTACGATTTTACACAATTTTTCAGGATGTATGTATATAAGTATATGTGTGTATCAATAGCGTCTCGTGGGTGACATTTTGGGCTAGCTCAAAACATAACGTTTCCTGGAATTTCGACCAATAGCTACTTAATATAGTAACCGACGCTTAATAAATTCCCTGGTTAATAAAATTAGCCGCTTAATCTGATCAAATTGCCAGGACCGGAATCAAATCAAAGCAAACTAATTTTAAAACGTCGCTTAATAAAATCGCTAGTTAATAAACTCAAAAAAAAAAAAAAAAAAAAAAAAACTGTTAAATCATTTTTAATCTTTAAATTAATATACTAGAATTTTCTAAAGAGGGCAAATTTATATTTTTAAAGTAAAGAATCAGATTTTTTAAGTGCTTTTTATATATTTAAATGAAAAAATGACTATTAAATCAAAAGTTTAGATTAAAGTCATTTAGTATCAGCGAGTCCTATTTTTGATACCTCTTTACTTAGATGCCTTTAGTAGACTATTTCTTATTATGAAGAATCCAAGGTAGTGTATAACAAATGGTAACGATAATTATATACTTATTTTCTGCCTAAAATAAATATAAGGAGTTTAAAAAAAATCTCGTGTGAAACAATCAAACGACTTCCATTACCCACTATTACAAATATTATATGCATTTTTTTTTTTTTTTTTGGAGATAATATGATCAGAAGACATAAAATTGACCTTACGAAGCAGAAACCTAAAATTTTTCCCGTATGAGAAACTTAATATACGAGTAAAGACTTATAAAACAAAGTTAGCAAGTTAGAAAATAACAGAAAAATTGTTGAGTTATTTTTTGAAACACCAATTTCCGAGATCTAAAATTAACCTTACATAAGCAAGATGACTGTTAATTTCCTTGTAATAACCATATAATACATCAGAAAGGATATCTAAAATTGATTTATGTAACATTTTTCAAGAAAATCGTTAGAGCCGTTTTTGAGATACCAACTTTTACCAAAACTTGGCACACTCAGTTATTGACCGGAAAACAATAATTGCATACTAAAGGATATTTAAAAGGGAGTTAATATGACGAGTTTGAAACAAATCCGTACAGCCGTTTTTAAAGGAACGCACTTGCGAGGCCTGAAATTGAGCTATTTATACAGAACACCTATCCATTTTCCTGAACTAACCAACTATATCATTCGAAAGGACATCGAATAGAGTGTTTATATAGCAACTTTAAATAAAAGCGTTAGAGCTTTTTATGAGATACGGACTTACGGTCCCATTTCAGGTTTTTCAATTTTCACCAAAATTTGGAAACTTCATCTGTACACCAAACTTGTATAAAATATGAAGTTTCGTAGTTCTATCTTCATTAGTTTCGGAGATATGATAGCCAGAAGATTCTGCATATACATACACACATGCATACATATACATACACACATGCATACATATACATACACACACACTGACCGATTGCCAAAATCTACTTTTTTGGACTCAGGAGGCCTTAAAAAGTGTAAATCAGATGAAATTTTCAAATTTTTGAACCGAATACAATATTTCCATTACCTAGGCGGGTAGTAGGGTTATGGAAGTAAAAAGTAAAAAGATAAAGAATATATGAAAAAGAAATATGAAGTAGAGTGAAAGTATTATTGATTTGGTTGTGTGGTTATGGTGGATATTATAACCTTCTACAAACAGGAATGTATTAATATAATGCATGAGATTATAGTATATTCCTTATTTTTGTATAAAGAGGGGAAAAAAAAAAATAACTATTGTCACTAATCTAGTAAAAGGAAATTATATATAAAGAAGGTGTTCGAAAATATTTGAGTTAGGTTTTTAATTCTTTGTACTTAATTTTGTATTGATTTGAGACCGGTAGTAGAGTCCTGCATCGGGTCGCTTTGCGGGTCGGGTGCGAGTCAAATTTGCATTAATTTTTGACCCGCGGGTCTACCAGCAAAAGAATTCTTTTTTCGAAGAATTTTTGTTATTGTTATTTTATGAATCTAATCTTCTGGATACAGAGAGATTCGATGACATGCCCTTTCTCCGAAGTAATTTAACCCCTTACCTGCCGATGAAAATTTACAAGATTCGCTTCTACCGTTTTCTTTCAACTCTAAAATGAGAAAATATTTCTAAAGTACTGTCAAGATCGCAATCAAAGTTATTTTATTGCATTGTCAAATCGTATCAGTAGCTTCATTGGTAGCAGTTCAATACAACGGAATATACTTCAGAAAGACGTCTATGTACATCCTGGGCAGTCAAGGGGTTAAAGGCACCATCACCCAAAACATGCGTTTCATACAAATACATAAATATTGATACTTAACGCTTAAAACTTCACATGCGAAGTTATTTGCTTTCCATTGTATATTTTTACCTTTTTATGATACTGTGAAAATATTAGAAATGGTGTTTTTTTTTTTTTTTAAAAGGAAGTTTTAATAGATTTAATGTTTTGTTATATTCTACACTGAAGTTGTGTTTATAATTAGGTATATAAAACAACAACTTTTCGTGTTAAATTTAATCCTCTGAAAGGTAGGCTATGTAATATAACTGTAATTTGTGTAATATAATTTTAATTATGTATCATGTAACGTAAATTTAACATTAATTTATTGCAGGTTTCGTGGCAGAAGCTGCGGGTTCGGGTTGGGTTGCGGGTCAAGTTTACTTGACCCGCGCAGGACTTCAACTTGTAGTTACGGTGACTTTTATCTCGATTGATCTATATTACATCAATTCACAATAACAATGCACAGTATTATACATAGGATACCACAAACATCGGATATACACTCCGGGATTTGTACCCGGGAATCCAGAAGGCAGCGTCCTACCGACCGAACCACCAGGTTTAATTCCCTAAATCCCGATTTTAGACATACACAGAAAATTACAAAAATGTGTAATAAAAGATAAAGAGTGTTTTTTTTTTTTTTTTTTTTCGATAGAAAATTTTAAAAAAATTCAATTTTAATAACTACAAATTAATTTTTGTATGGCCCGATACAAAAAATTTACAAATTTGTCACATCTGGGAGGCGAATCTGTCTTTCAAGTTTCCAGGTGTCGGATTCGATTCCCAGTCATGGCACGAATCTTCGTAGTGGTTCATTATCCACATTAAGCCGTATGTCTTTGTCTATGGAGCCTATAAAACTATAGAGGAACAAATTAAAACCCAAACTGAAATTTGTCACAAACTGTGGGAGGGGAGGAGGGTAAAGACCAAAATTGGAGGTGAATATCTGGATGTTATGATAGTCTAAAATAAAAATGCAATATAAAATTCTAAGGTTAACTACTTTTGAACTATGCTAGATACAACATCCGTTATAAAAATCGGGTTCTCAATACCTCTTTCATACAAGGAATCAAAAAATAAATTTTACTAGAGTATGCAAATTTTAAGCATAGATTTATTGCAAGACAGGATGCGTTCATATACATATTATAATTAATTATTAAATATTTTCCAACATTCTATTAAATACTGAATTCTATATTTGTATCTAAATATAAATATATATTGCTACGATTTTGGAAATATTATTTATATTTTCTTTAAGATGACTGAGACAATTTGGAGAAATATTTGGCTTTCTCTCAACAATAGTTTTATGGCTTTGAAACAACATCTATAGGCAAAGTTTTATTGTGTTGAAAGTCATCGATATCGCATCATTTGGTGTGTCTTGGCGAAACTGTTTGAAAAACTTTTTTGGCGACTTTGGCGAGGAACGTTTAGTTTCGGAAAATTTAGAATTTCTTGACCTATGACCTATATTTAATGAGCCAATCACACGAAGCTTGGCTAGATTTTTTAATGATACGACGCTAATAGATAACAAAGGGAAATTCATACCAGTTGGTTAATTCTTAGTTTTGCAGAGAGTCGCAGACCATAACTTTCGAGTTTAACCACCTGAGATATTTATCTTCTAAGGTTTTGCAAGTTTTTCCTATAAATTCTTTTGGATCGCAGTGTGATATATCACAGGATATTTAATGTTAGAATTTATATGCTTTTGTATTTACTTGAGTTTTCCTTAAAAAAAAAAAAAAAAAAAAAAAAAAGAAAAGAAAAAGAAAAAGTGCTGTGATATCTTAAAGATGTTTCAGTCAACTGTCATTTTTCATGAAATGAACCCTCACATTCAGAACAATAGTTGCCAACCTACTGAGAAAAAAAATAGTATATTTTTACGCAACATGCTAAACACAACATTTTTCTCTTTGCAGAGAGGGGTGGGGGGCACAAGAAAAATTAAATGAGTAAGAGATATTAAACAATTCTACCTCTTTATAGGTATTGGAATCTAATAAACAAGTTTAAAATGGATATTGACATTTATATTAAGGATGAAGAAAGATTGAAAATTACAAGGCTTCTGCGCAGTGTGTTCGATCGCCAATCATTAGCGGAGGGGGGGGGGGAAGGGTAATCACTAAAATTTATATGAAGGGAAGATATAGAAAAATCTACTACTTTATAATTTCTATAATCTAAAAAAGTAAATTGAAAAAGAACATTGACATTTATGTTGTGAATTGAGAAAGATTAAAAATTGCAAGGCTTCCATGAGATATTTGACCACAGTTAGTTAGCGGGGAAGGAGCGGGGGGTTATGTCTAAAAAAATTTGATGAGTAAGAGATATTGAACACTTTTATCTTTTTACAGGGTCAAAATTGTAATAATCAAGTTTAAAATGATCGCTGACATTTATGCTGTAGATGGAGAAAGATTTGAAATCGTAAGGCGTTTGATCGTCAATTATTTATTTACATTTACTTTGTTTTAAATACATTCGTAATTAAATATATTCTTTGTTTAAATATATGTTGTTATTTAAATATATTCTTTGTTTTAAAGATAATCGTATGATTTCTTTAGGAAATCTCAAAATCTGGAAAAAATTGTTCGAAAACAGAAGACTGCCTAAAAATTGGAAGATTTCAAATCTTTGCAATTGTGATTTAGTTTGGAAAAAAAAAAAACGAAATCGGAGTTTTTATGGAAAATTTGTAAATCTGTAATATATAATAATAATAATAATAATAATAAAAAGAAGTAACTCCGAGAAAATCGTAGTACTTGGCAGCTATGCAATATATAAGACAAAGCAAAAAGAACTTTACCTTATATATTGGTAAAACGCCTTAAGGTGAACTGCACAATTCAAAAGAATAAAATAAAAAATACAATTATTAATTTTTTGTAAAACTGTTGCTGAATAATTTTGCATTCGTATTTTTTGCATTTTCATTACTATTTTGTCATGTTATAAATTAAAGAAACAGCTGTAATAAAACCAAGAGAGCTACTTTTCGCGACCCTTCTTTATAGAGAAGAAAGGATTGCGTTTAATTATAACCACAATTAAATTGTTAACAAAATAATTGTACTTAAATGATTTTGTTGTAAGGTTTTGTAAGCAAATATTTTGTATTAGAAGTAGCTATTTCAATTTAATAATTATATAATAATAATAATAATAATAATAATAAACAAAAGAAAAGAAATTTAAAAAGAATTAAAATATTTTATTAAGAAAAAATATTTAAAGAATCAGAAAAAAAAAGACCTGATAATAAAAAATAACATTTAGTTACTAGATAGCACGTTTAACTTAAAATTAGTACAGCTCCTCTTCAGTTTGAATTGTTTCTTCTTTGCTGAATTAATCTGTCATTATGCACAATCTTATATGGTGTGGCTTTCGTTAAACCACCTGCCACAAGTAACATAAATAAATTAGTCCATGAGAAATCGCTTAATTAAAAAATATTTTGTAATACAGTCGAACCTCGTTAACGTGAATCTCCAGGGGGATAAAAATTGTGTTCATGTTGCCAGTAGTTCATGCTATAAATAACTAATTTTCATTTAACTAAATTAATATTCATTTTGACGGGGACTGTGGAAACAGTTCATGTTAAAAGTAATTCACGTTAACGAGGTTTCGACTGTATTATCATTCTATAGAAATTCCTAAAAAGAGTTATGAAAATTCAAGCAATCATTTTTGTGAAAACGAGACAAAATAATCATGTTTTATCTTAGATGCTTGACGCAATCAACATGCACATTTAAGTTGGCACTTCGTAATTTATATTGTACAGCTACGTAGAGTATCAGCGTGCCCAATCTACACCTTCCTGCCAATCCGCTATGTGCGCAATCTCTCCTAGCTTTACCTCATAAAATATTTCTGGCATATGTTCTCAAGTCTTTTATGATTGGTGACGGCAATGGCATGCGTTGAAAAGGAATTATGTCCTCGACAAATTCAACAAGGAGCCCGCTGCATTTTTTATAGAAATATGTGTATGACATTTAAGATGTATCATAAATAAACTTGGGGATATCGTAAAAATTTACTTATTTCTAATAAATAACAGAGCTATCTCGATAAGTTTTATTTTGAATGTTAATGGATGATTTTTTTTCGTACTTAATGTTAGCAATAATTTATAAGCATCGATAATTATCATGTAGCAGCTGAATATAATTTTTTATAGACGTCTACAGATTATTTTACAATCTAGAGTTAGTAGAAACTTTTTGTCGCATACATACAAATAGGCAGACATTTTCTAAAAATCGTCATATCGTGTTCATAGATATAGTAATAAGGCATAGATTGATCATGGAGGGGGAAAAGTTATTCCTTTTTTCTCGAGAAAAGTCACTCTAATGGCTGTCTTTCCCCGAGTAAATTACACACAGGAATACACACGGATAATTTAGTAAATAAAATTTATGAATAATTTATTTACTAAAGGTGAATGAAAAACTCCAGATATAAGTTTCAAATTCATTTTTCTTTTTCTTCTTTTTTTCAATACTTTCTAATGGCTGCTTTTAGAACTTTTTTTCGCCATCAAAAATTTTTGCTCGATAACATGGGGTTGGTAGATCTATATGTATTACTATATCTATAATCGTGTTCAGAACATCTCAAAATGTGTAAATCCGTCGAAAATTGGAAGTCGAAATTTTCTACTTATTCAATATTTTATTCTATTCATATAGAAGAAAGTAAAAACAAATATTAATTAATATTAATTAATCAAATGATATCGAATATTTAATAAAGTCTGCCTATTGATTTGAAGAAATATTTATCATGTCATGATAATGATAATCGAATGTTCGGCATTTCTTTTTTCGTTGCCAGTTTTCCAAATAGAATTGTCATATATTTCTATTTTGGAATAGCATCACCAGTTCTTTTTCAAAAGCTGCATTTCATTTTTAGAAAATGCACTACCTCTACATTTTAAAAAGAAATCAAAGTTCTTAGAACACAGAAATACGCGGAAATGCAATAACATCGATTGATTTTCGAAACTGCCATGTTTTAATAATAATGAAGCCAATATAAAAATAAATAAATCGACTTTATTGCAGACGATTTCTCTCTGATTTGCCCATGGTTTTAACCTTCATCAATTCTATAAATAACAAGCATTTTTTTTTTTTTTTTTTTTTTTTTTTTTAAAGGAATAAATGAATTTATTTTTAGAATTTTCATTATCGACAAGCTTTAAACAAGAAAGAAGAAAAAAATGCAGAAGAAAACACTGAGCTTTTATAAATTTTGAAGCGATTCTAGATTTTTTTCACCTTTAAATCAAGACTACAAAGAAAATTAATAACCATCAATCAGGAACTATATTGCAGTTTTCATAAATAAAATCCGCTTTTTCCCAATATTCAGTAATAAGGTTTTTATTACGACGGTTTTGTAAAGATAACCAAAAAAAAAAAAAAAAAAAACAAATTTTGTAAAAAAGCAAACAAAAGACAGTTTATTTATTTATTTATTTTTATTATTTCTTTTATAAATAAACGAAAAGTTAAGATTTAAAGGCTAGTTTACAAAAGACATTTTTATAATAATATAGTATTATTTTTTAAGAAATATAAAAAATGCCACGAGTTGTTCATAAAAAATAATAGTGATAATAGTTACAGAAGAAAATACGAAGATAGAAATATGTCCAAAAACAGCCAATTAATAAATAAGTAAGTAAATAAATAAATAAATAATATAAGGAATTACACATTAGTATCAAAAATATATTTTATTTTTGCTTTAAATAATGTATCCCTCAAGTTAAAGTATGATAAATAAAGTTACGAAAAACTTATCGACTTTCTTGTATGAGAAAGTAGATTGTAAAGAAACAGTCAATCTCTAGTCGATGAATGCACTTTATTCTACGCAACTCCTTGTTGTAACAACATAACTGTTATTACAACGAATATTCTTGAAAACGTCCAATAGTACTGTTAAATTCTTTGAATATTCCGGAAACAATCGAATGAAGCTGTCATTCGTAAAAGTCATTATTCGACGAATCATCTGAAACTGTCCAAGAAAACAGTCACTTGTTCCACAGGAGTAAAGAAAAAATAACATCAAATGCTCCAAAGCAAAAATCTTCTCTAGCTCACAAAAAAAGTTCAGTCGCCGCTTGGATCATAATCTCCAAAATGCAATCGCTCAGAATAGGTCTCTGAACAACTCTGAGTCGCAGTGCCTACACACTCTCCCTCAGAAATCAACGCACCTTTGTCGATGGGCCTTGGCGGAGTTTCTATCAAGAAACCTATGGAAAGTTCCTAAATCTCAACTGGTATTCATTGTAGACCTTCGAAACTTCGGTAACACTAAAGTAATATTTTTGGCCAAATTTGGGCACCAAGTTGCTGAGTCTGTCGCCAGCCTGAGCTCACTGAACGTCAATCAGTGTTGTGCAAGTTCACGAAAAAAACGAACTAGTTCAAACTCAAGTTCATCGTGTAAAAAACGAGCTAGTTCGCGCTCAAACTCATGTCTGAAAGAAATGAACGCGTTCAGTTCAAGTTCATTTTTAAAAACGAGCGAAGCTCACTAAAGGTTCATTTTTACGTACATTTTTTTTTTTTTTTTTTTTTTTTTTTTTAAATAGATCTTATCCTCTGTGAACACTTTCATAGGTAATTTCCCTTTTTTTTCTAAAATTACCAATTACCATGAAAATTGTTTTTAATTTTACGCTTAATTAAACTTATTAACTTATAATTCTTAATTATAACTTATTAATTTAATTGTAGTAAAAATTTATTTAGCAAACACTTCTGAATAGTGTACCCACTGTTTTTGAATGGTTTTTTATTCTCAAATTTTCAATACGTTTGTTTATGCGCATGAGAACTTATTAATAGGAGACAAATTCTATCATTTAGAGGTTCCGTTGTTTTAAATCAGTGTTGTGCAGGACCGCGTTCATGAGTTTAATTAAAGCTTTTTCAGTTTTGAGCTGAATTTCGCTCGTTTTTTAAATTGTGAACTTGAGCTGAGCAAAGTTTGTTTTCTCATGAATTTGAGCGGGAAAAGTAACTCAAACTCATATGAATTTTATTCCTTTGGGAAAAAATTTTATATTCTTGGTAGCAATACTTTCTACCCTTTTAATCGCAAGAGAGGACGCATTTCTCACAAGAGAGAAACGCATCGGGTCGGGTAATCGCTTATTAACTGCTTTGCTGGTCGGGTGCAGTTAAGATTTGCATTAATTTTTATTCACAAAATGTTTTCTCCGAAGATTGTTTTATGCTTTACTTATGAATCTAAACTTTTAAATGAAGAGATTGGATGGCATTGTCTTCCTTCCTAGTAATTTAAAGACATGACTGATAACATGAATTTAATTACATTTACCTAAATATTAATACTTAACGTTTAAAGCTTTATATGGAAAACTATTTTTTTTTTCGACCTATATTTGCTTCCTTATTTTACTGTCAAAATACTTGGAACAGTGGATTTTTTAAATATATGTTTTAATATAGCTAAAAGTTTGTTTATAATTAGATAAATACACTGTTGTAATATTTTTATACCATATTTAATTGTCTGAAAGATTTCTTCAATAATATAATTGTAGTTTATTTAAAAGAACTTTTATTCAGTTTATTATATAACACAATTTTAACAATATAGCGGGTCAGAAGCTGCAGATTCAGAAGGACAAAAACCATTTTGCAGTGCGGGTCGGCTGTGAGTCAAGTTTACTCGAACTACGCAGGACTCTAAGCCAGTCCTTTCATAAGAAGAAATATAAATTCCGCTGATCACCTAATACGATTGAAGACTTAAATGCCCTATCCAGTAGGCTACCCTTTTCCTTGCTACTGTAATTTTTTTCGTGCCCAGTTTTCCACGATATTATTCTGTTGTCAATTTTGTATTTCAGTTTTTTCATGCAAGCAAATCCATGCTATTTTAATAATACAAATTTTTGCGAAATACCTCCTATTATGAAAAATTATGGAAGTTCTAAGAGTAATTTAAGAAAAGTGTTAAGAAAGCCTTTCATTATAAATAAAAATATAAAGATTTAAAAGTATAATATTAAATCCCAATAATTAAATCCTGTTTGCTAGTATCATAAATGATATTTTAAAACTAGCTGTACATTAAAAAAAAAAAAAAAGAAAAAGAAAAATAGTCTTTAGTTCAATACACGTATATTTCAATTTTTGTGGATGCATTCGTAGATATATATATTCATAAAAAAAAAAAAAATAAATAAGAGAATATAAATTAGATTATAAATAGCTTGTTGTAATAAGGAGGATTATTATTCTGTTTTTATTTCTATTTCTATTTATCTTATTTTTTTATTTTATTTACTTATTTTTACTTATTATTATTTGCATTTACCAGAAACCGCTGAAACTAAAATAATCATTGATATAAAATCTACATCTCTGATATGAAATTATTTCAATAACCTGAATACATTTTTATTTTTAATATTAAAAATATAAATAATCATTAAAAAATATACTATTATTCTATTTAATCTATGTGTAACATGTGTTAAACCAGTAATCTTTGTTTAATCTTTTATATTTTAAAGATGCTTATCTTTCAATGCAAGAGTAAAATAAAGATAAGAATCATTTTCGCAAATAACAGGAATCTCATTTTTAAAGAAAAAAGAGAATCTGTAAACATGGATTCACGCCTATAGAGCAAGATGTGATAGTAGATCCTTTCATTGTTTGCATCGTCTATCAGCGAAACGAAATGTCCATTACTTTTATGACAGGCGGGCAATTTGTCACACTGCCTCAGGGCTACTCTGAGAGGTCTTGCCGAAGATCTTTGCATCGTGGCACCAGCAGCAATGTTACTAGTATTTATAGTATTGTAGAATGCAGAACGTTGTCTGCAGCCGAAGTATTGTACTACGTAACAAAAGGTTCTCACGCTTTTTTCTTTTGAATCCAATACATTGTTGCTGGGTATCCTCTTACTAATTACTTTTAACCTACATTTTCGAATTGTGCTGAAAACACTAAACAAATCCCTCTCTTCAAAAATGGTCAGGAAACTTACCATATAACTGTTATTTATAAAGTGTATTTATTCGCAATAATTTCCAAGAAATTTTATAAACATGTTTAATTTGTTGTGAAAAAAAAAAAAAAAAAAAAAAACTTATACCTCAGATTTATCAATATATATTACGATGCTTTTTTATTTTATTTTATTTTATTTTTTTAATTCTTTTAAGCTTTTATTAAGATTTATTTTTAGTTCTGTAATATACATTTAATAAAGTTTGAGCTTTATAAATCAAAGATTAAATTTCAGGATGTATATTCAAGATGAGGTTCAAGATATGAGGTTCAAGGTATGAGGTTGAAGATATAACACTTTCAGATCATTATCAATTGATATTTCTTGAATATATATTCTAAAATTAAAAATGGTTTGAATTAAGAAGTTTTGTTTATATAATTTTGGAACAAATTAAAATAATAATCTAAAATATTTTTCTTGCTATAGTAAAATTTTCGTGTACATGCTATTAACAGTAGCAGAGATTCAATTCATGAGTGAGAAAATCGTGCATTTGAAACTATTAGATAGTCCTATGAACACCTTTTAAATTGATTTCTTATAAATATGTTTAGATTTTGATACCTAGTAATTCCACGAAGATTTGAGAAGTTTACAAAAAGTGCGCATTTTTTCTCGCTAATATTTCTGAAGAAATTGAACAAATCTTAAAAACTATTAAATAATCTGGTGTGTCACTCACACGACTTTCTCTTACCCTGAAATTTAATACTATAAATACAGGTTGCAGATTAATAGGTAACATAACGAGTACTGTTATGTAAACCTATGTTAAACAATTCTTATTAGGCTTCTGAAGAGTTTTATATGATAATTAGTTCTGTGTTAGGGGGGCTATCACCCCCCTCAACCCCCCGTTTCATTAATGCACCTACATTTATATAGAATTTAATTCGGTTATTAAAAAATATTTCTCTTTTTAAAAAATAATTTATTAAAATTATTATTTAAAAAAATTATCTTTTATGATAAGGCAGACGATTTCCATATTAAAGAAGTAGTTTAACACCAAATATCCAAAAAAAAAGTCCATTTTATTCTCAATATTTAAAAAAAAAAAAAAAAAAGTTTTTTTTTTCCGTTAAAAGTAAAAAAAAATCGATAACTTTGTTTTAAATTATCGCAGATCGATGGTTCAACCATTCGTTTTAAATGTATTTTCGAGCTCTTTTGAAAGATACCCATCATGAAAATTTACTCCCCACGAGGGGGGACAGGCGAGGCTCCTACATACACAAAAAAATTTCCCAGTTAACTGTCTCTGTTACAAAAAATATATATTTGTTTCATTTGGTTTAGTGCAGTCTATAGACGTTAAACTCTATTTTCCTGCAATTTCCCCCATAGACGTAATGTATTAGAATTCTCTTGATTGTCCCTGTACACGAACCATTTGCTTGATCTTAACGAAAAGCTTACTGTAGCATCCCTATATGATACACATTTAGAATACCAAGTTTGAACTTTCTGCCATAATTTGTTTTTGAGATATGCTGATAACAGACAGACACACACACACACACACACACACACACACAGACACACAGACCATTTGCTAAAAACATGATTTTCGTATTCAGGGGACCTCAAAACGTGTAAATATAACAAAATCTCGCGTTCGAAAATTTGAGCCAAAAACAATACTTTCTCTACCTTATGGGTAAGAGAAAGTAAAGTGAGAAAGGGGGGGGGGGGAGACCAATTCTATTTTTAATACGTACTATTTTGTAGACGAAACTTATACAAAAATTTTGCTCATTTTTTGAAAGAAGACTTTATTTCATGTTTATTGGTTATTGATATAAAGCGATTTCTTTGAATTTCTGGAAAATGCAGATAAAGGCAAACTCATCGTTTTTTGTCAACGCTTGATAACGAGAAGTAAAAGGGAACCTTCATCCCTCCCCCAAGTCCTACACACACAATGTTAAAACAAACTGGCACATTTGGTAAATTTCAAACTTAGTTGGCAAACTTCTTAAACACTTTTCAGTCAAAAACTATAATGCATTTACAGATTCTAATTTTGCATTTCTTTCCCCCTCCCCTTTTTTTACTTTATATTCAATAAAAGAAAGTATTGGATTTGTAAAAATTTTCGGCTTCCGGTTTTCGATGAATTTACACGTTTTTAAATGTCCAGAACACGATTGGACGATTTTTAGAAAATGTCTGTCTGTGTGTGTGCGTCAAAAATTTTTGGGGACTGTATCTCAGGAACTACAGCACAGAATTACGTGTAAATTTATATGCAGATGTACCTTGACTAAAATTAGCGCCTACGAAATTTTGGTATCAATTTCTCAACAGGTGGCGCTGCTAGGCCGCGATTTCCACAGTTTCATGGAAGGCTATATCTCAGGAACTGCTGATCGAAATTCATATAAATTTATAAGCGGACGCAGTTTGATCCAGGTTAGTGCCTTTCAACTTTTGGTGATCATTACTCAGCAGGTGGCGCTGCTATACCGCGATTTCTACAATTTCAGGGAAGGCTATATCTCAGGAACTACTGCACGAATTTGCATATAAATTTATATGCAGATGCACTTTTTCATTAAAATCACTAAGAAGGTAATATAAAGAAAATTATTATCTTTCAATCTGCTCCTTGATTCCCCCTTCCCCCGGGTATATTACTAAGTGAAAATGGTAACAATTTAATTGATTGAAATTTCTAAAAATATATTATGAAATAATTCTTTAAATTTATTCTTTGATGTTTATTATTTTTGCAAACTGCAATAATGCCCTTTTTTCCTGTGCTCTTTTTTCCGGGTGTCCTTTTTATGAGTGCCTTTTTTTCTAAGTGCCCTTTTTTCCTGTGCTCTTTTTTCCGGGTGCCCTTTTTATGAGTGCCTTTTTTTCCAAGTGCCCTTTTTTCCGGGATCCATTTTGCACAATTATTATCTTTTCTGTCCTTTTCTTCTTCTACTTTCCTTTTTATATTTCAGACAGAAATATTTAATATGAGTTTGAGCTTGAACTGCATTTTCACGCTCAAGTTCGTGAAAAAAACGAGTTTCGCTCAACTCAAGTTCACAATTTAAAAAACGAGCGAAGTTCAACTCAAAACTCAAAATTTTTGAGCTACGCTCATGAACGCGTTCGTGCACAACACTGACGTCAATGAAGTGCCTCTTTTTCTTCACTTTGCCTGTAAAGGTACTTTCACTGCAACAGTACAACTAAGGTAGGGGAAAGAATCCGTTGCAATAATATATATATATATTTATATATTAATAACGAAAAAATGTTGATATTTGAAACAGTATTAAAAAAGAAATAAATAAATAATAATAATAATAATAATAAAGAAGAAAAAAGAAAAAAATTCAAACATTACCAGCTCTAGAAAAATGAAAAATTCGTATACTTCTTTGGCAAAGGAAGCCACACAACAAAACACCAAATTATATTCTAAACATTTATCTAAATTAGAGGCAAATCCTAAAAAACAGAAACAAAACGATTTAAATAAATCTAAATTATAAATACTTTTATGATATTAATAATAACCCGATCAGGTTATTGTATTTTTCGGCACCTTGTCAATTTATCATGGGTCGCTGAAAACCCGAGCAATGTTAGAACACGTAATTTTTAATGAAAACTAGTATGTTGTAACCACCACATGACTTTCTTCTATATTTTCCTATAGAAATTCACTCAGTAAAAATTATTTATTAAAATTATTATTTAAAAAAAATTATCTTCCATGATAATGCAGACGATTTCCATATTAGAGAAGTAGTATAACACTAAATATCCAAAAAAGGTCCATTTTATTCTCAAAAAAAAAAAAAAAAAAAAAAAAAAAAAAAAAACGATAACTTTGTTTTAAATTATCACAGATCTATAGTTCAACCACTCGTTTTAAAGGTATTGACGAGACCTTTCGAAAAATACCCATCTTGAAAATGTACCCCCCCCCCCCCCCCCCAGGAGGGAACCAATGCCCCCACATGCACAAAATTTATTTCCTAGTTAACTACTACTATTATCAATAATTCATATTAATTTTACAATCACAAGTTAAAAATAACTCTCATCATGTACATTTATACGAAATTTTGTCCTATACTGTCATGTTAGAAAAAAGGCGATTACAGCGCGAATGATCCCAAAATTTAATCAGAATCAGTTTATGTCAGGGTCCAACTAAATACCAAGTTTAGTTAAATTTCGTTCATTGGTTCGTGAGATACAGCGTCCAGAAATTTCGTGATGCACATACACAGATAGACAAACACACATTTTCTAAAAACTATCAAATCGTGTTCAGCACATCCCAAAACGTGTAAATCCATCGAAAACCGGAGTTCGAAAATTTTCACGAATCCAATACTTTCTCTATATTACATATAGAAGAAAGTAAAAATGTGATAAAATTCTTGAACACTCTTGAATACTTCTAATTCAAGGGCAGACAATGAATATTGCAAAAGAAATTTAAACAAATATTTTATTTTTATCAGAAATGCGTCTATTTCTATAAAATGTAGGCATTTACTAAAAATTTATAACTTTTGAACAAATTGAGATATTTGAAAAATTCAAACTGAATAATAAAGTTTAAGAATGGTATTTTTACGAAAAAAGTCAAGGGCGCGATAGACGGGTATTTCTTCTATACGTGGATTCTGACGGATGAGACCCAAGAAAAATGCCTCGTGTCTCCAATGGCCCACGATATCCTGATCGTGATAATTAAAGTAAAAGAAATTCTGATTCTAAACATGGCGGTAATCTTGGCATTAACAAAAGACCCTAAAATAAGCAAAGAAAATTCTCAAATACCCAAGTTTTACTGAGCTTTTATGTTCTAGAACAATTTAACTACGCCCAGATGGTAAAAGAAAATTTTATCATATAAATAATGTCAATAAATATTAATCTGACAATGTTAAATTTATTCGTATTGTATTACGCAGTATTGTATTACTTACTGTATTCGAAATAATTTATACAGCAAATATAATGCATATAGATAAATGGTTAAATAAAACATCCAAGATATATTTTTTTGTCACAAAACTAATATTTTGCGATCTTGCCTGATTTTACGTATGTGCAAAGCCCTCCCCTAGTCCCCCCCTCAAATAAATAAATAAAATAAAAAATAAATAAATAAATAAATAAAATATAAAATAAATAAATAAATAAAATAAAATAAATAAATAAAGGAGTGAATGAAAATAAAATAAATAAAATGAAATGAAATGAAAGTAAATAAATAAAATAATAAATAAAAATAAATAAATAAAACAAAAGAAAAGTAAATAAATTAAAGAAAATTATTCTAAATGAAAAAACAATAATTTTTTTCAATGCTTCAAATGAAGTTTTTTTTATAGCTTAAATGATTATAATAAACGATATCATATTTTATGAACACACACACACTCACACACACAAAAAAAAGAAAAATTAAATGTTATGTAATATTCGTATACATAAAAAAAAAAAAAAATGTCTATCTCTTTAATAAAAATTTTAAAGTGAATTATTAAAAAAAAAAAAAAAAAAAAAACATATCTTTTGCTCCATTAGATACAAATAGAAATATTTTTGTATCGAATACTTCAATATCTATCAATGAATAATTTAAAAAAAATCCGCCAGAGGGAGAAACAAACTAGAAAAAAAAAAAAAAAAAAAAATGTGATTCGATTCAATTACAATCGCGGTTTCCTTTTCACCTGTCAAAAAATCAAACTTTAATACTTCCTGATACCACAAAGGATTTATTTTATTTTTCTTATTTGATAAAAACCATGCATTTCTTTTTGTAAAAAATTCTCTCTTTCAGCACGTTTTATTATAAGGGATAAAAAAAAAGAAAACTTCAAATGCATTTTCTCAGCTGCGAATGAACAGAACTAAGTAATCCGGCATAGTAAAAGAAAAATTCATTCTCTTATGACATAGTAAAAGCATCAACAGAACTTCTGCAGTCAATATGAGTAAAAACGTCACGAGGTCTAATGAATGACGTAAATTTGTAGGCGGGATTAAATGACGTAATCAAGTAGGCGGCATCGATTTGTCCACGATAGCCTAGCCTGTTTACTTATTTTCTGTAAGTAAATGTGTCGAACAGCTATTTATATAACAGAAATCGTATTCAATTTTGATGGATTTCCTTTGAAATATAATTTAAATTTCTTTAGAAAAAATTATGAAATTCCGTAAAGGTTAAAATATATTAATCTTTAAAGATTTGAATGTCAAATAATTTATTATAAGTGAAAGGAATAAATTCAGGTTTAATTTACTTTTTATTTTAAGATCATATACCAGATTATTTTTTTTAAACTTTAATATCAACTAAAAATAAATTCACTCGTTTAAAATATATTTTTATAAATTGATGCGATAAAAGATTATTTTAAATGATAGAAGATTTTGGGATTTTCTAATGAAAAATATCTTTTTCTTTACATTTTTTAAGGGGATGACGGATGGTTAAATATATAAAATCAAGTTTACATCAAAATATAGACATATTAAGTATATTAAATATTCTCGAAAATTATTAAAATAAAAAAAATAATAATAATAATAAAATTCAAAATTTTAAATTTTTTGAAAAATTTAAAAGTATTTCCTGCTAACTAATTCGTAATGTTTCACTCTCGATTTTACATTATTATAGTTTAACAATACGTGTATATTCTAAAAAATTTTGGGCATTACTTTATAGATCATCGATAACTTATTATTATTATTATTATTATTATTATATATTTGTTTTGTTGTTTAAATGGTGAAACCTAAAGAAAATCTTTAATATTCAAACATATATATATAAAAAAAAAGTTATCACACTGAGGGAAATATATATATATATATATATATATATATATATATATATATATACCGCCACCATCTAGAATGAATAAGTGGTCATTTTCTAAATCCCTTAACTAGAAATATAGATTTCCGTGTTTGCGCATATGGCACGCCAATAAACTGAAGAGACGAAACGATCGAGAATTTCTAGTCTATACATTTCATTTTTAGATGGTGAAACAATATTCTGAATCAATTGTATTGCGAGAAATTCTCTCTTGATTTTCTAGAATTGGGACATAAACCAAGATTATAGTTGCTGAAACCCGCCTCTTCTAGTCTCATTTGTTTGCAGAGATTTTTAAATAACTTTGCCCTCGAGAATATAGGCAAATGCTCTAGAATTCTAATAGGGCTTTCTAGAACTCGCTTTCAAAGGAGGCTAGAATCTATAAGGATTACATGAAACTATTTTTTCTAGAACCACAATTTAGATTCTAGATGTCAGTTACAGAATTTTTTCTCATTGCAATGAATACTCAAAGTAATAAATAAATATGTTTAGAATATATTGCTTAACTATAATAACATGAAATACAATTTTTATTAAAATCACACAATCAACTGTGGAAGAAAATCATATTTATTGAAATTTTTATTTTTCCGACTGAGTGAAAATATTGCCTGGACCGGGAGTCGAAGTCGAGTTTCTGCCTAAAAGGTTGTCTGAGTGAGTAATGCTGACCGGTATGTCAGCCTGGATAGTTCAATTGGTAGAGCCTTGACCTTGTTAGTCAAAGATCCGGGGTTCGACTCCCGGTCAAGGCATTATTTTCACTCAGTCGGAAAAATAAAAATTTCAATAAATATAATAACATGAAATCTAGAGGAAAAATATAAAAAATTAATTAGCAAAGAACACTTGAAAAGTATTAAGAAATTTTTATTTATTTATTTATTTATTTTTTATGTGAACAGTTTTTGTTAAATTTTAAAGTTTTTCTCATTGTTACATTTCAATGGATATAAAGAAAAACACCGTTTATACGTCTTTTACATTTATACGTTTTTTTTGGTGAAGTCCGAATTCCTTCTTATTCATCTTAATGCAAAGTTTCATGGTTTGTATGCCGCTCAATATCTGTTACTCGTATTTACCACTTTTCGAAAAAAAAGAAAAATTTTTGAAACGGTCATTTTTTTTTTTTTTTTTTTTTTTTTTCCGTTCTAAATGTTAATTTTGATGAGTATGTAAACTGTGATAGGTATCATGAATTATTATCAATCTATGAATTAACTGAAAATGTATTGTCAAATGCTAATTTAAGAAATGATGATGTAGAATGTGAAGAATTTATTCTACCTTTCTTTAAAGATACAATGGACTGCACTGAAAAACTTAGAACTTGTCCTGCTTGCCAAAACACAAGTGAAAAATCATTTGATAAGCTCAATTCAATTCACGATGCAATTATTAATATTTACAAACAATCAGTACATCAGATGAGTAATAAATATTTTTAAACGTAATTGTATAATTACGTGTATGGACTTAAATAACGTAATACTTATTATTAAAGATATGCAATGTATAATACTCAAGATATAGAATATGTAATTAGTACTCAAGTCGTGCATTTCCAATTTTGTATTCTATATAATATTTTTATATTTATTTTCTCTGACTTTAAATTTTTATATTTATTTTAGAGAATAGCACTGAAATAATTTTTTTTTTAATTAATTAATTTTTTGTGCCCCCTAACACTATGATGATTTTCGAGGACAATTCCTATTTTGAAATTGTTTTTCTAAGTTTCAAAAAATTGTAGCAAGGAAATTGTTTATCGTAATTACCTATTTAGACTTCATTTCCTTAGCATAAACAATACAGTTGTGTACTCGGAATTCGCGAGTTGTCTTGAATGAAAGACGAGTCTTGCAGAAGCTTAAAAATTTATTACTGAAAATTCTAAAAGTTCACAGGTCTAAAAACCAATTATAAACTTCAGATTTACGAGAAAGTCAACTTGAATAACAGCTGACAGTATCAAATATCAATTTCAGAATTACAAGAAAACGCGGCTTAAATAACATAGCTGACAACATCAAATTCACAGCATAAACTGTAGCATAGCATTAACACGCAGCATAGGCTGTAATCAAAGAGGCTCAGTGATTCTTTACGTAGCAATCAATGCCTTGAGAAACTCACTGGTTTTGCGCGATGCGATTCCTTAAATACTTACGTAGAAAATTGAGAATGTTCCAGAAACTTGCCAACCAATCAAGTTAGAGCTGATATATTTGGTATATTGATAATAAAGATTTTCTGTCCAAGGTAACCAGAAAAGTGGCCAAGGAGCAAAAAAGTTGCCAAATTTAGCGCCAAAGCCATTACCTGCCTTAATGAAGCTTTTTAACAGGTCTTTAAGGGAAAATAAGCTATTTTAACGCGAAAGCAAGCTAGAAATGCTGAAACTTAATATTTTATAACCGGACTAAGCCAAGTCATAATAGCTTTTTGCCAATAAATTATAATGGTACTCTAATACGAACATAATATTTTTTATGCTAATACATTATAACTAACACAATCTATAGGGAGCGATACAAAATAATAATAATAATAATAATAATAATCTTCTATATAAATAAAGAGAAGTGTCTGTGTGTGTGTGTCTGCGCTCTGGTGCTCACACTACTGATCGCAGAGCTTCCAAATTTGGCATATAAGTACCTGGGACCCTGCAGGTGTGCACCTCATCGAGATTTTTTCGAATTTCGAATTTGAATTTTTTAAATTGATGTTTTTTCGATTTTAAACATTGACTTTAATGTTTCATTTTTCATGAATTTATTCTTCGATTGTAATCGTCTGTAATCGTCTTAGCAACGGTTATTTCACTATTTATTTTTATTTAATACATTCATTTGAAGGCAATTTTTTTTTTTTTTTTTTTTTTTAATTTATTATATTTGTTGAAAATCAAATGGTAATTCAATATAAATAAATTGTTATGTTTATGTATAATTTTTTATGGTATAGCAACTTTTTATTTTTCATTTTAAATTAATTCCTTTAAAATAAAAATCATTCGTTTTTTTTTTTTTTTTTTTTTTTTTTTTTTTTTATAATATTTTTTGGGGGGGAAAATGGTAGTATACACTGTTAAAAATTTTTCTGTAAATTTACAGAGAATCTATTGGTAATTAATTATATTAAGTCTTACGTAAATTTACAGAGAATTAAAAAAAGAGATTCTGTCAAAATGCAGAGAAATTATTCTGTAAATCAAACATAGTCTCTGTAAATTTACATAGATCAAAATATTCAAGTCTCTGTAAATTTAAATCTGTGAAACATCATAGTCTCTGTAAATCTACATATGTAAAAATATGCAAGTCTCGGTAAATTCGAGCATGTAAAAGCATATAAGTCTCTGTAAATTTACCATTGTAAAAATAACCACGTCTCTGTAAGGTTACATATGTAAAATCATCCAAATCTCTGTAAAATTATATATGGAAAAACATCCAAGTCTCTGTAAAATTACATACGTAAGAATATCCAAGTCTCTGTAAATTTATCCATGTAAAAATACCTAATGTTTGAAGGCCACACCATTGGCTGAGAAGCTCTGCTCTCAACGCTTGAAGGCGGAAGGTGCATGGTTCGATCCCAGGCTGCGATTTTTGACCTACCCATTCGGAATTTTCCGCGGATTTCTCCAAAACTTGTATAAAAATGGGATAAGACATTTTAGAAAGACCTACACTTTCGGCAATCCCCACAGGTCTAGAAACCTAGCACAGCCAATCGGCTTTAACTAACGCCTATTAAATATTAGTATGTTTACAAGCGTATCGAAGACACTCTAAATTGGCATATACTTAAAATAAATTCCATTATTATCAATTTACAAGTTCAAAAATATCCAACAGTAAGTTTATCTTCATGAATATAGGTAAGAATCTAGTAAATACGTCACATAAGTACAGATTCTTATACAACTTAAGGAAAAGAAACTTAAAGTTGGATGTTTTTGCACTTGTAAATTCATAGGCTTGGGATTTATTTTAAATGCGCGTCAGTTTAGAGTGTCTTGAATAGGCTTCTAAATATACTAATATTATTGTGGTGGTAAAATCACATTGGTTACTCCAGAGTTCTAGGCCTGTATAGAATGCCTTATGCGTAGATCATTCTGAGGTGTTTTATCCCTTATTTACAAAAGATTTTTAAGAAAACCTTGGAAAATGTCGAATGGGTAGGCTGAAAATCTCAACCTGAGATCGATTTTTGCACCTCCCACCTTCAAACTTTGAGATAAGAACTCCTCGGAAATTGATGGGACAAGACCGGACTTTAGTATATATATAGACATGCTATATATTTTTTATCAAAACTACATTAAAATTCAGAGGTATAAAGTTTGTTAAGCTTGTATTACCTTTGGTAGGATTTGTAATGATGCTCTGTAACAGGTTTTTGACTATAAGTTTTATTAATGTTGTGGCACATTTTGCATACATTAAACATTTAATATAAAATTTAAAAACGAAACTGATTCATATTATGGTACTTCTAATAAAATGATCAGAAATAATTGCAAAATATGTCATATGTTTGCTTAATATTACTCGGTTATATTTAGTCCATACCAAAATAAAAACTTAATTCCCTCATTTTATATGACTTAATAGTGAAAGATCTCACAGGTCTAAATCTAAAATTTTGATTTGATAATTATGGCTGATATTGATGGTTTTTACTCGGCTGAAACCGAAACTAGATTTTACTTTATCACATACATATTTTTATCAATACAGGGTGCACTATTTTTTTTTTTTTTTTTTTTTTTTTTCATGACTCTTCCACCAATATAATTAAACGGTGACTTTTATAGTATGATTCCATGATTAATTACAATTAATCATGGAATCATAATAGAAACTACCGAAAGAGAAGGAATTGTGTTGGTAGACACCCTGTATTGGCAAAAGCTGCGTGTAACAGAGGAAAATTGGCTTCATTTCTGCTTCAGCAGATTAAAAATATGGGTATCAACTAAAATAAATAAATTTTGCCAACATTATATTTGTAGATCTGTGTTAACAACCTCAGTTTCTTTGACTCAAAAAATACATCCGCTTTGTAAATACACTTAAAAAAATTATTTTGACAAATATATATATATATATATATATATATTACATTTTGATTAGATATTAACTTAAAACAATTAAGAATGTAATTAAAACACTAATCGTTTAAAAGGCATTATGCTATTAAAAAGGTGTAAACTTTCTAAATGGAAAAAAAAAAAAAAAAAAAAAGAAAGAAAGAAAGACGTACTAAAAATTTGTTAGGTACACTACCTTTCCATAATGACCGTGCTCTTTCGATTTCAGACATTTTTTAAAGTATTTCAAAAAATGTTAAACAAATCATTTTGAAACTTCAGGGGTGTGAAAGGAGAACCGGTAAAAAAAAAAAAAAAGCAAAAAAAAAAAACAATAAATAAATAAATAAATAAATAAAATAAAGTAAAATGAAAGTATTGGCTTCACCCTGTAATAATTAATGCTTGAAATACGATCTGGCAGTAGCATGTGATTATAGGACTCTTTCTCATTAACTCTTAAGTTTATATGTGTCTACCGCATATAATCAGGGAGATAAAGGTTTTTCAAAAACAATTTCACTTTTTTTAGCTATAACATGCAAAGTGTGAAAAGACAGTGCAAATTAATTTTCAGGAAACTCGACATACAATAATAAACACTGCATACTGTAATCAGAATGAAAAAAATATTGAATATCTAATGGAATATGAGTATTTTTACTAAATAATTTCTAACTGCGCATGCGTAAATGTTCAGTGAAATTTCGTTTTCAAAATTTAACAGTCAAATTTATTGAGCTACTTATATAAAAACTCCAAACAAAAATCGTGTAAACTCAAAAAGTTCTACGTCATAGAATAAACTGAATTTCAGCTGTTCCCCCAAAAAAAATTGTTAAGAGGGTTTTCCCAATATTTATTTACAATCACAGAAAATTGCATTACCGTTCATTGAATTAAAATAAAAATGTGAGTAAAACTCCTTATACTTTAGCGTTTCTTAGAGAGAAACTAAAGACCAGTTCATTCTTTGTCGTAGAACTTTTTGAGTTTACACAATACTCGTTTGGGGTTTTTATATAAGTAGTTTAATGCATTTGGCTATAAATCATACAAATGAAATTTAGCTAAAACTTAGTCATGCACAGTTAAAAATTATTTAGTAAAAATGCTCACATTTCATTAGATATTTAATATTTTTTTTCATTCTGATTGCAGTATGTTGTGCCTAATGTTGTATATTGAGTTTCCCGAATATAGCTTTGTACTGGATTTAATACCTTGCATGTTATAGCAAGAAAAAAAATGTTCGGCAATTTTTTAAAGAAATCTTTATATCTCCCTGATTACATGTGGTAGAGATTTAAAAATTTATACAGAAAATGAACCCCATAACCATATGCTACAGCCAGATTGCATTTCGAGCACTACTTTATACTGAGTGATGCCAAATACTCTCATTTTTCTTTAATTTTTTACTGGTCCCATTTTCACTTTTGGCACAAACAAATAACTGAACTACGTGAGGTATAATATGTTTATTACACTCCTGAAGTTTCAAGATGATTTGTTAAGTACTTTTTGAGTTATTTTAAAACGCATCTGAAATCGAAAGTGTCTGGTCATTTATGGAAAGGTAGTGTATTAAATGAATTTGAATTTTTAAATGCTCACATTGATTTTTATATTAGCTAAAGAAAAAAAAATACTAATTCATTTCCATATAAAGGTCTCTCTTAAAAACTATGCATACAATTTTGGTAGTTTATTAAAAAAGTAAATTTGTGCAACTTATTAATTCAATGCATAACTTGTCACTTAAACCAAGACTAACAAATTTGATGCAAATTTTATTTCAAACTGTAACAAATTTTGAACATTTTTCAATATTCTGTTTTTAATAAAATTGGTTTTTAAAAGTTATTTTATTTGAAAATAAAAATTCTCATTTCAGATCAGATTTCTAATGCGTAATCGTAGAAGTATAGGAACATATTAAAGGTTTGATACCTAAATAATTTTATTTTTTTATAATTAATTCATTGCAGTGTGTAGAATAATTTCCATAATTATTGCAGTTTCTGGGATATAAATATTTTTAAATAGACGGCAAGTGGAGAGAAAATGTTCCTACGTATTAAATAGTATATAAAGAAATATAGAATATTAATAAATAATATAGAATATTAATTTTAATATTTTTAAATATTAATTTAGGGTTCAATGCAGATAAAAATCGGGTACTCTTTTGGTTTTCGTCACTAATTCCATAAATTCAAATCTTTAAAATATCTAACTTTTTGTTAAAGAAACCGTTAGATTATTTTGAATTAAAAAAATTTACTTTTTTTTTCTTTACAAAAACAAATTTTAAAACATTTTTTCTTCTACAAAATAGGATCTAAAGAAGAAACAAATTCTGCGCTTTTACACATGAAAGCAGCATCCCGGTAATTTACTAGAAACACTGCAAAAAGCTCACTAAGAAGAAAAACATCTTTGCTGCAAAGAAAACATACAATTAAAAATAATTAAAAAATAAAACATACTGAATTAGACTTAAATTAAACTTTATTTTACTAACATAACATTGAAGGTATCTTTTTTTTTTTTTTTTTTTTTTTTTTTCTAAATGAGATTAATATAAGATAAATGGTGAAAGAGTCTTTAACAGGATAAATATTTGATATTTGTAAATGTCTCTGATGAGGGTATTTTACGGCATTTTCTATTTTCATATTTCTTAGACAACTTGTTTCATTTCTTATATCAGGATCGATTTCCATTATAACTAGAAAAAAGAAAAATGATGAAAAATTACTATTGTAGGTAAACACACTTCAACTATAAATTTTTAAAACAAAATCTACATCCTATGACATTTTAAGCAAATAATGAAAAGAAAGGATTGTAATTTCATGGCACTAAAAAGAAAATTAAATATGCATAAGCGAATTTTAAAGTGTATCTTATATACTCCATCTAAATAGAATCTAATGAAAAATCATCTAAAGAAAATAAAAGTAGATATGCATGGTATTTTAAATCATTAATACAGGAAAAAATCACTTATATAATGAAATCATAAGATATTTAAGCACCATTTTATGAACGCCAGTGTAACAGGAATATTTTTGAAGTATTTTATATTAAAAACAAGTATGAATTGGATTGGATTTGGGAATAAGGCCGATTGACAGCTGTAGGTCCTAGGCCTACTTTGAAAAGACTTTATCCCCGAGCTTTTAAAAGAATCCCCCCCTCCCTTCCTATATGAAATTTTAAAGTTTGCCCCTGTGTTCACTAGCCCCCCCCCCCCCTTTTTTTTTTCTTTTAACAAATGCCTTAAAGTTTTAAGAAATTCCGAGACATTCCCAAGGTACAAGGAACAGAGTGGGACTTTGATAACTATATATTGCGACATTTTCAAAAATTATTGAAAATAATTTAGGCATTTTTAAGTAAGCCTCAATTTATTAACGAAATCCCAACGTGGGCTGACTTTTAAGTGGTATTAGTCCATATTTACATGAATTTCAGAGAAAACCTTGGAAAACACCGAACGACTAGGACAGCATGCGCGACTACATACCAAATTTATCACTTCCTGTCTACCAGCTTCAAGAACAGATACTCCTGTCCCCTAGACGCACTTTTGTCTATTGGATCATTATAGTAATATGAATTAATACGTAGTTCTGCAGCAAATTCTTTTTTACACAATTGAATTATGAACTATTTCCGGTTTATTAAATATGTTTAAAAATTATTTTCTAAATATTATTTGGTCTTTAATAATTACATAAATGCAAATTAGAATAATTTTTTGTGGTCTTACGCTACAGGTAAATTCTTTTAATTAATATCCTTCTTTATTTCCATTATTAATATTATGATAATTACTTTAATATTCTATCTCTAAAAATTTAAATATTTAATAAAAACACTTTCCGGTTTCCGGTGGTGAAACATTAACTCCACCCCTCTCCCCAAACCCCTCAAAAGAAATAAAAGAAAATTAAAAGTTAAAAATGAAATAAAAATAAAATAAAATTGAATCACTTGATAAATAAGAATTCTCTAAATCTAAAATCTTTATTTTGTATTTCGGTTTTTAAATTTATAAAATTTTCAATATTTAAACTATTGTTTATACAAGATGTAGGCGATTTATTTCAATTCTACTCAAATTCTTGCATTTTTATTTCGAAAATTCAGATAATGTTTCAGTCTTCACGTAGAAGATATAACGGCAAACATTTTTAATGGCATAGAGAGTTGTACAAAGAACATGAAAAAACTTGAAGAATATTAAAATAAAAATTGAAAACAACCGGTAGCAGATTATAAACGAATATCAGAGGTGAAAGTTTTCAGGCGCTATCTTTAATTCCAGATTCTCCCACCCCCCTTTCTAAATTTTTCCTTACAATGCATTCAGAATTCTACAAATATCATTTATTATGGGTATAAATAAACATTTTAAATAAAAGCCTTGTAATAATAACCTTAATATATTCTTCCACGATTAACTTTGAATACAAATAGCAATTTTTAGGGTTTGGGGATGTTAGGTAGTTTTTCACCCTTTGAATATGAAAATAAAACAATTCATTGTCTCCTGAGAGAGTGAACTGCTCATGAATCATCTCTAAACTATATGACTCCATGAGTGGCCGTGCCATTCTATGCTCAGAGCTGATAAACGGGAATACTAGGTTCAATCCCAAGTCTAGCTCGTCGTCCTAGCTGTTCGGTTTTCGGTAGTTTTTTTCGAGACTCACATAAATCTGGGCTTGCCCCCCTTAAAAAACATCCCCTCAGAGGGCACACTACCCCAGGCCTAGGACTCGAGAGTCCTATTTGAAGCAAAGTTATCGATTTTTTTTAAATATTGTTACTGGTTGAATATGTATTTACTTAAAAAAAAAAAAAAAAAAAAACTTAAAAAAAAAGTCTTTTTTTTTTTTTTTTTTAAATATTGTTACTGATTGAATATGTATATAGGAAAATATAGAAGAAAGTCTTGTGGTGGCCACAACATACTAGTTTAACTTGTGTATATATATATATATACAATACATACATATACACATGCAAGCAGATTTTCAAAATTTTCAGAAATCAAAATTAAAAACATTGAGAAAAAAAAAAAAAAAAAAAATATATTAAAAAAATTGTCGAATAAAACTCCCATCTATAAAATCTTTATTTTGTATTTCGATTTTTAAATTTACTTATTTTTTATTATTTAAACTATTAATTATAAAATGGGGAAATGACTTACTTTTTCCTCAATTCCTACTATTTTGATTTAAGGTAATCTAGATTATTTTTCATTCTTTCAGCAAATGCCAGCTAACACTTTTAATGACAGGAAGACGCTGTAAAACGAATATATAAGAAAGTATATAGAAGTTTCAGACGATATTAAACTAAAGTATGATGTGGCCACCACATGCCTTTCTTCTATATAATTTTACACAAAACTTATTCAATACAAATTACTTATTAAATTATCAAATTCTTTTCAATTATAAATGCAGACGATTTTTATCTGATAGAATTATCACTAAATGCCGAAAGATGTCAGTTTTTTTTTTTTTTTTTTTTTTTTTTTCCAAATCAAAAGAAATTATTTTTTTCCCGAGTTTTTTTTTTTTTTTTTTTTTTTTTTCCGTTAAAAGTAAAAAAATAAAAAAAAATAAATAAAAATAAATGGATAACTTTGTTTTAAATAATCACAGATCTATAGTTCAACCATTCGTTTTAAAGGTATTGATGAGATCTTTCGAAAGATACCCATATTGAAAATTTACTCCCCCCCCCAGGGGGGGAAGCGATGCCCCCACATGCAATTTTTTTTTACTAGTTAACTACTACTATTATCAATAATTCATATTAATTTTACAATCACACAATTAAAATAACTCTCATTATGTACATTTATACGAAATTTTGTCCAATACTGTCATGTTAAAAATTTAGAAAAATGCTATCATAGCACCACCTGTTTAGCCATTGTTCCATAAACCTAATCAAACTAGTTCATGTCAGGGTCCAACTAAATACCAAGTTTGGTTAAATTTCGTTCATTGGTTCGTGAGATACAGCGTCCACAAAATTTGTGATACACACACACACACAGACATTTTCTAAAAACAGTCAAATCGTATTCAGGGCATCCCAAAACGTGTAAATCCATCGAAAACTGGAGTTCGAAAATTTTCACGAATCCAATACTTTCTCTATATATACATGTAGAAGAAAGTAATAAAAATAACATGTAACAGATTAAAATATTTAGAAAAATTACCGCCTGTAAGTAAACACACTTTCAAAAGCATCCCTAAACTGTCTAATCCTCAGAACAAAATTTTCTTGTTCTTTAAAATCCCCCCCCCCCCCTACACACGCCTCACAAAGAAAAGAAAAAAAATATGCTTAACATGAATTTATTTATTTATTTATTTATTGCGTATATAAAAAATTATCTGCTTATTTTCTGGCCCAGTTTTGATAGGATAGTATCAATTAGATCCGTTTTAGCGAAAAAGTAGTTTTAAATTACTTTCGGTATTATGAAACATTTACTCTCTCTCCCACATGTAAATATTCTCTGAACTGAACGAATGCAATTACAACTGCTTTTGGAAGCTCTTCTAAATGCTTTACAAAATCATACGCAGATAAGACTGTCTATCCCGAACCGCTGCATTGATATAACTATGACATTCTCATCATTTTGCTCCATTGGAAATTAAAGAAGATACGCATGTAAAAATAAAGTTAAAGATACCTATGCAATATTTGTAAACTATTAATATAAAATTAGCAGCAGTATCATACATTTAACTTAGACAAAAAACTTGTGTATTTACTTATAAAATTTCATTTATTTCTGCTGTTTCGTATAATTTCGCCCTCCAATGTAAATACATAAAGAATTATGTAACCGAAATACGTAACAAGATACTACATACTAGATTCTAGGTATCTTTAAACTGAATAACTCTGTTTATAAGTTTCAGGATTTAAATATAAAAAAATAACCACTAATATAACTAACATAAACAGTCATTGTTTGTGTTGATTATTAAAATAGGATAAAAGATTACATAAAATTTAACTTACCTAATTATGAATTCGAAATGAAAACACGAATTGCTTTAAGTTCTTCAATACAGTCAACAACAACAAACTTAATGAGTACTGTCCGTTTTCGTAAACCATGTCTACCTCTCGCGGAACGAACCTACTCGGAAAAGGGGTGATGCGTTGAATGAGATGGGCACTTAGCCAAATGCGCTTTTCGTTCTACACGTGTTCGTTTTCTTTTTATGAGTCTTCAATATTTATTTTACCTTTTTACGCGAATTTAAAGTTTAATTTTTAATTTTAATTAACAATATTTTATTTAATGTAATTTATATGACAATATGCGCGAAAAATAAAAGGTGTAAAATAATCATGATAAAAAAATCTAATGATTTGATTTAAATACGATTTTCTGTAAATTTCTGTAAAATAGAGATCCAAAAATATGGTATTTTTATTTTAGCAGTATAATTTAAAAGAAAAAAATATATTACTTTTACTACAGGTAAAGTCTACTGTAAACGTTGTTCTTTTTCTCTTCTTTTATTAATGAATTATGTAAATTTTACCTAATTTAAGTCATTTTTAATTAATTTACTACTATAATCAGTGCATGAAACAAGTGTTCAGGTATGACAGATATAGTACGAATTTAGAGATCAAGTAAGCAAATAAAAATAATTTTAACTGAAAAAAAAAAAAAAAAGAAGAAGAAGAAAGAAAACAGGCATTTACTTTTAAGTTTACGGATTTTATTTTGCATCGAAGAATAAAACTGATCTTCTACACTTATTTAAAAATTACAGGGGGGAAAAATCAGCATTTTGCCTTTATACGAATATAACGAAGAAGTATCGCCTCAAAATTCAATAATGTCCTGAAAAGAAAAAAAAAGAAAAAAGAAACCGCAACTTATCTCTCACTCGTAAAATGTAAACATTCTCTCATCTTCTACGCTTCTACCCTATTTTAACAAAATCAATGCAGACCTCACGCATGCGCATAGGTGAGCAGGGTCACAGCTAACGAAAACAAACAATAGCTACGAAGATAAACATTCCACAGAAACAATCTAATACGTTCCCTTTCCCCCCTTTTTACGTAATAGTACACTGCTATGAAACAAACTATTCAGTATATTTCTACCTACAAAACTTCTTGTTAAATATATATATATATATATATAGGTATTTTACTTGAATATAAAAATAATTTAAGGTTATGCATTTATATATTTTTATTTAACGTATCTATCAAAATCCCTACAGGGAAAACGTTGTTTTGAAAAGGGAAATATCTGTAAATTAAGAACTGAGTTTCTTGGTTCAATGCTTTTAACAGAGAACTCATGTAAATTTACGGAGAACCTCAATACATTTTCTGTACTTTTACAGAAATTTTTGACAGTGAACCGAGTTTCTTGATTCACTGCTTTTAACAGTGAACTCATGTACATTTACGGAGATTCTCAATACTTTTTCTGTATTTTTACAGAAATTTTTAACAGTGTATAGTGGAAAAGGATTAAACTGATTAAAATTTATTTGTTTTTCATGTATTTAATTCCTTTTAAAAGAAAATCTACTTTTTGTTTTATTTTGTTATACTGGCCGGAATGAAATTGTAATACAGTGTAAATAACGGGGGCTATAAAACACATGGTTCAAAAACAAAAACAAATAATAGATGCTGAGATATAGTCATCTTTAAAATCATAGTTCTTAAATAACAGAAGATCCACATGTTGTCGATAAATACCCAGATTGAAGTGCCCGGGAAAGACCTTTTTGCAGACAGTGGGAACCTGGACCCCCCGATGCAGCACGGGCGGAAAAAAACTGCCGTAGGCAGCGGGCACTCGAAGCAAGATCTAGAGCAATTTCAATGTTTATTTATTTATTTATGTATAAATTATTATTTTTTTTTATTAAGTTTTTATTTATAATGTGATGTAAAAAATAAATACTGATTCAATTCTTTTGAAAATTCATTTAAATATAGTGACCAGCGAAGCGGGCGTAGCCTGCTAGTAAATTAATAAATTAATAAATAAACAATAAAAAAGAACAAATAAATAATTACAGAAAATGAAGATCTTGTAATTATTACTTTCAGATTCTTAATACATACTAGCGGAAAAAAAAGATTATTGTGAAAGAAAAGGAAAAAAAAAAGTCATATTTAAAAAACTTACAATGGTTAAATTGGTTCATGCTTTTAAAAATTGATTTTTCTAGTTATTATTATTATTATTATTATTATTATTATTATTTTACTTCAAAATGATATGTTATAAATTAAAAATGTATACATATATCATATATCAGTTTTTTGGAGATTAAAGAACACGCTTAAGGGTTGGGAATTTTCTAAATGTAAAAGTTGAATTTGGGGGGGGGGGGTAAAGAGTATATCTATTAAGAAATTTCCACTATAGAATAACACTGTCTTTTGTTGCTGGCGATAATAAAAAGAGTCCCTTTAAGATAAGAAGTGAGCTTATCTTTAACAACAAAGAAATCAATTGCGTAACGTAGTCCTATTACGCTGTTGCCCCTGTAATCTATATATCATCCGTGATCATAATATTTATCTAACGTGGACCAGTTACGATTAAATTTTGTCCAAACGATACGATTGTGATGTAAGGCGTTATCTGATTGGTGAACCCAAATCGGATTAAATAAAGCAGAAATGCACCTGCTGTTGATTTCGGTTACAGAAATTTAATGTAAACTAATCTAAATTTTCTTAAAGAAATTGGGAAAAAAAAAAAAAAAAAAAAAAAAATTCTGATGAAACATATGCTCAAAATCTCATATTTAAAAGTGTATTTGGAAGAATTTAAAGACAGGTAAACCTCGTTTTTCATGGTTGACTATTCAGCAGGACAGTGGTGGTGCCATCTATTGATCAAAATCGAAATTGTCATATAAGATATAATTTCAAAATGAGATTCTAGATAAATTTTTGAAAGTCAAAATTATTATTATTATTATTATTATTATTATTATTATTATTATTATATTTAGATTTTTTATTCATTATAAATAGAAGGAACGTTATTTCTATTTATTTATTTATTATGTAGATGCATTTATTAATTATGGAATTTCTGTTATGTATGGCAATATGGCAATTTAATTACGTCAAATTTCCTGAAATATTTGTGTTTTAATATAACAATAATCTAATTTAATTTAAAAAAAATTTTATTTAGCAGTGAAAAAAAAATATTTTCTAAAATTGGAATTGTAATGCAAATATCAAAGATTTAAATCTCTTTTATCTTTATTTATTTATTTATTTATCTTATTATTATTATTATTATTTTTAAAGGAAAAAATTAAAATTTTTCAGTGATTTTATTTATGAGATCGTTATGGTGTAGGTGTTAGGATTAAGGCCAATTGACTGCACAAAAGTCCTAGGCCTGAATGGGAATGCCTTCCATGGTGGTCTTTCGAAGAGGTCCTAGATCGTATTTGCACAAGTTTCGGAGAAAATCAAGGAAAACATAGAACGGATAGGCCGACGAGCGTGACTTGGGATCGAACGAACAAATGCACGTTTTAGACAGTGTGTTTTTAGCATTCAGCTATACAAGATTTCTTTTCGTACCAAATGGATAATGCTCTACAACTTTGTAATTCACTTTTTCCTCTATATCATATACTATTTTCGAGATATAAACGCTTGTAATGAAGTTGTAAGCGATCGCATCTAATAGCGCATGTCCGCTTGACTTTACTACACCTAGACAACACTTTTATGGTCAGAGCTGTAGCCATTCAGCAGTTATAAGGGATGGAACGGACTTTACACTGAGAAAAAAAATATACCGCATTCATCTTGAATGAATAAGTGGTCATTTTCTAAATCCCTTAACTAGAAATATAGATTTCCGAGGTATGTGCATAAGGCACGCCAATGAACTGAATAGACGAAATGATCGAGAATTTATAGTTTACACAATTCTAGATGGTGAAACAATATTCTGAATTTTTTTTTTGTATTCGCTTGATTTTCTAGAATTGGGTCATAAACCAAGATTATAGTTGCTGAAACCCGCCTCTTGTATTCGCATTTATTTGCAGAGATTTTTAAATAACTTTGCCCTCGAGAATATAGGCGAACGCTCTAGAATTCTAATAGGGGTTTCTAGAACTCGTTTTCAAAGAGGACTAGAATTTACAAGGATGACATGGAACTATTTTTTTAGAGCCAGAATTTAGATTCTAGATGTCAGTCTCAGAATTTTTTCTCAGTGTAGTCGACACCTTCTATATATATTAAGACACTTTTTCATAGTATCATGTATGTTACGTCTGCTGAAAATTCTAAAATCCTGAAAACCTATTAACATTATTGATGAACTATATTGAATGTAATCTATATAACAGAAAATAATAATAATAATATTAATAATAATAATGTGTTATTCTTTTGAATGTATGGGATTTTATTTAGAAAAAAAGAATTTATATAGTTTCGAAGATGACATTCGAGTACATATCAGATATTAAATATCATAGCTATTATAACTTTTCATTTAATTAGTACGATTATTGATTTCAGTCAGACTTTTTGTGTCGCCATCATTTGCTGTGTTTCACCTTGAATATATCAGGATATATCTTTATACTACTCAAATCATAATGAAATAGATATTTATTATTCATATAAATATAAATATATATATTTTGAAATTTGTTTTTTTTTGTAATATTGTTGCTTTGTTTGGCGTGTGTATGTCTCTTTGGTTGTTTGAACCTTGTTTAAGTGTGGGAGACAATTTCAAACGTTGTTGGACTGTTGCAACTTTATTTGTGAAGTAAAACAGAAACGGGGACGCAGAATATTATTTTATCCTGTGATAATTTTATTTATGAAAAACAAAATTTAATTCAATTTTTTTACATTATCATTCCTACATTACATTTACATTATCATTATCATTTTTACATTAACATTTCATAGGGTTTCTCAGAGGAGTCCTGAAACGTCGATGAATTAAAACATATCGTAACTGAAGAAATATTGTCAATAACACCAACAATGCTGCGAAGTGTGTCAAAAAAATTGGTTCGAAGTGTTCATGTTTGCATTCAAAATGGTGACGAACATTTTCAACATTTCCTGCAAGGAATGATAATGTAAAAAAGTTTAATTAAATTATGTTTTTCATAAATAAAATTATCACAGGATTAAATAACATTGTGCGTCTCCATTTCTGTTTTACCTCACAAATAAAGTTGTAACAGTCCGAGAGTGTTAGAAATTGTCTCCCACATAAAACAAGGTTTAAACAATTATACTTCAGTGTTAGAATAGTTGCCACATAAGTCAGATTTAAGTGTAATAAGAAAAGCCGCCAGGTACTCCTTTAAACTGATCACCCTGTATATATATTGATAACTATAAATTTAAATTATGATAAGTGAAGATATGAAAGCGGAATGTAAAAACAACAATAATAACTTTAACAATGTTAATATACAATACAATAAGTTTAACGCTATTCAAGCTTAAAATTTCAATTTATGCTGTGTTTTCTTCGTCAGCAGGTGGGAACACAGCAATTAAAAGAACTTCTTCAGAAACCAGCTAGTACTACATTGTTCTTTTAATTGCTGTGTTCCCACCTGCTGACGAAGAAAACACAGCATAAATTGAAATTTTTAGCTTGAATAACATTAAATTTAACTTATTTTCTCGTATATTAACATTGTTAAAGTTATAATTGTTGATTTTACATTCCACTTTCATATCTTTACTTATCATAATTTAAATTCATAGTTTCATTTTTGTATATAAATTTAGTGCATCTTTAGCGTCTATTTTATGCAAATTAATAATTTTTGTAATTTATTTTGAAGTTAGTTTATATATATATATATATATATATATGTATACTATAGTATATGGTATGTTTAGTGCTAAAATTTACAATGCTGCATTTAAATATTCAGATGCATTAAATGCTACAGTTAGAAATTGCTATAATTTCCTTTCCGTTTGTATTAAGGAGACTTGATACTTTTTAACTTGGCGGTACTGAAGATTTCTTACAAAGGATTATATTTCCATTTAGTTTTTATAAATTAAAATATATTAAGTTTGTTTAATAAAATATATATTCGAGCAACAATTCTTATGGTTTTTGATATATTTTTTACAAATTTAAAATTTTTGAATTGCGTTTATTCTGGTTGCATATTTTAGTAAAGGGGCAATTTTTCTGAATCCAGGGTGACAACAGTTTTTCCACACGACAATTAGATTTTTTAAAATTAACTGAAGTAGGAAATTGAGGTGGCAACACTTCATTTTAAACTTTTCATACTTTTTAGTGCGAATCAACGAGATATATAAAGTAGAGTGATAAATGGTAACCCTTGAGAAGGTCCAAGATGAGTCATGTGACATGCTCTCCTTGCACCTGCGTATTCGGTGGTTCCCTTGGTAATAGCTTATTTTCAGTAAATTTCTATGGCAACGGTTTGGAGATTGTTCTTCGCATAAGTCATAACAGCCAATGTTTTTGTTTACTAACGTAGTTTAATATTCTTTTGTTCTAAATCATTTTGATCTTGATTTTACTTCTTTTTTATTTCGTGTAGTTGAACTTTAACCGACAAAATGCTTAAAAATAGTCGAAAAATTATTATTTGTTGTTAAATTTAGCTCTTTAAAAGTTTAAATTTTCTTTTATAAACACTTTTAAACTTTGTTGGGAAACGATGAAAAAAAAGGTATTTTATTATTTATTAAAATGTGAAATATGAGCAAAATTATTTTAAAAACAATTTATTTCCGTCATAGGACTGTCATGTTACCTAATATTCCTAATAATAACGATAATTTATCGAACTGATATTTTAAATGCCAAAATAGCAATAAAGGGCCAAACACAGCAACCTATTGGAGCATGTCTCGTGATTCATCTTGAACCACGGAAAGCTAATCCTTCATCCATTGAATCAGCACTCTAATTTATATATCTCGTTGGTGCGAATCAAGCTAATAGAAAAATGTTTTTTTTTTTTTTTTTTTTTTTTTTTAAACATTTTATTAACATTTTCAGTTTTATTTTATTCACCAGGCTGTTAAAAGAAACATCTTAATTAAATTTTAAAAAATGAATTATTTTATTTAAATCTCATTTAAATATTTTAAATAATGAAAATCTACCTAAATAAAACTTAATAAAGGCGCCTTTTTTTTTTTTTCTTTTCTTCGGTGGCATCATCCATAAAATGCCTTAATTTAAAACCTTTTCCCACTTTGAATGAACTTGTCTGAATTTGCACTATTCTCCCATTAAATTCTACTTGAATAAGTTTTTTTGATGTAAAGGTTAAACGATTCAATAAAAAATGAACAAATTTCTCGTCTGCTTTGCATTATTTAATTCGAATAAAAAATTTTGTTGCTAGGAATGCATTAGCGTGAGGACATTTCCACTCTTCTGCCTCATTACTTAAAGTGTCCAGTAATTAAAATGAAATATTCCCTTTTAATTTGTTTAATGGATTGTTTCATTAATGAAATTAATGTGTAAAAGGAATCGCTTTCCTTTTTCATTCCTTTTTTTGTTTTAAAGTAGTTGTTCTTTTTTTTTGCCTTTGTCTAATCTAATAGTCAATTTCGGGAATAGAGAGTTGGTGAAAAGCTGAAAAGTGCATAAGAAATTATACGTTGGTTTAAATTTTACTCTTTTAACGTATGAGTCCAAATATATTATTCCTGTGTATTTTGTGTATATGTTTATTTGTCACGCTATCTGTCGATTTACATGTATAGAGGTAAACAAAATTGCATTACGCCTGTAAGTTTCTTTTTCCGTCAATTCCTACTGAATGTACAAAAGAAATATATGTAGTGATTTTAAAAAGCCCAAACTTTGCATAATTTCTTCTTTATTTAGTGTTTTTTTTTTTTTTTTTTTTTTTTTTTTTTTACCGTCAAGGTATTGCTTCTATGTCACCATCTAAAGTTTAATGTGAAAACATATATTAATAATGATAATAATACCATAGACAATTAACAACGTTTAATTTTTTTTTCTTTAGGTATTTTAATCCGAGGATTTTTCAAATTTCTGCCCCCATCCCCCTCCTTTTTAAATTCCTACTATTAGTTCACATTCCCCCTATATATATCTTCTACAAATCTTCCAATTGATTTTTAACTAACTTTCCGACTAGCTAGAAATTTGAAACTTTCAGGGTTGCACAAAACACGGTGACAACACAATACATCGAAGTCCGATTTTCGAATTTTTGATTAGTTTTCTTATAATTAATTAAAATATGAAAATGATAACATCCTAATAGTGTTAATATAGCCATTAAAATATTAGCTATAATTTAATTGTTAGCAAAAAAAAAAAAAAAAAAAAAAAAATTACGAGTTCATTTCTTTTCGACATAAAAATAAATACATTTAATTAAACGTGAATATTAAAAATTTATAAAAAGTTGAATTATGCATTTCACAAAAATCGACATGACATCATTGTCACTTTAAAAATTTTATGCACATTGATAAGGGGCTCTATGATTAATCAGAAAATTTAAAATATGGTATATATATATATATATATATATATATATTTTAATTTCATAATTATTTTTCTTTCATTTTGCACGCGCGCATTTTATTTCTCCTAATTCAAAATTATTAAAAAAAAATTTTTTTTTCGATAGTGTTTGTAAGTAGGAATTGACTTTAAAAATTTTTCTTTTGTATTACTTGTATAACTGATGATCTAAAAGCTGTACTACATGCAAATGATGAGAAATAAGGAGTGTGTTAGTAGAATCTTTTACATGATAAAAAAAAATAATAATAAATAAATAAATAAATAAATAAATAAATAAATAAATTCTATCAAAGACTGAATTTAGTTTAGTACAGAGGACTATTAATTTCAATCTGTAAAATTTTAATTTTAATTTTTAATTTATTTTTTATCTCATTTTCAGACTGTAAAACTGGGCCACGTACTTTTTAAAATGACTGAAATGAAATAAAATGAAGTGTTTCCATCTAAATTTCCTACTTTAGTTTACTATAAAAAATCTATGTGCCGTGTCGAAAAACTGTTTGCATACCTGGATTCAGAAAAATTGCCCCTTTCATTTGGTACCAAATTTGTAACAATGGGACTGATATTTCTAATTTATTTTGGTGTTACACAAAACTGGTCTACAAAAACTGGCGACGACGATTTTACCCAGATTGAAACTAATAGTCCTCCTAGTCATAACAACAACAACAACAACAACAACAATAATAATAATAATAATACCGTAGACAATTAACAACATTCTAAAGATTTTTTTTTTTTTTTAGGTATTTTGGACAGAGTATTTTTCAATTCTACTAGTGGGACTATGTGAAGGACAAAACTTGTGTTTCCCTAAGGTTGACATTAAAATACTGAAGACTTAAATAACGAATGTAATTATTTTTCTTTCACAACCAATGTTAGAGAACATGTACTGAAAAAATAAAGGATAATAATTACAAGATAAAATGCTTTTTGTATACCATGTTTTTAAATTTTCTGTTTAATCATGGCTATTGAACTACATTAGCACTTTATGAATGTGCATAAAATTTTTAAAGGGATAATGACATTAATTTTTGTGAGATGCATAATTTAACTTTTTACAATTTTTTAACGTTCACGTTTAATTGAATGTATTTATTTTTATATCGAAAGAAAATGAACTCGTAATTGTTTTTGGCAACAATTAAATTATAGCTAATATTTTAATGGCTGTTTTGAAAGCTATTAGGAGGTTATTATTTTCATATTTTAATTAATTAGAAGAAAACTAATATCAAAAATTCGAAAATCGGGCTTCGAAGTATTGTGTTGTTATCGGGTTCCGAGCTATTCTGAAAGTTTCAAATGTCTAGCTAGTAGGAAAGTTAGTTAAAAATTGATTCAAGGTTTGTACCTGACAAACAGGAATGAAGTTAATAGAAACATGGTAATTAAAAGAAAATTAATATCAAAAATCGGACTTCGAAGTATTATGTTGTCATCGGGTTCTGAGCTATTCTGAAAGTTTCAAATGTCTAACTAGTAGGAAAGTTAGTTAAAAATTGATTCAAGATTTGTGCCGGACAAACAAGAATAGAAATTAATAAAAACATGGTAAAAAGTACTCAAAAATGAGTACTTTTTGCCTGTGTCGAATTTGAGCATGTTACATACTCAAAATAACTCCGAAGTATATATATTTAAATATACTCAAATTTAAAAATCCCATGCACTTATTATTTGGTATTTTAACATGTTCAAAAATTGGCATGGACCATCGTGAATCTCAATACGTCGAACATCGATTCTTATTGATGTACTGTACTGGGTGTCCCAAAAGTCCATGGACATTTTAAACATTCAAAAAAATTAAAAGAGTTGATAGAATTCAACGCAGTTTGCGAAAAAATTATTCTCGTCAAGGGGGATTTTTCTTTTTTGTAAAGAAAAAAAAATATACTTAAATTTTTCATCGACGATAGTTAGACAAATAGTTAAATTTTTATCACGGATGTGTAAGGAGAAATTTGCAAATAAAAGTCCTATAAATTGCACAAATTTGCCATTAGAACAGCTTATTTCTTATTTTGACTCCTACCTGCGCGCATATATGAAGTTTTAATTGCAATACTGGCTTGGTGGATAAAGCGTTGTTGGTGAAGATGTTCCTCAGGTAAGAATCTCCGACTGAAGCTACAGTGAGTAAGTCTCCTATATGTACGAGCTGGCGCATCAGGCATTTTGTTGCCTTAGGGTTGCCACCTGTACCCAGTGCGTTTCTCTGGTAAACAAACGACAAACATTTTTTTTTTAATCGTCTTACGTTACTTTAAAGTAACTTGTTTTATTATATTTCATAATTTTAGCTAAGTAAACTATGATATAGAAGTTTGTGTAGCGATAAACTGCTATAATCATTCAAGAAGTGAATATAAAGTGTTCGCAGACTGTGTATTTGAGTTTTGGCGACATTTTGTGAAAGAAACAGAAACCGCCCTAACAACACATCTTACCTCAGTACATCCATAGGATATCCTCAGAATAAAATGACATCCTGAGAATGTACTGTGAAAAAAATGTGTTTTTAGGAATATTATTGTTGCTTATTGCTCTTATCTTGACCGGATTAGCTTCAGAACAAGATTTCTTAAAATCATTAGGGAAGCGATAAGGACGCCAAGCGGGAATGCTGTCCTCTTCGGAGGCAAAAAAATGGCGGTGATGCGCCGGCTTATTATTTAATTTAGGGGCAGTGAGCAGTGTTTTATAACTCGTTTGTAAACTGTAATTTGTGGTAACGACGGACACACAGAATAGGATTTATACGCCTGCAAACTTTTGCATGTGCATAAGTATAGTTTTTCATGTAAATGTGGGATTTCGTCACGCATAGCGCCCTCTATCGGCAAATAATTTAATTTTTAATTTTTATTTAAAAAAAAAAAAAAAAAATCCCCCTTTATCAGAATAATATTTTCGCTAACCGCGTTTAATTCTGCCAGTTCCTTTAATTTTTATTAATTTTTAAAATGTCTACAGACTTATGGGATACCATGTATTTTTCCGCAAGCTTGTATAAAACTGCCACAAAATAAAGTTCTGGAAGTTTGAGGGAATAAATTTTGTGTTTGAAGAATTTCTCTTTAAATCTATAGAAATTCTATTATAAAACTGGTTTTAGTTCAGCATATTTATAATGAGTTGTGAAGTGGACAGATATTAATTTGAAAACATGCGATATTCCATAAATGAGATAAGCATATTTTCTTTTTTGAAGCAAAATTGTTCATTTCGAAATGAGTATGTAACTATTTACTCATTTTTAAGCACTTCATTTTTAACTGTGTATGGGTTGAACTGGAATAACATTTGCATGGGATTTAAGCTATCGGTGATTGTAATGAAATGCTCGCCCTCTGGTGGGCTAAGGTGAAATTAACAACACCACGGCTAGCTTTCGTCAAGACGCCATTGCTTGCTGTATATTCGATGTTTAGTTTCATATATATTTATTGAATAAAAATGAATAAATCCGGTAAAAAAGATAACGCATACTGCTGTGTGTCACAGTGTGACTCCAAAGGATCAAGAAATCCGGAATTAAGCTCCCATTTATTACCAAATGAGGAATTTAAAATTTCAGTTGCTTCGGCTAATGGAAGCAAAGAATATTTGAAACAAATATTTGTTCAGCTTCAGTTAAACATCTTCTTCCGATCGAACTTTGAATAAACTGAAATACTTTTTCCAAAGGCAATCGATTTTCCCTGATGTAATGGCGGAGAAATTATAGCACGAATATTAAGTAGTAACACAAATACAACAATAATAAATACACGTGGCTATTATATTTACTAACAACAAAAGTTGGAAAAGCGCCATCTATCGATCATTATAAACGCGGATAAATGATACGAATATCGCATTATTGTTGTCAATTTAACAAATGCTTTTTAATTGCTTGACTTTCAATTTTGATTCTTTTTCTTGTTGCTCTTACGCTACAGCAATACCTATGATTAAAATTTGAAGATAACTTTTTATTATTTTAAAAAAAGAAATTAATAATAAAAATCGTATAAAAAATTATACCAATTAAATTTGCGTAACCTGAAGCCTTAAAAAAAAAAAAAAAACTTAAAAGCTATAATGACGTCAATTTTACCCTGCAAGTTTAATTTTTCACACAGTTTTATATCAATTTTAATATTTACGAGTGAATTTCTTTTCATTAAAAAAAAAAAAAAAAAAAAAAATTAAACTCAACTCGTAAACTTTTTTGGCAACAATTAAAAATTAAAATAAATTATGCATTTTTTTTCTGAAAAAGGTCTTCTTCAACTTTTTCGATACTTTCCGTTTCGATACTGATTATTATTAATTTTCTTTTCTTTTTCTTAAAAAAAAAAAAAAAAAAAAAAAGAGATTTTGATGAAGTTCTGGCAAAAGCAGAATTTAGTTTAGTGTCGAGGACTATTATTATTTATTTATTTATTTGTATTTATTTTTTCAAATTATAACATCGCTTTCAGACTATTCAATTATATTTTCGATAAATTTTCGATTTCGAAAAATGTCCAAACATCGTAAAACTGGCGACAACGTTTTATTCGTAGATTGAGACCTCCGTAGTAATAGTCCTCCGTACTAAAAAAAAAAGAAACTTTTTATCGTAAGAAGCATCTTTCATCCGTCAAACATTGCGATTTTATATTAAAATAATACTTACAATACTTTATATTAAAGTAACACATTTACTTTAAATTAAAGTAATATGATTTTATGATTTTCTATTAAAGTATAAAGCGTACCATGGCTTCTGTTTCACCCTGTATTCTCTCTATTCTATACCACACGTCTATAAAATTATTTGAAAATTTGGTACAATCCAATAGCACAGCAATATTGGCGCAATTCCTTTCAGAAATTCTTTTTCAAATCGGCATGCAACAGTGAAGATCCGACATTTTTACAATTCTTTTCTCATATCATCCGATAATGATCATTGCTGGACCTACAGTGTTAATATTTTAATAGTTAGACATTTGGTTTTTAATTTCATCTTTATTATGGAGAAATTGAGATAGAAATTTTTTTAAAGTAATAATTCAAATATTTCAAACTGGTGGGTTGGGGACAAAATATCGCCGACGTAAATGAATACAAAGCAAAAATGAGTTGGTAATTATTAGTAATATTGTATAAAATTTCATGACAACACATACCTAGGTCAGAGCATTGACATTCTGTCAAACCTACAACAAATTTTTTTTATAAATTTTACTTAAAATAGTTTAAATACTATATTTATTAATTTTTGTCAAAATTAGTCATAATGAATTCAATCGTGCTTATTAATTTTAAAAATTTTAATTCAAGTTTGTGAACAGTGTTCAGCTTTAATGTCAACAGTGATGTACACAATTTTAAAAATATATTTTGAGTACTGAAAAGCAAAAGATAGAATAACTTTAAAATAAACATAGATAAAATAATGAAATTCAACTCTATGATTTATTCAATTATTTATTTTAATTAATTAATTAATATTTATAAGGCCTTGTGCCCCCGCCCCCCTTCAAAGATCACACGTAACACAAAATCAAATTTTCAAAAAGACCATACTATTTTTTTGACGCGATATTTTGTCCGGCGATATTTTGTCCCGCGATATTATGTCCGGATCCCCTAGCCAGTTCGACGTACTCCAACATCTGTCAATATTGGCGAAAAGGTATACCATTCAATATTGATCTATCTATTCGAGGAACCCCAATACCAGTTCATATTACTGTGCTACAGGGAAACATTAAATTTCTACATGCAATAGATGGAAGAATCTATTAAATTTTGTACACATTTCTAAAACTAAGCTTTTCGGGTGAGATTTTATAAACTTTTGAACTTGTCAATTTTCACTAATAATTTCGTAAGCTCATTCCAAATCAGTAGACCCGATTTAGTTTATTCAATCGTCAACTTATACGTGGGAAGCTTAACAGGAAATTTTGAACTTTCATATTTGTGAAAAGAGAGATAATTTATTTACTAAAGTGTCGCAATGATTTCGTAAATGGCGTTGGTTGAACTTTGATTTATTGCATTTATAAAAGCTGAATGCACATGCTGAAACATAAAGTGCAGTGATCAGTGTAAGAAATAGTTCTTTGAAGAAAATTGAAGTAGAAGTCATTTAAAATTGGATCTATAAATAAATAAATAAAATAAAATCCACATCTTGCTGTTTAAAATGAATGAAAAGAATCAAATTTGATACGTGGATGATTCTTGAGATACTCTCAATGAATTAAAATAATCTATATAATATTTTTCTAACGCGGACCAGTTTCAATTATTTTTTGTCGAAACGATACGATACGCAAGGATAAAAAAATAATATTTCTACATGGACAATATTTAAGCACGCGGACTTAGCTCAATGGACTAATAAGAAAAAAATACGACATTTGTCAGATGAGATTATTTTACGAAAAAATGTATTTTTAACAGTTGTTTCTTCAGAATCTTTGCAAGCGTCATTTTAAACCTAGCAATATTTTAAAGATATATACAGAATATGAACTTTTGTGTCTTAAATTGACTAAAAAACACAATCATAAAAAATGTAATCAAAATAGGAATTATTTTATTTTATTTTATTTATTTATTAATAAAAAAACAAAACAAAACAAATAATAATAATAAAAAATCATCGCCAACATGACGACAAAAATTTAAAAGGCGTCGCAGGAGTCCTATATTAAAACTGTACTGCCTGCGGAAGTATCAAAATTGAATCGTGAACCATGAATTTTATTTGAAAACCTTTCTTTGAATGATTTTGGTTTCACTATTGTACAACAATATAACAATATATACTTAAATTTGAAAACCCATGTTCTCATTTTTGAGTACATTGACATGTCAAACATGGGGATATTGGAATCCTTATTGGTCAACCTCATTTTTGAGCATGTCAGTATACTCAAAAACGAGTACATGGGTTTTCAAATTTAAGTATATATTATTTCGGGGCTATTTTGAGATAATATATACTTATTTTTAAGAACCTACTTTTTACAGTGTACATACACACACACTGACCAATTGCCAAAAACTACTTTTTTGGACTCAGGAAGCCTTAAAATGTGTAAATCAAGTGAAAACTCGAAATCAAATTTTTGGACCCAATACAACACTATTACGGTAGTAGGGTAATGGAAGTAATATAAGGGTCAGCTAAAATTATCAAATCAAATTTTGCCTACATTATTTTTGTAAATCTGTGTTATTTATGAAAACCATTATTTATTGAAATTATTTTCCATGATGAATACAAACGATTTTTATCTCAGAGAAATACATAACACTAAACTCTGAAAGAAAATGAATTTTGTACCGGCATCAGAAAAAATACTTTTTTCCCCCCTTCTTCTTCTTCTTCTTTTTTTTTTTTTGTCTCAGATGAAAACATTGCAGAAAATGACCACAGTTAATTTAACATTATATTTAAGACACTAATGCAAAAATTATGTCGAGGCTTACAATATTCGACATTTAATCCAAAGTTGCCATAAATAAACAATCAGCTGTTTCTCAATATATATCCTGAGAAAAAAAAAAAAAAAAAGAGAGAGAGAGAGAGAGCGAGAGAGAGAGGGGAAAAGAACGAAATGTATTTTGAAAATCCTTAAAAGATATTTTGAAAACTTTTGTAATATCATTTATAAATTATTATAAAACTTTTGCTGCAATATTAAATATTTTCGGTCAATCATGGACTTTATTAAATTCTGCCCAAAATTTCCAAATCTCTGTTTGACAAGAGAGATTTAATTTTGTTCGCACACTTGAATTTATCAGTTATCGCTAATGATTTCATAGATTGATTTTAAACGAAGATACTCTAAATTAGTTTATGTAATCACCAACTTTGATTTGTTGGAGCTAAACAGCATATTTTGAAACTGGATATTTGTTGAAGCAAAATTTGATATTTCAGATATTAGAGCTTCAAAATAATTTTGTCAAATGTCTCGAAAGAATTAAATTGGAAAAAATCAGTTTAGTTATTACACTTAAGTTATTCTAAAAATGATTACTTCTGCATCAATTTGCGAGATATTGATTTTAAACAAATATAACAAATTGAAAAGAGGGGTTTAAAAATAAAAATAAAAAATCTGGAGTGACTCCACTCGACTTTCCGAACATTGAGTCATTAACAGTTTTGTAGATAAAGTAAAGAAAGAGGAGTTGTTAAACAAACAAAAGAGAGAAAACCATAATAGAGTGTTTAAGTATTTTTCTCCATATATTACACGATGTTTTGTTTAAAGCTACTGAACTTTGAGCCCATAGATCATAATGATAAAGAATTTTTCGTTGTTTCCCTGTAAAAATCTATAAATGCTAGATTCACCAAAATGCTTATAGTTAGTGCAACAGTGATTTATAACATTCATATAAATTTTCAGCTCAATTGAATAAGGTGTTTAGATGCTATCGCACTTTTAAAAATTTGGTCCCATAAGCCATAATGATAAAGAATTTTTCATTGTGTCCCTGTAAAAAAACTGTTAGTGCTAGATTCCCCAAAATTTATATAGTTGGTGCCACTGTGACCTATAACAGGTGTACAATTTTTTTGCTCATATTAATAAGGCGTTTAGAAGCTATCACACTTTTAAAAATTTGGCCCCATAGGCCATAATGATAAAGAATTTTTCTTTGTGCCTCTGTAAAAAAAACTATAAGTGCTAGATTCACCAAAATCTATAGGGTTCGTACTATGGTGACTTACAATATGCGTACGAACTTTCAGCTTATTCGAACAAAGCGTTTAGACGCTAGCGTGTTCACTCACACACATACACACATACATACACACACACACACATACATACACACACACGTACATACATCATCGTAAAAATAGTGAAAATGGACTCAGGGGACCTTGAAACGTATAGAAGCAAAGTCTCAAATTCGGATATTTGACATGATTGCAATACTTTCCTCACTATAGTGTTCGGAAAGTAAAAAGTAATAATATGGTGTGTCACTCACACGACTTTCCCTTACCCTGCATTTCAATACTAAAAGACAGATTGCATATTAAATCTTAAGAACAACAGCGTACGATAATAAAGTGCAATCCATTTTTAAAATAATCTAAAATAGGTTTAGGAACAGTTTTATTTGACATGTAGCTCTGTGTGAAGGAGGCTACCACTCCCCTCAACCCCCCGTTCGATTATAGTGCATAAAATTATAAAATAAATAAATACATAAAAATGAAAATAAAAATAAAAATAAAAAGCTGTTAATAATTTGCCATCAAACTTGCTAATCTTGATCAAGTTTTCAAGTGACAACCTAATACGAACTTCAAAATGCCTACTTTGAATTTCCTGCAGTTACTTGTTTTTAAATTACACCGAGAAAATAATATATATATATATATATATATATATATATATATATACACATACATACCACCGTCGTCTAGAATGAATAAGTGGTCATTTTCTAAATACTTAAACTAAAAATATAGGTTTTCGAGCTATGCACATAAGGCACGCCAATAAACTGAATAGACGAAATGAAGCGAGAATTTCTAGTCTACACATTTCTAGATAGTGAAACAATATTCTGGATATTCTGAATCTTTTGTATTGCAAGAAATTCTCGCTTCAATTTCTAGAATTGGGTCATAAACCAAGATTATAGTTGTTGAAACCCGTCTCTTGTATTCGCATTTATTTGCAGAGATTTTCAAATAACTTTATCATCGATAATATAGGCAAACGCTCTAGAATTCTAATAGGGGTTTCTCGAACTCGCTTTCGATGGGAACTAGAAATTATAAGGATGACATGGAACTATTTTTTCTAGAGCCACAATTTAGATTCTAGATGTCAGTATCAGAATTTTTTCTCAGTATATGCTGATAACAGATATACGTACAGATCGATCGCGAGAAATTGGACTTTCATATTCAGAGCACTTCAAATGTGATATCATACAAAAAAAAAAAAAAAAAAAAAAAACAGAGTTGAAATTCAAAAACACTTTGTTTGCAATATGCGTATGGAAAATTAATTTTACTTACTGAGCAGTGTTCATCCACATAGTAAAATGAAGTAAAGCATTTCCCTCAATTACATTCAATAGAAAAGAACGTTTAGCTTGATTTTGGGTTTGTTTATTGTCTATAATCAATAAAAGTTATAAACAATATTGTGTACTTAAATTTAGTCTTACCTGAAAAATATCTAACACGAAAGAATTAAAATCCCAGCAATTTTCAAGTATAGCTGCAATATATCCAAATATTTTGGGTAGCACTGTAAATGAATGATGAATGGTTTCTAAGTAGCAATTTACACAAAACGTGCCTTTATGCATAGAATAAGATTTGCTCATCCCGTTTTGTTTAAGTCAGTCTATTAGGTGTTACACTGTAATTACCTGAAATTTCCCTATAGATATAATGCATCTGGATTTTCTTGGATGTCCCTGTACAGGAACCTTTAGCTTGATCTGAACGAAAAGTTTAGTGTAGCATTGCTATATAATACACATTTAGAATGCCAAGTTTGAACTTTCTGCTATCATTTGTTTTTCAGATATGCTGATAACAGACAGGCACGCACACAGACACAGACACCGACCAACCGCTGAAAATATGACTTTTGGATTCAGGGGACCTCAAAACGTGTAAATATAACAAAAAATAAATTCTAGAAATTTACCCCCCCCCCCCCAAAAAAAAAAAAAAAAAAAAAAAAAAAAATTACTTTGTCTGATATATATATGGGTAATACAGCATTTTATGAAAATGATAAAAAAATTCTGGGTATTCTTCTTGACAAACAAAATAATTTTAAAATGGCTGTCATAAGAAATAATTTTCCAATGAATAAATTATGCGCCATATACTAATAAGATTATGCACAAAAGTTTAGCGCTGAATCATAAAAAATAAGTAATAGAGATACGTATAACCCTCTTAACGTGTAACCTCAAATGACATTTTTACTTTCTCTTACCCTTATGGTAGAGAAAGTATTGTTTTAGGGTCAAATTTTCGAAAGTTAGTTTGTGTTTTATTTACATGTTCTGATGTCCCGTGAATACGAAAATCATGTTTTTAGCGGATGGTCGGTGTGTCTGTCTGCGTGTCTGTTATTAGCATATCGCAAGAACAAATAGTAGCAGAAATTCTAAACTCGGTATTCTAAATGTGTATCATATAGGGATGATACACTAAGCTTTTCGTTGAGATGAAGCAAATGGTTCATGTACAGAGACACTGAAAGTAATCAAATACATTACTTCTATGGGGGAAATTGCAAGTAAGTAGAGTTTAATATCTATAGACTACACTAAACCAAATGAAACAAAGATATATTTTTTGTAATAGATATAGTCAACTGGAAAAAAAAAAATTGTGTACGTAGGAGCCTCGCCACCCCCCTGGGTGGGGGGAAGTCCCTCCTCGAGGAGAGTAAATTTTCATGATGGGTATCTTTCAAAAGAGCTCGCCAATACCTTTAAAACGAATGGTTGAACCATCGATCTGCGATAATTTAAAATAAAGTTATCGATTTTTTTTCATAAAAAAAAATAATAATGTAATATTGAGAATAAATTCAACTTTTTTTGGATATTTAGTGTTATACAACTTCTCTGATATGGAAATCGTCTGCATTATCATGGAAAATAATTTTTTAAATAAAAATTTTAATAAATTATTTTTACTGAGTGAATTTGTATAGGAAAATATAAAAGAAAGTCATGTGGTGGTCACATCACACTAGTTATTTGTTGTTAGTGGATGTGCTTTACTAATAATATTTTACCATTTCCAGGAAAGCTGTTCGGGAATTCAAATAAATTCCTCATAGAGATATGGTAAATAATGTATGCTTTACGCTAAATATTCATCGCTTGTTTTTTGTATATTTACACGTTTTGAGGCTTCCTGATTACCGTAATCAAGTTTTTTAACGTTTTTGATCTTTGTCTGTGTCTCTTAGAGTAACTTAAAAACGAATAATTTTAGGAGATCGAATTGTTGTATTTTGAAGTTAATATAAGTTTGTTGCTGGAAAAGTTTGATCAAGATTGATAAGTTTCAATGAATGTTGTGTGTGAAAATTGTCTGTATAATTTTAAGTAAACTTTTAATTTTAATAACAGAATTAAATTCTATATAAATGTAGGTGCATAATATTCCTGAATATAATTACAAAACTAGAGTGATCATAAAAACAGTTTTTAATTTTTACGAGATTTCATTTATAAACTTAAATTGCTTCTATGTTGACAGGTTTTAAAATATAAAACATTTTGTATTTGAAATTATACTTATGTTACAACTAACGATTGAAGAAAACGCTTTAAATGTCATTAACAGTTAATACCCTGTATAGTGAGTTATAAAAATAAGATCAAGTGCCATCCTAAATATTCGAGAAAATTCTTTATTTTATAGGTATGAACCTTATATATATATATATATATAATTCTAAGCACAAGCTCGTCATCATGCAACATAATAAAATAGTAAATATGTACTTGAGAATTTCTATTAAGAGAGCAAATGCGCTATTAACAAAATCACTTGATAATTCTATTGCAACAATATTAACATTTTGGAAATAGTTTAAAAGTTAATCTTTTGTATAAAGATTAATTATCGCTCACGTAGAGTATGCCGTTTCCACGGCAACCAATCACTTAGGTGATTAAATTGAGTTCTCTGTATATAAATACTTATTGATTTCGATTATTTGATAACTATTTGCCTATAAAGAGTAAAAAACAGGTCAATCACTCTCTTTAATACTATGGACCGTATTTCTTAATGTTTTTATTTTCATCTTATTCTGTATAGTTAATAAAGAAAACATTGAAAGTGAATAAATTTTGGTTTTTCATATTTTTTTTTTTTTTTAAAGTGAACTCGATTTTACTAATTTTAGAAAATATGTACTTGTATGGATGTGCGTTACAGGGTTAAAAATCTGGTGTGAAACAACCACACGACTTCCATTACCCATTATTACACGCATTATACGCACTTTTTGGAGATAATGTGATCAGAAGATATAGAATCGACTTAATGAAATTGACACCTGAAAATTTTCCAGTAAGAGAAAGTTAATACACGTGTAAAGACATATAAAACAGAGTTTACATTGCGAGTTAAATATATATTTAAAAAATCCGTACAACCGTTTTTAAAGGAACGCCTTTGCGAGGCCTGAAATTGAGCTATTTATACAGGACGCCAATCAATTTTCCTGAACTAACCAACTATATCATTCGAAAGGTCATCTAATAGAGTGTTTATATAGCAAGTTTGAAGAAAATCGTTAGAGCCGTTTTTGAGATACGGACTTACGGTCCCACTTCCGGTTTCCGATGTCCCACTTCCTATTTTTCAATTTTCACCAAAATTTGGAAATTTCATCTGTACACCAGACGTATTTCAATTCTAAAGTTTCGTAGCTCTATCTTTATTAGTTTCTGAGCTATAATAGCCAGAAGATTCTCCACATACATACATGCACACACAGACACACACACACATACATACACACTGACCAATTGCCAAAAACCACTTTTTTGGACTCAGGGGACCTTAAAACGGGTAAATCAGGTGAAAACCCGATATCGAATTTTCAGACCGAATACAATACTTCCATTACCTACGGTAGTAGGGTAATGGAAGTAAAAATTGTAACATCTCTTAACTATGTGGTAGAGAAAGTACTTTTTTAGCTTAAAATTTGAGAATCTGTTTTTTTGTATGAATGCGCATTTTAAGGCGCCATGAATACGTAAATCATGTTTATAGCAGTTTGCGTGTTTGTGATAAGCATGAATTAAAAAAGAAAAAAAAAAAAAAATCCAAACATATAGTCCAAAAATGCAGTCTTACATGGAAGTCGAATTATTCTAAATCAGTACTAGTACACAGGCATGTTACTTGAATCTTTTTACTAAGATCGGATGTAACAAATACATGGACACGCAAAAAAATTCTAATACGTTGCATCTTTCGGCGAAACTCCTCCCTGGCACATTTTAATATATTTTGACGATATTAAATTTAAATAAATTAAGATATATATTTTATATGCATTAAAACATGTTTTCCATACAATGTCGTAAGAAAAATAGAGGGCCATACAAAAAGAGTTCCGATAGATTAAGGCTCATAGCAAGAAAGGATTCGACGTGTATTTCAAGTTGTATTGCGTATTTTTGTTTATGCTTATTGTTAAGATATACGTCAGAATTTTATGCTTCACTCGAGTTCTGCCTGTAAGTTTTCGTCGATATGAGAATTGTATTTGATATGATTACAACAGGAAGAACTGGAAAAATACCCAGGACCAGCGCAAGAATCGAACACACTCTCCAACGCCTGCAAGAGATTAGCAGCATGGTGACATAACCAATTGGCCACAGAAGGATCTTACGAAATATTTATTATATATTTTTTATTATTTATTAATTTTACTGTGTTGTTTTTCAATACACTATATGATTTTCATTTCCGTAATAATGAATATACTCTCCTCCCTAAAAGAGTCGATTATATTCTATTGGATATATTTCATGTAATTGCTTTATTAAATTTTACCGTGTCCAAGAAAACTTACATTACAAAAGATTTCACATTTACAGTAAGTTAAGGTTGTTAGCAAGTAAGCTTAGATTGTTGGGCTGTCAGAAAAAGTTCTCCTATTAAAATGCAGGGTAAGTAAAAGCAATACTGCAACAGAATATGTATTATATTAGAGTTTTCTGAAATATAAGGCAAAAAGATATATAAATAGCAAAATTAAACCTATTTGTCCCTTTATCTGTCTATTTGTCTATATATTTACCAGTCCACCTTACATCATATACGTCTATATCTTAAGGCTCCTATATATACGAGCTGGCGCATCAGGCATTTTGTTGCCTTAGGGTTGCCACATGTACCCAGCGCGTTTCTCTGATAAACAAACCACAAACATTTTTTTATCGTCTTACGTTAGTAACTTATTTGATTAGAGAGTAACTTATTGGTTAGAGTAACTTATTTTATAATATTTAATAATTTCAGCTAAGTAAACCATGATATGGAAGTTTGTTTAGCGATAAACTGCTATAATCTTTCAAGAAGTGATTATAAAGTGTTTACAGACCTTCTATTACTGTGTATTTGAGTTTTGGCGACATTTTGTAAAAGAAACAGAAACCGCCCTAACAACATCCATAAGATATCCTCAGAATAAAATGAAATCCTAAGAATGTACTATGAAAAAAAAAATACGTGTGGCACTCGAGGACTGCCGCGGTAAAGCTATTGCATAGCATTTTTTATCAACTTATGCAATTATAATTATTTATTTATTTTATTTATGCAGTATTTTTTTTTTCTTTGATATTAATTCAAGTTTTTTCTTTGATATTAATTCAAGTTACACTTTTTGAGCGTGGTGACCGATAAGAAAACAAATTTTTTTCTTTTATTGAATAAATGAGAATATATCCGCAATGAGAATATATCAAAAATATCCGTAATCAATTTGTAGGTATCGAAAACCTCGATGTACCAAATTTCAATGATCTAACTCTATTTTTTGAAAAAAGGTATTTTAATAGGTTTTTAAAGGCCTGCAAGTCGAATGGGGATATTCAAGTTTTTTCTTTGATATAATTTCAAGTTACACTTTGTGAGCGTGGTGACCGATAAGAAAACAAATTTTAATAGAGAAAAGGTATTTAATAGGTTTTAAAGGCCTGCAAGTCGAATGGGGATATTAAAGTTTTTTCTTTGATATTAATTCAAGTTACACTTTTTGAGCGTGGTGACCGATAAGAAAACAAATTTTAATAGAGAAAAGGTATTTAATAGGTTTTAAAGGCCTGCAAGTCGAATGTGGATATTCAAGTTTTTTCTTTGATATTAATTCAAGTTACACTTTTTGAGCGTGGTGACCGATATAAAACAAATTTTAATAGAGAAAAGGTATTTAATAGGTTTTAAAGGCCTGCAAGTCGAATGGGGATATTCAAGGTTTTTCTTTGATATTAATGAATAAGATAACAATAATGATAAGATAACAATAATGATAAGAAAACAAATTTTAATAGAGAAAAGGTATTTAATAGGTTTTAAAGGCCTGCAAGTCGAATGGAGATATTCAAGTTTTATCTGATCTACTTTATACACAAATTTTACGCGTACAGCTATTCACTGTTGTACATAGATGACAGATACCTATACACCTATATACTTTCTCACAAACAGCTGCTTATGTATTCGTCCGATTTCGGAGCAGCTCGTCTCGATCTGTGCGAGCTTCGTACAGCCGAAGTTTACCGAACTGTGTTAGGTTTTTTTTTTCGTTACGGAATTTTTCAATTCGGTCGCCGCGCTCAAAGCCCGCGATAAAAGCTATACAATAGCTTAAAAATTAATTTTTAGGAACATTATTGTTGCTTATTGCTCCTAACTTGACCGGATTAGCTTCAGATCAAGATTTCTTAAAATCATTAGGGAAGCGATAAGGACGCCAAGCGGGAATGCTGTCCTCTTCGAAGGCAAAAAAATGGCGGTGATGCGCCGGCCTATTATTTTATTTAGGGGCTCTACTATATCTCTATGTATACCTTTTACGTAACCATTCTACATAACAATGTAGAGGGTCATCCTCAAACCGTTTCTAGAAGTATCGATCTCCCCGCTGATGTTCCCTGGACTTGTCGAGCCCAGTAGCCAGGTTCCTTCGAATTTGAAAATAGGTGTTCATACTTCTTAGCTTTCACATCCTAGGTTTTCTCTCCGTGCGACTTCTAATGTAGGTATCTCTATGTACCAAGAATGGGTTTTTCTGAGATCCACCAGAGCAATCATTAGCAGAATCTTATATTTTCCTTCGATTTCAGAGTCAACATCTTTTCAAGTAGACATAGCACCAATTAGGTGCACAAGGATTGAGAAACATTCACTTGAAGGGACAATATCTCTGCTTCGTCCTTCTGAGGATACTTAATACGGCGGCAGAGGGAATCTTTGAGTACTCTTATGGTGTAACAGAGAAACGTTCTGTGCTGCTAGAGGAAAAGCAGCCAACAGCCTCTAAAAGCAACTTTCATGTTACTAAAGCCCTGAATCGTATAGTCCTATGTATAATATGAAGTCTGGCTGCGTTCCTATAGGGTAAAGTTACAACAGACTCCTTCATACATTACTAACACATACATTAGCTACTGCGAAAGCCGACCTCTGTTAAGATTGGGTCTCTTATTTATGGCCAGACTTCATAAAGTACAGTCGGTAACAAAAGTATCCCAACACTAGCAAAATTTCCTGTTTAAAAAAAAGTAGATTTAATACTGTTTTCATTTAAAATTAAAGGTTTTAAATGTTTTTAATGTAATACTGTTTTTTTAAATAAATCCTTGTCGAATACTGTTCTTAGTCAGTCTAAGAAATGATTCGACAAGGATTTATTTCACAAAACAGTATTAACTCTACTTTTTTTTATATAGGAATTTTTGCTAGTGTTCGGATACTTTTGTTACCGACTGTAAGTAAGAGTTTCATAAAGTTTTCTAAGTCTGGCGTCCATATACACGTTTAGTTTCTTGTATATATTTTTGACATCCTAGGTTCTGTAGAATGTTCCTGCAGGCTGGTACTGCCCCGAATTCTGAGGCGTAAACTCACTTCAAGTTACGATCATAGCGACTTCATTTCTCTAGTTTCTGAGATTACACTGACAAGATTGGATGGATTCCAAAAAAAAGCTTTGGTCATATTTGACAAATAATATTTCTTTACTTTAATTCATCGTTTGTTCTTATTTTTATTTACATGTCTGTACACTCCATTGCCGGATTCAAAGAGAAGATATGGTAGCTGAAGCACTCCCCCCCCCCCCAAAAAAAAAAAAAAAAAAAAAAAAAAAAATAAATAAATAAATAAATAAAAATAAATAAAATGACATTCACAAAACTTATAATTAAAGGAAAACAACAAACATCAGCAATTAAAAAACTCTCTAAAAGTCTATCTCTATCTAAGCGCCACCTCCTATACGGGTCAATTTTTCTTGCTCCCAAAATTTCCTTTTTGGATTTAATACTGATTTACCTCGATTCAATGTCCATGTACAAATGCATAGCTCTATTAAGGATCACGCTTTGCAAGAACAGTTAATATCGTTTAACTCTTAATGTGAATTGACCACTTTTCATATGTAACTCCTTTCAAAGAACCATCTTATTCAAAGATGTAACTAAAAAAATTTTGAGGGGCTTCAAATTTTAGTACAAATTTTTGAGTGTTAAAAATGAAATTTATTTCAAAAATTTTCCACAAATCTGCAAAATTTTGAGGATTATTTAAACCTTCAACCCTAATCCCTTCCCCTCGGCTACGACCTTCATTTTATTGCTCACCAATTTTGAAATTATTACAGGTCTTTCCTATGAATATGCCGGTAGAGAAAAGAAGTGTTCAATAAAACTTTATAGTATTTATTGTGCATATTATAGAAGAAATTCAGGCTTGGAAAAGTGAATTTTGTGTCCTACCAATATTCAAGTAATAATTTAAAAACCATTTAAGAGAGTAATTTTGAAATTTAAATAGCAAAATTAATAATAATAATGACCATCTTCTGTCAGGAACGATTCCGGTTTAGACCGGTTTAAAACAGAGTCTTTTGGTAGCATCCCCCCCCCCCTAGAAATGCCATGTATTTTTATTTTTATTTATTTATTTTTTTATTAATCTGCATAAATGTTACAATATTAGAAAGATCTTTCAAAACTGAACATTTTTTGTGCTTGCACTTTTCCCTTAATCTCAATATGTAAAAAGATTTCAACGAAAGTTTATAACTACCATTGCAATTCTAAAATACCCATGGAGGATGGAATTAAAATGTAATATAAAATTCAATAATAAAAATTATGGGCTAATATATTAAAAACACTTTTAACACACGTAAATTTTAATTTTTTTTTTTTTAAAAAGATGTTAAATTTTTTTTTATCCAAAGCTTTTCGCTTTAATAGTAAAGCATCGTCAGGGATTTTTAATTAATCGTTTCCAATGAGCAGTTTTAAATATGCTTTTTTAAACTGATCATTGGAAACGATTAATTAAAAATCCCTGACGATGCTTTACTATTAAAGCGAAAAGCTTTGGATAAAAAATTTTTAACATCTTTTAAATAAAAATTTAAATTTACGTGTGTTAAAAGTGTTTTTAATATATTTAACAAATGGCACGTGTTCAATTTAACTCTCTTTTTTTCTTAGAGATTATTTATATGGGCTAATAGTTATTACATCATGTTCTTGCAATCATGATAATGTACTTATCTGATATAAACAAACAGTTGATTGTGACGTCATATTTATCAAATTAGTTAAAATAAATAAGGTTACAAATAAGGTACCTAAGGTTACTTCGTTACAAATATGGTACCTTTCATTTGGTACCTTATTTGTAATTGATTATATATTTTAGAATTAATTAAAATATGAAAATAATTTCAAAATTAGACATTTAAATTTATGATTGTTGCCAAAAAAATTTACCAGTTATTGTTATATATATATATATGTATATATATATATATACTTTTTTTTTTGAGGGGGGGGAGGGGGCATAAGATGAAATAATGTTTTCATGCGAAAAATTAAAAAATATTAAATTTGCCCATGCATATAAAAAATACTTATTAAAACGAGTCGAAGAAGGAAGCGAAATAAGTACTGAGATATATTATGATAAATACGATAAATAATATGATACGTTATATTAGACCTATCGTCCTGGGTTAGTAGGTATTTTCGTTAAAAGAAATAGTTTGTTCGTTCGGTGCAACTTGCACATTAGTCCCGTCAGGCACAACTTGCATATTAGTCCCGTCAGGTGCAACTTGCACATTAGTCCCCTTTTAATATAGTGTCCAGCGAAGCAGGCAAAGCATTCGTTGCTTCACTACCTTAATTGATTTCACATTCCGTCATTTTTGACGGGGTTATATACTAGTTACAATATATTAAACTTAGCTTAGATTAAAAATTATAAGCTAAACCTATTATTTTTACCAAGAGTTTTCAGTGGACTTATAAAGGCTCCTCATTCATTTCGAAATAATATTAAGTTGATCAATTTCATCTAGGATATACAAGAATTCTAAGAAACAAAATTACTGCAAAAAGCATTAAGAATTAAAACTCATATTAATAACTTATTACAAAGCAGTATAGACAAATGATCTAAATTTGAATAATTGAAAATTTTTGCCTGAATTATGATTTTCTGAACGACTTCTGGACCACCTCTGGGGGGTGAGTACCAGACCGTCAATAATTGTCCGTTGCGCAGCACTAGTGCGACGTAAAACCCATCCACCCAACCAACCAACCAACCTACCAACCTGAACGACTTCTACGAAAAGGCTTAATGGACCGTTAGGTCTTTAAAGGACCGTTTTTTACAGCATCGTGAGTAGCTCTCTTACGAAGGTTTCACTATACATCTTTTTTAACACTTTTCAACAAAGTTAAAAAGTGTTTATGACTTCTGTTTGTCTGTCTTTCCGCATTTTAACTACCATAAATATTCATGGACTTCCTTGAAACTGATATGTGTTGTTCAAGTTCACTATGGAAAGTTCCTCACTGAAAATGAAGTAAATACTATATAATAACAGGAGACTTGGCGTTGAAATATTAAAACCTGAATAAACTACTACGTCAGAAATGCCAAAAGAAAAATATTTGAGATGCATACAGCTGTTTCGGTAGCCTTAAGCGTACCGCCTTCAGTGCAAAAAGAATTTGGAATCTGGAGAAGTGCTCGTATATATAGGAGAGGGACCGAATTCAGTTCAACCAATAGGATTACGGGAAATGTGGGGAGTATGGCCAATAGGAATTTAGGACTGTGTAGCTGTGTAAACAGTAGAAAAATTAAGAAAATGAGGACTGAATGTAAAATTTCCAACAATCAGACAAATAGGGAACAAAGAAATCACAATTTACAAGGTTTTTAAAATTTTTATAAATATGAAAAGCTTCAAAGAAATCGAGTTCATGAATGGATTTAGGTCTGCAAATTATTTTAGCTGAATTAAATTTAAAATTATGATTTTCCTCCAAGCAATGTTTATGAAACCTGAAACTAGTTTGTCTAAAGGGACACCAGAAAAAATTTTAAAGCATTGCGTCCAATGTGAGGTTTTACTATATTTTAACCCTTTTATTTCGCGTAAATCTTAATGAAATTGACATTAACAATACATATGCGCCCAAAATTTTTTTCAATAGAAGGGTGTATAATTAACTTTAAGATTTACAGGGCCACAAAACGTATTCAGTTACATAAACGACTATAATAGAAAATTGCTGGAACTGCATTTTCGCTCGCATTATTCGTTTTTAACACTTTCTAACAATGTTTAAGAGTTATTATTATATGAATTAGTGTATATGTCTGTTTTTCTGTCCGTCTGCCTGTGAGCTGTCTAACTTCGGTAATTATCCAAGGAATCTTTTGAAATTGATATACATTATTTAAATTTACTATAGGATATTCACGATTTAAAATGGGGTAAGTACAACCGCTGGTTTGTACTGGGCAAAAAAATTCCAAAACGTTAAGTTTTGTGAGAGTTATTTCTGTTAAAACACATTTTAATACTTTTATTTTGTACAAATTATGACGTCAAATCATAACTACGTGCAGATTTTGTGAGTATTCATTATTGCACGTATATATTCCATGGGATTGTCTTTTGTCTTTAAAAATGATTATTACACACCCCACAGACACCTTAATTAGATTTTATGTTTTTAATTGCAGTTCCCGTTAATGTATTACATACACGCTTGAACGCATGTATTATTCATACAATTTTTGATAAATCCTTCAAAATTTCTCCATTTAATAATTATAAATAAATTATTACAACAATTTCTTAATGCAGGCTAATATATCTACGGAATACACACTGTCATTACGATTGTAAATTTTTCATTGACCTGGAATAACATATTGAAAAATATTAGCCCCTCCCGAAAAATTAAGTTCTGGATCCGCCACTGATACTCCTAACATTATTTCCCATCTTATAATTTTAACTATAAATTTATTTAACCATATATTTTTTTTTTACCTGGTTATTTATAGCTCCGTCTGTTAGTCCTTTTTACTTACTTATGTATACATACATCTATCAGTATTATATTTCTTCCATCTTACATGTCTACCTATCTATGTGATCAATTCATCTAAAAATCTGTCAACTTCTATTCGATTGTTAGTCCATTTGTTTCATCATCAATCTCAACTATCCTTTTTTATTTTCTCTTACCCATAGGGTTGAGAAAGTATTCTTTTAGGGTCAAATTTTCGAACGTGAGTTTTTCTTATATTTACATGTTCTGAGGTCCCCTGAATACGAAAATCATGTTTTTAGCAAATGGTCTGTGTGTCTGTTATCAGCATATCTCAAGAAAAAATAGTAGCAGAAATTCCGAACTCGGTATTCTAAATGTGTATCATATAGGGCTGCTACAGTAAGCTTTTCGTTGAGATAAAGCAAATGGTTCGTGTACAGGGACACTGAAATATTCAAATACATTACGTCTGGGGGGGGGGGAAATTACAGGTAAGTAGAGTTTAACATCTATAGACTGCACTAAACCAAATGAAACGAATTTATATTTTTTGTAATAGAGATAGTCAACTGGGGAAAAAAATTTGTGTAACTAAGAGCCTCGCCTCCCCCCCTGGGGGGGGGGAGTCCCTCCTCGAGGGGAGTAAATTTTCATGATGTGTATCTTTCAAAGAGCTTGCCAATACCTTTAAAACGAATGGTTGAACCATCGATCTGCGGTAATTTAAAATAAAGTTATCGATTTTTTTCATTTTTAACATTTTTTTTTTTTTTTTTTTTTTTAATATTTAGTGTTATACTACTTCTCTAATATGGAAAGCGTCGGCATTATCATAAAAGATAATTTTTTTAAATAATTATTTTAATTTAATATTTTTAAAAAACAGAATTATTTTTTAATAACCGAATTAAATTGTATATAAATGTAGGTGCATTAATTAAATGGGGGGTTGAGGGGGCGGTAGCCCCCCCTCACACAGAACTAATTATCATATAAAACTCTTCCGAAGCCTAATTTGAATTGTTTTAACATAGGTTTACACAACAGTACTCGTTATCTTACCTCTTAATCTGCAACCTGTATTTATAGTATTAAATTTCAGGGTAAGAGAAAGCCGTGTAAGTGACACACCAGATTATTGTATATATATTTATCTGACTTGGTTATATTTAAAATTATTTATCAACCTTTCTATTTGTTTGCCAATTCATCTCTTTTTCTTACGCTAAACAGGCATGTATATCACTGTGGAATCCTTTAAATCACCATCCATCTGATGTCAGGACAGACAGAGAGCTCTTCTGTTCTTAGGTGCTGGGTTCGAATCCCAGTTCAGATATGTATGTCTGTAGTGATTCGGAATTCGCTTTAAGCCATAGTCCATGGTCTAATTAGCCCTAGTAATAAAAAATCTGGAGTGACTCCACTCGACTTTCCGAACATTGAGTAATTAACAATTTTGTAGATAAAGTAAAGAAAGAGGAGTTGTTAAACAAACAAAAGAGAGAAAACCATAATAGAGTGTTTGAGTATTTTTCTCCATATATTACACGATGTTTTGTTTAACGCTACTGAAATTTGAGCCCATAGATCATAATGATAAAGAATTTTTCGTTGTGTTCCTGTGAAAACCAATAAATGCTAGATTCACCAAAATACTTATAGTTAGTGCAACAGTGATTTATAATATTCATATAAATTTTCAGCTCAATTGAATAAAGCGTTTAGATGCTATCGCACTTTTAAAAATTTGGTCCCATAGGCCATAATGATAAAGAATTTTTCTTCGTGCCCCTGTAAAAAAACTGTGGGTTCTAAATTTACCAAAATCTATACAGTTCGTTCAACTGTGACCTATAACATGTGTACAATTGTTTTGCTCAGATTAATAAACGTTTAGACGCTATCGCACTTTTAAAAATTTGGCCCCATAGGCCATAATGATAAAGAATTTTTTCTGGTGTCCCTGTAAAAAAACTATAAGTGCTAGATTTACAAAACTCAATAGGGTTCGTACTATGGTGACTTACAATAAACGTACCAACTTTCAGCTTATTCGAACAAAGCGCTTAGACGCTAGCGTGTTCACTCACATACATACATACATACATACACACACACATACATACATCTTCGTAAAAATAGTGAAAACGGACTCAGGGGAACTTGGAACATAGAAACATCAAAATCTCATATTCGGATTTTTTACATGATTAAAATACTTTCCTCACTATAGTGTTCGGAAAATAAAAAGGAATGTAAAATGACACAACAGACTTATTTATTAATTCTATTGATTTATTTATTTTTGTTCAACTGTGTTATAAAGAATGTAATTATTATTTAAAATTGAGACTTTATAGAATGATTTCTAAAAACAGCATTATAATTCTCTGAAATGAAAAATGATATCATGATAATTTGTCTTGTATCGACAGAGGCGGAAATATATATAAAAAGGCTTTTTGTGAAAATGACATATTTTTTGCCTACGCATTATATTTTCTTTTAGAAGTAGTAAAATTCTACTTTTCCAAGAATTTTTTGAATAACAACAGGCTTTTTTAACACCCACGCAAAGATGATTGTTTGGTGAAAGAGCAAACATATTGTGCTTTATATATATGATAGATTGTTAAAACTATATGACCTTTTATATCTTTTAACAAATACCAGAGGTTAGTGAATCTATGGACATTCCACACTGTTTAAAAAACGACATAAAAAGCATTTTTAACTCTCGATCACGGTGTTATAAATCTCAAGCCTTTATCTGTGTGTGTGTGTGTGTGTGTGTGTGTATGTGCGTAGGTGCGTGTGTGTCTGTTAATTTGTGGCACTGTAGCTCCCGAACGAACGTACCTGTTTCAAAGCGGTTTTTATTTATTTATTTTATTGTATTAGAAGGCTGATTTAATAGGGATGATTTATAGCAATATTTGATAAAAATCTGCCCCCATATACTTTTAAAAAATAATTAAAATGTGATTTTTATTTATTTATTTATTTATTTATTTACTTTTTTTTTTTTTTTCAGGTTATTTTACATTTATATCTCAGAATCCGAAAGCATCCATTCTTCCAAATTCCAGATCATGGTTGATGATAAGTCACGTGTTTTCTTGAATTAGAATATAAACTTTTTTTTTTTTTTTTCCAAATTTTTTACCGATTTTGATAAACAAATTAAAAATTGGCTACAATTAGAGATTATGTCACAATTCAAAAAATTAATAAATAAGCTTGAAAATAGCACATTTTGTGGAAAAATAATATTTAAGTAAATTCAAGGGCAGATTTTTTTTTTTTTTTTTTTATAATAAAGTTAGCTTTACACTTGTATTCTGTTTTTTCCTACACACATCTTATGACTACATGTTATCTTATTAACTCTTTAGTTTTCTATTTTAATTTCTTCAGATTTCAAATATTATATATATTAGAGGTGCATAAAATTTACATCTTCTTTAATTCTACAAGAAATTTTTGGCCATGAAAACAGTGGTTTATTTCTAAATACTAAACCCATACTAAAGTTCAAAGAGTATTATGTAAAATTTCTTCTAAAATGACCTAAATTTGTATCGCTTAATTAATTAAAGTTTACTTAAAAATGCATCACTATAATCTACAGAAATGCCACTCTAACCTTATTTAACTGTCAGATCTATATTACAAAACCTGATAAACACACAATTTCTTCATATAATGCAACATAGATATGTCCAAACCAGCTAGAGTAACAACAAAGAAAAATTAGTTTCAGGGAAAATCTAGGAAAACTTCCATTCAACCCAAATTAATCCCTATGACTGTCAGTTCTTACCCTATTAACTCAAAAGCAATAAAGGGCTAGCAGTCATTAATTTAAAATTTGGTCAATGAAGTATTTCTAGACTTTAAAATATTAAATTTTACGTTATTCTTAATTTCTTTTTAGTTATTCAAAATTAATAGAATTGTGATTTATTGAGTTTGTGTGAGTACAATATAAATGAATTTCTTTTTAAGGCTGTTATTTGTAAAATCAAACTTTCTTTTATGGGGAGATGCAATTGTATTTAAATTATAGATATTGTATTTAATTATTTGTTTGCATTATGAATTTTTTACATTGATTTTAATTGTTCTATAAGGAATATATTTACTTTTATACAAGTCAATTATATTTTTAATATATGGTTGGTTGTTACATTTAATGAATTAGGGGTTATCTCCATGATAAATATAAATTTCATATACAGGCTGTTCGCACATTTTTTAGACGATTTTATTTCGCAGTAAGAAAAAATCGTTTGCATGGAGAATTTTATTTTCCCAACAGTTATACTTTTGGAAGTTTTATTTATCTTCTGATATTTATAATTTTTGTTTAGATGCAAAAATGCGCTTTTAAAATGGCAGTGGATGGAAGGATAGGTTTCCACTCTTTCCAAAGATAGATTTTAGTGAAATCTTTATGAAAAACATTTATCAGGAGAAAAATAGAAAAATGTTGCAACAACAGATGAATCTTGGGTCTATTTAAGCGGTTGCAATAAAAAAAAGATCAATTTATTATAACAAAAGTGGAGAAAAAAAAATTGCTACATGGCTCAAAGCATCAAAAGATAGTTTTTCTAAATGATTTATGATTGCCACTGGTTTTTTTATACAAGCGCAAAATAAAAGCAAAAAAATGTGACAAAAATGTCAAAATCAACTCTAAATACTCTCAAGAACATATTTTAATTCCAATTTTTAAAAATAAAAATCCAGATCTTTATCCACAATGCTATCAATCCGTTGAACTGCATCAAGACAAAACAAGCAGCCACACATCGCAATCCGCAATTGCTAAAAAAAAAAAATGGAACAAAAAACGGGAATTAAAACCATACCCTTCATTGACATTCCTCCTAAATCTTCTAATGTATCACTGTTGGACTTTTGTGTTTTTCGACTCTTAAAATCAACATTATCCAAACACCGACCTACAACGCTTTGTGGACTCTGGAAAGCCGTTCAAGAGGAGTAGAAAAATATACCTCTTCCGATATTATAAAAAGCATTATTATCATAGGAATTATGATGTAGAATGTTAGTTAAGAACAAGGGCTATCAAACTGAACAAATAAAACACGAAATATGAGTGAAATTGCTTCAGTACACTCCATCAAAATAGTCTAAAAAATGTGCGAAGAGCCTCTGTATACTTGTGAAAGAGTTTAAGAATTTAAGAAGAGTTTAATAAAAATCCTTATTAGGGTATACCTTACTTTTTACTATGTAATTTATATCCGGTAAATGTTGTAGCTTTCCCTTGATGCAATTAATTTTATTAATTTTAAAAATATGTTGTTTGTATAAATTATATGCCCATTCGTAAATATTTTACAAATTAATGTATTTTTTATACCATTTGAAATAACATATGGAAAATACATTAATTATAGCTATGAATTCTTAGAATATAGTAATATATTAAAGGATGTTCTTTTAGATTTTTAAGGCAAAAACAGTGTTTTTATTTTTAGATAGCTTTTTTTTATGCAAATTTGTCATTTTTTAAAAATTAGAATGGAAATTAGGTACATGATCACTGAGCATTCCTTGTTTGCTAATATTACGGAATGTTTTAATAGCCGAAATCTCTGAAGGTAAAACTGTCATGTGAAAGATCAAATCTAGTCGTTCATAATATAAGGACAAAACTGTTCATAGTAAATTTGTGTTATTTGTGAATTATTTGCGTAATAGGAATAGCACCAATATCTGAAAATAATTTGCTCTCTCTTCGAGAGGTGATAGAGTCCGGAGACATTTTAAGCGAAATGACGCTGACGATCAGTCATGCTAGATTGGGGATTTTGTCCCTATTGTGGGGAATTTTGAGGCTTCTGGTGACAATTCTGGGACCAGATGTTTGTGGGGACTTTTTTGGGGAATTCTAAAATTTTTGGGGACAAATCTGGGGAGTTCTTCAACTTTCTGTCAATGTTGGCAACGTAATGATTTATCCCTACGACCAGAGATTTTCAATAGCTTTATTGTTATTTGGGGATTTTTTTCAAAAATTGTCTTCATTTGGGGAAAAATCTGAGCTTAAATCCACTTAAATCTGCTTGATATATATATATATATATATTTTTTTTTTTGAAAAATTTTTTATTTTCCTTTTATAGTAGAAATCAAGTTGGGGATTTTTTCGAAAAAAAAAAAAAAAAAAAAACTGATTTGGGGAAATAATTTCCGACATCTGGCATCACTGCTGATGATCTCTCGGCTGACCACTGAGAGGAACCAGAACGACGCCAACTTCCGGACTTGACATTTATTGCGCGGAAAAATCTCTGTCTATTTAACTGATGTGGTGATAAAATACTGTCTCTATATTTCTGAGACGTATGACTACGGAATAAATGGAAGATGAAAAAGAAAAAGGCACTTTACTTCAAACACTGATTGTGTGTCCATTCTAACCTATACTGTGCAATAAAACATACAAACTTTCTTTTTTTTTTTTTTCATTTCCCTTCCTTTTTCTCTCTTTTTATTCCTTTTTTGTTTATTATTTTTTGTCGCAGAAATATAAACTCAAGGGTATTGAATTCTCCTTAATTAAACTAATTCTTGCGCACATAATTTTGCTTTATCTAAATTCAACTGCGGCACTTGTTTAAAATTCAAATTTTCTATAAAATTAATTTCGATTACGTACTAGGGTGGGCATATATATATATGTGTCTTATGCCTTCATTCTTCAGTCCTTAACTTAAACGATTTAATTATTAATGTTTTTGGTACGATGTAATTTAACTCTACTAGTTTTAATTTTAATTAACTTTAAAATCTATTTTAACATTATCATTTAATATTTACTCTGTGTATTTTATCTTTAATGAAAATGCTCTGAAGTATATTCGATTAATCGATAACTGTCGAGTTTTTATTTTACTTCAATTTAGGTTTTGGCATCATCCTTTTCTCCAGTTGGTGTTAAATGTTATACATGTGGTTACTCAGCTTTTTTCATGATATCACTTTGGTTTCCATTAAGTTTTTAATTAATCTTTATTTAATCTTTGTTTTAATTTAATATTTCACTTATTTCTCATTCTTTATTGTTCTTACTGCATCGATCGGGGCGTGAAATGATATAAATTGCTATGAATAGCAATATCGTTTTACGAAATCGTTGCAGTTTTCACAGCTTTATGAAGTATGCGCCCCTTGAAAGTATGCTTCTAATTTTAAGCATTTACATCCAATTAATTCTGTGATTTATTATTTGTTTTTCTCTCTCATAAGTACAATGGTCCTTTGTTATTATCATTCAGGTCGGCGTAAGTTTTTCAAGTTACTATCGTAACTCATTGGTTTTTAATCTATATCGCAACTTTTTGTGTAATTCTTTCCTCTATGTTAAATTCAGTTCTATATTTTAGTGTGCTGTTATTGTTTTAGTTCTATTAATTGCTAAATTTTAAGAATAAATTATATTACGATATCTACTATGTATATATATATATATATTTTTTTTTTTTTTTTTTTCAAAAGTAAATAATTATCAATATTGCGAAAATGTTGGATTTATACATTCACATTTTTAAAAAAAATTTTCAGTACTCTAATTTTTTATGCTCCTAGAAAAGTCACAAAACAATTGCTTTTTCAAAAAATACTATAAAAGCATCTTATTAATATATATATATTAAAGATCGCTATTTCTCGCTGTTTATCTGTAATTTCCAAGAATTTATTTTTTCCGGTGATTTAAATTCTTTATCTTCTTTTATTAGGTGGCAAACGGTAAAATATGTTAATTAAAAAATATATATTTTTGGTAGGGATATTATTGAATATTAAGTCAACTTTTTCTCGCTAATACGCATTAAGAATATAAAAGAAAAAAAAACCCTCATTTTTGTTTTTAATGTTATCTTGTTTAACATCGTTTGCTCTTTACTATCCCTGAACACCTACACGATACGGATAACTTTTTTTCGTTATTACCTTAAAAAAGAGTTAAATTAAATTTATTTTCGTCGATTAAATTTTTTTTTTATCCTCTTTAGGCAGGTAGTTTTTTTTTTTTGGGGGGGGGGGGTAGAGAGCAAAATACATTAATCGAAAAAAAAAAAAAAAAAAAAAAATATATTTTTTAGTGCATTTCTTAATATTAAGATTATTTTTTTTCCTGGTTATTATGTATTAAGAATCTGGTAGGGATATAAAGAGAAAGTTATATTTTCCGCGATTACATACATATTTTTATATCGTACCTGCTTTAAGGATACGAAGGGAAGCAAAAGATATTACTCTATTACAAAATATTAGTGGTATGTTATTTACTACTAAGTACAATATTTTATCTCTATTATGTGTTTTGTCTAAACAAAATTTTTACTTTCCGAACACTATAATGAGGAAATTATTGTGTGTGTGTATGTATGTGTGTATGTATGTATGCATGTATGTGTGTATGTCTGCGAGTTAACACGCTAGCGTCTAAACGCTTTGTTCGAATAAGATGAAAGTTGGTACGTATATTGTAAGTCCCCATAGTGCGAACTCTATAGATTTTGGTGAATCTAGCACTTACAGTTTTTTTACAGGGACACCAGGAAAAATTCTTTATCATTATAGGCCGATGGGGTCAAATTTTTAAAAGTACGATAGCTTCTAAATGCTTTATTAATCTGAGCAAAAAATTTGTACATATGTTATAGGTCACAGTTGTACAAACTGTATAGATTTTGGTGAATCTAGCACTTGCAGTTTTTTTTACAGAGACACAAAGAAAAATTCTTTATCATTATGGCCTATGGGACCAAATTTTTAAAAGTGCGGTAGCATCTAAGCGCCTTATTCAATTGAGCTGAAAATTTACGTATATAAATATTATAAATCACTGTTGCACTAATTATAAGCATTTCGGTGAATCTAGCATTTATAGGCATTTACAGGGACACAACGAAAACTTCTTTATCATTATGATCTATGGACTCAAAGTTCAGTAGCGTTAAATAAAATATCGTGTAATATATGGAGAAAAATACTCAAACAATCTATTATGGTTTTCCCTCTTTTGTTTGTTTAACAACTCCTCTTTCTTTACTTTGTCTACAAAACTGTTAATTACTCAATGTTCGGAAAGTCGAGTGGAGTCACTCCAGATTTTTTATAACAAGAATCATTAAGTACAAACGGCTTTTTCGTATATGTCAGTTGCTTGATTGTGCATTAAACATTAAAATTTTACAGGGATTTTCGAACTGCCCTGTATACGTTTGTAATAGTTCAAGAAATACCTTTTAAACGTTGATAACGCTAAACGCTCTATATAACTTAAGCTCATGAATATTTCTTATAATAAAGAACAACTTCAAATGAAAGAAACTAATTTAGAATTCCTTCTTATTAAAGAATTTCAAAATTCTATGATTTAGAACAAACTATTCAAGTTAAAATTAAAATTTCTCAAAAATTAATTAAGTTCAAGAAGAATATTAAAAATGCATAAGTCACAATACATTATTATCAGAAAACATAAAAACAAATGAGAATTTAAATTGCAAACTACTCTTGGGCATATTCTAAATAATCTAAATTTCTTGGAATTATCAACTTAAATAGCACAAAATATTTTACGATTTAGTAATTGCATTTTTGGAACAATTAGTTTTAAATATCTTCGTAGGAAGATAATAAAAATTGTTCTATAAAATTTTACAATTTCTTTATTAAATCTACCTATGCAAGTAAACCTATTAAATGTTTTTTCTTTATTAATCCGAAGTAATTCTCCCAATTATTAGAAAGAATGATATTACATTAATATTGGATATTTCAGAATTTTAAAATTTGCCTTATTTTAGTTTTTCATCATATTACAGACATGTGGAAGTTAGATACACTCGGCAGCAAAAGTATCCGAGCACTAGCAAAAATTCCCATATAAAAAAAGTACACTTAATGCAGTTTTGTTAAATAATTCTTTGTCGGACAATGTTCCTGGCCAGTCTAAGAACATGATTCGACAAGGATTTATTTAACAAAACAGTATAAAGTGTACTTTCTTTTATATCGGAATTTTTACTTTTGCTGTCGACTGTATTTGTGGAAATTTTCAATCTCAGTTTTGTAACATTTTTACACGTTTTGAGAAGTGAGGAATTCCAAAATACCAAAATCGAAATGGTGTCCATTTATAGGCAAGTCAATACGTTATTTTTTTTTTGGAAATACGCTGACACAATCTAAAGAGTTAATGATAGTAAAATAGTCGGACCAATTTTAAAATATCTTGTATTATAATGGCAAGCACACCATTTATTTTCAATACTCTTATTTGAAAACTTTGTAAGTTACTCGAAAATAAAAATTTTCTTAACATGATGATGGGAGAATAGGTTAAATTTTTTTATGAATATGCATTTAGAAGATTATTACATTGGAAATAATATACACTGCTCAAAAAAAAAAAAAAAAAAAAAAAAAGGTGGGAGGGGGCACATGGTTTTAACGAAATTACGTAAATACTTATACTGATAACTAATGTCAAATAAAATATCCATAATTTAAAGCTTGACAGAAACAGAAAAAGGAAGCTTCAAATGCAAATCAGCGTTCATGATGTCAAAAAGCAGAAAAAGGATATGAGTGCAAAAATCGTGATTTCCCAGAAGCCTCTTTTTCTCATTGTCACAGTAATGAAATTCAACCGTTTGACTTTCGTTTTGAGAAAAAGTGAATTTAAAAAATGCCACGAGAACGTGATCTACCGGAATCTATGGATTGGCGTATTATCGGGAGACTTGAATCTGGCCAAACTCAAAGAAGTGTAGCAGACGCTGTTGGAGTAACAAGAAGTGTCATTTCAAAACTGTGAAATCGATTCCAGGAAACAGGGAATATTAGACGTCGACCAGGACAAGGTCGCTCACGTGCAACCACAGCAAATAATGACTGATGTATCCTGTTAATAGCTTTTTGAGACAGAACAACCAATGCTACTCAGCTGCAAAGACAGTTTCTTTTGACAACAGGGCGAAGGATCTCAGTCCAAACAATCCGAAATAGGCTTCATCAGGGTGATCTATATGCACGTAGGCCAATGGTGGGCATTCCTTTGACAGCAAGATACCGTGCGGACCGAAGAAGGTGGGCTGCTGAACATCGAAATTGGATGTAAAGTGATTGGAGTAAAGTGCTGTTTACTGCCGAGTCTCGATTCAGTTTATAGTGCGACTTCAGACGTGTTTTGGTATGGCGAGAAAGAGGCACTCGAAATAACCCTATATTCGTTCGGGAATGTTTATATTACAGATGAGGTGGTTTTATGGTATGGGCTGGAATCAGCATATAGGCGGATGTACTGACCTGCGTATCATTCGGAATAGCAGTTTCACGGTCCAAAGGTATGCAGACAAGATTCTGAGACCTCATGTCGTACCTTACGCTGCAGAAATTAGCGATTCCTTTATTTTAATGCACGATATTACCAGACCTTCTACAGCTCGTCTTGTGGAGAACTTCGTTGAAGCTTAAACAATACAACGTATGGAGTGGCCAGCATGCTCTACAGATCTAAATCCAATCGAGTATGTTTGAGACACACTCAGACGACGCGTTGCTGCAAGATCAAAGCATCCTTTTACTGTCCAAGACTTGGAGGAGAGCTACCGCCCCCTCAACGCCCCATTCAATTATAGTGCCTACAATTATGTAAAAAAAAAAAAAGGCTGTTATTAATTTGCTTTTAAACTTGCCAATCTTGATAAAATTTTTAAGTGGCAATCTAATACGAGCTTCAAAATACCAAATTTGAATTTCCTCCACTTTATTGTTTTTAAATTATGCTGATGACAGATATACATACAATACATATACATCAACAGATTTAAATTAACCACTAAAAATTGGACTTTTGTAATCAGGTAACCTCAAAACATGAAATTTTACAAAAAACAGTTTTGAAAATAGAATTTTAAAAAATTCTTTGTTCACAGTATGGGTATGAAAAATTCGTGAGCAGTATTTGTCGATGCAGCAAAATATAGCAAAGCGCTTTAATCAATTACATTCAATGGAAAAGAAAATTTAGTACAAATTTGAAAAGATCTGTATATTGTCTATAAATAATATGCACTTCAAAAGAGTATTATATTTTTAAATTTAATCTTACAAGAAAAATATCTGATACAAAATGAATTACAGTTCCAGCAATTTCTAAGTACAGCCCCCAACGCATCCGAATACTTTGGGCAGCCCTGTAAACGAATGATGAATGATTTCCATATCACAATCTATGCGAAACATGCTTTTATGTGTATAAAAAAATGTTCATTAAGGCAGCCTATAGGTGTTAAAGTGTACTTACCTGCAATTTCTCCATAGACGTAATGTATTTAAATTATCCTGGGTGGCCCTGTATACGAGCCATTTGCTTGCTCTCAACGAAAAGTTTAGTGTAGCATCTCTATATGATACACATTTAGAATAGTGAGTTTGCACTTTCTGCTGCTATTTGTTCTTGACCTTAAAACGTGTAAATGTAAGAAAAACTCACAATTGAAAATTTGACCCCAAAACAATACTTTCTCTCTCTCTCTCTCTCTCTATATATATATATATATATATATATATATATATATATATATATATATAAATATATGGATAAAAAGTATTACAGTTCTAGCAATTTTCAATATGGCCCTTAATATATCCAAATACTTTGGGTAGCCCTGTAAACGAAAGATGAATGATTTCCGAATCATAATCTACATGAACCATGGTTTTAGATTTCATTCCGTTTCGTTTAAGTCAGCCTATAGATGTTACACTGTACTTACCATAAATTCCCCCATAGACATTATATATATTTGAATACTCTTGAATGTCCCTATACACGAACCCTTTGCTTGATCTCAACGAAAGGTTTGGGTGGCCCTGTATACGAACCATTTGCTTGCTCTCAACGAAAAGTTTAGTGTAGCATCTCCATATGATACACATTTAGAATATCGAGTTTGCACTTTCTGCTGCTATTTGTTCTTGAGATATGCTGATAACAGACTGACAGACAGACAGATCAACCGCTAAAAACACGATTTTTTAATTCAGGGTACTTCAAAATGTGTAAATATAAGAAAAACTCACAATCGAAATTTTGACCCCAAAACAATACTTTCTCTACTATATATATGGATAAAAAGAATTACAGTTCTAGCAATTTTCAATATGGCCTTAATATATCCAAATACTTTGGGTAGCCCTGTAAACGAAAGATGAATGATTTCCGTATCATAATCTACATGAACCATGGTTTTATATTTCATTCCGCTTCGTTTAAGTTAGCCTATAGATGTTACACTGTACTCACCATAAATTCCCCCGTAGACATTATATATATTTGAATACTCTTGAATGTCCCTATACACGAACCCTTTGCTTGATCTCAACGAAAGGTTTAGTGTAGAATCCTTATATGATACACATTTAGAATACCAAGTTTGGACTTTCTGCTATAATTTGTTCTTGATGTATGCTGATAATAGACAGACACACACTCACAGAGGCAGACACACAGACCAGCAGCTAAAAACACGTTTTTAGGATTCAGGTGACCTAAAAACGTGTAATTATGAGAAAAACTCAATTTCGAAAATTTGACTAAAATATATTTTTTTTCTTTACCATATATTTGGGTAAGAGAAAGTAAATAATCTGGTGTGTCACTTACACGACTTTCTCTGACCCTGAACTTTAATACTATAAATACAGGTTGGAGATTAAGAGGTAAGATAACGATGTTATGTAAACCTATGTTAAACAATTCAAATTAGGCTTCGGAAGAGTTTTATATGATAATTAATTATATGTGAGGGGGCTACCGCCCCCCTCAACCCCCCGTTTTATTAATGCACCTAGATTTATATAAAATTTAATTCGGTTATTAAAAAATAATTCTGTTTTTTTAAAATAATTTATTAAAATTATTATTTAAAAAAATTATCTTTTATGATAATGCAGACGATTTCCATATCAGAGAAGTAGTATAACACTAAATATCCAAAAAAATGTCCATTTTATTCTCAATTAAAATATATATATATATATATATATATATATACGAGTTTTTTTCGTTAAAAGTGAAAAAAATCGATAACATTTTTTAAATTATCGCAGATCGATGATTCAGCTATTCGTTTTAAAGGTATTGGCGAGCTCTTTTGAAAGATATCCATCATGAAAATTTACTTCCCTCGAGGGGGGACCCCCCCCCCCATGGGGGGAGGCGAGGCTCCTACATACACAATTTTATTTTCCCAGTTGACTATCTCTATTACAATATATATATATTCGTTTCATTTGGTTTAGTGCAGTCTATAGACGTTAAACTCTACTTACCTGCAATTTCCTCCATAGACGTAATGTATTAGAATTCTCTTGATTGTCCCTGTACACGAATCATTTGCTTGATCTTAACGAAAAGCTTACTGTAGAATCTATATATGATACACATTTAGAATACCAAGTTTGGAATGTCTGCTACTATTTGTTCTTGAGATATGCCGATAACAGACAGACACACACACACAGACACACAGACATACACACAGACCATTTGTTAAAAACATGAATTTCGTATTCAGGGCACCTCAAACCGTGTAAATATAATAAAATCTCGCGTTCGAGAATTTAACCCCAAAACAATACTTTCTCTACCTTATGGGTAAGAGAAAGTAAAAATAACACCGAATGAGACAGAAACTCATTTAAAATTCCTCTTTTTTAAACAATTATAAGATTTTATACGATTTTGAGCAAACTATTCATTTAAAATTCCATTTTTTCAAACAGTTTCAAAAATTAATTAAAAGGGACAAGAACTTTAAGAAAAGCATTATTCACTTTCCTAAGTTATCGGAAAACATAAAAGTAAATAAGAATTTAAATCGCAAAACATCTTTTAAGTATATTCTAAATCTAAATATAGATAATAATCCAAATTTCTTGGTAATTATCAATTTAAATAGAAGAAAACATTTTACACTTTTGTAATTGAAATTTTGAAATAATTGCTTTGCAAATATCTTTTGTGGGAAGTTAATAGAATTTGTTCTATAAAATTTTACAATTTCTTGTTTAGATCGACCTACGCAAGTAAAACCTATTAAATATTTTTTCTTTATTAATCTGAGATAATTCCCTTAATTTAAAACCAATGTTAGAATAATATTATTTTTTTATTGCACATTTAGAATTTTAAAGTTCACGCATTAACACCAAAAAAGAGGATGTTATAAATTTAAAAGCCTATTTCTGTTTGAGATAATGTGACTTCTAAGCTAGATCGATTTTCTTTTCACTTTCTCTTACCCATAAGGTAGAGAAAGTATTGTTTTTGGGTCAAATTTTCGAACGCGAGATTTTGTTATATTTACACGCTTTGAGGTCCCCTGAATACGAAAATCATGTTTTTAGCAAATAGTCTGTGTGTATGTCTGTGTGTTTGTGTGTCTGTGTGTCTGTGTGTCTGTTATCAGCATATCTCAAAAACAAATGATGGCAGAAAGTTCAAACTTGGTATTCTAAATGTGTATCATATAGGGATGCTACAGTAAGCTTTTCGTTAAGATCAAGCAAATGGTTCGTGTACAGGGACAATCAAGAGAATTCTAATACATTACTTTTATGGGGGAAATTGCAGGAAAGTAGAGTTTAACGTCTATAGACTGCACTAAACCAAATGAAACGAATATATATTTTTTGTAATAGAAATAGTTAACTGGGAATTTTTATTTTGTGTGTAGGAACCTGGCCTCCCCCCCATGGGGGGGGAGAGTCCCCCCTCGAGGGGAGTAAATTTTCATGATGAGTATCTTTCAAAAGAGCTCGCCAATACCTTTAAAACGAATGGTTGAACCATCGATCTGCGATAAATTAAAACAAAGTTATCGATTTTTTTTTACTTTTAACGAAAAAAAAAAAAAAAAATCGTGCTTTTTTTTTTTTTTTTTTTTTTTTTTTAATATTGAGAATAAAATGTACTTTTTTTGGATATTTGGTGTTATACTACTTCCCTAATATGGAAATCGTCTGCCTTATCATAAAAATAATTTTTTTAAATAATAAATTTAATAAATTATTTTTTAAAATGAGAATTAATTTTTAATAACCGAATTAAATTCTATATAAATGTAGGTGCATGAATGAAACGGGGGGTTGAGGGGGGCGGTAGCCCCCCTCACATTATCATATATATTACCCCCCTCTAATTATCATATAAAACTCTTCAGAAGCCTAATATGAATTGTTTAATATAGGTTTACATAACAGTACTCGTTATCTTACCTATTAATCTGCAACCTGTATTTATAGTATTAAATTTCAGGGTAAGAGAAAGTCGTGTGAGTGACACACCAGATTATTTTTTAAATTATTATTATTAATTTTATTATTATTAATTAGAACGTTGATTTAATCGGGATAGCTCTGAACCATGTTTGACGAAAATATGCTTTTTTATTTATTCATATTATTATTATTATTTATATTTTTTTTAATTAATAAAAATGTTTTTTTTAAGACACTTTGCATTGAGACTTTTTAGCACTTTCCAACAAGGTTAAAAAGTGTTAATAATTTCGGTTTGTCTGTCTGTCGGCGCTCTAACTACCGTACATATTCATGGAATTTCCTGAAACTGATATGTATGTAATTCAAGTTCACTATCGGATGTTCCCTATTGAAAATAGAGTGAATAACTCTTCTGGTTTGTGTACAGGGACACTTAAAAGGTATTACAAAACATTTTTTTCCATGAGAGGTTTTTCTATAAACCATATTTTAATACCTTTGCTTTACAAAAATCTTTATGAAATTGAAATATATTATTCAAGTTCACTATCGAATGTTTCTACAGAAAATGGAGTAAATGCCACCACTGGTTTGTGTACATGGAGACCCACAGGGCCATATTATGGCTCCGGCACACGGAGCACTGGCCCAGGATCTCCAAAATTAAGCGGGCTCACCTCCAAAAGCTATTAAATTTTTGCGTCATATGTTCAGTAAAAATAAAAACTAGTTAACATTTTTTTTTAAATATATATTACATTAATGTCGTTAAACAATTGTTATATTTTTTATCTCTAATTGTCTCGACTAAAATTACCTCTATATAGAGCAAAGTGTTGTGATGACCACAAAATATACTACCTTTCCATGAATGATCGGACACTTTATGAAATATTATGTCAAACATTTTATGAAATATTTCAAAAAGTACTAGACAAATCATCTTTAAACTTCAGGAGTGGAAAGAATGTGTTATACCTCACATATTTCAGTGAAAGTTTTGCTCCGAAAGTGAAAGGGGAACCAGTAAAAATTTAAAGAAAAATGAAAGTATTTGGCATCACCCTGTAAAAATGCTTGAAATACGATCTGCCTGTAGCATGTGATTACACAGATACTTTTTATTATCTGTATAAATTTTCATATCTCTATCGCATGAAATCAGGGAGATATAAAAGTTTCTTTTAAAAAATTGCAAAAAAAAATTATCACTTTTTTAGCTGTAACATGCAAGGTATTTAACCCAGTGCAAAGCCAATTTTAGGAAATTTGACATGCAATATTAGATACAGCATATTGCAAACAGATTGGGAAAAAAAAAAAAAAAACATTAAGTAGCTAATGAAATATGAGTATTTTTACTAAATAATTTTTATCTGCGCATTCGTAAGACTCAGCGAAATTTCGTTTGCATAATTTGATAGCCAAATGTATTGAGCTACTTATATAAAAACCACAAACATATATCTAGTAAATTCTAAAAATTGTACACGATAGAATGAACTGCTTTTCAGTTTCTTTCGAAAAAAGGCTGAACTATAAGGGGTTTTACTCACATTTTTTTGTTGATTCAATGAATGATAATACAGTTTTCAATGATTGGAAATAAATATTGAAGAAACCCGCTTATCATTTTCTTGTTTTTTGGGAACAGCTGAAATTCAGTTCACCCTATCGTGTACAACTTTTTGAGTTGATCACGACGCACATCAGACCAACTGCTAAAAACATGATCAAAACGTGTAAATATAACAAAAACTCAATTTCGAAAATTTGACCAAAAACAGTATTTTTTCTACGATATATATGGGTAAGAAAAAGTAAAAAACCGTTATTATCTTTTTATTTTATTTATTACCACAGATCTGTGGTTAAACCATTAGTTTTAAAGGTATAGACGAGTTCTTTTGAAAAATAATCATATTTTAAATTTACAGAATTTATTTATTTATTTATTTGGGGGGGGGGGAGGGGGAGCTTACTTTCCCTCCAGAGAGGAAAACAATGCTTCTCCACATACAGTTTCCTTTCTTGGCTAACTATCATAATTAAAATTATTTTTTTAATTTCATATTAAACGATTAAAAACAATTCTCGTTGTGCACAATTATAACAATTTTTTTCTTGCAATGTCACGTTAAAAATTATGAAAAATAGAGATGACAACGCCAACTGTTCACCGATATATCCTGAAATGTGATTAGCATCAATATAAATTATGATCCAATTAAATATCAAACTTTATTAAATTCTATTCATTGTTTCAGGAGATGCTGCGTCCACAAAATTTTGGATACACACAGGGAGAGAGACAGACAGACGCAGCAAGACCGTCACGGTGTCCAACCCTACACCCCACACCCCTCCGAAAATTTTCAAATTTGTGGAAAGTATTTGAGTTATACATATTACGAATGCTATGAATTTGTAATTAAGAGTAGTTATTTCTATGTAAAATCTTTCAAAGAGGCTTAATCAAGTTACAAAATGTTAATTTTCAACATTTCTAGCTTGTTTTCCCTTAAAAAACCCATCTAACTGCCTTTGGCGCCAAATTTGGCGACTTTTTCGTTCCTTTGCGACTATTTTAGCGGTCGTAGCGAGAAAATTCTTGTTTTCGATATACCGAATATCTAAACTCTAACTTAGCTGGTTGGAAAGTTCCTGGAACATTCTCAATTTTCTACGCGGCTATTTAAGGAATGGTATCGCGCCAAGCCAGTCAGTTTCTCCAAGGCATTGAGTGTTGCGTAAAGAAGCGCTGAGCCTCTTTAACTACAGCCTTTGCTGTGTGTTAATTCAATGCTACAATAAATAATCTCTAAAAAATAAAGAGTTAAATTGAACACGTGTCATTTGTATTAAATATATTTAAAACACTTTAAACACACGTAAATATAAATTTATTTAAAAGATGTTAAAATTTTTTTATCCAAAGCTTTTCGCTTTAATAGTAAAGCATCATCAGGGATTTATGATTCGTTTCCATTGCGCAGTTTTAAATATGTTTTCTTTTTACAGTCAACAGTTAAGTCTTTTAATAACGTGATATATTTTAAATATCCGCAAAAAACAATATGAATTCCGGTAGAGGTTGGACCAAGGAGTTAAGAAAAGTGAGAGAAGCTGGACTTATTGCATATCATACGAGGTTATTGTAGGAGAAAAAAACACCATGAATTAGCAGAAATAAACTATTAACTATTTTATAATATTGTGCCAAATTATTGGTAAAATTGCAGCATCTTTGGAATTTATTGCATTTTTGCATTTAATTATATGAATAGCTTCGGAAATGTAAAGTTCTTGGATATTAGATGGTGCTGTAATAATTTTGGCTTTATCCCATATAGGGTTGGCGTTTGTGTTGGCATAGATGAAGTCGACTAGAGTAGAATTACAGTTTGTACTATGAATTTGATGTTGTCAGCTGTAATTTAAGCTGTGTTTTCTGGTGAAACTAAAGTTTACATTTGGTTTATAGACTTATATTCTAGAAATTTCTGTAAATATACTTTTAAGCCTTTGCAAGATTCGCCTTTCATTCCCAGACAACTGATGAACCCCGATTACTCAACAATATTTTGTAACGCTCAATATTATGTACTAAAGCTTGAACCCTCTCCGACATTTTTTTTCAGGCTATGGCCATGAGACACAAAGACAGTCATTTTTGAAAAAGTGCCAAATCGATTTCAGGATAAACACATAAATCAATATTAAGTATATGTCAAAAATTTTCATGAATCTAATAATTTCTTCTTATTTATATATTGAAGAAATTAATAATATAATAATAATAAATTAAAACAAAATTCTGAAACTTATTTATTTATTTATTTTCTGTTATGTATCTTTATAGTAAATATTCCAAACAACTGAATATATTGAGACCCTTCAATAAGACTTCTATATGTAGTAAAAGTCAATTAGCTAATAAATACTTTTAAATCATAAAAAATACTAACTCTCAAAGAAAATACAAAATAATTTTGTGTGACACTCACATGACTTTCTCTTACCTTGAAATTTAATACCATAAAAGCAGATTGGATATTAAGGGATAAGATAAGGAATACTGTTACATAAACCTTCGTAAAAACAATTTAAAATAGGCTTCGGAAAAGCTTCATTTCACAAATAATTCTGTATTTGGGGGGGCTATCACCCCCTCAAACCGTGTTAATATTGTACTTATATTTAAAGAAAATTCAAAAGCTGCTATTAAATTTAAATGTTCATTTCAAATTATTCAGACAACTTTCCCCTGTACCATTCCTTGAAAATTATGAATTCTGGTAATTTTTATCAAGTAACAATCTAATATTAACTTTAAAATACATCATTTGAATTGCCTGATATTATTTGTTTTTAAGTTATTCTGATAAAAGACATAGATAAAGATTAAACGCTTAAAACATGACTTCAATATTCAGGGAATCTGAAAAAGTGTCACTATACAAAAAACAAGCGCTAAATATTCAGTTTTAAAAATACTTTATTTACCACATAAGTGTGAGGAATTAATTATAATTTCTGCAAAGTTTTCCTGAACATGGTAAAATATTAGAGTAAAGCACTTCCCATAATTCCATTCAATAGAAAAGAATGATATCACTTAACTATTTTCAGCCCTGTACATCTTTAAAAAATTATGTACCGACCAACCATATTGTGCACTTAAATATAATCCTATATTAATAACGTATAGCACAGTCTAAAATTCACTTACAAATGTTATCTCACTGTATTCTAATTTTTTTTGTGTAGTCCTATACATCTTCTAAAAATTATGTACAGACCACATTGTGCACTTAAATATAATCCTATATTAATAATATATACCATACCTAAAATGAACTTCCAAATATTATCCCACTGTATTCTAATTTTTTATGTGCAACCCTGTACATCTTCTAAAAATTATGCGCAGACCACATTGTGCACTTAAATATAATCCTATATTAATAGCATTTACCATAGCCTAAAATGAACTTCCAAATATTATCCCACTGTATTCCAATTTTTTTAAGCAGCCCTGTAAACTAAAAGTGAAAGATTTTCATACCATATTCTACTTTAAACATACTTTTATGCTTGTAAAAAATATATATTCATTTTATTTGGTTTAGTGCATCCTAAAGACGTTAAACTCTACTTATTTGCAATTTTCTCCATAGACGTAATGCATTTGAATTCTCGTGGGTGTCCCTGTACACGAACTATTCGCTTCATCTCAACGAAAAGCTTACTGTAGCATATCTACATGATACACATTTAGAATACCGAGTTTGGACTTTGTGCTGTAATTTGTTCTTGAGATATGATGATAACATACACAGAGCCAGACATACAGAGCAACGCTAAAAATATGGTTTTTGGATTCAGAGGACCGCAAAACGTGTAAATATAACAAAAACTCAATATCGAAAACTTGGCTGAAAGAAAAAAAAAAAAAAAAAAAAAAAAACAGAATAATACTTTCTCTGCCATATGAAGTCGGTAACAAAAGTGTCCGAACACTAGCAAAAATTCCTATGTAAAAAAAGTACACTTCATACGGTTTTGTTAAATAAATCCTTATCGAATCTTGTTCTTACACTGACTAAGACCAGGATTCCACAAGAATTCATTTAACAAAACCGTATGAAGTGTACTTTTCTTACATAGGAATTTTTGCTAGTGTTCGGACACTTTTGTTACCGACTGTATATTGCCAATGTGCATTTAAATATAATCCTATATTAATAACATTTAGTACAGCCTGAAATGCACGTCCAAGAATTTCCAAGTGTTATCCCACTATATTCTAATTTTTTTGTTTTTTTTTCTTTGTGTGTGTGTGTGTAGCCCTGTAAACGAATAGTGAAAGTTTTTCACACTATAGTCTACAAAAAACGTACTTTTATGCCTATAAAATATGTAAATTCATATCATTTGAAGTGCATCCTACAGATGTTAAACTGTACTTGCTTGCAATTTCACCCATAGACGTAACGTATTTGAGTTCTCTTGGAAGTCCCTGTACACAAATAATTTGCTTCATCTCTACGCAAAGTTTACTGTAGCATCTCTATATGATACACATTTACAATACCGTGTATGGAATTTCTGCTACTACTTGTTTTTGAGATATGCTGATAATAGACACAGAGACAGACACACAGAGACCAACCGCTATAAAACCTGTTTTTTGGATTCAGGAGACTTCAAAACGTGTAAATATAACAAAAACTCGTTTTCGAAACGGTCCCCACTTACCGTCGCCGGTAGCCCGAGCCAATGTTATTCTATGGGGAAATTTTCTTTACAAATAACTTATTAACTAATACATATTTTTAAATTCTGTTTTCACATTAATAAAATTCCCAAGTGTTAAATGGACGGACCTTTTTTGAAAAAGTATTTTTTTAATTTTTAATATTTTATTTTGAAATTGCAAAATGAAAAAAAATTCACATATTGAAAATTCGTATTTTGCAGCTTCAAAATAAAATATAAAAAAATAAAAAATAATAATTTTTTAAAAAAGGTCCGTCAATTTAACAGCTGGGAATTTTCTGATAATGAAAACAGAATTTAAAAATATGTATTAGTTAATAAGTTATTTGTAAAGAAAAATTTCCCATTGAATAACATTAGCTTCGGCTTCCGGCGACGGTGAGTGAAGAGGGCCCTTAATAGAAATACTTTCTCTACCATATATATGGGTAAGAGAAAGTTAAAAAAAAAAAAAAAAAAAAAAAAAAAAAAAAAAAAAAAGATAGAGAACACTATATCGTTTCCTATAAGAATATTATTTCTCCATCGAAATCCATACCTCTGCATCCTCGTCGTGAAATGGATCGAAGTTTGAACTTTTTCTTTTCCTCCTTTTTAATGATGTTCCTTGATCAGAATTTAAAATCGATATTTTGGATTGCCAGGGAGCTATTAAAGCAGAATCGGAAGAGCTATCCAAAGATATATTCTCAATATGTCAAACGTTTCTTAGGAATTACCTTTGGGAACTGTATGAATAAATGTCAGTCATGCTGATAATGAAAATTTTCAAAATTAATTTCAAAATAATTCTAATAATTTTATTTTGCACAGGTCATAATGAAATTGGTATTTATTATTCATATGCGCAGAAAAATGTTCTCTATACAATACAGAATGATTAGGATTAAAATTTATATTACAACACAAAAATATTCATATACGTTAAAGGTTATAATTGGAAAATCTTGCAACCGCGTTTGATTTTGTTACGCTTTTAGAAGTTTATAAAAATGTATAAGAGTTATCAAAATTTTAAGTAATTTGTCTGTCCGCCCGTCCGCCTCTAGCATCCGTAAATACTTTCAGAAATTGTTCAAAATGATATATGTTATTCAAGTTTACTTTGGCATGTTTCCCTATTTAAAATGTACAAATAGGACAACTGGTTTGTCCAATCTTTGGCAATTCATTGGCATTCTTGTCTCAATCATTGGCAATCTTTTGGGTGACCCTATAGGGTCACCCAAAAGATTGCCAATGCAATACATTTTATGAGTCACATTTTTATGAATCATTCTTATTACTTTCTTCTACATTCAATAGAAGAAAGTATTTTATTCGTAAAAATTTCCGACCTCGGATTTTTGACGGATTTACATGTTTTGAGAGCTGCAGAACACGATTTGACCATTTTTAGAAAATGTCTGTGTGTGTGTGTGTGACAAAATCTTGTGGCAACAGTATCTCAGGGACTACTGGACAGAATTTCATACAAATTGGTATGTAGTTACACATTGACATAAATTAGCGCCTATCAACTTTTGATAAAAATTGTCCAAAATGCTTGCGTTGCCATCCCGCTTTTTCTGAATTTTTAACATGGGGGTATAGGACAAAATTTTGTATAAATATGCATAAAGAGAATTATTTTTTAGTAATCATTATGAAATTTAAAAGAATTATTTATAATAGAAACAGTCAACTGGGGAAAAAAAAATTGTATATGTAGGAGCCTCGCCTCCCTCCCCCCGGGGGGGGGAGACCTTATTATAATAATTTTAATAAATTATTTTTACTGAGTGAATTTGTGTAAAAAAATATAGAAGGAAGTCATGTGGTGGCCACAACATACTAGTTTAACTTTGCATTGCAATGAATCAACTTTGTGTGTGCGCTGTAACCATTAAAACAATGAAACGTAGATTCTGAGCTTAAACGATTAGATATGAAAAAATATTTTGTTTTAAGTTCTTGATTATATGGAATTGTTTTGTAAATATTTCGATCTCCAGGAAAGTAATAAAATGCTATAAAAAACAACACTACATTTTATTTCCTACACACGTTCCTGTATACAGTTCTAGTTAAGATAAAAAAATTGCAAACTTTCCTTAACTTATATTTATTATCGTTTAATGCTCACTTTCTGACCTTGGCAATGTCGATTTCTATTAATATACCTCTATATCGACACATCTTGGATCGTGAGTGAGGAACGTTGATGATCTAAAACTAATGTTTGACAGGAATAAAATGGAGTATATCCCATTGATTATGGCTATACTCCAACTTCATACACGTGACGTACATGTTGGTGATTTTTTTTTTTTTTTCTTTGATGCATCTCTTGAAATGTTATTTTTTCTGTCTTTTATTTGATGAATTTTTAACTATTTATAATCACTGTCTTCTTCTTCTTTTTTTTTTTTTTTTTTTTTTTTGCCTAAACATCAGTCTCTATATAGAGACTCAAAACGATTTAGGGTTACATACAAACGGAACGATTGCAATTTCGATGACGTAAATTTTGCAAGTTTTTTGCAAATACAGTCGGCAGCAAAAATAACAGAGCACTAGCGAAAATTTCTATGTAAAAAAAGTACACTTAATACAGACTTGTTAAATAAATCCTTGTCGAATCCTGTTCTTAGTCAGTCTAAAAACATGATTCGACAAGGATTTATTTAATAAAACAGTGATAAGTGTGCTTCTTTCACATAGGAATTTTTGCTAGTGCTCGGATACTTTTGCTGCCGACTGCAGTCATACATTTGGAACGCCTGCAAACGGCTTTGGAACTGGAAGTGTTTCATTTGTATGTACTCCTTTGATCTGTCTGTCTAGCGACAGCGTTCGCTAAAATAATTCTATTGACTTGAAACTTGGTACACATGTTCCTGAGCAACACGGAATTAGCTGTATAGTTTTAGGTGTGTATTTCATTTGTAGTTCGTGTACAGTTACACACCAAAGTTTTCCTTATCATTACGGCCTATGGACAGAATGTGTATGTATCGCAATATCGGACGCAAAAGTCCCCCAAATGATTTACAAATCGGTACACACGTTCAGACTCTGTATAGAAATATATCTATAATATTTGATGTCAATATTACTTATGGATCGTGTACAGAGATACACCAAAGTTTTTCTTATCATTACAACGTGTGAGATGAATTTCGTTTAAGTGAATTTTAACGCCGTTACCCTGCATTGAACCAAATTAAATTAGCGTACATTGCTGAGATGCTTAAACTAATGTTTTCTATAGAAAATATGTGTGCTTACGTATCATAATTAATGTACAGGACCTTACAAAAGTGTTCTGACAATGTCACATAGTCATCAAATTTCGAACAATTATTCATGAAAAACATAGAATAAGATGAATAGTTAGTACTGGTGTATACTGTGTTCATGGTTTGTTAACAGAGACACACAAAAAATATTCGTGAAATTAGAACCTATGGACAATTTTTTATTTCAGTGCATCTTAACACGTTTATACTACCTTCAACATACTTTAATTAACATAAATTTTAAAGATGCCTAAATGCATATTTTCTCTTAAAAAAAACAAAAAAAAAAACAGGACATGAATATACTAAATTTATTTACAGAACCACACAAAAAGAATTCCTATGACAGTTTGTAATCATCCAAATGATGTCAAATTCGGATGAAATATTAATGAGTTATAATTAATTATGTGTATTCTTTTTATTGGTGTATATAATAACCATGGCTTTTTTCAGGGACACACAAAAGAATTTCGTACCATTACAGTCAAGAGATGGTATTTCTTAAAAGTGTATTTTAACATGGTTACACCACATTAAATATAATAGAATGTTATTAGAATTTTAAAAGCATGTTTTTCTTTTGAAAAGTGTGGTCATAGAATTGTCGAATAGTTTACAGGGTTACACAAAATATTTCCGATTTGTTATGCAATCACTTTGCATTAAATTTGGTACAAGTATTTATGAGATACAAGAAATTATTAGAATGCTATCAGTTACTAGGAAAGCATAAATATGCACATATATAGAGATAGATATAGAAAAAGAGATACAGCAGCGATAGGGGGGGGGGTTGAGGGAGGCAGTAGCCGCCCCTCAGAAACGTATCTGTTTGTGTAACGAGTATATATATATATATATAATATATGGAATTTTAAAAAAGTGATTTGTTGAATAACGAATGATGAAAATGGACGTTGAGGCTCCTGATCTGTAGATCTCAGTTTAGAGTGTGTTTGTGTATTATTTCAAGTACTTCATAAGTTTTTGAAAAATATATGCTTCTTAAAGATTCGTAACTTGATTCTGAGAATGCTGAAAAAGTGATAAAAGTTGGATCTAGTTCAAACTCAACCAGGTCTAGCATGAGACCAGCAGTAGTAAAAGTAATCATTTTATTTAATGTCAATTTGAAATTTACTATCTTAAAATGTGTGACCGAATTTGTTTACTCAAAAACATACGAAATATTTTTAGCCATAATTTGAGAGGAATTTCTAGGAAATAATCAAATTTGAGTAAAATCAGTCTTTTCTGATGAAAAATCTTTTCAGTCAAATTGATCATTAAACTGCCAACTCCTTTCGGAACGAACTTCGATCACTTTGCATTTGGTTCAACAAATCTGCGTAATGATGGTGCCATCTATCGATCATATTTTAAATGACACATCAAAAATATTTTTTTTAGATATATATAATTAATTAATTTACATGTTGTTTTAAAAATATGTTGAGGACATTCGATACTTAGAAAAGTAAACTATCAAATATATATATATATATATATATTTATATATTTATATAAATATAACGAATGTTTTATATACAACTGACAGATAATAGTAGAGTTATCAAATCACGAGTGTTAGTCATAAAAAACTAAAAATGAGCAGTGAATGTCTTTTCAAAAACTGTTTCTTAAAAAATATATGAAGTATAAAGAAAAAATGATAAAATTAATAATAATATTTTATAATATAATATTGTAAAATGATATAGTGATATAATGATATAGTATGTGGTAAAATGATATAGTGTAGAAATTTATTTATGTCTAAAGTTATTTAATATTTTTATTGTAGTCGCTGAAACTAATTTATTAAAATGCATGTAAATCATTCAAAAAATATATTACAATGCTTTAATTATAATTAAACTCAACATCGGGAATAATATGTACAAATAAACTAGTACATACTCTTTTTTCAACTCATAGTTATTCAAAAAATTCTGCAACATTGCGTAGAAGAATTTATTTTTCTAAACGAACTAAATTATACATAGTTAATTTGCAAGCTTCTAAAATGTCTGCTTCTCATAGAGTTTCTGTTTTCAAGAATTTTTCCTCAATTTTAAATCAATAGTGCTATTTTAAGGAAGTTTATTGGGCTTCCCATCGCTTTACGTTATGTATAAAACAAGTAAAAATTGTTAAATAATATTTTCTCCCTTTGATAATGATTGAGAATATACGACCATTTTTTGCATGAAATCGTAGCGTACTGGTTGTGCGTTCGTCTGTCACCAGAGGGGTCCCGTGTTCGATACCGGCGGTGGGAATCTGATATTTTTCCTAGCATCAAACAGGTTCACTCAAATTTGGCCCGATTTCTGTCAAAAATAACTTGTTTCAGTTGCTTCAAATCTGAGCCATTTATAGGAACTCAATGATTTGAGAGGATTTCTCTCAACATGAAAAGAGAAGTTGCCTTTCAACATATCGATTGAGTGAAAAATGGCTCAATTTGAGAGAATTTTCCATTTCCATTTTTAGAGAGTAACCTGAAATAAAATTCCTATAATTTGCAATAAGAAATAATCTCGTAAAGATTTTTTTGTCAATTAACAAATCGATAGAAGATTAAATATATAATATTTTAGCTTACAGTCGCAAGAACCTCAAATTAAAACACTTTCAGATTGAAACTTGCTCAAACGGTCGTTGTTGACCCGCAATATGAAACGAATTCGCAAAGACGATTTACGTCAGCATGCTAGATTGCATTCGACTTGACTTCATCGTATTCGATTCGAACTAACACAAACCATTTTTGGCAATTTGTAATCTGAAGCGAACCCACATGGAGGAATTTCGTCAACAAGCAATCCCATTTGACTTACACCTTCTTCAAATTAACACAAACTGTTTCTATGAATCAGCCATGTAAAACAAACCCACAAAAATTATTTTTGCCAGGAACCAATTTGATTAGACACGACAGCAATGCATCCAGTTTAGACTTGCTCAAACTGTTTCTGTGAATCCGCAATCTGAAACAAACATATTAAATTGTTTTTTTGTTAGCATGGAATTCCATTGGACTCGATCTCAGCATATCCGAGTAACATTTGCACAAACAACTTCTGTCAACCCGCAATTTGAAACGAACAAGCATATAATTTTCATCAACATGCAATTTCATTTGTTTCAGTTTCAACATACGCGATGAAAACTTACCAAAACTGCTTCTGTAAATCTACAAGCTGAAACAAACACGCGAAGATATTTGATAGTATGGAATTCCATTCGACTTGATTTTATTATGTCTGGTTTAAATTTGCACAAATTATTTTATCAATACGTAATTTGAAATGAACCTGAAAATGCAGGCAAATATAATTTTCATCAATATGCAATTCCATTTGTTTCCATTTCAAAATATACGATTAAAATTTGCTAAGCTGCATCTATAAATCTGCAATCTGAAATGAGCATGCAAAAAAAGATTTTCATTAGTATGAAGTTCCATTCGACCCGACTTCAGTACATCCGGGAGAAATTTGCACAAACCACTTTTGTCACCCGTATTTTGAGACACTGTTGCCAGATGGTCGAAAGTCAAATTCCCCAAACAGGCTTTCAAATTTTCCCAAATCATTTTTTTTTTTTTTTTTTTTTTTTTTTTCAAAAAAAAAAAAAAAAAAAAAAAAAAAAAATCCCCAACACAATTTCTTAAAAAAAAAAGTAAATAAATAAATAAATAAATAATAATAATAATAATAATTAAATTAAAATATTTAACAAATTTAAGCCCAAATTTTCACCCAAATAAAGTTTAGTTTTGAAAAAAAAAAAAAAAAATTCCCTTGTAGGAAAATTTTAAACTTGCATAAAGTATGCTTGTGGTGAGGATGTACGTAGAATTTACTTTCATCCTCAGGATATCTTGTGGATGTCCTGTGAAGAAGGGGTACCTTCAAAGAGACTGTACATGCCAAAGAAAACTGTTAAAAGTCCCTACGCGTAGGGACAAATCCCTATAATTGGCAACGCTGTGAACTTATGACGTAGACTACAATAATTTAAGACAAAATAGCTAAAAAAATCCCCAGATTTCTCCCTAAAAATTTCAAAATTACCTTCGAAATTCCCCACAAATATTCGGTTGCCAAAAAATTCCCCTGAAGGTAAAAAATTCCCCAAAGTGGGGACAAAATCCCCCATCTGGCAACACTGTTTTGAAATAAACCCACAAATATAATTTTCGCCAACATGCACATTCGTTAAACTTCTGCATATCTGATTCAAATACTATGAACTATGAACAAACCATTATTTCTGTCAAACCGCAGTTTGAAATAAACCAGCACAGATCATATATGTCAATATGCAATGCTATCCAAACCTCAAATATGAAGTATTGTATTTCTAAAATAAAATGTCCGACTGAAACCAACAAAAATGATTTCCGTCAACTTACAATTTGAAACGATTTCATAAAGATGGTTTCCGTTAATAAGCATTATGATTAAATGTTATAATAAAAATTAATTGTTCCAGAAACTCAATAAAACACTGAAAACAAATTATTATCCTACATAATTTTTTTTCCCAGTTGACTGTCTCTATTATAAATAATCCTTTTAAATTTCATAATGATTATTAAAAAATAATTCTCTTTATGCACATTTATACAAAATTTTGTCCTATGCCCCCCTGTTAAAAATTTAGAAAAAACGGGATGGCAACGCAAGCTGTTTGGACAATTTTTACCAATTTTTACCACCCTGTGTATATATATAAATATATATAATGTAAATTAAATCATTAATGATAGTTCTGAGGTCATATTGAAATCTTCAACTACACTAAGAAAAAATAATGTAAATAATATCTAGAATCTAAATTGTGGCTCTAATAAAATTAGTTCCATGTCATCCTTATAAATTCTAGTTCCCTTTGCTAACAAGTTCTAAAAATCTCTATTGAAATTCTAGACCGTTTTTCTATATTATGGCGGTCAATCTCATTTAAAAATCTCTCTAAATAAATGTGAACTCAAGAGGCGAGTTATAGTAACTATAATTTTGTTTTATAACCCAATTCTAAGAAATCAACGAGAATTTCTCCCAATACAAAAGATTCATAATGCTTATAATATTCATGATATTGTTTCAGAATCTAGAAAAGTGTAGACTAGAAATTCTCAATCATTACGTTTATCCAGGTTGTTTGTTTACCTTATACGCACAGCTCGAAAATCTATATTTCTAGTTTAAGGATTTAGATAATGACTACTTATTCGTTCTAGATGAAAGTGGTATATATATATATAGTGAAACTGGAATGTTTAAAAAAACAGTTTTTTTAAATTTTCGACCCAAAATCTTAAATAAATGGAGAATGATTCAATGCATAAATTTAATAAAATAACTAATATGTTGTGGCCATCACAAAACTGTCTTCTATATTTTCATGTACAGATTCACGTAACACTTTTTTTTTTTTTTTTTAAATAAAAATATTATTCTTTAAAATTATTTTTTTGCCAAAAAAAAAAAAAAAAAAAAAAAAAAAAAAAAAAGAAGCAAACCCTTGAAGTCTATTGGTTCCTACTATTTCATTGTGTTGCTACCAACATTCCTGTGTTTAAGGAGTTCATTTAAGCGTTTCCCATGACATTACCCTGGCAGCACCATCTATAGGAACATGTTGGAACTACTTTTTCCCTCCCCCAAACAAAATTTCATTACCACACGATTGTTCTGGTAAAATATGAAATCGCTCTGATGAGTAGTTTTAAAATTATAGTGCTTTGAAATCCTAACTTTAATCATAATCACCCTGTATTTCAAGCTTGAAATATACGAAACGTATAAGAAAAGTGTTATATTCTGTGAGAGTAAAAGAATAAGAATTGTTGATGAAGAATGATATGTTCTCCCGGTCGAAAATCAGAATGACATATTACATACCGGATCATATTATGGTAATTCAAATTCAGATTTCAATGTAATTTTTCCTGAGAATGTCACAAAATTTGATATTCATAAATTCCTGATATTTCATAGATGAAAAGTTGTGTGCAGGACTATAAAAGATTCTTAAGAAATATACAGAAAAAGTCTGGGACGTTAGCGCAATTGACGAAACAACACATTATTTTCTTTTTTCTTTTAAACTGTAAATGGGTAATTTAATATACTAAATGATGACAACGATTCACTTTTAAACTTAAACTGAATTGTTGCCAACCCTTTGCAGGTGCAATCATTTCTCCATTTTGAATGTTTTTACTTTCTCTTATACGTATATATGGTACAGAAAGTATTGTTTTGGAGTAAAATTTTTCGAAAATGAATTCTCTTATATTTGCATGTTTTGAAATTCTCTGGATCAGTAAATCATATTTTAGGTGTTGGTTTATGTGTCTGTGTGTATATCTTTTACCAACACACTGAAAATAAATAAATAAATAAATAAATAAAAATCCTTTTGTATTACCCGAAAATTCCTGGTAGCTAAAATTGCCAAAAATTATCTGAATGCTACGTGAAAAAAATGTTGACGGAAATTTTCTGTAACCGAATAATACCGAAAATATTCGTAGAAACAGATTTTTTCCGCAGTGCACATTGAACAAAGAAAAAAAAAAAAAAAGCACAATAAACAAATTTTACCCCATAGGATCGAACCAAGACACTCCGAATAGTAGACAAAGGCTTTACCTCGAAGCCACGGATTCACACATCAGACTTTTGCTTAGCTCTTCCCAATCCTGCTTTGATATCAAGTTTTCCGAAAAAAAAAAATTACCCAGCAGTTAAAATCTGTTATTGTGGTTACTGGTATAGTTTGAGAGAGAGAGAGAGAGAGAGAGAAGATGTAGTATATATATATATATATATATATATGTAGCGTAGTGATTTAAAACCGAAATTTTTGTTAACAAAATTTGAAATGTAAACCACAATTTTAAAGACTATGTCGTCAGCTAAATCATACTAAATATTAGATATAAGAAATAAGCAGGATTTACTAAATTTTAAATAAATGAAGTTAACTTTTTTATTTTTGTAAATTTTATCTTAAATATTCAGTCTTATTTTTTTCATAGTCAAATCATTTGATTGTAACAGATTTTATCTGATGGGTACAATGTTTTTCTGCTTTGTATTCGGAAAATTTGACGAAGGATTGGGAACTGTTAAGCAAAGGCATGACATGCAAGTCCGTGGCTTCGAGGTAAAGCAGTTGCCTGTTATACGGAGGACTCTGGCTCAATCCTGTCTGGTCAAATGAGGTAAAATTTATTTAATTTGAGTTTTTTTTTTTCCCTTAAACAATGTTCACTACAGAAAAAATCTGTTTCTACGAATATTTTTATGTATTGTTTGGTTACAGAAAATTTGTCTACAATTTTTTTTCCTAGCATATAGATACTGTCTGGTAACTTTGATTGCGAGGAATTTTGGAAATTGTTGGAAGTGTATTTCAAATTATATTATGCTTTTTCCAAATAGGACGAAATTTAAGCACACAATTTCATGTGTATATAGTTTATAGACAACATATAGAGCTATGCAAAATTAAGCTAGAGGTTTTTTGCTATTGAATGCAATTGATACGTCGGTAAACATTGCTCAAGAATAAAAATTAGTTTATCATATATATACTATAAACAAAGTATTTTTTTTTTTAAGTTTAATTTTCAGTTCGTGTTTTTATTGTATAATATCACGTTTTAAGGTGCCTTGAATAAGAAAGTCATTTTTTTAGCGGTTCATCTGTATGTACAGTCGGCAGCAAAAGTATCCGAGCACTAGCAAAAATTCCTATATAAAAAAAAGAACTCTTAATACTGTTTTGTTAAATAAATCCTTCTCGAATCACGTTCTTAGACTGACTAAGATGGGTTAGGACACATTAGAAAGACCCCCCAAGAATGTCACTCCCTCTTAGACCTAGGACCCTAATGCAGTGAATAGGCCTGAATCCTAATACTATACCTTATAGAAGAAATGTGTGTAATGCGCAAAAAGAAATTTTCATTAAAAAAAAAAGAAAAAGAGAAACGTAAGTTTTATCAGAAATTTTTTACATGTGCAAGTTTAATTTATGATAAACTTTCTTTTAAATTTTATTATTCACGTGCATCTAAAAAAGTGGTAATTTCAAATGTACGTTTTTGAAATTCAGATATTCATATGTAGATGGAAAAAAAAAATGGCTTCAGGAACGGACTGAGACATTGGTTTTAAACGTAATTTTATTCCCTAATTGAAATATTTATAATTAAATTGTATTCCAATTTTAACTTATTTTCATAATTCGAATAAAAGACATAATTCTACGCGCAACTTCGATAATATTAATAATAACAAATACTATAATTTATTTATTTTTTTTTTTTCTTCGATTTTTTTTTTTTTTTTTTTTTTTTTTTTAATTAAAAATTTTTATTGTTTATTTTTTTAAGGTTTGTTGTTCAATAACAATTCATTCCGTTGCCACTGTGATAGAAAAATCTTTTCTTTCAGAAAGCAGCGTTCGACTGACCCTGTAAATATCGATCTATTTATAAAAACTAATATCTACACATCTCTCGTAGAGATCGGCCGCGATAAACGCTGATGATCTCCAACAAATATCTGCAAGAGAAAAAAAATAAATAAATATGAGTTTAGTTGATTATAGCTGCATCACAGTTTCATTGATCTGAATTCTCATATTCGCAGGCCATTTTTATTCATCTTTAGTGGCGAATAAACAATAATATCTATGTCGGAAAACATACATTTACGTAATTGAAGTGCATCATGGTGAAAAGGAAAATTTTTACTTTTTCGAAAGTTATATTTTCATATATTTTCATATAATTTAATAAATAATAAACATTTTTATATAATAAAACATAATATATTTACTTATTGCACTCATTTGAAATACATAATATCATTATTTTAATACATAAAGATTATACATTTTTTTTTTTTTTTTTATATGTTAGATACATCAGATACATTTATATATGAATTAATAAATAATATTATTATATAATATAACATAATATTTTAAAATAATACACAATATATGAGATACATAGTATTTTTATTTTAATACATTAAAAAAAAATCGAACGATACATTTCCATATGACTTAATAAATAATATTTTTATACAGTGTAATATAATGTCTTTAAATAATACACAATATTTGAAATACATAATATTTTTATTCTAAATATACGTCTGATATGAATTTTTTAAAATATGTCTTTAACATTTCTGCTTTCTGTACCTAGTTTATAATAAGAATTCTTGTTTTTTTTTTTTTTTTTTTTCAGATAGGAATGAAAAAAACGTTGCCACTATTTATGGTAGATTATCATGAGTTTTGCCTAATGAGGAAGTGTCTATTATAGAATTTAAAAGCTTACAAATACCTGAAGAGAAAATATGTAAGTCGAAAATAGGGCTCGAGTACTAAATTACTGTTTAAGAAAGAACTTTTTTGGTAATTTTGTATTCCTTAACATAATAATTATCATTTTCATTTAAATATAGAATAATTAGAAGATTAAAAGAAAAAATACTTTTCATATACCATGTTTTTCAAATTTTCTGTTGAATCATAGTTATAGAACGATATTAGCACATTATCAATTTGTGTAGAATTTTTAAAGTGATAATGACTTGAATTTTTGTCAGATGCATAATTTATTTTTTTACAATATTTTATTGTTCACGTTTAAGTAAATGTATTTATTTTCCTGTCGAAAAAAAGGAGCCTGTGATTTTTTTTTTTTTTTTTTTTTGGCAACAATTAAATTATAGCTAATATTTAAATGGCTAACTTTGAAGCTATTAGGAGGTTATTATTTTCATATTTTAATTAATTAAAAATAACTAATTTAAAATTCGTAAATCGGGCTTCGAGGTATTGCATTGTCATCATATTTTAAGATACTCTAAAAGTTTCAAATGTATAGCTAGTCGGGAAGTTAGTTAAAAATCAATTGCAATATTTGTACTGGACAAACAAACAAGCAAGAAACTGAGTTAATAAAAACATGGTAAAAAGCAAAAAAAAAAAAAAAAAAAAAAAAAAAAAAAAAAAATGCTGATTTCCTAATTGAAATTGAAACATGAAGGTTTTTTTTTTTTTTTTTTTAAACCCCGTTAATTCCCATGACTTACTTACAACAACAACAGCAAAAAAAAAAAAAAAAAAAAAAAAAAAAGTAATTAATATTTATGCTAAAGGAATACATTTTTTTGTATTACAAAATTTATTATTTATACTTATTATTTAGTATTTGAATTGTTACTTTGCAAAAAGGCATTTATTTTATAGCTTACATATTCATTTATTACATTAAAAAAAAAAAAAAAAAAAAAAAGTTTTATACATACGTTTCAAGCATAATTTTTTCTACTTATGATATTTGCAGAAGCGATATCACTTCAATAGCACAAAAACAATTTAAAAAAAAATCTGGAATGACTCCACTCTACTTTCCGAACCTTAAGCAATTAACAGTTGTATAAATAAATTAAAATAAGAGAAATCGTTAAATAAGCAAAACAGAAAATTATAATAGGATGTATGAGTAGTTTTCTTTATATAGTATGTCGTTTAATTTAACGCCATTGCCTTTTAAATAATTTGAGCCCATAGATCATAATGATACTATTTTTTTTTCTTTGTGCCCGTGTAAAAATTTATAAGTGACTCACTAAAATCTACACATTTTGTGCGATGATTACCTATAACATGCATATAAATTTTCAGATCAATCGGTCGGGGCATTTAGACGATAGCGCACTTTAAATAATTTGAACCCATATAAGCCGCAATGATAAAGTGTTTTTCTTTGAGTCCCTGTTAAAAACCTATAAGTGTTAGATTCACCAAAATCTATATGGTTTGTGCGACTGACTGTGACCTGTAACATGTGTATGAATTTTCAATTTATTCAAATAAAGAGTTTAGACGTAATCGCACCTTAAACCATTTGAGCCCATAGACCATAATGATAAAGAATTTTTTTTGTGCCTCTGTAAAATAAATAAATAAATATATAAACAATAAAGGTTAAATTCAGCAAAATTTATACAGTTCGTGTGACGGTGACTCATAACACGCGTATAAATTTTCGTCTCAGTCGAATAAGGCATTTAGACGCTATCGCACTTTAAAATCTTGGGCCCATGGACCATAACGATAAAGAATTTTTCTTTGTCTCCCTGTAAAAAGAAAACTATAAGTGCTAGATTCACCAAAATCAATAAGGTTCGTTCTACGGTGACCTATAGCATACGTACCATCTTTCAGCTGATTGGAACAAAGCGTTTAGCCGCTATGTTCGCTTACATACATACACACATACATCATCGTAAAAATAGTAAATATGTATTCAGGGGACCTCAAAACGTGTAGAAATGCCAAAATCTCAAACTCAGATTTTTGACATAATTACAATACTTTCCTCACTATAGTCTTCGGAAAGTAAAAAAAAAAAAAAAAAAAAAATAGAAATAAATAAAAATAAAATAAATACGAATGATATCAGCACAGATTAAAATATATCAATCTTTACCGTATTCACTTCATATGAAAATAAATAATATTCAAGAATGTAACTGTTTACAGTTAGAAAAGAAACAATAAACACCTGTCACCTCCAGATGACTTTGGAAATTGATGAGTTAAGAAAGATTACTACAGTAACCGCTGCTTAATAAATTCACTGGTTAATAAACTCAGTCGCTTAACTTGATGAAATTGCCAGGACCGGAATGTTGAAAAGACAAGTTCATTATAGGCGATATTTACAGGCTGAATATTCATTAAATGAATTGCACTGGTCGACTAGAACCGGCATATGTATTTCAGAATTACTTTTTGCATGCAAAAATGCCGAGAACGTTCATAATAATATCATTACTGGCTCTATTTACGAGCTGAATAGTCAATAAATATAATGTATTCATCGACTAGAACCTCTTTATGTACTTTTTACACGCAAAAATATGGACAACATTTATAACAATATCATTACGGGCTGAATATTCATTAAATAAAGTGTATTCGTCGACTAGAACCTGCTTATGTCTTGAAAAAAAATTTTCTACACGCCAAAAATGTCGACCACTTTCATAACAATATCATTACGGGCTCTATCTATGGGCTGAATATTCATTAAATAAAGCGCATTCGTCGACTAGAACCTGCTTATGTGTTCAAGAATAACTCAAATCCACGTAAAAACATCAATAACTTTCATAACGATATCATTACAGGCTCTATCATTAGCCTGTTTTGAAATTTCTATAATGGTACGTCATATTTAATGGCCAAAGCCTTTGTATTTTTAGTTATTATAAATATGATTTTCGTAAATATATCCAAAATGAAAAGTCGCAGTAATAACAAAAAGGGAGGTGCACAACTAGATGTCATAACAAACCTATATACCAATTTACAACGTTCTACGTAGAATCGTTTTTGAGTTATACGAGATACACACACATATACTTACATATAGACTTTACGAAAAATCGTGTAAAATCGTAAATATCTCTAAAACGAGAGCTCATATTACAATCAAAGCTGCAGGTGTACAACTAGACATCATGACAGATACGAATTAAATTTGCAACATTCTACGATGATTCATTTTTTAGCTATGCGAGATATAAAATTAATTTAACAAATCGGGATTAGTATACTTTCTTTTAGGTATAAGGAAGTAAAAATAACAAATATACGTAAAATTACTTCTTTTGGACCATTTTTTAAAAGGAAGTTTCACATGTAATTTCTACTAGCTGGCTTCACCAGCTAGCTGTCCAGAGAACCATGAACATTTTAACAAAAAACATGCTCTCGGGTGCCTGCGGCGCCAATCGTAATTTGTTCTCTGTAAAAGTCACATAATATTAAAATATTAAAAATTAAATCAAATATCTCGTAATTCCTCATAACATAGCTCTAGTTCAACGTAAAATACACTCAAATGAATGAAAATCAAATAAACCAATCAAATCTCTTGTAATTTCTCATAACGTAGCTCTAGTTGAACGTAAAATACACTCATATCAATGAAAATCATATAAACCAATCAAATCTCTTGTAGTTCCTCATAACGTAGCTCTAGTTCAACGTAAAATACGCTCAAATCGATGAAAATCAAATAAACCAATCAAATCTCTCGTGCTTCCTCATAACGTAGCTTCCTCATAACGTAGTTCAACGTGCTTCCTCATAACGTAGTTCAACGTAAAATACACTCAAATCAAGGAAAATCAAATAAACCAATCAGATCTCTCGTAATTCCTCATAACGTAGCTCTAGTTCAACGTAAATTACACTCAAATAAACCAATCAAATCTCTTATAATTCCTCATAACGTAGCTGTAGTTCAATGTAAAATACACTAAAATAAACCAATCAAATCTCTCCTAAGATTCTCCATTCTGCGTCATTATAGAAATGGGAAGTTTTATTTTCATATTTTTATTAATTAAAAGAAAACTAATCAAAAATTCGAAAATCTGACTTCGATGTGCACAATGACCCTTCGGAGGGCACCTTTGTGTTAAATCACGGGACTGTCCGGGCTACCGTTTTTAAGAACAGTGAAATATACATATATATATACAAATATTGCTCACTTAATAGTATAAGATAAATGATGAATATATTAATCTACATATATTTAATTAAGCAAGCAACTTACTAAGGTGCTTCTATATATATATATATATATATATCCTAAATGCATTAGATATGCAAATACTTACATATATCTTCCAAGAATATTTTCATATCTTTCAGCGAAATATATTAAATCATAAACAGGCTATAAATCAAAGCGTTCAATAAACCGATTTTATTTCACCGTTTATTTCATACGAGTACACCATCGCCATGGAATCCCTGAGCAATGGCGATTTTAGTTAATGACTTTTGTGTGTATGTGTTAAAAATATCTCATTTATTAAAAAAAATTTTGAAAGCTTGCAAATTTTAATTGTAAACAATATATTAGTGACATAAATAAGAAAAACTGTTCTTATAAATATATTTCAATAGTAATATATCGCTATTCTATACATTATATGAATCAGAATCAGATATATTTGTTCCGAATATGGACCACAAGTAATTTTAAAATGTACTGAAACAATCTTTATGACGTTTAGTAATGTTTTCAGAAAATTTTCAGACAAAACGGGAAGAGCCAAATTTAGCTATTACTCACGATGACACAGAGAAAAAAGAAAAAAAAAATTGTTTTGGTAGAAAGAGAAAAATAAAAACAAAAATGAAAGTTCTGTAGCCGTCTGACTGTATGCGTGTGACTAATGTTTTGTAGCAGCTCTAGCTCAAGAATTAGTCCACACTGTTTCATATAAATTTATATTTATTTGCATTTTAACATAATTAATGCCTGTCAACTTTAGGGGCAAATTTAGTTCACTATTTATGTTAGCCGTAGATGGCGCAATTATATAGAAAGATTCAGAAGAAAATTTTGTGATGACCATATCATACTAATCTGTTTACTTATAGATGAGGGAAAGTTTTTACTAGGTTCATATTCGTTTCATAAGTCACTTAAAAAAAAAAAAAAAAAAAAATAGAAGCGTTTATATTTTAATTTTAAGCGTAAAATAAAGCTAGTATTTACGGCCATCACAAGACTTTCTTCTATGTTTTCCTATACAGATTCACGCGGTAGAAATTATTTATTAAAATTATTATTTATTAAAATTACTTTCCAAGATAAATGCACGCCAAGCTCGTAATTGGAAGATTTCGGGTTCGATACTCGAGTTTGCCAAAGACCGTCGTGTACACTAATGGTGGCTGGTGCACGTAATATCCATCGTGGCCGCAATGTCCTCTATGTTCTCATCCAAATTAAACCTCTAGAGGTCACCGAAACAGGGGAGCCATCCCCTCCGTGGAAGATCAAAATTGTGATTGTGTGTCTCTGGACCATCCTTAGAGGTGCGTCCCAGACCGTCGACAATTACCCAATACGCAGTACTAGTGCAACGTTAAACCCAACCAACCAATCAACAACTAACCATCCAAAGAGGAATGCAGACGATTTTTCTCTCATATGAGCATAACACTCAATATTCAAAGAATGCCAGTTTTGTGCCGACATCTGAGAACATGCTCTTCTTTTTTTCCGTAAAAAATAAAAATATTCCATAACTTTATTTTAAATTGTCACATATCTCTGGCTTAATCATTCGTTTTAAGTGTACAAACGAGCTCTTTTGAAAGATACCCATATTGATAATTTACACTCCCGGAAAGAAGGAGGGGGGAAGCGATGCTTCTACATTAGAGTGACCATATTTTTTTTTTTTACTTTCTCTTACCCATAAGGTAGAGAAAGTATTGTTTTTGGGTCAAATTTTCGAAATTGAGATTTTGTTATATTTACATATTCTGAGGTCCCCTGAATACGAAAATCATGTTTTTAGCAAATGGTCTGTGTGTCTGTCTGTGAGTGTGTCTGTGTGTGCGCCTGTCTGTGTGTGTGTGTGCCTGTCTGTTATCAGCATATCTCAAAAACAAATTATGGCAGAAAGTTCAAACTTGGTATTCTAAATGTGTATCATATACGGATGCTACACAAAGCTTTTCGTTGAGATGAAGCAAATGACTCGTGTACAGGGACTCTCAAAAGTATTCAAATACATTACGTCTATGGGGGAAATTACAGGTAAGTAGAGTATAACATCTATAGACTGCACTAAACCAAATGAAACGAATATATAAATTTTGTAATAGAGATAGTCAACTGGGAAATTTTTTTTGTGTATGTAGGAACATCGCCTCCTCCCCCCCCCCTCTGGGAGGAAGTCCCCCTCGAGGGGAGTAAATTTTCATGATAGGTATTTTTCAAAAGAGCTCGCCAATACCGTTAAAACGAATGGTTGAACTATCGATCTGCGATAATTTAAAACAAAGTTATCGATTTTTTTTACTTTTAATGAATAAAAACTTAGATTTTTTTTTTTTTTTTTTAAATACTGAGAATAAAATGGACTTTTTTTGGTTATTTAGTATTATACTACTTCTCTAATATGGAAATCGTCTGCATTATCATAAAAGATAATTTTTTTAATAATAATTATAATAAATTATTTTTTAAAAAGAGAATTATTTTTTAATAACCGAATTAAATTCTATATAAATGTAGGTGCATTAATGAAACGGGGAGTTGAGGGGGGGGGGGGGGGCGGTGCCCTCCTCACACGGAACTAATTATCATATAAAACTCTTCCGAAGCCTAATTTGAATTGTTTTACATATTTTTACATAACATCATTATCTTACCTCTTAATCTCCAACCTACATTTATAGTATTAAATTTCAGGGTAAGAGAAAGTCGTGTGAGTGACACACCATATTTTTTTCATTAAATTTGGGGACAAATATGGCGGTATCCTCGAATTTTGAGGTCAAAAAACAAATGAATAATTAAATCACTTTAAATTGTAAAATTTTAGTAATTTTTATGTAGAAAGCACATAAAAGAATTTATTTCAGCTTATTTATTATACATATAATAAATTATTATAATAAAAGATTAATAAAATTATAACCGCCGTCCCCAAATGTGTTGTAATTTTTTGGGGACGAAGGTAGTTTTCGGGGACTGCCCTCGAGATTCAAGGGCGTATGGTCAGCCTATCCTACATGCACACAATTTCTTTTTTATTTTCTTCTATATTCAATAGGAGAAAGTATTGGATTCGTAAAAATTTTCGACCTCGAGTTTTTGATGGATTTACACGTTTTGAGAGCTGTAGAACACGATTTGACTATTTTTTAGAAAATGTCTGTCTGTCTGTCTGTCTCTGTGTGTGTGCGTGTGATAAAATTTTGTCGCAACTATATCTCAGGAACTACTGCACAGAATTTCATACAAATTGGTATGTAGTTGCACCTTGACATAAATTAGTGCCTATCAACTTTTGGTAAAAATTGCTTTACAGGTTGCGCTGCCATCCCGCTTTTTCTAAATTTTTAACATGGTGATATAGGACAAAGTTTTGTATAAATGTGCATAAAGAGAATTATTTTTTAGTAATCATTATGAAATTTACAAGAATTATTTATAATAGAGATAGTCAACTGGGAAATTTTTTTTTTGTGTGTAGGAACCTCGCCAACCTCCCCCCCCCTGGGGGGGAAGTCCCCCCTCGAGGGGAGTAAATTTTCAAGATGGGTATCTTTCGAAAGGTCTCGTCTGTACCTTTAAAAAGAATGGTTGAACTATAAATCTGTGATAATTTAAAACAAAGTAATCGATTTTTTTTTTTACTTTTAACGAAAAAAAAGTTTGAAAAAAAAAATCGTTTTTTTTTTTTTTTTTTTTTTTTTTTGAATATTGTTACTGAGTGAATTTGTATAGGAAAATATAGAAGAAAGCCTTGTGGTGGCCACAACATACTAGTTTTTTTTTTCCTCTCGTTTACTACTACTATTATAAATAATTGTTATTAATTTCACAATCATTTGTTAAAAATAAATAAATGTCATTATGTACATTTATACGAGATTTTGTCATATATAGCAATATTAAAATTATGAAAAAAAAAAAAAAAATGGAATGTTAGGGCCACAGATGGAAAATGGAATGATAGAATATGGAGCGATTGATCTCCAAGTATAATTAGCACGAGTTATGTCAAAGTCCAGCTAAATACTAAATGTGGTAAAAAATTCCGTTCATTGGTTCGTAAGATACAATGTCTACAAAATTTGTGACACACACACACAGAGATAGACGCACACTGTGCGTGTCTATCTGTATGTGTGTGACACACATACAAACAGACGGATAGACATTTTCTAAAAATGGCCAAATCGTGTTCAGAACATCTAAAAACGTGTAAATGCAATGAAAACCAGAGGTCGAAAATTTTCGAAACTCCAATACTCTCTTCTTACATGTATAGAGAAGAAAGTAGTAAAAGAAATAATATATAAATAAATATGTAAGTAAATAAGTAAAGTATTTGTTATTATATTTAGTGATATATTTATTAAATATTATGTAAATTAAGCTACTTTTGAATAATTCTCTGCTTAATATAATTACAATTCCACGAATCAATATTTTTTGTTTATTGAATGAAATTTTTAGAAATATTTGTAAATTGATTATTCATATGTTTTTTAATGATATAATTTTCCATCTTTAGGCCTTGAAGCTAAATTAGCTCTTCAACTTATATGTAATACATTATTTAATTTTCACTGAATCATATCTCCTTATCTCAAAAGTAATAACTATAGTTTTTTGAATGGAAATAGCTTATTCGAAGTCATAAAATTAAAAAATATATTAATTTACCACGATAATTTATTAAAATATTTATAGCGTATGAGGATTTTTTTTAAAAAATGCGATCGATTTATTACTAGAAAATTAATTTATATCGAAAAAAATGCCTTTAATGATCTTCATCTATCTAGAACAAATGTCAAAACAAATTAATTAGCGTTTATTAATTATTGTAAGAAGTTAATTAAGGAGTTAAAAAGTAATTAATGTCATATTTCCAAAATCATCTATTTTTATTATCATAAAAATATGGTGGATTGATCAATTATCATTTGTTTTTACCAAATGGAAGTGTTTATATCTAAAAATGAATGGTTATTAATTTTTTTAACGACACAATTTTCTTCCCTCAAATTGGTGTTGAAATGTTAGAACTTTTAAAAAAATATTTTCCTCCCAGAAATGTTTATTATTATTATAGTTTAACAGAAAGGAATTTATTATTATTATTATTATTATTATATCAGAAATATATATATATATATATATATATAAGTTTCTTCCTTTCTGAGTTGTCAACTATATTTAAAATTCTAATTATACTATTTAATACAATGCAATCAATCGGTGAATTTCATTGTTGCTTCGTGGTTTCATTGTTATTCATCTGCTTCAAAATTTTGCTTTTTTAAATCCATATGGCTCCTGTTCTGGTCGTGGCAGGCTAGGTGAGTGTTGCCGGCATGAAACTAGTTTAACCCCACAGGCAAGTCACAAGTCTTGCCGCCTGCCTCCTTCCTTCCTATCTTGTGTTTCTTAGGTTATTTTATCATTAATTTTGATAAGTTTATGGTTTTAAGTTAAGATTTGTTGTGTTACTTTATTGATTCGTTTGTTTTGCAGGCTGTTAATTAATTGATCTGGTTTCTTTACATTAGTGTATTTCACCCACTGATATATATATATATTTTAAATCTTATTGGTCATTGGTGTTTTAGTGATCTTGTATCTGTTGCTTGACTTCTACTGTGCTTAATAGATCATGTTTATTATATATATATATATATATATATATATATATATAAATTGTTCGAAAGAACTACACGACTTCCATTACCCACTATTACACGTATTATATGCATTTTTTGGAGATAATGTGATCAGAAAACATAAAACTGACGTAATGAATTAGACATATAAAAATTTTTCGGTAAGAGAAACTTGATACACATGTAAACACATATGAAATAGATTTTACATGGCGAATTAAAAAATAAGAAAAAATAAAATAAAATTGGTAGCGTTATTTTTTGAAACACCTGTTTTCAAGATCTAAAACTGACCTACCTAAGCAGGATGATTTTATTGACCAGAAAACAATAATTACATACAAAAGGATATTTAAAAGGGAGTTAATATGATGAGTTTGAAAAGAATCCGTACAGTTGTTTACAAAGAAACGCACTTGCGAGACCTGAAATTGAACTATTTATACAGGACATCTATCAGTTTTCTTGAACTAACCAACTATCTCATTCAAAAAGAAATCTAATAGAGTGTTTATATAGCAACTTTGAAGAAAATCGTTAGAACCGTTTTTGAGATACGGACTTATGGTCCCAATTCTAGTTTCCGACGTCCCGGTTTTCCAATTTTCACCAGAATTAGGAAAATACCTCTGTATACCAGGGTATCTATTCTCTGATCCGACTGCCATGTCAAATCGAAAGTAGGAATGTGACGTCACGTTATCAAAATAACGACTGCCACAGTCGGAATTGAGGTATAGTCTGGTCGGAGAATAGATGCCCAGATCTGTCTTAAGTTCTGAAGTTTCGTAGTTCTATCTTTATTAGTTTCTGAGATATGCCAGCCAGAAGATTCCCCACATACACACACACACACAACCACTGACCAATTGTCAAAAACTACTTTTTTGGACTCGGGAGACCTTAAAACGCGTAAATCATGTGAAAACTCTATATCGAATTTTTGGACCGAATACAATACTCCTACAATTCTTCTAAATGCACAGTTGTAGGGTAATGGACGTAATCTATATATTAATAGGCAAGCATAAAATTTGTAGTCCCTTTTTAGCATATTAATTATGGAAGTAGAGGGTTGAAAATGGTATCATTCGAAAGGTATGGTTAGCCGGAAGGGGCGAATACAAATATTATTTTCTTACGATGTCAAGAAGGTATTTAAAAATACATTTATTTTTTATGCATTTTCCCCCATTTCTCCCTTTTATACACGTATTCCTTTACATTAAAAAATACCGAAAAGTAGAAAGTTGTTAAATCTGGCAATTTCATAAAGCTCAAATAAAACCATAGACACAGTAATTTGTATAATGTAGCATCACTATACGCAAGCGAAGTGATGACGTCACTGTCTGTCCATGTAGCCATGAAAAAGATTTTCTATGTTAATTGTCCATTGGATTTTTTGTAAAAAATTATTAAAAAATAACGGACATTATCTGCCGATTTTAATTCCGATATTTGGGTATAGTTATATATAAGTTACTGTCTACATGTGTTTGATTGAGTTATTTTTTCTGTAAAATTGATAAAATTTTAATTTAAAATCACAAAACTCCAGAAAAAAAAAATGGCAGACTTCCAGTTTCGAATGTAAACATAAACATTTCATTTCAAAGGGTGATATTTAAACAATAAATATTGAACTAATATAAAAGTGCCTTTATTGCTAGCTTTTGTGGGTAGAAGAAGCAAGTAGAAGATACATAAAAACTTTGGATTTTCGGTTTTCGATAAAGTTACACGTTTTGAAATTTCCCGAACTCAATTCGACCATTTTTGAAAAATATCTTTTTTTTTTTTTTTTTTTGTTCAAATACTGTACTTTATGAACCCATCGAATTAATTTAACAGAATTTGGTACTTGGTTAGGCCTTGGTTTGACATGGTACCTATTAGCTTCTGGGCTATATCACACAACAAGGGGCGTTTTCACTTTGCGATTTTCTCTCATTTCAGGAAAGGCTAACATCTACAGAGAGAAATAATTATATTAAGTAAAACTCTGCTGATTCTGTTAGAGTGAATATCGGCAAACAATTGCCGCAGCTGTGTTGCAATTGCATTCCGATTAGGACAAGGCAATAACTTTGTTTTGCCTCGCTTTGCAAAAAAAAAAAAAAAAAAAAAAAAAAAAATGGTCGAGTTTCGACCACTGGGCGATACTAGTATAATTAAATTTTTCGTTAAAGACATGTCATTGGCTCTTTTGTAAGTTGGCGTATTTCCTCGAAATAAGTGTTGCCAGCTTGGCTTCTCTTCTGTTTTGGTGATGATTGTCGGATATTGTTAAAACTAACGAAAATTTGTTTTGAGAAAGTAAGTTACTATTGTTGTATATAAGTACCCATTAAGTATATATTTGTAAGAATAAACTTGCTATTTGTACCTTTTTTGTTTTGGCGTATATTTTTATCTCAAGTCGTTGTCAGTTTAGATTTCTTTCTTTCGTGGTGATAATTTGCAGATTAAGAGATATAAAAACAAATACTGCGTATGAGCCCAATTTAAAAACAATCTAAAATAAGTTTAAGAACAGACATTCGACATATAATTCTGTGTGAGGGAAAGTTACTGCTTGCCTCTATTCCCTGTTTAAATATTGTACCTATATTTATGAAGAATTCTAGAACTCCATTAAATTTTAAAGTTTATTTTATTTTATTTATTTATTTATTTATTTTTTTTTTAATTCACGTACAGTCGGTAACAAAACTGTCCGAACACTAGCGAAAATTCCTATATAAAAAAAGTATGCTTAATACAGTTTTGCTAAATAAATCCTTGTCGAATCCTTTTCTTAGACTGACTAAGAACAGGATTCGACAAGGATTTATATAACAAAACAATATTAAGTGTACTTTTTTACTTTCTCTTACCCATAAGGTAGATAAAGTATTGTTTTTGGGTCAAATTTTCGAGCGCGAGATTTTGTTATATTTACACGTTTTGAGGTCACCTGAATGCGAAAATCATGTTTTCAGCAAATGGTCTTTTCTAAATAACTTTAAATGAACTTTTGAATTTAATGACAGATTTGAATTCTATATAAATGTAGGCACGATAATGAAACGGATCTTTAAAGAAGACGGTAGCCCCCTCACACAGAACTAATTATCATATAAAACTCTTCAGAAGCCTAATATGAATTGTTTAACATATGTTTACATAACAGTACTCGTTATCTTACCTATTAATCTGCAACCTGTATTTATAGTATTAAATTTCAGGGAAAGAGAAAGTCGTGTGAGTGACACACCAGATTATTTTATATAGGAATATTTGATAGTGTTCGGACACTTTTGTTATCGACTGTACCTCAAAGTGTGACAAAAACCATAGCTAAAAATTAAACAATGAACGATACTACCATTAAACTATACCATTAAAACAACTATTAAACTATATCTACCATACTGAACTACTATATATACCATATTCTACAAATACACTCTTCCATGCATGTGTGTTAGTTTCATTTTGCTCGGCGCAGCCTATGAATGTTAAAATCTACCTACCAGAAATTTCACCTATTAAGGTAACGTATTTGAATTCTCTTGGATGTCCCTGTACATGAACCATTTTTGGAATTTCCACGAAAAGTTTAGTGTAGAATCCATGTATGATATAGGTTTAGAACATCCTTCTTTCACTATTTTATTTATTTCTCCAAATCAATATATATATATATATATATATATATATGTATTTTTTTTCTTTACTTCTATAAATTGTTTAGCAATGGCGATAGTTTAGAGCGTTACTTTTCCTCAAACTTCGGCTTTTAGAACCAAGAAGATATTTATATATAAATTAAAATGATTTTTAATAATTAAAATGTTCATATGATTTATATGAATAATTTAATATTTTTGAGTGTAGTTTAGTTGATTTAAATAGATTTAATGTCACACTATTGCTGCACAGTGTGTAATTGGCGACGGTCTGGCATTCCTCTCTAGGAGTGATCCGGAAACATGCCATCATAATTTTGGTCTTCAATGGAAGGGACGGTTTTCTTGCTTCGGTACTCTTCAGTGGTATTAATTTCGGAACATGGAGCACATTGCAGCTGCGACTGATTTTACGTGCACCTGCCACTGTTATTGCACACGACGGCTAGAGTATCGAACTCGCAATCTTCCAATTACGAGCTCGACACTCTATCGTCGAGGCCATTGCGTTTCCTTAATATTTTGAGGGATTCAAGTTAAAGAAAAAATAAATTTTCTAATATTAAGATATGGTTTTCTTGCATATTTTAGACATATTTTCTAAGACTTAAGAACAATACAATTTAGAAATTTTAGAACACATTGATAACAAAACTGATTTCCAGACAAAATCCTTAGCATTTCTTCCTTCTTTTTTTTTCTTTTTTTATCTGATTTGAAAAATGTTTAAGATTACAAATACTGCAGCGTTATATATATATGTATATATATTGAAAAAAAAAAAAAGTAACAACATGTTTTATCTCAAAAATTCTCTATTGGTTTTAGATTGCTATTTAACATAAAAAAAAAAAGGTAAAATGTATGTTCTAAAACGGAATATTTTTCTGATATTTATCGTCTGCTGCGAACAAATTTGTGGCAGTTTGAAACGCTAGATTAGATCTCTACTGTAAAACCATTAGTTAGAATGTCTAACGGCGTCAGGTGGTTAAATCGATTTATTTATGAGCACTCAAGATCGATTATTTAAAAATCGAATTAGAATCCACTGTTATTTACAAGACCTATTTAAATCTGTCAGGTGTTTGATTTGACCTACTTTCAAATTTACCTTTATAGTTTAGTTTTAAATTTCTGTCAAATTTTGTGACGTGTATGCTTTGAACAAGTACATAATAATTGAAATCTCAAAATTGTATCATTACATGTTAGTGTAAAAGTACAGATATTCAAAATAAAAGTTACAATGAAAAAAAATTTTTTAAATGTTATATAAACCTGTTTATGTGTATATATATACATATAAAATAATAATGAAATAAATAATAAAAATAAAATAAATAAAATAATTGTCTATGAAAGATTTTAAGTTAGTTCCAAATTGTTGTGGCTGGTGCACGTAAAATCTGTCGTGACCGCAATGTCCTCCATGTTCCCATAAAAAATTATACCTCTGGGGGTCACCGAAGCGGGAGAGCCATACCTTCAGTGGAGGATCAAAATTGCGATGGCATGTCTCCGGACCACCTCTAGGGGTGTGTCCCAGACCGTCGCTAATTGCCCATCTGCGCAGCAGTACTGCGACGTAAAACCCAACTAACCAACCATCCAAATTTTTGAGTTCAGTTGAGTTGGTTTTTACATCGCTTTTATGCTACACTATGGATGATTGGCGATGGTCTGGGACTACTTCTTCTAATGCTTCGGAGACATGCCATCGCCATATTGGTCCTCCACGGAAGGGAATTATTTCTAAAGAAATATTTTACTTAAAAAACATAAAACATATACACTGAGAAAAAATATACCGCTTTCATCTATAGCGTATTTGAGATTTTGGAGTTATTATTCAATTTAAGATATTTTAAGCATATATTCTGTTATACTACTTCAGTCAAATCAGCAACTGCTTAATGCAGGTTGTGAATAAAGTGGAATTTATTGTGAAATCATGTCCCATACCTCCTAGATAGGAGAAAGATTTGACAATCCTGTAGGTCAGTACAACATGTCAACTCTCAGTAGTGACATAACGATAAAAATACAACGTTCTTTTATTAAAAATATTTCCTTGTTGCTCATAAATGGCAGCACAGCAGGTTCACTTACTTATCTAACATAAGAAATTTGCTTTCTAGGTGGTTCGGTGTTGGTGTCCCGGTTAAAGCCAACTATCTACACTAGAAACAAGGGCCTAAGGGAATATACCCTCCGACTGGGTCTTTCTTAGGAGTTCTAGCTCGTATTTATGCGAGTTTCCTAGGTGGTTCGGATAACCACGGTAATGCTTCCTACTGTCATGGTAAATCGCAGCCAGACTAAAACATTGTGTCCAAGCAATACCTCCTATAAGAATGCCTCCAAACTGAGCTTTACGTCACAGAATATTGGCCGATTACATCCAGTCCACAGCATGCTATAGATATTATAGAAAGTGTTGATTGTATGTAATCGTCCTATCTTCCGTGATGTAAAACTCAGCTCTAAGGCATTATTATAGGAGGTGTTGATCCATGCTGCAAGCAGCTTGACTCTTAGCGTCCTTCACGCCAACATAGTCTGACATCGGCATTAAGACGGTGTGGTTAAGATAATTGTCTACTCGAGACACCTAACCTGGGTGGTATGCCATTTCTGGGGGTATTTCTAAGGGGGATCTTAGCCCGCATTCACCCTAATTTCGGGAAAAATCGTTCAAAACAGCAAACGGTTAGGCCAATGAGAGTAGCCTGAGCTTAGCCCAACACCTTCATCAAAGCAGAAACAGTTGCCATCTGTTGTGCTCTCAAGTGACAGTCGTTTCTGTCTTGTTTAATTATTATTTAGTGATAATGAAATTTGCAGAAGAATGAGAACTTTGCATAAAAATTCACATAACGGACAACAATCTTACTAAACGTTTGTTACCACATATGCTGGTGTGTGAGTTGCTGCTTTTACACTCTATTCCTGCCTATATTTATCGCCCAGAAAGCAACCATGTTAAATTATTTCGATCATGTAGCGTTTTGGTGATTTATGTTGCGCGGAATAGTGGTTCTTAGCCAGAGACTATTACTTTAATTATACCAAAAAATGTTTTGGTGTATGTACACAACTATCTTACATTTAACACGTTCACACCGGCGCATTTTGTTTACATAGTCTTCTCAAAAGTATCTGAGCACTAGCCAGTAATTCCGATATCAAAACAGAACACTTAAAACTGTTTTGTTCAATAAATCCTTGTCGAATCATGTTCTTAGACTGACTAACGGCCGTATTCACCATTAACTTTAACTCTCGGTTCAACGAAAACACTTGAAAAGCGTCTAAAGGCAGGGTGCAGCTTTCTAAAAAAAAATTACCGCCTACTTCTACCATCTAGCGACGAAGATTTCATATAATTTTTGATTGGTTATTTTCTGCTGAAAAATTTGAAAGTAACAATGCCGCTAGATGGCATAAGCAACGCACCAAATTGTGTTGAAAAGTTGTACCCAGACTTTATGCGCTTTTCAAGTTTTCGTGTTCAACCGGGAGTTGAAGTTATTGGTGAATACAGCCGTAAGAACATGGCTCGACAAGGATTTATTTAACAAAGTAGTATTAAGTGTAGTTCTTTTGGACAGGGATTATTGCTAATGCTCGGATACGTTTGCTGCCGACTGTAGCTGTGATCCACCGGTGGTTCACGCCGGCGTGAACGTGTTAAATACATACAAAGTTTGATTATAAACAGAATTAATTTTTACCAGGAAAAGTCATATTACCATAGGATTTTGGAGATAAGATATCGATAGTGTACACTTTCGAAACAGTAGAGTTATTATAGGGAGAAGGAGCAGGCATTTAAAACTTTTAATACAGAACTAGAGTGCTAAGTTTATAGGTGTGGTGAACCAATTACACATGCTTTCAAAGCTGTAAAATTGTTATGAGGAAATTGCTTACAAGTATTTTAAAATTTTAAATTAGAGCTAGGGAGATAGAAAGACTGTTTTACTTGGATTTTAGGGATGAGGCATCGATTGCGTATATTTTCGAAACTGTAAAATTGTTAGAGGTAGATTGGGCGGTATTTTAAAATTGTAAAATAGTGCTAGAAACTACGAAAAATGTAGTTCTAGGTTTTTAGGGGTGAAGAATTAATTATACACACTCTCGAAGCTGTAAAAAGTTTTAAGAGAAAGATAGAGGGCAGGTATTTAAAAAATTAAATAGAGCTAGAATAACAACAGTAACAACATAATGAACTGGATATTTGCGCGGTTAACTAACAGGCTTGTTGTAAGTGTCCGAATTACGAGAAAGACACTGCAGACGTCAACGTACGGGAGTTTGCTACGGTCAATAATTTCAGAGGTCGCGAACCAGCTGGTCGCCAGATGCGCCATGTATATTCGGCAATGGCGGCTAGTATGGACATTTTGATTATACTCACCCTATAGTTCTGTGCAAAATGAGTAACTCGTAAGACCCTACGCTTACTAAAATTTAGAAAAAAAAAAATAAATATTAGATAAATTTAAGTGGAAAAATGGCAAAAATGACTCAAATGAAAAAAAAAAATATATATAAAAGGAATTACATGAAGCTTTAAAAATATAATCGATTATTTTTTACTTTTCATTGATTTCTTTATTTTCATTTATTGCACATGCGCGAGCTTATTACGAATTTGCAAGACACAAGTTTTAGAGTACCTTCTAACGATTCTATCATCAACTATGCTTAGATAAACCTAAAGTGCGAAATTCGAAACGTCAGTAGCTTAAATTTTATGGAATATAACCCATACAACTCTCCTCAACATTTTCTCTCAAGTATGTGTTTGCCTTGACGCAGTGATGTCAGATGGTCGAAAATTATTTCCGCAAACAGGTCTTCAAATTTCCCCAAATCAAGGGTTTTTTTCGAAAAAATCCCCAACTTGATTTCTACTAAAAAGGAAAAATAAAAATTTTTTCAAAAAAAAAAAAAAAATATATATATATATATATACTAGCAGACCCGGCCACGCGTTGCTGTGACTAAGTTATACGTTGAATTATACGGCTGTAAACTATTTAGTACAGTCAAATTATTATTTACGAACAAAGACGAAAACGTTGTAGCCGATGTAAAAACCCACAGGGTTGAGATTTGAAACTTAGGTCAAAATTTGGAAGCGATTGATAAAAATTTTCGTAGTGTTGATATTAAGCACAAATTAATTTTATTGTAGGGTCCTATAAATTTTAATGGAGAAGTGATATATATTATTTCTAATGCTACTTTGGATAAAATTGCTAAAATGACTAATATATAAATTAAATTCTATTAAAATTCTATTAAAATAAAAGTATAAAAGAAACAGACGATTTTAAAATCAATTTTTATGGAGGAGTGAAATATAATATATGCTATAATGGATAATTTTACTATAAAATGACGTCATCATTTTAAATATTTTAAAGAGGGCAACAGCTGTAGTTATAAAAAGGAAAACAATAAGGCTAAACCAGAAAAATAAGTAAATTTGATAAATATTTTAAAACTTTAAAATTGGAAATCTTATGAAATATTGGACATTTAAAGTAAATACATGTATCATTTTAAATACAAAAAGATTTTGGAAAAGTTTAGTGTATTTTAACGAAGTGATGAGAAGTTTTTGAGTATGTTAAAATTTTAATAGTAAATTCAAGTTAATAAAGATGGGAAACATTGAGGATTAAGATAAGAATGATTATAAGATAAAAAAAAAAAAAAAAAAAATATATACCATGCTTTTAATTTTTAATATACTAATAATATACTAATTAAAAGGAAAATGATAAATATTCTATCATAGTTTGAAGTCAAATTTGTTTTCAAATGTCTAAATAAAATATCTGATGTAAGATACTAATATTTTGCAGCGGAATAGATTTCATTTCTGTCATCCTTGGCGAAAAAAAAAGAATATCGCAAATTATCTGGCGAAAATATTTAATTCCTTTCAAAAATCATGGTTATTTTAACAACTTATATTAAAAGAGTAATGAATAATATGAAACAATATTTCGTACAATACATATTACATGTCATACATACGTACAATGAATAATACATATTACATTTCGTACAATGCATACATCTGGCATGTATATTTTCGTGTTACGCTTTTGATCGCCAAATAATAATAACAATAATAATAAAAGCCAAGGGCGACAGAGTTTTGAAATTTAAAATTAAAATTTTGTCAATTTGACAGAAAAATAATTCAATCTAACACCCGCGATAACTAATACATATCTATACCCAAATATAAGGATTAAAATCGGGAAATAAATTTCCTCGATTTTTAATAATTTCTTACAAAAAATCCAGTGGGCAATTAACATAGGAAATCTTTTTCTTGGCTGCACAGACGGTTAGTGAGTCACACTTCGCTTGCGTATAGAACTCATAGATATAGTATATAGCACATATGCATATATAGAATAGAGTGATCATTGGGGAGAAAAAAATTATTCCTTTTCATTTGGGAAAAGACGACGTTTTTACCAAAATATGGCCGTCTTTCCCCGAGTGAATACACACGGGAATACATACTAATATTTTAGCAAATAAAATTTATGAATAATTTATTTGCTAAAGGGGGATGGAAGACTCCAGATACAGTTTCAAATTCATATTTCTTTCTTTCTTTTTTTTTTTTTTTCAATACCACTTAATGGCTGTTTCCAAAACTTTTTTTTTTTTTTTTTTTTTTCGGCATCAAAAATCTTTGTACGATAACATGGGGATGAGAGATCTATATATATTACTATATCTATGATAGAACTACATTAGCACTTTATCAATGTGTATAAAATCTTTAAATTGATTATGACGTCAATTTTCGTGAGATGCATAATTTAACTTTTTATAATTTTTTAACGTTCACGTTTGATTAAATGTATTTATTTTTATCTCAAAAGAAAATGAACTCGTATTTTTTTTTTTTTTTTTTTTTTTGGCAACAATTAAATTAATGGAACTCACAGATATTTTGGAGCAACTTTAATAAAGGTCTATAATTAACAAATAATTGCAATAAAACAATATTGTGACAATAAATTGAGATAAAAACTATCCTATCTCTCAAGTTGGACCAAACTGCACACAGTGTGCAAAATTTCATTGAAATTGGTTCCTTAGTTTAGGAGTTTACCCCGGACAAACATCGTGACACGTAATTTATATATATATACAGATATATATATATGTATATATATGAAGCAGATTTAAGCTCAGATTTTTCCCCAAATGAAGGCAATTTTTGAAAAAAATCCCCAAATAACAATAAAGCTATTGAAAATCCCTGGTCGTAGGGATAAATCATTACGTTGCCAACATTGACAGAAAGTTGAAGAACTCCCCAGATTTGTCCCCAAAAATTTTAGAATTCCCCAAAAAAAGTCCCCACAAACATTTGGTCCCCAAAATTGCTCTCAGAAGCCTCAAAAATCCCCAAAATGGGAACAAAATCCCCAATCTGGCACCACTGGCCTCAGCGCACTCAACATAACTTTCCATAACCTTGACGTTAAGAAAAACGTAAGCGTACATTTCTGAGCATGCGTGAGAACAAAAATTACGTAATAGAATCATTTAAAACTGCTAAATTTATGATCGGCTAAAAAATAACAAATATTTTAAGATAACGTTATAGTCAATTTGAAATGTTTATCTTCGATCTGATAGTCTCGGCAGTTGTGTTTCAATTACGATAACAGTTTCAGCTGTTGTAAGAGTTAAAATGTTTACAACATGTCTAGCTTTTATTTTTTATCCATTGAGAATTTTTTTTTTCTTTTGTATTACTACGATGTCCATTTAAGATACGATCACAGTGATCTGATAATGCAATATATTTTTCCCCCAAATATAAAATAAGACATTGTAATCGAACCGTTAAGATTAAAGTTCAAATTGTATTTACTTCCTTATTTACTTTTATTATTTTACTTTTATTCTTAACTTTTTAGACTAGTCGATATTAGTTTATCTTTGAAAATAAGTAGCAATTTGCAGCATTTAATTTATGTGAAAAGTTAATATTTTAACGATAAGCTATCAAAGAAAAAAGCGATATTAGAAAGAGACATTTTTGTTAATTTACTCTCTGAAATTAAATGAGTTAATTTACCAACCCATTTCTTCTATGGAAATGGGTTATTTTAACTTTTCAAACATATATTTTGTAAGGAAAGTGTTTTAGTCATGAACAAAATTCGATTATGAGAAATGTAGTGGATCCATACGTTTTAAGGTCACAAAAATTCTTCTCTCTCATTTTTTTTAAATTTACGGTGATGTACAGGGTGTTTCAGAAAAACCTCCCCAACTTTGAAATGACGTAACTGCGAAAAAGTGGAACACAGAAAAGTGAAACATGTGGTATTTTGGATGGACCGGTATGGAATTTGTTATACGTCGATTTGCAGAAATAGTTCCAAGATTGTCTAATAGATGGCGCCACAAGCACACGAAAGTTTAAATAATACTCAGAAATACAGAAAGTTCATTCGTCAGTCTGTTTCTCTGCTGACACGTGCAATAGAGTTGTGTCGAATTAGTTATTTTAGGAAATTAAAGAGCAACATGTAGTATTGCTTTCAGCAACTTGTTTTTATTTGTACTGGAATGCCACCGATTACACTGTTAAAAATTTCAGTTCAAACTTGATCCACTATATGGAGTAAAGTTAAAAGCAATACTGTAATATGCTTAACCTTACTTTTAAGTTTTCTACTTCTTGCGATTGAATTTAAATTGCACCAAAACTTGGAGCTACCATACATCACTCACAAGGGAAGTATGAAAGAGTAAAACTCGTATTATAAAAACAAACCAAGCTTAAATTGAAGAGCGTGGTCTAAAACATAGGTTAAAATGCAAATTTTGTGCAGCAACGCACCGGTGGTCCAAGGTAAGGCCCTAGAAAATTTATCCCCTTTTATCAAAATCAACGAAACACACACACGCAGAAGTAGAGGGCAAGAAAGCGTGGCAAAGTGCCAGATGTTTGACTTGAGACATGAGGGTTTTCCGGTCATTTTTTTTTTTTTTTTTTTTTTTTTTTTTAAACATGATACCAATATTTGGTTCAACGTAAAACACCAAATCATTTAAGTAAAAAGTTAAACCATCTGCTGGTTGCAGTACCAAGTTTTGGTTCTAACTAACATTAAATGTTTAGCAGTGTAGGTCGAAGCTTTCAATAAAAAATTAATGTTAAAAAATGTCCAGATCAGAAATCAATTAGAAATTTATTCATACAGGAAGTTCTAGACTTGTCTGTCGAACACACAAATTGTTTCACCTTTTTGTTTTCTACTGGTTTGCAATTATCTTATTTCAAAATGGAGAATCTTTTCTGAAACAATTTGTATGTATGTGTTTGATTTAACGCGATAACATTTAAACGCTTCGATCGAATGAGCTGAAAGTTGGTAGGTATGCTATAAGTCATTGTCGTACGAACTGTACAGATTTAGATGAGTCTAGAACTTATAGTTTTTTATAGGGACACAACGAAAAATATTTTATCAATATGGTCTATGGGCTCAAATTACCCTGCGATGAAAAAAAAAAAAAAAAAAAAAAAAATCGAGCCCTGACACCATTTTTGCTGATTCTTATGTAAAATGATCTCCTGAATCTGAATATGACCCCCATTTAACCCAATCACCCACCGTTTTCTCGGCAACCACTCCTCCCAATTTTTATCACTTTTCGGAAATTTTATGGCTACGAATTTAATTTACAGAATGGAAAAGAATTATGTTAACACCTAAAAAAAAAAAAAAAAAAAAAAAAAAAAAATACAATGTTTAATAAATAACATTAATAATAGATTTAAAAAATATAAGAAATGTAATAAATAATTTCAATGGCAAATCCCTCCCCCCCAAAATTTTTCCTTGCCGCCAATGTCCATGTTTTAGAATTGTCCAACTCTGTAGCCCCTGAGAAGATATTTAACAGTTAAATAATCCTCCTCCCACCTAAAAATCAAATTTATAGCCGTAAAGTCACCGAAGAGTGATAAAATAGATTGCCGTACCTAAAAAACGGTGGGTGATAGGGCAAAATGGGCATCATATTCGAAATCAGGAGGCCATTTTACATAAGAATTTGCAAAAATGGTGTTGGGGCCGATTTCTATGCAGAGTAGTTTTATTTTTAGTGCGATAATGCTTCATTCGGTTAAGCTGAAAATTTGTATTTATGGTATAGGACAGAGTTGCACAAACTTTGTCGATTTTGATGAACCGAGTGTTTATAGATTTTTACAGGAACAAAACAAAATATTCTTTTGAATTATGGCTTATGCTCTCAAACGTTTCAAAGTTCCCTTTTGTAATGTCATATTATTAAAAACATAAGAAATAATCTGGTGTGTCACTCACACGACTTTCTCTTACCCTGAAATTTAATACTATAAATACAGGTTGCAGATTAATAGGTAAGATAACGAGTACTGTTATGTAAACCTGTGTTAAACAATTCAAATTAAACTTCGGAAGAGTTTTATATGATAATTAGTTCTGTGTGAGGGGGGCTACCGCCCCCCTCAACCTCCCGTTTCATTATTGTACCAACATTTATATAGAATTTAATTTGGCTATTAAAAAATAATTCTGTTTTTAAGAAAAAAATTTATTAAAATTATTATCTTAAAAAGTTATCTTTTATGATTATGCAGACGATTTCCATATTAGAGAAGTAGTATAACACTAAATATCCAAAAAATGTCCATTTTATTCTCAATATATATAAAAAAAAAAAAAAAAAAGAAGAAAATACAACTTATTTTCTAAGTTTTTTTTTTTTTTTTTTTTTTTGTTAAAAGTAAAAAAAAAATCGATAACTTTGTTTTAAATTATCGCAGATCGATGGTTCAACCATTCGTTTTAAAGGTATTGGTGAGCTCTGTTGAAAGATACCCATCATGAAAATTTACTCCCCTCGAGGGAGGACTTCCCCCCCAGGAGGGGGGGGAGGCGAGGCTCCTACATACATAATCTTTTTTCCCTGTTGACTATCTCTATTACAAAAAATATATATTCGTTTCATTTGGTTTAGTGCAGTCTATAGATGTTAAACTCTACTTACCTGCAATTTCTCCCATAGACGTAATGTATTTGGATACTTTTGAGTGTCCCTGTACACGAACCATTTGCTTGATCTTAACGAAAAGTTTAGTGTAGCATCCTTATATGATACACATTTAGAATACCAAGTTTGAACTTTCTGCCATAATTTGTTTTTGAAATATGCTGATAACAGACAGACACACACACAGACACACACATACAGACACACAGACCATTTGCTAAAAACATGATTTTCGTAATCAGGGGACCTCAGAACATGTAAATGTAACAAAAACTCTCGTTCTAGAATTTGACCCAAAAGCAATACTTTATCTACCTTACGGGTAAGAAAAAGTAAAAACAGATAAATATTTGATACTGCCAGCTCACCATTTATAATTCTTTTACAGGGACGAACAAAAGAATTTGGATACGTTACTATCCATCAGCTACATATAATTTAAGAAGAAAGATTAACCTTGCTACTGTGATTTTCCTTTTTATTTATTTCTTTTATATGATTCCTATGATTTTTCTCTACGTCTCTTTATTTAAATTTATTTAAATCATCGTTAATTACTAAATGTCTGGAAAATCGAGTAGAATTACTCCAAGTTTTTTTTTTTTTTTTTTTTTTTTTTCCCCTTTTACAACATATTTATTATCGGTTGCTCGTAGACAATATTGATTGTAGATCACATTTTAGAAATTGTGTATTTGCTATATTTACATCAGCGACGTCACATGAATAACTTTTTGAACTATCTCTGAACGGATGGCTAGTAACAGTACATTATCATGGAATATGTATTCATGTTATTGTTTGATTATGCAGATGAAAAACATCGGTATGGCGACATTTAAACATTCAGTCATATGAATGAGTTTTTTATGGTAACGAACTGTTTTTAACCACCTGTATGGAGACAACCCAAAATGTCATCCACGAGATGTCACTTATTTACATGTTTTTAAGTCTCTTGAATCCAGTTCTTAGGTGTGAGCATCGATGATAACAAAATTTTTTTAACCCTTTAACGTTCACTACTTAATTTATTTTAAAAATTACTAAACTAATTTAAAAAATGGCTTTTAGACACATTGCTGATCATAAATATTTAAAAAATAAAAAATTAGCATTGTTCCTTTTCGAGAAATTTTCGGTTTGAAACATCTGTAAGTAAACCTTATTAAATTCAAATAATATTTAATTTAATAAATAAATCACTTTATAAGTAAACATTATCGACCACAAAAACTCGTAAAAGTTGCATAGATCCCAACATTTCAATTTATTCCGGAGTATTTTAACCCTTTGCGGTGCAAGGTAATTCGGATTATTTAAATTACACTGCCTCCGGAATTTACGAACATAATTAAAATAGAAGAAATTTTAAATTTTCACGTTAAAAGAAGGGCCTTTTCTGCTATGTTATAAATGTAAATTTTTGCTAAAAAATTTCCGGGATGAGTTTTTGCACTTGAGAATTAAAATTAGGTGTTCCATCAGCGGGAACACTGCGACTGAAAGGGTTAAGGGATGTCAAAATTAAAACTGCAAATGTTATACTTTAGAACTTTGTTTAACTTTTTGTGATTGATTGTTTGATTGACATGGTTAAGGAATCCTGTATATAAGGCATGTACTATGACAAATTCTTATGCTTGAAATTCAGGTCAGGAAATTTCATTTACAGAAATGACACAGCTTGATGAAATTATGAGAAAAATGCTCTGACATTAATTATAACCGCAGGCATCTTCTGCTTTTCCAAATTTATTTAAAAATTCCATTTACAATTTTTCGTATATTTTTATTTATACATGGGCTAAGGAAGCTTAGTATACATAAAACTTATAAATCAGATATTCTTGACTGCAGTCTTATAAGGAGTCGCCGAGGTCTTATTTTTTACCAGCAATAACAACTATTCATTTTTATACATAGATATAGTAATAAGACATAGACTGATCACAAGGGGGGAAAAAATGACTCCGTATTACTCGGAGAAAAGTCCACAATATGGCCGTCTTTCTCCGAGTTGAATACACACAGATAACTTAGAAAATAAAATTTGTGAATAATTTATGTACTAAAGGTGAATGAAAAACTGCAGATAAAATTTCAAATTAATTTTTCTTTTTCTTTTTTTCTTTCTTTTCTTTTTTCCTTTTTCTTTTATATATTTATTAATTTAGTTAATATTTAAAGTTAAACTCTTTTTATTTAATAAAACTAACGTTCTTTACCTACGCCGCTGCTAACTATATTTAAAAGAATTTTGAAAATTCTATATTACTTACTAACATAAAATCTTAAAAAATATCAAACTTTAAAAAACGTATTTCATTAAAAATGAAACCAGTTTTTATTTCTTAATAACAACAAAGCAACTGATTATAAAAATTATATTTTTCATAATTTAGTCAAATATATTACTTTTAGGATAACTTACCCAATTTCTTTTCATAAATTTATTAGAAGAATTAAAAGACGCAATATTTCGACATTTTGAAAATTCATCAACATTCTATTCTATTGTATTACAATTGTTGAGTTTCGATTCGATGGTTTCAATACCACTATATGGCTGATGCAAAAAATCTTTTCGGCATCAAAAATTTTTGCATGACAACAATGGGATGATAGATCTATATAAATAAATATATCTATGGTTTTATACATTTAAATAAAAACAAAAACGTTTGCACGTTCATTAAAGGTAATAGATAAAAATTATTAACGACGAAAAAATAGTCAATTGAAAGAAATATTACAACCTTTCGTATCGTACTAAAAAATGTTCTTGTGTGTAACAAATTTTTTGAATGTCTCTGTATACGAACATTTTTTTTTTCTTTGAACGAAAAATTTCGTGAAGCATCCCTGTATGATACAAGTTTGGAATACCAACTTGGGACTTCCTGTTGGTATTTGATCATGCGTTATGCTGTTACCTGATTCACACACGGATACATAGATACAAACACACATACAAAATCATATACACATCAACAATTAAAAAACCCAATTTTCGAATTTGAGGGACCTCAAAACATCTAATGTATTAAAAAAAATAATATTAATTATATGTAGGTAATGTAAAATAATAAAATAAAATATGATTTTATTGTAACAGTCCCTAAAATTCTAGCAAGTAAATTTGAAATAGAGATATTTTGAGTTTCTTTCTATACAAAAGGGAATTAAGGAAAAAAAGTTAAGTAAAACAAAAACGCCCTGTTGGAGGAATTTCAATGTTGGCTCTAAAAGAAAAATCGAAAGTCATGATCGATCACACGTGATGAAAATCCAGGCTTCACGTAATGATAGGAAGAGCAGGAATTTTTTTTTTTTTTTTTATCTTAAGAAAATTTATATCTTACGCATTAGTCTTGACTCACTTTCATTTTCCAGTTTTTTTTTTTTTTTTTTTTTTTCTCTTCTTTGACTTTGTATCTCACGCATTTTTTAGACTTTGCGCCTTAGTTCTATCTTTCTTCCTCCTTTTTATTTTCAGTCACTTTCTTTTAATTTCCTTAGAATGCCATGTATTATTATTATTATTATTATTTATGAAAAGTTTTAATATAATAGAATTTTAAAATATGCAGTAGTCCAAAAAAAAAAAAAAAAAAAAAAAAAAAAAAACCAAACACAATAACATACATTGAATGATATAAACTAACAAGGATATGGAACATTTATAAATAGTTTCGCTTTTTTTTTTTTTTTTTTTTTTTTTACAAATTCGTATTTTTCCCAAATTCTTATGTACTTACTGTCATTCACTACGGTATGTTTGTGAATCTCAAGCTAATAAGCAATGCGTCTCCATTTTAAGGTAAATATAAGCTTTTTCATTTGTCTCTCCGTGGCTCAGGTGGTTAGAGCGCCATGTTAGTAACGTTGTGGTCGAGCGTTCGATGGTCCGGAGTGTTAATTTTTGCAGATAATTAGTAGAAAAGATGACAGTTAATAAAAGAAAGTTTTTCGTTGCCTACGCAGCATCCTAAGATTTTTTGAAGAGTTTTTTTTAAGAAGCCATTTTTACTTTCTTATATATACATAAGAAATAATTGGTTGTTTTTGGACGTATTTTCTACAGTAACTATTATCACTATTATTTTTTTATGAACAACTCGTGGCATTTTTTACATTTCTTAAAAAATAATAATATATTAGTATAATAATGTTAAACGGATGACTTTTGTAAAAATATGTTTTGCCTTAAAATTTTAAATTTGCGTTTATTTACAAATGAAATAATAATAATAATTAAAAAAAAACTGTTTTATGTTTGCTTTAAAAAAAAAATGTTTTTTGGTTATCTTTACAAAACGATTTCAATAAATAATCTGGTGGGTCACTCACACGACTTTCTCTTCCCTGAAATTTAATACTATAAACACACATTGGAGATTAAGAGGTAAGACAACGTGTACTGTTATGTAAAACAATGTTAAAACAATTCAAATTAGGCTTCGGAATAGCTTTATTTGACAAAAAATCTGTATGAGGGGGACTACCCCCCCCATTAATCTCCCGTTTCATTATTGTACTTACATTTATGTAGAATTCAAATCTGTTATTAAATTCAAAAGTTCATTTGAAGTTATTCAGAACACATTCACACACGACATTTTTTTAATCTTGTCAATCTTGATCAAACTTTTCTAGTAACAAACTTCAAAATACAATATTTGTATCGCCTGAAATTATTTGTTTTTAATTTATTCTGAATCAAATCTTAAATACAAAGATCAAACCTTCTTCGTTATTTTGCATTCCTCTAAACGAGTAAATATGAAAAAAAATTATGAATATTTAGCTCAAAGAAATATATTATTGACCATTTGGCTATGAGGATTTAATTTCAATTATTGAGAAGCTTTCCTGGACATGTGGTAAAATAATATAGTAAAGCACTTCCACTGACAATAAAAAAATCTGACGTGGATACCACATGACTTCGTTATACACCCACTGGAATATACATATTGCTATGAAAAAATAGATAATTTTGTGTGAGATAATTGTTTTGTAAATAAACAGGGAGGTTTGAGTCCACGAACATGCTTGAAAACCAGAAAAAAAAATGCTATTTCAACCACAAAATTCAAGATAATAGGATTATATGTACCGCAGGGACAAATATAATGTCTTTTTCTGTAGTAGGATTCGTTGGCTTATTACAGAATTTCTCTTTGGCAAATGCACATCTTAGAGTTTAATGAAAATCATTCGAGTATAGATGACCTAATTTTGTTCTCTTTGCCGAAAATTAGAGGTGAAAAACAATACATTTTACCGAGAAAAAAAAAATTTCATTTAAAACTGAGAAAGGATTTACTAAATTAGGTTATCCTGAAATAATATTTGCTTCCAAATTTTATTGCTAATCTCGCCAAGTAGTCAAGTTTGTAGCCAACGCTGATTTTGGTCTTCGCATCGATTTTGATGATTTTGGCGACTTGGCGACCGAATTTAGCGAAATTTTGTAGTTTAGGGTTGCCAAAGTTTGGAAGATCTAACTTCAAATAAGAACAGAATTCTGGAATTTTCCGTAAAGATTCATTTGTTTATAGCGCTGAACTAAATTCTTCGAAAACTCTTTAAATGACAATCAAGACTAAAACAAAATTATGTGCATTCGTCGACTAGAACCTGCTTATATATTAAAAATTACTTTCTACACTCGAAAATGTCGGTAACTTTTGTAACAATATCATTACGTGCTCTTATCTACATGCTGAATATTCATAAAAGTGCATTCGTCGACTAGAACCTGTTTATGTCTTTAAGAATGACTTCCTACACTCAAAAATGTCGGCAACTTTCATAAAAATATCATTACGGGCTCTATTTACGTACTGAATATTCATTAAATAATATGCATTCGTCGACTAGAACCTGCTTATGTCTTTACAAATTGCTTTCTACAAGCAAAAATATCAATAACTTTCATACGGGCTCTATATCAGCTTATTTTGAAATCTCTATGATGGTAGGTCACATATAATGGCCAAAACCTTTGTATATCTGGTCATTATGAGTATAATTTTCTTAAACATCTCCAAAACGGAAAGTCACAGAAAGACTAAAAAAGGAGGTGCACAACTAGATGTTATAACAAACCTATATACCAATTTGCAACGTTCTGCGTCCAACCGTTTTTGAGTTATGCTTGATACACACATACAGACGTCACGAAAAATCGTGTAAAGTCGCTGATATTTCTGAAATGAGAGCTCATATTAAGACGAAACTAACAGGTATACAACTAGACATCATGACAGACACGCATATAAATTTGCAACATTCTACGATCATTCGTTTTGGAGCTATGTGAGATATAAAATCCATTTCCAAATCTGGATTACAATACTTCCTTATACTTCGTAAAAGGAAAAATGTACTGGATTCGTAAAAATTTTTGAATCCCAGTTTCTGATGGATTTACAAATTTTGAGGCGTCTTGAAAACATTTTGTTCATTTTTAGAAAATGTATGTCTGTGTGTCTGTATGACTGTGAGTCTGTGTGTTTATATCAAAACTTTAATGAGCGCTATATCTCATGAAACAATGAATGAAATTTACCAAACTAAGTATTTAGTTGAACTTTGACCAAAACTGTTGCTGATTACATTTGGGGATCAATCTCTCAACAGATGGCGCTATCATTTCATTTTTTCAAAAAATTTTAACATTCCAGTTTAGGATAAAATTGCATGCAAATGTACACAATGAAAACTATTTTTAACAAATGATTGTAGAATTAATAAGAATAATTTATAATGGTAAAAATTAGGGGTGGGAATCGATTAAGAGTTTTAACTGGGTTAATCGTAGTTCATTAATCGATTAATCGGTCGATTAATCGGATTTTTAATCGGTTTTCATTTTTCTTTATATAATTTTATTTCAATGATAAATAAAACTCTCATATTGTGTATACATATATTATTCATAAGTTTGACTGAATTTTTTCTTTTTTTTTTTTCAAAAATTTTTGTCTAATCAATTATATCTGTTTCATAACTGAAATTTAAATCAATTTTCAGAGTAACAATTGGTGACTTTAAGTGTTAATTTTATATAAATATTTTCACTTATTCATTTTTTTTTTTTTTTTTTAATAAATTGATTTTTTGATTAATTTTGAAAGAATCAATAAATGATTGCAGGCCTTGTCCATCTCGCTTGCCACTTTTTTTAAATGGATTCTTAAAATTCCATATCATTATCATAAAAATCTCAAATTCTTATATTTTAGTTCTTCTTTGTCACTTCGAACTACAACACAGAATGTTATTTTCTGTTTCTACTTCAATAGTTACTATCAGTATTTCTGAACAGACAATAAACACTTGAAAATACTGTGAAACTCTGTTGATATTTCCCCCATCAGAGGGATAGTGAAAATCTCAATCCCTTCTTCTTCTTCTTTTTTTTTTTCTTTTTTTTAATCTTTAGCAGTTCTATATTTGAAAGCTTCTTGTTCTTGTTTCTGAGAATACTATTACCCTAGCCAACACTTTCTGTAGAAGGCTACAGAGAGGTGGTGTTGCTCCAGCATGCACATGAATCTGCATTTTGTTTAATAACTGTCCTCCCCCTTTTCTCTATCAACAAAAGTGCAACAACATCTTTTGAGAGTTTTTATTTATTAATTTATTTTATTTTATTAATTTATTGTTTGCTTTTTCATTATTTGATGGATATTTCTTAGAATGTTTTTTTAGCAAAATATGTGAAAAAATATTTTGTAGACAGAGCAATATTTTTATTTAAATTCGTAGTTTGAAAATTTTAATCGGAATTAAAAATTAAAAATTTTAATTTTAATCGGATTTTGAAATTTTTTAATCGAATTAATCGATCCGATTAACTCGATTAAAAAAATTGATCGGGACTAAGCATTGATCGATTAACCGAACCGATTAATCGATTAATCGGCACAGCCCTAGTAAAAATAAACTAGAAAAACAAAATGTGTGTATATAAGTGAATCGCTCCTCACCTGGGGGAGAGGGTAAGTACCACCATCGGGGGGGGGGGGGATAAATTTTTCAGCATGGGTATCTTTCAAAAAACCTCATAAATTCCTTTACGGAGAAAAATGCATTTCCTATGATATCTTCATAGCATAAATTGACTTTACTTGGACATTTAATATTAGATTTCTCAGTGATGAAAATCGTCTGCATTTATGATGGAAAATAACTTTAACAAGTAATAATTTAAATAAATAATATGTAATGCGTGAATTTGTGTAGGAATATACAGAAGCAATATATAGAAAAAATGTATAGGAATATAGAATCTTGTGGTGGTCAAATAATACTAGTTAATATTCGAGAAGAATTTCGTGCGTTTCGCATTTTTCTTTTGATAAATATTTGATATCACAATAAAAACTAGTATACTGTGGTCGCCATATGATTTTTTTCTATATTTTTCTATAAAAATTCACTCAGTAAAAAAAATGTAAGAAAATTTTTATTTATTAAAATTACCTTCTATTATGAATACAGACGATTTCTAGTCTAGCCCTATAAGCGTTAAGCCCGTCTTTTTCCGTCATGCGAATATAAAACAGGAGGCTGGTATGGCTAAATTTTAAAATATATGTTGCTTTTTTCGAGAAAATATGATTAATAAACATGTATAGAGTACTGTACCAAATTTTCGTTTTTATATTATGCATAGTATTAATTTTATGAATCATTAAACAGATATACTGAAAAACGGCTAACGCTGAAAGGGCTAGAGAAGTAATATAAACACTAAATATCTAAAGAAAATCAATTTTATTCTCTGTATGATATCTTTAAAAAATGATCCTCCCACATATACAAAATATTTTCCCCAGTTGACTATAATTATTACAAATAATTCTTTTTAATTTCATGATAATTATTAAACAATAATATACTTTATGTATATTTATACCAAATTTTGTCCTATACCACCACGTTAAAAATTTACAAAAAGTGGGATGGCAAACCACCTGTTGGGCGAATTTCACCAACAGTTGATAGGCACTATTCATGTCAAGATGCAACTACATATCAAATTTTACAAAAATTCTGTGCAGTTATTCCTGAGATACAGTTGTCATAAAATGTGTTATACATACACAGACAGACAGACATTTTCTAAAAATGGTAAAATCGTGTTCTAGACCTCCCACAACGTGTAAATCCATTGAAAACCCAAGGTCGAAAATTTTTACGAATCCAATACTTTCTTCTATTGAATATAGAAGAAAGTAAAAATGCTATTAGTTAAATTTCTAACGCTTTCGTATGAATGATGCGTGAGCATTAATATTATTTAATAATAATAATAAAAAAAAAAAAAAAAAAAAAAAAAAACCCGAAAATGGGTGTTTGTCTCTGTGTCTGTGATTGTGTATTTATGTGTCTCTGTGTGTCTGATGAAAAGTTTCTGGCTGCTCTGGATCAATAACTAATGCGCAGAAATTCATGAAACTTTATGTTTAGTTGTATTTAGTAAAATCGTTAGAGACGGTTTTGAGACACCGACTTTTGCTCCTACTTCCAATTTTCACAAAAACATGGCAAATTTATCTGTTCACAGGAAACCATCAGTTACATATGAAAGTACATCTAAAAATAAGTTAGTGTGGCGAGTATGCAGATAATTCGTAGAGCCGTTTTACATAAGAAAACCACTTGTAATACCTCAAACTGGCCTAATTATACATGACGTTTACCAATTTTTTTGCAGTAAACAACAATACAGTTGAGCCTCGTTTATCCGAGATAATGTGGACCGAGGATATCGAGGGTAATCAAAAACTCGGACAACACTCTCAAAAAACTTGGTTGTAAATCGGAAGGGAAATATGCGGCAAAGTTTAAAATGTATGAAAATGTAGTGAATGTAATTAAAAGATACACATATTACACATTTAAATGTAGTCAGTTAACAATGCAATACAATACATACTTATTATGAATTATAAAATACTGTGATGTATAGTAAAATTTGTCAAAGTTATCTACGTTATTTGTCAAATCCACGCCTTCTTCGGGGAGTGGCTTTTTCAGGACTACCTCAGTTAACCCAGAACTCGGTTAATCGGAGCTCGGATAGCCGTGACTCTACTATACTCACCGAAAGATCATCTAAAAGGAAGTTTATATAGCAACTCTCAAGAAAATCGTCTGAGCCGTTTTTGAGGTACGGACTTGCGATTTTCGGCAAAATTTTGGAAATTCCTCTGGTTACCAGAAACCAGTAATTACACATGAAAATATATCGGCGATTCATTGAGCCGTTGCCGTTTAAGAAAACCACTTGTGATACCTAAAATAGACCTATTTATTAGTAATCTATCGATTTTTCTGGCGTAACAATAAGTAATGATACATATGAAAGGACATCAGAACATCTAAAAAGAGGTTCATAAAGCAAATCTGAAAAAAAAAAAAAAAAAAAGAAAAAAGAAAAAAAAAAAAAAAAAAAAAGAAAAAAAAAGTTCTTAGAGCCGTTTTTGGGATGCGGACTTACGGTTATATTTCAGATTTTCAATGTCCCAAATCCACTTTTTCAATTTTCATCAAAAGTTGGTAAAACCATCTACGCATCGGACCAATCTTAATTATGAAATTTTGTTTGTTCTACCTTTTTTTCATTTTAAATTAATTTTTTATTTATTTATTTATTTATTTTATTTATTTATTTTTCAAAATAATAATAAAAAAAAAAAAATCTCTACATACAATTTGACCAATTTTGAATTTGGACTCAGGTGACCTTAAAACGTGCAATTCCCGTGAAAACTCAGCATCGAATTTTTTTACAGAATATATTACGATAATCGGGTAATGAAAGTAAAAAGTTTAAATGAGTAATTAAGTTTTAAAAAAAAAATATGTATATATTAAAAATTCACTTTAAATACTATTAATTTGTTTAAATTACTTTTAAATGTTAAGAGTTATATTGCATTATTTCAAAAGAATTTGTTTCGACGAAAAACTGTAAGAAAAAAAAAGGAGTATAATCATTAAAAAAAAAGTCGACTACATTTAAATATGTGTGTAGAATGACATTATATGAATAAGGTTTCTTTTTAAAAAAGTGATAAAAGTTTTCGCTAATGAAAAAATATAGTGAGATAAAGAAAACTGTTCATTATAAATTTAATTCTCCAGGAATGTAAAAGAAAAATTAGAACTTACATTTCGCGAAAAATATGAATTGCTAATTAAGTACAATTTTTCGATTGTATTAAAAGGAAAGAAAAATTTAAATAATTAACTAAAAATAATGCTAGTAGATTCCAAAGATAATTATATTAAATTGTACAGAAAGTTTAAAATTAATATTTGAAAAAGGGAAATTGATGAAATCTCAGATATTACAAAATTTTAAAAATTAATTCTTAAGATTGAAGATTATAATCAGAAATAGTAAAAACTTCAAAAATAAATTATTTTAGTTGTAACGAAATTATTAAAAAAAAAAAAAAAAAAAAAAAAAAAACTGCAAGGAATGTGCAAGAGGAAATCAAATTAATTACAAAAGAAACCGAAACCTAATTTTGTTTTCAAAGTAATAGATATATATTTCTATACAATTCAGAATTTAATTTATTTATACGGGACTTTTTCTTAGTCTTTTCTTCTATACAAGGGCATACTGTAACTGTGTTGCATTCCCTAGCAACGGTTACCATACTCGCATCTTAAAAACTTCTTTCGCAGAATTTCTTTTTTTTTTTCAATTTTATTTCAAATATTTTTTTACTTGATGCAAGAGGAGAGGGAAGAAAGTAAAAACATTTTTAATTGGTCTAAATATAGAAAAGGCGTAAAAAAAAAACTTTATTTCTACAATAAGTCAATGGATAAATACTTTTTGTTACATAAAATCCTATAAGTGCTTTCAATATATTTATATATTTATTTAAAAACGAAGAAAAATACGTCATGCGTATTGCAATAAATGTTTAGTCTATACATAAATAACGGAATTTTTAGCGTAATATATCAAGATGTGTCTTTTATAAATAAATAACGGAATTTTTACCGTAATATATCAAGATGTGTTCTTTAGCAATGGTTACGCTATTGATTTCTTAAAATTTTCTTACATAGTTTCACCTCAATTTTAAGTTAATATATTTTCAATTTCACTATGGGATGTTCCCTACTGAAAATGCAGAAATGCCACCACTGGTTTGCGTACCAAAAGAATTCCAATACCACACCCAAAAGAATTTCTAAACATCGTCTTCCATGAGTAGTATTTTTATAAATCATAATTTAATACAATTATTATTTATATGCATAAAAAGTATTTTTAGCATTGAGATTTTTAGGGCTACACAAAAGTATCAGATAACACTGCTCTGCAAAAGAAACATTTTCTTTCGAGATCCGAGGTCCTCGTTAATTGACGTTTATGTGAAATTTTGCCCTATATTGCCATGTTAAGAAATTTGTAAATTTCCAATAACTTGCGAAATTTTCAAAGTAGCATATTTATAGTTACTGATGTTCATTCCGGCATCAAAACTGATATTTTAAAACTGGTCTGACATTTTTACAGTAAAAAGTTTCCATTTAATGCACGTTTAAGTGAATTTTTGTCCTATTCTCCCGTGTTAAGAAAAACTTAAATTTCGAATAGCTTACGAAGTTTTTTAATTCGAATGTTGCAAATGAATAGGGTTCTTGCCAGTGTCGAAAGTAATATTTTAAAACTGATCTGACCTCTCTGCGATCATTTGTCCGTGAGATATCGTGTAAACGGACTAACACACTAACGGACTGACACACTAACAGACACCATACTAATTTTGTCATTTTCGTATTCCTCACACCTGAAAACGTGTAAAAAAGTCAAAAAACCGAGGTCGAAATTTTTCACGATTACCTAAGTTCCCCATACCTATAGTATGATGGGGAACTAAAAAAGTAAGTTTCATCAATTAGTGTCGAGATAACTGCCAGATTTAGCGATTGACAGAGAGAGAGGGGGAAAAAAAATGACATATTTAAGCATTTAAATGTGATACTCAAATTTTAACAATGAATTGTAAAATTAGACGTTGTTAGCAATTTATAATAACACTGCTCTGAAATAAATAAAAAAATAAATAAAAATAAAAATTGCGAGACCTGATACTATTTTTGCTGATTCTTATGTAAAATGACCCCCTGAATCCGAATATGACTCCTATTTTTCCCAGTTACCCACCGTTTTCTATATACACCACCCCCTCCTTCAGTTTCTTTCCCTGTTCGATAATTTTATGACCATGAATTTGATTTGAAGAATGGAAAATAATTAATTTAACACCTAAATATATATATATATATATATATATACATATATATATAAAGATTGAAAAATAACATTAATAACAGATTAAAAAAATGATATGTAATGCATAGTTTCTGTGGCAAATCCCCCCCCCCCCCCGAAAAAAAAAAAAAAAAAAAACTCTTGTCGCATATGTCCATGTTTTAGAATTTTCCAACTCTGTAGCCCATCAGAACATATTTAACAGTAAAAATAATCCTTCCTCCCTCCTAAAAATCAAATTTATAGCCATAAAATCACCAAAAAATGATAAAAATAGGGGGCCATTTCTAAAAAACGGTGGGTGATGGGGTAAAATGTGCGTCACATTCGGATTCAGTAGGTCATTTTACATAAGAATATGTTAAAATGGTGTCAGAGGCAACTGTCACGCCAAACAGTGTAATTTGGTGCTTCAATTTTAAATTACAGGAATTATATTTTTATTTTTATAGAACATTTTTTAACAATATTTAAGATCAATTACGTTTTGAATTAGTCTAACTGTCTTCTTTTCTGTCCGTCTGTACGAGTGGTAGCGTCCGTAAATATTTTATGAATTTCGTCAAAATGATATACGTTATTCAAGTACACTATGGCTTTATTTTTAATTGAAAATAGTGAAGATAACGCAACTAGTTTGTGTACAGGACACCCATCTTTCTGTTGTGTGATCACGTACAGTCGGTAACAATAGTGTCCGAACACTAGCAAAAATTCCTATGTAAAAAAGGAACACTTCACACGTTTTTTTTTTTTTTTTTTAAATAAATCCTTATCAAATCATGTTCTTACACCGACTAAGAACAGGATTCGACAAGGATTTATTTTACAAAGCTGTATGAAGTGTACTTTTTTTACATAGGAATTTTTGCTAGTGTTCGGACACTTTTGTTACCGACTGTAGGTAACATAAATATAATGAATTTTAAAATATGTAACGAGTTCGTGACAGTTGGAAAGTGTTAATAATATATACAAAATGAAAGATTTTTCGTTCTTGTTTAATTATTGTCCAAAATAATTTTTTGGGCGGCGGTAGACCAGTCGGTAAAGCGCCGGGCTCGTAATTGGAAGATTGCGGGTTCAGTACTCGAGCCGGCCAATGACCGTCGTGTACGCTAATGGTATCTGGTGCACGTAAAATCTGTCGTGGCCGCAATGTCCTCCATGTTCCCATCAAAATTATACCTCTGGGGGTTACCGAAGCGGAGGAGCCATCCTCTTCATGTAGATCAAAATTGTGATGGCATGTCACCGGATCACCCCTAGGGGTGAGTCACAGACCGTCGCATATTACCCACTATGCAGCACTAGTGCGACGTAAACCCAATCAACCAACCAAAATATTTTTTCTTAATAAATGGATATTAGAAAAACTTTATTTCCACAATAAGTCAATGGATAAATACTTTTTATTACATAAAATCCTATAAGTGCTTTCAATATATTTATATATTTATTTATAAACGAAGAAAAATACGTCATGCGTATTGCAATAAACACTGTACAAAATATGTCTTATTTGCTGCCAGAAATTCTCTGTAATTTGAGAAAATATGCGTAATTTACGAAAAAATTACGTTGTCAGAACGTATTTTCGCAAATTGCAGAGATTTTCCGGCAGCAAATAGAACATATTTTTTACAGTGAACGTTTAGTAACACTCGTATTACACGTAACGAGAAAAATTTTCCAAGATTCCTTAAAATAACAATAATTAAATAAATAATGAAAGGTCATTTACTTATATAACATATCTTCATGAAAATCATTTAGTTATTAACAAATTAAAAAAATAATAATAATTAAATTAAAATTTTTTTATTATCAATAGAAGTTCAATTTTAAATGTTGTATAAAGATTATACAAAAAAAAAAAAAAAAAAAAAAAAGAAAGAAAGAAAGAAAAAAACACTTTAAAAATGTAGAATTTTAGGAAAAAATATTCTAATCTCTTTTTAATAAAACGAAAATATACCGAGTATTAATATAATTAATAGAAAACTTTCGGAATTAGAGTTATAATCTTTTATGACAGTCATTAGAAAATTTAATTATTTTGAAAGGTAAAATAATAAACTCTAAAATATCATGTAATTTTCAGGATTACATATTTAGCATTTTAGTGTTAAAAAAAAAAAAAGTGTCTGTTCAAATTAAATAATTAAAAAGAAAACAATGTAAAATTAAATATAATTGTTTTAACTTTCTTTAAAATTTAATGTTTAAAACATAATTTCCATTAGGGAAAAAAAAAATATATATATAACAATTACTGAAGTGAAAGAATTAAATGAAAAGTTCTTATTTGAAATTATTTAATTTAATTTAACTTATACACACACTGGCCAATGAATTAGAAACCTTTAAATTAATATCTAATTGGACTTTCTTTTGCACGATAGACCTCCTTTTGCATGAATAACAGTCAGCATACGTGTGGGTAGCGACTCTACAAGCTTCCGAGGTGCATTTATGTCCAGAGTATACCATACATTGGCTACGCAGACTTTAACGGCCCTCTTCACTTACCGTCGCCGGAAGCCCGAGCCAATGTTATTCTATGGGGAAATTTTCTTTACAAATAACTTATTAACTAATACATATTTTTAAATTCTGTTTCCACATTCAGGAAATTCCCAATTGTTAAATTGACGGACCTTTTTTAAAAAAATAATTTTATTTTTTATTTTTAACATTTTATTTTGAAATTGCAAAATGAAAAAATTTCACATATTGAAAATTCATATTTTGCAGCTTCAAAATAAAATATAAAATTTAAAAAAATAATTTTTTAAAAAAGGTCCGTCAGTTTAACAACTGAGAATTTTCAGAATGTGAAAAACAGAATTTAAAAATATGTATTAGTTAATAAGTTATTTGTAAAGAAAAATTTCCCATAGAATAACATTAGCTTCGGCTTCCGGCGGCGGCGAGTGAAGCTGGCCCTTAAGAGCGGACAATACCTAATCTCGCCGGCAGCCTTCGCCCATGTTATTCTATGGGAAAATTTGTTTACATAATTACTCATTACCTAATGAATATTTTTCAATTCTGTTTTCACATTTAGAAAATTCATAAGCGTTAAATTAGTACTTGTTTTCCAAAAATTGATTTTTTTAAATTTTAGTATTTCATTTTGCGACTAGAAAATGAGAAAAATGCATTTTATGAAAAATCGCGTTTTTGAACTCAAAATTAAAATGTAAAAATTAAAAAAAATTAATTTTTCGAAAATGAGTACTCATTTAACGGTTATGAATTTTCTGACTGCGAAAACAGAATTTAAAAATATTCATTAGGTAATGTGTAATTGTAGCAACAAATTTTCCCATAGAATAACATGGGCGAAGGCTGCCGGCGAAATTAGGTATTGTCCCCTCTTAAGGTCCTGTAAATTGGATGGAAGAGGAGATTGCTGACGGATACTCCTTTCCAACATGTCCCAAACATTTTGCATTGGATTAAGATCCAAGCTTTGTGGCATGTAGGGAAACTGTTAGAAGTCAGATTGATGTTCACTGAATCAATCTCGGACGATTCTGCCACGATGTACACCCCGCGACAAATAGATAGGTACAAAGGGTTTTTTCTTTGATTTTTCATGAAATAACATTATCTAAATTATGCTTATCATTTATTGTTATCATAAAATAACACTATTCCCGGACTAATTTTTGTTTTAAGACTACTAATTTAGAAAAGTTTTAAGACTAAACTTTTTCTAATTTAGGTCTACACTCCGTGACAAAAAGATAGGAACAAAGGTGTTTTTTAAATTTTTCATAAAATAACATTATCTAAATTGTGCTGATCATTTATTATCATAACAAAATATTATCATATCAAAAACATATTAAATATTTGAATCATATTAAAAAAAAAAAAAAAAAAACCTTTGTTCGTATCTTTCTGTCGCGATGTGTAGTCTTAAATTGGAAAAATTTTAGTCTTAAAATTTTTCTAAATTAGTCTTAAAACAAAAATTAGTACGGGAATAGTGTTATTTTATGATAATAGTAAATGATAAGCACAGTTTAGATAATGCTATTTTATGAAAAAGCAAAGAAAAAACCCTTTGTACCTATCTTTTGTCGCGGGGTGTATGGTTCAATTATTGAGCACAAAGTATCCGTTAACTTCGGAATAAAAATGTAACATTGAGGGATGCACTTAATCTATCAATATATTCAGGTGCTGCATGGCTTTTTAAATATTCTCAAGTAACACCATACAAGCAGAACATTCCCCAAAGGTTTGTAACAGGTTTTGCATACCATCGCCGCCAGCGAGCATTTGTAGAAACTCTGACAGGTTTCTAATTCATTGACCAGTGTGTGTATATGTATATATAAAGTAGACTTATGCAATAAAAATGTTACAAATGTTACAAATAGGTCTGAGATTCAACTGTTTCAGATAATCTCCTGAGTCGTAAAATGGAGAAAAATTAGATTTATTAGTAAAATTAGGTTATTTCTTTCATTTATGTACAGGAAAAATGTTGGATACCTGAATTTTTTTTATTTCAGTTTTCAAAGGGTATTCTCGTTTTGAGGTGTCTTAAATCCAAACTGACTATTCAAAGAAAACTTCTATATGAACCTGGAAAATGAAGGCCTGGGTAGTAACCATACACTGTTAAAAATTAAAACCTCGTTGCCAAATTTTAGCCGTAAAATTTACGATGATTCCGTGCATTCTATGCTTTATTTGTCGTGTTTGTCGTAATTTGCAGTTTATTTCACGTTAATTTTATGGTTCACCGTAAATTTTACGACTAAGTTTGGCAGCGGGGTTTAAATTTTTTACAGTGTAGTGCTACGAGGTGGGTTAAAGAAACAAGGAATATCAAATTTATAATTACATCATTTGTAAATATCGATCGAATTGTATAAACTGTAAAACGAATGTCTTGTAAATAAATACAGTCAACAGCAAAATTATTGAAGCACTAGCAATAATTCCTACTTATAAGATGTGTAGCTAATGCTGTTTTGTTAAGTAAATATTTGTCGAGTCATGATCTTAGTCTTATCTATATTAATAAAATCAGAGTTTTGTCTGTAAATTTGTCAGAATCGAAAATTTTTGCGATGTCTTCACGTTTCACACTCCATGAAAGCCGAAAATGACTTCAGAAAATTTTGCCTGTGTGTGTGTGTGTGTGTGTGTGTGTATGTCGCTTTTTTTGTCCGGCCATCACTTGAGAACGGCTGGACGGAATTCAACGGCGCTTGGCAGGAATTTAGGTCTTCACCCAACTTAAAATTATATCTATCAACTTTTCAGAAATTCCCCCCTTCCCCCCCCCTGGGTGGTAAAAGACTAAAACACGTTTGTCCGGGCATCACTCGAGAACGGCTGGACGGAATTCCACGGCGCTTGGCAGAAACTTAGGTCTTCATCCAACTTAAAATTATATCTATAGAAATTTTCAAAATTATGATTAGTGTTTAAATTATGGGTAAAAAACTCCTGCGCATGCGCCATAAATATTTTTTCCCTAAAACGCTTTAAATGGAAAAATAAAATATAAAAATAAATTCTTAAGTAAAAGACTTTTATTCGCGTGATTCGCACTGCAAATTATGAAATCATTGAAATGAAGTGTTGATATCTAAGTTTCATAGTTTAGTTAATTTTTAAAAATCTAATTGTCGTATCGAAAAACTATTTACACCCCAGAATTCAGAAAAATGATCCCTTTCATTTGGTGCTGAATTTGTAACGATAGGTCTGATATTTCTAATTTATTTTTCCTTTTCCCGTTTTTCCGTTGCCACTTAAATTTCATACTTTAGTTATTTTTACTTTCTCTTACCATAAGGTAGAGAAAGTATTGTTTTTGGGTCAAATTTTCGAACGCCAGATTTTGTTATATTTACACGTTTTGAGGTTCCCTGAATACGAAAATTATATTTTTAGCAAATGGTCTGTGCGTATGTCTGTGTGTGTGTCTGTGTGTGTGTCTCTGTGTGTGTCTGTCTGTTATCAGCATATCTCAAAAACAAATTATGGCAGAAAGTTCAAACTTGGTATTCTAAATGTGTATCATATACGGATGCTACAGTAAGCTTTTCGTTAAGATCAAGCAAATGGTTCGTGTACAGGGTCAATCAAGAGAATTCTAATACATTACGTCTATGGGGGAAATTGCAGGTAAGTAGAGTTTAACGTCTATAGACTGCACTAAAACAAATGTAACGAATATATATTTTTTGTACAAGAGATAGTTAACTGGGAAAAAAAATTGTGTATGTAGGAGCCTCGCCTCACCCCCTGGGGGGAAGCCCCACCTCGAGAGGAGTAAATTTTCATGATGGGTATCTTTCAAAAGAGCTCGCCAATACCTATAAAACGAATGGTTGAACCATCGATCTGCGATAATTTGAAACAAAGTTATCGATTTTTTTTAATTTTAACGAAAAAAAAAAAAAAAAACGTTTTTTTACGTTTTTCGTTTTTTTTTTTTTTTTTTTTTCGTTCTTTTTTTTTTTTTTTTTTTTTTTTTTCGTTTTTTACTTTTAACGTTTTTTTTTTTTTTTTTAAATATTGAGAATAAAATGGACTTTTTTTGGATATTTGGTGTTATACTACTTCTCTAATATGGAAATCATCTGCATTATCATAAAAGATAATTTTTTTTAAAATAATAATTTAAATAAATTATTTTTTAAAAAGAGAAATATTTTTTAATAACCGAATTAAATTCTATATAAATGTAGGTGCATTAATGAAACGGGGGGTTGAGGGGGCGGTAGCCCCCCTCACACAGAACTAATTATCACATAAAACTCTCCCGGAGCCTAATTGGAATTGTTTAACAGAGGTTTACATAACTGTACTCGTTATCTTACCTCTTAATCTCCAACCTGTATTTACAGTATTAAATTTCAGTGTAAGAGAAAGTCGTGTGAGTGACACACCAGATTATTTAAGAATTTAATTGTCGCATCGAAAAACTGTTTGCAGCCCTGGATTCAGAAAAATCGCCTCTTTCATTTGGTATGAAATTTAGAAATATAGGTCTGATATTTCTAATTTATTTCACCCTTTTTCCGTTTTCAACCGAGTTTCGGTAGAAGGTTTTATATTTATATATACGCATTTATATATATTTTTATTTTCCAGAAATAAAATGAAATATTTTTAATTTCACGTGAATAATAATAAAAATTAGAGAGAAAAATACCTAAAAAAGTTTTTTTTTTTTTTAATCACCAATTTGTATGTGGATATTTATAGAGATATTTGGCATTAGTTTAATATTTTTATTTCATTAAGCAGTACTTTTCTTTCCTGAAGTAAAACAAAATTTTTTGTTGTTATTATGTACCTTATGAGGTTCTTTTGTGTTCGACCCTTAATTTTAAATGATTATAATTAGGATATATATTAAGATTTTTTACTTTTATTTGTAAATATCAGAAAAGAGTTTTTATTTTATTTTATGTATTTATTTATTTTGTGTATCGAACAGCTTTGGTATCGGATCCCTTTGGCAAAATTTGAAATTCGGCACCGAAGTAGCTCGGACGTTTCTTGCCAAGATCTTTAATTGCACAATTGAGATGGCCAATTCAGTTCATCGCAAAAATGGCTTAAAGTATTTAAAGTCACCAAAGGGGTCCCATGCTAAAGCTGTGCTTTTTATATTTATTTATTTATAATATTTTCTGTTAAAGACTTCTGTGGTTACGAAATTTGGTGCGTAAATTTTTTGTATGCATCCGGCACTTATTGTAATTGGATTTCACGAAATTCGAAATCCCCCCCCTCCCCTTCTCGGAGTCGGAGTGCAATAAACATGTGTAAAAACATGTTTTTCCGTTTGAATTCGCTTTGAATTATCTTAGAATGGCGAATTTTGGTGTGTGGATATTGATTAAGTGTACGCATTATGTACATTAGTGGGATTTTGCAAAACTTCGAGCTCGCCCGCTGAGGAAGGGGATGTAAGGAGTAAGTTGCTACCCCACGTTGCGAGCGAGAAAACCTCTACCAATCGCAGTGAGAACTTAGGTTATTAATGATATGGGATTTTGACAACTCATTTAAGTTTAATGTCCAGCGAAGCGGGTAAAGCCTGCTAGTACTGTTTATAAAGAAGTAAGGTCATGATAAAATTTAGCGATCAAACTAATATATATGTATATATATATATATATATATATATATATATATGCAGTTTTTGCCGCTTATTAAAATCACATTTGTTCTGACCAAAGTGATTTTATTAAGCGGCTGATTTTTATATCCGACGAACGTTCCTGCACTTAAAGAAAAGGTATTAATTCGCTGAATTTGGAAAGAAACTTCAAAAGGTAACGAATATTGGAATTAGTAAACAATATTAATTAATTTTTGACAGATAATTAATTAATTTTTTCTTCCATATAAATAAATTAAACGTATTTCAAGTTCCTATGCACTTTCGTTTGAGGAAAATCATCATTACTTTACAAAAAGTTCACGTTGTTCTTATAAATTTAAAATCTTTTCGTTTAAACCTCATGAATTATAGTAATTTTAAATTAAGAACTAGAAATTGCTTTTTAATAGTTAGAAACTAAAACATATATATATCATTTCAAATGAATTTGTAATTTGTTATTGCGCTTTGAAGAATATGTTCCTTGAAATTGTTACGGAGATAAGTGATGGGGCGTGTTTAATTTGAAACTGTGCTACAAGTGTAAAACCTTCGACAATGAGCGATAACGGAGGGATTGTTTTGCTTTAATTTCTTTTCTTATTTCTTATTTCTTTTATTTTTTTTTTTTTAAAGAAAAAATCACAATGTAAATAAAATTTTTTTTAGTGTGCATAAATGATATTTTTGGTTGCTGAGGAGATATTTTTGAGTGTATTAACCGGCGATGGTGATTTTATTAAGCGGCGGCTTTAAAAGTAATTTGTATTGATTTGATTCCGGTCCTGGCAATTTGATCAGATTAAGCGGCTGATTTTATTAACCAGTGAATTTATTAAGCGGCGGTTACTGTGTATGAAAAGTGTGGATATGTGCTTCAATAATTTTGCTGCCGACTGTAATAATTCGGAAATTATAATTTTATATATTCCGAAATATATGTTTTTAATTAAGAAAAAAATAATAATAATAAATATAATGCTATAGAACAAAAAACAAGGCCTTTGACCTTGACGAAATTCAAACTGTTACACACCTATCAAACTGCTTAACACTTTCTTCAAACAAGTATTTGGAAAAGTGTTGATTAAAAACACAACACTAAAAGGCGAGCATCTCCAATTTCAGCATCGGATTTATTTTACATGTGTTTACTTAATTAGTTTTTCCTTCTACGTTTCTATTTTGTTATTACTATTCTCTCTAATCCGGATAAAGTCGACTTGTCGGGTTTCTAACATGTACTAGTGCGTTTTGCTTAGCACGTTAAAAAAATAATCATCTTATTATCCAAATGCTTCTTCCTTAACTGTTATTATTATTTTTTTTCTTTTTCTTTTCTGTAGGATTTGATTTATTTATATTTCCTCGATTAAAGTATTCAGCTAAACGTTTTCATTTCATTTGTTATAAATATCATCTTAGTGCAACATTGAAAAGAATTTTTCATGTATCCGAAAAGAAATTATTTGTTAGAGGATTTGTAAATTAGAAATATCATGACACTATTTATGCACTACCTTTTCGTAAATGAGCGGACACTTTCGATTACAGGCATTTTGTCAAAACACATTGTAAAAAATATGTCCTACTTGCTGCCAGAAATTCCCTGTAATTTGAGAAAATACTCGTAATTTACGAAAAAATTGCATTGTCTGAACGTATTATTTCTCAAATTATTGAGACTTTCTGGCAGCAATTAGGACATATTTTCTACAGTACATGTCAAAACATACTGGATGAATTATCTTCAAACTTCATGCGTTTAAAGGACATATTAAACCTCATATATTTCAGCAAAATGTTTGCCCCGAGAACAAAAAGGGGACTAGTAAAGGATTAAATAAAAACAAAATGTTGGGGTTCCCCTTCACTGAAAAAAATAAAGGAGCAAAACACTCAAAAATGAGTTAAATTGTGCCAAATTTAAGTTTGTCATATAGCCAAAACAGCTTCGAAGCAAATATACGCAAATTTAAAAATCCCATACATTTCAGCGAAAATTTTGCCCCCGAGAACAAAAAGGCAACCAGTAAAGAATTAAAGAAAAAAAAATGTTTGGGATCACCTTCACTGAAAAACATGAGCTGTAAAAATACTCAATAATGAGTAAAAGTGTGCCAAATGTGAGTATGTCACATACTCAAAATAGTTTCGAAGCAAATGTACGCAAATTTAAAAATCCTATGTATTTACCAAGGCTCCTATATATACGAGCTGGCGCATCAGGCATTTTGTTGCCTTAGGGTTGCTACATGTACCCAGATCGTTTCTCTGAAAAACAAACGACAAACATTTTTTTTTATAGTCTTACGATACTTTATTATATTATACTAGTAGGCTTTACCCGCTTTGCTGGTCTCTATATTTAAAGGAAACTCTAAAGGAAATTTTTTTCTATATAGCTTTATGAAAAAAAAAAAAAAATTACTGAAATCGCTCAAAAGTTCGCTTTGGGTTCCCGCTGACTTCGGCAGCAGCTTGTTCGTCCTCGCAATGTCCGGTGCCTGTCCTTATTGCCTGTGACAATGGCTTACCCGTGGGCGTCCATTTGGGTGCTTATCATATATGGCAGTTTCGATATGGACAGTATAGAAAAATTTGAAGTAGACCTTTTATAATTGAATCCCAGTTACATATGAACAACATTATACGTGATGTACAAGTACATAATATTTGCTTTCACGTTATTTTATATATTTATTTGATTTAATGGATCAACCACAAAATGACAGCAATTTCAAGCCAAATATAATATTACAATACGCTATGATCGGCTACGTCTATCGCATGAGACAATTTTTTTTTTTTTTGGTCATATATACTTCATGCTCAGTTAATAATAGTTGGTATATAGAAAAATAAATAAATTAATATGTGAACCTGATCATGGTGCAGTCTTAATATAGCTCCCCTTGGAATTTTTGTCGCCGTTTTAGACCAAAATATAATGCTATAATAAATTTGATGCGCTACTTGGCTTTAAGTGGATGTCCTTGGCGAAAAATGTCCGATCTACTTCAACATCAAAATTAAAAAAATTATCAATAAGTAAATACCTTTAATATAATGCTGAATTAGCTTTTATGCCAAGCGTGATTAATTCACCGCACTAAAAAAAAAAAAAAAAAAAAAAAAAAAAAAAAGAGGTGCATAAAAAAAAAAAAAAAAAATGCTATGAAATAAAATTCAGAAAAAACATGCTAAATTTGTAATATTACTATTTTATTTGAAAATTATAAAGTGCCATTTTTCTCATTCACCAATTTAACATTTAGCATTTTTTTTTTTCGCGTGAAAGCATATTTCATTTTATGTTAAAAAAAAAAAAAAAAATAAAATAAAATTACCTCGTAAACTTTTTTGGCAAGAATTAAAAATTTAAATGGCTTATATTAAGGCAATTACCAGTTTATTATTTCCATATTTTAATTAATTTTAAAAAATCTAATCTGATTTCCGGTATAAATAATAGCCTATGTCCTATTCCAGACTATTCTCTATTTCTATGCGAAATTTCATCCAGATCCGTTCAGCTGTTGTGGCGTGATTGAGTAGCAAACGTTCATCCAAACTTTCGCATTTATAATATTAGTATAGATTTCATAATTTTAGCTAATTAAACTATGATATGGGATTTTGTTTAGCGATAAACTGCTATAATCATTCAAGAAGAGAATATAAAGTGTTCACAGGCCTTCTATTACTCTGTATTTGAGTTTTGGCGACATTTTGTAAAAAAAAAAAAAAAAAAAAAAAAAAAAAAAAAAAACGGAACCGTCCTAACAACACATTTTACCCCAGTACATCTATAGGATATCCTAAGAATAAAAGGACATCCTGACAATGTACCGTGAAACAAATGTGTTTTTAGGAAAATTATTGTTGCTTATTGCTCTTATCTCGACCGGATTTAGCTTCAGATCAAGATTTCTTAAAATCATTAGGGAAGCGATAAGGACCCCAAGCGGGGATGCTGTCCTCTTCCGAGGCCAAAAAATTGCGGCGATGCGCCGACCTATATATTTTATTTAAGGGGCTCTAGTATTTACTATACATGCTTAAAACCTGTCATTGACAATCGTGAATCCCAATATCCCAAATATAGACGATGATGTATTTTTCCGCGAAGCTGTATGAAGCTGTCACAAAATATAGTTCTGGAGACTTGAAGGAGTAAATCTTGTTCTTGAAGAACTTCTCACTTTAAATTTGTAGAAATTCTATTAAAGAACTTCTTTTATTTCAGCACATTTATAATAAATTATGAAGTGAACAGATATTAATTTGAAAACATGGGATATTTCATAAGTGAGAAAAGCATGTTTTGCTTTTTGTAACATAATTTCTCATTTCGAAATGAGTATGTCCATTTTACTCATTTTTGAGCCTTTTTTACAGTGTTGTAAAAAAATATTGCTTGAAATTTTTGTTGAATGTAGCATGTGATATGAGGTTATTTATTTGTATGAGACTAGAATATATATTTATGGAGATATAATTTTTTTTTTTTTTTCATTTTATTTATTTTTTATAAAAAAAAAAAAAAATGAAAAAGAAAGAAAGAAGAAATACAACATGCAGGCCTTTAAATTCAATATCAGGTTTTTAAATTCAATGCAATATATATACATATAAGAAATTATTTAAAAAAAAGTGTATGTGTATGATATAAAATGATATAAAATTAAAGATTATTATAATAAAACGTAAAACAGAGAAAGCTAGCGCTAAAAGCTGCTTAGCTAAACAATGTTTTTATTAAATAAGAAACTTTTAAAACAAATATTTATACATATGAAATTAAAATAAAAGTTTAAATATTAGAAAAATCAACAGGATATTTACAAACCAATGCGCAAAATTGCTGCAAAAGGAAATGCAAAACTTGAATATAGGAATAATTTAACAAATGAAATGAAATAAAACCCCAAAACACACAGAAGTCTTCATCAGGGAGGCCCTTCCGTGTAGGGGTCAAAGAGAAGTTTCTAAAAGGATAGTAGCAATTAGCTGATAACTGTCCTTAGCCCCCAACTTCTCACCAAACAGAAAACCACCTTTAACAGAATAGAAATCTCACAGATATGAAATAGATCGAAAGTGGAAAGCACTGAAACATTCGATTAAAAGTTAAGACGTAACAGTTAATTTGCAAGGATTTTAAAAGCTATTTTTAAATCGCAATAACTATTGCACAAAATGCGAATTCTTTTAAACTGTGCAAACATATGAAAGGGACAAAAGATTAGTAAAGAAATACTACAGTCAAGGTCGTTAACCAAAAGGTTTAAAGCCATTTAAAAAAAAAAGGGGGGGGGGGGAACAAACTTAAAAATTATTATAATGATTCGTAAAACAGAGAAAGCTAGCGCTAAAAGCTGCTTAGCCAAACAATGTTTTTTAAATAAGTACTTATCATTATAATAATTATCTTTAATTTTATATCATTTTATATCGTACACATATTCTCTTTTTAAAAAATTTCTTATATATATATATGTTACGTTAGACACAATATATTACGACCTAAATAAAAAAAATATTAAATATATCCTTAAATATGACAATTTTTACTCAATAATTTTTAACTGCGCATGCACAAAGGCTTAATAAAATTTCATTTTCATAATTTATTAGCTAAATGCATAAAAACTGCAAGGAAATAATTGTATTCAGAAAGTTATCGATTATAGCGAGTTATTCCAGTTCCTCTCAAAAATAGGGAAAATGGTAGGAGGTTACAAAATAAATGTCAGTTTCATTTTGTTTAGCCCAACTTAATAACTTTAAAATATACCAACTATAAATTTTGCCAAGAGACGCAATGTATTTAACCCTTTAACCTTTTCTTATTTTTAACTTTGTATTTCAGTTCCTACCACTATAACTGCCTGTTAATATTAATATTATTTCTTCTAAACGTCAAGCTATTTTATGAAAAATATTCCAAAGAATTACTTTTTAAAAATATCAGTGCTAGCTTTTACAAACTGTTGCAAAAGTAGTACCTGTCCAGCGTAAGAACAAAACAGTTAATAATTTTGTATGCCCTGTGCACGGACCATTTATCCGATCTCAATAAAAAGTTGTAAGCAGCATTCCCGTACGATACAGGTTTAGAATTTCGAGTTTTAATTTCCTGCTGATATTGGTTCTCGACCTGGGCTTGAAAGTCTCTGACACACATATGTATATACAGACAGACAAACACACACTAATACCAACTGGTAAAAATCTGATTTTTCAATTCAAGGAAACTTCAAACGTGCAAATACATCAAAAACTTAATTTCAAGAATTCGACACAAAAATAATATTTTCTGTACTAGAATGTATAATAAAAAATATAAAATATTCGCGTAAGAAAATGTCGAGATATTCTTAGTCATACAAACTTTGATATTGGTTGTTTATAGCTATTATATAAAAAATTAAATTTAAAATTAATTAAAACAAAAGTAATCTCCATAATGGAAGTTTCTGTGAAATATTGCCTTATTCTATTAAGTTTTGAAAAACATTTTTTTTTTTTTCGAATGACTTGTTTATATTTTAATATAGAATGTTGTAGCTGAATATATTTGAATATAACAAATGACATTTAAAAAATCTGGGGCGATTTCTTTACGATTTTTCATTTTTGAGATTAAGACAGTTATATTTATTCATTAAAAAGAAATAAAAACTTATATATATATATGTAACGTAGCCCTTTCTTGTAGGCTGATGTATTCCAGTCACTCCATATTAAGAAAGTTCACTCAAAGAAATACTCCACAATTGATGATGCAGTCGTTTATTTGAAGACAGTCATATTACACTTTATTAAGTCACTTCATTTTGAGCACGCTGTACAGATCCGTAGCCGAGTCGGGCCGAAATTGTTCCATTAACGGCGGAACCGCGAATCAATTCCCCTCCTGGGACCGTTAACTTAAACTTATTATTGTCGTCGACTATTTAATCAAAAGCTTTCATGGAAAGAGCCCCTGATTTTCGTGTGCTCCCGTTTTTATATGGATATTTCGGCGGGAACCGAAACTATTCTTATTGGATAACCAGGTCAGCCAAAATCCAACCCACATCCTTTCATTGGCTGACCCGGATATCCAGGATTTCGTATTTCGCAATGCATTGCCGCTAATTTCAACTATTGCATAATTTTGATTATGAAACTTCTTCTAATCGCGATTCCCGCGCTACGATGTGCTTTGCTGAAAAACTAACTTAACAGGGGCGCTAAAATAGAACTCTCACAAAGTTGTTCTTAAAATTAAGATTTATTCTGAGCTAATAATATTAAGATATCATTTAATATTAATTTAAATATTAATTTAGAATCTTGCTTATTTTATCCTTTCATTAAAAAGAAATAAAAACTTATATATATATACATATATATAAGTTCATCCCTCCCCCACCATAACAAAAATAAATAAATGGCTATGTCCTAGTCCAACTAGTTTTAATTGTTGATTTCTTCAATTATTTAATCTGAAGATTAAGGATTGGCTAAAAATTAATTGTATTTTCACGATTACTGATTGATCAACCATTCTTTTACTAACATGAATAAGTAATATTTAATTGCAAAATTATAAAAAAATGGTTGAATAATCATGAAATTCGCAATTAAAGATTGATTAATCTTCCTCTGGCTAATCGACTGCATTTTCCCCAACACTGCCATTAACTAGCGGTGTTATACTTTATATTTACTGGAAGACTTTTGTTTTACGGTATAAATGCTGTTTACGAATGAAGTGGTATGTATTCCGTATTTTTAAGTTTAATGTACGTAAAAGTACTGTACTCGTACCATAAAGAATCAAAATGGCACCAGTAGAGTAAAATTTACAATATTTATGCTAATATTTTACTTTTTTGTCAGTGTTTACGTTAAAAAAACGTGAAAAAAAAAAAAAAAAAAAAACGAGATTAACAAGTTTCACGAATGCCAAACTTTTCCGTATATACATACATATCTCATATACCTATTATACATATTTTCTATACATATATGATAAGGAACTAAAAAATTAAAGTCTTAAAATATATAACTGTCTTTGGCGTCTAAAAACAGGATTTGCGTATACGATGCAATGAATGGAAACGATAAGAACCGCCCCAGATCCAAAACGAATTTGTCGTAGTTTATTATAGCAATACACGCATATCCAAATATACAATCTCAGATGTTTTCTTCCTTTGAAATTCTGAAAACAATCCAAATCCCCAAAATCATTCCTGTACAACAAACTAAAAATAAAAGTGAAACACAGGAAACAAGCTTAAAATGTGTTATCGCACTTTCACATAGGCACAGTTTTATCATGTGACACTCTTAATCAGAAAGATATCGCTTATATACAGTAACTTTTACGACCTGTCTTAATATTTATTTAAGTGATATGCTGTATTTGGGCATTTTGCTTACTTTTCTTTTTATTTTTCTTTTTCTTTTTCTTTTTCTTCTTCTTCTTTTTTTTTTTTTAACTAAAGTAATATGACAGTCAATCTGCAATAAACGTGTAACCTTCAATTTTGTATTCTATTTAAAAAAAAAATAATAATAATGTCTGGAGTCTGGACATCCGCAAAACCCCTTAAGGGCCCTCTTCACTCCCCGCCGACGGAAGCCGAAGCTAATGTTATTCTATGGGAAATTTTTTTTTACAAATAACTTATTAACTAATACATATTTTTAAATTCTGTTTTCCCATTCAGAAAATTCCCAGCTGTTAAATTGACGGACTTTTTTAAAAAAAGTATTTTATTAATTTTTTATATTTTATTTTCAAGCTGCAAAATACGAATTTTCAATATGTGAAATTTTTTCATTTTGCAATTTCGAAATAAAATATTAAAAATTAAAAAAATACATTTTTAAAAAAAGTCCGACAATTTAACAGCTGGGAATTTTCTGAATGGGAAAACAGAATTTAAAAATATGTATTAGTTAATAAGTTATTTGTAAAGAAAATTTCCCCATAGAATAACATTGTCTCGGGCTTCCGGCGACGGTAAGTGAAGAGGGCCCTTAACGCGCGCAGACCTCGCTGCGAGGATGCAAAATTTAAGATCCAGCTGCAAAAATTCATCCCGGAAATTTTTTAGCAAAAACTCACGTTTATAACATATCAGAAAAGGCCTGTTTTTTAAACCCTAAAATTTAAAATTTCTTTTGGTTTAATTTAGTTCATGAATTCCGGTGGCAGTATAATTTAAATATTTGAAATTGTCTTGCGCCGCAAAGGGTTAGGTATGATATTCAGTGTTTGAAAATAATTATAATAATAATCTGGTGTGTCACTCACCCTACTTTCTCTTACCTTGAATTGCAATATTATAATGATAGATTGCATATTAAGTCTTAACGGCCCTCTTCACTTATCGTCTCCGGAAGCCCGAGCCAATGTTATTCTATGGGAAAATTTTCTTTACAAATAACTTATTAACTAATGCATATTTTCAAATTCTGTTTTCACATTCAGGAAATTTTCAACTGTTAAATTGACGGACATTTTTTAAAAATATATTTTTTTTAATTTTTAATTTTTTATTTTGAAATTACAAAATGAAAAAAATTCACATAATGAAAATTCGTATTTTGCAGCTTCAAAATAAAATATAAAAAAATAAAAAAATAATTTTTTAAAAAAGGTCCGTTAATTTAACAGCTGGGAATTTTCAGAATGGGAAAACAGAATTTGAAAATATGTATCAGTTAATAAGTTATTTGTAAAGAAAAATTTCCCATAGAATAACATTAGCTTCGGCTTCCGGTGGCGGTGAGTGAAGCGGGCCCTTAAGATAAATAGCGTAAGATAATAAACTTCAATGTACTTTTAAAATAATCTAAATTAGGTTTAGGAATAATTTTATTTGACATATAAGTCTGTGTGAGGATTACCCCCCCCCCCTCTCCGTTCAGTTACAGTTCAAGTATTCAAAAAATAATAATATGTTATTAATTTGCCTTCAAACTTGCTAGTCTTGGTCAAAATTTTAAGTAGCAAACTTATGCGAACTCAAAATGCCAAATTTGAATTTTTTGCAAATAATTGTTTTTAAGATATGCTGATAACAAATATACATGAAGATTAACCACTAACAATTGGACGTTCGTAATCAGGGTACCTCAAAATGTGATATTATACAAAAAATAAATAAATAAATATATATATATATAAATAATAATAATAATAACAGAGTTGAAATTAGAACTCCAAAAAAATACTTTGTTTATAGTACGGGTATGGATATTAATTTTGCAGTATTTTTCGACATAGTAAAATGTATAAAGCCCTTCCACCAATTACATTCAATAGAAAAGAACGTTTTGCTTAATTCTGGGTAGCCCTGTATATTGTCTATAACGAATACGTACTATAAAAAATACTATGTATTTGAAATTAGTCTTACTTAAAAAAATCTAATACAAAAGGAATTACAATTCCTGCAATTTCCAAGTATAGCCCCAATATATCCAAATACTTGGGATAGCCCTGTAAACAAATGACAAATGATTTCCATACCACAATCTAAGCAAAACATGCTTTTATGAATATAATAAATTTCTTTCATTCCGTTTCATTTAAGTCAGTCTATAGATGTTACACTGTACTTGCCAGAAAATACCCCATAGACATAATGTATTTGAATTCTTTTGGATGTCCCTATACAGGAACCATTTGTTTGATCTTAACGATATGTTTAGTGTATCATCCCTATATGATGCTCATTTAGAATACCAAGTTTGGACTTACTGTTATTATTTGTTCTTGAGGTATGCTGATGACAGACAGACACATAGACCAACCGCTAAAAACATGATTTTTGGACTCAGGGGACTTCAAAACGTGTAAATACTATAAAAATTCACTTTCGAAAATTTGACACAAAAACAATACTTTCTCTACCATATATATACAGTAACGGATAAAAAAAAAAAAAAAAAAAAAAAAAAAAAAAAAGCCGCACTTGGATATTTTCTATTTCTCTTTCTACCATCGCCATATTTGTTGTTTTAAAAGTAAATTTTCGAACAGATTTCATTGCGTTGTGTTCCATGTACAATTTAGGATTGAGCCAAGTATTGAAAAAAAGATGCAATTGATCGAAAAATTTGTAATTTTAGAAAATATTTCAAAAATGGCAAGAATAAGACAATTAACAATACCACAAAAAAATTTAATTTTAAAGTGAAATTCAAGAAATATTTTAATATGCGCGATGTCAAAATGATTAAATGTTAATGAAATGTTGGTGAGCTTGTTTTTAGCAAGTTATAAAATTGTTTGTCTGTTTAAACTGGAAATTTGTCTCTAGGCGGCCACGTTGCCCATCCAACCGAGATAACCGCAAGTTAAAAAGCCAGTGCTTAAAAAAAAAAAAAAAAAAAAAAACAGTTTGTATTGCATTTACAATATAGAAGGGATTCAGAAAAAGTGTTTAGTGACATAATGTCTTTAAATACATTGCAATAACGATTAAACTAACAAGGAAACATTCAAAAGGAGTCGTCTTCAAAAAATACGGAAAAAAAAATATATATATATATGTGATTCTACTCTTCATAAAACACAAGAAAGTGAACAGAACCGTGTTTTGCTTCTCCGCCAAGTACTCAAAATCAATCGCCTAACAGTGTGAAATCACCAAATATGATAAATTTTGATATTTTTTGTGGTCGCTGTAATTCATGTCAGCCGATAATTTTTTCACTTTCTGGTGTTTTAGGAAGAGTAGAATCACATACATATTTTTCTATATTTTTTGAAGACGACACCTTTTGAATGTTTCCTTGTAAGTAAGTGTATGTGCCAGAAAATCTGAAAAAAAAAAAAAAAAAAAAAAAATTCCATTCTTAACGAAAAGAATTAGGAAAGCAAGACTTCAGAGGATTTAAGGAAAAAAGAAAAAAAGATAAAAAATGATCATTTAATTATTGGGCTGAAGTGGTTCTCTCTGATGAGTCAAGTTTAACTTATTTCTAGCCAACGGAAACAAGCAGATCTGATGACAAAAATATGACCGACTTAATGAAAATCGCACTTTCAAAACAGTGAGACATTTTCCGTGCATTACGATACGAAAGTATATAATTTTTCAGTGAGTTGGGAAAATTTTCATGTTGAAAGGATCAATTAACGCGAAATAAAACTCAGCCATTAAAAAACTGATGCCTGACCGACTATTTTGGAGGTATTTCAGACTTTTCCACAATCAGGATTTCAAGATGATAATGCACCTTGTTACATGGCGCCGGTGGTACATTTATTTGATTCAAGTTGTTAAAATTACCTATCCATTCCCATGAGCATCTATAATTTTGTAAGTTATCATACCTTTTGTTACTTAAAGTTAAATCCCGTACAAAGGATATCGTAGAAATTCTTCTTTACTAGACCTGAAAATAGTTCTAATCTCAATCAGCTCGAAAATGTTTAGTCCATAAAAGAAGGTGGGGATTTGAAATTTGTAGCCCACAACTTTGCAAGAAATAGAAAAATTATTTATGATATTTGACGCAGTGAAATTTCTGAATTTCATGTTATAAAACTGTAAAATATTACGCCATTGCGCATTACAGCAGTAATTCCATATGAAGGTTGGTATTATCCAAAGCAGAATACATATTTTTATTAAGTAATTGTTTAGCTCTAACAAATAAATAGTTTAATTTCATACATTGAAATATAACGTGTTTATTTCATATAATAAATCATAATAGAATACAAAATGTATGTTTACTACATTACGTTTAAAAAGAACATTTTATGTAGATTTTTATTAAATATTTCGTAGAGTGTAATAAAGTGAATTATTGAATAAAAAAATGTACATAGGTATCATGTTATGACTTCCTTATTATATGAAAATAACGGTTTTATTTGTTTCAATCATTAGTTTTTTACTTATTACAAACACAAAAGGTATAAGTCAATTTTTCTGCAATGCGGCTTTTTTTTTTTTTTTTTTTTTTTTTTTGTTCCTTAGTGTATGGGTAAGAGAAAGTGCAAAGTAAGAAGAAGAAAAAAATAAACAGTTTTAAGTACAGTGTACTCCCGATTCAGTGATGCCAGATGGTATAAAATTATTTCCCCAAACAGGTCTTCAAATTTCCCCAAATCAGGGTTTTTTTCCGAAAAAATCCCCAACTTCATTTCTACTAAAAAAGGAAAATAAAATTTAAAATATATATATATATCAAGCAGATTTAAGTGGATTTAAGCTCAGATTTTTCCCCAAACGAAGGCAATTTTTGAAAAAAATTCCCCAAATAACAATAAAGCTATTGAAAATCCCAGGTCGTAGGGATAAATCATTACGTTGCCAACATTGACAGAAAGTTGAAGTACTCCCCAGATTTGTCCCCAAAATTTTTAGATTTCCCCAAACTTGTCCGCAGAAGCCTCAAAAATCCCCAAAATGGGGACAAAATCCCCAATCTGGTATCACTGTCCCGATTATACGCTGAATTCAATGCCACAGGTTTCGGGAATAATGAAAATCGCTAATAAACTGCAAAAAGTTTCTAAATGAGAGGAAAATGGCATGAAAAATAATCTAGCTCAAAAGCACGAATGTATTGTACATAAAACATAATACAAACAATCAAAATATTAACAGTAAGCAAAAATATTTGTATTTCGTCGACCGTAGGTTGTAAAATTAATAAACAAGAAAGTATACTAACGATGAAGACAATAGGTGCAATCTATATAGCAAACTGTTATGAACTAAACTAAACAGTAACAGAAACATGGCAACATTTTAATCTATTTTGAAGCATTGTAAATTAACGACCTTTTTCCATACCACCTTATTTGAAGTGAAAATTTCTTCACAATATAATTACGATAAAAAAAAAAAAATACCTTCCAAAAAAAGTAGTGTAGAAAAAAGGGCAGTTACTAATAATGCTCCAAAATAAATTAAAATGTTGGCACGCCTGGTAGAGTACGGTACTGTTTAAAAAAATGCAATCATTTGTTTTCATTACATGTTGAGCAAACTCTTTCTTTTGAACCCTCCCTTTTTCTGCGCCCGTGGACAAACCGCTCTCGGATAATCGGAATTTTACTATGCTTTTATTAAAAAAAAAAAAAAAAAAAAAAAAAAAAAACTGATGTTGACACCACATGCCTTCCTTGTCCACCCATTGGAATATATATATATTTTTATAAAAAAAAAAATAAGAAGAAGAAGAAGATTTTCGTTTTGGTAAGTGGTTTGTAAACAGGCAGGTTCTAGCTTATAGATATTTCCGAAACAAGTTAAGGGACAGATTACTTTTAAAAAATGAAAGAAAAAAATTTCGATTAACTTTCAGAATTTAAAAAATAAATAAATAAATAAATGTATGTACAAACATTTTTTTTTTTTTTTGTTAACTAGTATGCCATTTGTCTATTGATTAAAAATATTATTTTGGTTCACTTTAAATCAGAAAATAATTTTTATTGCAGATTATTTTTATTTGTTTATTTATTTATTTATTTTAAAGGATCTTTCTCACTGCGTGCAAGATATCTCAATTATAATTTCCTTTATCCTTATAATTTTTACATTCAACGAAACAAAACATTCAAATTAAAAATCTGAACTAAAAGCTTTAATTATTTTAATAATATGAAGTTTAATTAATAATTAAATTGGAAATATGAAATTGCCATTAAAATTTTTATATTTCTACAATTATATATATATATATATATATATTGAACAGAACTTCTTATTTTTAGTTCATTTTATTCATTACGTCAAAATGTATGGTTGAAAAAAATTTTAAGTTCATATCTCAAGTACTTTTTGAAATATCCCGCGCACAGTGAGAAAGCACCCTTGAATTAAAAAAAAAAAAAAGAAATTATCTACAATAAAATAATTTTCTATTTTAATGTAAACCAAAATAATATTTTTAATCTATAGAGTAATACCATAATAGTTAACAGAAAAATTTTTTTTTGCTTGTACATGCATTCATTTTCTTTTTTAAAAAATCTGAAAGTTTTTCAAAGAAATCAAAAATTTCTTCATTTTTCCATTTTTAAAAGTAGTCTGTCTCCTAAATAAAATTTTTAATACAAAACTCACGATAATAAGATTATACACACAACGCAATGCATAAATATCGCTTGCTCGGGAGCAGTATTCAACAGCCTTTTGAAGAATCTCTCATTGACAAATGCACAACTCAGAGTTCAAAGGTAAGTACTTAAATGCCGATAGCTTCCTTTCATACTCTTTTGCGAAAATTAATGGCAAGAAACGATACATTATTAGACCTGCTAACTATGCTAGTTTATCCGTAATGGTATTAAGTCCCGCCTTTTTTTCACACCAGAATAGTTGTAGAACAATAGTCTTCTTATTTAATCATGAGCACATATTGCTGAAAATTACTGTACAACTATTCTGGTGTGAAAAAAAGGCGGGACCTAATTTCATTACGGATAAACTAGCATAGTTAGCATGTCTACATTATGCTAAAAATTTTAACTCTTTTTAAAAGTTAGAAATAGTTTAAGGATTTTGACAACCCTAAACTACTATTTTCCTCGAAATTTATTTGCGTGGAAGTTAAGACCCTTTGATAATATAAGGTTCTTTAGCCTAGATAGAATGCCCAACGTGATAGTCTTTTGTACGTGGACTATCCGAAATTTATGTTAAATTCTGGGGGAAAAAAACTGCAGAGAAATCTTTAAATGTCTACGCCGACGAACACTACAACGCTTTGGACTCAGTACCTCACGTCTACCAACTTATCTAGTTGAGCCTCTCGATCACAAGAAAAAGGAAACGTGTTTTTAAATTTAAATTTAAAATACACTCTAAAAAAAAAAAAAAAAAAAAAAAACTGCAGAGAAACCTTCAAATGTCTACACCGACGAACACAACAAGGCTTTGGACTCAGTACCTCTCGTCTACCAACTTATCCAATTACACCTCTCGATCACAACAAGAAGAAAACGTGTGTTTAAATTTAAAAATAATTTAAAATACACTCTAAAAAAAAAAAAAAAAACTGCAGAGAAATCTTTAAATGTCTACGCCGACGAACACTACAACGCTTTGGACTCAGTACCTCTCGTCTACCAACTTATCTAGTTGAACCTCTCGATCACAAGAAAAAGAAAACGTGTGTTTAAATTTACAAATTTAAAATACACTCTAAAAAAAAAAAAAAAAAAAAAACTGCAGAGAAATTTTCAAATGTCTACACCGACGAACACTACAAGGCTTTGGACTCAGTACCTCTCGTCTACCAACTTATCCAGTTGAACCTCTCGATCACAAGGAGAAGAAAACGTGTGTTTAAATTTACAAAGTTAAAATACACTCTAAAAAAAAAAAAAAAAAAAAAAAAAAACTGCAGAGAAATCTTCAAATGTCTACACCGACGAACACTACAAGGCTTTGGACTCAGTACCTCTCGTCTACCAACTTATCCAGTTGAACCTCTCGATCACAAGAAGAAAAAAACGTGTGTTTAAATTTACAAATTTAAAATACACTCTAAAAAAAAAAAAAAAAAAAAAAAAAACTGCAGAGAAATCTTCAAATGTCTACACCGACGAACACTACAAGGCTTTGGACTCAGTACCTCTCGTCTACCAACTTATCCAGTTGAACCTCTCCATCACAAGAAGAAAAAAACGTGTGTTTAAATTTAAAAATAATTTAAAATACACTCTAAAACAAAAACAAACAAACAAACAAAAAAGGCGCGCTAAGAAGGAATAATGTAAACTGGACACAAATTGACATACATGTAGGTTTCGATGGAAAATTCAAAATTTTAAAGTTTGGCTGCCATCAAATGAGCATGTGACGCTGCAGGGCATCATAATTGTGCAGTTGACAGAATATTAAAAAGGAGAAATTTTGATTCCAAGTCATAAATTCTTTGAGAATTTTATTCCTCCAACTCAGATAGACAGTAACTATTCCTCGCATATAGATGCGCAAAAAAAAAGTGCAGATGTCAGCATTTAAGAGAGGTGTGTTGTTGGGTTGAAAGAAGCCGAATGGTCTAATCTGCGAATTGTTTGACAATTTTACAGGAGAGATGCCACTATTAGATGATATTGTCAGGAATGAGTGAACCATGGCCGAACGCAGCGTCAGGGAGGAAGCAGTTGGCATAGAGAGAGAGGACAGAACGTAAGAACAGATCAATCGTCAGAACGGTACTCAAAGCCACAAATTCATCATTATCATCGATCCTACAGTCGGTAACAAAAGTATCCGAACACTAGCAAAAATTCCTATATAAAAAAAAAAAGTACACTTAATACAGTTTTGTTAAATAAATCCTTGTCGAATCCTGTTCTTAGTTAATCTAAAAACAGGATTCGACAAGGATTTATTTATTATTCGACAAGGATTTTGATTTCGACAAGGAGTACTTTTTTTACATAAGAATTTTTGCTAGGGTTCGGAGACTTTTGTTACTGACTGTACGTGCAACTGGTACTTCAGTGACTTCAAACACCATTAATAGGCGGCTCGGAGAAATGGAGCAGAGGTCACGGAGTCCCTTGTGCGGACTACTATTAATCTTTGTATACCGACAAGCACGTTTGCAGTGATATCGGGATTGTTCGAGCTGGAATGTTACTGAATGGAGTGGAATTGTTTTTAGTAATGAGTCTCATTCCGATTTGAGCCTCGATGACCTGAGAAGATGCGTCTGGAGACACCCCGAAAAAAGAGGGGATTCCAACCCGACAGTAGACACCCATACGGCCCGACAACCAGGAGTGATGGTCTGGGATGTCATTTCATTTCATAGCTGGACCCCTTTGGTTCTCATCTGTGGCATCTTTACAGCACAGAGGCACGTAAACGACATTCTACGTCCCGTTGTGTTTCCCTTCATAAAACGCAATCCTGATCGTATATTTCAGCATGATAATGCCCGCCCGCGCACCGAGATACTTTCCACTGCTTGTTTTCTTGCTTGTCCACCATTATTCTGGCCAGCAAGATCTATCTTCCACTGGGGACGTTTAGAGCTTCATGAAAAGGGTCCTACAACCACCTCGGGATTTTATTTTATTTTTATTTATTTATTTATTTTGTCTTAGAGTGTATTTCACATACAGTCGGTAACAAAAGTGTCCGAACACTAGCAAAAAGTCCTATGTAAAAAAAAGTACACTTCATACGATTTTGTTAAATAAATCCTTATCGAATCATGTCCTTACACTGACTAAGAACAGGATTCGACAAGGATTTATTTAACAAAACCGTATGAAGTGTACTTTTTTTATATAGGAATTTTTGCTAGTGTTCGGACACCTTTGTTACTGACTGTATATTCTTTAATAAAAGAAATGATTTTTTAAATACAAATAAAATTATATATAAAAAAAAAAATATATTTATATAGTAATAGTAAATATTCACACATATCACATCAAATATTTAAATTAATTTGAAATGATTTTATATTGTAATCAATATTTATGTGAAAAAGACATGTGGATAAACGTTATCATTTTTATACCCTGTTTTCGAAATATTGATAAAACGTACGTTATTAGAATGCTATTGATAAAACTGACATCACGACAATATTTCTGCTTGAAAAAATGAAACATTTTATTACGACATCATTTTCATTGATGTTTCATTTCACATATTATCCCGTTGATTCTGAGATTAAAATTACCATTTAGTGGCTCAATGTTTAGCGCTTTGACATTTAGTCAAGAAACAGGTGTAAAGTCCGAATTCGGTTTAGGCATGGATGTTTGTACAGAAAACGCCACACCTGGTTATAAAGATGAAGCGTTTTACTGTGGTATCATTTTTTATTAGCATTTTATTCCACAGTTTATTCTGCTAATTCTTAGATAAAACGCCCATCTAGTGGCTCCATGATTAGCACTCTAACATTCATTTAACATGTGAAAACTCTATATCCGGTTCATGCATGGATGTTTGCACAGAAAACGTCACATCTGACTGTAAAAATAAAGCATTTTAAAGTGACATCATTTTTATTAGTGTTTTGTCCCACACTTACAAAAAATGACCATCTATTGACTCCTTGATTAGCGCTATAACATTCAGTTAACAGGTGTAAGGTTTGAATCCGGTTCAGGCATGGATGTTTGTACAGAACTCGCCACACCTGGTTGTAAAGATAAAGCATTTTACTGTGGTATCATTTTTTATTAGTATTTTATTCCACAGTTTATTCTGCTAAATCTTAGATAAAACGCCAATCTAGTGGCTCCATGATTAGCACTCTAACATGCAGTTAACAGGTGAAAACTCTATATCCGGTTCAGGCAGGGATGTCTGTACAGAAAACGCCACATCTGTTTGTAAAAATAAAGCATTTTAAAGTGACATCATTTTTATTAGTGGTTTGTTCCACACTTAGAAAAAATGCCCATCTATTGACTCCTTGGTTAGCGCTATAACATTCAGTTAACAGGTGTAAGGTTTGAATCCGTATCAGGCATGGATGTTTGTACAGAACTCGCCAGATCTGGTTGTAAATATGAAGCATTTTACTGTGAAATCATTTTTTAAACTGTTTTGTAGCACAGTTTATTTGCTAATTATTAGATAAAACGCCAATCTTGTAACTCCATGGTAAACGCTATAACTTTCAGTTAGCAGATGTAAAGTTTGAATCCGATTCAGGCATGGATATTTGTGCAGAAAACGCCACACATGGTTGTAAAGATTAAGCATGTTTTACTGTGACATAATTTTTATTAGTGTTCTATTCCTCAATTTATCTTTCTAATTCTTACGTAAAACGCCCAACTAGTGGCTCAATGTTTAGCGCCATAACATTTGGTTAACTAACAAACGTAAAGTTTGAATCCGGTTCAAGCATGGATGTTTGTAAAGAAAACGTCACATCTGTTTGTAAAGATGAAGCATATTATTGGGACATCATTTTTATTAGTGTTTTGTTCCACATATTATTATGCTATTTCTTAGATAAAACACCCATCTAGTCGCTCCATGGTTAGCGCTCTAACATTCAGTTAACTAGCGAAAATTTCGAATCCGGTTCAGGCACGGATGTTTGTACAAAAAAACGCCAGATGTAGTTGTAAGGATGAAGTTGAGGCGTTTTACTCTAACATCATTTCCAATAATGTTTTGTTCCACAGATTATTCTGCTGATTCTTAGACAAAACGTCCATCTAGTGGCACAGTGATTAGCATTCTGGCATTCAGTTAACGGGTGTAAAATTCAAATTCCACTCAGGCATGGATGTTTGTATAGAAAACTCCACACCTACTTATAAAGATGAAGATAAAGATGAAGATTTTTACTATGACATCATTTTTGTTAATGTTTTGTTCCACAAATTATTATGCTGATACTTAGATAAAACGCCCATCTATTGGCTCAGCGATTAATCCTCTGACATTTAATTAACAGGTGTAAAGTTCAAATCCGGTACAAGCATGGATGTTTGTACAAAAAATGCCATACCTGCTTGTAAAGATGAAGTGTTTTACTGTGACATCATTTGCATTAATATTTTCTTGCACAGATTATTTCGCTGCTTCTTTGATAAAATGTCCAACTAGTGAACTCGGTGATTAGCTCTCTGGCATTTAGTTAACAGGTGTACATTTTGAGTTCGGTTCAGGCATGGATGTTTGGACAGAAAACGATAATTATATCTAAAAATGAAGCATTTTACTGTGGCATCATTTTTATTAATATTTTGTTCCATAAATTTATTCAGTTAATTTCAATATTAAACGACCCATCTTCTAGCTTAATATTTAGCGCTCTGGTATTAATTTAACAAGTGTAAGGTTCAAATCCAAGTTACGCATGGATATTTGTGCAGAGAATGCCATTTTTGCTTGCAAAAATGAAGCATTTTACTGATGTTTTGTTTAATGCTGTTCCACTGATTCTGAAATTTTAACACTCATCTGCTGGCTCAATAGTTAGCGCTTTGGTATATAAGTAAAAGGTGTAAGTTTCGAAGTTGGTTCAGTCATGGATGTTACAGAGAACGCCATTTATGCTAGCAAAATTTAAGCGCTTTACTGTGATAGCATTTTAATGATGTTTTGTTCTACAAGTTATTGCACTGATTCCGAGATTTAAACACTCGTCTGATGGCTCTTAACCCTTTCAGGGGCAATCATATTTTCCTCATTTAAAATCAACAGCCACCAGAAATCACCAACAATATTAAAAGACAAGAAATAAATGAAGTTATTCGTCTAAGTTATAAAAGAAAAAAATTATAAAAAATTTCCGGGGACAGTTTTTTTCGATTCTGAATTACAATTTGTGCTTGCACTATGCAACCACCGCCCCTGAAAGGGTTAACGCTTTGGCATTCAGGTAGTCTAGTGGCTCAGTGATAAGTTCTCTGACATTCAGATAACAGAGGTAAAGTTCAAATTCGGTTCAGGCATGGATGTTTGTTTGTTAACTTAATGTTCAATCTGCCTTTATGTTATTCAATTGCAGGGTAAGAGAAAGTCGTGTGAGTGCTACACCAGGTGGTTCTTTCTTTCTTTCTTTCTTTCTTCTTCTTTTTTTCTTTTTTGACACATGTCTTATATATGATATAAAAATTCCCATCATCAATTTGTACATGATCCCGATTTTCACCGTAGAAATGTTTTTTTTTAAGAAATAAGGTAAAAAGGCATGGGTTTTTTTTTTCCCCTTTTTTTTTAAGGACGGAGGACTTTTAGTCTCAATCTACGGATTTTTACGATACCAGTTTTACGATAGTTGGACATTTATCGAAATCGAAAATTTATCGAAAATATAATTGAATTTGAAAGCGATGTTATTATTAAGGAAAAAACAAAAACAAAAAAAAAAACAAAACGAATAGTCCTCCGCACTAAACTAAATTCTGTTTTTGCCAGAAATTGATCAATTTTTTTTTTTTTTTTTTTTTTTTTTTTTTTTGAGGTGGGGGGGGGGGGAGAAGAAAAGAAAATTATTAATAATAAGTTTCGAGACGAACAGTATCGAAAATATTTTTATAATAATTTTGAATTAGGAAATAAAAAGCGTGCGTGCAAAATGAAATAAAAAATAAAACACGATAATTAAGTTTGAGTTTGAGTTGGTAATCTAAGGATGCCATTAATGTAGTAACTTTATTTTTTCTTTTATATCAAAATAACTTGTTTCCAACCTTATTTCAAACAAGCTTTACTTTTAACGCTTTGCATTCTCTTTGAAACATCCTGTATATGTGAAACGCACTCTAAATTTTCTTGTAACCTCTCTATCATAATTTATACTAGCAAAAGAACAGAATATCAATTAATTTTAGCCATTTTTTCCTGTAAATAAAACCTACTAATAAAAAAAGTTCTTGTTTTGTCTCTTCCTTTTTTTTTTTTTTTTTTAAGCGTTACTTGCTACAATTTTTACAGTTGTTAAGCAAGTTTCCTAAAGTTAGTTAACATATGTTGGATATAAAAGTCTAAATATCAGCTATCATCCGTGAAGGGTAAAAGAATTATATTTCTTGCATTAGTTAATGGTATTATTTATAAATGAAAAACATGCGATGTGTGTTAATCAACTTATTACTAATAAATCTATCAGTGACGTAATAAACAAGTTTATTTTTACATTTACGGCATTTTTCCGTAATGCAGTACGCCTTCTGAATATAAGATAGACGTTCAAGACTTTTTTGATAGATAAATTCAATTCATCCATTGACGAAATTAATAAGGAAAAGGAAATAATACTATTGATGAAAAGAAATAATATTATTAATTTTGATAACTCAAAGTGTGGGAGAGAGATAAATTCGGAAAGAATTGTTTATTACAACTTTCAAGTCTGATTATGAGATTATGATTTATGATGGTGTAGTAGCAAATCATACTTTACCAAAGCAATACATAAGAATTTTAAGAATTTGGTCTTACAGGAGTATTTTAATTAGGTACAGTCGGTAACAAAAGTGTCCGAACACTAGCAAAAATTCCTGTATAAAAAAAGTACGCTTAATACAGTTTTGCTGAATAAATCCTTGTCGAATCCTGTTCTTAGACTGTCTAAGAACAGGATTCGGCAAGGATTTATTTAACAAAACAGTATGAAGTGTACGTTTGTAATATAGGAATTTTTGCTAGTGTTCGGACACTTTTGTTACCGACTGTATTGTAAATATACTTGTAAATTCTTTATATATATATATATGACTATGGCACACCAGCCAAGTTACTAATTAAATTCCATAAAATTATTAGAACTCGCCCCTTTTCCACACCACTTCGTTTTTAAAGATTTTTTTTTTAAATCTTTCGCATTTAAATAAGTAATCGCATTTAAATAAGTAAAAAATAAAAAATGAAATAAAATAAATAAATAAATAAAAACTGGTGTGAAAAAAGGTGCGGGTACTGAAAATTTTACGGAATATTAATTGGTAAGTTGGGAGGTATGTTGTGAGATATTTACAAGCAAACCAGTGTTGCCAGATTTGGGGACTTTTTTATTCAACATCCACCACTAAATTTCTATTGTAACAGTTACTCAATCATTTCGAAGAGTAATCGACTATTATGTATGCCAAATTCCACTTCTAAAAATTATTGGTGCAGTTTGAATAAAAATGTCCCCAAGTCTGGCAATACCGAAGCAAACTTTCTCTCCTCTGATACCGGTTTGCCGGAAACCCATATATCTTCTGAAAGCTTATGTCACAAGTAGAAAAACTGTAAAATCTTAGGGAGAGAGGGACAAGCGTTTAGGAGCTATAGGACCCATAAAATATCAGTAAAATGTGTACAGATGGACATATTCCCGTAATGACGTCTCTATTTCTTGTATGCTCCCGTATGTTACTACCAAGTACTAACGTATTGTATGTCTTCTTTTTAGATTGCAGATGGATCCTAAAACCGTTAAGGCTGCCTTGGTCTCCCGATTCTTAACAAGCAATCGGTCTCCGAACATCCAGGAATCAGAGATGATAAGACACACAACTACTCTCCTTGAAAACGATATGGTGATTGTGGAAGAGATCCGGACATTAGGGTTTGCTGGAGGCGATGGAGAAAAATGGGACGAGGGACTGGACTTCGAAGATGGGGGTGTCGATAAGGAACATCAATACTTGTCGCAAATTTCCCCGTCCTCTATTTCGAGTTTATCGGCATTCGAGTATGAGCCTTCGCCCAAAAGGCGAAAACATGATGCTCCAGCAGATATGACAGAAGAGGACTGGACTGCTTACAAGCAGCATGCTTTAGTATACTGGACCACAAATCCTACGACAGGTGAACCTCGGACAAAACGTCTGTCGCATGAGTCAGCAATGAATTACTTCAAGAAAATTAAGAACATGAACATTCTGTAGAATTAGGAGAAAAAACTATTACTACGTCGATCCAAAAAATCAAGCCCTCAGGTCAATTCCCTCTAACAAAACGAAAGGCATGATACTCATGCTTTTTTTTTTCTCTTGCTTGCCTCCCACTGTCGCGTTCGAGTTTCCACTCAGGCGGCCCTATGTATTTTCTTTTCTTTCTTTTTCTTTTCTTTTTCTTTTTTTTTTTTTTTGTGTGTTTTATTTCTTGTTACCTTGTCGCCCTCTGTCGTGTAAAAAGTCTGCTTTGGCGACCTCTGTATTTTTTTTTCTTTTTCTTTTTCTGTTTATGCAATAAACAACGGAGGAGGTTTAATCTTTAGAAACGGGCTCTTTTTAATCTCCACAGTGCCATCAGAGCCCCTCTCTAAAGGTTGAAATCGCTCAAACAAAACTGCTGCATAGGGGTAAGCGGCCACCTTCTGTCTTAGAATCTTAGAATCAGGCTGTCCTGCAGAAATTCAAAGAGAAGGAAACAGAAGGAGCAATTGTTCACGACCGGACGTTGCGACTGTGGCCATGCAGATAGCGATGGATCCGCAAAATATAATCGATTTAAAAGCTTCTGATTTCTGGGTATATCGCTTCAAGAAGCGGGATAACATTGTTGACAGAGCAATAACCATGCCCCCCTTATTTTTTTTCCTATCAAATAGTGTACTATTATAAAATAACGATTTACAGGACCCCCCCCCCCAAAAAAAAAAAAAAAAAAAAATATCAGGCATATTAGGGGCTATATTTGGAAATTGCTTGAATTGCATTTTCGTTTTTATTAAGCCTTTTTGTCCGTTTCTATCATTGTTTGGTAATAATCATGATTTGATTAAGTCTATCTGTCCGTCTGCCCGCGCTTTAGCGTCTGTAAATATTTTCAGTGTTTTTTTTCAAAATGATATAATGTTATTCAAATACAGTATGGTATGTTTCCTCTGTAAAATGGTATGAATATCTCCATTGGTTTTTGTACAGATTTCCCCCCCCCAAAAAAAAATAATAATAATAAAAAAAAAAAGCCAGTGTGTTCCCCAACGTTCTATGAGAGACGTTTTTCTAAATCATATTGAAATAATTTCATTTTACATACATCATAATGAAATTTACATTTATTATTCACATGGAAAAAAAAAAAAAGAAAAAAAGAAAAAAAAAAAAAAAACTAAAATATTCAGATACATTAAGGTATACAAGTGGAAATTTCTTAAATTGCACCTATGTTCGTGTAAAACGTTTGTAACATTTTCCAACAATATTTAAGGGAGATAATAAATTCAGTTAGTCTCTATGTCTGTCTAACGGCCTCATTCACAAAATTTTAACCCTGGATTTAACCCGGGAATATGCTAGTTAATCTCAAAATCGGTATTCACCACGCTAAATCAGCGATTTAGCACTAAGCGAACACTCTTTTTTAATTCTCTGAAATTGGTCGGTTAACTCTGGTATTACGGGTCAACGCATGAGCATATTGCAGTTGCAGCGAAAAAGACGTTACTTTTTTTTAATGCATTTCTTTTTTATTGACCAATCAGCGAGACTCTTACAAATTTCTCCAGGTAATACTGGGGTCAACTTATCCACGGTTGGTGAATACGAAAACTTTTTAACCCAGGATTAAAAGAGTGCTAACTTTAACACAAGTGTTTAGTTAATCCTGGATTAACACTGGTTTGGTGAATACGGCCGTTAGTGTCATTCTGTTTGCCCATTTTTGATTACGTAGCCAAATTCAGTGATTATATATATAGACCCCGAACTAGTAACCTTTTTGTTATCGAACATCACATTCCCACCAATCAACCAATTCATTCATTAAACTGATTTTACTGCTAAAAAACCGACATTCCATTTCAACCAAAGCAAGTTTCCTCCACATTAATTATCGCTGTTTTATATTTCAATTGGGTGTAAATTAAACATAAACCGCAACCTACACTAGCTGAAAACAAAAGCAAGTAATGTAATTCTTGTGATTGATTGAAAGCTATTCCGCTTGATTTTTCTTTAGAGTTTTGGTGGTAAGAGGAACAAACCATTTAAAACAGGCAAAATATCATGAACCAGTTGCCAAGAAAGCGATTCTTGTCAAAATAAGGTGAAAAAACCGCAGTGATGTTCGCGGATTTTTTCTCCATAGCCAGTGCATACTTGCCAACCATCTCATTATGAACCGTACAATTTTTAGTACCCGCCTTTTTTTTTCACACCATTAATTTTTTAGAGTAATCTTAGTCTTATTTAATCGTAACAACATTTGGGGAGAATAACTCTAAAAATATTATGGTGTGAGAAAAGGGGCGTTTTTTCAGGAGGCGTTAACAATTGTACGGTTATTAATGAGATGGTTGGCAAATATGCCAGTGTCTGGAATCTGTACTCTAGATCTATCAATACTAAGCTGACCAAATTTCCCCATTTTCTGGGGACAAATGGGGACATCTAGGGACTTCCTTTACTTTGAAGGCATTTTTCTATGTTTTAAAAAATTGTAGAAAGTAAATTATTAATCAATAATACTTTATTTTTAGTCCTTTTTTATTAGAAATGAAAAAATAAATCCGTAATTGGATAATTGTAGTAATTGTTAACGCTTCTCTATTATAAAGGTACTTTGATCTGGTCAGCCAAATCAATACTCAATGGGCAAAGTATAGTTGGCAGCAAAATTGTTGAAGCGCCAGTAAATATTTGTGGAGTCATGTTCTTAGGCTGTTTATAAAAAAGTAAGTTGATGATAAAAACTAGCTATCAAACTAATATATATATATATATATATATATATATTAGGGGGACGGGAAAATAATGTCGTTTTGAATTAAAATACTGACATCGGAAATTTATCCTGGATAAAATTTAAGATATTCTTATGTAACTTATAAGATGGTTATTTGTAAAGTACCATGTAAACACTGTTAAACAAAAATTTCCGGTTTCATTTTATTAATTCAAAACGACATTATTTTCCGGTCCCCCTAATATATATATATACGAAAAATGTGGATGTGTGCTTCAATAATTTTGCTGCCGACTGTATATTCAGAGCTGCCAACCTAATCCGGCAAATTGTTAGTACCGCCCCTTTTTCTTCACCACTTAATTTTTAGAATATTTTTCTTCTTAATTCATCGTAGATAAATTCAAGAGAATTACTCTAAGAATTAAGTGGTGTAGAAAAATGTGCGGTACGAACAATTTGCCGGATTAGGTTGGCAGCTCTGTATATTGAAGGTTAAACGATGTAACTAATACGTACCAGAGCCTGATTAAGGGGGAAGCACACATTATCTCCGCTCTCACCGGAATATTTTTACAATTATTTTTTACTTCATGTCATAGAAATTCCACGCTTTGACGAGGAAATATTTTTTATAACAAATTAACGGTGTAAAACAATCCAATTTACTCACCGTTATTAGACACCAGAATTCTTTTAAAATAATTTTTAATGAGAATTTTGTGTTTATTATAGCAGGAAAGTATTTGTTAAAAAATAACGGTGTAAGTATAAATAATGTGTGCTTCCCCCTTAATCAGGCTCTGATACGTACTGTTGGAAAGTGTTAATAATCTGTACAAAACACATGATTTTTCGTTCTTGCTTTTTACCGTTACTTCTATAATTTTTGCAACTGTTAAACAAGCCGTAAAAAATTAGCTAACTTATGTTTGAATATAAAAGTCTGAATCACAGCTGTCTATCATATTCGTGACGAGAAAAAAAAATTATCTTTCTTGCATTAGTTAATGAAATTATCTATGAATGAACAAACGTGAAATGTGTTAATAAACTTATTGATATTAAATATATCAATGACTTAATAAACGAGTTTTTTTTTTTTTTTTTTTTTTTTTTTTTGTACACTTACGGCACTTTTCCGTAATTCAATACGCCTCCTTAATTGGATATGTGATAGATACGCACCAAATTTTATTTTTATCATCTGGTAACGAAAAAAAAAATCTGATAAAGGAAATAATGTTATTAATTTTGATTACATTAAGTGATTGAGAAAGATAAATTTGAATAGAAATGTTTATCACAATTTCAAGTCTGATTATCAGATGTTGATTTACAATGGTGTAGTAATATGATAGAAGTATTTCTTTACAAATGTAGTTTATATTTAAAAAATAATAAGAATAATAAAAATAATAATAAGAATTTTATCTTACAGGTGTATTTTAATAAGATATCCGATGCTGCTTGGGCTGAAGTAGTGTTTATCCTTTTTTTTTAATTAAAGAGGAAAAAGAAGTTTTTAAAAAGTACAAGAAGAAATTAAAATTAATTAAAATTGAAATTAAAATCTTCCAGGTTTATGCTATTGCGACTGAATTTTTTAAGTAAATGGATTACAAACACAACCCAGGTGGTCAATAAAACATGTTGACAGATCTGTATAGCGCTTCTGTGCAAACAATAATCTTATTTTTTCCTGAAGAAGCATATGCATAAAACTGTTTGAATTCCCTATACGGCAGCATGCTACATGTAATTGTACCTAATATATACACCCCGCGACAAAAAGATAGGTACAAAGGGTTTTTTCTTTGATTTTTCATAAAATGACATTATCTAAATTGTGCTTATCATTTATTATTATCATAAAATAACACTATTCCCGGACTAATTTTTGTTTTAAGACTAATTTAGAAAAATTTTAAGACTAAAATTTTTCTAATTTAAAACTACACACCACGACAAAAGATAGGAACAAAGGGCTTTTTTTTTTTTTTTTTTTTTTTTTTTTAATTTTTGAATATGATTATTTTGAATATGAATATTTTGAATTTGTTTCAAATATTTAATATGTTTTTGATATGACAATATTTTGTTATGATAATAAATGATCAGCACAATTTAGATAATGTTATTTTATGAAAAATTTAAAAATTCCCTTTGTTCCTATCTTTTTGTCGTGGAGTGTAGTCTTAAATTAGAAAAATTTTAGTCTTAAAACTTTTCTAAATGAGTCTTAAAACAAAAATTAGTCCAGGAATAGTGTTATTTTATGATAATAATAAATGATAAGCACAATTTTGATAACTTTACTTTATGAAAAATCAAAGAAAAAACCCTTTGTACCTATCTTTTTGACGCGGGGTGTATATATATATATATACAGGGTTCGAAATCAGCAATGGTTCGTAAATCCGAGACCACAAAAACATTCAACGGACCAGCTAAATATAAATTATAGTCGTCCACCGGACCAGTGAAACTTTTCAATTTATTTATTTTTTAATTTTTTCTAAAATTGTCTGTGAATCTTTCATAGAATGCAGCATTATAACAATTGTAAATGTACTACATTATAATTGTTAATATCGCATATTGTCTGTTATTTTTCATTTAATTTCACTTTAACACTTTTTTAATTACTTTAGTTATTTACGAAAAATGTGTGATATTTAACCCACTTATTAAAATATGCATTTCTGATTTACCCAGCAATTCATTTGCATTTTTAAATTAAGTTACAAATGTAGTATTTATTTATCCTATTTTTCATGTAAATTTATTTTGTTTTATAAATTTTTAAGTATTTTTAAAATTCTAATAAGATGAGTAAACGAACCACTAAAAGCTGAAATGGTGTATGGACCTGTACAATCTTAAAACATCACTGATCCAGCAGATCAGTGACTTAATTTTCTCGATTTCTACCCCTGTGTGTAGGGGACACTGGGGCACAGTGGACCACTTTTACACTTATAAATTTTTTTCACCAAAAATAAAAAAAGCAAGGTACTTGAAAAAATTAGCAAACATTCTTTAAACCTTTTTTGGCATGTCCTAATTTTTTTATAACAATACTTCGAATACATTACGAATAAAAAAACTAGTATGTTGTGGCCACCACATAACTTTCTTCTATCTTTTCCTATACAAATTCACTCAGCAACAATAATTAAAAAAAAAAAAAAAAAAGTGGAACTTTGACAAAATTTTGGGTAAAATATGAAAATTATTCTAAGTTTGTCAAAACACGGAAACCGTGGGAGTTTGATAAAATTAAGGGGAGAGGGGAAAAAAAAAAAGTGGGACTTTAACAAATTTTCACATTTTACCCAAAATTTTGTCAAAGTCCCACTTCTTTTTTTTTTTTTTCCTCTCCCCTTAATTCTATCAAACTGCCACGGTTTCCGTGTTCTGACAAACTTAAACAAATTTTTGCATTTTCCCCCCAATTTTGTCAAAGTCCCACGGTTTCCGTGTTTTGACAAATTTAGAATAATTTTCACATTTTACCCAAAATTTTGTCAAAGTTTGTCAAAACACGGAAACATTGGAACTTTGACAAAATTAGGGGAAAAATGCAAAAATATGTTAAAGTTTGTCAAGACACGGAAACCGTAGGACTTTGACAAAATTAGGGGAAAAAAGCAAAAATTAGTTTAAGTTTGTCAGAACACGGAAACCGTGGGAGTTTGATAAAATTAAGGGGAGAGAGAAAAAAAAAAAAAAAAAAAGATTTTTTTTCTAAGTTTTTTTTTTCGTAAAAAGTAAAAAAAATCGATAACTTTGTTTTAAATTATCACAGATTTATAGTTCAACCATTCGTTTTAAAGGTACTGACGAGACCTTTCGAAAGATACCCATCTTGAAAATTTTTGCCTTTATCACCCTGTTGAAAATTTAGAAAAAGCGGGATGGCAACGCAACCTGTAAGACGATTTTTACCAAAAGTTGATAGGCACTAATTTATGTCAAGGTGCAACTACATACCAATTTGTATGAAATTCTGTGCAGTAGTTCCAGAGATACAGTTGCCACAAAATTTTGTCACACACACACACACAGACAGACAGACAGACAGACAGACAGACAGACAGACAGACATTTTCTAAAAATGGTAAAATCGTGTTCTACATCTCTCAAAACGTGTAAATCCATCAAAAACCCGAAATCGAAAATTTTTACGAATCCAATACTTTCTTCTATTGAAGATAGAAGAAAGTAATAAATTGTGTGCACTCACAAAGTGGACACAACCCGGGGTACAGTGAACCAACCTCTATTGTTCATGCTCAATTAATATAAATTACTCATTTTTTTTTTTATGAAATTAGTTTCTTATGCAATGCTAGTCTAAATAACATAATACGAACATTTTCGTGAAATAAAATTACCACAATTTAAAGGAAATAAAAAAAATAAGAAATCAAATTAGAGGAAGAATCCTATATCAGATTTCCTTTGTCTTTTCGTGCCATCACTAAAAACAATAACATATATTTTTAATTTGTTTATTAATGTTATATATTTATAAAAATTATGAAATATATAATTAAACATTATATTACTATTCAAACTTTTTTTTAATAATTATTTTGAGATATTAATACTTCACATTATATTTGTGAGATAAGTTTAACTAAAATTATTCTGCTTTTATCTTTTACATGTTATTTCTAAAAACAACAACAATAAATTTATATAACCTACTATTTATTATATCACATAATCATTTTATTTATTTTTTTAATATTAAACAATTCAAATAGTTATTAAATTTAGATATTCATAATTCTTATACTACTATTCAACTATTTTCCTTTTTCAGAAATTTATTTTATTATAACATTAAGATTATTATTTTTTTTTATTAATTATTTTGAGTCACATTATATTTGTATATGTAAATTTAATTAAAATAAATAAGGTGTTAAATATAATTTGTACTTTTAGGCACACTGGAAGGCGATCCACTGTGCCTCATTTAGAGGTGGTCCACTGTGCCCCATGTTCAGACAAAACAAATAATAATATTAAAATTATACATAGACTATAAATATGCTAATAATTTTTATAAATTTAAAAACAACAATATCTTACCTTTTCTTAACAACTATCCAGTACTTGTAGTCAATAGTTCAGTCCTCATAAAATAAAAAAAACTTCAAACTTGAAAAATTACTTTGAGCAGATCAAAACATAAAAATTGTATAAAATGGCTACCTTAGCATTTACCATGTGGTTTTTTGGATGTATATAAGTTGCTGCCATCTATGAGTCTCAATATAAACTAAAAGAGTTAAATATTAATATATTTAAATAGGGGGGTCCACTGTGTCCCTAGGTCCCCCTATATAGGGTGTCCAATAAGTCTGTAGACATTTTAAAAATTTATAACTATTGAATGAATTGCTAAAATTGAACGCGGTTTGCAAAAATTCATTTTCGTGAAGGGGGGGCTTTTTTTTTCTTTGGGGGGAGGGGGGTAAAGAAAAAATAATAGTTAAGCTGTTTGCCGATTGAAGGCGCTGTGAGTGACCAGATCACACATTTTCACGAAAAACTATACTTATTCGCATGCAAATGTTTACAGGCATATACAGTGTGTCCTTAAAGTTCCAGTGCTGACGCTGATGTATTTTTTATTTACAAAACAAAAAACTTTAAAACGATTATTTTTATGTTAATGATAAAAGACACATTTAAAATAACGGAGGAAAAAATACAGAACTTACATTTACAATAAATGTTCAAAATGTCCATCGTTTTCTAAAGCTGAACTCGTTTGCGCATGTGTTTAGAAACGCGTTTTAACATGCTGGGAGGGATTTCTTGTAGAGAAACCTGAACACACCTGCACAGATCTTGTTTTACGAAACTGTCGAACGAGCTGATATACTCGGTATTGCATCATCTGGATATTTATATCGCCAAACATCTTTGCATCTTTCATACGATTTACATTCAAAATAAGCTTCAAACAGCGTAATTCTCTGAATGCGTGATAAACACATTTCACTATGAAGAACAAAATAACATAAAATTTTATTCTCACACAAATTGAGCGAGAAAAGAAACAAACGATAAAAATTAAAGAATTAATGCAATAATAAGCAGACGATAAAATTTAATATTTAAAAAAAAAATCTGGAGTGACTCCACTCGACTTTCCGAACATTGAGTAATTAACAGTTTTGTAGATAAAGTAAAGAAAGAGTAGTTGTTAAACAAACAAAAGAGAGAAAACCATAATAGAGTGTTTCAGTATTTTTCTCCATCTATTACACGTTGTTTTATTTAACGCTACTGAACTTTGAGCCCATAGATCATAATGACAAAGAAATTTTCGTTGTGTCCCTATAAAAACCTATAAATGCTAGATTCACCAAAATGCTTATAGTTAGTGCAACAGTGATTTATAATACTCATATAAATTTTCAGCTGAATTCAATAAGGCGTTTAGATGCTATCGTACTTTTAAAAATTTAGTCCCATAGGCCATAATGATAAAGAATTTTTCATTGTGTCCCTGTAAAAAAACTGTAGGTGCTAGATTCACCGAAATCTATACAGTTAGTTCAACTGTGATCTATAACATGTGTACAAATTTTTTGCTCGGATTAATAAGGCGTTTAGACGCTATCACATTTTTAAAAATTTGGCCCCATAGGCCATAATGATAAAGAATTTTTCTTTGTGTCCCTGTAAAAAAACTATAAGTGCTAGATTCTCCAAAATCTATACAGATTGAGTATTTGTGATCTATAATATGTGTATAAAAGTTTTGCTGAATTGAATAAGGCGTTTAGATGCTATCGCACTTTTAAGATTTTGCTCCCATAGGCCATAATGATAAAGAATTTTTCTTTGTGTCCCTGTAAAAAAATTATAAGTGCTAGATTCACCAAAATCTATAGGGTTCGTACTATGGTGACTTACAATATGAGTACCAACTTTCAGGTTAATCGAACAAAGCGTTTAGACGCTAGCGTGTTCACTCACAGACATACACACATACACACATACACACACACATACATACATCATCGTAAAAATAGGAAAACGGACTCGTTGGACCTCAAAACGTATAGAAACATCAAAATCTCGAATTCGGATTTTTGACATGATTACAATACTTTCCTCACTGTAGTGTTCGGAAAGTAAAAATCATGGACACAATGAGTTCTTTAAGCTAGAATACTGGAACTTTTAGGATACACTGTATAGCTTATTTTTTGTGTCCGTCGTCACTACAAATGATCTGTTTGCAAACGAATTTTAACACTGCTAACTGCAGCTTCAGTCGACATTTCTTATCTGAGGGAAAGCATCTTCACCAATAATGCTTTATTCATCAAGTCAGCATCGCAATTAAAACTTCATGTATGCACAAGCAGGAAGCAAAATAAGAAATGAACTGTTCCATTCGCAAAATTGTGCAATTTAAAGGACTTTCATTTCTATATTTTTCTTTCACATCCGTGCGAAAAATTTAACTATTTGTCTAACAATCGTCGACAAAAAATTTATACAGAATAAATACAGGGCTGCCAGTATTTAAGCAATAACATTCTTTTTTAGATAATTTGGAGTGGAAGGCTGATTTTTATACCAACTATGTGAAAAATACCAGAGCCGGGAATCGAACCCGGGCCTTCCGCTTAACGCACGGATGCTCTATCACTGAGCTACCCTGGGTGATAACCAGCTAGGCATTTCTCAGCATCCGCGCGTTAAGCGGAAGGCCCTGGTTCGATTCCCGACTCTGGTATTTTTCACATAGTTGGTATAAAAATCAGCCTTCCACTCCAAATTATCTAAAAATGAATTAAGGTTGATGATTTAAGAATTTGTAAATTAGAATTTCGTGGTCTATTGGAGTTGTGCCACGTTTAATATTGTCACTTGATACAGCTGTGTTTGCAGACTCGGTGACCTTGCCAATGAGTATTATGTGAGAAATGCCTAGCTGGTTATCACCCAGGGTAGTTCAGTGGTAGAGCATCCGCGCGTTAAGCGGAAGGCCCGGGTTCGATTCCCGGCTCTGGTATTTTTCACATTGTTGGTATAAAAATCAGCCTTCCACTCCAAATTATCTAAAAATGAATTAAGGTTGATGATTTAAGAATTTCTAAACATTCTTTTTTATTGATAGTGCAAGTGCTTTACTATAATATTTTACCATATCCAGGAAAGTTGGTCAGGAATTGAAATTAATTCCTCATTGCCATAGGGTAAAAAACGTATTTTATTAAGCTAAATATTCATCGCTTGGTTTTTTATATATTTACACATTTTTAGGCTTCCTGTTTTTAACGTTTGATTTTTGTCTGTGTCACTTAGAGTACATTAAAAACAAATAATTTCCGGCAATCCAGATATATTTTGAAGATAATACAAGTTTGTTACTAGAAAAGTTTGATCAAGATTGATAAGTTTCAAGGGATGTTGCGTGTGAAAGTTGTCTAAATAACTCTAAATGAACTTTTGAATTTAATGACAGATTTGAATTCTATATAAATGTAGGCACGATAACGAAACGGGTCTTTAAAGGAGACGGTAGCCCCCCTCACACGGAGTTATTTCTCGAATAAAGCTGTTACGAAGCCTAATTTGAAAGGTTTTAACATAGGTTTACATAACAGTACTCGTTATCTTACCTCTTATTCTCCGATTTGTATTTATAGTATTAAATTATAGAGTAAAGTCGTGTGAGTGACACACCAGGATATTTTACCTCCTATTTCTCATATATATAGTAGATAAAGTATTCACTGTAAAAAAATGCAGCCCAAATACAGAAATTCTCTGTAATTTCAGAAAAAAAGGCGTAAATTACGAAAAAATTACGTAGACAAAACGTATTTTACGACTTTTTTTCTGAAATTACAGAGAATTTCTGTATTTGGGCTGCATTTTTTTTACAGTGTTGTTTTTGGCTCAAGCTTTCGAAATTGAGTTTTTGTTATATTTACACGTTTTAAGGTCACCTGAATCAAAAAAACATGTTTTTAGCAGTCGGTCTCTGTGTCTGTGTGTGTGTGTCTGCCTGTTATCAGCATATACATATCTCAAGAATAAATGGTAGCAAATAGTCCAAACTCGGTATTCTAAATCTATATCACATAGAGATGCTACACTAAACATTTCTGGGAAATCAAGCAAATGGTCCGTGTACAGGGCCATCCAAGAGAATTCAAATACATTACGTCCATAGAGTAATTGCTGGTAAATACAGTGTTACGTCTATAGACTGGCATGTTTTGTGCATGTAAATCCCTCATCATTCGTTTACAGTGCTACCCAAAGTATTTCGGTATATTTGGGCTATACATAGAAATTGCTGGAACTTTAAATAATTTTGTGTTAGATGTATTTCAAATAATACTAAATTCAAGTACACAATATTGTTTACTGTGCATATTGTTTATATACAGTGCACAGGGCTACCCAAAATTGACCTCAGCGTTTCCATTGCATGTAATTGATGTTAGTGCTTTGATATATTTTGCTATATCGACGAACTTTGCTCAGGAAATTTTCAAACCGTTACTCTAAACAAATCATGTTTTAAAGTTCTATTTTCAACTTTTTTTTTTTTTTTTTTTTTTTGAATGATATCACGTTTTGGGTTTCTCTGATTTCGAAAGTCCATTTTTTAGCGGTAGATCTGTATGCATATCTATTACCATAAAAATTAAAAATAAGATTCAAATTTGGTGTTTTGAAGTTCGTATCAGGTTGCTACTTAAAAATTTGATCAAGAATGGCAAGTTTAAAAGCAAATTAATAACACCCTTGATTTTTTTTTAATAATAATTTTAGGCCCTGCAATTGAACGGGGGTGGGGGGGGGGGGTTGACGGGGCCACAGAATTATAGATATATATATTATGTTCCTGAACCTGTTTTAAATTACTTTTTAAATTACATTAAATTTTATTAACTTACCTTATTGATATTAAGATGCAATATGCAATCTATCTTTAGATTACTGAATTGCAGGGTAAGAGAAAGTTGTGTGAGTGACACACTAGATTATTTTTTACGATTCACTTAATGTCACATAGCAAACAAAACTACATTTCATTTGTTTAAAAAAACGTTTCGTAGTTTGAAAGAGGACGAGATAAGTAGAAAGATAAACAACACGTTGTCAGGATGAACGTTTAGTTTTCAGATTTACGGTACTTTTATAAGATACAGTACCCCCTCAGGAAAAAAAGCAAAAAAAAAAAAAAAAAATTCTACTACAAATTTTAAAAATTCATACTTTATTTACAAGAATGCTGTAAGCTTTTTCGTGTATTTTTTTTCCCCTCCAAAAAGGAATATATATATACATAACAAGAGAAAAAAAAAAATCAAATGACAAAAAAAAAAAAAAAAAAAAAAAAATTAAAAGTTCTGTTTGATTATTAACTTGAAATATGTTTTAATTTATTGAAAGTTTATTTATTATAAGTTTAACTTTTCACTGAGAAAAAATTCTGTAACTGACATCTAGAATCTATAATGTGACTCTAGTAAAAATAGTTCCATGTCATTCTTATAAGTTCTAGTCCCCATTAAAAGCGAGTTCTAGAAACCCCTATGAGAATTCTAGAGCGTTTGTCTGTATTATCGATGTCAAACTTATTTGAAAATCTCTGCATATAAATGTGAACACAAGAGGGTAGTTTTAGCAACTATAATCTTAGTTTACGACCTAATTCTAGAAAATTAAGCGAGAATTTCTCGTGATATAAAGGATTCAAAATATTCAGAATGTTGTTTCCCCATCTAGAAATGAATAGACTAGAAATTCTCGATCATTTCGTCTATTCAGCTTATTGTCATTGGAGTACCTTATACGCATAGCTCGGAAGTCTATATTTTTTGTTTAGGGATTTAGAAAATGACCACTTATTCGTTCTAGATGAAGGCTGTATATTATTTTTTCTAGGTGTTTAGTACGACAGGTCGTACTATTTCTTTTAATTTGGGATTTTGCGACGTCGCCGTTTGTAGTATTACACGTTGAATTTTATATTTCTTTTTATGTTTAAAAAAAAAGAGAGAGAGAAAGCAAAATTTGTTTTTAAATAATCAAAGTAAAATTTAGAAAAATCGTGCTAAAGGAATGGAACAGATTCAGTATAGAACTATATATATTATGTATTATTTTTATTATAATTAATATATGTTGATAAAAAATTACAAGAAGAGATAACTTTTGCATGTATTTATTAGAATTTTAGAAGGATATGACGTCATTAGTTTACTAAGAAATTTATTTGACAATATTACTAATTAACATTTTATAAATTACTGAAAATAAAGTTTCTAATATAATGGCAATTTCCAATAAATTAAAGTAAATGGAAAAGGTCGGAAAAGGCTAAAGTTTAATAAAAGAAATGAAAATTTCTGAAAGTAAACAAACTTTGTGTCATAAATTTGACTATTAAAAATTTATTAAAATTATAAAAAACTATATATCGAAAGATTCTATAATTTATGGGCCAAAAAGAAATAAATAAATAATTAATATTCTTTTTATTTCGAAGAAAAAACGTGCAAACCTTTTTTTTTTAATTATTTAAAATAAAATTGCGAAAAATCGGGGTAAAGAAATGGAATAGCTTCAATGTAGTACCCTTTGGAGAAATTTGAAATTTGGCTTCGAAGTAGCTCGAACGTTTCTCGCCAAGATCTTACGTGATTACGATAGCCATTTTAATTCGTCGCCAAAACGGCAACAAAAATTAAGCAGCGGTCAAGGGGCTGCTATTCTAAAGTTATATCAAAGATATTTTTATAAAAAGTATTGTAACCGATTCTAGGGTACGAAATATAGTTACTGCATGCCGTTATGTGGAAGAATAGATTAAAATAACACAGGTCGTACTAAATTAAATTCTGTTTTGTGAAAGTTTTATACCTATTACATAGAAAACAAAAATAGGCTTAGGGTATTATTATTATTATTATTATTATTTTAATTTGCTATTAGAATAATCTTAAAATTGGAATTTATGCATATCTTTACCAATCCGATAAACTAATAATAAGTATTAATTTTTTGGATTATGAGTGAAATCAAACATTTTTACTTTTTACTTTTTACTTTCTCTTACCTATATACAATAAGTATTTGGACACTTCCGAATTTAGTCATTTTGTTAAATATCTAGAAAAGTTCTTTTGCAATCATCTTGAAACTTTGGTAGTGTAAAGAACACGTTACACCTCATTATATTTCAGCAAAGGTTGTGTCCTGAAAAATAAGAGGGGAGCAGTAAAAAAGTAAAGAAAAGTAAGAATGTTTTGGATCACTCTGTAAAAATTAATGCTTGAAGTGCGTTTTGGCTGTATATAGCATGTGATTAAGATGAATTTTCTCATTATCTGTATAAATATTTAAGAGGCTACCACATAGGGGAGAGTCGGGAGGGATGGGACATTGGGAGGGATGGGACACCTAAAATTATTTTTAAAATAAACGTTGTTTTTAATTTTTAACACTTCCACCAGGTTAAGTAACTACAGCCCCATATTTGTTACTATGTATCATTTTAGTTGGAGAACTCTGTGAGTTTATGTAACAAAAAAACTATTTTATAAAACCAAAAGTAAACAATTGCTTAATTTTCAAGGCAAGTTTTCAACGTCACTCACTGATGTTAGCAAAATTACTTTTCACATTTTATATACATAATAATATAACTTTTATGAATTAGTAGCTAAATTAAGCCTAAAAGTAGCATGTGTCTAATAATAAATTATTTTTTTTTTTGAAAAATAATGAAAAGGGAGGGATGGGACATGTAAGAAAAGGAAGAAGAATGAAGATTGTGATACTCCTTAACGGCCCTCTTCACTCATCGTCGCCGGAACCCGAGCCAATGTTATTCTATGGGGAAATTTTCTTTACAAATAACTTATTAACTAATACATATTTTTAAATTCTGTTTTCACATTCAGAAAATTTCCAACTGTTAAATTGACGGACCTTTTTTAAAAATGTATTTTTAAAATTTTTAATATTTTTTTTTTTTTTTTTGAAATTGCAAAATGAAAAATAATCACATATTGAAAATTCGTATTTTGCAGCTTCAAAATAAAATATAAAAAATTTAAAAAATAATTTTTTAAAAAAGGTGCGTCAATTTAACAGCTGAGAATTTTCAGAATGTGAAAACAGAATTTAAAAATATGTATTAGTTAATGAGTTATTTGCAAAGAAAAATTTCCCATAGAATAACATTAGGTACGGCTTCCGGCGGCGGTGAGTGAAGAGGGCCCTTAAACAGAAAATATCAAGAGGCAAATGAATGAATAGATGGAAGAAAAAATGCACGAAATAAATTCAAAATCATGGAAAATAATTGTTGTGATACTCACACGACTTTTTTTACCCTTTAAACTTTTAAAAATACTTTATTTATCATATACACTAAGCGACAAAAAAAAAAAAAAAAAAAAAAAAAAGCCGCACTTGGATGTTTTCCTTTTCGCCTTCTACAACCGCCAATTTTATAGTTTAAAAAGCAAATTTTCGAACAGATTTTACTATGTTGTCCTCCACATACACTTTAGCTTTTAGTCTAGTGTTAAAAACAAAATGCAATTGTCAGGAAAATTGTAATTTTAGAATTTATTTCAAAAATGGTAAGAATAAGGCAGTTAACGATGCCACAAAAAGTATTAATTTTTAAATGAAAATCAAAAAATATTTTAATACGTGTGAGGGCAAAATAATTAAATGCTAACGAAATATTGGTAAAATGAATTTTAGCAAAATATAAATTTTTTTGGCCTTTTAAACTGGGAATTTGGCTTTAGGAGGTCATGCTGCTCATCCAAGCAAGATAACCGCAAGTTAAATGCGAATGTTTAAAAAATCGATTTGTATCATGTTCAGAACTTAAAAAAGGGTTTTTTAAAGTGTATAGTAATAATTACTTTCTTCAAAAACAATGCGGGAACAATTAAACAAAGCGGGTTAAAGAACAGAAGATCTGAGAAAAAAGCCATTATTAAGGAAAAGAATTAGAAAAAACAATACTTTAGTTGACCAAAATTTAAAAACATTACCAGTTAATTATTAGGCTGAACTGGTTTTCTTTGATGAATCAAGTTTTCTTTATTTCAAGCAGTTGAAAAAAGCTAGAATGAAGACGAAAATGTGACCGACTTAATGAAAATTGCACTTTTAAAACAGTGACACATTCTCCGTACATTATGGTACGGAGGTGCATAACTTTTCAAACACTCGGAGAAATTTTTATTCTCAAGGGATCAAATAACTCGAAATAAAACACAATCTGCATAAAAGTTGTGCCTGACTGACTATTTTGGAGGTATCTTAGACATTTCCGTAAACAGCATTTGAAGATAATAAGGCACCTTACTACACGGCGTCTGTGGTAAGTTTATTCACTTCAAATTGTCAAAATTTCTTATACATTCCCATGAGAACCTACAATTCTGTAAGTAATCATACCTTTTTTCACTTTAAGTTAAATCTCACAAAGGATATAGTAGAATTTCTTCTTTACCAATCATGGAAGTGGTCAAAATCGCGATCCGCTCGAAAATGTTTCGTCTATAAAAAGGCGGGGGAGAGGGGAGAGAATTCGAAATTTTCAGCCTATAACTCTGCCAGAACTAGAAAAAATTATTTGTGATATTTGGCACATTGAAATTTCTGAGATTTATATTAAAACACTGTATAAAACTATGCCATTGCGCATTAATGCAGTAATTCCATATAAAGGTGGAATTAACCCATTGCAGAATACATATTTTTAATAAAAAATTGCTTAGATCTAACAAATAAATAGTTTTATTTCATATATTAAAATATAACTTGTTTATTTCATATAATAAATCATAATAGAATGCAAAGTGTATAGTTATTGCATTATGTTCAAAAAGAAAGTTTTATGCAGATTTTTAAAAAGTACTTCGTAAAGTGCAATAAAGCGAATTATTATATCGAAAATATACATAGGTATCATTTCATACCTTTGGTATTATGCAAACAAGACAGTTTTATTTATTTTAAACATTAATTTTAAAGTTATCACAAATAAAAAAGGTATAAGTCATTTTTTCTGCAGTGCGGCTTTTTTTTTTGTCGCTTAGTGTAAATGTAGGCACGATAACGAAACGGGTCTTTAAAGGAGACGGTAGCCCCCCTCACACGGAGTTATTTCTCGAATAAAGCTATTACGAAGCCTAATTTGAAAGGTTTTAACATAGGTTTACATAACAGTACTTGTTATCTTACCTCTTATTCTCCGATTTGTATTTATAGTATTAAATTTTAGAGTAAAGTCGTGTGAGTGACACACCAGGATATTTTACCTCCTATTTCTCATATATATAGTAGATAAAGTATTGTTTTTGGCTCAAGCTTTCGAAATTGAGTTTTTGTTATATTTACACGTTTTAAGGTCCCCTGAATCCAAAAAACATGTTTTTAGCAGTCGGTCTCTGTGTCTGTGTGTGTGTGTGTGTGTCTGCCTGTTATCAGCATATACATATCTCAAGAATAAATGGTAGCAAATAGTCCAATAAGTTAAGTGAGTTCGGGAGGAGGCGAAGCCTCCTTCGGGGGTTGGTGAGCGGAGCGAGCAGGGGGCAGAGCCCCCTAATAATAAAAGAAATGGAAATTTCTGAAATTAAACAATTTTTGTGGCATAAATTTGACTATTAAGTAATTATCAAAATATATAAAAAACTATACATCGAAAGATTCTATAATTTATGAGCCAAAAATAAATAAATAAATAATTATTATTATTTGTATGTCGAAGAAAAAAACGTGCAAACATTTTTTTTTTTTTTTTTTTTTTTTTTTTTTAATTAAAATAAAATTGAAACGAATGGTGGTAGAAATGGAATAGCTTTTAATGTAGAATCCTTTGGAGAAATTTGAAATTTGGCTCCAAAGTACCTCGGACGTTTCTCGCCAAGATCTTTACTTACACGATGGTGATAGCCATTTTAATTCGTCGCCAAAATGGCAAGAAAAATTAAACAGCCGTCAAGGGCTGCTATGCTAAAGTTATACCAAAGACATTTTAATAAAAAATATATCAACGATACTAGTGTATGAAATATAATTACTGCATGCCTCTATATGGATGAATAGACTAAAATAAGACCTGTCGTAAAAAATTAAATTATGTTTTGTGAAACATTTTATATCTATTACATAGAAAACAAAAATAGGCTTAAATTATTATTATTACTATACATTGCTATTAGAATAATCTTAAAATTGGAATATATGCATATCTTTACCAATCCCAAAAATTAATAATAAGTATCAAATTTTTGGCTTATGACTAAAATCAAACCTTTTTTTCTTTTTCCTTTTTACTTTCTCTTACCCCTATATCCATCAATAAGTATTTGGACACTTTCGAATTTAGACATTTTGTTAAATATCTAGAAAAGTTCTTTTGTTATCATCTTGAAACTTTGGTAGCGTAAAGAACTCGTTATACCTCATATAATTCAGCAAAGGTTGTATCCTGAAAAAGAAAAGGGGACCAGTAAAAAAGTAAAGAAAAATAATAATGTTTTGGATCAACCTGTAAAAAATGCATTTTGTTTGCAGCATGTGATTAAATGAAATTTTCTCATTATCTGTATAAATTTTTAAGAGCCTACCACATATATTCATGAAGATATAACGTTTTTTTTTTTTTTTTTTAAGCATTGAAAAATATCCACTTTTTTAATTATACCACATAGGGTATTAGACCCAGAGCAAAGACATTTTCTGAAAATTTGGCATACTCCATTAGGCACAGCATACTACAATCAGAATGCAAAAGTGTCAAATATCTTACGCAATATGAGTATTTTTACTAAATAATTATTATCCACACATACGCTATATCGTTTAAAAAATTTCATTTGCATAGTTTAATAGCCAAATGTATTGATCAACTTATATGAAAACCCCAAACAAAAATCGGGGCCGCGGTAGCCCAGTCGGTAGAGCGCCTGCATCGTAATTGGAAGATTGCGGGTTCGGTACTCGAGGCGGCCGAAGACCGTCGTGTACACTAATGGTGGCTGGTGCACGTAAAATCTGTCGTGGCCGCAATGTCCTCCATGTTCCCATCAAAAATTATACCTCTGGGGGTCACCGAAGCGGGAGAGACATCCCTTCCGTGGAGGATCAAAATTGCGATGGCATGTCTCCGGACCATCTCTAGGGGTGAGTCCCAGACCGTCGCCAATTGCCCATCTGCGCAGCACTAGTGCGACGTAAAACCCAACCAACCAAACAAACAAACAAAAATCGTGTAAATTTAAAACCTACACGCTGGCACATTTTGTTTACATAGTCTACTCAAAAGTATGCGAGCACTAGCCAATAATTCCGATATCAAAAAAGTACACTTAAAACTGTTTTGTTTGATAAATCCTTGTCAAATCATGTTTTTAGACTGACTAAGAACATGACTCGACAAGGATTTATTTAACAAAGCAGTATTAAGTGTACTTTTTTTTGGACAGGGATTATTGCTAGTGCTCGGATACTTTTGCTGCCGACTGTAGCTGTGACCCACCGGTGTGTCATGCCGGCGTGAACGTATTAAAGAGTTGTGAGAGATAGAATGAACAGAATTTCAGTTCCTTTCAAAAAACAGGAAGATGATAGGGGGTTTTATCAATATTTATTTACATTCAGCGAACACTGTATTGCCACTGGCCATTGATTGAATAAAAATAAAAATGTGAGTAAAGCCCCTCACTGTTTAGCTTTTATCTTGAGAGAACTGAAATTCTGTTCATTCTGTCTCTCATAACTCTTTAAATGTACACGATATTTGTTTGGGGGCTTTATATAAGTTGCTCAATACGTTTGGCTATTAAATTATGCGAATTAATTTTTTTTAAAGCTAGCGCATGCATAGATGAAAATTTTAGTAAAAATGCTCATATTTTGTAAGATGTTAAACTTTAATCACATCAAAAACCGAGACACTATACACTAAAAATATACAATTTAAAACATTAAAGTACACAAAACATAAATTTAAACGTTTTGTGCCTTTTACAGGCTCCTCATCAGTAAAATATCACAAAGTAATTCGTTGAGTAGAACAAGATAACTCCTTTAACCTTCCAACGGGCGCGCGTATCTGAGAGATACACTTGTGGTAAATCTCGTTGTATATCTTAAAGTCAGAGAGCATTTGAAACACTTATCTTTGGCTATTCACTCAGTATATATTGATCTATTTTTAGTTATCTTTTGAACCTCGAGACAATGATATGAAGCTGAATATTTGCTATTTGTATTTGAAAAATACGCGCGACCTTTCATGTAACGTTTTGTTATATTTGATTTTTTTTTTTTTTTTTCACTGCTAAAAACGATTGTTTGTTGTTTTTGTTTTAAACATTATTATTTTAAATATTTTTAAAATTAATTAACTTATAATTCTGATGTTTCTTTGATTTTTTTATATTGATTTTGCGCTTTCAGTTTCATTCTTTCAGTTTTGTTTTAATGAATAAAAGTTCCAACTGAATGTTCTTATTAATCTTCAAATGGTTATAGTATAATTAAAATATTCAGATACTTTAAAATACACATTTTACAGTAGTGTATGTGAAAACCTTTCACGTTCGTATAAGCAGCGCGCCCGCTAGAAGGTTAACTGTATAACAGAGTTACTGTATAACAGAGTACAGTGTATTCTATGGCATGTTGCACTATTTGAGAAGTATATCGTGGTTTTTGAAATTCCTTTTATGTTCAAGAATTCGGATATGAAACCGACCTTCTACCTGATTTTAGCAATAATAAAATAATCATATCTAACTGTTCAAATTATCATTCAAGAATTTTCCTCGAGGGCTGGTCAGTTCCCGCTGAATACACTGTACTCTGTTAAAGAAGTTCTCTTGTTCTACTCAACGAATTACTTCTTGATGTTTTACTGGTGAGAAGCCTGTAAAAGGCTCGAAACGTTTAAATTTCTGTTTTGTGTATTTTAATGTTTTAAATTGTATATTTTTAGAGTATAGTGTCTCGGTTTTTGATGTGATTAAAATTTAATATAATTATATGTGAGACGTGATGATTTTAAATATTTTAACTTTTGTAAGATATTTAACATTTTTGCATTCTAATTGCAGTATGATGCGTCTAATGAATATGTCAAGTTTTCTGAAAATGTCTTTGTTCTAGACCAAATAGCTTATGTGTTATAATTAAAAAAGTGGATTTTTTTTTTTTTTTTGCAATGTCTTATCTCCAGGAATATATGTGGTAGCCTCTTATATATATATACATACATATTGTTACAAAATTGTAAATAATTGTGTTTATTTTTGTATAAATTCTTTCAAAGAGGCTTAGTAAGTTGATAAATTGCTAATTTTGTGCATTTCTAGTCGTTTTAGCGTTGAAATAGCCTTATTTTCCCTTAAAAACGCATTAAAAAGCCCCAATAAGGCAGGTAATGGATTTGGCGCCAAATTTGGCGACTTTTTCCCACCTTGACGATTTTTTTGGCGACCTTGGCGAGAAAATCCTTATATGGGATATACCAAATATGGAAGCTGTAAGTTGATTGGTTGACCACTTTCTAGAGTTTTCTCGAAAAATCTGGGTTCCATGGAACAGGATATAAGGAGCTCTTCTCGCCAAGGCAGTGAGTCAGTTCAGTTCAGTCTTCAGCTAGCTTCGCTAGTGCTTGCATTGCTCTTGAGCCTCTTTGGAAGAGACTTGCTTTATGTGTTATTGCTATACAGTTTGTACTGTGGATTTGCTATTGACAGCTGTTGTTTAAGCTGTGTTTACTGTTTGAATTGAAACTGATACTTGGTTTATAGACCTGTATTTTTCTGGAACTTGCTGTGAATAAATTACTGAATTTTTGTACGTTTGGCCTTTCATTCTCGGACAACTCACGAACCCTCAAGTACGCAACAATATAATGAGAAAATTTCTCTTAATCACATGCTACAGCCAAAATGCATTTTAAACATTACTTTTTACAGGATGATTCAAAACATTTTGATTTTTCTTTAATTTTTTACTAACCCTTTTTTCTTTTCCGGACACACCTTTTGCTGAAATATATGATGTATAACGTGTTCTTTACGCTACTAAAGTTTCAAGATAATTCCAAAAGAACTTTTCTAGATATTTGACAAAATGCCTAAATTCGAAAATGTCCAAATATTTATTGTTAGGTAGTGTATAATAGAGAAAGTAATGCATTTGTATAAAATTTTGAAAACTGAGAATGTTTCATATTTATACATATAAAACATTACATATACGTTTTACTATACACAAACATATGTAATATACATATACGTATATTACCCTACACTTTACATATACGAACATTGTATGTTTTCAATGTTCGCTAAATACGAAAAATAAATGTTTAGCGGCTGGTTTGTGTGTCTATTATCAGCGTAATTTTACATGCAGTACACCTAATTATCCAAGAATGTTTTTCTAATAAGGTCCTATTTTTTGCCCTTATTCTACATTATTCGACAGCAGCATTTTTGGTGCAGTTTAATACGTAAATTAACTCCTCTGAGAATTCGTCCCTTTTTTCAGTTCGTTAAATCATTATTATTCGTTTTATAAAAGCAGGTTTATAATTGTTAAATCATCGGAATTTGGATTTTTTCATAGCTTCATTTCCTTTAACGTAAATGAACATAATTGCAATTCTTACGAAGTGCAAGGAGGTTAGCAAGTCTTTTTCACCTTAGCATATTTTATTTTTCTTGTATCATTTAGGGTTTTGCCCTTCATCACATTTTAACCTTTATAATACTTCATAATCAGGTCGACTAACTTTCCGCTGCCAACGAAAGAAAAACAAATTTATGAAATATAAGAACGCCCGTCTCCGATTTCTGCATGAAAATAAAATAAAACGAATCGGTTGTTTTGTCAGTCAAATGAAAGGTTCACACCGGTTCACCCATATACAGCAAATATTTTCGCAGGAAGTGGAAGATTTTAACCTTACTACTGATTTACAACTACGTGAATATATATTTATATATTCTGTTATCGTCTGAAGGAACTGTGGCTGAATGAACTAAATATTTATATTTAGTTTCAACAAACATACACACTAACAGACATAGATAAACATAAATGCCATTAGTAATTTTTGAGAATATTTAGACATTCACTGTAAATGATTGAAATCTTGATTTTGCCTCTGAGGTAGTAGCACGTGTTTTTTGCGCCTGAAGAAGAAAGGCCGCGTCTTTTCAAAACCGGTAGTGCTTACATTAATTTTATGGTGTGTGAAGAAGTTTTTTTTAAGTTTAATTCGTTTAATTTTAAGATATTTTAAGGACAAATAGTCTGCTTGTTTCTGTTTTATTAATACTAATTTCCAGTAAGATAGAAAAATTTGATTTCAGTAATTAATATAACCCTTAAATGCATGATTTTGTGATTTTTATCGAAAAAATCTATTGTATGTAGATTTTTATATAAGTTTATGCAAAAAGAAAAAAATAAACAAATACTAATAAGTATGTAGGGCAAGTGCAACAGTGATTGACACTCTTAGAGCAAGCTCTGATGTTTTTAATGTTTTAGTCATCAGAAAATATTTTTAGAAATCTTAAGTTTGTTCATAGGGCATGAAAGACATTCAGAACCACATATATGTTAAAATATATACATTTGATAATAATTATTTTTTTTTATGATTTTTTATTTGACACCCACTCAATGTTCCAGTCATTGACACTGCCAGTTTTTCATTTTATCAGTAATTGGCCCCCTGTGTTCAAGTGTTTAACACTGCTAGTTATTCATTTTACCAGTTATTAGCACCCTATGCTCCAGTGTTTGACATAAAATGTTAAAATTCTTATATGTAAAATATATGATTTTATTATTTTTCTTATTTATTAATTATTTCGGGATAGATGTCAATTAGTGGAGCATGCCAACCACTGGAGCACCTACCCTAGGTTTTATTTATTTATTTATATTTTTTTCAAAAAGGAAGTGTTTCGAAAATAATACACCATACAGTGCGAACATAAATAACATTATTTAATTGCTAAGAAAAAAGCATTTATAATTTACTTTCTAATTATTATAGAATAAAGAAAAACAGATTGATTTTTTAAATAAATCTCCAAAAAGTTTTACTTCATTGTACCTCCTAACTTAAATGAATTTCTTTGGACGCGTCAAAACAATTAGTCAATCTAAATGTCACATTAAAAAGCACATTGATTTTTTTTTCTTTTCTTTAATACTTTGTCTGAACATACCAAGGTAACACAAGGTACAACAAAAGTAAAACTTTAACTGCGGCTAATACTTTTAATTAAGAGTTAATGACAGTGTTCCGTTTTTAACGCACTATATATTGAAGACTTAAAAATATAAGTTATACAAGACAGGATTTTAATAACTTGCGATAAAATGCAGCTATAAACTCATATTGAAAGATAAAATAAATCAACAAGCAACTTAAATTGAAAAAAAAAGGCAACAATTAATTCAGGTCAAAATTTTAAGCACAAATTTTTATTAGAAAAAAAATGAGTAGGCATGAGTGCTATGTGAAAGAAACAACGCAGACTCAAAGCAGCATTGGTACAAAATCTTAAAAACAGAAAAAAAAAAAAACTTGAGGTTGACTATTGAGTTATAAATGATGCTTTCCAAACAAACAATGAAAAAAGGCGTTAGAAATTAATTTAGCGCGGACAGACAGGCAAGTAAATCTGCCGGACAGGCAGCGAAATCTAACATTTTCGAGCCAAATTTGTTGGAAAATGTTAAAAATCCTAAAAACTTATTTTTTTTATAAGCATATCTGTATCAAACTCTAAGTCTGCAAACATGTTTTTTCTTAAAGTACTTCCTGGATATTATGTAACATTTCAAGCTGGTAGCTTTTGGGTTTCATTTCTTTATACTTATATACAACCACAAAAAATGAAAGAAAAGAAAGAAAAAAGAGAGTGAGAGAGAAGAAATAAACTTTTATTATTTTTTTTTTTTTTTTAAGTGTAAAGCCCTTTATGTGACGTAACTTAAAACCGTTCGATTTCCTGAATTTCACAACTTTTGAAAGAGATCGTGAGCTGATGCAAGCAGTCGACTAGTTCTTGACGGCTTAGATTGCTTTTTCTTCGCTGCTTTACTATCGACAGCTTTTTCTAATCAAACAAAGGCTTACTTCTTAAATTTGTTTGCGTATGAAAACGTACTGTTTAAACAGCGCCATGCACGAATATTTTATGTAAATAGGCCATGATACCGAAAGAATAAAAATTGTTCTGATTCTTGCATTTGTCTACAATTTAGGATTTCTATGATTTTATTAGTAGAGTGATACAATTGAAAAAATAATATTTCTGGAGGGGGTGGGGTGGGGGGAGTTAATTTTACTTGAAACCCAATCACGAATATACAGTTTGATCAGTTTAAAAGAATACCCGTGGGTTTTTCTTATAACCCTTAAATCTGTTGGATGGGGCAAATATTCTAAAACTGAAGTATGATTGTTTGAACCTTGTTTAAGTTTGTGAGACAATTTCTAACACTTTTGGACTGTTACAACTTTATTTGTGAGGTAAAACAGAAATGAAGACGCACAATTTTTTTTTTAATCCTGTAATAATTTTATTTTTGAAAAATATAATTTAATTCAATTTTTGTACATTATCATTCCTCACAGAAAATGCTGAAAATGTTCGCCACCATTTTGAATGCTAACTTAAACACGTCGAACCATGTTTTTGACACACTTTGTAGTATTGTTGGTGGTATTGACGAGATTTTTTTAGTTACACTGCAAAAAAAGAAAAAAACTGTTAAAAGTACAGGAAAAATCTGGCAGCTGGGGTGCCAGTATTTCTACATCAAATATACAGTTTAAAACCGTAAAATTGTACTGACATATATTTTACACAGGAATCCTGTAAATCAAACAGGTTTTTTGTTAAAAGTACAGTTTTGTCCTGTATATTTGACGGAGAAATACTGGCACCCCAGCTGCCAGATTTTTCCTATACTTTTAACAGTTTTTTTTTTTTTTTTTTTTTTTACAGTATATGATCTGTTTTAATTCATCGATGTTTGCGGAACTTCTCTAGAAAAGTCTATGAAATGTTAATGTAAAAATGATAATGACAATGCAAATGTAATGAAGTAATAATAATGTAAAGAATTTTAATTAAATTTTGTTTTTCATATATATATATATATATATTACAGGAATAAAATAATTGTGCGTTTCCATTTTTGTTTTACCTCACAAATAAAGTTGCAACAGCACAACAGTGTTGGAAATTGTCTCTCACACTTAAACAAGATTCAAACAATAATACTTCAGTGTTAGATTAGTTGCCACATCCGTCATATTTAAGGGTAATAAGAAAAACCAACCGGTACTCTTTTAAATTGATCACCCTGTATAAATCATGGATATTGAACATATATTGTTTAATGATAAACATTTAATAATGATAAAGGAGAAAAAAAATGTATATTTATGCATAAATAATATTATGCATAAATATTCTCTTTCTATCTCTATAAAAATAGAGAGCGAGAGAAAGATGCGAGCGTGTGTTTAATAAGATATTCTAGATTTCCGCTTTATTAAAAAAAAACAACCAATAGCGATCGCAGGTGTCTTTTCAACAGACGAATAAGCGTCATTGACAGACGGAGCCTCCGCGGCAATCAGCCAACATCGAGTGTTACTTTTCTGAATAATGCGGATTTCAAATTGTATCCCAGCTTAAATCTATGTTAAAAAGAAAATTTAGCAATAAACTTCAAAATAGGTCCAAACCCACGGTGGACTTTCTCATTCAAAAGTCACAAATATGGGAAACTTTTGTGGGCTTAAAATTTTTAAATCTAACTAAAAAGTTTCTAAAAGTCTCCTATATTTTAGCTAGCAGAGGATTTACATAGCAATGCAGGATCTGAAATGCAATCCTAATGAGATAGGGGTTTTTAGGGGGTATAATTATTAGGAAATTCATAACATTTTTTTAGCTTTTGGCCTTTAAATGACACTTCACGATTACCATGTATTCATAATTTTCATCATCCTAACACTTCTGTGAGTGGCTGCTGACAGTTTTCCTGAGATAGCCCTTAACCCGTTATCTCTCGTGTACGCAAAACTCACGGAATTTGACCACATTTTTGTTTTTTGATGTTTTAGAGTGCTCAATCAGCATCATACTTCTTAATATGTATTAAAAAATATCAGGAGAATGAAATCGCTTATTATTTATATGTTTATTTGAACAAAAATGTCTTAAATTCAATAAAAACTGGAACCATTTGGGTGTGTCTTTAAACAATTACTAAAGGGTAAAAAATTCCTCTATCTCCTTAGGTTTGCATTTCCGACCTTGCATTGCTATGTGATTCCTATAATCGTCTTTGTCCCCCCCCCCCCCCCCCATTCATCATCTCCTGTAAGTTTGCGAATCACTTTGTATATATCTGTACTGATATGTATAAAGGATTTAAGTCCATATTCTTGATTTTTCAGAAGACGAAAAATAAAGTTAAACTAATTAAAAACTAATCAGAAGAATCGATTAGGCAAAAGGGATTATGTTGGTTTATACGCTTTATACCATTTAGTGATTGTCAATCTTCATTTCATAAAGGGAAAAAATTGATTTAAATATTTTATACCAAAGATGAATGCAAAATTTCTGACTCGAATCTTTTTTTAAAAATGGTTTTTCTCAAAGACTAAATGACATGGATTCAAATCCTTTATACCAATCGATAGAGAATTTTTTTCTGAGTCTGACTATGTACTTAACTTAAAATCTACATTTTTGGACTTAAATCCTTTATACTTATTAGTACATATAATGTTACAAGAATATATTACCACTCTCTGTATTCTATTGTAGCATGTATATTGTTTCTCTATATATTAAAAAAAAGTAACGGTCGCTGGCGTCAATTTTTTTTTTGTCTGCGACAGCATCTTCTCGCGGAGGGCAAAGTGCTCTGCATCATGAGAGGTATCAGTGTATTCCGACTGCTTCAAGGAAGGCATTTCAGCTGCTTAGAAATTTCTAGCATTTTAATTAACGGAGTTATAACTAAAAACGTCGGGTTTATAAAGGTACTCTATTTGCCACCGGAGTGAAAAGTTTCTCTTATGGAGTTTTTTTTCTGTGTTTCTGGCGTCACTTTCCCCAGGAAAATTAAAATGAGATCAATGGTGTAAATAAGAAAAATTGAAAAATTGGCATCTTTGAGATGCTCGAGAGAAGAAAAAAATTATGTAGAATAGCAAAACATGAAAATAACCGATATTTAAAAAATGCTGAGTAAAAATTTAATAAAAATGAAATGAAAATTAGTTTGTATTTTTAATTTAGTTTATATTATTATTTATTATTAGTTAAGTTTATACTATTAGTTTAGTTTACATTATTAGTTTTTATTTTAACGTTAGGCGAAAAAGATTTAGTAATGAATATAATTATTATGTTAAACAACGATTGGTATAGAATTAGAGGTTAAGCCCAGAACTGGTATAACTTCAGTATAACCCCACAGCTGAATTTGGCGATTTCTCTTTGGCGCCGTTTTGAACGATAACGATGTGGTTCTGGACTGTTTGCGATATAATATGGCAGCCTATATGTTGTTTATTTTGGATTCATGATTTTATGATTTATGATTTCGATTATGATTTTATCATTTATGATTTTTAGATTTATGATTTAGCCATAATCGCCAACAAAAAATCGCCAAATATCGTTGTGGCGTTATACTGAAGTTGTTACAAAGGTACTTACGTATTAACGCCACCGCAGCTACAGATTAAGTGCCGTCAATCTACACTTAAAAATTTTGAGACAAATCATAAAATAAAACACTTTATTTAAAATCAAAATTCAAAACACTTTATTTAAAACAAAGTTGTCAATCTGATTTCGGTGGAAAATGGGCCGATATAGAGTTTAGCATAGATTCAAAACAGTCTCTATTATCTTTCACCTGATGCTGTCGCCATATGAACTCTGATAAATAAGATTCCAAAAGATGTCTCGCTGTCCCCCTATGTCTCTTGTGTGTGAACAACAAGATTGCTCTTTATTGGCGCATTAGCGCATCTTCTGTTGCGGTGGCGTTAATACGTAAGTACCGAAAAAAAATTATAAAATAGTGCAATAATAATAATAATAAAATTCACAACCTATTTTTGTTTTTTAAGCATTGATGTAAAACTTTGCAGAAAACAAAATTTAATTTAATACGATAGGACTTTTTTTTTTTTTTTTTTTTGTCTATTTTTCCATGTAATGGAATGAAGTAACTGCATTGCTAAAATATTTTAGTTACACCTAATACAGGACCTCACTGGCAGATTTTAAATTTTTCATTTATTTTGACGATGACTTAAATTATCTATCTCAGTTATGCATGTCAAGATTTTTGCGAGAAAAGTCTAAGCTACTTCGGTGCCAAATTTAAAATTTCGCAAAGAGTTTAAACTGTACCATTGCTTTAGCACAATTTTTTTTTTTCAATTTTTTTTAAAAATATTTTTTTAACTTAATTCAAGTGAGAAAAAAAGAAGAACATTTTTTATTTGGTCTAAATGTACAAAATATCTCCAGGTAAAATATTATCCGTATTATTAGAAAGAAAATGGCTAAAGTAGTTTTTCCTGTACCATTGATGTCCCTATAAATTAAATTATCCAATATCATTATATTTCATTCTCCACAAGCATTTTTTATTTTCTAAATTCAATATTATATAATATATGTGTAAAAAAATCAAGGTGTAATCTGTACATATCCAGAAGATGTAGCCAACAAATATTCAGAAGCCATCATTAACACAAGTTCGGGAGATATCGCCAACAACTATTAAGATGTCATGATCAATATATGCCAGTAGATATCGCCAACAATAATAATTATTCAGAAGATATCGCCAACAAGTATTCAGGAGCCATCATGAATATTTATTCAAAAAATATTGTCAAACAAATATTCAAAAGCCATCCAATTTATGAATGGTGATGGTCTATCTCGAATACTCCAAACCGGCAGTTCGTTATTACAATATAATGAAGGATAAATTTTTCCCTTATCAGTAGGTTTCGAAAAATGTGATTTCCCCTCCCCCGATTTAACTTGGTATTTAATATAGTTTAAGAAGTGGTAAAATCAGATATTGACGGGCATCTTGGCAAATTCATGGCGACAATGCAAAATCGCTATCTGAAAAAAATTGTCCTGTCGTACTACTACTGATGAAATGTTTAAAATAATTGCAATAATCACATAAGCTATTTATTTTCAATGGATCTGACTAAATCATATTCTAGGAAAAATGCACTTTAAAAAGTTGCATCTTTACTGTTGTAAGCACCATTTTAAACCTTGCTGTACATTGGAAATAAATGCAGAGTGTTACATATAGCCCTAAATTAACTAAAAAAATTCAATAGTAAAAAATATAGGCATTAGAAAAAATAAGTTCATAATTTCTTTAATCAAGCAATAATACCCGAAAAATTCATCGTCAAACAGTGACAAAAATTTAACAAGTGGATCGTATACTAAAGCTGTAATGCTAAATCATTTAGATGTTATTAATTTCATTCTAAACAGTTAGTGCTATCGTTGTTTATTTTGTGTGTCTAGCTGTCTAACATATGTTTTCTCTCAAAATAATGGCAAATTGTTATTAAACTGTCGAACGTTAAGACAGATTTTTCACATACTAGAAACGATATAATATTAAATATTGTGTATTTCAATGTGATACCAAATATGGTGGATTTCTATAATATTGTTCAACTTTTCTCTTGTATTATGTATTATTAATATTCCAATTCAATGAAAAGCAAAGTTACGAATAGTCGTTTAGAATCCAGCAGGGGTTAATGAGCGCAGCAAGTCGGGGTGAGGGAAAGCCTTCCTTGGGGGTTGGTGAGCGGAGCGAGCAGGGGGCGGAGCCCCCTAGTATTACAAATAATAATAATAATATTTTATCTATGAATAATTTAAAAAATATTTTAATTTATCTGTTATAAATAAAAATTTTACAAAATGATTTCATAAAAATCGCATAAAATATCAATATTTCGTAAGCGCTTTTTTTTTTTTTTGTGTGTGTGTGCGAGTGTTTCTTGTAATATAAGGAAAGTACCTAGCTTACAGCAGAAATACTAAGAATAACATGACGTCATTCTTCTGATGACGGGAAAATCCATCTCCCACTACATAAAATTGATTTTTTTGGAAAGCAGTATTACAAAGGAAAATTTCCCATAAATCGTAGTTTTGTATGGCAGTTTCTTGTTGCAGACATTCTTTTCATTTTCTCTAAAATATTTTTTTTCCTTTCATTATACGAATCTGGATTTCACTTTAAATAAACTGGTATGAATCTCACACAACTCTTCATTACCCTGCATTTGAACACTGTGTATGTAGACTAGAGATCAAGGTGCAAAGTAAGAAATACACAATGAATATATTTTACAAACAGTAAAAGATAGTTTTTGAAGTAGTTTTATTTAAGGGCCCGCTTCACTCACAGCCGCCGGAAGCCGAAGCTAATGTTATTCTATGGTTTTTTTTTTTTTTTTTTTTTTTACAAATAACTTATTAACTAACACATATTCTTAAATTCTGCTTTCACATTCTGAAAATTTCCAGCTGTTAAATTGACGGACCTTTTTTAAAAATGTATTTTTTTTATTTTTTATATTTTATTTTGAAGCTGCAAAATACAAATTTTCAATATGTGAAATTTTTTCATTTTGCAATTTCTAAATAAAATATTAAAAATTAAAAAAAAAAATACATTTTTAATAAAGGTCCGTGAATTTAACAGTTGGGAATTTTCTGAATGTGAAAACAGAATTTAAAAATATGTATTAATTAATAAGTTATTTGTAAAGAAAATTTCCCCATAGAATAACATTGGCTCGGGGTTCCGGCGACGGTAAGTGAAGCGGGCCGTTAATATACATTTTTGTGTGAAAAAACCTACTACCCCCCCCCCCTCAAATTTTCCGTAAGAATTTAACACCGGTATTCATAAAGAAAAATAAAAATTAAAGCTCTTATTCATTTTAAGGGGTTATTCTAATTTATTCAGATATTTTTCTCCCACATCGTACCTTACCACATTTTCAAGTGGCCATGTTATTTTATCTTCATAATGGCAAATTTGAATTTCCTGCGATAACACAGACCTACAAAAATAAAGTAGGCAAAATTTAATTTAATAATTTTAGCTGATACTTTTTTGGGGGGAGGGGGGTGGGGAGGGAGAGGGAGTACTATTAGTTTCAATCTGGATTTTTTGTAGACCAGTTTTGTGTAACACCAAAATAAATTAGAAATATCAGTCCTATCGTTACAAATTCGGCACCAAATGAAAGGGGCGATTTTTCTGAATCCTGGGGTGAAAAACATTTTTTCAACAGGACAGTTAGATTTTTTTTAATTGAATAAAGTATGAAATTTAGGTGGCAACACTTTATTTAAATTCATTTCAGTCATTTTAAAAAGTACGTGACCCAGTTTTACGGTCAAAAAAGGAGATAAAAAATAAATAAAAATTTTACAGATTGAAATTAATAGTCCTCCGTACTAAACTAAATTCTGTCTTTGAGAGAATTTTTAATGTTTTTTTTTTTTTTTCTTTTTTTTTTAATTACATTTAGATTTTTCTCAGTGAAGGGTGTTTACCGACACAGTTTTTTTTTTTTTTTAATTTTCGGTAGTTTCTAGCACGTCTCCATAATTAATTACAATTAATCATAAAAACGTACTATAAAAGTTACTATATAATTATATTGGTGAAAAAGTCACTAAAGAAATTGTGTCGGTAGATACCCTGTATTCACAAAAATCTATAAATGATAGAGAAAAACTGGTTTCAGAGTCAGTGTTAGCACGCCAAAAAACACAAAGATCAGCCAAAATTATCAAGTCAAATTTTTAGATGTAGACCTATGTAATTAGTTTTTTAGTTATGCTGATAATTAATATACATAGATCAAAACGTAATTTTCATATTCAAGGTACTTCAAAATGTGTAATTATAGTAAAAAAATCAACAGGGCAGTCATTGGGGATTGCCGATAGAAGTGAAAACTAAGTAACTTGGGAATTGTATCGTCGAGTTATTAGATTATTATTTTTGGTTTGTAAAGAAGTGTTAATATTGTAATATGACTAAAATAATTTTCTTTTTTTATTATTATTTATTTGAAAATTTATATTGAAAGCAAAAAGAAGAATATAACAGTCTGTATAAAAACACGTGCATGCTTGTACTTTGTGAACTATGTATATGCTGTGGAAAAAGTACATACATACATAGAGTATAGAACTAGAAAGAGACAGATGCCAGTAGCCAGTATACTACTCGTATTAGTATACATTTTATACATATATATATATATATAACTATATGAGACATGCCGCGCCGTGCGCGACATATATGGATATATATGTAGAGAGATATACTCTTTGTATATATATAATGTATACTAATAACGCACGGAGGTATATCTATGTACATATATACACAGTATATGTGTTTGTGTAGCTCATGGAAAGCGTTCGGTGACGATGACGCGAGTTCCATGATTTTTGTTCACCCAAAAAGTGCTCAACTCGCCTAAAGAAGTTTTCACTTCAGTAGCTCATGGAAAGCGTTCGGTGACGATGACGCGAGTTCCATGATTTTTGTTCAACCAAAAAGTGCTCGACGCTCCTAAAGAAGTTTTCACTTCAAAAATTCTGCAATGAAGATTATACTTTAAACACTACTTTTTCTGCCATATGGATGAACGAAAGAAGTGGTCATCCATAAGCAGTTTTCTTGAAGTTGGTAAAATTTACTAAAACGTTTCCACTTATTACATTTAATGTAATAAAATATTTTGGAAAGACCTGTATAATTTCTATAAATTATATACACACCAGATAGTGCGCTTAAGTTTAACATAGTCTGAAAAACACATTTAAAACGACTTGAAATACACTATGAGCAATTTCCAAGTGTATTTTTAATATATTCAAATACTGTTCCGGTGTGGTTGAACGCTGAAACGAATGTTGAATAATATATATCATATTCTACACGAAACATGCGTTTATGATTTCAATTTCGTTTAGAGCACTCTAAAAATGTTAAACTGCATACTATAGATATAATGTATTTAAATTCTTTTGGATCTCCCTCTGTATGAACTATTTGTTTCATCTTATAAAATTTCTAGTAGCGCCTCATATGATACAGTTTTAAAATGCCAAATTTGGATTTCCTGCAAATATTTGTCCTTGAGTTACACTCATATAGACGTACATACAAACCACTAAAAACTTGTTTTTATTTATTTATTCAAGGGCCTTACAAATTTCAATTTCAAAAACTTCACCAAAATACAATATTTTCTCTACCTCGCTATGAATAAGAAACAGTAAGTGATTACACTCAACTTTGTGAACATTTAGGGTGAAAATGTGCTTTAGCGAACTGTTAGGCGACTTTTCAAAAAGTCGTCAATTTGGCAAGGTGAAGTTGCCACATTTCCTAGATCGATCGTTCAACCACTGAAAAACATCGAGGTTGCCAAGTTTGACATCTTTATCAGTATCGCCAATTGCAGACAAGACGTCAAGCAGTAGGCTAAAGAACATTCCACCCAAAAGAAAATCATAAGGCGATTAAATATCTTTCTCAAAATTTTCTTATTTATGCATAAAAAAAATTTTGTACATCTCTCATTCCTACACCATTATTTTCAACTTTTCTAGTTTTAATAAAATATGCGCATTACCACAATTTTTAAATAGAAATTTTTATTAACGGTTTCCTACTCATTATCTACGGTTAATTGTATTAAAAAAAAAAAAATCATTAGAAACTAGTTATTGTAATTTTCAGAAAGATAATTTAAGCTGTCAACAATACTGTACTATAAATGCGAATATAACATGTCAACAATACTGTACAGTCGGTAACAAAAATGTCCGAACACTAGCAAAAATTTCTATGTAAAAAAAGCACACTTAAAACTGTTTTGTTATATAAATCCTTGTCGAATCATGTTCTTACACTGACTAAGAACAGGATTCGACAAGGATTTATTTAACAAAACCGTATGAATTGTACTTTTTTTACATAGGAATTTTTGCTATTGTTCGGACACTTTTGTTACCGACTGTACTATAAATGTGAATGTAATGTGTCAACAATACTGTATTATAAACGCAAATATAATATGTCAACAATGCTGTACTATAAATGCGAATATAATATGTCAACAATACTGTACTATAAAGGCGAATATAATATGTCAACAATACTGTACTATAAATGCGAAATATGTCAACAATACTGTACTATAAATGCGAAATATGTCAACAATACTGTACTATAAATGCGAATATAATATGTAAAAAATACTGCACTAAAAATGCGAATGTAAAATGCCAACAATACTGTGCTATAAGTGCGAATATAATGTATCAACAATACTGTGCTACATAAAGTTGTCAACAATACTGTGCTATATGTGGAAACACAATTTTTAACAATGATCATACCAAAATTCTAAAACACATGTAAATTTTATTCTCCTTTAAACAAATTTAATAAAATTCAGATAATTAGCTATTACAAGTGTAAAAATTTCATGCTTACAGACCTGAAAATTGAAAGTTTAAATTATTCGCGAGTGGCTGAAAACTACTTTAAATTTGCTCGCCATTTCTTTTTTCTTCCTTTTTTAGTACGACAGGAGTATTGTTATCAGATTTTTGAGACAATGATTTTAGTATTATGGAAATTATATACTTAGAGAAAAGTAGATGAATATGTAACACCATTTTTATTTGAACACACCATAATAAACTGAAGTAATTTGGATTATTGTAGATTCGGCTACTGCAAACTATCACGTGCTGTTAATGTGTTAGAATGAATTTATTTTAGAAAAGTAGCGTTTACATGCAAAAATTTTAGTTAAGAGGGAAAAAAAGTTATTTTCGGGTAATATGGACCTAGCGGGTAATATGGAATAGTTATGAAGGAAAATATATGAAATACCATTTCCTTAAAGGATAATGAAGAAAAAAGTACTATTTTTACATGAAATGATGAATAGGGCCCTCCGTGGCCGAGTGGTTATGTCACCACACTGCTAATCGTCTTCGAGCGTAGGAGAGCGGGTTCGATTCCCACGCTGGCACTGGGTGTTTTTCCATTTCTCCGTTTTGTAATTCTGTCAAGTGCTATCTGTAATTATATGACGAAGATTCACAAGCGGACTACGAGTCAAGCATACAAATCTGATGTATATGTTATCAATAAACAAACAAACAAATGATGAATAATTTCAATATAAACATTTTATTTGGAATTAATATTGAAAATAAACAGCAGTGAAATATTATCAACATTCAAGTTTTACAAAAATCGCAAATGATATGCATATTTGGTATTCCATAATACCCAAATCGTCATCTTGAAGAATAAATCAACTCAGCCACCTATTGGTAGATATAAGTTCATGGGAATTACACTACTAACTTACTTAATTCTTCTACCAGAAATGACTCTAGGTTTTTTACTCAAATTACTATTTCGTAAATAGATTACATAATTCTTAGTACTTACCTCTAAAACAGTCTGACTCTTGATAAACTAAAGTAGTTATATGACACAAAAACTGCACTTCTCACTGACACAAGGTGAATTACCGTTCATATATGAGACCCAGTGAAGAAGTTTGGCGGGCTTCCGATAGGTTGCAGCACCGTACAGGTTAGGTATGATAGTATTCCATTTTATCCAACTATTCCATAATCTCCACCATTCCTCTATACAGGGCGTCCCAAAATTACAGCGGCAAAATTTAAGAAGAGATAGGAGGCATCATAAGGATTCAGAATTGCATAAGGAATCCATATCAGCAAATGTCATCTTAACTCTTTAAGAACCGAGTGTTTGGTGGAAATTCTTTATTAGATATGGGCGTGGCTTTTAAATTTTGAATTTTTAACAAATATTTCTTTCGTGCAAATCATTATATAAGAAGATATTATAGTATTAATGGCGTTTCTAATCGATGTATTTAAAACACTGATTTGATTGTATTAATACGAATATTGCATATGATTTAAAATTGGTGATCGTACAAGTTTTTAAAATTGAGAAAGTAGGTGGAGTTACCAATAACGAAAAAAACTAGACTACACACGATTTGATAATACTCATACATGGCGGTAAGTTTTTTAACACACCAGAATGTATCCGCTCATTATAGGGCTAATATGATGTTTGCGGTCTTTCTTTATTCTTTCAGTTGTTATCAACACCCACTTAAAACTTGTAGCTATACGTTTGTACCGCCCACATCTGTTAAAAAAAATACCCCAAAACACCCAGTTCTTGAAGGGTTAAGATGATATTTGCGGACAGGGGTTCCTAGACAATTCTGAATCCTTATGATGCGTCCTAAGTCCACTTAAAGTTAGTCGCTGTAATTTTGGGATATCCTGTATAGAAAGAGAGGGGGAAGAGATACATATATGCACACACTGCATCACACACACACACACACATATATGTCGGTATATATTGGATACTTTCTTAAGTTTAAATATTTGAAATATTTGAATACCTATTTATTATATATATATATGTATGTATGTATGTATGTGTGTGGCTAAGAAAGAAAGAAATTCATTCCTACAGAATCTGGTGACAAGTAGCGGTAAATTTCAATAACTTTATTATGCATAACATATCTAACAAATTACTTATTAATAACTTTACATGTATTCCCTTGTGTAAAAATTAATGAGCATATTTCAATGATCATTCAATATATTGAATGTAATCGAAAAAATAACTTTTATTTGTTTATTTATTTATTATTATTGTAATAATTAAACGAAAAATACTATAGTAAATTATTAAGACCTATTATAGTTCTATTAATGCAATCTGAGTACAATGGAATAGTATTATATAAAATTAAATTGTAGGTACGGATGAGAAAAAGAAAGAAAGAAAGAATTAAATGCAATGTCATTTGAGGAAAAAAATCAGTTAATACTTTTTAATTAATTCTTTAAAACGGATTTCCTGTAATTTATACTATTTATTTAAACAATAAGCTTTCTAAGAAATAGACAATATCATATTAAACCTATATCATTTAGTAAAAAAAAAAAAAAAGACATAATCTGAATTTTTATTGTTTTGAGGATTAAAAGAAAGCACAGTTAAAATAATGAAATTGAAACTGAAATGAAAATCAGAAAACTAGTTTGCACATCAAGTGGACTCTGCTCATTTCCTCATAATATATGTATTTGATCTCATAAAATTTTTCTACTGTGTACTATATTCCTGTTAAGGGAAAGAAACTCTGCCTGTTTTTGGAGAAATACCCCATTCACTAGGCTACCCTCCTGAGAGAACTGCCATAAACACAAAACCTATCGTCAGCCTCAACCTGTACAAGAATCTTCCACCACTTTTTTTTTTTTTTTTTTTTTTTTAACGAATAATTTCTATCTTACATATTCACAAAATATTAATGTGAAAATACAATAAATATTTCTAAATGAAAATAGTGGTGCTGAAAACGTGGAACGATTTCACTTCGACAGGAACACCTGAAATGTCAATTTACCTTTCCAGTTTTCATTAGTTTAGATTTTACAATAAGAGATCTGTACTAGCCGAAATGTTTAGGCCTAAGCCTGTCCAGGCTCAACTCGTGTGAAAGCTTTGTTTACCTAGCCCGATCCAGCTGAATCAAAAAGAAAAGAAAAGTACTATATCAGTAGTATGAAACAATAATATAATAATATAGTAGTATGAAACAATAATATAATAATATAGTAGTATGAAACAATAACATAAAGAGTTGAGCTTTCATCCGACTGTTTTAGTACACAAAACAATCTTTGTTATTATAATAATAGTAATACAAATAAAACAAGGTCAACTTCTATAATCTTAAAATAGTTCCAACAGAAAGAAAAGGGGTGAAATCCATTGTAATAAAACAACAAAATTATCGCAGAAACGACTTGCTGGATTTATCTCTTCACTTTCTCGTCCTTACGATAACGGCACAAAAAAAAAAAAAAAAAAAAAAAAAAGAGGGTTCGCATCTAGAGATATTGTAGAATACTAGACGTTACATAGTTTTACAGTTTGAGGCGTTATCTGACGTAAAAGGTTCACATAACCACCTACTTTGGTGCAAATATAAATTATCTTTCTTTGCGAGATAACAGTACAGAAAATTGCCGGATGTTTTCACGTGTTTTAAATGCACGATGTTATGCTTTTAGCTGCATGAACTAAGCATTTCTTGGAATATTAAGGTAAAATTATCCCTATCCAGAGTTAAATGGGTAACTAGACATAGTTTGACTGTACTTGAAGGTTAAAATAAGGATTAGGCTTTGTATAACCGAATTTAAATAATGCAAAAAATTATTTCGTTTGAAGATGTTGAGTTTGTGAGATTTTTAGTTCACTTGGTCGAAAATAAAAATATGTAACCCATTTTCAAGAAATTATTATCATAGATAAATATGCGAAGTTTTCAGATATTAAGATACTGAAATGTTGTCCAAAATTCAATGAGAACATACCATAGATATAGTAATAATATATAGATTAATCATTGGAGAGAAAAAAGGGGATTCCTTTTCACTTGGGAAAAGACGGCGATATTACCAAAATATGGCTGTCTTTCCCCGAGTGAATACTCACGGGAATACACACGAATACTTTAGCAAATAAAATTTAGGAATAATTAATTTATTTACTAAAGGCGAATGAAAAACTCCAGATACAGTTTCAAATTAATTTTTCTTTTTTTTTCTTTTTTTCAATTCCACTTAATGGGTGATTCCAAAGCTTTTTTTTCGGCATCAAAAATCTGTGCACGATAACATGAGAATGATAGACCTACAGTCGGTAACAAAAGTGTCCGAACACTAGCAAAAATTCCTATGTAAAAAAAGTACACTTCATAAGGTTTTGTTAAATAAATCCTTGTCGAATCCTGTTCTTAGTCAGTGTAAGAACATGATTCGACCAGGATTTATTTAACAAAACCATATGAAGTGTACTTTTTTACATAGCAATTTTAGCTAGTGTTCGGACACTTTTGTTACCGACTGTATATATATTACTATAACTATGGAACATACAGTCGGCAGCAAAACTATCCGAGGAATAGCGAAAATTCCTATTAAAAAAAAGTACACTTAATGCTGTTTTGTTAAATAAATCCTTGTCAAATCCTGTTCTTAGACTGACTAATAACAAGATTCGAAAAGGATTTATTTAACAGAACTGTATTAAGTGTACTTTTTTTTATTTTTTTTAAGTAATCTTTGCTTATGCTCGGATACTTTTGCTGCTGACTGTATGTAAAGTCCGCAGCAAAATTATTGAAGCACACATCCATATTTTTCATATATATATATATATATTAGTTTAATCGCTAATTTTATCATGAACTTACTTTTTTATAAACAGCATAAGACATAAGACTAAGATCATGACTCGTCTAACATTTACTTAACAAAACAGTATTAGGTGCCCATCTTTTAAGTAGGACTTATTGCTAGCGCTTCGATAATTCTGTTACCAAACTGTACTGTTGATTTTATTATAGAAACAGTTTAAATACAGAATGCACGACACTTTATCAGACGAAAAAAAAAAGTGGATACAAATGAAATTATTTGAATAGGTTTAACATCGCACAAGAGCTACTCCATGACCATTTTGCGACGATCTCGTATTCCCCTGTATAGGTGGTCTGGAATGAAATATCAAAACCACAATTTCGATTCTCCTGAAACGCCTCCAATGTCACAGAACTGAGCTACGTGTCACGGAATATCGGCCGATTAAATCCAATCACCATATCCTATAATATGTATAGGATTGGATGTAATCGATCTATCTTCCGTGACGTAAAGCTCAGTTCGAAGGCATTATTATAGGAGGTGTTGTATGCTTCCCCTACAGTCGGCAGCAAAAAAGTATACGAGCACTAGCCAATAATTCCGACATATAAAAAAAAGTACACTTAAAACTGTTTTGTTTAATAAATCTTTGTCGAATCATGTTCTTAGACTGACTAAGAACATGACTCGACAACGATTTATTTAACAAAGCAGTATTAAGTGTACTTTTTTTAGACAGGGTTTATTGCTAGTGCTCGGATACTTTTGCTGCCGACTGTTCTTATACAGTCAGCAGCAAAATTATTCGAACGCTAGCAATAATTCCTATGTAAAAAAAAGAAAAAAGTCCACTTAATACTGTTTTCTTAAATAATTAATTCCTATATTAAAAAATTACACTTAATACTTTTTTTTTTTTTAATAATTAATTCCTATATAAGAAAAATGTACAGTTAATACTGTTTTATAAAATAAATCCTTTCGAATTTTTGTTCTTAGTCAGTCTAACGGCCTTATTCACCATTAACTTCAACTCCTGGTTCAACGCAAAAACTTGGAAAGTGTCTAAAGGCAGAGAGCAGCTTTCCAAGAAAATTTGGTAGGTTGCTTCCGCCACCTAGCGTCCAAATTTTCATATAATTTCTGATTGGTTATTTTCAGCTAAAAAATCTGAAAATAACAATGACGCTAGATGGCAGATGCAACGCTTCAAGCTTTGCTAAACAGTTAAACCCTGAGTTTATACGCTTTTCAAGTTTTCGTGTTCAAACGGGAGTTGAAGTTATTGGTGCACACAGCCGTAAGAATATGATTCGACAAGGATTTATTTATTAAAATAGTATTAAATGTATTATATATATATATATATATATATATATATATATATACGTATACATAGGAATTATTGCTAGCGCTCGAATAATTTTGCTGCCGTCTGTACATTAGAGATGAGACGGGCTCAGCCCGAGCCCGATCGGGCTCAAATCTTACGCAAGTCTTCGGGCTCCAGGCGGGCTCGGATTCAAGCTAAAAGTTCCGTTTGTTTTATTCATCACTAACTGGAAAATGTAAAAAAGAAAAAAAAAATATTCATTTTGAGAGCACCTTTAGTAATGCCATAATAGTCATGATAGGTTATAAATCACAAAATAATCTTGCAAACCTTAGTAGCTTTGACTTTCCTTTTTCTAAATAGAATTTTTTTTTCAACGGGATGCATATTATGTCATAGTGTTATACAGTAATCCTTCCTCCTTCATTATATTGGGCCTCATTATATCACTCATTCGGATAATTTTTTTGTCCCCCCGATAGGCGCGTTATATACAATGGGCAGCACTATAAATATATATTATATAAATATATACATGTATACAGAGACACAGACATTATAAATTGTTATAATAACATTTATAGTTGTTTAAATTGAGGATTGATGATAAGAAAATTAATTTGAAAATGAAAACGGTATTTAATTTTACTATTGTGTATGCGTTGCATAGCGTACCACTTTCAATATCGGGCTCGGGCTCTGATCACACAAAATTTTTCGGACTCGGGCGAGCTCAGTTAAAAAATGTTTTGGGCCCGGGCGGGCTCGGATTGCCAAAATAGAGCCCGAACTCACCTCTACTGTACATATATAGATAGGCTGACCAGATCAAAGTACCTTTATAATGGAGAAGCATTAAAAATTGCTACAATTATCAAATTATGGATGTATATTTTCATTCCTAATAAATAAGGACTAAAAATAAAGTGTTATTGATTAATAATTTAGTTTCCACAATTTTTTAAAACTTAGAAAAATGCCTTCAAAAAAAAAAAAAAAAAAAAAAAAAAAAAAAGGGCGTCCCCATTTGTCCCCGTTTTTCACCAGGAAATGGGGTCGTTTGGTCAGTATATCTATAGAGGTACAGTCGGCTGCAAAATTATTCGAGCACTAGCCTTGCCAAAAAAAAGTACACTTAATACAGCTTTGTTAAATGAATCCTTGTCGAGTCATGTTCTTAATCAGTCTAAGAACATGATTCGACAAGGATTTACTTAGCAAAACAGTCTTAAGTGTATTTTTTAAATATAGGAATTATTGGCTAGTGCTCGAATAATTTTGCAGCCGACTGTATCATTTGCATGGAAAATGGACATTAAAGTCGCAACGGATTTTATGTGTACCAGCTACCATTAATTACTCAATGATCTTTGACCGGCTCCAGTTCTAGTATCAAACTCGCAATAGCTACTGCAGACCTTTAGACGGAAAGAGAGAGAAAAATGAGCAAATTTTTATTTAAAATTTCAAAACATATCAATTTAACGTTCGGATTTTATTCTATTGTTTTCATTTTTTTTTTAAAGTTAAAAGATGAGAGTCTTGGTAATACTAAGAATTTTCAACCTTTTTATTTTTCTGTAATCGTTTTGGAATATTTTGTACACGATTGAACTTTTTTTTTTAGAAAATTTTTGCATTTGGGTTGGTTGGTTGGTGCCCTAGTGCTGCGCAGATGGGCAATTGGCGACGGTCTGGAACACACCCCCAGAGGTCGTCCGGAGACATGCCTTCACAATTTTGATCCTCCACGGAAGGGAGGGCTTTCCCGCTTCGGTGACCCCCAGAGGTATAATTTTTGATGGGAACATGGAGGACATTGCGGCCACGACAGATTTTACGTGCACCAGTCACCATTAATGTACACGACGGTCCTTAGCCGGCTCGAGTATCGAACCCGCAATCTTCCAATTACGAGGCCTGCGCTCTACTGACTGGGCTACCGCGGCCTTTTGTATTTGGGTTCCGTATTTTATATGGGCTCGATACTCGAGTCAATTGAAAACCGTCGTGTACTTTGAGGAATAATAACAGAGAATTTGGCGTTCGACGTATCAGCTCGCAGGGCAAATAAAGTTTACTATGGTCTACTGAAGATGGCTGCCAATGGCGATATAACTGCACTACTGAAAGAGTCATATTGAGTCCACAGTTTACGATACAGATATGTACACTATGGCTGCTACCACTACAGCCGTAAGCAACAGTATTCGAGCAATAGCCAATAATTCCAATGTCAAAAAATTGCATTTAAAACTGTTTTGTTAAATAAATCCTTGTCGAATCATGTTCTTAGACTGACTAAGAATATGAATCGACAAGAATTTATTTCACCCTTTAACCGTTGCAAACGGCTTTTTCCGTTTTTAATAGTTGAAATAAGAGGCTAATGTAGCAAATTTTGGAAAAATATGATATTTTTTCCTAGGACATAAGATTACTGAATATCCATTGATTTCAAAAACTAATATGCTTTATTCCTACTTCACTTAGTATTGATTTTATAAGTTATTAAACAGATATGCTAAAAAACTCGACACGGCTAAAGTCTACGAAAATATTAGCTAGTATTTTGTTGTTGAATGGATTGTGTATTTACGATTTTGACTTTCCGGAAATGTTCAGCTCCTCTTACACATTTGCTCGAACGTCGTGTACATTGACGGTGGGTGCACGTAATGTCCGCTGTGTCCACAACATCCTCTCTGTTCTTATCTAAAATTATATTTCTGGTCTGGGGTTCAATGAAGCTGGGGAACTATCCTCTCCATGAAGGATCAAAATTGTGATAGCATGTCTTCGGACTACCCTTATGTATGTGTTTCAAACCGTCGCATATTGCCCATAGATTGGCACCGGGGAAAAATAAAACTGATTTTACTTCAGCTTCAACCTGAATCCAACGAGATAAATAAAGTAGAGTGATAAATGCATACTTGCCAACATACTAATTAATGTTCCGTAGTATTGTTAGCCCCGCCTTCTTCTTCACACCAGTATCATTTTAAAGTATTTTTCTTGTTATTTAATCGGAATTGCATTTGAAAAATATTACTCTAAAAATTCACTGGTGTGAAAAAAGGGTGGGACTAACAACACTATGGAATATTAATTAGGATGTTGTCAAGTATGTAAAAGGTTACCCTGACATGGTCAACATGAGTCATGTGAGATGAACCATCTATGCATTGGTTTCCTTGGTTGCAGCACAGCTTATTTTCAATAAATTTCTATGGCAACTGCTTTGAGATTGTACTTGGCGAAAGTAATAACTGCCAATGTTTTTGTTTACTTATGTAATTTAATATATATATATATATATATATATTGTTCTAAATCATTTTAATTTCAATTTTACTTCTTTTTATCTCGTGTAGTCAAAATTTAATCGTCAAAATATTTTAAAATAGTTGAGGAATTATTATTTGTTTTTAAATTTAGCTCTTTTAAAAGCTAATTAACTTTTCTTTATAAACACTTTTAAACTTTGCTAGGAAATAATGAGAGTAAAAAAAAGTATTTTATAATTTATTATAATGTGAAATATCTAAAAAATTATTTTAAAGACAATTTATTTCGGTCATAGATATAAATATTATTGTCGTGTTACCTAATGATATTGATAATATGCTGAACTGAAATTCCAAATGCTGATATAATGATAAAGGGCCAAACGTAGCAATCTATTGGTTCATATCACGTGGTTCATATTGAACCACAGAAAACTAGTTCTTTATTCAGTGAGTCAACATTCTACTTTATTTATCTCGTTGCCTGAACCTTAAGATGCATCTTATAAGAACCCCCCCCCCTCTCCCCGTGGTGAATATAAATTTGATTGTTATCCTTTTTCCAACTCCCGTTTCGACCTTTTAATCCCGTGTATAATTACCGTTCTTTTGGCTACAACCATCTTTGCCATTCAAAATTAATTTCATATTAAGTTGTATGACCTTAGGTTATTTGCGAAGTAGTGGGTGACTATTCAGAGATTTGGCGATTATTCGCATCCTGTGAATGGTAAATAATCCGTAAATTGGATTTCGCCAAGTTCGTAGGCGCTGTCTACAGGTTTCCAAGCCCCAAACTACTGCACCAAATTTCATGAAGTTTTTAAAAGGTATTACTCTAGTGGCAATATTAATTTTTATTTTTCACGATTTTAATTTAAACTATACATCGTTACCTACTGAGGTTGCTAAATTTAATATATAAGCTATTTATGAAGAAAAGTTTGCTGGTTCAATTAAAATATAGATGTGTCGAGTGCTACGGGTTACTAAGGTCTGATATTTCAACGCCTATTCAGAAATCAGGAATAGTTAAAAATAAATATAGTTTGTTTTTAAATATTTAAAGAAAGGGTTCAGAAAATGTGTACTTACGTACCTTAAAATTGATACTTGAGTACTCGGTGATATTTTTTAAATCAAGAAATTACACAAAATTGAATTCGTATATGTCCAATTTTTTGAACGAGGGGACTATTTTTTTTTCCGCACAGAATAAATAAAGTCATCACATTTTTTCTGTAGATCATTTTGAATAAAACAGGATATATGGCAACACCCAGTTAAAAAATAACATAAATAAGGCATTTCGTCTACAATTTTATTTTTTAGGAGGCATAGTTATAATTTTGTTCTTTCTTTTTTTACTCGGAGCATTGTTAGTACGTCGAATTATTATTATTATTGTTATTTACACCACTTTTCTTGAAAGGTGTTTTTCGTTTTATTTAATCATAATCACGTATAGGAAATATCATTACAAATAAAACAATGGGGGAAAAGGGCAAGCACTAACAGTGTTCCAGATTAAATTAAAATGTTGATTCTTCTGCAACAGTTTGTACATTTTAGCAAAGGTATTTCTACAAAGAATTATTTTCTAAAAAATTTTCTTAAGTTAAATAACACAAAAATTATTCTTGTGAAATAGTGGTATATACTGGAAAAAAGAATAAAATAAAAAAAAAAAAAAAAAACCAGCCAGTTACAAGCAGGCAATCTTTAATTATTCATTATACTTGTTTTTTTTTTTTTTTTTTTTTTTTTTTTTTTTTTTTTTTGTTGTTGTTGTTGTTGTTGTTTTTTGTTCCATTTACACATGCAGAAAATCCACACTCGTTAAATGAGTACATATTTTCTAAAAATTGATTTTTTTTTTTAATTTTTAATATTTTATTTTGCGACTAAAAAATGAGGAAATTGCATTTGATAAAAATTCGCATTTTCGAGCTTAAATTTAAAATTTATAAGTTTAGAAAATTCAATTTTCGGAAAATAAGTACTAATTTAAAGATTGTGAATTTTTTGAATGGGAAAACGGAATTTAAAAAAATACATTAGGTCATGAGTAATTGTGAAAACAAATTTTCCCATAGAATAACATTGGCCATGGCTATCGGCGAGATTAGCTATAATCCGCTCTTACATTGTAAAACATTTTGCGTTACAATACACAACATTATTGAAGGAGTTTATTTTCCTCAACCATGTTGAGAAATGTTATCAGATATAGCTGTGTAACAGAGGCACATAGTGGTATGTTACGCAATTACAATTGGTAACTTTTCTCTACATGGTTGTGGCAAGTTAGCTGCCTCAATATTGAGGTAGCTCTATGTCTCACTGTATGCCTCTGTTACACAGCTATAGCTGATAACATTTCTCAACATGGTTGAGGAAAATAAGTTCCCTCAATAATGTTGTGTATTCTTACGCAAATTTTTTTACAATGTAAGTGGTTAAATTATCATATTATACATAGAAATCATACTAAAAATTAGTTCTATATCTTTAATCGGAAATAGAATAATAATAATAATAATAATAATTTTAACAGCTTAAAAATAACAAATATAATTCTTAAAACCCAAAATTTTCTGTACAAATTTCAGCCACAGGTCTGAAAAACCGTATATACAGTCGGTAACAAAAGTGTCCGAACACTAGCAAAAATTCCTATGTAAAAAAAGTACACTTAATACTGTTTTGTTAAATAAATCCTTGTCGAATCCTTGTCTTAGTGTAAGAACATGATTTGATAAGGATTTATTTAACAAAACCGTATGAAGTGCACTTTTTTTTACATAGGAATTTTTGCTAGTATTCGGACACTTTTGTTACTAACTATATGCATATATATATATATATATATATATATATATATATACTCTGGTAGACAATGGCTAAAGACGGATGACAATAATTAAGCTATTGTCATCCGTCCTTAACAATCGTCCACCAGACCAGTGTATATGTATTAATTGCTTAAGGTTTTGCTAACTACCGTAAATTTAACGTATTGATACACTAAATTTAGAAATGCTTGTCTTTCTTTTCTATCACGTAAGGGTTTTTTTCACAAAGTAAGGATAAAAATCTCAAGAATTGACACAAAAGCTATAACAAAATCGAAACTCTTCCTGCATAAAATACATTAAAATAGACTGTTATTAGCATATTATCTTCAAAATGTCTTACAAGGAAACATTCAAAAGGTGTCGTCTTCAAAAAATATTGAAAATAATATATGGGATTCTACTCTTCATAAAACACCAGAAAGTGAAAAAATTATAACCTGAAATAAATTACAGCGACCACAAAAAAAAAAAAAAATCAAAATTAAGCATTTTTGGCGATTTAGCACTGTTAGGTGATAAGTTCGCTAGCACCGAGAATGCCGTGTATGAACAATTTTTTTTTTCTTCTCCTCCAAGTACACAAAACCAATCGCCTAACAGCGTGAAATCGCCAAATATGCTTAATTTTGATAATTTTTTGTGGTCGCTGTAATTAATTTCAGACGATAATTTTTTCACTTTCTGGTGTTTCGTGAAGAGTAAAATCAGAGTTTTTTTTCAACATTTTTTGAAGGCAACACCATTTGAATGTTTCCTTGTTAGTTTCTTTACGTGAAAGATCCGTTTAGAAGTTTTTCGCTTATGCACGGCTCTATGCAGCATCCAATAATAATTTGCTAACATGTTAACATTCCATCGAACCTGATACCCCTTTCCATTTCTTTGATATCTTGAAGAAATCACCTTTTTTGTACTTCATTCACATCGCCTAGATTTTCCTGGAAATGACAAAGTTGGGAGTTGCGACAATAGACTTATAAGCTCATTTCTGTCAAAACTGTACTCGATGAAAATTTCTGATTATTTTTTCCTTAATCAGCATTCAAAAATACGTCAGAAAATCATATTACCTAAAAAAAAAAAAAAAAAAAAAAAAAAAAGTCATTGCAGATCTGTGTTATGTATTTGTATTTTGTTGAGATCTATAATTGCAGTAACTTCTGTGTCGAATGTTCCATAATTACATCAATTCATATTAACATTGCACGATATCTTTAAATATATAGGACACAACAAACATGCATGCAAGCTCTGGGATTTGAACCCGGGACCCGGGGATCCAGAAGGCTGAGCTTTACGACCATAGATGTGTAATAAGACATAGATTGATCAGCGAGAGGGAAAAAGTGATATCTTTTTTCTCGGGAAAAGTCACTCTAATGGCTGCTTTTTCCCGAGTAAATCACACACAGGAATAAACACGGATAATTTAGTAAATAAAATTTGTGAATAATTTATTTACTAAAGGTGAATGAAAAACTCCAGATACAGTTTCAAATTCATTTTTCCTTTTTTTTTTTTTTTTTTTTTTTTCAATACTCTCTAATGGCTGATTTTAGAACTTTTTTCGGCATCAAAAATTTTTGCTCGATAACATGGGGATGATAGATCTATATATATTACTATATCTATGTTTACGATCAGATCTTCAGCCATTATTTAAAATTAAGAGTAAACGTACAGTCGGTAACAAAAGTATTCGAACACTAGCTAAAATTCCTATGTAAAAAAAGTAGAGTTAATACTGTTTTGTTAAATGAATCCTTCTCGAATCATGTTCTTAGACTGACTGAGAACATTATTCCACAAGGATTTATTTAACAAAACAGTATTAACTCTACTTTTTTTATATAGGAATTTTTGCAAGTGTTCGGATACTTTTGTTACCGACTGTATATGAATTTTCTATTATATACATTTTTTTTTCAATAATTTTGTTAAAAGAAAAGCAACAGGATTCCTGTATGGTATAATGTTTAAAGCAATCATTAAATTCTTCAATATTTTGTAGTGGTTTTCGAAAAAGGAAAAAGAGAAATTTTCTTTTATTATTATTTTTTTCTCTCCTCTCTCTCTACGATACGTATCAAATGAATACGTGTCTCTGCTTTATCTTGGCTGAAAAGGATAGAAGCTTTAAGAAGACTGGGTCAAGGCCGTGAAGGCGGAAATCAGGATATGATAGCTTTTCTGTAACTTCATCTAAGCACGCAGAGTTTTAATTCATTTAGCATACATTTTTATCTAGCTAAGTGTGTTGTTATCGTCTGCTTAGACAGTAGCAGTTTTTTTTTCTCCTTTTTTAAAAAATGTATGCAAAAAGTTTCGCAGGAAAAATTGTAGGATTTCTTATCTGTAAACGTTGCTAAAAATAAAAAGCAATGCGAATAAATTATAGATTGTTTTTAACTAACGTTTCTATTTGACTTTTTCTTTTTTTTTTTTGAATAAATATTTTCTTAACTTGATGTTTATGTTTCGATTTCTATTTGATTGTTTGAATAAACATTCTTTTTATAGCTTAATTTAATGTTTTTGTTTATAATTGTACAGAGTTTTCTTGATTTGAAAAATTTCCGAACGTGTATGCAAAAAAAGTTATAGAAAGAATATTGAGTGAACACAGAAACATAGCTTGAAGTAAAAAAATATGTATACTAATTTTTTTTTTTTTTTTTTTTTTTTTAACGAATCGTTTATTAATCAAAACTAATTTTTCTACTTGGATTGTTTTTTAATTATTTAAACAGACATACATAGACCTAATATTTCTATTCCTTCTTTTTTTTTTTTTTTTTTATTGTTTGCATGAAGATTCTTTGATTTAAATAATTTTTTAAACATATATGCAAAAACTTTTACATAAAAACTGTATGGTTACTTACATACCACAGAGCCAAAAAATAGAAAGCAATGTGAATAAATTGTACATTATTTTTAACTAATATGACTTTCTTTTTAATTGCTAGAATGAGTATTTTTTAAACATAGACAAGCATTTCTATTTGTCTACTATTTTTTTTTTCCTCTAGATTAAAGTTTCTATTCTTTTTTTCCTTTCTTTCTTTCTTTTTTTCTTTTCTATTACTTAGACTAATGCTTTTATTCTTTTTTTTTTTCTTCTTCTCTCTCTCTTTAACTGTATTTTTCAATTTAAAATTTTTTAACCCTGTTGGAAAATAATTTACATAAAAGAAATCTAGGGCTTTCTTATTACGAAACGCACCTAAAAATAAAAAGCAAGTGAATAAATTAAAAAATAAATTATAAATAATTTTAAACTAAAGTTTCTATATATATATTTTTTTTTAATGTATATCTAACATAGTTTCAATTTAGATTTCTTTTTGAATCAATATATGTACACACACACGCGCGCGTGCGCATATATATATACAGATATGTAAGTGTGTATGAGTGTATATATATGTATGTGTGTGTGTATACATGTGTATATATATTAAACTTAGACTTATGTTTCCATTTGGTTTTCTTTCTATTTATTTACTTAATTTGTTAATTAATTTTTTTATGAAGATTTTTTACTTGAAAAAAATTTAAACAAGAATGCAAAAATACTTGCATATAATGTGTAGTTTTTTTTTTTTTTTTTTTTACCATGCAGCACAACCAAAAAATTGAAAGAAAAAAAATATATATATAAATAATTTTTAAACTAACGTTTTCACTTGATTTTCTTTTTAATTGTTTGAATGCATATTTTCTTATCTTACACAAGCACTTCTTTCTGGATATATTTTCAGTTGTTTGAACAGACATTCTTTTAGCTCAGACTAATGTTTCTATTCGGTATTTCTTTTTTATTTGCTTATATGAAGATTCCTTAATTTAAAAATTTTCTGAACATGTATGAAAAAGAAAACTTTCAAAAATATAGGGGGTTTTATGAAGCCTCACAGCTAAAAATATAACAATGCAAATAAATCATAGATTAGTTTTTATTAATATGTTTCTATTAATTGTGTAAATAAACATTTTCTTATCTAAGATAAAGATTACTATTTGGCTATATTTTTAACTGTTCGAATGAACATTTTTAGCTTAGACTAGTGTTTCTATTCTTTTTTTTTTTTTTTTAAATCTCTCTCTCTATATATATATACATAGGATAGGTGCTCCAGTGATTGGCCTGCTCCAGTAATTGACATCTATCCCGAAATAATTAATAATTAATAAAAATAATAAAATCATATATTTTACATATAAGAATTTTAATATTTTATGTCAAACACTGGAGCATAGGGGGCTAGTAACTGGTAAAATGAATAACTAGCAGTGTCAAACACTGGAACATAGGGGTCAATTACTGATCAAATGAAAAACTGACAGTGTCAATTACTGGAACATTGAGTGGATGTTAAATAAAAATTCATGAAAAAAAAAAGTTATTAAATGTATATAAAACATATATGTGGTTCTGAATATCTTTCATGCCATATGTATTAACTTATCTTTTCTAAAAATATTTTCTGATGACTAGAACAGTAAAAACATCAGAGATTGCTCTAAAAGTGTCAATCATTGGAGCACTTACTCCATATAAACATTACATGATTTAAAAATTTTCTTAAGATTTTTGAAAAAAAAAAAAAACTATTTTGAAGAAATTGTAGGTGTTTTTATCGAGTAAGTCTTTTATTTCGATGTTATTATTGTTTGAATTATATAAATAATAATATAATTATTTATATAATAATGGTTATATAATAATATATTTATTTATTTATATATTTATATAAATATATAAAGATATGGAGAGAGACAGAGAGATTTAACTGAAACAAATATTCAGGCTAAATTAGTTTTCCTTTTAATTGTTTACTTAAAAAAGTTTAATTGTATGCATAAAGTTTATATATAATTCTTTATATAAAGTTTCCTTAATTTAAAAATTTTCCAAACGCGTATGAAAATATATATATCTGTAAGGTTACTTATTGCGCAACACAGCGATAAAAATTTGTTTAAATAAATTATAATACATTTTTAACTAAAGTTTTTACTTGACTTAAAACAAAAAACTGTTTGAATTAATGTTTCTTTATTTATTATTATTAATTTTATTTCATTTCATTTATTTATAATTTTGTTTGTAGATCGACAGACAGGTGGCTCTGCTATTTTTTATCTTATGCAATTTTCAATGTGGTTTCATTTCAGTATGTGTTGTTTAAAGTTGCACCAAGCTGCATATGTGAAATCTTCATTGTGAGAAGCTGGGATAAAATTTTTGTGCAAGTCAACCGGTAAGTCACACTGATATATAGAATGATATTGAACAAAGTTTTATTATACTCATATAACTTACTAATTTTTTAGGTTAATTTCTTTAGAAATTGACTTTTATTTTTTATTCACACTTAATTTCCTGTTCTACTTTATTCATACCTGTCAACATTTTAATTAATGTTTCGTAAAATTGTTAGTACATGCCTATTTTTTCCACACCAGTCTTTTTTTAGAGCACCTATTCCTCTTATTTAATCGTAATTTCATTTGGAGAAAATTGCTCTAAAAATAAAGTGATGTAGAAAAGAGGACAGGTACTATTTTCCGAAATATTAATTAGAATGTTGACAGGTATGTTTTATAGTGTATGTATAAGTATTTTCTTAACACGTTGAGAGCTACGCGAATTCTTAAAATCCATCAAAATTCAATAGTGATTGCTCCTGTAATAAATAAAAATTAAGCAAATTTTAAATAAATTTTCAATAATTACTTAAAACAGTGTAATATTTTTAGTTTTATATCCTATTTTACACTGTCAGCCAACGATGGTTGACGCAGCTTTATATCATATTTGACACTGTCAGCCACCGATGGCTGACACGGCACTCAACGTGTTAATTTTTTATTGGTACTGTTTTACTTTCGGGGTAAAACTTTCACTGAAATGTTTGAAGTATAACATGTTCTGCACACTCCTAAAGTTCCAAGATTATTCCTTTAGTACTTTTAGAGATATATGACAAAATGTCTAGAATCTAGAATGGCTGACATGGTGCTCAACGTGTTAACTTACAGTACGGTGCCTTTTCGAAATACTTTTCAATCGTTAATTAAATCGGAAATAAAGTATAATATCGAATCAAGTAAAACATATCGAAAAACTGGTGTTGAATAAAGATGAATAAAATCTTCTTATTCTAACATCCTAAAATACAAAAACAGAAACAATTGTTTCAGGTTGAAATACTTAAGCAGTGTATTTAATCAGGATAAAAGTACTAGTATGGGCGCAGTGTGTGTCATAGTGTTTATTACTTTCCGAACACTATATTGAGGAAAGTATAGTAATCATGTAAAAAATCCGAATTCGATATTTTGATGTTTCTATACGTTTCGAGGTCCCCTGAGTCCGTTTTCACTATTTTTACGATGATGTATGTATGTGTGTGTGTATGTATGTGTGTATATTTGTGAGTGAACACGCTAGCGTCTAAATGCTTTGTTCGAATAAGCTGAAAGTTGGTGCGTATATTGTAAGTCACCATAGTACTAATCCTATAAATTTTGGTGAATCTAGCACTTATAGTTTTTTTACAGGGACACAAAGAAAAATTCTTTATCATTATGGTCTACGGGACCAAAATCTGAAAAGTGCGATAGCATCTAAACGCCTTCTTCAATTGAGCAAAATATTTATACACATATTATAGGTCACAGTTACTCAAACTGTATAGAGTTTGGAGAAACTGACACTTACGGTTTTTTTACAGGGGCACAAAGAAAAATTCTTTATCATTATGGCCTATGGTGCCAAATTTTTAAAAGTGCGATAGCGTCTAAACGCTTATTTAATCTGAAAAAAAAAAAAAAAAAATGTACATATGTTATAGGCCACAGTTGCACGAACTGTATAGATTTTGGTGAATTTAGAACTTAAAGTTTTTTTACAGGGACACAAAGAAAATTTCTTTATCATTATGGCCTGTGGGACCAAATTTTTACTTTCTTCTATATTCAATAGAAGAAAGTACTGGATTCGTAAAAATTTTCGACCTCCGGTTTTTCATGGATTTATACGTTTTGAGAGCTGTAGAACACGATTTGACCATTTTTAGAAAATGTCTGTCTGTTTGTCTGTCAGTCTCTGCGTGGGTGTGACAAACTTTTGTGGCAACTGTATCTCTGGAACTACTTCACAGAATTTTATACAAATTGGTATGTAGTTGCTCCTTGACATAAATTAGTGCCTATCAACTTTTGGTAAAATTTGTCTTACAGGTTGCGTTGCCATCCCACTTTTTCTAAATTTTTAACATGGTGTAGTACAAAATTTTGTATAAATGTGTATAAAGAAAATTATTTTTTAATAATCATTATGAAATCTACCAGAATTATTTATAATAGAGATAGTCAACTGGGAAAATTTTTTTGTATGTGTCCTCAAGGGGAGTAAATTTTCATGATGGGTATCTTTCAAAAGAGATCGCCAGTACCTTTAAAACGAACGGTTGAACCATAGATCTGAGATAAATTAAAATGAAGTTATCGATTTTTTTTTTTTAATTTAATATTGACAATAAAATTGACTTTTTTGGGATATTTAGTCTTATACTACTTCTCTAATATGGAAATCATCTGCATTATCATGGAAGATAATTTTTTTAAATAATAATTTTAATAAATTATTTTTACTGGGTGAATTTGTATAGGAAAATATAGAAGAAAGTCATGTGGTGGCCACAACATACTAGTTAAAAGTGCGATAGCATCTAAACGCCTTATTCAATTGAGCTGAAAATTTATATGAATTATAAATCACTGTTGCACTAACCATAAGCATTTTGGTGAATCTAGTATTTATAGGTTTTTTACAGGGACACAACGAAAATTATTTATCATTATGATCTATGGGCTCAAAGTTCAGTAGCGTTAAATAAAACATCGTGTACAAAATGGAGAAAAATACTTAAACACTCTATTATGGTTTTCTCTCTTTTGTTTGTTTAACAACTCCTCTTTCTTTACTTTATCTACAAAACTGTTAATTACTCAATGTTCGGAAAGTCGAGTGGAGTCACTCCAGATTTTTTTTTTTTCCTAAAGTTTACTTTTTTAAAAATTTCATTTTCGGTTGTGTCTAATCAAATAACGTAATTAACAATTAAAAATGCACCGAAGGATTGGGGTTAAAAAGTAATATATAGGAAAGGCACTCCAGATTTCTTTCATTTGTCATGTCAACTATTTTAAGTGTAGTATATCTAAAATAATCCTTTTCACATATTTTTTCTAACGCATTGATCACATATTTTTACGAAGAGAATTTCTCTTCGTGAAATATAAAATTATTGACATAGACCTGAATTTTCTTTCTAGCGATATTTTAAATCAAAGAATATTTTAAATGTTGCAGACGATAATTAATCCCTATGAAAATGGATGCAGCCATTTTTATATTCTTCTAAATTTAATCGAAGAAATTAAAGGGTTCGTAAAAAATTTGACTACTGGTTTTCGAGGAATTTACACGTTTTGAGAGTTCCAGAACATGATTTGGTCATTTTTGGAAAATCTGTTTGCGTCTGTGTGTGTGACAAAATTTTTCTGTCACCCCTATCTCGAGAACTACACAGTTATAAATTTCAGTTCAAGGTTCAACTAAAATTTGGTATTACGATAGCTGTAATATGCCAGATTGAACCATTACTTGGTAATACAGTAGTTGTAACCATGCGATGGTAAAACCATCTACCATGATTTGGAACTTCTTCTTGAAAAATAATCTAGTGTGTCACTCACATGACTTTCTCTTACTCTGAAATTTAATACAATAAATACAGGTTGCAGATTAATAGGTAAGATAACGAGTACAGTTATGTAAACCTGTGTTAAACAATTCAAATTAGGCTTCGGAAGAGTTTTATATGATAATTAGTTATGTGTGAGGGCGGCTACCGCCCCCCCCTCCAAACCCCCCGTTTCATTAAAGAACCTACATTTATATAAATTTTAATTTGGCTATTAAAAAATAATTCTGCTTTTAAAAAATAATTTATTAAAATTATTATTTAAAAAAATTATCTTTTATGATAATGCAGACGATTTCGATATTTGAGAAGTAGTATAACACTAAATATCCCCCCCCCCAAAAAAAAAGTTTTTTTTTTTTTTTTTTCGTTAAAGGTAAAAAAATTCGATAACTTTGTTTTAAATTATAGCAGATCGATGGTTCAACCATTCGTTTTAAAGGTATTGGCGAGCTCTTTTGAAAGATACCCATCATGAAAATTTACTCCCCTCGAGGGGGGTTTTCCCACCCAGATGAGAGGCGAGGCTCCTACATACAATTTTTTTTCCCTGTTGTCTATCTCTATTACAAAAAATATATATTCGTTTCATTTGGTTTAGTGCAATCTATAGATGTTAAACTCTACTTACCAGCAATTTCCCCCATTGACGTAATGTATTTGAATACTTTTGAGTATCCCTGTACACGAACCATTTGCTTGATCTTAACGAAAAGCTTAGTGTAGCATCCTTATATGATACACATTTAGAATACCAAGTTTGAACTTTCTGCCATAATTTGTTTTTGAGATATGCTGATAACAGACAGATACACACACATACACACACACCATTCGCTAAAAACATGATTTTCGTATTCAGGGTACCTCAGAACATGTAAATGTAACAAAAACTCGCGTTCGAAAATTTGACCCAAAAACAATACTTTCTCTACCTTATGGGTAAGAGAAAGTAAAAACACCAATTCGTAGTAAAAGATCAACCCATCTTATGGTTTCAACAACTAGTACGAAACTTTGACAGAACCAAGTATCAAGTCATCGTAAAAGGTTTTATTATCTCATGGTTGCAACTACTTGTTTACCATGTACCATGTTTTGGTTCATCTTAGAACAAAAATTTTAACAGCATAGAATTTCATAGAAATTTATATGTAGATGCATCGTGATATAAAATACTGCCTACCAATATTTTGTGAAAATCGCTCAACAAATAGCATCACCATTCGTTCTTACTTTCTCTTACCCATGTATTAGAGAAAGTTTTGTTTTGGGGTCAAATTTTCGAAATTGAGTTTTTATTATATTTACACGTTTTGAAGTCCCCTGGATCCGAAAAACATGTTTTTAGCGGTTGGTCTGTATGTGTGTCTATCTGTTATCACAATATCTCAAGAAGAAATAGCAGCAGAAAGTCCAAACTCGGTATTCTAAATGTGTATCATATAGGGATGCAACACTAAACTTTTCGTTGAGATTAGGCGAATGGTTCGTGTACAGGGCCATCCAGGATAATTTAAATACATTACGTCTATAGCAGAAATTGTGAGTATGTGAGGTTGAGACGTCACAACGTCACCACAGTTGTTTGAATTAAGCTGGATCCAGCAAAGTAGAAAGTGGGGACAGTTAAAATCGCTTCGTCGCCAGTGACTCGGTGAAGGTTGGGGTCGAGTTAGTTTTGTGTCGGCAGGTGTGCTGCAATGAAAGAATTAGATTCTGGGTGTTAGATAAATTAGAAGTGATTTTAAAAGGATGGGTTGAAACACTAGCAAAAATTCGAACACTGGCAAAAATTTCTATATAAAAAAAGTACACTTAATACAGTTTTGCTAAATAAATCCTTGTCGAATCCTGTTCTTGGTCAGTCTAAAAACACAAGGATTTATTTAACAAAACTATATTAAGTGTACTTTTTTTAAATAGAAATTTTTGCTAGTGTTCGGAGACTTTTGTTACCGACTGTACTTTTAACATGAACTATTTCCACAATCCCCGTCAAAATGCAGATTAGTTTAGTTACATGAAGATTAGTTAATGACAGCATAAACTACTGATAACATGAACAATTTTTTTGTTTTTCTTGAAATTCACGTTAATGAGGTTCGACTGCATAATAATTTTATTAAATAATTTTTACTCAGTAAATTTCTCTAGGAAAACATAGAAGAAAGTTCTGTGATAGCCACAACATATTGATTTACATTTAGATTAAATCTATAGATAAAACCAATGTCTTTGCAAAAATATGTAAACACATAAATAATCTGTAAATACAAAAAAGCATAATAAATTTATACTTACCAACAATTCAATAAATTTAAAAAGGAAAAACCATTTCTGGAAAACAACTACCAATAACGCTATAAAGAGAAATACAATAATTTCATACTTTTACATAATTTTCAAAACATTCAAACAATTTTATTTCTTTTGATTTTTTTTGGAAATGTACATGTCCATTTGGAAAGCGTCCAGTGTCTTTTTTATCTCTATGTCTCTCAGCTAAATTCTTGAATGGGTCATTACAGCATTTGATCAGACAATCTGGGCCAACTGTACGACATCCCTTTTTGATGATTTCTTTATAACTTGTTATTTACTCATATTTTTCATTCTCATATGCTGAAATTGGAAAAATGATATTTTACATACATTAAACACTACTGAAAATGTAACGATATTTTATCGTTTTTTCAAAAACACGTTAATGGCTACAATTTAAGTATAATTTATCCTTTTAACTATTTTATGTTCACTCCATATTTTCTTTTAAAAATTGACAAAATATTTTTTTAAAAAAGGAGGTTAGACGAATACCTGATCATAAATATGTGAAAAACTAGTGTGTTGTGGCCACCACAAGACTTTCTTCTATATTTTCCTATACAAATTCACTCAGTAACGATATTTAAAAAAAAAAAAAAATACGATTTTTTTTTTCTAAGTTTTTTTTTTTTTCGTTAAAAGTAAAAAAAAAAAAAAAAAAAAAAAAATCGATAACTTTGTTTTAAATTATCACATATTTATAGTTCAACCATTCGTTTTAGAGGTATTGACGAAATCTTTCGAAAGATAGCCATCTTGAAAATTTACTCCCTCCCCCCGGGGGGGGGGGGTACTTCTCCCCCACATGTACAATTTTTTTTCCTAGTTAACTACTACTATCATCAATAATTCATATTAATTTTACAATCACAAGTTAAGAATAACTCTCATGATGTACATTTATACGAAATTTTGTCCTATACCGACATGTTAAAACTTTAGAAAAAATACGATCACAGCGCCACCTGTTGAGCGATTGACCCCCAAATCTAATCAGCACCAGTTTATGTCAGGGTGCAACTAAATACCAAGTTTGGTTAAATTTATTCATTGGTTCGTGAGATACAGTGGACACAAAATTCGTGATACATATACACAGACAGACATTTTCTAAAAACTATCAATTCGTGTTCAGGACATCCCAAAACGTATAAATCATCAAAAAACGGCGGTTTAAAATTTTCATGAATCCAATACTTTCTCTATATTATACTATATAGAAGAAAGTAAAAAAAAAAAAAAAAGAGTTAGTATTTTTAAATTTTGAGAAATGTTTTAGTTAAGACATCTTTTTCTTAAACCAGCGTTTATTGTAACTGTCATTTTTCTCACTTTACAGTGTTCTAAATTAACTTTTAATTTAAATATTTCGAATAAGATGCAGGATCAATATTTTTCTTATGAGGCTATTGCATACATATCCGTTTATAAAAATAATGTCAAAGCTTTTCATCCACTTCATTTTTCTCATAATGACAGTTTTTCTGAGAATGGATAATTAGCCATATAGTTAAGCCTAATACTACAGCCACTTTACCCCACATGATAAAATATCCCATAGAATGCGAAATACAATAAATTTAACTTAACTTCAGGTGACTATCTATTCTTAAATATTTTATGCTTCTTATTTTTCAAAAAATCTGGAGTGACTCCACTCGACTTTCCGAACATTGAGTAATTAACAGTTTTGTAGATAAAGTAAAGAAAGGAGTTGTTAAACCAACAAAAGAGAGAAAACCATAATAGAGTGTTTGAGTATTTTTCTCCATATATTACACGATGTTTTATTTAACGCAACTGAACTTTGAGCCCATAGATCACAATGATAAAGAATTTTTCGTTGCGACCCTGTAAAAACCTACAAATGCTAGATTCACCAAAATGCTTATAGTTAGTGTAACAGTGATTTATAATATTCATATAAATTTTCAGCTCAATTGAGTAAGGCGTTTAGACGCTATCGCACTTTTAAAAATTTTCTCCCGTAGGCCATAATGATAAAGAATTTTTCTTTGTGTCCCGGTAAAAAATCTGCAAGTGCTAGATTCCCCAAAATCTATACAGTTGGTGCAATCGTGACCTATAACATGTGTACAAATATTTTGCTCAAAGTAATAAGGCGTTTAGACGCTATCACACTTTTAAAAAATTGGCCCCATAGGCCATAATGATAAAGAATTTTTTTTGTGTTCCTGTAAAAAAACTATAAGTGCTAGATTTACCAAAATCTATAGGGTTCGTACTATGGTGACTTACAATACACGTACCAACTTTCAGCTTATTCCAACAAAGCGTTTAGACGCTAACGTGTTCACTCACAGACATACACACATACACACATACACACACATACACACATACATACACACATACATACACACACACATACATACATCATCGCAAAAAAAGTAAAAATGGACTCATTGGACCTCGAAACGTATAGAAACATCAAAATCTCAAAATCGGATTTTTGACATGATTACAATACTTTCCTCACTATAGTGTTCGGAAAGTCAAAATATTTTACAAATGTGTAATAAAAAAGAGGAAAAGACAAGTTCGGAAGAGTAACACGTGCCATATGTTGTACGCAGAACAACAAATTCAATTAGGGGGCGTCCGTTAATTACGTGAGGTGTTCAAGGGGGGAGGGGGTCAAGCCGAATATCACCTAATCTCAAGTGGGGGAGAGGGGGCTCTCGGCAAATATCATATAATTTTTTTACAGCCAAAAAACAGTGTAAAATTGCGAGAAAAATTGAGTTAAATTCTATTTAAGTATTTTATTGTTCAATTTTATTACTGTGATTCTAGAATACGATCTGTGCAATCTTAAAAACTAGTCTTAACTAGACTTCAATAAAAATAATAAAGCAAATTGTGTTTTTTGAAATAAACCCAACGCATTTACAGTAAAAGTACGAATTTTGAAAATCACACGTGAGCAGATTAGGGGAAGGGGAAGGGGGGTCAAGCCAAATCTCACGAAATCTCACCAGGGGAAAGGTGGGGGTCAAAAAATCGCCAAAACCACCTCGCGTAATTAATGGACGACCCCATAAAAACGATAATTTTTTATGTTGCCACTATTTCTTTTTGTAGCAGAAATACTTTGTATCTATCTAATATATACAAAAGAAAAAATATTGTAATATTTTAAATATGTAACAATTTTTTTTTTTTATGTATGCTCACTTTACCCCATACACCCACTTCACCCCCATCTGACCCTATATCAAATATTTTTTTATTTCCAATGGCTAGGCAAAAGTTACAGAGGACTATAATGATACGAATCAGATTATAGACAATATAACATAGAAGACCGAAGTCATTGCCTAAGGAGCGATCTTGCCTCCAATATCTCGACTCTTCCGTAGAACATCGAAGAGCCCTACAACGGGACAGATGGTCCCGGTCCATTACTTCTCCAGAATCACAAAGTGGGCAAGTAGGGTCGTTTAAGATACCTATGCGCTTCAAATGAGCGGCAAGGCAGTCATGTCCTGTAGATAGGCGGAAAGTCGCAACTGCCTTACGTCTTGGTTTATCAGGAATTAGAGTAGGACTTAAATTCTTCCATTTCTTTAGAGCTGTACGATTCTCAAGATCTCGTAAAGCATTAGATGCAGATAAATTCTTTAAAAACAGTTTAATCCTCCAGTAAGAAATGGCTGTATTGGGATGTTGTAGTAAGGTGGCACCTCTTTTTGCAAGAAAGTCCGCTTGTTCATTGCCCCAAAGGCCACAATGGCCGGGCAGCCACTGGAGAACAATTTGTTTCCCCTTTAAAGTGAGAGTTCTTAATGATTCTTGACATTGGGATACTTCCGAAGTTAATGGATGATCAACAGCGCTTATTGACTGGATGGCTGCATGAGAGTCAGAAAGAATGACCGCCCTTTCAAACTTGCAACTGACAGCTAATAGTTGCTTTAAGGCTAAACGTATCGCCACAACTTCACCATCAAAGGAGGTACCAATATAGCCCGCAGGGGCATAGAAAGAAAAAAGATCTGAGAACACGCCAGCCCCTACATTGAGATGACAATCAAACTGGGAACCATCTGTAAAAATGTGCAGCCACTGAGATGGCCCTATATCAAATATCGCTTGTCAAAATTATTGGTGGCTACTGAATAAAAATGTTCCCATATTTAGCAACACTGCTTACCCGATAAAATTAAAATATTAATTAATTAAGAAATAACTTTCTTAATAAATATTATAAATTGAAAAAAAAAAAAAAAATCAGTTGTTTCAGGTTAAAATACTAAGGGGGCGTTCATTAATTACGTCGGGTGTTCATGGGGGGGGGGGGGGGTCGAGCCGAATCTCACCCAATATCACGTGGGGGAGAAGGGGGGGGGTCTCGACAAATATCATGTAATATTTTTCCCGCAAAAAACAATGTAAAATTGCGAGAAAATTGAATTAAATTCAAGTAAAACATGTTTCTTGATTTAGATATGGCAAAATCTGGCACGATAATATTTATCGTGGCTATCTGAACGAAGCAGCACAGTAGCCTTTCAATTGTTTTAGGCACCACCGGGCAGCCACACACAATCTATGCACAGCTATGCACATCTATGCAATCTCAAAAACTAGTCTTAACTAGTCTTCAATAAAATAGTAAAGCAAATTGGGGTTTTTGAAATAAATCCAACACATTTACAGTAAAAGTACGAATTTTGAAAAATCTCACGTGCGATTAGGGGAGGGGAGAGGGGGTCGAGCCAAACCTCACGAAATCTCACCAGGGGGGAGGGGGATCAAAAAATCGTCAAAACCGCCTCACGTAATTAAAGGACGCCCCCTAACACAGACTTTCATCAGTTAATATAACTACCCAGGTAGCACATAACGTTGTTATAACGTTGTTACAACTAATTTTTCACTGTTCAGACTTATCTGCAACGCTATAACAACGTTATGTGCTACCTGGGTAGGTGCGAGTGCATCATTAAAGCAACAACTATGCATTCGCGCAACCCAAAAATTTTAAAGTGACTTCTGCATTTAACTTCCTCTGAAACATTATTTTGTAAAATTCTGAGTAGTGTTGTTGTCTACCGAAAATAGAAAAACTAAAAGTTTAAAAATCGATTAAAACAAGAAAAAAAAAAAAAAATGTTGAAAAATTGTTACAAAAAATAATGTTAATTGTTCGGCTTCAATGCGAAAAACCAAAGAACATTAAAGGGTTAAAATATCAAAAACTAAAATAACTTTCTCAGACCTCTGTTTAATGCAATCGTTAAATTCATAAAAAGAGACCGTTCTACGGCAAATTCGTTCTCATCTTGTTCCTAAGAGTTAGAAATTTTTAAATTTTAAACTAACAAAAAAAGAAAATAATAATAATTTTGAGTCAATTTACGTGAAACTTAGTATGCACATCGCCGACATCAGGTTCTCAACTAAGTCTTTTAACGTACTTGATTCATCATTTTCTCTCAAAAAGGCAACGACGTAAAAAATAGACAGAAAGAAAACCTATTTTTCCGACAGCTGGACGGATTTATTTTCCAATAATGACGAAAATATTTGGTTTTCTATGAAGAAAAAAGAAGACAGAAATTGTAATGTATGTAAACGCACTGGATATTGTTTTCTCGTTTCTTTTCTTTTTTCTTTATTAGTACGATAGGTCGTCCAATTTCTTTTAATCAGCTGTGTTTGCGTCGTTATCAATTTTTATCTGTACCTTGAATGAACATGCTAACATTTTTGTTGTTATCTAAGTAAAGCTCAAAATTTGTTATTGTATCTGTTCAGATTTTTAGTTCGGATGATTAGATTTTATCAAAAATTGGTACATTTATTAATAAGGACAAAATATAGCTAATGACCACTTTTAGTTCAATTGGATAATTGGTTCAAAGGATATTAAATAAAAACCCCGTTTAAATTTTAAAAATTATTAAAAAGAAAAAGAAAAAAAATCAATGCAAATAAGTAAATATGTTTCTGAAAATTAGCATTTAAAATATAGCAAATTTTAACTTTCACTAAAACTGTTGACGTTTTAACCGGTACATATAATACAATTAAAAGTGGAATTCTCTATGCCAACAACATTTTTACTCTTAATGTTACAATATACCAATATATTTTAACTTCTTTTTTCACAACTCTATGCTTTTCTGGTTTCAAATGAAGTAAGAGATGAAGCAAATGCTAATTGGTTTATTCTATATTCGCCTAAAACCCGTTAGAAGTAAAAGTTTTTAACAAACTTTTATCAACACTATGAACTAAGTACACTGCTCGACATTGAAAATGCAACACCAAGAAGGAATGATAATAACTGATTGAAATTTGTTGGACACATACATTATAGTAGGAAGAACAATTGATTAAAATTTCAGGAAATTTGGAGTAATATGTACTGAGAAAACAGTACATAAAGCAGCGACCTCTGTGAGCAATAGCAGCACATATCTGCCTAGGCATTGAATCGAACAGCGATTGGATGACATGTACGGGTAGAGCATTTCATGAAGTTTTAACACGATGCCACAATTCATCGATCGAAGTTACTGGTGAGTGGTGGGGGGCCAGTCGTTTTTCAACGATTAAACAGTCATTTTCATTGGTGCGAGATCAGGAGAACGCGCTGGCCTGAGCAACAGTCGAACACATTATGTAACAAAGAAGGTCCGGACAATACATTCAGTTTGCGGTCGTGCATTATCTTGCTTAAATTTCGCGCTACGGAGGCCTCGAATACAAGGCAGAGGGGCGGGCCTTAACTCATCAGAAATTTAATGGCCGCTCTTCAGAGTGCCAGGAATACGAACATGAAGTAATCGAGACGTGTATCCAATGGGAACCCATAACATCATTGCAAATGATGGACAGTATGATGATGTCGAATCCCAGCTGGCAATGTGCATTATTCATAATGCCGTTAAATAAGGATAAGTCAATCTTGATTCTGTAAACAGGATTGTGATTTGTCTGAAAAGTGACTTCACGCCATTCCTGCGTCCAGGTTCATCGTTGATCACACATTAATGGCGCCCATATCAGTGATGCAGTTTTGAGGGTAATCAGAATTTTTGTAGCCGCATACTGACAAGCAAACATTCATTTTGGGAGGATGGAGTTGCAGGATGGGGGTGGGTTCATTCGAAAGAAGAACAAAAGGTGATTATCTTGTATAAATCTTAGCTGCAATGGGCCATCAGGTCAAAAGTTAGAAGGCTCCAAATAGTTAGGTTAGGTTAGGTTAATATGGAGCAGGGAGACGAAATTCGGAAAATATTAGTAGAAATTCTTAAAAAAAGTGGAGAAAATCCATGAAAAATGAGATAATGAGAGAAATGAAGACAATACTTTGAATAAAAAGGTTTTATTTAAGTTATACTAAGCAGAAGTACAATCGAGATGAATCTCATTAACAAATGCATGCAGTGCACAAAGGCTCTTTTCACAATGTGCGCACTTAACAAAACTCATCTCATTACATTTCAAGCATTTGTCAAACATATTTGCATCGAAACAAAAGTCCATGAGTGAAATCCAGGGTTCAGGTTCTTCATCCAAGTATCCACTTTTGTAGAATGCATACTTAATCATGCTCCTGAATCTCGGGGCGCTGAATTGATAAATAGCAAATCCTTGCATTTGCAGAAAATTCTTTCTTTGCCACAGTTGTATCGCGGAATTGGCAATAAGAGTATCAGTGATATATCTAATGAATGCTTTATATGGTCTGAAAAAGTAAACATCCAGTGGTTGTATTAATCCTGTACATCCGCCAGGGATAAGCTGCTTTATTAAATGTCTACCAATAGGACATGTTCCACTTGAAAGAGAATCATCGCGATTTGCACGTCACGAGTCCAGGAGCAACAAGATTTTGTCACGATCAGAGGGAATACTTTTCCAGAAGGCTTCATTGTAAAATCGCTTGAGATCCTCTTTGTTCATGTTTGCTGTTCGACCAGCAAATGAAACAATGTTTGGAGGATCATGTTCTTTAGAATTTGGAAATTTCCCGTTTGGTTCAGCAACAAGAACATACATCGGTCTCATGATCTCTCCATCCATTGAAATTACGGGCATAATCATGTAAGAATGAGTTGTTGCGCTCTGCGACCCAACAACAGTTTGAACTCTTTTTATTTCTACTTGTCTTAATGTCCGATAAGAATGTAATTCCTTCTCAAATCGACTTTGATCAGTGTTAAAGATATTTTTCGCATCTAATCCTTCATGCTGAATAAGTGACTTCACAGAGATTACGAAATCATTGGCTAGCTGATGTGTTTCTCGTTCGTTTTCCTTCCAGTTCTTTCTCACCTTGAGTGTGATCGCTCGACTAACAATATTGTTTTTCTTTTTAAATCGAAGAACCCATGAGGCAGATGCTTTGAAGTTATTAAGATGTAGATGTTGAGGATCCATATTTTCTTTAATCTGAAAGGTCCAAAGACGAAGGTTGCGATCATGAATGACAGCACATTCTTGAACTTTTTCTCTAAATATGTTGAGTACTGCATCATTGACCTTCTTCATCGTTGGCTTGTCTCTAGACTTTCCATACTTATAAAGAATGTTCATGTTTTTAATTCTTCGGAACCGATTCATAACCGTACTGGCCTTTCCATTAACGTTGCGTAGAGTGCCATCATCGTTTTCAGTAAGGAATTTCCAAGCAGCCTCCTTGTAATCATCATCCAAAATATTTCTTTTTTTAACAGGAGATCCTTCATAACCTGAATCTGATGTTGATGCTTGTGATGAATGAAGCACTTCTGGTGTAGTTGCAACCAGTTCTTCCTCTTCCTCTTTCTCTTCTTCTTCGATCTCCGTATCCGAATCGTCTTCATCGCCAAAGTTCATTTCCATGTCACTCCCATCATCACCACCAAAGCCAAGCGTTTTTACCTCTTCGATTATTTCTAATCGATTCTCAATGATACCAACGATATGATCAAACAATGCGTTCTCTTCAACATTCATGTCGTTCTCTGCTGAACCATACTTCAGTTTTAGGGCATGAACGACTCTGCGAGCATCCATAACTGCCAGGGGTCGAAGTGTCCTATGTTTTTAATTCACTATCCCGTCACCATTCGTAAGCTAACACATTCCTTATATTTTTGTTCCCCAGATTTTCAAGAAAGTTATAAAGAAAGTGATCAAGTTTATATCTTAAGAATAGTGGTGGGAAAGTGATTTTAAATATCGGGCACTTTGACCTCTGTGACTATAGGAAAAAGAAAAATAATTTGTTTTGAAGAGGTCCTGTTCCTCTCCCAGTGGGCCATAGCAGGTAAAATTTGTACAGTATACTCTTCTCAACATCCTCTTTCAAATGACTCCTCTCCTGACCTGCAACTCCATCCTCCCCAAATGAATGTTTGCTTGTGAGTCACCACCTGGATTGATGGTATGTTGTACCATTGGATACACGTCCCGGTCACCTCTTGTTTTCATTCCCGCCACTCTGAATACCAGCCATTACATTTCTGACGAGTTAAGGCCCATACCTCTGCCCTATGTTCAAGGCCTCCGAAGTGCAACATTTAAGCAGGACAATGCACGACCGCAAGTTGTCCATATTGTCTGGACCTTCATTGATGCCGAATGTGTTCGACTGTTGCTCTGGCCAGCGCGTTCTCCTTATCTCGCACCAATGAAAATGACTGTTTAATCGTTGAAAAGCGACTGGGCCCCCAACCACTCACCAGTAACTTCGATCGATAAATTGTGGCATCGTGTTGAAGCTTCATGAAGTGCTCTACCCGTACATGTCATCCAATCGCTGTTCGTTTCATTGCCTAGGCAGATATGTGCTGTTATTGCTCTCAAAGGTCGCTGCTTTATGTACTGTTTTCTCAGTATTTATTACTCCAAATTTTCTGAAATTTAAATCAATTGTTCTTCCTACTATAATGTATGTGTCCAACAAATTTCATTCCGCTATTATCATTCCTTCTTGGCGTTGCATTTTCAATGTCGAGCAGTGTATTTAGACATATTCGAAATTAGAAGTTTTGTCTAATATCCATAGGTATACTAGATAGATTCTCTTAATGTTTGGGGAGTATAAGCAATATATAAAACTTCATATAGAGTTGAACCTTGTTAACATGAATCTCAAGGGGAAATTTTTTTTTCATGTTATCAGTAGTTCATGCTGTCAGTAATTAATCTTCATATAACTACACTAATCTTCATTTTAACGGGGATTGTGGAAACAGTTCATGTTAAAAGTATTTCAAGTTAAGCGTGTTCACGTTAACAAGGTTCGACTGTATTTTCAGTGAAGGTTTTATCCCAAATAGAAAAGAAAGTTGTAACAAATAAAATTAATAAGTCGAAAAACTTTCATGCAATTCCTTTCTTTCTTTTTCTTTCTTTTTTTTTTTTTTTACTTTATAAAACAGGCAGAATTTTCAAATAAATCCAATGTCATTTTTAGAAAACTTGACATAGTACAATTGAGACAACATACCGCAATTAGAATATCAAAATATTAAAGAGCTGATGAAATATGAGCAATTTCACTTGGAATATTTAACTGCGCATGCAAAAGCGTTAACAATATTTGTTTTTCATAATTTATTAGCCAAATGTGTAGAGCCACTCTTATAAGAATTTATAGAAAATATTATAAAAATATTGTCGATAAAAGTCAGGAAAAACATTGTCGATGGAATGAGTTAATTTTAAAGTACTTTCATAAAGAAAAATGTCCATAAGAAATTTTTATCAAAATTTTTATTCTGAATCAACTCACATTATTACCAGTAATCAATTCAAAATAAAAATTTGGATAAAACCCTTCACAATTTTACATTATTTTGACAGAAACTGAACTATAACCTGTTGCAGAGATGACGTCTTTCTTAATTTTTAGGATGTTTGCTGTTTTCTTTTTCTTTTCTTTTTTTTTTTCTTATCAGAGAAACTCTATACAATTGTCTAATAAACTGCACATAAGTAATTTTGTTAACGATTGGGCATGCGCAATTGAACGTTATTCAATAAAACTTCTCGTATTTTATTAGATATTTAGTATTTTTATATTTTGATTGTAGTTTGTTATCTCTTCTGTAGTCAGCTTTGCGAAAATGGCAGTGCATCGGTTTAAAAATTCTGCATGTGAAAAACAAAAAACAAATGAGAATTCTTTTATGCCTCTAAAAAACATTTATATTTTGATAATTATACGGGCTAATCCAGATACTACACTGTCTAAGGGGGGGAAAAAAATGAACTTCGCTGCGAAAATTTGGCTGTAAATTTTACTGCCGAGCCGTTCTTTTTATATTTTATCTTCTGTATTTGTTGCAATTTATTCATCGCAAAATTTACTGCTAAAGGCTAGAACGTTTTTTTATTTTACAAGGTGATCCTAAGGAATATTTTCTTTAATTTGTCATTTATCCCCCCTTTTTTTTTCTTTTGCGTAAAAACCTTTGCCGAAATTCTGACTATTCTGTTCCGTCTTAAGTATAAATAAACTCGTCAAGTATTTTTTTTTTTCTAGATATTCAACAAAATGTCTCAAATTGAAAGTATCTGAATAGTTTCCTAAACATTGTTACGAAAAAGGTCAACTTTCTTGTGTGAAGAAGATAACACTGTTCGGCATGAAAATTGCCGCACAACACCAATTTTGAAAATTCTTATGTAAAATGACATCCTGATTCCGTATATGACGCCCATTTTGCCCCATCGCCTACCGTTTTTTAGAGATGTCCCCCTATTTTTTTTTATCTCTTTTCGCTGATTTTATGGCCATAAATTTGATTTTTATGGGGGGGGGGGGGAGGAGAGACGATTATTTTAAGTGTTAAATATCTTCTGAGGAGCTACAGAGTTGGAAAATTCTTAAACATGAACAACTGCGGCAAGGGAAAAATTTAGGGGGGATTTGCCACCGAAATTATGTATTACTATTCTTATATTTATTTTAATCTATTATTAATGCTACATATTAAACATTATATTTTTTTGTTTTTAGGTATTAAATTAATACTTTTTCAGTCTCCAAATCAAATTTATGGTCATAAAATTACCGTACAGTGATAAAAATTGAAGTTGGGGGTGGTGTCTCTAGAAAACGGTGGGTGACGGGACAAAATGGGTGTCATACTCGGATTCAGGAGGTCGTTTTACATAAGAATCAGCAAGACTAGTATCAGAGCTCGAAATATATATATATATATATATATATTTGTATTCCAGCGCAGTGTAATTCATAAAAAAAAACAGGCAGGCTCTAGTCGATGCCACTTAAACAGCTTAACATCTCGAAACAATACAACAAAATTGTGATTTCAATTAATATTCTCGTTATAGACCAATAATCTGTCAATTCAATGAATATTCACGAAACATTACAATAAAGCTGTCACTCGCATTACAAAAGTCACTAGTCAATGAATATTCTGGAAAAAACGATAGAACAATTACTTGTTCCAGAAAAGTAAAGCCATCAAATATTCTACAGGGAAGGAATTTTTCCCATTCATGAACAAAGATAAATTGCTTGGAACACAATCTCCAAACACAATTGCTCAAACTAGCTCTCTGAATAACATTGACTCTCAAAAGTCAACTTGCTTCTATTTGTATCTTTTGACGACAGATTCTGGCGATGGTTCTGTGCTAGAATCCTATGGAAAGTTACAGTTTTTAGCTCCTATTCAACGCAGAACCCTGAAACTTCGGTTACTTTAAGTTACCATTTTTCGCAAATTTGGTCGTCAAATTCGTTTTCAAGTCACTAAGTTTGTCGCTAAATGTGGTCTTACTACAAATGAATAGACAGCCTCTTTATTTTCTTTTTTACTATAAAACTACTTTCACTTCAACAGTCCAATTGATGCAGGAGTAAATAGTTAACCCGACGCAAAGATACAGTGTATATATCTATTAAAATTTAGAAATATTTTAAATCCTTTAATTCAAACCCATGGAGAAAAATAAAAGCCATACAAAAGAAAAATTTATACATTCAGTAACCAATAGAATTTTAAACGTAAAATTTTCTATTTTTAATTTGAATAATAATAATTAAAAAAAAAAGTATTTTATTTTCGAAAAGAAATTTTTTGCAACAGTGAATTCCTTTAATTCCGTATAATCCAAATATTACTTCCAGAACCATTATGAAGCGATCGATAGGGCATGATATCCAAACTATTTATTTGAATTTAATCCAAATTCATGTATAAATATGACAATAAAAAGAAAAGTACTTCGATAGCATATTTTGGGGCCAAGTAATAGTTAAAATGTAATTAAACGTAGGAGATATTATATTAAATATAGCAATAAGATTTTTTTTTTTCATTTGTTTTGCACATAATATATTTTTTTATAATATAACAGAACTGTACAGGGATAACAGTTTTGACTTTTTTTGCAGCCACATTTTCTTCCTATTTGGTCGTTTTTATTTAATCACAAAGAAAAAAAAATCAATAATGTTGTCTATATGGAAATAGTGGTAGAAAAAAAAATGAAAATCATCCGTAATTATAAGAACTTGAAACATATTTTTACTTTCCGAACACTATAGTGAGGAAAGTATTGTAATCATGTCAAAAATCCGAATTTGAGATTTTGATGTTTCTATGCGTTTCGAGGTCCCCTGAGTCCGTTTCCACTATTTTTACGATGATGTATGTATGTGTGTGTGTATGCATGTGTGTATGTCTGTGAGTGAACACGCTAGCGTCTAAGCGCTTTGTTCGAATAAGCTGAAAGTTGGTACGTATATTGTAAGTCACCATAGAACGAACCCTATAGATTTTGGTGAATCTAGCTCTTATAGTTTTTTACAGGGACACAAGGAAAAATTCTTTATCATTATGGCCTATGGGGCCAAATTTTTAAAAGTGCAATAGCGTCTAAACGCCTTATTAATCTGAGGAAAAAATTTGTACACATGTTATAGGTCACAGTTGCACGAACTGTATAGATTTTGGTGAATTTAGCACTTACAGTTTTTTTTTACAGGGACACAAAGAAAAATTCTTTATCATTATGGCCTATGGCCTATGTTTGTTGTAGTACATCAAATTTCTATCGCAATATACTGATAAACCGCGAAAGGAAGATCCCTGGCGTCATCTGCGCATGGGTGAAAAAGACTGGTCCATTTATAAAATAGGAATGTCCGTAGTACCTAGGGATGTGTTTGTTTATGGGTATGAAAAAATTATAAACTCACTGATTGCATTTATTTTCCTTCTTTGAACTGATTCTTGAATATCTGGTTACATAAATATTTTACGATTAATTAAAAGAAAGAAAAACTGATAATATTATAAAGGGATAATTTTAGATTTCAATATAAATATTACTGAATTAAAAATAAAAATAAAAGCTTTGTCAGTATTTTGAAACTTTTGAAGTGTGTAACACTAATTTAAAAATTATGTCAATTATTATTTACAAACTAGTATATAACTCCGTGAAAAATGATGGAATGAGAAATCAATTAAGGTAGTGAATCAATGAATGCTTTGCCAGCTTCGCAGGTCACTCTATTTAAAGGGGACTAATGTGCAAGTTGTATCTGACGGGACTAATCTGAAAGTTGTACCTCACTAGACTAATGTGCAAGTTGCACCGAACGAACAAACTATTTAAAATGACACTATTTAAAATTGGATGTTGCTTTAAATGTTTGACACTTACTTTTATTTTAATATTTATTATCAAAATTCTTGAAGAAATAATTAAAATTCTTCAACCGATAACTTCTCCTTCCAAAGCTTCTTTATCGCAAAGCCTAATGACATTATGTACAATACGCTTCGATTCACTACGGAAAGGTTTAATCCGAGAACTCGTACCAGATGTTATCATCCATTTGTTCCAATATAAACAAACTATTATGCAGAAAAAAATAAAAGAAAACAAACCAGGAGTATTAATGATTCTACTCATAACCGAAGAAACAAGAATAATAGAAAAATTTCCCCTCTCTCTTCCTTTGCTGTGTCTCCCAGCGAGTGAGTGGAATCGTCCTGGCACTTTGCCAACCAGGGATCAATCGTCCGCGGGCGGATAGTATCTACAATACTTTCATCGTAATATATCTACAACTTTCATCGCAAATTATGCTAAAATACTACACAATACTGCAATATTATACATCGCTATCCATACTACTTTCATCGCAATATATCTTCAATATAACTACATCGCAATATTTCATCAAATCTTCATTACAATATACCTACAAAATAATTTTTTTTTCCTTGATTTTGTAGATATATTTTGTCATTTTAACAATGTGAATATCCCTTTCACAAAACTCAAATTTATAAAAATGGCTTTTTTTTTTTTTTTTTTTTATAAGATTTCGGTTTATAAAAATGATTCTTTAAAATAAAAATTAATTCCCAATGTTTCGAATATTAATCTTAATAGGTGCCTATACTTGGTTCAATTAAACACGATTAACTTCATATTAGACGTTATATGTAATAACAATTGAAATGGAAGATTTGAGGGGTTTTTTTTTGTTGATAAAAATGAATACAAATTTTACAAGAATGATTTGTTTTTGACAAAAATAGGTGCCAAAAGTTAAATCGTTGATCGATCGTTGTAATGATGTTATGATGTAATGATTTCCTGCTACAGGACGATAAAAAGACTACAAGGCTCGCTTAATATTATCTTTAGTACAAAACTATTCAGTGCATGGACTGACCAGTTCAGTCACCGGACATGAATCCAATCGAGCTCGTTTTTGATGCTTTAGAAAGACGTATTCATTCTCTCTATCCCCTTCCTCAGACACTTGCCATGCTTGCAATTACTTTCAAAGAGCAATAGTTCTCATTTCCCAATAAAATGATGTAATTTATAATGACACATTGCTGTCATATCTGCCAACATTTTAATTTATTTCGGAGTATTTTTAGCCTAGCCTTTATTTTTCTCTATTTTATAAATAGAATATTTTTTTTTTTTTTTTTTATATAAAACTTCGATAAAATAAGATTTTTTTTTTTTTTTTTTTTAATAAGTGGTATGAAATAAAGGCAGTGCAAAAATTACTCCGGAATAAATTAAATTGTTGGCAGCTAGGATTGTTGCACGTGCTGTATCGCTCCTAGAGATGATCATGCTCAATATTAACTCATAGTTGCCAACATTTTAATTTATTCCGGAGTATTTTTATCTCGCCTTTGTTTCACACCATTTTATTTACAGAATATATTTCTTCAATATACAACTACGATAAAATAAGAAAAAAAAAAAAAGGTATGAAATAAAGACGGGGCTAAAATTTCTACGAGATAAATTATAATGTTTGCAACTCTGCTTAACCCCTTTATTATCAAACGTACGCAGCTTACGTCTTCTCATTTTAGTAATAAGCGACCAGAACGCAGTACTCGGCTCCGACCAGTACCATGTTATACCAATTTCATATCACTGGCCAATCTGATTCAAACATGCAGTTAATATTTTGTGGTAAACGATGTACGGGGGTGTAAATCCTGGTCGCTAATTACACAGGTCTACCAAAACAATGTTGGCAAAATTTGATTTGATAATTAAAACTTATGCATATGTTTTTTGGTGTGTTAACTGAATGAACTGACGCCTGTTTTTCTCTATCACGTGTAGATTTATGTCAATACAGGGTGTCTTCCAGTATAATTTCTTCATTTTCTGTAGTTTCTAATGTGCTTTCATGATTAATTTTAATTAACCAAGGAAACATACTAAAAAAGATACCATATAATTTCAGGTTGATTCAAAATTAGTGTGACCAATTTTAAAAGCGTGTAACTATTTATGGTAAATTTTAATCGCTTTATCACCAGTTTTATTTTGAAAGTGGGACTTTTAAATTACTAATCTAGTTATTTTTATTAGTAGGAGTAAACTATGGCTCCGAAATTAGATCCTCAAACCCGAAATGAAATATTTAAGCTTTTGAAGGATGGTTGTTCAAATTCTATTATAAATAAAGCATTTAAAAACCAGAAAAGATATTTTTCTAATGGATTACTATCTAAACTTCGAAAAGAAATAAAATTTGGCTTCCAATCAAAATCTCCAGGAAAAAAATATGGACGAAAGGAAGTCCTTGGTGAAAAAAGAAAAAAAAAAAAAAAAAACTGAAAAGATTTATTGCTGTAGAAAATCCTTTGCCTCAAAGGAGTTTAGGAAAGAAACTACAAGTATTGCAATCGACAATTTGTCATCAGATAAAGAAAATTGGCTATAAGAAAGTGAATAAACCAGCCTATCATCAAACGTCTGCAAAGACCGTAGAAAAACGAAGAAAACGGTTTTGGCCTCTGTATTCAATGTTACGCAAAGGTAGATACAAAACATGGATAACATCAGATGAAGCACTGTTTCATCTATCATCCACAACTGCCAAAACGAAGATTCAATATATTTCACTCGAAAAGCGTCGCAAAGACGCAGTTGTTTTGCAAAAGGCAAGATGGCCGTCAGGTGTTATGGTATGGAAGGGAATGTCTTCTCAAGGCTTAACAAAACCATTTTTTTTTTTTTTTTTTTGTAGAACCAAAGGCTAAAATTAATGCTAAATACTATCAGAATAAAGTTTTGAAGCACATGGTCAAAGAAAGTAAACGTCTTTACCCTCAAGGAAACTTTGTTTTTCACCAAGATTCTGCACCATGTCATACTGCAAAATCAACTTTAAAATGGCTGAAAGATAGAAAAACAAATTTTCTTTCTCCTGAGAAATGGCTACCATCATCCCCTGACTGTGCTCCTTCCGAGGATTTTTTATGGGGATACTTAAAAATTAATTACGTAGACGTAAAATAAGAACACTTCAAAGGTTTCAAAAAGCAATCAAAGAGGAAATTGGAAAAATACCCCCAAAAATGGTCGAAAAAGCTTTTTTGGCTTGGCCTAAACGTTTACATATACAATTCTAAAGGAAACCACATTGAAAATTTCATGTAAATAACTTAATTCAATAAAAATTTCTGATGCTTTGAAATTGGTCACACTAATTTTGAATCAACCTGCATATTGGTGGAAGAGCCACGAAAGAAATTGTTTCGATAAAATAGATACGTGATAGAAAAAAACAGACTTCAGTGTCGGTTACAGAACGCCAAAAAACAAAAAGATCAGCCAAAATTACCAAATCAGTATGTTAGATGTAAAACTGTGTTATTGAAATGAGAGGACGTACGCTGAGTACATTCTGGCAGTCATGGGGTTAAAGTATGGTGACCAGATGTCCTCTTTTTTAGAGGACAGTCTGATTTTGTAAGACATTTTTCTATGTTTTGAAAAATTGTTACAGGAATGTTATTTGTCATATTCATTATCTTTTTGGTCCCCATTTACAAAATATTTAAAACTATTCCTAATTAGGGAATTGTCATAACTTTTAACGCGTTTACTTTATAAAGGTACACTAATTTGCTAATTTTATACATATGTGCTGATTTTTAAAACACTGTAACTGTCTGTTTCTTTTTTTCTTTTTTTTTCTCTTTTTTTTTTTACTTGTTATTTCATAACTTACTGTGTGTTGTACAGTCGATAACAAAAGTGTCCGAACACTAGCAAAAATTCCTATGTAAAAAAAGTACATTTAATACTGTTTTGTTAAATAAATCCTTGTCGAATCCTGTTCTTAGACTGACTAAGAACATGATTCGACAAGGACTTATTTAACAAAACTGTATTAAGTGTGCTTTTTTTATATAGGAATTTTTGCTAGTGTTTGGACACTTTTGTTACCGATTGTATACTGAGCCTCAGTTTCATTAAATTGAAAAATCGTAACTTTTGGGAATTTTCTTTCACTTTCGGAAACCACTGTAAATATAGATAAAAAGCAATAATAAAAGATAATAATAAATATATAATTCCTTAATTAAGAAAATGGGAATATTCTATTAAAAGACAATAACTCAATTAAAATAGTATTTTATTATTCCTTCTGGTGATAATAGTATTTTAATGAAACTCATCCTATTAGATGAGGTTCAACGACTGCAATATAGACACACAGTTAATGGTCCCGGAAGATAAAATTTCCTCCACAATCCTCCATCTTCCCCTCTCAATAATATAGAAAACTTCCTCGTTATAAAAGATTTAGAAAACGCTGGAAATTCTATGTTACTAAAACTTCTATATTTTCAGTATTTAGTAGCTACTATAAAAAGAAAAAAAAATTCTATACTTCAAAATACTTTTTTAATAATTAAACTTTTGCAATATTTAAATATTTTCCATTTTTGTTCGAACCTTCAGATATTGAAGTTTAGCCTTTTTTAATTATTACAACTGAAAAACACCGTAAAAAATGTCAAATTAATATAATTTCAATTATAATATATCCAAATGCTATTTCAATTGAATTTTCCATTATGTAAATAATATCCAATTAATACATTTATGAATTGCCTGAATCCAAACATAACTGATAATTCGAATCAGTTTAATTGTTTCTTTAAATTATATTATGCTAACTACATAAGTTTTCACAATAAAAATTTATAAATAAAATTCAAAATTCTTTTTAATTAGAAAAACCGCACTTTATGAATTCTTTGGCGTATTACAGTTAACGGCCCTCTTCACTTACCGTCGCCGGAAGCTCGATCCAATGTTATTCTATGGGGAAATTTTCTTTACAAATAACTTATTAACTAATACATATTTTAAAATTCTGTTTTCACATTCAGAAAATTCCCAACTGTTAAATTGACGGACCTTTTTTAAAAATGTATTTTTTTTTTTTTTTTTTTTTTTTGAAATTGCAAAATGAAAAAAATTCACATATTGAAAATTCGTATTTTACAGATTCAAAATAAAAGATAAAAAATTTAAAAAAATAATTTTTAAAAAAAGGTGCGTCAATTTAACAGCTGGGAATTTTCAGAATGTGAAAACAGAATTTAAAAATATGTATTAGTTAATAAGTTATTTGTAAAGAAAAATTTCCCATAGAATAACATTAGCTTCGGCTTCCGGCGGCGGTGAGTGAAGCGGGCCCTTAAGTATTTATAGGCAGCAGAAGCAAATGCATTTAAGGAGTGGTTAGGAAATGATACCGTAATTTCTGGTATATAATCCGCAGGTTATATAATCCAGTTTTGCACCAGAAATTTCAATTGGTAAATAAATTTATATTTGTACGAGCTGTTCCTTCGAAAAAGTATAGATTTTTCTATTAACGGCCCTCTTCACTTACCGTCGCCGGAAGCCCGAGCCAATGTTATTCTATGGGAAAAATTTCTTTACAAATTACTTATTAACTAATACATATTTTTAAATTCTGTTTTCACATTCAGAAAATTCTCAACTGTTTAATGGACGGACCTTTTTCAAAAATGTATTTTGTTAATTTTTAATATTTTATTTTGAAATTGAAAAATTGAAAAAATTTCACATATTGAAAATTCGTATTTTGAAGCTCCAAAGTAAAATATAAAAAATTAAAAAAATAATTTTTTAAAAAAGGTCCATCAGTTTAACAGCTGGGAATTTTCAGAATGTGAAAAGAGAATTTAAAAATATGTATTAGTTAATCAGTTATTTGTAAAGAAAAATTTCCCATATAATAACATTAGCGTCGGCTTCCCGGCGGCGGTGAGTGAAGCGGGCCCTTAACCCTACAAGGCACCCAGTTCCATATGTGGAACACCGACTTTAATCGTTCCTATAGCTATAAAACTATTAGTAGCGACATCTCTTGACATCTTGATAGAAGCTACTGGCATTTAGCAATGTAGTAATACGAATCTTTACCTAAAGATGTCGTTCGTGTTTTTGTTATAGTGCACTCAGTTTGAAATTTGAATGAAAGTGATACGTTAGTCGTTTGTCTGAATTCAAAAATAAAAAAAGAATAGTTATTGAACAGTTTTGACGCGAGAAAAAAAAAAATACTGGGTATTATAACGAAGTGTATATTTTGCAGAGGTAAGTTGTTTTTTAGTACTAGAGGCCTATTTCAGTCGGTACAGTTGTCGAATTTTTATAATACACTCTTAATTAGTGCTAGAGGCCTATTTCAGTCGGTTTATTGAATGGGGATTTATTGAATGAAGTCCCCCCAATGCCCAACTTTGACATGAGTCCCCCCCCAGGCCCAACTTTGTCATGAGTCCCCCCCAATGTACAGTCGGCAGCATAATTTTTTGAGCACTAGCCAATAATTCCTATGTTAAAAAAGTACACTTAAGACTGTTTTGTTAAATAAATCCTTGTCGAATCATATTCTTAGACTGACTAAGAACATGACTCGATAAGGATTTATTTAACAAAGCAGTATTAAGTGTACTTTTTTTAGACAGGGATTATTGCTAGTGCTAGAATAATTTTGCAGCCGACTGTACCCCTATTTCAGTCGGTACAGCGTTGTCGAATTTTTATACGTCACTCTTAATAGTGCTAAGGGCCTATTTCAGTCGGTTTATTGAATGGGTATTTATTGAATAAAGTCCCCCCAAGGCCCAACTTTGACATGAGTCCCCCCCCAGGCCCAACTTTGACATGAGTCCCCCCCAAGGTACCCCTATTTCAGTCGGTAGAGCATTGTCGAATTTTTATAATACACTCTTAATAGTGCTAAGGGCCTATTTCAGTCGGTTTATTGAATGGAGATTTATTGAATGAAGTCCCCCCAAGGCACAACTTTGACATGAGTCCCCCCCCAGGCACAACTTTGACATGAGTCCCCCCAAGGCCCAACTTTGACATGAGTCCCCCCCAGGCCCAACTTTTACATGAGTCCCCCAAAGGCCCAACTTTGACATGAGTCCCCCCCAAGGTACAACTTTGACATGAGTCCCCCCCCCAAGGCACACCCTTGACATGAGTCCCCCGCAAGGCACACCTCCCCCTCATTGGGAAAAAGAGAAAAAACGTTGTTTTGCGGCTATAAGACAGTTTGGACTTCCAACGTTATTTGTTACAATATCTGCAGCTGAAACACATTGGTTTGATTTAATGAAAACTTTATCATGGAATTTAGATCGTCACGAATTAACTAAAGAAGAATTTGTCGATATTAACAAGTTTAGCAGTAGGCCTCTGGCACTAAATTAAAATCTGTCAATGTCAGATTTTCATGTTTTAAATAATGAAATAATGTCGTGTCTGTATAATTTTTTTTATATTACAATAGTAAACGTATTAGTAAATCATACTTTTATGTATGTTCCACATACGGTACGTCGAGCTAAAAAGTTGATTTTTCCGTAAAATATGTTTTTTTTTTTTTTTTTTTTTTTTTTTTTAATAAGTTTTCCCTATCTTCTGATCACTAATTACAACCTATATATTTTTGTCGCGCACTAAAAAAAAATTGAGCCTTGAAGGGTTAAACAAAATTTCTGGTGGAGAAATGACTCATCATATCTGCGGATTATACGCCAGAAATTAGGTAAATAAAGTAAGAGGTTTTATGTCGACGAATACTGCTCAGGAAGCGACATTAATTTTTCATATCCATACTGTAAAATTCCAATTCTGGTGTCCTTGTATAATATCACGTTTTGTGACACCTTGATTACAAAATTCCAATTTTTAGCAGTTGACCTGCTTGTATATCTATTAACAGCATAACTTAAAAAGAAATAGCTACAGGAAATTCAAATTTGGTATTATTCGGTTGCCACTTGAAAATTCGATAAGATTGGCAAGTTTGAAGACAAATTAATAACGTTAGTTATAAAAAGCACCACGGAATTGGCGTTTAAAAAAAATAAGTACAAAACTTTGAATAAACACCATAAATCGCTAGAACTCGCAAAAGTTGTTTCGGGTTCAAAGAAGACACGATCCTTCGTCAGGCGAACAAAGTAGGCACTAGTGCTGCAATCAAAGCGTTGCCGCTTTGATTGTAGGCTACTTTGTTCGCCTACTTTCTACTTTTAATGCCTACTTTGTTCGCCTGACGAAGGGTCGTGTCTTCTATCGATCCGAAACAATTGTTGCGAGTTCTTGCGTTTTATGGTGTTTATACAAATTAATAATAGCCTTGATTTAAATAATAATAATAATAATTACATGCACTATAATCAAATGGGGGGTTAAGACGGACGGTAGCCCCCTCACACAGAATTGCATATGAAATAAAACTATTCCTAATTTTTTGTATTGACTATATCGTATTATTTAGCCTGTTACTTTAATATTTGTTTAAATATTTAAAACTTTTACTATGGGGGAGGTTTTTGAAAGTGAATGAATTGATACGTATATTGCAAAGGGATAAAGAAAGGATAGATAGATTTATAGATTGAGTATATTGCATGCTAGAGGCTAGAAGGGGACGTCCCCTTCTAGCCTCTCAGCCCGGTAGCCCCCACTCGCGGTAGCCCCCTCACACAGAATTACATATGAAATAAAGCTATTCCTAAACGTCATACCCTCCAACATCCTAATTAATATTCCGTAGTATTGTTAGTCCCGCCCTTTTTCTCCCACTAATAAATATTTAGAGCAATATTCTCCAAATGCAATTGCGATTAAATAATATATATATATATATATACTCTAAAAATATACTGTTGTTAAAAAGAAGGAGGGGCTAACAATACTACAGAATATTAATTAGTATGTTGGAGGTAATGCTAAACCCCTTTTAGATTATTTCTAAAGTGCATTGAAATTAATTACTTTAAGCTATTGATATTAAGATTTAATATGCAATCTATCTTTAAAATATTGAAACGTGGGTTAAGAGAATGTCGTGTGAGTGACACAGCAAATTATTTAAATTTTGATAGTCTTCGAGAAATTTAAAAAATAATAATAATAGTAATAACATTGATACACGTTAATACATTTGTATGCAAACTCATAACTCTACAGTAATTAAAAAGACTGGTTTTAACGAACATTATCACCTTAAATCATTAATTTATAACATGCTAAATATATTTAAAACATAATAATAATAATAATATAAATTTATAAATAAAATTCGTTTTAATTGGTAAAACGCATTTGAAGATTTCTTTAAATAAGTTAAATCATATTTAGAGACAGCAGACGCATTTTGGCAGCGGTTTGGGGAGGAGACAAAGGGGAGAAATAGAACTGCAAACCCTTTCATATACCACATGCCGTTTTTATATTGATATAACATGTATGAGTTCTCATTCGAAATCACTCTGGTCAAACATTAAAAATCGTTTTGTTTACCGCCAGCTCGACGCCCGGGTTCGCCGTCATCCGGGTTTTCCCACTCTCCTCCTCTTTAAAAGAAAATCGTTAGCATCGTCGGAAAACTATTTCAGTGGCCTGCGACAGCCCCAGCCGACCACTTTTATTTTTTCCCCAATAGAAGCGATAAAAAAATTAAACAGCAATCAGGAAAATTAAATTTATAATGTAATTATATTATATTATATATATATATGCACCCCGCGACAAAAAGATAGGTACAAAGTTTTTTTTCTTTGATTTTTCATAAAATAACATTATCTAAATTGTGCTTATCATTTATTATTATCATAAAATAACACTATTCCCGTACTAATTTTTGTTTTAAGACTAATTTAGAAAAATTTTAAGACTAAAATTTTTCTAATTTAAGACTACACTCCGCGACAAAAAGACAGGAACAAAGGGTTTTTTTTTTTTAATTTTTCATAAAATAACATTATCTAAATTGTGTTGATTACTTATTATCATAACAAAATATTATCATATCAGAAACATATTAAATGTTTGAATCATATTCAAAAAAAAAAAAAAAAAAAAAAAAAAACATTTGTTCCTATCTTTTTGTCGCGGGGTGTAGTCTTAAATTAGAAAAATTTTAGTCTTAAAATTTTTCAAAATCAGTCTTAAAAGAAAAATTAGTCCGGGAATAGTGTTATTTTATGATAATAATAAAGGATAAGCACAATTTAGATAATGTTACTTTATGAAAAATCGAAGAAAAAACGCTTTGTACCTATCTTTTTGTCGCGGAGTGTATATATATCAATCCTGAATTATTTATAAAATAATTTTTAATTAAAGGAAATAAGGGAAGGAGAATAATTATGGGAGTGGAATATTTTTTATACTGCATATCGGGGGAAAATATGGAAACAATCGTATTTGTTTGAGAAGGATACAAAAATTAAACAATAGACTAAAAAAAAAAAAAAAAAAAGGTTAGATATTGTGAATGATTTTTTTTTTTTTTTTTTTTTTTAATCCTGAATTATCATAGTCAAAATGTTTTATTTAAAACAAAGAAAGAAAATTGAATAATTTGAGAGTGGAATATATTTTATAAATTGCTTGTTAAGAAAAAGCTTATAAACAGCCTCATTCCTAATTGTCTAAACAATCCACAACATTGAGTCGCAAACAATCAGCTCATTTCCTTCAACATCAAACAAGTCACAAACAATCCTAATTCTCCAAATCTTTCAATCGTACTTGTATGAGAATGGTACAAAAATTAAACAGTAGTAAAATTATTATTATTATTATTATTATTACATAGTGTGATTACATATATATATATATATATATATATATACATATTTTAATCGTTGGTTATTTGTAAACTAATTTTTAACTAAAGTAAATGAAACGACGAGAATAATTATGAGCGTGAAATATTTTATATGTTTTAAGTTCATAATATATATACAAGGATAGTGTGATTATATTTCAAAAATTTCTTTTCTTTTCTTAAAATAATAATAATAATAATAATAATAATAATAATAATTAAACGGAAAAAAGAAAGTATATAAATAATTACGAAAACTGAGCATTTTATATGTCGCATGTTGAGAAAGAATATATGAACAATTCTTTTAATTTGAAAGCGATATAAAAACTAGTATGTTGTGGCCACCACAAGACTTTCTTCTATATTTTCCTATAAAAATACTGATTTTTTTTTTTTTTCAAATTTTTTAAGGGGGGGGGGGAAGTGATGCCCCCACATGCACAATTTTTTTTTCCAAATTAACTACTACTATTATCAATAATTCATATTAATTTTACAATCACAGGTTAAGAATAATTCTCATTATGTACATTTGAACGGAATTTCGTCCTATACTGCCATGTTAAAAATTTAGAAAAAATGCAATCACAGCACCACCTGTTGAGCGATTGATCCCCAAATCTAATCAGCACCAGTTTATGTCAGGGGCCAACTAAATACCAAGTTTGGTTAAATTTCGTTAAAAAAAAAAAAAAAATCAGTTTTTTTTTTCGTTATAAGTAAAAAATGTTGATAACTTTGTTTTAAATTATCACAGATTTATTGTTCAACCATTCGTTTTAAAGGTATTGACGAGACCTTTCGAAAGATACCCATCTTGAAAATTTACTCCCCTCGAAGGGAGACTTCCCCCCCCCCCCAGAGGGGGGATGGCGAGGCTCCTACACATACAAAAAAAATTTCCCTGTTGACTATCGCTATTATAAATAATTCTTGTAAATTTCACAATGATTACTAATAAATAATTCTCTTTATGCACATTTATACAAAATTTTGTCCTATATCACCATGTTAAAAATTTAGAAAAGCGGGATGGCAATGCAACTTGTAAGACAATTTTTACTAAAAGTTGATAGGCACTAATTTATGTCAAGGTGCAACTACATACCAATTTGTATGAAATTCTCTGCAGTAGTTCCTGAGATACAGTTGCCACAAAATTTTGTCACACACACACACAGACATTTTCTAAAAATTGTCAAATCGTGTTCTACAGCTCTCAAAACGTGTAAATCCATCAAAAACCCGAGGTCGAAAATTTTTACAAATTCAGTACTTTCTTCTATTGAATATAGAAGAAAGTAATTAAACAATATTCAGCAAAAATAGATAGTGTGATTATGATTCGATGATTTTTACTTTCTTCTATATTCAATAGAAGAAAGTATTGGATTCGTAAAAATTTTCGACCTCGGGTTTCTGATGGATTTACACGTTTTGAGAGCTGTAGAACACGATTTGACCACTTTTAGAAAATGTCTGTCTGTCTGCGTGTGTGTGACAAAATTTTGTGGCAACTGTATCTCACGAACTGCTGCACAGAATTTCATACAAATTGGTATGTAGTTGAACCTTGACATAAATTAGTGCCTATCAACTTTTGGTAAAAATTGTCTTACAGGTTGCGTTGTCATCCCACTTTTTCTAAATTTTTAACACGGTGATATAGGACAAAATTTTGTATAAATGTGCATAAAGAGAATCATTTTTTAGTAATCATTATGAAATTTACAAGAATTATTTTTTAATCTTGAATTACTTATAATAAAATTTTTAATTAAAAAAAAAAAAAAGAGAGAGAGAGAGAGAGAGAAGAAACTGAAGGAAAAAGATTAATTATCAGAGCTGAATATATTACATATTGTTTGTTGAGGAAAAAAAAATATATATATATATAATTTCATTCCTAATTATCCTAACAATCTACAACCTCTGAATGCTAATTGTTTGAGAACGGCATAAAAATTAAATAGTAATCAGGAAAAAAAATATTTTTATAGTGTGATCATATTTAAATGTTATTACTTTCTTCTATATGTAATATAGAGAAAGTATTTGATTCGTGAAAATTTTCGACCTCCGTTTTTTGATGGATTTACACATTTTAGGATGTCCTGAACACGAAATGATAGTTTTTAGATAATGTCTGTCTGTCTGTGTGTATCACGTTTTTTGTGGATGCTGTATCTCACGAACCAACGAATGAAATTTAACCAAACTTGGTATTTAGTTGGTTCCTGACATAAACTGGTGCTGATTGCATTTGGGGATCAATCGCTCAACAGGTGGCGCTGTGATCGCATTTTTTTTAAATTTTTAACATGGCATTATAGGACAAAATTTCGTATAAATGTACATCATGAGAGTTATTTTTAACTTGTGATTGTAAAATTAATATGAATTATTGATAATAGTAGTAGTTAACTAGGAGAAAAATTCTGTGCATGTGGGGGCATCGGTTCCGTAAATTTTTAAGATGGGTATCTTTCGAAAGGTCTCGTCAATACCTTTAAAACGAATGGTTGAACTATAAATCTGTGATAATTTGAAACAAAGTTATCGATTCTTTTTCCTTTAAACAAAAAAAAAAAAAACTTAGAAAGAAAAATCGTATTTTTTTTTTAATATTGTTACTGAGTGAATTTGTATAGGAAAATACAGAAGAAAGTCTTGTGGTGGCCACAACATACTAGTTTTTTTATCATGAATTAATTACAAACTATTTTTTAATTAAAAGAAATGAACAAAAGGGTATAATTATGAAAGTGAAATATTTTATGTATTCAAAGTTGGGAAAACATATAGTAACAATCGTAATTGTTTGAGGGGGATATAAAAAATAAACAATTGTCAAGAAAATTAAATTAAATGCTTGGTGAAGTTAATATATATATATATATATATATATATATATATATATATATATATATATATATATATATATATGAGAGTTGTTTATATTTTATATTTCATACTGAGAAAAAATATAACAACAATCGTACTATTTATTTATTTATTTTAAATCCTAGACTTATTCTAAAATAATAATAATGATAATAATAGTAATAAAAATCTGGAGTGACTCCACTCGACTTTCCGAACATTGAGCAATTAACAGTTTTGTAGATAAAGTAAAGAAAGGGAAGTTGTTAAACAAACAAAAGAGAGAAAACCATAATAGAGTGTTTGAGTATTTTTCTCCATATATTACACGATGTTTTATTTAACGCTACTGAACTTTCAGCCCATAGATCATAATGATAAAGAATTTTTCTTTGTGTCCCTGTAAAAACCTATAAAAGCTAGATTCACCAAAATGCTTATGGTTAGTGCAACAGTGATTTATAATATTCATATAAACTTTCAGCTCAATTGAATAAGGCGTTTAGATGCTATCGCACTTCTAAAAATTTAGTCCCATAAGCCATAATGATAAAGAATTTTTCTTTGTGTCCCTGTAAAAAAACTGTGTTAAATTCACCAAAATCTATTCAGTTGGTGCAATTATGACCTAGAGCATGTGTACAAATTTTTTTCTTAGATTAATAAGGCGTTTAGACGCTATTACACTTTTAATAATTTGGCCCCATAGGCCATAATGATAAAGAGTTTTTCTTTGTGCCCCTGTAAAAAAACTGTAAGTGCTATATTCACCAAAATCTATACAGTTCGTGCAACTGTGACCTATAACATGTGTACAACTTTTTTGCTCAATTGAATAAGGCGTTTAGATGCTATCGCACTTTTAAGATTTTGGTCCCATAGGCCATAATAATGATAAAGAATTTTTCTTTGTGTCCCTGTAAAAAAACTGTAAGTGCTAGATTCATCAAAATCAATAGGGTTCGTGCTACGGTGACTTGCAACATGCCTACCAACTTACAGCTCATTCGAGCAAAGCGTTTGTTCATTCACACACATACACACACACACATACATACACACACACATACATACATCATCGTAAAAATAGTGAAAACGCACTCAGGGGATCACGAAACGTATAGAAGCATCAACATCTCAAATTCGGATTTTTGACATGATTACAATACTTTCCTCAATATAGTGTTCGGAAAGTAAAAAGAATTACAGAAGTGAATTATTTTGCATGTTGCATGTTGAAAAAAAAAAATATATAGAAATAACTGTTTCTAAATTTTTTTCCAACAGTAATTTTTTCAGATTCCTTTATAAATACTTTTATAGAAAGTAGAGCTATTTTAAACATTTAAATAAATATATATACACTCCTTCTCATATTTATAAGGACACTTTATATTTTGAAATAACTAATGAAAAATAATTGTAAACAAGATTAAACTAAGTGCACTTAATATATCTAGTATTCTAAAAACCAAAACTGTTATAATTTTTCAAATATAAAACAAAAGTAATAAAAAATAATGCAAAATGTGTTTTTCTCCACGTTTTTATATGTTCATAATTATAGGGACAATCCAGATTTTTTCGTTTTATTTAACTTACTAGCGGATAAATTACAGTTGACATGCGAATTTGTTAACTACTGGGTGAGATTAGTTCATATATAAGCCTTCAATTTTTCTTGGACAGACATTACTGATAATTTCTCGAAAAAAAGAACGTTCAAGTTGTGAAGTATGATAAATGTGTTTTTTAAGTGGAAGGATAATTTCAATCCGCCGAATTTCTAATGAAATTCGAAGGTCTAAAATTGCTGAAGGAAATATGGTTAAACTTTGAACTGCTGGTTCGATAGGAGAGAGATCTGATGCAAAATCAGAGTTGTTTTACAGAGATCGAAGACTCATAATTCCTCTTACTGTTCTACTCATAATGACTGCTGCTGAATTTGCTCGTAATTTTTAACGAAAAGTTAGGGCCCACATTTATGCATGTTTAAAATAATTAATAATATATTAAAATGAATAAAAAACCTGTAATAATCAAGAAGGAAGGGGGGAAAGAACGTCTGTGTTAAAGTTGAATAAAGACAATATTAAATGGTAAAATGTTGCCTTTTCGGATGAAAAACATTTTATTCTTGATTAACCAAATGGTTTTAACAGTTACTTGCATGATCTGAAGATAGCGAAAAACAGAGCAGATTTTTTAAAGGCAGATATGAATCGGGCAATTTAAAGGTGGATCTATGGTGCTCTGTGGAGTTGCTTCTACTGAAGGCAGAATGAATTTAGTAATTTTTTCTATTATTATGAACAGCAAGAGAATATCCGCAAATTTTAAACGTTGAATTATCAGATTTCTGTTAGATTTTGGGGGGAAATAATATTTTTTTCAACAAGACTTACATTTTTGCTCTATTTCTAGAGCAATAGGAAATAGTTTGAAGAAAGGAACTTCTGTATTATTGCCTTTCCCGTGACCGAAAAGTTGAATAAACCTTAACTTATGATATTAGAAAAGTGCATGGAAGTGAAAAGCAATTTTAAATAGTTTAAATGTATTAAGAATATCATATATGCTATATGAAATGGTATTGAAACTGAATATTAAAAAAAAAAATGTATATATATATACCAGAGAGAATGTCTGACTGTTTCACCCTAAAAAGAGGCCCCATAAAATATTAATTTAAAGAATAACTGAAAGAAAATGACTAAAATTCGACCTGTCCTTATAATTGTGAACACCTGAAAATTCATCTTTTTGCCATATTTAAATTTTTTTAAGTTAGAAAAACAATAAAACTTTTTAAGTATAGTCTATTAATGAAATTCAAATTAATTAAAAATATATTTGTTCAAATAATAGTGTTCAGTGTTTAGTTAATATAGAAAAACGGGTGTCCTTATAATTATGAGAAGGAGTGTATATTCTGTTCGATCTTGTTCTCTACTTACAGGAGATAAGGTAAATATATTTTAAGTTTTTAAAAATGTTAAGGTTGATTTTTAGTTAAATTTAAAAGGTAAATGTTTAAAAAGTAGTATACAGTTAAACCTCGAAAATCCGGAATCGGCGGGACCACGGTGATTCCCGATTTTCGAGTTTTTCGGATTTTAGAGATTTATTAAAAACTACTTTTTATGATATTATAATAACAAACAAATATTTTTTTAAGCTAGCAAAAATAAACGACGACAAAACTGGCGAATTAAATTATAAAATAGAAATATAATAGATTTAATTTAGAATTAAAATAATTAATAATTTAGAACTGAAATATAAATACATTAAATTAAAATGCTGCTAAATAACTGCTAATAAACTATTTATGTATTCATTAAAAAATACTGAAATAAAACTATAGAAAAAAAAGTAATTTCTATGTTGATTTTTTAAAAATATTTCAGCAATTTAAAGCTAATTTACTCAAATGATTTTGTTTTCGGTTTTTTTAACTTACCTGTTTTTTCTGCATTCCACAAGAAATGTGGGAACAGGTACAACAAAATCTTACTTTAAAAGTAAAACGAAAATCGGAAAAATGTCCGGATTTTAGAGATTTCCGGATTTTTGATGTCCGGATTTTCAAGGTTCAACTGTATTTACAAATAAATGAATATCAGAAAATATTTTATATTTAAAGAAATGCGAATATTGTAAATGGAAATGTCGTGATTTTAACACAGTATGGAGAGAAATGCAATACAAATTAATCTAAAATGAATTATTTTTACAACTTTCAAAAGAAAAAAAAAGGGGGGGGCTTTTATATTTTGTTCTAAAAATATTGCCAACAAAGCATTTTTTTTTCTTATTAATAAAACTTTTTAATGTTTTTTAAATTAATTTCCATTAAAAAAGAATAAAACTTAAAGCTATGAAAACCTAAATTAATAATTTTACCATTAATAATATTTCTGCCATGGTTATTACAAGCTATGAGTAGTGATTTTTTGTTTAAATTATTTTTTGTTAGTAATATTAATTTTCTCGGTCGCGAATAAAAAATATTTGTTCTAAACACAGTCAATTTGGATTTTCATCTAAAATATGTTTTTTTTTTTTTTTTAATTAAGTTGATAGTAAATTAACACACAGAGACTGATCGCTAAAAACCTGCTTTCCTGAGAAAGCTCAAAACGTGTAAATATATCAAAAACTCAATTTGGAAAATTTGATCCTAAAACAGCATTTTTTCTTCGTCATACGTATTTTTAAGATTAAACATTATATTAAAAAAAAAAAAAAAAAAAAAAAAATGCTTCTCGGTTCTTCTTTATCCAAGAACAATAATTTCACATCCTTCCCCAGCCCGGGTAATGGCAACACTGCTTTTCATAATCACTGCTACTTGCTTCGGCAAAGAAGCAAACAACACATCGAGAGTAAAAAACAACATTTTTACTAGCCAATTGCCATAACTCGTCATACAGTAAAATTATATCTAACAAATTCTGAATATATTTCACGGTGTTAGTTAAACACTTATATTTAAATAATGTTTCTTTCTGGCATGTCGAATCAACTGATTAAGCATTAAAACTCTAAGCATAGCTGCCAAGTTTTTTAATTTATACCTGAATGTTGTTAGCCCCGCCCTTTTTTCCACCGTAATATTTGTAGAAAAATTTTCTTCAATATATAACTAGGATTAAATATGAAGAAAATTACTCAAACAAGATTACGGTCTGAAAAAAGGGCGGGTATAACAACATTCCGGAATAAATTAAAAACTTGGCTGCTATGTCGAAGTATAAGTAACTATATATATATTTAATATTCATAAATAAAAAAAAAAAAAAAAAAAAAAATGTGTATCAATTTTAATGCCTTTAAATGTTGTAACCTGTTTATATAAATTATATTATTCCATATATATATAAATATAATTAAAAAGTTCGTAAAAACAAATCAATCAGAAAAATAAAGTACAGTTGGAGGGGTGTGGGGGGACGCGACATTTGACGTAACTTAGTTGCTAATCGATGCATAACAATGTTTAATAGCTATCACTCGACTCGTGGGTACTTTTAGAAAAAAAAGTGAAATTTTGAATTTGGGGTCGTCTACATATTAAAGCGCGCAACAACTTTATTATTTATTTATTTTTATGATAATACTTTATTTTCATTTTATATTTGAATTTCTGGAGTCACGACAATGAGAAAAAGTATACTGGTAGTATGTTTTACCTATTTTTTTATACAGTTATAAGCGTTCAGATTTTGAAGGTGCAAATGTTAAATTCATATCTTCAACTTTTATAAATATCTTCACAAAATATAACTTGATCAATATATATATATATGTATATATATATATATATATATATATTTACGAGATACAGTGAAGAAACCCTAACATTATCCATGATCGCTTTTGATTCTGAAAAATATTTTTTCTTATGAGAAATATTAATAAATTCATATTAAAAAAAAAATATGAAATATGACCTATATTAATTTTTACATAAAATTAATCCTAATGCTGAAAAATATGGGTGTGCAAATTTGCAGCTCCTTTCAATTATTAGTTTCCCAGACATAAATAAATCTTTCTTTTGGGAATGCTTAGGGGCCATCTTTTATAAACTTTTGAAGGAAATAATAAAGAAAATCTTAAAAAATAACAGAGAAATTTAAACAAAATATTTTTAATTTTTATTTACGGGTCGAACTATATACAACAATAACGTTAAATGCAAAAAAATCAAACAAAAAGTATGATATTTTGACATTAGTAACAATAAACAAAAATTCTCTTTTTCTATGGAAAAAAAGCCCCGCCTTTAATTGTTCTTCTAAAATAAAACAATATAGAAAAATAAAAGTGACTTTGCATATTCGTATTAAACCCCTTAATTTACGTTGGCAAAAATATACGCAAGTGGCATTTACCTCATCGATTATTGGTGATAAATTTTGAATCCTTTAAAAGAACGCTAGAAGGGGAAAACCAACTAAATAGGCGTGGCTTACTGTTTAAAGTAGATACTGGTCTAAATATTGACCAGTATCAGAAAAGGAAAAAGAAATTGCTTTTACGAAATTGTTCTTGTTTGATAGAATTATAGAAAGAAATCAAAGGTGTTGGATTTGAATAATAATTTTGAATACATGCTTTCAGTTTCATATTTTATATCACAAAGTTTCAGAAATCAAGAATTGGGAGATTGTATGAACTACAACAATGAAGCAAACTTTCCTTTTTTGGGACGAAATGTAGAACTATTTAATTAGAAGTTAATAATAATAAGTTTTATATTCCTAAAATCTTAATTAATCGTCAAATTTCATAAATTTCAAATGTTATAAAGTGTGTTTTAAACAAAGTTTTAACCCAATGATATCAGATTTAAATATCTTATTGGTTTCTGTAAAATTCAGTTTAAATACCCTACCGTTTCATATGATAACATTTCTAACAACTGTATTGATAGGTCTGAAAAGTTCACCTTTGTTCTTAACCAGCAGTTCGAAAAACCAGCAGAGACTGCAAGAGAATATAAGCCCCGCCTACGAAAAACTGTAAAAAGTTTAGCGCACATTTTTTATTTTAGCTTGTCATTCGATTTAAATGCCATAGCAACTTCATGAAATTATGGCTAGTCATTAGACGCGATTGGGTTAAATTGCGTTCTCTAAATAATGAATGTAGAGTGTTCATAGTTTTAAGAGAACCCTCTTAAAATACACTAATAATTAAAAATAATAATAATTGTATATGTTTTTCAGTAAATTCAGCATTAATTACCAAAGTAATTCTTAACTAGACCCGCTTAAAGTCATATTATTTAAATTTATTTTGCTTATAGCATTTTAATTTTTACGAATTCATTAAATATAATGTAGTTAGGGGAGAACTTCAGAAAACGAGGAGTGGGAGGTTTGAATATGTGATTAATTCTTTGAATCAATTACTTTAAGTTTTTCTTGAACGAATTTTACTTTGCGCGAAGAACATTTAATACCGGCAATAAAACCTATAGCGGTAACTACTGAGACATGCCATAAGTATATAGACACCACAATTTTTAAAAAATATTATTTATTTCATAGTATTTACTTGATACAAAAACAAAATACACTGATGGAAAAAAAAATCCCAAGACCAGGAAGGAGCTGTGCTAGATAAACGAAATTCGGTAGGCGTGTTTATACATCTGAAAGATGACGTCGATTCAAATTTCGAGCTACCCGCATAAGTGTGGCGCTAGTAGCGACACTATGAACATGCAAATGAGGTTTGCTTTAAATAAGCACTGTAAGGTTCGTGATCGTTATTTACAGTTGAGATTTGACGTAGTGGGTTAATGTTAGTCAAGGATGCCTCTAAGAAGACGAAGAAGCCATTATCAACAGCTCACTGAGTTTGAACGAGGTCGTGTAATAGGGCTACCAGAAGGTGGGTTTTTTTTCCGCGATATTGCAGAAAGACTTGGCAGGAATGTATCCACTGTGCATGAGTGTTGGCAGCAGTGGTCAAGGGAAGGTAGTGCCTCAAGAAGACCGGGTTCCGGGCGGCCACGTGGCACTACTGAGAGGGAAGATCGCCGTGTTCGGCGTATGGCGGAACATTCGGCGTATGGCCGTGTGTTGGTTAGAAGGAGGCCAGGTGAACGCCTGCTAGCGACCTGTCTGCGGCCTAGACACACAGGGCCTACTCCTGGTGGCTAATCGAACTGCGTCTGCAGCTGAAATTCGAGCTGCAGTTGGCACCACAGTGACACAACGAACTGTTACAAATCGGTTACTTCAAGGCCAGCTCCCAGCCAGACGCCCTGTAGCTTGCATTCCATTGACTCCAAACTACTGCCGTTTGCGACGTGAGTGGTGTCAAGCTAGAGCTCATTGGAGGACGGAGTGGAGATATGTTGTGTTTTCTGATGAAAGCCGGTTCTGCCTTGGTCGCAGTGATAGCCGTGTGTTGGTTAGAAGGAGGCCAGGTGAACGCCTGCTAGCGACCTGTCTGCGGCCTAGACACACAGGGCCTACTCCTGGTGCTATGGTGTGGGGAGCAATTTCGTATGACAGCAGGAGCACTCTCGTGGTTATCCCACGCATCCTGACTTCAAATTTGTACGTCAGTCTAGTGATACAACCTGTTGTGCTGCCATTCATGAACAGCATTCAAGGGGGTGTTTTCCAACAGGATAACGCTCACCCTCATACCGCTGTTGTAACCCAACATGCTCTACAGAGTGTCGACATGTTGCCTTGGCCTGCTAGATCACCAGATCTTTCTCCAATCGAGCACGTATGGGACATCATCGGACGACAACTCCAGCGTCATCCACAACCAGCATTAACCGTCTCTGCATTGACCGCCCAAGTGCATCAGGCATGGAACTCCATTCCACAAACTGATATCCGACACCTGTACGACACAATGCATGCACGTTTGCATGCTTGCATTCAAAATTCTGGCGGTTACACCGGTTACTAATGTACAAACATTTCACATTTGAAATGGCTCTTCTCGCCAATGGCTCTACCTGTGATAATGAAACTTTAATCAATTAAATATGTTACCTAGGCAAATGTATTGCTAAAATTTCATTACTGTACAATAATTTTTTCTTGGTGTTGGGATTTTTTTTTCCATCAGTGTATGTTCGTTGGAACTTAGTTGAATCCCCGCTTGCTGTTTTCAAAGCCTACTCTGTTTGGCTACCTTAGCCTTCTTTGCGAGAATTAGGTTGCTCACACGTGTTCTATGGGGTTCATATCCGGTGATTTTCTGGGCCATGAAAGCTTTCGAATGCCTTGTTTTGCTTCGCATTCTTTGGTTCTTTTGCCCGTATTCCAAGGAGAGCCATCTACCTTAAAAAACGTCAGTGATTTATTCAGTACCCCATCTGAGAATATTGGCAAAAGCCCTTCTCCAATATGGCAATGTATTTTTCACTATTAACCATTGAGCTGAAGAACAACTGAAGCAAATGCTTTCAATACCTTTACACAGTTTTTCTGCAATCATTTGCCGTACAGAGTCAAACCTTGCACGGCAAGCAACTTTTGTCGGGTCGTCTATTACTATTATACTCCTTAAAGAATTAAAATTTAAAATTGTAATATCTTGTTTAGCATATGGCTGTTCGAACAGACAACCTTTACACAATTTTACTTTGAAATATAAAGATATCAAATGCTTCCTGCCGTGCAACGCTCGGAAGACAAACCTTCCAAAAACGGCACGCAAAAACCGGTCTAGCATTTCCTCCAGTTGTTCTTCAGCTTCCCCCAGTTGTTCTTCTTAAATTTTTTAGCAAAAATTTACGTTTATAACATATCAGAAAAGGCCGGTTTTTTAAAGCTTAGAATTTAAAATTACTTTTAGTTTAATTTAGTTCATGAATTCCGGTGGCAGTATAATTTAAATAATCAGAATTGTCTTGCGCCGCAAAGGGTTAACATTGCCCATACATTTCACTAGCTCTGTTTTTCCAGTGATCCAAATCGCTCCCACACGAGAATGGAAAATCCGCCATCCTTTACGGTTGGTTGTTATCGATTTAGTCTAAATTCTTGTGTGGGTTGTCTCCAGATTCACGTGCGTCCGCTACATGAAAACTGAGCAAAAGTGGACTCGTCTGAGAAGATGACATGCTGCCAAAATGTCAAATCATGTTTAGACATTGCAGTTGCTCAGTCTTTTCTTTTTTAAATATTGACTGCAGTGAGAAGAGGTTTGCGTCTTGCAGCTCTCCCATGATATCCTAATATATGAAGATATCTGATAGCTGCACGGTGACTCACATTAAGCTTTGCTCTCACATCTACAACCTTATAACGAGGATTCTTTTCGACGATCCTTGTTGGCAGCCCTCGGTTGACGTGCTGTTAATCCAGGTTGACCTGAACGGGGTTTAAAAGTTTTTTATTTGGTCTGTTTTGAATTCCACAATCACTGAATTGACAGCTGAGAGAGGAATTTGCAGCTTTAAGGCGATTTGCCTCTGATTTTTACTAGCTCCATACTGTCCAATTATTCCCCCTCGTTGAAAATCACTCAATTCTTTTGAACCGAAATTTCGAGGCATATTTTAAGGTCTTGAAAATATATTATTTTATACAAACTGAAAAAAAAAATAATAATAAATAAAATTATATCAGCTGTTACCTCGAAATTCATTAGCGTTCATAAAATTCTGGGTGTCTATTTACTTATGGCATGTCTCTGTATACCCAGAGTTGCCAATATTTTATTTTATTCCAAAGTACTTTTAGCCCCGCCTTTATTCCAAATCACTTTTTTGTATAAAGAGTAAAATTTTCTTATTTTATCGCAATTGTTAAATGGAGAAAAATATTCTAAAAATAAAGCTGTGTGAAAGAAAAGTGGGGCTAAAAATGCTCCGGAATAAATTAAAATGTCAGCATCTATGATTATACCTGCCAATTATGCTAATTTATCCGTAATAGAGTTAAGCCCGACTTTTTTCACACCAATGTATTTGAAGAGTAATAGTCTTCCTATTTAATAATCGTACATATTGCTAGGTAAATCAGGGTTGCCAGAATTTGTGACTTTTATATTCAATAGTCACCAATAATTTTTAGAAATGATAGTCAACTTTTCGATTCCATTCGTCTATTATGTAGTATATAAAATATCTCTTTACAAAGTTGTTGGGAAAAATTGAATAAAAAAATCGTAAAGTCTGGCATCACTGTGCTGAATAATACTTTGCAATTTCGTTGGTGTGAGAAAAAGCTAAATGCTATTACCGATAAATTAGCATAATTAGCAGGTCTAGCGGTAACTCACCGATTACTATGAGCTGGACCTCGTCACCAAATTTGAAAAATATGCTTTATTTTTGTGCTTTATAAACATCTTCTGCGCCATCTTTTCTGAGACTACTCTCACCCCTTTTCTGAGGACACTTTCAGGGATAAGAAATTTCCGCCTTTTTTGCTACCACTATTTTTATACAGAAACATTTACTATCTAATGATAATACATAAAAAATAAAAAATAAATTAATTAAAATTCGTTATTATTATTCACAATCAACCAGTATATAGTATTAATAGTAATAGATCTCAATTCTTTTTCCTTCTTTGTATTTTGTAGTTTCATATCTCACTTTTCTCCTGATAAGTTCGACAATTCAATTTATAAATACACTGATTAAGACGTAATTAAGTTTGTAACTTGCATACTTGTCAACACCCTAATTAATATTCCGTAGTGTTGTTAGCCCCGCCCTTTTTCTCACACCAGTAAATTTGCAGAGTAATATTCCGGAAATGCAATTACGTTTAAATAAGATGAAAAATACTTTTAAAAAATACTGCTGTAAAGAAGAAGGCGGGGCTTACAATACTACGAAATATTAATTAGTATGTTGGCAAGTATGAACTTGAATAGTTTTCTTCACTTGCAAGTCAGACGAACGTAAACGATATGCAAATTCCAGAGAATAGTCGGTTAGACAATACTGGTAAGTGGGTTTTGATTGGTAGGGAAGCTTACTTTATGCAAATATGCCCAAAATGGTAAAAAAGGAAAAAATACAGTCGGCAGCAAAAGTATCCGAGCACTAGAAAAAATTCCTATATAAAAAAAGTAAAAAAGTCAAAGAAATCCTTGCCCAATCATGTTCTTAGTCAGTCTAAGAACATAATTCGACAAGGATTTATTTAATAAATTAGTATTAAGAGTACCTTTTTGTATAGGAATTTTTGCTAGTGCTCGGTTACTTTTGCTGCCGACTGTAAATACATTTTTCCTTATATCGACTAAAATTATTAGCATGTTACAAAAAATTTCCTAGATAAGGACTGTGACGAATGATACTGGTCAATTTTCAAAATGCATAATTATTTTATTTCTATATCTATGTATCTAAAACAGATGTCTTTTTCAGGTATAAACCATGAAGAATACAAGTTCATGATATTTATACAACAAATTACAGTAGTTCAAGAAAAAGAAATAACTGAAGAAGAACGTAGAGAAAGGATTATTGCCGAATTCTTAAAGAATCCACAGAAACCATGGCATAACATTGCTAAATACTTAAAAATTCCCAGAAGTACTGTAAATAGAGTACTAAATAGATTTAGTGAAGCATTGTCAACGAAAAAGAAATCTCGTTGTAAAAAAAAAATGTGGAGTTCATCATATTCAACTTGACAAAAATATAGAAAGAACACTACGTCGAAATCGAGGAATGTCAGTCGGGCATGTGGCAAAAAATAAAATGTGGAACAAATGAATCAGGGATTCAGTGATCCAAAAAACGATTAAACTTAGGAATGTATAAAAAACAAAAAATACCTAAAGTGACAGAAAAAAAAATCTATAAAACTAAAAGCTAGAAAATTGTATGAATATGCAAGCAAAAATAAGTTTCATTAGATTTTAGACGATGGGATCTACATCAAAGCTCAGCTGACTTTTCGACTCTTCCTCGCCCTCAATATTGTACAAAAAAGAACTCTGAACATCTGCCTGAATCAGAGACATCCATTAGTTTGGAAAAATTTGGAAAAATATATCTTGTTTCGATCGCTATTTGTCAGTGTGGAGATAACAGTAAGTCATTTGTAACAGAAGGTACATTTGATCAAGAAATTTATGTAAATAATTGGCGTTGGCTGCCTTTTTAAAAAAGCACGATATGCCTACATTATTTTGTCCCGATTTAGCCACAGCTCATTATTCAAAAAATGTTACAAATTTTATGAAACAAAATTCCATCAGTTTCGTGCCAAAAACAATGAACCCACCAAATGTCTCACAGTGTCGCCCCATCGAGAGATATTGAGCTGTTAAAAAAATATATATAATAATAAGATTCCTAAAGAAATTGTGCCACCAGCAAAGAACATTTCATTCGTTTGATCGGAAAAGCTATCAAGGGAGTCCCAAAAGAGACTGTCAAATAGTTATTGAAAGACATTCGTACAAACCTGAGAAAAGAATATGAAAAACTATATATATATATTTGCTGTTGTTGTTTTGTTTTGACTACTAACATTTTTTTCTACAGTCGGTAACAAAAATGTCCGAACACTAGCAAAAATTCCTATGTAAAAAAAGCACACTTAAAACTGTTTTGTTATATAAATCCTTGTCGAATCATGTTCTTACACTGACTAAGAACAGGATTCGACAAGGATTTATTTAACAAAACCGTATGAATTGTACTTTTTTTACATAGGAATTTTTGCTATTGTTCGGACACTTTTGTTACCGACTTCTTCATACTCATGCAAAGATTGCTGAACTGATTTAAAATTAATAAACGTTATATTTATTTGAAAGTGACCAATATCCTTCAGCACAGTCCTTATTAAACAATTTTCTCTCAATTCCAAGAACAGGGGTGGGAAGTATACGCTTTTATTTATTTATTTTTTTAATCCGAGAGCAATAATTGTATATCCTTCCCCAAAACTTTCTCCAAAAACAACATTTTCCCTGATAACACTGCGTTTCACAATGAGGAATTTGTACACATGGAGGATTTGAACAAAATCCTATTTTTCTGGTAGTTTTAGGCTCATAAATTTCAAAAAGTTTATTAAAAATCCAAAAAAAGTTCTATTAATTTAAAAAATAACTTTAAAATTAACCAAAAATCACGTGACTTGAATACATTGTCTGACGTCACACTTTATGATGCTTCAATGTTTACATTTTGTTGGCGTGGTAAGTAAGCAGCAATTCGTTTTAACTTTCGTAATTATCAATTGTTTATGTGATTTTTGAGCATTTCTTTTTCATCTTATAATCATAGTCATCTCAAAGTTATAGTTCATCTCAAAGTCAGGGTTCAACATTTTAGCAAAGTTTGACACGTTGCATCTGCGATCTAGCGGCATTGTTATTTTCAGATTTTTTTAGTTGAAAATAACCAATCAAAAATTATATGAAAACTTTGACACTAGATGGCAGTAGAAGCGTGCCAAATTTTCTCTGAAAGTTACACCTGCCTTTAGACGCTTTTCAAGTTTTGGCGTTGAACCGGGAGTTGAAGTTAATGGTGAATAAGGCCGTTAGCCATCTCGTGTTGGAGGTACCTGAACTACTCAGGCTGAAACTGCGCATGCTCGAATAGAATTTGTTTACTCGCGTGATGCTTCATATTTAAAATTTAAATAGAACTGTGTTCGAACGAATGCACGTCTAAACGAAAAAATTCATGTATTTTTAGAATATTCATATTTCGCATGTTTTCCCGTATTTTAAGATAAGTAATTTTAAATCAATTCTTAAAAATTATTTTTTCAATACTTCTTACAATTTATAAAATTATTGAAATCTTAATCTCTTGAATTTTCATTCATTACGGATCAAGAGATAATCTATGGAATTTTGAATTCGGTTGTTTGATTTGTTATGAGGTTAGAAAAAGTTAGTTTTTATTATATTTGTTCATTCCTAAATATTATTTTAGTGATAGATTTGGTTATAAAGGTATTGGAAATATATTTTGTTTAGGAGATAAAATTTTTGCGAATGGTTTCGTCTGCGTCTGATTGATTTTATGGAACGTGACATAATGCTTTTTTTAATAAAAGAGATAATGATAAAGTCATCTTTTATAAGCGATTTCTTTTCCAAAATTTAATTTTTTTTTACCAAAATTTTAATTTTGAAAATTGCACTCGTTAATATTTCCTTCTTAAAATTACTAATACATGAAATTTTTCGTATTTACAATACAATTTACAACATTAGAAGATAGATTTAAAAAATTATATTTTACACTAATTAATTGTAGCTTTAAGTGAAGACGTGATTATTTACTTGAAGTTATTAGCGTACATTTGACTTTAAATACAAAATATGTTAGATGTTAACGAATAATAATGTGTTTGTTTATTAGCTAATATCTAACATATTTTGTATTTAAAGTTAAAAGTACGTAATAATTAAATCTATAATGTTCATTTAGGGCTAGAATTAGTTCTTGTTTATAATAAAACCATAAGAGATAACATTTTTAAAGAAAGCACAATAGGGGCGGGTTTTGCACAGCTTTTATTTGGATACCTCAGCCACTTCACGAGGAGAAGCGCTAACGTCGAGTTTACTTTGCGACTTTTTTAACATTATGGGCGTGTTCAGGAGAGCGCCCGATCCACGACCGGTCGAAAGATTCCGAGCCAAAGCGTTCAGTGGTGTCGACCGATCCAGAGTCACATCGTTCAGTGGAATGGATCGATCTCGACCGGTCGTGGATCAGAAAGCCCAGAAAAATTTCTTGATCCATTGGGTCACGTGATGGATCAAATGCGCAATAAGATGAAAATCAGGCTCTGTCTGACATTACGCAGTAAAAACCTGAACAGTGAACATCTGTTTTTGACAATGATTGTTTATTTGTTTAATTATCTGAGGATTAATACAGATGTACCTATTTATATGCATTCTTTGTGCTGTAGAAAATATGGTAAGTAATTCCATAAAATGCTAAACTATATTATGTTTATTTATTTATTGTGTAAAAAAGATATTTTACGTAATAACGATTTTCGATACGTAATTTCTTTTATTGATGAACGTAACATTTAAACATAAAATTAAAACAAAAATTTACACAATTTTAATAGAAACAAAAATTCTTTTTTTTTTTTTTTTTTTTATTCGGACGCTATCATATTTTGTTAATTTAATATATAAAAATAAGCTGGGAAAAAAATAATTATTTCATTTTTTTTTTTTTTTTTTTTCAGACAAAGCTTTTCATTCATGCGATTGTATTTTGTTTACAAATAGAAAAGTTTGTAAACGATTGTATTTTTTACCTTTAAAACAATAAGTTAACTATAATTAAATAAATTAAAATCCTTCCACATATTTTTAATTTTGGTAAAAATAAGTTTAAAATGTCAATTATTAAATTTAATAAACAAACTGTAAAAACAGACTGTAAAACAGACTGTAAAAAAAGTAGCTATAAAATTATGCAGTGTTTACATTGCTAGTTTATTTTAATATTTAGTCGGTAATAAGAGAAAAAGCTCTTTATATTGATTCATAAATCGAAGAAGAAAGTAAGATTACTTTTTATATAAATCCATTATATTAACTAAACAGCATATTTCATATTTCATATTTCATATTTTATATAATTTATTTATTTTTCAAAAACGTTTTTGTTGTACATTTCTGTTCATAATAAAATTCGAAGAGAAAGAAAGGTGTTTTCTTATATCAAAAAGTGCTCATTTAAGATAAATCCACTCTGCTCCTTTAAAAATAAATGTAACGTAACATTTTTAACATTTTCATGATTAAAATTTATACGTGAATTTAGAAAAATCATAACCAAAGTAATGTATATTAGTAATTTATCAGCACAATCAATTAATAGCTTCTTATTTTTTTGTTAGCAGAATACAGAATTCTACATTAATAAGAAAGAAGTAAAATTGTTATTACATAAAAGATCTTTCTTTCTTTTTTTTAAAGAAAAAACGTAATATAGTTTAGTGTTTTATGGAATTACTTATTAAAAGTCCAGACAAAATAAACAACAGAAATACAATAAATAACTTGCTAATACAGGTCAAATTAGATAGATGGCGCTGCTCCAATTACGTCAGAATTGTTCCAAATCGTTCAGTAGACGCCTGGCCCGGTCCAAGACCGATCCAGGATCGGTGACGTCATCGCCCGGTGACACTAATCCATCTCGGACTCGGGCGCTCTACTGAACACGCTCTATGTGAACGAGCTTAATTTGTAAAGCTTTGATGCTAATTGTCTATTACCAGTTACTACCGCCTGCTACTGAAAAGAAGCAAACGATACTTCAAGAGAGATAGTAAGTTTAATTCATTCTCAGATACACTTGTTATGAGTAAAATTGTATTTAATGAATTCTGAATATTTTTCACGGTGTCACACTTATATTTTATTGATGTTTCTTTCTGGTATGTCAAAGCGATTGATAAAGCATTAAAATTCAAAGTAACTATATATATATATATATATATATATGTAATATTCATAAATAATAGAAAAAAAAAAAATATGTACATGAATTTGAATACCTTTAAAAGTTACAACTTGTTTATGTAAACAATATTATTCCATAAAAGAAAAAAATTAAAAAATTCATAAAGATAAAGCAAATGAGAAAATAAACTACAGTTGGAGGAGGGAGCGCGACGTGGTACGTAACGCCGTTGTTCGTCGATGCCCTAAAATGTAATAGGTATCACTCGACGGAGAATTGTGAGTACTTTTAGAAAATGAAGTGAAATTGTGAAATGGGGGTCATCTATTCTATACAAGTGTGAAAAATTGGCGCAGAACTCATACTGGTATTCCTGAAAGAAATTTTCTGCTTCTTAAACCAACGATTTTACAAGTAGAGAAAAAATGTCAAACAAATAGCGGTATGAGTTTTGCACCAATTTTCCACCCCTGTACATATTGAATCATGCACCAACTTTCATTTTTTCTTTCAATGATAATGTCTTACTTTTATCTTATATTTGAATTTCTGGGGTCACGGCAATGTAAAAAAGTATATTGGTAGTATATTATACTTATTTTTTTTATGGAGCTATAAGTGTTCAAAGTTTGAAGGTGCTAATGTTAAATTCATATCTAAAACTAACTTTTATTAATCAGGGTTCCCACGGTCATGCCTTTTTACAAGCACTCTTCCACCAGAAAAAGTTTAAGATAAATTTATTCTCGAATGTACAGTGTACATTTAAGAAGAAATTTATTTTTAGATAATACTGGTCTTTAAAAAAATTCGGGCCGTGGCACAGTGGATCGAACAATGTTAAAATACGAACATAGGCTCAAAAATCAACCTCAAAATAACTGATATTTTGCAGTGAAATAATTTAAAAGAATGTCTAAAAAATACAAATATATGGTTATTTCTTCAATTACACGAAGTTTTGTTGTATATAAATAAGTTCAAAACGAAAACTTTCAGAAATAAGATTTTTCGATGAATTTCAGTGTCTTTATTTGAATAGCCATCAAGTGGCACTTACAATAACTATGAAAAAATACGAAATAAAAATACTTTTAATAATGTCCTAATAAAAGTTTAAGGTACTTCTGCCAACATTTTGTTGCTTTTTTTATGTTGTGATTCACGCATGAAATGTGAATATAAAATTAACAACAAAATTAAATTTATAAGTTGCGTAACTTTTTTTGTCCAAAATTGTCCAAAATTTCAAACACATTTTACTACTCCCAAAAGTATGCATTTTAATCTGTGAAAAGGATTTGCGCCATAAATCGCCACTTTTAGAGTAAAATAAATTTTTATTCTGTTTACCCTCAAATTATCAATCGAGAAATTTGTCTGAATAACTGTATTCATTAATGACAGAAAATATATTAAAATTTTTATCGTGAAAATATTATAGAATTTAGATGATTAAAATAAATTTAATAAATCAGAAATTAATTTTATTTTTTTTTTTAAATATTTAATAAAATAAATAATTTTACTTTAATGGTACTGAAAAGTACCATTGGACCCAAAAAAGGAGGGAAATGAAAATAGTTGCTGTGATTTGTCATAAAATGTTAAAATTAAGTAAATGTTTAACGTTAAACAATCAAATGTTAAAACTAAATAATGTAATAACATATTACGATTTAAAGTAAAAGTTCCTGTGTTTTAGGAAAAAGTTCCTTCCTTTGCACATTTCTTTTATTCGTTCTCATGCTTGAAATCAGGGGGTCAGATGTTAATAACAAGTGATGTAGCAAATCTTCGTTACAAGCTCTTCGATTTTTTTTCTCGTGTGGTATTCTCTGTATTTACGAAACTCTTTATTTCGGGCTTCGCTAGCTTCTTCTGACAATTGTCCAATTGGAATAGAAAAATTTTCTATTATGTCTTTTCCATGAATCAATAGTTTGTGAACTGAAGCTGGTATATAGTACCACACATATTTTGAGACACATTGTTTCGCTGTTTCCAGTGCAAATTTTCCAAATTTGTCTCCTAAATTTGCCTTCCAAAATTGTCCTTCTAAAAATAACAGAACCTAGAAACAACGTTTTTTTAAAATTTCTTTGATAAGAATTCACTTTATTTGCTTATTTGTTTAAAAATTATTTCTGATAGCAAAATAAAACAAATAAAAAATCCAGTTCAATCAAAAAAATTCATTAATTATTGATCGCCTGCCTTCCATAAATCTTTAGTAAAATAAAGACAAAAGTAATTTTTTTAATAGAGTTTGTCAGTAAACGCCTGCATGAGTTTTCTATTGAAAAACTACATAAAAAAAAGAAAAGAAAAAAGAAGCAGTAATCTAATGATATATTTATCATTGTGTGCTAAATTAATTGTGTTACAAATATAGATTTTCTTCCCGAAATTTTTATTTATTTTCTTTTATTCTCTTCTTTTATACAACATTTGTTTCTTTACCAGGTATGTTTCTAAATACCTATTTGCAGCAGAAAAATATGATACCGCTTAACCCCTTTATTAAATCATTTTTTCCTCAAATGGCACATTACACTATTTTCACGAATAAAATTTGATGTAAAGTAAAAAATTCATTTAGCCTATTAGAAATAATTAATTTTACTTTTGGCATCTTATTCTCTTAGTCAATCGCATACTTCTCACAACCCATCGTATTAGCATAAGCAGGATTCTCACAAACAACTACTTTTTAATTTTTTTCCCACTAGAATTATCAAAATAATTTTCATAGTGATGTTTTTCCAGAAAAATGATACACAGGAATCATTATTTTAAAAAATTGGTGCCAGGTGAATGCAACGATAACGAATTTGGTGGGGAAAATATTCCCTCGGCCTTATAAAGGGTTTAAAAAAAAAGCATGGAATCGCTTTAACTATCATACATATATACATATTTAAATCGAAATGTGATTAAAAAAATCATAAATAGATAATAATAATACCATAACTTCCTATGTTCGCCTCTGCCTATACTTCGATCCACTGTGCGTGGTAACCCTGTTAATATCTTCACAAAAATAACTTGAGGGATATATATATGTGTATATATATAGAGATAGATAGATAGACAGATAGATAGATAGATAGATAGATAGATAGATTTACAAGATACAGTGAAGGAACTCAAACACAATCCATAATAAGTTTTTATATTGAAAACTATTTTTTATTATGAAAAATAATAATAAATTCATATTCAAAAAAATTTTGAATAATGATCTATAGTAATTTTTACATAAAATGAATCCTAATGCGGAAAAATACTGGTGTGCAAATTTGCAGCTCCTTTCAGTCATTTGTTTTCGAGATATAAATAAATCTTTTGGGGATGCTTAGAGTGCCATCTCTTATAAACTTTTCAATGTACTAACAAAGAAAATCTTTAAAAATAATAGAGAAATTTAAACAAAATATTTTGAATTTTCATTTACGGGTCAAACTATATACAACAACAACGTTAAACGCAAAGAAGTGAAACAAAAAAGATGATTTTTAGACAGTAACAGTAAACAAAATTTCTCGTTTTTTAATGAAAACAAGAACCGCCTTTCACAGTTCTTCTAAAAGAAACCAATATAGAAAAAGAAAAAGGTCCATTTACATATTCGCATACTTGCCAACCATCTCATTAATAACCGTACAATTGTTAACGCCCCCTGAAAAACCGCCCCTTTTCTCACACCACTATATTTTTAGAGTAATTGTCTCCAAATGTTGTTACGATTAAATAAGACTAAAATTACTTAAAAAATTATTGATGTGATAAAAAAGGCGGGTACAAGAAATTGTACGGTTCATAATGAGATGGTTCGCAAATACGTATTCGTGTGAAAACCCTTAATTTACGTTGGCAAAAATATACACAAGTGGCTTTTACCTCATCGATTATGGTGACAAATTTTGAATACTTTAAACAAACGCTAGAAGGGAAAAACCATAGCCTCCTAAACTAGATGCTTGTCGCGTGGCTCTGAAACTTGGGAACATTTCAAGCGGCAGACATCGCCACCTGGTGCAGATTGCGTGACTCTTTAATTTAACAGCCACCAAAAATTTTTAAAAGTGGGATTTGATATATATAAAAGGCGAATAGAATCAAAGAAACGTTGATTATATATATCATATATCACTTCTCAAAATTATTGGTTGCTGTAGAATAAAAAAATCGCGCAATTTGTACCAGGCGACGCTGTCTACCGCTTGAACTCTTGCCAAGTTTCCGAGCCCCACGACAGGCTTCTAGTTTAGAAGGCTATGGGAAAGACAAACTAAATAGGCGTGGGTTACTGTTTAAAATAGTAAAATAGGTGGAATGTAAATATTGTCAGTAGAAAAGACAAATGATATTGGAATGTAAATCAGACTTGTTAAATCGCTTCTTAAGTACCGTCATAGTTAAAGTGTTGATAATTTAGTTTATATACATATTTATTTATTTACTTATTTAATTTTTATAGGAGGGGGATTACTATTTTGAGGATACTTTAGTCTTTAAAAATTACTTTTATAAATATATTTTTATTAAAAAACTATATTTTCATAGAAATTATGAAACAGATCGTACAGTTTGAAAGAATTAAACTAACACAATACTGGTAAGAGTGATTAAAATTGTTTAATGCTTACTTCATGATACCTTACAATAATTTATCTGAAAAGATTTGTTTATACGTCGTTGTATACATATACAGCTCTATTATTTCAGTTCGTATATATAATGTCACATCTACAAAATGAAATGAAAGAAAATTTTAATTTTATTTGTGATCAGTAAGAACCCTGATAGGCACTTTTTATTTAAACAGTATCGAAAAATTTTCACAGACCATTGCCTGACCAATCTTAAGTGCAACCTATTTAAACATACATTCATTTAAAAACCCGAAATCAGTGATAGCCAAAGGGCTCTGAAAAGGTAAACATTTTTGTTATCATTTACTTTTATATTTCCTTTTTCCTATAAAAATTTCCGGCATAAAATCTAATTCTTGTTATCTTAATTTCATTTTTTAAGGGGTCTAGGCCCGTATTTAAGGCAGTTTCGGAGAAAACCACGGAAAATTCCAAATGACCAGGCCAACGTGCGTGTCCTGGGATCGAACCCGGCACTTCACGTCTACCAGCTTTGAGCGCAGAACCACTCGGCCGCTTGTGGGCCCATTTCATTATGAGGCGAAAAATCTTCAGTACCCGCCTTTTTTTGTCACGCCAGTCCTTTTTTAGAGTAATTTTATTCTTATTTATTCGTAACAACATTTGAAGAGCGCATTCTAAAAATAAAGTGGTGTAAAAAAAGAGGCGTTAATAATTTTACGTTAATTAATGAGATGGTTGGCAAGTCTTCTAACACATTTTTGATTATAACTCTATGGATACTAAAGATAAAGTATGCAACCTGTATAGTTTTCCGCACTGTCAGACTATCAGAAATGCAATTATGAAGTGGAAATTGGGTGTTGTTATTGAAAAACAAAAAAAAATCAAAGTTGGCGCTCATTTCAATCTGTAGATGACACCTAATCCAAAATTTCACAACATCATTAAAAAGTGCTCTTAATTTCCTGTTGAATGGTATTTATTAACATTTTTCTGCGTGAATTAATAACGAAATTACAGCAGATGTTGAGTTTTTTCCCCCGACTGTCCATTGTTAAATATTTCTGACATAATTAAATAGGATATATCATGTAAATATTTCATTAAAAAAAGAAGAAGAAAAGAAAAAAAGGAAATTACTTTAACGAAAATGTTCTAGTTGATAGAAGTATAGAAGTAAATCAAAAGTGTTGCATTTGAATAATAATGTTTGAATGCACATGCTCTCAGTTTCGTATTTTATATCACAAAGTTTTAGAAATCAAGAATTGGAAGATTGTAAAAAATTCAACAATAAAGCACAATTTCCGTGTTTGGGTAGATAAACGAAATGTAGTACTATTTAATCAGAAGTTAATAATAATAGATTTTACATTCATAAAATTTTAATTAATGGTCAAATTTCATAAATTTCAAATGTTATAAAATATGTTTTAAACAAAGTTTTAACCCAATGATATCAGATTTAAATACATTATTGTTTGCTGTGAAATTCCGTTTAAATTCCCTACCATTTCATATGATAACATTTCAAACAACTGCATTGATAGGTCTGAAAATTTCACCTTTGTTCTTAACCAGAAGTTCGAAAGACCAGCAGAGACTGCAAGAGAATATAAGCCCCACCTACAAAAAAACTGTAAAAAGTTCAGTGTACATTTTTGAATTAAGCTTTTCATTCGATTTAAATGCCACGGCAAATTTATGCAATTATAACTAGTCATTAGATGGGATTGGGTTAAACTGCGTTCTCTAAGTAATGAACGCAGAGAGTTCATAGTTTTAAGAGAACCCTCTTAAGATACACTAATAATTAAAAATAATAATAATAGTATATGTTTTTTAGTAAATTCAGCATTAATTACTAAAGTAATTCTTACTGAACTAGCTGTTTAAAGTCATATTCTTTAAATTTATTTTGCTTATAGCATTTTAATTTTTACGAATTCATTAAATATAAAGTAGTTAGGGAGGAGTTTTAGAAAAAGAGGCGTGGGAAGTTTAAATATGTGATTAATTCTTAGAATCGATTATTTTTAAGTTTTTCTGGAACGAATTTTACTTTGCGCGAAGAGCATTAAATACTGGTAATAAAACCTATAGCAGTAACTGTACCCAGGGTGGTCAACATTTTACTTTATTCCGAAGGACTTTTAGCCCTACCTTTATTCCATACCATTTTTTTTTTTTTTTTTTTTTTTTTTAAGAGGAAATTTTTTTATTTGGATCCGAATTCTGTGGGATGGAAGCACCTGTGACAAATGCGAAGCATATATCTAGAAAAATATTCTAAAAATAAAGTGGTGTGAAAAAAAGGCGGGGTTAAAAATGTTTCGGAATGAATTAACCCTTAGCGCTCGGCACATTTTCCGTAAGACAAGACTTTTGGCGTTCCTTTGAAACGTCACACGTATAGTTTTTAACTTACTACCTTTTGGCTACCGAAAAATTGTAATAATTTGTTTTATTTTACTTCCTCATTAAATAAAATAAATCTTTCTGTTAAAATTTTCCGGTAGCCGAAAGGTAGCCTATAGTTACACGTTTTAGAAAAATAACATTTTATTTGCAGAGGAACACCTTAAGGATGGCTCGATTTTTTAATGTCCCCTTAGAAGGGACATACGAGCGATAAGGGTTAAAATGTTGGCGGTAACTATGACTGACTATACCTGCCAATTATGCTAATTTATCCGTAAAAGAGTTAAAGGTTTTTCCATACCAGCGTTTTTGTAGAGTAATAGTTTTCTTACTTAATCTTGAGTACATGTTGCTGTATCAATGTTGCAAGATTCTGAGACGTTTTTATTGAACTACCACCAATAATTTTTAGAAATAATATTTGATATATATATATTAGACATTTCTGTAATTCCATTCCGCTATTATGTACGTAAAATATCACTTCCCAAAATTTTTGTGAACATTTTATTAATAAAATCACAAAGTCTGGCAACACTGGGCTGAATAATACTTTGTAAATTTGCTGGTGTGAGAAAAAGACGGGGTTTAACGCTGTTACAGATGAATTACCATAATTAACAGGTCTAGCGGTAACTCACCGATTACTATGAGCTGGACTTTGTCTCTAAAACTGAAAAATGTACTTTATTTTTCTGCTTTATAAACGTCTTCTACGCCATCTTTTCTGAGGCTACTCACCGTTTTTTCGACGCTACTCACCGTTTTTTGTCAGGACACTTTCAGGGATAAGAAAATTCCGCCTTTTTTGCTACCACTATTTTTATACAGAAACATTTACTATCTAGTGATAATACATTTAAAAAAAAAAAGTTTGTTTATTATTAAAAATAAACCAATATACAGGGTAAGTTTGACATAATCTGCCAAACGAAAGGAGGTGATAGAACAGCCCATGGGGAGCATAAAACACAATAGAAACCCTGTCCTATCTCTAACCGTTTCTGAGTTATGGTAGATAGAAGAAAAATCTGTTTTTTTTTTTTTTCATCCCATCTGAAAAAAACCAAATTTGTAAGCTTTCTGAAAAACTTACACGCAAAATAAGCCCATATTTGGAAAGGGCAGAAACAATCCTATCGGGTGACACCATTTACATCAGGATACCTTAATTTGACGACGAGCTACAAGCGCTAAAACATTAGCGAAGTTTAAAATCGAGTTGTCGCCAAATTCTTTAACCGGCAATTCTGCAAACACCGTTCAAACCACAATCGGTCAAATCTACCAAAAACTTCTCCATTCCACAAGCTTTAGAATGAATCCTCAATAAACCATATCGGTGTTCCAGTTCAGGAGAAATTTAGCCTTTTGTTTGCAATACATCACTGAAAACGGTGTTCGTCGAAATTCGGAAAACGAAACGATTGTGAGTAAATGGAACGTATGCAAATTCGTGACTATCTGCATATGGACTCTTAGTGATATGCAGATGTATTTCAACCTTCTTGCGCGCGCATCCCACTCGCGGGTACAAAAGGCGAGTCAATCTGTAACAGCTCATTAGCTCGTCAGCTTCTTTTACGTTTTATGCTGCTTCTTGCTTCAGCATTTTTTGGACTTTTCCTGAGCTCGGCCGATTCTTTTCACGCTGCTGTCACATCTACTTGGTCTCTCTTAGTATGTTTTCCTACATTGGCATGAATTAACCAAGTTGGATCTTATTCCGTTGCACTTTTTTTCTTCTACCTTTGTAAATTAATATTGAAATTTTATCCCTTTTTGTTTACCCCTCTGACTTTTATTTTCGATTGAAGTCATCACAGGGATCAAATTGTCATACTTTCGAACCTGTAAACAGATATACCTAGTTTTACAAATGAAGAATACGCAGATATGCATTTTGTGTATGGATTTTGCGATGGTAACTCCCGGAGAGCCGAAGAAGAGTATCGTCTACGTTATCCACATCGTCGCGCGCCCAACCGTGCTGTATTTGCCGCAATTCATCGAAGGCTTAGGGAGATTGGGTCGTTCGTTAGGGTGTACGAAAGGGGCCATGGTCGCCGCTCCGCCACCGCTGAGGAGTCCGTATACGACCGAGTGGAGGAAAATCCAAATATGAGTTCACGCATACTTGCGAGAGAAGGTGGAATCTCCCAAAGTAAAGTGATAAATGTTTTGCGCAAAAACCAGTATCATCCATACCACTTCACACCGGTACAAGAATTACGCCGCTCAGATTTCCAAAAGCGGGTAATATTCTGCTGCTGGCTTTTAGAGCGAGATATTGAGGAGCACCATTGCCTTAGAACGATACTGTGGACAGATGAGTCACTTTTCACTCGGGATGGCATGTTAAATTTACATAACTGGCATCATTACGCATAACAAAATCCATTTGTAACACGAAACTCATCGTTTCAGACGCGATTCAGCTTAAATGTTTGGCTTGGAGTGGTTGGTGATCGCTTGATAGGTCCACATGTGTTCCAAGGTCATCTGACAAGCAATACATATTTCGAGTTTCTGGAACATCATCTTCCAGGATTACTTGATGTCATTCCTGTACCCCAACGAGCGGAAATCATTTTCCAACACGATGGGGCCCCTGCACATTCTTCCAATGCCGTTCTGGACTTCTTGACTCATCAGTATCCGCGATGGATTGGTCGTAATGGACCAATTCCTTGGCCACCTAGATCGCCAGATCTCACTCCATTGGACTTCTATGTGTGGGGTGTCCTGAAGCAAGAAGTTTACCGCACAGAAGTTGCCAGTTTGCAAGATTTAAGCAGCCGGCTCGATGATGTAATAATGAAACTGAGGGATGAGCTTTCGCTAAGCTCTACTGTGGTTTCCGTTCGTAAGCGGACAAGGGCATGTATCAGGTGTGGGGGTGACCAATTTCAGCAGCGGAACTAAATTTCCCACATCCTTTCGAATGCATATGTGCTTTAATCATGAACGTGAGGTACGATTTTTTTTTTTTTTTTTTTTTTTTTTTTTTTGCATATTCCTTTGTGAAAGACGGGAGAAACGTCATACTTCTTTTGTGTCCATTCCATTGTGTTTGTAAACTTAATACAACTGCTACTTTTCTTGTATGTCTTCTAAAACTTTCTTTTTTGCATCTAAAAAACAGCGGGCTGAAGGCGGACATGAAATCAGGAACGGCAATGGCACCCCGTGTGTCTCCTTCTCGAGAAACGTCGAGTTCAGTGATGAATGTTTTTCAAACAAAAGGCTAAATTTCTCCTGAACTTGAACACCTGTATGGTTTATTGTGAGCTCATTCTAAAGATTGTGGAATGGAGAAGTTTTTGGTAAATTTGACCGATTGTAGCTTGAACGGTGTTTGCAGAATTGCCGGTTAAAGAATTTGGCGACAACTCGATTTTAAACTTCGCCCATGTTTTAGCGCTTGTAGCTCGCCGTCAAATTAAGGTATCCTGATGTAAATGGTGTCACCACCTGATAGGATTTTTTCTGCTCTTTCTAAATATGTGCGTATTTTGCTTGTAAGTCTTTCAGGAAGTTCAGAAATGTGGGTTTTTTCAGACGGGATGGAAAAAAACAGATTTTTCTTTATCTACCATAACTCGGAAACGGTTAGAGATAGGACAGGGTTTCTATTGTGTTTTATGCTCCCCATGGGCTCTTCTATCACCTCCTTTCGTTTGGCAGATTATGTCAAACTCTCCCTGTATAGTATTATTAGTAATAGATCTCAATTACTTTTCCAATTTACAATATATCTTTTCAATATATCCTTCTCAATATATCTTTCAAATTTTTAAACATTTTCAATAGTTAAAATATTGTAATATATAGGGGGGAAAAAAAACGCAAAATCATGCGTTACTCTTTGATTATTATCAATTTCCAAATGTACGTAATTGTTGTATTATATAATATTCAATGCTCTTTGCCTACGTAATCCCATAACGGACAGACAGTAGTTCTGTAAGACATACAGATAGATTAATTAATTTCCTTATCATTCTTAAACATTGCTCGAAAATGTTAAAAATGATAAAAGAAAACGTAGCCTTTTTGTTCTAATTGCAGTTCATAATGTATCTGACTATTTTAGTGTAGCCATGTAAGTGTGAATGATAATAAAATCGTATTCAATACAAAATATTGTTTTAGCATATTAAAAATCAATGCCAATTTCTTTTTGATTTTTAGAATAGAAAGTCCTTTAAATGCAATTTATAAAAATTAAGGCTGCGTCGATTAATCGGTTCGGTTAATCGATGAATGCTTAGTCAATAACAATTTTTTTAATCGAGTTAATCGGATCGATTAATTCGATTAAAATTTTTCAAAATCCGATTAAAATTTTCAAACTACGAATTAAAGTAAAAAATGCTGTTCTGCCTACAAAATATTTTTCCACATATTTTCCTAACAAACCTTCTAAGAAACATCCAACAAATAACGAAAAAGCAAAAAATAAAAATAAAATAAAATAAAATAAAATAAAATAAAATAAATAAATAAAAATAAAACCTCACAAAAGAAGATAATGTACTTTTGTTGATAAAGAAAAGGGAGAGGACAGTTATTAAACAAAATGCCGCTTCATGTGCATGCTGGAGCAACACCACCTGTCTGTAGCCTTCCACAGAAAGTGTTGGCTAGGGCAATAGTATTCTCAGAAACAAGAAGCTTTAAAAAAATGAAAATGGTAAAGATAAAAAAGAAAAGAAAAGAAGGGATTGAGATTTCCACTAACTCTCTGATGGGGAAAATGTCAATAGAGCTTCACAATATCTTCAAGCGTTTATTGTCTGTTCAGAATTGCTGATAGTAACTATCGAAGTAGAAACAGAAAATATAATTCTGTGTTCTAGTCCGAAGTGATAAAGAAGAACTAACTTGTTAAATAAATCCTTGTCGAATCTTGTTCTTAGACTGACTAAGAACATGATTCGACAAGGATTTATTTAACAAAACAGTATTAACTCTGCTTTTTTTTATATAGGAATTTTTGCTAGTATTCGGATACTTTTGTTACCGACTGTACACAATACGAGAGTTTTATTCATCATTGAAATAAAATTATATATAAAAAAATGAAAACCGATTAAAAATCCGATTAATCGATTAATGAACTATGATTAACCCAGTTAAAACTCTTAATCGATTCCCACCCCTAATAAAAATGTCTGTACAAAAATGCAATGCATTGGCTTTTGTGTGTGTGTGTTTGTGTGTGTTCCTGTGCACAAAACATTTGCATAGGACTTATTAATGCCATTTAAAATAGGGAATATTCCATAGTGAATTTGAATAACACATATAATTTTGCAAAAATTCATAAACTATTTAAGGACGCTGTGGGAGGACATATAGATAGATAGACAGATGGACAGTTGGAAGTAGATACTTAAACTGAAATCATATTCCTACTTTAAAAAATTTAAAACGTGTTAAATCACTGTAAACGAAAATGCAATTTCAGCAAATTTGTAATAGAAGCCTTCAATATAACTGAATATTTTTGTGTCTATAACTCTAATGTTAATCATACTACATTCTCTAAAAAATCTTCTTTTGTGAATATGAAGAACATAGTTCAACTTTATTAACATTTATTCAAAGTGAAGTAATTAAAATTTGGTTTATAGAAATACCTCTCATAGAACGAATGTTTGGGAATACTTTCGGGTGTCCCTGTACGCAAACCAGTGGTGGTGTTTACTCCATTTTCTGTAGCAAACATCCGATAGTGAACTTGAATTACATATTTCAATTTCATTGAAATTTGCGTAAAATAAAGGAATAAAAATTTAGTTAATAAAAAAAAAAAAAAAAAAACCTCTCATACGACACAATGCTTGGAATACTTTTCGATGTCCCTGTACACAAGCCAGTAGCGATAATCGTTCCCTGTTCATTAGAGAACATCCGATAATGAACTTGAATAACATATATCAATTTCAAGAAATTCCATGAATATTTACGTGAGTTAGAGCGCGGATAGACAGACGGACAGACAGACAAACCGAAGTCATTAACACTTTTCAACCTTATTGGAAAGTGTTAAAAACATTTAGAAAAAGGTAAAAACAATTAATATAAACGATAATGCAATTCCAGCAAATTTTCAATAAAACCCATTAATGTAATTGAATATTTTTGTGTGCCCTGTAAATCTAATGCTAATCATACTGTATTCTTTTGTGCATATGAATAACACATTTTAATTTTATTAAGATTTGTGCAAAATAAAATTCTTAAAATATGATTTACAGAAATACCTCTCATAGAACGTAATGCTTAGGAATACTTTCGGGTGTCCCTCTATAAAAACCAGTGACGGTATTTACTCAATTTTCAATAGGGAACATCCAATAGTGGACTTGAATAACACATTTCAATTTCATTAAGATTTGAGTGAAGTAACGGTATTAAAATATGGTTTATAGAAATACCTCCTGTAAAGGTGTTTACTCCATTTTCAATAGGGCACATCCGAAAGTAAACTTGAATAATATATATGAGTTTCAAGAAATTCCATAAATATTTATCGGAGTTAGAGCATGGACAGACAAACAAACCGAAGTCATTAACACTTTTCAACCTTAATGGAAAGTGTAAACATTTAGAAAGCGATAAAAACGATTAATATGAACGAAAATGCAATTCCAGCTTTCCACTAATGCCCATTAATGTAACTAAATATTTCTGTGTGACCCTGTAAACCTAATGCTAATCAGATTATATTCTATGGTAGCATTTTTTTGTGCATATGAATAATATATTTTAATTTTATTAAGATATGTGTAAAGTAAAGTTCTTCAAATATGGTTTATAGAAATACCTCACATAGAACACAATGCTTAGGAATAATTTCGGGAGTTCCTGTATACAAAACAGTTATTGCATTTACTTCATTTTCGATGAGAAACATACGACAGTGGATTTGAATAACATATTTCAATTTCATTAAGATTTGTGTAAAGTAACGGTATTAAAATATGGTTCATAGAAATACCTCTCATAGGACACATTGCTTTGGAATACTTTCGGGTGTTCCTGTACACAAATCGGTAAAGATGTTCACTCCATTTTCAATAAGAAACATCCGATAGTGAACTTGAATAACATATATCAGTTTCAAGAAACTCCATAAATATTTACTTGAATTAGAGAGCGGACAGACAGACTGAAAAATCGAAGTCATAAACACTTTTCAACCTTGTTGGAAAGTGTTAAAAAGAAGCAGATTTTTTATTGTTAGTGTTTTTTATTAGATTGTTAAGGAAACACTGATCGTTTATGTTTAAGAATTTTATTTATGCAGCATTCCTATTAAACGTTATCATTTCTGAAAATAAATAAATAAACAATACAATTTATTTCTAAATATAAAAGTTATATCTAGTAATAATTAATAAAAAATATGTTATTGTTAATAACAGTAAAACAATATGTGGAAGTACGTTAGCATGTTAGCTTCAAAGTTACTTTTTTATAAAATCTTCTCTAATCAAAAAAGACTCCAAATGAAGGAAATTTTGTGGTTCTGCAATTGAATAGCTCTTATATGTAAACCTTATTCGATCGAAGAAAAGAACTGTAAAAGATTACTATACAATAATAATAATAATAATAAATAAATAAATAAATAAATGTACTTTTTAAGAGACAGCAAGTCTTGCAAGTCTTTTCTAATTATTTTAAAGAACTTCTAGAACTTAAAAAATTTTGCTGCACAAATTATTATTATTTTTTTTAATTTCTTTTCTTAACACTAAAATTTACTGTTAGTGATTCATTAATTTTAGTGATTCATTTGAAAATACTGACCCGCTAGCGGGCGAAGCCAGCTAGTTTTATTTTTTATTCTGTGAATTTAACAGTTTTACTAAGATTGTAACAATATTTCAGTATAACTAAACATGCAATGTTTTCTTTTTATAAGTGTTTCCCATTCATATATATATTTCTTTTTTTAAAGCTAAGTTTGATTTTTTACGTTAAAATAAACATATAAGTATTTCATGTAATCTTATTTACTCTTTCCGTCACCGTAGCACCAATCCTATTGATTCTGGTGAATCTAGCACTTATAATATTAAAGTGATACAACGAAAAGGTTCTATATTATGGCCCATGGGTGAAATTATTTAAAGTGCGATAGCGTGTGAATTGCCTTATCCGATTGAGCTGAAAATTAATATGCATGTTATAGGTCACGGTCCCACGAACTTTATAAATTTTGGTGAATCTAGGAACTTTAGTTTTTTTTTTTTTTTTTTTTTTACAGGGACACAACAAAAAATTCTTCATCATAATGGCTTTATAGGTTGAAATTATTTAAAGTGGGATAGCATTCGAATTCCTAATCAGACTGCGCTGAAAATTTATATGTATTTTATAGGTTTCCTTTTTAAACAAATTTCTAATATAAATTTCTAAATTTCTTTCTGTAATTCAAGGATATCGCGGTCCGATCATTATGAACTTTCGATTTTATCTTTCTTACAGATGCTATGCAAAAAACATATTCCTAGTTTTTTTTTTTTTTTTTTTTTTTCTTTCTTTCTTGCCTATAAAATTGCCTCAACGTCTCTTGAAAATAGGAAAAATAACATTCTTAATTAAAAAAAAAAAAAAAAAAAATGTACCCCAGAGGTACAGGACACCATGTTAATTCTGTGAAAAGAGCACCATGTCCTTCATGTGCACTTTTTGATTTATATAGAAGCAATAAGTACTAGTATGCAGTTACTATAAAGAAAAAAAAAGACAGTGAAAAAAAATGTTTTATTTTCTTTATTTATGACAAGTCTCCGTGATTGCAGCACATCAAAGACATTGTGGCAACTCATTCCACAAAATGGACATGGTGTCCTTTACCTCCGCAGTACAGAATTACATCTTACCAAAAATTAATATGATGTTTTAAAGTTATGTGAAAAAAAATATTTACGGATATCTGTTTTTTTCTTTTAGATATAAAGGTTTTTGTGAAATCACGTTTTGCCCCCTATCCCCCCTAAGGGGCCGAATTTCTAAAATTACAGAAATTAGTTTTTAGGTATTTATATTAGCTATATTTTGAAATGAAAATCTCAAGTATATCTGTTTTTCTATTTGAGATATGAAGGTTTTTTAAGAAATCACTTTTTGCGCATGTGAAATCCCATTTTGCCACGCACCCCCACTTGTGGACCGAATTTCCAAAATTCAGGAAATTGATTTTTAGGCATTTGTGTTAGCTATGTTTTAATGCAAAAATTTTACAGATATCTGGTTTTTTCTTTGAGATATGAAGGTTTCTGTGAAATCACGTCTTCCCCACCCCCACCCCCCTTGGGGGGCGAATTTCGCAAAATCGCTTCTTAGGGTATGCTTACACTACATGTTCTATAATCTAACCCAGTTTCAAGTCAGTAGCTCCAGTAGATTTTGCTGAGCATTGATGAGTCAGTGAGTGAGTGAGTGAGTGAGTGGAAGTACTCTTTTATGTAGTATATAGATAACGATAGGAAGTTTTAGAAAATTGAATTTCTAGAAAAAAAAAAATTTCTCTAAAAAATTTTAGAAAATTTCTAATTTTACTTCCGATGCAACGGTACACGGCAATTACTTTTTACTAGGAAGCTTTGACCGCTTCGTTGGTCACTATATTTAAATAATTTTTCAAAATTCCATGTCGTTATAGTAATAACAAATCTAAAATAAATAAATAAATAAAATTAGAAATTAGAAACAAAAAAGCTAGTCTTTTCAGTAGTAGTATGCAAATATTTATTATTGAATAATATCGTCTTGCAGAAAGAAATTAGCTCTAGTGAGCTTTGTCGCAGAAAGCAAGAAAAAATTCTGCCACAGGGCTTGTAATATGTATGTAATAATTAAATCTCTGAACGCTATGTTGAATAATATAATTGTATTTCGTGAAACATAATTTTAATTCAGTTTATATAAAATAAAAATTGAATAATACTTTCTCACGGGTCGCGGGTCAGAAGCTGCAGGTTCGGGTCGGGTTGCGGTCGGGTGCGGTTCAAGTTTACTCCACCCGCGCAGGACTCTAGTTCGTGTACAGGAACACACCAAAATATTTTTTATCATTACGACCTACGGACAGAATTTATATGTATGACGATAGCGGCCTCAAAAATTATCATGACTGATATGCAAGCTCGTACGCATGTTCAGGATGGATGGTTGGATGGATGGTTGAGTTTTATGTCGCATTAGTGCTGCGCAGATGAGCAATTGGCGACGGTCCGGGACATACCCCTAGAGGTGGTCCGGAGACATGCCATCACAATTTTGATCCACCACGGAAGGGATACGCATGTTCAGGCCCTATACAGAATTATCTATATAATTTTTTTTTTAAGATTATGTTGTTTATGGTTAGTGTATGGGAACACGCCAAAGTATTTATTATCATTATGGCCAATGTATAGAATTTCTTTTAAATGTATTTTAGGGTGGTTACATTGCATCGAAAAATAAATAAATAAATAAAAGACACTATTGAGATTGTTGAAGGCGTATTTTTTGTAGTGACATGTGTGGTTAGACAAAATAATTCATGCATAGTATCTTACAAAAGTATTCCGACAGTGTTATGTAATCATGTAAATTAGAACAAGTATTTTAAAGTCACATAGACATACTTGCCCTTGCCAACTATCTCATTATGAACCGTACAATTTTTAGTACCCGCCTTTTTTTCCACACCAATAATTTTTTAGAGTAATTTTAATCTTATTTAATTGTAACATTTGGAGAGAATTACTCTAAAAATATAGTGGTGTGAGAAAAGGGGCGTTTTTTCAGGGGGCGTTAACAACTGTACGGTTATTAATGAGATGGTTGGCAAGTATGCATAGAGTACGTTGTGCAGATATTCGAACCGGCTAAAGACGGTCGTGTAAATTAATGATGGCTGGTGCACGTAAAATCCGTTGTGGGCCGCAATGTCCTCCATGTAGTGTCATATTATACGTCTCGGGGTTACCGACGTGGGTAAGGATCTTAACACTTTCGCGACCGCATGTTTTTGTCTTTTTGACTGTAAAGTCCGATTGTGGGCGTTATTTTCCCAAGTTACAATATTTCAGAGCAAGCTCTTTTGTATTCGCATTTATAATATAAACATTATAATTTTACTCTTTCTAATCAAAGTGTCTGTATCCATAGTATATTGATTGTACAGGTACGAATATTCAGTATATTCTTAAGAAATAAATAGCATACAAATTGTGAAGGAAACGCCCACTGGCGGAGTTACAGATTTTCAGATGACGTGAATCTACGTCAGCGGTCGCGAAAGTGTTAAAAAGGGGGAGCAGACTCACAGCTCAATTTGCAGCTCACTACTGTTTTCGTACGATTTATATCGAACAAATCTTTAAAGTTATGGATGGTTGTTTAATTATTAATAGTTCATATCATTCCCGGAAGATATCTTGACTAGCATGGTTTCGAAAAAAGGAAAAAATTTTAAACTTTTGTTTGGGCAATATTTTCGCCTATGTTTATAGGGACTCTAGGCGCAGGGGCGTCATCTCCTCCGTCTAAGATCAAAATTGTGATGACATGTGTCTGGACCACTCCTAGTAGTGAATCCCAGGCACCTTCAATTGTCAACTGCGTAAATCCAGTGCGACGTATAACCCACTAAAAAAAAAAAAAAAAATCTCTATGACCTTGACGGTAAAACATGCAAGATCATTTTAATTTATTTTGTAGGTTTTAAATTGGATTAAAATTTAAGAAGTTAAAAGGTAAGTATAAAGTTTATGCAACATGTACAGGGCTGTGCAAAATAATCGAAGTTTTAAATGACATATCGCTTTCTTTCTTGCTGTAAAACAATTTTTATTGGTATGTAAAGTACTAACATCTACAAAGGATAAATTCATTTTTGTGACTGATGAATGGGTGAATAAAGCGTTTTATTTAAACTAGGAATGGAGTTATTTTGCATACATATAATTTCTTTATAAGTAAATAGTTTAAAAACCAGTGCTGGTGATACGATTTTTCTTTTCTGTTTAGCTATTTTAAGACTTTTCTTAGCAGAATGTGTTAATTTATAAATGTAGTATATATATATATATATATATATATATTTTTTTTTTTTTTTAACGAAGAAAAAAAAAAAAAGAAAAGAAAAGAAAAGAAAGAAAGAAAAAAATCTAAATTTATTCAAGGATTTTCCCATTTTTTCTGTAGATAAAAACGTTATTGCCTGTATGCATTGATCTCTAGTAAAAATTTATTTATTATTACATGAAAAAAAAAAAAAAAAAAAAAAAAAAATCTTTAATTGTTTGTTTATGACGGAACAAATATAAGAAAATGTATCTATCATATAAAAAGAATGAAGACGGAAAAATGCCTTTAGACCCTAAAAATATTTTTTTACTCTTTTTAAAGAAAAAAATCGAAAGAAAGAAGCTGAAAAAGAAATTTCCAACGAACATAACTACTGCCAGTCTTCCTTCATCTTTTATTTCCACCTACATCTAGAATGGCCCTATTCATCCGTCTCCCCTCCCCCAATCTTCCCCTCAAATTATCGATGCTCGATTGACCACAGTGAAAGCAATTAATTGATTCCTATGGATTGAGCACAATTAAAGCTGATCATCAAATACATTTTTTATCATATTCTAACAAGTGCATCATTTCCATTATAGTTTTTTTTTCTCTATATTTAACAATAATTTGTAGTTTTTATATCTTTAATTTTCCACGATACTAATATAACAAACCAATAAAAAGGAAGAATTGTAATAACGTTCCTTCGCTTTGAGAAATTACGCACTTTTCATTCATAGATATTTTTCGATTTTTCCAGAGAACTCCAATTTGATTGAGTAGCGCCATCTGGTATCGATTACGAGCAACAACCTGTTGCCGCCGTACTCTCAAGGGCAGACGAAAATGATCATGATGAGAGAGGGAAAGGTAAAATTTATAAAGGGATCTGATTAATCATGGTGGCGACAACTTTCGTGGCGACAACTGCATCTTTTAAAAATATGGCAAAGTATTTGTTGCACATTATGAGATAGTACATTATAAGAGAATCGAATTAAAGTAAGAAACAAATTTCAAATTAAAAAGATTCTATGTCTTAAAGCATTTTTTTTTTAAATCTATTTTTTAAGCTGATAAAATCCACTCTTCTCTTTTTCCATTTTTTTTTCTTTACTTAAAAATATAATAACAATAAAAGTATTTTAATTTTTTTTTTTTTAATCTGGTCGGCACAGTCTAAAACAACTGGTCATTACAGTATCATGGTTTAAATCAAACAGATCCTCCCCCCAAATAAATAAATAAATAATAAAAATAAAATAAATGGTTTTTATTGATTTTCTCTTTCTTTCTTTCTTTTTTTTTCTTCTTTTTTTCTTTACAAAAAATTCAAAAATTATATTCTATTCCTCCTTCTTTGGCTGAAATTTCTAAATTTTATTTTTATGTAAGTGACTTTCACTTTTAATTCAATTTGTATTTTTCAGTTGTAATCTTGCTTTAAAGAATGTTTTATTTATATGTGACTGTGTTAAAATTCGTTACATACTAGTAGGCCCGCTTCGCTGGTTTCTCACTATATTTAAATAAATTTACAAAAAAAAAAAAAAAAAAAATTATATCACTTTATAAATAAAAACTAAAAAAAATATTACATTGAAGTCGTTCGAACCTCCCTTCGGATATCTGTTACCTACGGCAGCTTTTTTCCGACCACACTGCATCGAGTCCAAGTTTTTACTGCCGGCTGAAAGGTCTATCCCGGATACATTAATCTGAGTAGGGGTGGGAATCGATTAAGAGTTTTAACTGGGTCAATCGTAGTTCATTAATCGATTAATGGGTCAATTAATCGGATTTTTAATCGGTTTTCATTTTTATTTATATAATTTTATTTCAATGATCAATAAAACTCTCATATTGTGTATATATATGAATAATATATATAAATATATATATATATATATATATTATTCATAAGATTGACTGATTTTTTTTTTTTCAAAAACTTTTGTCTAACCAATTACATCTGTTTCATAGCTGAAATTTAAATCAATTTTCAGAGTAATAATTTGTGACTTTAAGTGTTAATTTTATATAAATATGTTCACTTATTCAATTTTTCTTTTTAAATAAATTAATTTTTCAATTAATTTTGAAAGAAACATTAAATGGGTTTACACATATTTTTGTTTCATATTTGCAGGCTTTGTCCATCTCGCTTGTCACTATTTTTAAATGAATTCTCAAAATTCCATATCATTATCATAAAAATCTCAAATTCCTATATTTTAGTTCTTTGTCACTTCGGACTAGAACACAGAATGTTATTTTCTGTTTCTACTTCAACATTTACTATCAGCAATTCTGAGTAGAAAATAAAAACTTGAAGATATTGTGAAACTCTGTTGACATTTCTCCCACCAGAGCATACTTGCCAACCATCTCATTATGAACCGTACAATTTTTAGTACCCGCCTTTTTTTACACACCAATAATTTTTTAGAATAATTTTAGTCTTTTTAAATAGTAACAACATTTGGAGAGAATTACCCTAAAAATATGTTGGTGTGAGAAAAGAGGAGTTTTTTCTGGGGGCGTTAACAAATATTAACGGTTATTAATGAGATGTTTGGCAAGTATGCACCAGAGTAATAGTGGAAATCTCAATCCCTCCCTTATTTTCTTTCTTTCATTTTTTTTTTTTTTTTTTTTTTTTTTAAATCTTTAGCATTTCCATTTTTTAAAAACTTTTCGATTTTATCCATCGTAGCAACGGTTGTTAAACTATTTATTTTTTAGTTATTTAATTCATTCATTAGACGATGAATTTTTTTCTTTTTTTTTAAATTTATTATATTTATTGAAAGCAAGTGGTAAAAAAGTTGAAAAAAAAAAAAAAAAAAAGGCATTAAATAATATATATAACACTTATGTGTATGTATAATTTTTACCATTTTTTTTTTTTTTTTTAATTTATTTAATTAACTCTTTTGAAAAAGTTATATATAATTTTTAAAATTTGAATTTTTATATTATAATTGTTATAATTTTTACAATTTTTTATTTTTCATTTACTTAATTAACTCCTTTGAAAAAGCCTTTTTTTTTACTTTCTCTTACCCATAGGATCGAGAAAGTATTGTTTTAGGGTCAAATTTTCGAACGTGAGTTTTTGTTATATTTACATGTTCTGAGGTCCCCTGAATACGAAAATCATGTTTTTAGCGAATGATCTGTGTGTGTGTGTCTGTCTGTCTGTGTGTGTGTTATCAGCATATCTCAAGAACAAAAAAATAGCAGAAATTCCAAACTCGGTATGCTAAATGTGTACCATATAGGGATGCTACACTAAGCTTTTCGTTGAGATGAAGCAAATGGTTCGTGTACACGGGCACTCAAAAGTATTCAAAGACATTAAACGTCTATGGGGGAAATTCCAGGTAAATACAGTTTAACATCTATAGACTGCACTAAACAAAATGAAACGAATACATGTTTTTTGTAATAGAGATAGTCAACTGGGAAATTTTTTTTGTATATCTAGGAGCCTCGCCTCGCCTCCGCCCCCCTAGGGGGAAGTCCCCCTCGAGGGGAGTAAATTTTCATGATGGGTATCTTTCAAAAGAGCTCGACAATACCTTTAAAACGAATAGTTGAACCATCGATCTGCGATAATTTAAAATAAAGTTTTCGGTTTTTTTCATTTTTAACAACAACAACAACAACAACAAAATATATTTATTTATTTATTTATTTTTTAATGTAATTTTGAGACTAAATTCACTTTTTTTTTTTTTTTTTTTGGATATTTAGTGTAATACTACTTCTCTAATATGGAAATCGTCTGCATTATCATGGAAGATAATTTTTTCTAATAATAATTTAAATAAATTATTTTTATTGGGTGAATTTGTATAGAAAAATATAGAAGAAAGTCGTGTGGTGGCCACAACACACTAGTTATTTGTTGTTTGTGGATGTGCTTTACTAATAATATTTTACCATTTCCAGGAAAGCTGTTCGGGAATTGAAATAAATTCCTCATACAGATATGGCAAATAATGTATGTTTTAAGCAAAATATTCATGGCTTGTTTTTTGTATATTTACACGTTTTGAGGCTTCCTGATTACCGTAGTCAAGTTTTTTAACGTTTGACCTTTGTCTGTGTCTCTTAGAGTAACTTAAAAACGAATAATTTTAGGTGATCCAAATGATGTATTTTGAGGTTAATATAAGTTTGTTGCTGGAAAAAATTGATCAAGATTGATAAGTTTCAATGAATGTTACGTGTGAAAATTGTCTGTATAATTTTTAATAAACTTTTAATTTTAATAACAGAATTAAATTCTTTATAAATGTAGGCGAATTAATGAAATGGAGGGGGTGGGGGGGGGGGGTTGAGGGGGGCGGTAGCCCCCCTCACACAGAACTAATTATCACATAAAACTCTTCCGAAGCCTAATTTGAATTGTTTAACGTAGGTTTACATAACAGTACTCGTTATCTTACCTCTTAATCTCCAACCTGTATTTATAGTATTAAATTTCAGGGTAAGAGAAAGTCGTGTGAGTGACACACCAGATTATTTACTTTCTCTTACCCATAGGGTCGAGAAAGTATTGTTTCAGGGTCAAATTTTTGACCGTGAGTTTTTGTTATATTTACATGTTCTGAGGTCCCCTGAATACGAAAATCATGTTTATAGCGAATGGTCTGTGTGTTTGTTATCAGCATATCTCAAGAACAAATAGTAGCAGAAATTCCAAACTCGGTATGTTAAATGTGTATCATATAGGGATGCTACACTAAGCTTTTCGTTCTGGTGAAGCAAATGCTTTTTGTACAGGGTCACTCAAAACTATTCAAATACTTACGTCTATGGGAGAAATTGCAGGTAAGTAGAGTTTAACATCTATAGACTACACTAAACCAAATGAAATGAATATATATTTTTTGTAATAGAGATAGTCAACTGGGAGAAAAATTTTGTGTATGTAGGAGCCTCGCCTTCCCCCCCCCCCTCCCCCCGGGGGAAGTCCCCCCTCGAGGGGAGTAAATTTTCGTGATGGATATCTTTCAAAAGAGATCGCCAGTACCTTTAAAACGAATGGTTGAACCATTGATCTGCGATAATTTAAAATAAAGTTATCAATTTTTTTCATTTTTAACAAAAAAAAAGGAAGAAAATTACGTAATTTTGAGAACAAATTCAACTTTTTTTGGATATTTAGTGTTATACTACTCTTAGAATAACTTAAAAACGAATAATTTTAGGAGATCCAAATGTTGTATTTTTAAGTTAATGCAAGTTTGTTGCTGGATAGGTTTGATCAAGATTGATAAGTTTCATTGAATGTTACTTGTGAAAATTGTCTGTATAATTTTAAATAAACTTTTAATTTTAATAACAGAATAAAATTCTATATAAATGTAGGTGCATTAATGAAACGGGGAACACAGAACTAATTATCATATAAAACTCTTCCGAAGCCTAATTTGAATTGTTTAGTTTACATGACAGTACTCGTTATCTTACATCTTAATCTATAACCTGTATTTATAGTATTAAATTTCAGTGTAAGAGAAAGTCGTGTGAGTAACATACCAGATTATTTTTTCTACTTTTCTTTTTTCCAGTTTATTACATTTATCAAAAAAAAAAAAAAAAAATGTAATATAGTGCAAATGATTAATCTTATTAAAATTTAAGTTTAGTAATTAAAATTTATTTATTTATTGCTTATTTAATTCATTTTAAAGGAAAATCTATTCTTTATTGCAAGGGTCTGTAAATAGTCTGTAAATATAAGATTTTCTTGTAAATAGTTTAAAAATTATTTGTTAAATTGTAATGTAAATTTGTATATTTATTTCTATCTCTGACTGCTTAACACTTTGACTGCCAAGCCAAAATTACAAATGCTCACCACGGGGCCAACATTTTTTTTTTTTTTTTTTTTTTTTTTGTGTGTAATTTGTATTTTTTTCAACATAAAACTGTATATAAAAACAATATTTTTCAGTCTTACTCATTTTGCGACACATGGGGAGATTTTCATCCTGGCTACAAAAAATGATAGCCAAAATGCTATATCAACATTTCTAACACACAGGGTCAGCCAGAGAAAAAAAAAACAAGAACAAGCCAGAAAAAAAAAAAAAATGCTATTTTCCACATTCTGTGACAAATGCCCTGACCAGCCACAAACGTGTTGTAATTGCTTCAGTGACAAACACTGAATGTAACTTTATCCTAAAATAAAGGAAATAACATACTGTATTTATATATTTTTTATTTTCGCAAACTGTAAATATATGTTTTTTATCACATACTGTATATATAGTTAACACATACTCTCTTTATATATGTATACATTTTTTCTTATTATTATTTATTTATTCGAATCATGTTACAAATGTTTCATTTTCCACAAAACTTAGCTCATAGAATCGGCACATATGTCAATTTGCACAAACCACGTACACCTAATGCATCGTAAGAAGCCCAACTATCAAACTCCAATACGATTTTCATGTAACTGATATCGTTTTTGATAGCCAGGCCTGAAGTGTGTAAACACCATGGCTATCATATTTGATTGCCAGTGTCCCAACGGAAATATAACTGGCTATCAGATATGATAGCCATGGCAGTCAAAGTGTTAATTGCCATGTTAGGCTATATTCTAATTTAATTTTATTATATTATTTTATTTCTGACTGCTTAACCATAGCCTCCTGAACTAGATGCCTTCCGCTTGGCTCGGTTGGTTGGTTGATTGGGTTTTTCGTCGCACTAGTGCTGCGCATATGGGCAGTTGTCGACGGTCTGGCACTCGACCCTAGAAGTGGTCCGCAGACATGCCATCGCAATTTTGATCCTCCACGGAAGGAATGGCTATCCCGCTTCGGTGACCCCCAGATCCGCGTGGCTGTTACCAATAATTTTAAAAAGTGATATATGATATACATAATCAACGTTTCTTCGATCCTATTCGCCTTTATGTATATCAAATCCCACTTTTAAATATTTTTGGTGGCTGTTGAATAAAAAAGTAGCGCAATCTGTAACAGGTGGCGCTGTCTACCACCAAGTTTCCGCGCCACACGGAAGGCATCTAGTTTAGGAGGATGTGACTTAACTGTGTTGTTACCCCCCCCTCCCCTTCAGTTTAAGTTAAAAAAAAAAAAAAAAGTTTTTTATGCTAGGTTTTCTCCTCCTGCTCGTTTCCACATGTAACTTCACAGCTTCCAGATCGGCACTGCTCTGTCTCTCTCCTCCGTCATGCATCAAATCATCACGCCAGAGTTCACAGAGGATGCACTAATCTCAAGGGTCCGGCCATCAAGCCATCTTCAGGTCGTTCTTCCTTGTCAGGTGGAGGAAAGCTTTCGAACACGATCGCCGTAGGAACTCCAATGAGTCCCCTGATGATGATGATGATGACGAGGCTGTAGGCGACTCTTTGGAATCAAAAGTTACAAGACATTAATAGCTGTTCACGTTACTAAAATAAATTATTTATAAAAAGCTAAAAATTACTGATGTGTAAGTAGAGTAATTTCTGCATCTTATTTAATTTATTATTTCTGGCGAATTTCAGCAATCTGTTGAGATTTTAAAATTCAAAATATGCAAAGAAAATAGAATAAAATAAGATATACATATGCTAAAATAATATTATAAATTATACGAGAAATTTGCGAATGATTTTCCAAACAATTACAACTTATTACGTTTTTATTAAGAATTTTTATTATGATCAATATTTCTGAAAAATAAATAAATAAATAAAGGAATGCATTAAAAAAGGGGGAAGGTTAATTATTATGATCAAAAACACTTTAGCTTGTAAAACTAATAAAGCTTCAAAAGCCTTAAAATTTAATACTCTTTATATTTCGATGAAAATGACGAGTAATAGATTTCAATTGCAATATTTGAATAGGTTAATGTAGTTGAATATTTATATTAATTTGCACTTAAAACTTTATTAACCCTTTGAGTACTGAATTATTTGAATATTTTTATGCCCAAGGGACGGATTTAATTTGTCGCTGTATGGAACGATTTTGAATTTTTGACAGTAAGGTCCGCCTGTGGGCGTTATTCCCCCATGTTACAATATTTCAGAACAAATTTTCTGTATTCACATTTATACTACAAATGGATATGCATTATAATTTTATTCTTTCTAATCAAAGTATTTGTATCCATAGTATATTTCATTGTAAAATTGTCAATATTAATTATATATTTAAGAAAAAAAATAGCATACAAATTGCAAAAGAAACGCCTACTGGTGGAGTTACGGATTTTCAAATGGTGTGAATCTACGTCAGCGGTCCCGAAAGTGTTAATATGTAAAAGTAATACATTTTATTTGGACTGTACTTATATTGATGATATAAGTATGGTTGTAAGATATAAAAAACGCCAGGAAAGTGTTTGCGATCAACGCCCACTGGCGGAGGTGTCGCAAACATTAACGCCTACTTCTTAAATTCAGATGACGAGTCAGACTCGTCCACCGTAACTTCGCCCAAGTAAGCACATGACGAGTCGCACTCGTCAAATGTACCCAAAGGGTTAACTATCAGTGTAAATGATACTTGACCCAAAGATTAAATCCATAGTAAAATTATGCTGCGATAGTTTGCGTACTTCCATATGTACTTCTTTCGATTTCATTCTCAGAGCTGCCAACGTAATCCGGCAAATTGTTAGTACCGCCCATTTTTCTACACCACTTAATTTTTAGAGTATTTGTTTTCTTCATTCATCGTAAATATATTTGAAGAGAATTACTCTAAAAATTAAGTGGTGTAGGAAAAGGGGCGGAACTAACAATTTGCCGGATTTGGTTGACAGCTCTGCATTCTTTATTAAGTAATTAAGGCGGAGCTTCTGAAATTGAGGAATGGAATATTGTAAAAAGCACAAAAATAAAGCATAATCTACCATTTTATGGATGTGAAAATCTTGGAATCTCTTTAGAACTAATTAATAAGAAGTTCAATGCAAGTTTAATATTTTTGAAATATTACCATTCTATGTTTAGAGAGAATATTTTTATAAAACGTGCCTCATATTTGATATATTTAAGGAAGTAGATTGTATTTATAATATGCAAACTACTAAAAAATTGCATTTTCAGTATTTTGCAATGGACTTTATTCAGGTGAAATCGTTCTTGGTATATGACTAGTTCCACTTGCTTTTAAGTATAGGCTCCCCCGAATGTTTAGTATTTATTACGATTATGTCTATAAAATCTACTGTAAAAAATGTTTAAAACACAAAACTCAATTTTCACTTCATTTCAAATCTTCTCGTTTCATTTTAGAAATCCTTATATTACTTCATTTCATTTTATTAGATTTAGACAATTTCACTCAAAAAAAAAAAAATAATAATAATAATAAAATAATAATAATAATAGTTGCAATACTATAAATAATTTATGATAAATTCCCACAGGCTAACATTGCCATATAAGAGGTAAATATCAGCATAGCTGCCAATATTTTAATTTATTCCGGAGTAATTTTAGCCCCGCCTCTAATTCGTACCACTTATTTTTTATAAGCAATTTTTTCTTATTTTATTGAAGTTATGTATTGAAGAAAATTTTTCTATAAATAAAGTGGTGCGAATTAAAGGCGGGGCTAAAAGTACTCCGGAATAAATTAAAATATTGGCAGCTATGTATCAGCTTCGGGTTTTGTCCATCGTTGCCATTCCTGAATGTCCATTATTATTCATAGATATAGAAATAAGACATAGATTGATCAATTAAGGGGAAAAAGTGATTCCTTTTCATTAGGAAAAAGACGGCCATTTTACTCTCTTAAGGATATCATTTCCCGAGTGAATATACACGGGAATAGACAAAGATAATTTAGCAAAAAAAATTATGTACTAAAAGAGAATGAAAAACCCCAGATACCCTTTTTTCTTTCTTTCTTTCTTTTCTTTTTCCTTTCTCTTTCTCTTTTTTTATTTTTTACTATACTCTAGTATACTCATGTCTGCACAAAACTGACTTTCTTTCTATCGGTATTTATTATTACACTTCTTTGAGATAAAAATCGTCTGCATTCATCATGAAAAATAATTTTAATAAATTAAAATTTGTATTGCGTAAATTTGTATAGAATTATATATAGAAGAAAGTCTTGTGGTGGTCACAACAAGTGGTCTTCCGCGGCTGCTAACTATATTTAAAAGAATTTTGAGAATTCCACATTACATACTAATATAAAATATTAAAAAATATTAAAATTAAAAAAAAGCATTCCACTAAATATGAAGACAGTAATTGTTTCGTAATAATAACAAAGCAACTGATTATAAAATTAATATTTTTCATAAATTACTTGAATATAACTTATTTATGAAAACTTATCCCATTTCTTTTCATATATTTATTAGAACACTTAAAAGACACGCAATATTTCGGCATTTTCAAAATTCATTAACATTTCATTCTATTATTATTTTCGAGTTTTAACTCTCTAATGGCTGATGCCAAAAAATTTTTCGGCATCAAAAATCTTTGCTTGTTAACATGGGAATGATAGATTTATATAAATTACTATATCTATGTTATTATTACATGTCAAACTTGGGAACTTTTCAATTTTTTCAGTAAAACTGTTTGTATCTGCCTTTTTTTTTTTCTCGTCGCTATTTTCTTGGTGTATTTTTCATCAATATACTCGTATAATAACGAGTGGTGGCTGTAGAACAGGGTACGATCAGTTTTTATCGCTAAGCAAGGCGAATAGCTCCAAATCTGTTCCTCAATTATTTCTTCGAATTGTCGCCAAATGGCCGTTTAGTTGTGGTAACCTTATTTGAATAACTGCTAATTTTTTAAAACTCGCTCGTGACGTCGTTTCAATATCGTTTCTGTGTTTAGTAATACTTTTTAATCTCCCTATTTTTTGAAAGTTTTTATTATTTTTTGCAGAATTTGTGTTTTTTGATGTTTGATAATTATTATATTAATTTTTCTAAAGAAAACTATGCTTATAAGTTTTATAAACAAAAGTTTGATAAGCAAGAGACGCGCAATTTAGTTTTTAGGGATAAAAAGTGTTGATGTGATTATTTGGGTGGAAAATGATGATGCTTTTAGTAAGAAACGGAAGCTTTCATTGTAAAGATGGAAAAGATGAATAAAATAACAGGATTTCAGTAAGATTATTTTTTATGATTCTCGTTTACAATTTATTATTTGTAAGTTAAAATGTATTTTTGAATAATTTTACAACATCACTATATTGAAAAGTCATTTTCAACCAATTTGCGATGGGTGTATTAAATAATATGAATTTGCCTTTTTGTATCTGAAGGAAAGTGTGTGTTGCGGTAGGTTGTATTTGAACCAGAATCATTTAGGTTGTAATCCAGCGCCGTACCTCTGGACAAAAGGTTAACCCATTGTCCATCGGTAAGTTAGGATTATCTATATTTGAATGGCGTTGATGGCGTCAATACAATACTCCCCCTCCTAGAGAGTACGCCGTCGTACAAGTGATATTACTCGTTTGGACAATAGCGATTACCAGAATGTGTTCTCAGATGACCGCTTGTAAAATTGTGGGGCGTGACAGGCTTTTGTGCTGTGAGAACAGTGATTCACAAGCTTTGTTGCTCGGAGGGTTTTTACGGTGCTGCCATTTATTGCCATGGAGCGAAGTTAATAGCTTGTTGCTTCGTCCGCGGTCACCAATGAAAGGAAAGTGCGTGCTGGCTTGTATTTGAACCGAAATCGTTTTGGTAGTAATCCAGAGGCGTACCTCTGGACAAAAGGTTAACCCATTGTCAATCGGTAAGTTAGGATTATCTACTTTTGAGTGGCGTTGATGGCGTCGCTTCATATCTTTTGAAGAAAAGTTGTTATTTAGCTCCTTAAGTGTCCCAGGCGTATATATTCGTCTCGTTAACCTGATACGTTAACTGGCCCGGTCATATATGTATGTTTTTCTTTTGTATTGCTCTGTTGCCAGTGAAACTAGTCCCACAACTTTGGAATACAATAAAATGCCCTTGAATGTGACCTTCATCGTGTTTCCGATGGATTTTCTTATTTGAGAGAAGGAGGGTGTGACAGGAATCGGAAAGGGAATGTTTCTGGAACAGTGAAAACATAACTACGCGCGCTTGTGTGAAAAACGGTGGCACTGGGAAGCGAATCTCGAAAGTTATCCTTGACAAGTAAAGGGTTAAGAATATGTTGTATTAAACGAGAGTTTCAAAGGGGCGGAGTCGCCCTGAGAAACAAAAATTATAAAGTAACGCTATTTGGAAAATACTATTTTTAGAAATGTTTAGATTTAGATTAGCAGGTGGATTTTTTGTAAAAGCAGTTTCTTTTTCTTTTTCTTTTATTTTTATATTGTGATTTTAACATATGATTACATAGAATACATATTTAAAACATATTACATATTTAAAACTATCTCTTTTTGCTGTAGTTCAAGTGGTGTATTTCAGTCATATTTTCATTTTTATCTTAAAATTCACTAATGCAAAACACCATTCAAAAAAAGCTCTCTTTAACAATGATTTCAAAATCATTTTTACCAAACATTGTAAAAATAATTAATCCTATAAAGTATATTAAAATCTTTCTAGAGACAGATCGATTGAATCACAGATATAGTAATTTATATAGATCTATCATTCCCATGTTAACGAGCAAAGATTTTTGATGCCGAAAAAGTTTTTTGGCATCAGTCATTAGAGAGTTAAAACTCGAAAACAGTAATGGAATAGAATGGTAATGAATTTTGAAAATGCCGAAATATTGCGCGGCTTTTGAGTGTTCTAATAAATATATGAAAAGAAATGGGGTAGGTTCCATAAATAAGTTATAGTCAAGTAATGAAAAATATAATTTTTATAATCAGTTGCTTTGTTATAATTATGAGATAATTACTGTTTTCATATTTAATGGAATACTTTTTTTTTTAATTTTAATATTTTTTAAAGATTTTATATTAGTAAGTAATATGGAATTCTCAAAATTCTTTTAAATGTAGCTATCAGCCGCGAAAGTTTTAATATATAACTAGTATGTTGGGGTCACCACAAGACCTTCTTCCATATATAATCCTATACAAATTTACGCAATACAAATAATTTATTAAAATTATTTTTCATGATGAATGCAGACGATTTTTATCTCAAAGAAGTATAATAATAATAAATGCAGAAAGAAAGAGAGTTTTGTGCAAACATGAGTATACTAGAGTATAGTAAAAAATAAAAAATAAAAAATAAAAAATAAATAAAAGGAAAGGAAAACGAAAAGAAAGAAAAGGGGGTATCTGAAGTTTTTCATTCTCTTTTTGTGCATAAATTTTAATTGCTAAATTACCTATGTGTATTCTCGTGTATATTCACTCGGGGAAATACATCCATAAGAGAGTAAAATGGCCGTCTTTTCCCGATTATAAAAGGTATCACTTTTCACCTCTCAATGATCAATCTATGTCTTATTACTATATCTATAGATTGAATATAAGACACCATCTTGTTTAGCGCTTGGCGACGAAACCGTACCCTGTTCTTCAGGGTTCCCCTTTTTTATAGAAATTTCTACTAAACACATTATTAACTACAAGTATAATTCATGCTTGACCACAAGATTAAATCTATATTCTTAATATTTATTCTAGCAAAACTTTAGATACGTCTTCCGATTGTAGGGCGGAACTTGTGGAAAGAAGGAATGTGAAATTGCAAAAATCACACGACAAATAACGCATAATCTTCCTTTTTTACGGGTGACAGCAACTTAGAATTTTTCAAGAACTAATAAATTTCCTAATTTATATAGTTTTTTGTAAGTTTTATACTTGTGAATTTTGACCATTAGACGTTTAGAGACAACCTTCTCGCATGATCCATCCTATACTGAAACCATTCTTTAGAAATTGTGCTTGATATTTGCTAAATTTGAGAAAGAAGTCCGTATTTATAATATGCTAACTAATAAAAAATTGCATTTAAAATACTTTACAATGGAGTTCGTTCAGGTGACATCATTTACGTTATATGTCGGGTTCCGCTCAATTTTAAGCCTTGTTTTTTCACAGCTTTTTAAATTTATTAAAGTTATTTTCTTAAAATCTTGCGCACAAAATGTGTTCAAAAAACAAAATAAATACTTTCACTTGCTTTTCTCGTATAAATACTAAAAGCCTTTATAATACTTTTTTTTTTTTTTTTTTTTTTTTTTTTTTTTAATAACTGCCTTATTCACGCCCCACTATATTTCTTATTGTATTTTTCCCCAATATATAATTACAAATTAATAAGAAAAAATATATATACCAATAATTTTACGAAATAAAAAATTTGCAAGCTTGCTACCTAAATCAATCATCTTCAAAGGGGACTTTAGTTATGTGATGTTAACTGAATTTGATACAATGTTTACGTCCATATACTGCCTAGTTTTATATTTATATTTATCTTTTTTTTTTGTGTATTTTGAGAGCTGTTCATTCAGTTTGAGTCGTTTTTCCTGCCCTTTTTTCAGGAAACTTTCAGGGTTGAAAAATTTCCCTTCCACCTTCTTTACATAACGTCATATTTAAAAAAAAATGTCAACGGGGTATTTTCCTATTTTTAACCGTAAGCTCCACCTTTTATCATTCTTCTAAAACGTTATATTATTCATTAAAATAATTTTAAGTATTCATTATTAAATTATTCAAATTTTATTCTTAGTAATTGATTTTGTAAATATCACTGGCATACCAAGCGAGTACACCAGCAATGGCAATACATCAGTAGCATATAAGCCAAAAGGTGGTGCTAAATTGGAAACTATATGTATACGGTGGGCAAAAAGGGTGGGTATTACCAGCATTCTGGAATAAATTTAAAAATTGGTAGCTACATAAATACGTAGCACCAGAGGCGTGGCTTCAGTTGGTTGATGGAATTGAGGAATAATCAGAGTTCCTACAATCGCAACTTTTTATGAGCACTCTTCCACCTCTATTAGCTTAACACTTTCGCGACCGCATTCTTCTGTCTCTTTAACCGTAAGGTCCGCCTTTGGACGTTATTCTTCCAAGTTATAAAATTTCAGAACAAAATTTTCTGTTTCATATTTATATTACAAATGGATATTCATTATAATATATAATTTCTTATGCCAAATTAAATACCTATTACATACCTGACAAAATCTCATTATTAAGCAGAAAATTGTTAACGTCGCTTGAGATAACGCCCCTTTTTCCACATTATCTGATTTTTAGAGTAATTCTAATTCTTGGCAAATGTTGTTACGAATAAATAAGAATGAAATTATTCTAAAAAATAACTGGTGTCAAAAAATAAAAATTAAAAAAAGAGAAAAAAGGCTGGTAATAAAAATTTTGCACTTCATAATGCGATGGTTGGCAGATATGCTATAATATTTTTATTTAAAATTCTTAAAACAACTCCAAAGACTTTTAAAACTATAGTAATATTTTCTATATTCCTTATCTATTTATGAATTTGTTAATATTTTCCTCGAATGAGATTATAAGAATGGTTTATTTGCAATTGTTTCCTTCTTTCTTTTTCTTTTTCTTTTTTTTTTTTTTTTTTTTTTGTTTATTTTACTTCCATTATCTCAATAAAGGAATAATCGGCCAAAATTTTAGATATGGAGTTTTTCCCTAATTTACATGTTTTAAGCCTCCTTATTCCAAAAAAGTCACTTTTGGCAATGGGTTTGTGTGTGTGTATGTATGTGCGTAGAATATTTTAGGACTGTCATGAAATTTAAAATATTAAAGACAGAATGACGAAACTTCAGATTTGAGACAGATTTGGTGTACAGATGATATTTCCAACTTTTGGTGAAAATGGAACATTGGAAACCGGAAGCTGGACAGTAAATCCGTATCTCAAAAACGGCTCTATCGATTTTCTTGAAAGTTGCTATTAAACACCGTATTAAATGTCTTTTTGTACAAAGTAATCGGTTAGTTCCGAAAATTTTATAGGCATCCTGTATAAGTAGGTCAATTTGAAGTTTTGCAACTACGTTCCTATAAAAACGGCTGAGTAGATATATATATGTGTGTGTGTGTGTGTGACGATACTGAATGATAGAGAGATGGCAGTCGTTGGCACAAGAGGAAGACTAAGAATTTGTTCACAAAATAACTTTCTTTTCTTAAGAATTGCAAATCGGAACTTTACGGTAAAGCAATGGATTCTATGCCGACGATTCGCCGATTTCCGGACGCCGTTGCGGTTCCGGGTGCAAAATCTGTTAGGGAGACTATAGCTCCTACGTAATTTCAGAGAAGAGCAGCATCAAGGATTTACCAAATAAAAATCATGGCAAAAGTCGTCCTGTTGTTTATTATTTGGCCTTTTATACGTAATTTCTAAGCTGCCCATTGGTTATTCAGGTCGCCTGGGGCTCTAAAAGAATTTCTGAGATCAATTAATATGCATAATGTATGCCGCGTGAGTTACAAATTGCGTTAGTGTCAGCGAATTTTGACTTACAATTTCGTTCATATTCTGATTTCTGAGTGATAATACCTTTTGCCATAAAGCAATCTTTACAGGGGCAATTACTAATTATTCACAGTTTGATCCAACTTGAGAGATAGGATAGTTTTTATCTCAATTGATAGTTACAATATTTTTTTATTGGAAATTATTTGTTTATTATATGACAAAGGGTTATAATTATCTGTGAGTTACATAAGTTTAATTGTTGACAAAAAAAATTACGAGTTAATTTTCTTTCGACATAAAAATCAAAACATTTAATCAAACGTGAACGTTAAAAAAATATAAAAACTTAAATTATGCATCTCACAAAAATTGACGTCATAATCACTTTAAAAATTTTGTACACATTGATAAAGTGCTAATGTATTTTTATACAGAAGCGAAGTGTAACGTCACCGCTGTGGAACCAAGAAAAAGATTTCCTTTGTTAATCGCCCATTGGGGTTTTTGTAAAAAATTATTAAAATTCGAGGGAAATTATTTCCGAATTTTAATCCCCATATTTGGGTACAGATATGTATTACTTATCATGTGCATGCGTTAGATTGAGTTATTTTGATGTCGAATTAACAAAATTTAAAATTTCGAAACTCTGTCGTCCTTGTATTTGGCGATCAAAAACGAAAATACGTAATACGAAAATATACATGCCAGATGTATATTTTCGTAATATGTATCGTACGAAATATTGTTTCATATTATCCATTACTCTCTTATTATAGTTTCATATTATCCATTACTCTCTTAGTTGTTAAAATAACCATGATTTTTGAAAGGAATTAAATATGTTCGCAAGATAATTTGGCGATATGTTTTTTCCGTGAAGGATGACAGATAAGAAATCTATTCCGCTGCAACATATTAGCATTTTATATCAGATACTTTATTTAGACATTTGAAAACAAACTTGACTTCAAATTATGATAGAATATTTATCATTTTCCTTTTGATTAGTATATTAGTTGGATATTTATTGTGTAAATATAATCCTTTGAAATGAAATGTTTATGTTTTCGATCGAATATGAAAGTTTGCCATTTTTTTTTCTCCTAAAGTTTTGAAATTTAAAATACAAATTTTATCAATATTACAGGGGAAAAAAAAACCTTAATCTAACGCACCACCTGGTATAGATTGTGCGACTTTTTTATTCAACTGTCATCAATAACTTTTAGAAGGGATATTATATACAGTCGACATTTCTTTGATTCTATTTGCTTTTTATGTATATCAAATCGCACTTTTGAAAATTTTTGGTGGCTGTTGAATAAAAAAGTCACTTGATCGGTACCAGGAGGCGCTGTCACTATTATAGAAACGGATGAACAAAGTTAAAATCATTAATCGATTCCAACTCCTAATTTTTTTGTTTTGTTTTGTTTTGTTTTGTTTTTGTGAAATAAATGTAAAAAAATTTTCCTTTTAGCGTTTCGAAAAAACTAGCAATTATTGGTAAGTTTTATTGTAAAAATACAGTAAAAAGTTTGAAATTGTGTTTATTTGAGGGGAATATAATGTTCCTTTTGTGCACTAAAGCATAAATATAAAGAATAAGGGGCTTTTGATGGAAATTTTTACGAAATTAGTTTTCAGATTTCGAGGTACGATGTCGCTCGAATGCGAAAGCTTGTATGAACTCATATTCAAAAATTTAAATGTTTAAAATCTTTATTTTATTTTATTTATTTATTTATTTATTTATTAGCTCCAATTTAAAGAAAGTAATTGATAAAAGCACATAGTAGATATAAATTGAACTTTGATTATGAAATTTTTTTTTTTTTTTTTTTTTTTTTTTTGTAAAAGAAAAATATGAAAAAATCTTTCCTTTTAGAGTTTCGCAAAAAATAGCAATTATTGTAAATATAGAGTAAAAAGTTTGAAAATGTGTTTACTTGAGGTGAATATATTGTTCCTTTTGTACATTACAGTATAAATATGCAGAATAAGGTGCTTTTGACGGAAATTTTAAGAAATTAGTTATTTATTTGTGTTAGTTTAGTGATTACTTCTGTACAGATTTTTATTTATTTTTAGATTTATGCAAGGTTGTATCTTTGCAAATTTGTAGAAAATCTTTAAATTATGTTTTAAATTTTCAGGAAAATCAGATGAAGTACTTCCCCTGCATTAATACATTTCTAAATTTATATAAATAAATTATTTTGCTTATTAAAACATTTCAGGTATCCAGGGGTAGAAATTAAGAAAATTATGTTACTGGGCCGAAAGACCATATATTTTAAGATTTTACTTATGCATACTCATTTTCACAGGTCAATTTTCACCCAATCTATTAGATTTTTAAAAATACTTAACTCACATATTTACAATATATAAATTTCTATATTTTTTGTATTAAAAGCAAAAAGAAAAGTTATTAAAGTAAAATTAAATGAAACATAAAGAGAATATGTAATATTAATAATCGTAAAGCGTTACTTTACGACTTCAAATAAAGCTTACACTAATACAGTTGAACCTTGAAAATCCGGACATCCAAAATCCGGAAATCTCTAAAATCCGGACATTTTTCCGATTTTAGTTTTACTTTTAAAGTAAGATTTTGTTGTACCCGTTCCCACATTTCTTGTGGAATGCAGAAAAAACAGGTTAGTTAAAAAACGGATAACAAAATCATTTGAGTAAAACAGCTTTATATTGCTGAAATATTTTTGTTAAAAATCAATATAGAAATTACTTTTTTTCTATAGTTCTATTTGAGTGTTTTTTAATGAATACATAAATAGTTTATTAGCAGTTATTTAGCAGTTATTATCAGTTGTCTACAGCATTTTAATTTAATGTATTCATATTTCAGTTCTAAATTAGTAATTATTTTAATTCTAAATTAAATCCATTATATTTCTATTTTATAATTTAATTCGCCAGTTTTATCGTCGTTTATTTTTGGTAGCTTAAAAAAAATATTTGTTTGTTATTATAATAGCATAAAAAATAATTTTTATTAAATCTTTAAAATCCGGAAAACTCGAAAATCGGGAATCCCCGTGGTCCCGCCGATTCCGGATTTTCGAGGTTTACCTGTAATCTATTAAAAAGTAAACAAAATACAAAATATCGGACGGAATTCGTAATTTGCCGAATGAGCTCAGCGGATAAATTCATTACGGCTGTTAATTTTTCAACGGCATTTTCCTCCGACCAATCAAAATTTAGCTACGTTGAAAAACTAATAGCTCGTGAATATGAACATGTACGTGATCCATGGAGCTAACTTTAATTTCAAAGCATATCAATGATTAAGTTTTTCGTATTAAAAATATTATAAATTTATTATGAATTATTATGAAATAGAATACTTATAATAACAAAATACTTCATTATTTAAAATATTATCTAAATTGTATTTTGGCAAAATGTGAAACTTTAAAATCTAATAATTTCCTTCATAACCAAAAAGAATAAAACATTTAAGTAAAATTTAATTTAGCATATAGATAATAAATATTTAAAACAAACAATGAAGTTTCTTTTTTGCATTTTAATAATAATAATAACAATAATAATAATAATTTTTAAAAAATCCGGTGTGAAACAACCACACGACTTCCATTACGTACTATTAGGCATATTATATGCATTTTTGAGAGATAACGTGATCAGAAAACATAAAAGATACCTAAAGAACCAGAAACCAGAAATTTTTCCGGTAAGAGAAACTTATAAAGACAGATAAAAAAAAAAAAAAGCTTACAAATAGCGAGGTAAAAAATAAGAGAGAAAATGGTAGAGTTATTTTTTGAAACACAAATTTCCGATATTTGAAGATGACATATCTAAGCAGGAAGACTGTTAATTTTCCTCTAATAACCACGTAATACACGAGAAAGAAATGAATTTATATAACAATTTTCAAGAAAATCGTTAGAGCCGTTTTTGAGATACCAACTTAAAAAAAAATCAATTATTGACCGGAAAACAATAATTACATACAAAAGGAATTTTAAAAGTGAGTCAATATGGCGAGTTTGAAAAAAATCCGTACAGCCGTTTTTAAAGGAACGCGCTTGCAAGACCTGAAATTGAGTTATTTATACAGGACGCCTATCAATTTTCCTGAACTAACCAGCTTATACCATTCGAAAGGACATCTAATAGAGTGTTTATATAGCAAATTTGAAGAAAATCGTTTGAGCCGTTTTTGAGATACAGACTTACGGTCCCACTTCCGGTTTTTCAATTTTCACCAAAATTTGGAAAATCCATCTGTACACCAGACCTGTCTTAATTCTGAAGTTCTGTAGTTCTATCTTTATTAGATTCGGAGATATGATAGCCAGAAGATTCCACACATACATACACACACGCACATTCACACACACACACACACACTGACCAATTGCTACAAAACACATTTTTGGTTTCAGGGGACCTTAAAACGTGTAAATCAGGAGAAATTTCGATATCGAATTTTTGGACCAAATACAATACTTCCATTACCTAAAGTAGTAGGTTAATGGAAGTAAAAATCTAAATATTTTATTGACTGCATTCAGATTTAACCATTCAACCCCAGCCTAAGACAACCGAATAAACCTGTTCTGAATTCTGAGAATATGCATAAGAAATGCATGTATGACGGAATAAAAAATAGTTTGATATTCAAGCTAAATTATTTATGAAACAAGAGTTTTTTTTGGGGGGCAAAACGGGGCATGTCATGCTTCTCAGGCAAAAGAAATTAATATCATATATCAATTTCATAAAATTTGCCCGAGCCGTTTTCGAGAAAAAAAAGTTACACGTTTACAACTTTTCCTTTGAAGTCTTCAATTGCAATTCCAGATCTCAAAATACATAGAATGTTGAAGTGTGAAACTTTCAGGATATCATCCGTCAGAAGATAAAAGATTATTCTGAGAACATCAGATCGAAATACCTCCTATTTACTGAGATATTAAATATCGGCGTTTCCAAATTCCTTTGATCTTAAATTAGCTGTATATATAGTGTCTCTGCTAAGCTTTGTTTGAGCTTTGCTGCGTTGATGAGGCTCAGGTTCTAACTGTGCCTGTTCGAAAAGAATTTGTTCACTCGTGCATTCGTGCGATGTTCTGTATTTAAAATTAAAATATAGGCGGTAGGTTCAGACTGAAACTGCGCATGCTGGAATAGAATTTGTTCACTCGCTCGATGCTCCATATTTAAAATTAAAATAGAACGAATACACATCTGAACGAAAAATTAATGCCTTTTTAAAATATTCATATTTCGCACACTTTTCCGTATTTTAAGATAAGTAATATATTTTACAATCAATTTTAAAAAAGTACTTTTTGAATACTTTCTGCAATTTATATAGTTATTGAAATCTTAATTTCTTCAATTTTTCATTCATTACGGATGGAGAGAAAATCTATGGAATTTTTAAGTCTGTTGCTTTGATTTGTTATGAGTTTAGAGCAAGTTAGTATATGTTATAATTGTTCATTCCTAAATTTTATTTTAGTTTTAACTAAAATATTTGATTATAAAGCAATTACAAATATATTTTGGTTAGATGATAAAGTTTTTGCGAATGGTTTCGTCTACGTGTGATTGATTTTATGGAACAAGATATAAGGCATTTTTAAATAAAAGAAATAGTGACAAAGTTTTCTTTTATAAGCAATTTTTTTTACAAAATTTTATTTCATTTTATTTTTTACCAAAGTTTTATTCTCGAAAATTGCGTACATTAACATTTTCTTTTTAAATTACTAGTACATGAATTTTTTCGTATTTACAATACAATTTATGACATTCGAAGATGTATTTAAAAAAATTATATTTTACACTAATTAATTCTTACTCTAAGTGAACACTGTAGATGTGATTATTTACTAGAATATATTAGCGTACATTTGACTTTGAATACGAAATATATTAGATGTTAGTTAATAATAAAGTGTTTACTTGATATTAGTAGCTAACATATAACATATTTTGTATTTAAAGCAAATGTACGCTAATAATTTCAAACATATAATGATATCTATAAGTTTATTTAGAGCTAGAATTAATTCTGGTTTTCACTAAAAACGGGAGATATCATTTTTAAAGAAAGGACAATAGGAGCGGGTATTTCACAGCTTTTATTTGGGTACTGCAGCCACTGCACGACAAGAAGCGCTAACGTCGAATTTACTCTGTGACATTTTTTAACATTACGTGAACGAGCGTACTCTAAAACTTTTGGGCCGCAACAGTGAAGAGTAACACTAGAACAGCACAGTGTTTCTAACGTAAATTATCAATCACTTGCATCCGCACAAGATACAAACGACTATGTTAAACTTGAAAATATTTATATGTCTAAAAAAACAATAACGAATGCTCGTAGAATAGACTAGACGCTAGTACGCCACAGTGTTTCTAGCTTAAATTATCCATCGCTTGCATCCGCATAAGATACAAACGACTCTGTTAGACAAACAAATTAAACAACATTGACAGTCAGGCATACTCAATACAGTATACGTTGAAATAGAGTATAGTACAGCACAGTGTTTCTAACTTAAATTATCAATCGCTTGCATCCGCGCAAGATACAAACGACTCTGTTAAAGACAAATTAAAACACTTTAACAATCATACTTGCTCGTTGAATATTTTATAAACAGAAATCTAAACCTGACTGCTGGTGTAAGCAGATTAATTTGCTCCATAATTTTTAATTTTTCATTCTTTGTCAATTGCAGCGATCTGTTCAGACTTAAAATTTAAGATATGCAAATAAAATTCAACAAAGTAAGATATACATGTGCTAAAGTAAAATTATAAATTATACAAGAAATTTTCATATGACTTGTAGTACAGTTACAACTTATGACGGCTTTCTTAAAGAAATTTTTTTATATTCAGTGTTTAAAATACTACTAATAATAATAAATAACTAAAAAAAAAAAAAAAAAAAAAAAGGCGTAAAATGGGGGGGGGGGGGGGCAGGCTCGGAGGAAATTACAATAAAGGAAAACACTTTATCTTGGAGAATTTATAAAGTTTTAAAAATTAAAAAATCTAAAATTCTTTATGTTTATGGGGAAAATAATTAGTAATACATTTCAATTAAAATTTTTGAGTACATAAATACAGTTGCATATTTTATAGGAATTTTTACTATAAACATTATTAACTACCATTGTAACTGATACTTGACCCAATGATTAAATCCATATTCTTTACATTTATATTGGCGATAGCTTGCGTACCACCTTCGATTTTATTCTCTATTAAGTAGTTTGGGCGGAGCTTCGGACATAAAGGCGTGGATTATTGTAAAAAGCACAAAAATAACACATAATCTTCCGATTTAGGGATGGTAATAACTAGAAGCTCAATGCAAGTTTAGTATTTGAAATTTTACCATTCTACGTTTAGAGCGAATATTTTTTTGAAACGTGAATGATATTTCATATATGTAAGGAAGAAGTTCGTATTTATAATATGTAATCTACTAAAAAATTGCATTTCCAGTATTTTACAATGAAATTTATTCAGGTGAATTTCATGGTATATGATTTTTTCAAGTTTGTTTTAAGAATAGTTCAACCCAATGTTTAGTATTTATTAAGATTATGTTCTTAAAATCTTCTTCCGCACAAATATGTTTAAAACACAAAATCCAATTTTCATTTCGTTTGGAATCTCGTTTCATTTCAAAATTCTTTATGTTACTTTGTGTTACTTTATTTCATTTCATTAAATTTAGACAAATTCAGTCAAAATAAATAAATAAATTAATAAAAATAAAAGGAAGAAGTTTGATTTGTTTGCCTTCAGATCTCACTTTTGCTTAAGGATACCATAGCAACACAAAAGTTGATCAAACTTCGAAATACTAAAAAAAAAAAAAAAAAAAAAAAAGAATTACAATAAGATTAAACAATTTGCGATCAATTCCCACAGACTAACATTGCGCTATTTAATATGCAAATACGACTAATGTTTTCTCTTTTGTTGAACGTTCCCATTCCTGACTGTCCATTATTATTACATGTGAAACATGGAAAAATTTTAATTTATTCAGTAAAAGTGTTTGTACAGTCACCCAAAAAAAAAACGCCACCCCCCCACCTAATTTCGCCGTAAATTATCGTAGAAACATTTAACTGGTACCAATCGATTTGTAATAACGTCTAGTTTATAACGGTATAGTTAAATTTTGCCTAAGGGGTCGTCGACATATTAAAACTGGCCTTAACTTCATTTTCTTCAATGGCAACCCCTATTATTGACTTCATATTCAGATTTCTGAGATCAAGGCAGTTCGAAAAACGTACCTATTTATATACCTTAAATCAATTTTAAATAGAGTTTCACGTGGAAATGTATTAGGGGACCGTCTATACATTTAGAAAATATAAATCACGATCTACCACCCAGTATACATTATTTATTAAGTTTCACACCGGAAAAAAATTTCAGAAATGTTAATTTTAAAATAAAAAAAATGACTAATTCACAGAACTTTCTGAGTTAGTTTATGAATCAAAAGATTTTTATTGGTTTCTATTGATTAAACCATCAGACAGTTCACTTCATACGAAGAAAATTAAATAGCTTGAATCAAAAGAAAAAAAAAAAAAAAAAAAAGATGAATGGTTTTAAATTTGTTTGAAAATTCAAAATTATTTTAACTCAAGCTGCCGTATAATTGTCTGAAACGGCGGCACTCAACCTGGTTCCCACGGCCGTTTCACAGTGACAATGGGAGTTTGTTCTGATACTGCAGTACTTTCATTTTCTTTAATTGACTTTTTTAAAATATTAAAATAGATTTTTTTATTTTTATTTATTTATTTTTTTAATTAATTATTATTTTTTTTTTTTTCATGACATTATTAAAAACTTTTACATAAATCTCCACGATATTCTTTTGCTTTTATATTTTATAATGTGTAACAAATTAATATGTAAAATAATAAATCCTACTACTTAATGGGATGTTCTAAAATTCTACACTTTAACACAGATACCGAAGTGGACGGTGGGTGTGGAAAGGCTGACTACCCTTAATCTAAATCTTCACTTGAAAAGGTCAAAATGTTACATAACTCTTTTTTTTTTAAGGAAAAAAGAAGAAGATAAGGAGGAGAAAGAAAGATCAAAACGAATATAAAGCATATTAAACGTTAATACCCTTTAAACACTGGAAAAAGGCGGGGTTTTGTATTGTGTGTCATTTGGGAGATGTAGAGTGCCAGAAAATTACTTTATGTAATAAAACTTTTCATTTAAAGGGTATTTAAAGCAGCATTATATTTAATACATAGACTATTCAGAAAAAAAAAATACCATTCATCTGGTTCATGAAAAATAAAGAACATTTTCTGGCATTGCTCTATGTCTATACATTCTTGTCAACCTATCCCGGAAAATTACTGGTCCCGCCCCTTTCGGTACATTTTTTTCACATCAGTCTTTTTAGAGCCGTGTCAGCCATCGGTGGCAGACACTGATCTTTCCATTTAGGCTAAGTCAGCCGGCAGTGTAAAATATGATATAAAACTACAGAACTTACATAGTTTTAAGTAATTATTGACAATTTATTTAAAATTTACTTCATGTTTTTTTTTTTTTTTTTTTTTTTTAATAGGATTTTTATAGGATTATATCGTTAAGGCTTAATGGGGTTTATTGAAACTCGATAAACATAACACGCTTCTAAGCAGCACGTGTCGCCTGGATGGGATTTCCATAAGAATTCGCTTGGCGCTCAATGAGTTAATCGTAAATGTATTTGAAGTTAATTACTCTAAAAATTAAATTGTGTACACACAAGGGCGGGAACTAACAATGTTACGGGTTAGGTTGGCAAGTATGCATATATATTTTGCTTGATTTATAAAAATTTATAACACATTTTCTTCTTTTTTTTTTAGTATTTTGTGTTTATATCTCACATTAAAAATAAATACAATATTCATATATAAACATTTCCATACAGTAATGTATATAAACATATTGATTAAAGAAGATTTGTTGATATTATATAATTATTCTTCTATCTGTATAGTATATTAACACAAATATATTTTGTAAAGTTCGCAGCATCGAAAAACAGCAACATATCTTCCATATCAAGGCTTAATGTAAATAGCCACGCCTTTTCACAAATTTTCTAAAACTTTATAATATAAAGCAAAATAATTTTGCATATTTGTAATTAAATCATTTAAGTTTTGTCTTCAATAATCGATGTAGTAAATACCATTGTGATTTATGCATACTAGCGTCACATATAGAGTCAAATAGGAATATGCAAATTTGTCTGTTTTTTAAAATAGTGTTTCAGCGAATCAGAGGCGGGGCTTCTTTTCTTTTGAAATTCTTTCACAATCCCTCGCCTACATTGTGATAACTTTACAAAAATATGCCAATTTGTATAATAAACATCGAAATATTGCTTAGGAAACAATAAAAATAACATAAAGGTAAATTAAAATAGTTTTCCGTCAAATTATATACAAACATTTACTTATAGAGGATATAGATTATAACAAGTGACGGCCCCCTAACAGGAATAAAAAGTGAAATATCACTGTAACTCAAAAAATAATGTTAGGAACGAGCTGTAAATTTGGAAACCTATGTTTTTGATGATGCCCGTTCTATTCGTGCAAAAATTAACATAGGTCATAATTCATAATTTTTTCAAATATGAATTTATTAATAATTTTCATAATTCAAAAAATGTTTTTTTAGCAAAAATTTGCATGGAATATGTTTGGGTTACTTCATTCTAACGAATAAAAAAAACAGAATTTAAATATCATAATTATTTCGGAAGATATGATTTAATGTTTGTCACATTCATTTAACATTAGCACCCCCAAACTTTGATAGCTTATAACTCTATGAAAAATTGAGCGAAATATATAAACTATACCATTTTCCGTGATGATTTGATCCAAAGAATTCAAATAAATTATAAAAAATGGGGGTTACCATTGAAAAAAATGAAGTTGATGTCAGTTTTAATATGTAGACGCCCCCCTAAGTAAAATCTAACTATAGCATTATAAACCAGACGTTATTACAAACTGATTGGTACCAGTCGCATGTTTCTACGATAATTTACGGCAAAATTAGGTGGGGGGGTGGCGTTTTTTTTTTGGGTGACTGTACCTGCCTCTTTTTCATTTATTTATTTTTTCCCACACCGCTATTTTTCTTAGTGTGTTTTTCACCAATATAAATTAATTAACAAATAATTAATGCCAATATTAGTTTTAAAAAATACGGTATATACTATACTAAACAGGAAAAAAAAAAGTGAGTACCAATGATTTAAAGGAATAAATTAACGAGTTTACAAGTCTGCAATATATGCTAGACCCCCATCTAAATGAACTTGCTTAGGCATACTGTCCACCATACTGATTATTATTCAGTAAAAAATTTATTCACCGCCCTTTTTCCGAACTATTGATTATTTTAAATAGTTTTTTTTTTTTTTTTTTTTTTTTTTTTAAATATAATTAGGATTAAATAATAATAAGAATATTGTAAAAAAAGACTTGGAAAAACAAAAAGGCGGGTACTAACAGTTTTACCGAATATTAATTACAATGTTAACAGGTATGTGTAGATGATGTGAATAAGGTGGGATAATTTACTGTTTTCTTCTAATGTTCTAAAATTTCTCATTTAAATTTATATTTTCTGTTTTTTGAAAGGCATTGATTTAGCCTGCGTCGTACTTGTCGCCCTTCTTTTCAGGACAATTCCAGGGAAGAGAAAGTGTCACAATTTTCCCCCCAATAATTTTATACAATTTTAATCAGTCTAAAATAATATTATTGACAATCAAGAAATAAATAGCTCCTGATGCGTGGCTTCTGTTGATCGTTTCCACTGGTGAGCAAGGTTCACTGGTAGGTAATAGAATAAAACAGACTATAGATATTGGTACAAAAATTTCCCAACATTTACTCGTCGTGCGTCTAAATTATTAGCTTAGAGATAATTTTTAGAATAGTTTAAAAGTCGAAAATATAGAAAATGTTAGATATTTCACATATGTTCTTTACATAAGATATTTGAATACGATAACTCCTGACTCCTGACATAGTTGCCAACATTTTAATTTATTCTGGAGTATTTCTAGCGCCGCTTTTATTTCGCACCACTGTACTTTTGGAAAATTTTTCTAGAATATATACGATGAAATACGAAAAATTTACTCTTTATCAAAAAGTGGTATAGAATAAAGGCGGGGTTAAAAATGCTCCGAAGTAAATTAAAATGTAGGCAACTCTGTTAGATTAAAAACGTTAAATAAAACAGAATCGTTTTCATTTTCATTAGTATTCTTGTTAATAGTTTAGTAATCTGTTTATATATATATATATATATATTTTTTTATTATGTATAAGATTTTTTATATATTTAGACCTGCTAACTATGCTAGTTTATCCGTAATTGTATTAGGCCCCGCCTTTTTTTCACACTAGAATAGTTGTAGAGTAATATCAAGCAATATGTTCTCATAATTAAATAAGAAGACTATTGCTCTAGAACTATTCTGGCGTGAAAAAAAGGCAAGGCTTAATACCATTACGGATAAACTAGCATAGTTAGCAGGTCTACATATTTATTACAAATTGTTGATCTATATATTAATTTGAAACATGTTTTTGTCTGTCTCCACTATATTGAGAGAACGGCTAGGTGTAAAAATTCGGTTGAGGTGTCTAAAGAAAGGTCTTGGTCTGTAGATGCGCTATGAAAAGAGAAAAATAAAAAAAAGTCGAAGGGGGGAAACCGTTTCCCCCCCCGGAGGAAACGGGTGGGAAAACGTTTCCCACCCGTTTGGGTTAAAAACGAATGACGTCATTTTCGGAAATGCAACAATACAGCGAGTTTATCTGAATTTTTATTGTCTTATAAAAACAAAGTTCACGTGTTATCGTTTTATTTTTTAATTATTGATCCTTTTTTACAGTGTGGCAACATGAAAAAAATCTATATATTAATTTGAAACATGTTTTTGTCTGTCTCCACTATATTGAGAGAACTACTTGGTATAAAAATTTGGTTGAGGTGTCTAAAAAAAGGTCTTGGTCTGTAGATGTGCTATGCGAAGAGAAAAATAAAAAAAAGTCGAAGGGGGGGGGGGAACGGGTGGGAAACTGTTTCCCACCCGTTTCGGGTTAAAAACACGTTTACGAGCTTAACTAAGCTTCAAATTACTTCACGGGGAAGAAATTGTACATATGGGGACTAGAGTCGAATACTAAAAAATCAATATCTGCGAATTTGGAATTTTCGATTTTAAAGGGGGAAAAAGGGGGAAAGTAGATTTGGAGGGGAGGGGAAAGGGGGGGAAATTAGTTTGAGAGGGAAATCCGTTCTAGACCCACACATGTAGCACCTCATTTTAAAGGTCTTGAAATTTCATGTCGATTGGGGATGTTTGTATACAGTATAGTCCGACCCCTGGTGGTGAAAAATGGAATTAAGTGATTTTGCAGTAGACCCTATCATGTTACATCTTATTTTAAAGGTCTTCGTATTTCCTGACCGTTGGTGATGTTCGTACAGAACACAGTGCGCCCCCTGGCGGTGGAAACTGCAACTAAAGGATTTGGCAGTTGACAAAACCATGTGACACCTTGTTTAAAAGATCTTGGAAATCCAAGGCGATTGGTGATAGAGGTCTTGAAATTTCATGTTGATTGGGGATGTTTGTATACAATATAGTGCGCCCCCTGGTGGTGAAAAATGGAACTAGGTGATTTTGTAGTAGACCGTATCATGTTATATCTTATTTTAAAGGTCTTGGTATTTCCTCACCGTTGGTGATGTTCGTACAGAACAAACTGCGCCCCCTGGCGGTGGAAAGTGCAACTAAAGATTTTGCAGTTGACGCCACCACGTGACACCTTATTTGAAAGGTCTTGGAAATTCAAGGTGATTGGGGATGTTTGTATACAATATAGTGCGCCCCCTGGTGGTGAAAAATGGAACTAGGTGATTCTGTACTAGACCCTATCATGTTATATCTTATTTTAATGGTCTTGGTATTTCCTCACCGTTGGTGATGTTCGTACAGAACAAACTGCGCCCCCTTGCAGTGGAAAGTGCAACTAAAGGATTTTGCAGTTGACACCACCATGTGACACCTTATTTGAAAGGTCTTGGAAATTCAAGGTGATTGGTGATGTTCGTATACAACATACTGCGCTTCCTGTTGGAGGAAAGTGGATTTTGCAGTGCTTGCGTAGCATGACTGCTATACGGTGCCGCAGCCGCAGGCAGCGGTAACACGAGTCAGAGGTTCGTTCGGTTCAAGGTTAATTTTTGAGAATTTTTTCATGTTAATAGTGGCCTGCATATACGTTCCACAGGCACTGGGATACGAATCCGAGTTCCGTTCCGTTTGAAGTAATTTTTTTTTGTTACAGATTATTGTTATTATTATTATTTGTGATGTTTTCATTTAAAAATAGAAAATCAAACAAAATCGAGTTAAAGATATAAAACCATACAAATTTAAGGTGCATTTAAGGTTATTATCATGGGCCGGCCAACACCAGGCGGGTTCTTTCGGTTGCATGTTAATTTTTGGGAATTTTTTTTTATGTTATTAACGGCTCACGTATGTGCTGCCGCAGACACTGGTGTCACAAGACAGAGTTTCGTTCGGTTCGAGGTAATTTTTTTGTTACAGCTGATTATTTTTTTCGCGATGCCTTTATTTAAAAATAGAAATTCAAACAAAATCGAGTTAAAGATATAAAATCATACAAATTTAAGGTTCAATTAAGGTTATTCTCATGGGCCCGGGCAACGCCGGGTGAGTCAGCTAACATGTAGCCTTAGTATTAAAAGAAACAGAAAATAAAAGATAGCAACTGTTTTATTTGGAGTCAGTTTGACGTCACATTGACAGTACTTTGTAGAAAGTGATGTCATATATAGTATTTCAATTTATAACCATTTTTCCGAATTACTTTTTTTTTAAGTGAAATGTTGTAAATTATATTAGAATTTTTAACTTGAAATACATTTAAATAATGATACGACGATTTTTGAAACATTACGGTCAATAAAGAGACCGTTGAAGTCGACGGGTTCCCGCTAGTTATTTCTTTCTTTTGAAAATATTTAATTAGAAAATTTCGGATAATGTTGTCTGAAATTAAAAACATGATCAGAAAATATTTTGCATACTTGCCAATCATCTCATGAATAATCGTAACATTGTTACGTCCCTTTTCCCACACCATTTTATTTTTAGAGTAAATTTCTTCAAATATATTTATGAAAATATAATTAATATTCTGTAGCATTGTTAGCCGCGCCTTCTTTTATACACCAATAACTGTTTAGAGTATTTTTCTTCTTATTTAATCGTAATTTTAATTGGAGAATATCATTCTGAAAGTATACTGGTGTGGGAAAAAAAAAAAAAAAAAAAAAAAAAAAGGTGGCACTAAACAACACAACGGAATATTAATTAGGACGCTGGCAAGTACATTGGCAAGTATGACTTTGTTATAAATTATCAAGAATATCTTAAACGTTATCATGGTTAAATTTTCAATGACAGTATTTTAAGTAAATTGGAGAGTGTAAAGGTTGATATTTTTATCAAATATTATTTTTATTAATTTTTTTAAAATATCAGTCTTTACACTCCAACTTACTTAAAATGAATATTTACGGTTGATGAATTCATGAATAAATATTTCAAGACAGTATTTTAATTCAAAAGTACGGATCTTTCCGGTTGACATAATATATATAATACAATAATAAAAATAAAAGTATACAAAAGTGTGTTTGTAAAAAACTTTTAAATGGCATGATACATAACTGCAGTAAAAAAATAAAATAATAAAATAATATATATATATAGAGAGAGAGAGAGGGGGAGAGAGATGATACGCAAATAATAAATGGTTTTCTTTTTCTTTTCGGAATAATACTGTGTATATTACAAAAGGTATAGTAATGAAATAAAAATACATATGCGTGAGCTTATTTTCATTTATTTATTTATTTTTATTTTTTAATGTATGCTTCATGGTGAAAAAGAACTCGATATTTCAAATCTATAATGTAACCATTTTGAAAGTTTCTAATGTAATTATTGTTGGGAAAGCTACATAAAATCAGAATACTGCAAAGTAACGTTATCACCTTTCTGTTGATTTGTACCGAAATTAAGTAACCATAGTTTTTCATAAATGCAACGCCAAATATGAAATTTGGTGCAGTTATATTTTACAGAAGAAGAGATATAGTCAGTGATCTCACTCGTAAATTTCCAATTTCACTCCAAAACTGCCAAAATTTCCCTGTTATATGTTTTTTGTTTCCATTATAACTTCACTTTTTCTCACTTATCAAAGCAGGTACTGTTAAAATTAGTCACCTAATGGAAGAGAACTATACTTTCACAAGACTTAATGTTTTTTTTTTTTTTTTTTCGCAATAGTTGATTATTTAAAATAACTTTAAGAATGTATTATTTTAAAATTATAAAAGACAAAAATCAAATTTAAAAATCAAAGGGACTGTCTGACTTCCTCATATCTAACGGTGCACGCTTAGATAATTAGCATATTTTTTCGGATACTGGTATCTTTAATACTAGAAACGCCTTTCCAAAATTTGTAAATATCCTCGATTTTCTCTGTATTCTTATCTAAAGCTTATTCTTCTCACTCTTGATCCAACGGTTTGATGCTGACATCGTCACATATATACCGGGTGATCCAAAAGTCAGGACAAACTTTAAAAATGAATAATTCGAAAACGAATCAAGATACAAAGATACGGTTTGCACCAAACGGATGAAAGAGAAACCTGGTTTTGTGTGGCAAAGGAAAAAAATTAGTTCTGTTGGCGACCAACAGATGGCGCTATAGTGTTTTATTTCACCAAAAGATGTTTTACAAAGGGGAAAAAAAATGTTGACAACTTACAAGTCAGCTTAATTACAGTTAATTAGTACTATTAGAGTAACTGTTCAATGTCCATCATTCAGAAGTACAGCTGTGAGATGATTCACCACATCGTTCATAGCATTTAGTAGCATTTCTTGCGTTATGGCAGACGCATTTTGGCGGATGGCATCTTTCAGTGCTGCTAGTGATGCCGGTTGGTCGCGGTACACCTTTGACTTCAAAGAATTCCCACAGCCAAAAGTCACAGGGTGTCAGATCGGGAGATCTTGGAGGCCATGCGTGATTAAAGTAGCGACTGAGAATGCGATATCTCGATGCATATAAGCTTCGACAACCATTACCTGTCGCAGTTGCTCCTTTTTATATTGTTTGTTGCTTTGCATGATCCTGCATCAGAAATCCGACAACGCCATCTGTTGGTCGCCAACAGAACTATTTTTTTTTCTTTGCCACACAAAACCTGGCTTCTTTTCCATCCGTTTGGTGCAAACCGTATCTTTGTATCTTGATTCGTTTTCGAATTATTCATTTTTAAAGTTTGTCCTGACTTTTGGATCACCCGGTACTTTCTTGTTAAAGGCACCAGTGATTCTGGATTACGATCAAAAACATTTGAAGACTAAAAGTAAGTTTCAGAGAATACATTTTCTTGAAGAGGATATCTATATTTAATTTGCCTAAATGCCTATCCATAAAATGATAAACATGATTCTCTTAATGATTTTTCAATTTTTGCTGAAAGATTTTCGATATTCATTATTAAATCAGTTTCATCGAGACAAAGATAAATGTTCTCGAGGATCGAATACCATAATTTGTACACTCTAATGTATTCAGAAAGCATGAGATTTAATGCTGTGCGCTTACAAAATTGAAGAATTTTATCTTTAAGTCAGTTACTCATCCCGTTTCGACATTTGCTCTTTAAAAATATACTTTATAAATCTTTGAAACAAGTCCTTCCGGCTGAAGTCGGACGAGTAGATTGATTTCTTTTTTCTTATCAAGTTGTCGCCATTTTTAAATTAGGTGATCGGTCACGTTAATTAAAAAAAATTGATTGAGACATTGCTAGGAATAACTACATACCAAGTTTTAAACAAATTGATTCATAAATGTGTTTTTTATGAGGAAACAAAATAACGAACCAGTTTGGTTAATAAACTCATCCACGACATTTGTAAAATGAATCTGCTGTCGTACTTTGTTCGAACTATTTAGAAAATTATAGTAATGACAAATTTCCAAGTGATCACGCTTTTGAAATAAGATATGTGATCAAGTTGTCAATAGCACTTTTTAAGAAATTTCTAAGAAAAGTCCAGAGTCCAACTTTGTTTCGAACTCATTCAATTTTACTTAAAAAGTTATCTAATACATTTTCAAATGGCTACATCAAAAGTGCTCCTATGATTTCCTTTTCCCGATTTTGATACAAGATGACGTGTTTGAGATTGAATAATAGATTGATATGGACTATCAGTGCTGCCAACCTAATCCGGCAAATTGTTTGTACCGCCCTTTTTTCTACACCACTTAAATTTTAGAGTGTTTGTTTTCTTAATTCCTCATAAATATATTTGAAGAGAATAACTCTAAAAATTAAGTGGTGTAGAAAAAGGGGTGGTACAAACAATTTGCCGGATTAGGTTGGCAGGTCTGGACTATTTATATAGTGAATTTTAAGAAATCAGCTCTTAAATATGTTTCTTTCGACGTGATTTTGACATTTTAAATTGCCATTACTTGGAAACAAAATGTCAGGTAAATTCGTCAACGAATTTATTCAAGATATTTGCAGGGGTCAAACTCTCCACCCCTTTTCAGAACACATTTCAGGAATAAGAAATTTTTTTCTTTATTGTGCCACTATTTGTATACAATAATCTCAATCCTGTTTAATGACGACACATTACTATAAAAATTACCTCAAATATTTCTTTAAGAAATTAAGGGTGGTAAAAAAGGCAAAAATTTCTTATTTCTCAGAATGTCCTGAAAAACGAATGAATAGAGAGTACGACCCTTGTATTTGTATTAATTGTAAATCCACTGTCTAGATTCCTCCGAATCAGCTCAGTACTTCGGAAATTATCGTGATGACACATTTTCGATCATATATACTCTATAACAAAAAGAGTGACGCACCAAGAAGGAGTGATTCAAACTGGACACAAATTGACATACGTACAGATTTTGATGGAATCAAGCACCAATTCATAATTATCGTCGATCCTACATGAACTGGTACTTCAGTTACTTCAAAGATCCTTAATAGGCGGCTCAGTGAAATAGGGTTGAGCTCAGTTCCCGGATCTCTCTGTCACTGAGGACGTTTGGAGCATCATAAAAAGGGTCCTACAACCAGCTCGGTATTTTACTAATCCGACGCACCAACTGGAAAGAATTTTGCACGATACTTCACAGGAGCACATCTGCCAACTCTATCAATTAATACAAAGCCGAATAACTGCGCACATAAGGGCCAGAAGTGGACCAACGCGTTATTGACTTGCTTACTTTGTGAGACCCTTTCTCTTGATTAACTCATTCAAATTTTCTGAAACTGTAATCAGTTGCTATTCTCTACATGTACATCACATCTAGCAATTTTTGTCCAATTCGGACTACCCATTCCACCCCATCTACCAATTTTTGTCCCCACTTCTTCTTGGCGCGTCGTTTTTTTTTTTTTTTTTTTTTTTTGAGTTTGTTATAGAGTGTATATAGATAGACAAGCGAGTTGATTGAAACTGGTCGATTTCTGAAAAAAGCACATTCTTAGGTTTATTTTTATTCATTTTTTTATTATTTTCTTCCAATTAATAATTTTTAAGTAACGTTATATAATCATATAAAAACTGATCGGGGAGTAGTGCAATGCAACTGAGAGGGAAGTAAGAAATTAATGTAGATTGAAAGCATTATCTTTTTATAAATGTTCATTTATATGTCAATTTCGTAATTGGTTATAATTATTAGTAACTATTAATTAACTTTTCCTGCATGGTTTTCTGATAATGATTTTGAAATGAAAATGTTTGAACCCTTTCTCTGATATTTGATTTGCTTTACTCCCGCTAAACAATTTTTTAAATATAGTTGCATTAAGTTTTTATTATTCATTCATTTATTTATTTTGTACCCAAAATTATTTTATTTAACTTAATATTTTACCTTGAATATAATTTAAAGAAAACACTAATTAATATTTTATTTTATGAGTTCTTTGAGCAACATTTACAGGCGCTGGAGAAGCCTTTTTTTTTTTTTTTTTTTTCTTAATATAACTTTTTAAACTCCTTAATAAATATCCTCGAGTTTATTGAAGACATCGACATTTGAATGTTTTCCAGAATATTTTTTAGACTAACCTTACTTTCATCACACTTATTTTTTAAGAATAATTTTTCTTTATTTTATTGAATTTGTGTATCTGAGATAAATTATCTGCAAAATACATAAGTGTCTACATTTTAATTTATTCTGGAGCATTTTTAGCTCTGCCTTTATTCCATACTACTTTTTTTAAGAGTAAAATGTTCTAATTTTAAAATAGTATATTGGAGAAAAATATTCTAAAAATAATATTGTGAGGAAATAAAGCTGGAGTTAAAAATGCTCCGTAATAAATTAAACTGTTGGCAACTTTGAAGATGATATGAAATGAAGGTGAGGATAGAAATAATCCGGAACAAATTAAAATACAAGAAAGTCCCAACCAGCACCAAAATATGTATAACACATATGGAGAATAAATAGTGAATAAATTTTCATATTATTCGTATATTTATTTTTAATCTGTTTCCTTAATTTAAACGAAAATGTGGATCCTATGGGCTTGTCATCGAAAAATATGAGACAGTTAAGGGGTTAATGGAAATGTCTGGTGATCGTTTACAGTAGTTATCTTCGACTGAATACATGGAAATCTATTGAAATTTAATTTTTCCGTCTGAGTGAAAATAATGCCTGGACCGGGACTCTGGATAGCTCAATTGGTAGAGCCTTGACCTTGTAAGTCAAAGTTCCGGGGTTCGAGTCCCGGTCCAGGCATTATTTTCACTCAGTCGGAAAAATTAAATTTCAATAAATATGATTTTCTTCCACAGTTGATTGTGTGATTTTATTAAAAATTATACATGGAAATCGCTTTGTAAAAACGTTAATTTTCAAAAAAGTGACGGTGCAGACCACTGTAATAAAATTACATTATTATTATTTTCCAGGCAATTAAATAGACACAAAACTTACTAAAAGCAAAGCTGCCAACCTAATACGGCAAATTGTTAGTACCGCCCATTTTTCTATATCATTTAATTTTTAGAGTATTTGTTTTCTAAATTCATCGTAAAAATTTGAAGAGAATTACTCTAAAAATTAAGTGGTGTAGGAAAATGGGCGGTACTAACAATTTCCCGGATTAGGTTGGTAGCTCAGAAAAAATAATTTTTACCCTTGTATTTTAATTTTATTAATTTTCTAGATATTAAAAGAATATTTTTTATTTTTTTTAAAAAAAAGCGGAACATGAGCTTTCTGGGAAGAAATTAGCGATCTGAGGGATTATTTACGCGAAGAAAAGAGCGAATATTAGTTAATGATAAACCAGTATTTTTTGAACAACTCGACTACAAATACTCTCCTATTTCTTTTCGTCGACTGGGCACCAACTGGGGATCAAAATGATTTTGTAAGTAAAATATATTTGTATAAAGAACTGTCTTAACTATAACATTGGGGAACTTTGTTATTTTATCTTTTATTTATTTATTTATTTTTGTATTGTACCTGCAGAAGCGAGTTAAAAATATACGTGATAAATAAACATGTCAATTCTATGATCTTTGTAAGTTTCGTCATATTAACTTCAGATTTAAAGTATTGCAACTTTCTTAATATAACTGTACTTATTTGTTTCTTGCAAGGTAAATGTATAATACCATATATCATAAATAATTAGAAATGAAATTAAAAGAGAAGGTCCTTATATTTGGAGAGAAGCAACCCTCAAAGAAGTTGCAGAAGCACCCACGTATTCTTAGCGCCGTCATTGTATTGGAAATAAAATATTCCTTTTATATAACAGAACATTTCTAGCAGCAAAGTTGCCACTGTTTACACTCGTATGCAGAGCTGCCAACCAAATCCGGCAAATTGTTAGTACCGCCCCTTTTTCTACACCACTTAATTTTTAAAGTAATTTTCTTCAAATATGTTTGCGATGAATTAAGAAGAAAAAAACTCTAAGAAATGACTGGTGTAGAAAAAGGGGCGGTACTAACAATTTGCCGAATTAGGTTGGCAGCTCTGCGTATGCTATCCGAAAAATGAGCTGATAGGAGTTTTTCGTAACAGAACAACATGAAAAAGAAATATTTGTACACAGTAGATTTTTTCCCTATGATATACTGTTTTTTTTTTTTTTTTTTTTTTTTTTAACATTAAATAAATTTTTTTAAGTTTAATCTTAAAGAACTGAACCATGTTACAGAGTACAAACTATGGTACTTCGCAAACACGGTGCCACGTTTAATGCTGCTACTTATCATTTCCCAATCGTGCTCTGTAATTGGATTTAAGTATGCAAAACAGAAGAATTCCGTAAACATAAAATAAAATCTGTATCATTGGTTACTGGTGTTAATAATTGGTTACAGGTTGTAATACTGAAAATGTATAGAAGAAAAGTTGCTACAATACATCCGTATGCTACGGAAAAATTGTGCTAATAGAAATTTTTCGTAACAGAAAAACATAGCAAATATTTGTGATCAGTAGATTTTTTCCACAGGACAAAGTGTAAAAAAAAAAAAAAAAATACGTATAATAAAATTGTCTAGTTTTATCAGAAAGTGTCTAACTACTGTAAAGAGCATGAAATATGGTAACGTTCAGTCACTTTAACATTTTTAATGCTGTTACTTATCACTTCCCAATCGTGCTCTGTTAGATGGGTCTAAGTACGCAAAAGAGAAAAATTACGTAACCATCAAATAATCTCTGTATCATTGGTTACAGGTTTTATCTAGTTACAGGAAAAAGAAGAAAAAAAGTCCTTTTAACAGATTGAAATATTATTTTATTGTAAATTTCTACTGTTTTAGAAAGCAGAAATTTTCTTCGGAAAGTCACAAAAATCTCTCTGGTTTTTTTTTTTTTTTTTTTTTTTTTTCCCAATAGATTTTTTTACAGCATGCGTAAAATTTGTATAAATGAAAATGTATGAATGGCATTTTACTTTGTAAAATCCGATGAAATTCCATACATTTCTTTGTGAGATAAAGCGCAACAAAATTTTCATATCACACATACACAGAGAGTCAAGCACACAACTTTCTAAAACTTTCAAACCTTGTTCCAGTAACATAAAAATGTGTAGGTGAGCGTGGGACTAGTTGCCACAGGGGTAAAAAATAACACGCAATTTGCGAAAGAGTTTGTAACATTTGTGATTAAATATTTTTATTAACATAATTCTTATGGCTCGTTTCATAATGTAAGCACAATCGGTGTTAAACAAAAATGGTTATTGAGAGGTTCTGTACACGTGATTCATATTAGCTAGTTAGTGGACGAAAAAAAAATTTTGTAAATTTTGATTTAAGATATGTTAATTTATACTCTCAAGAAATGTTTATAGCTATTCATTTAGTCTGTGTGTTGAGTTTTGAAATGCATATTTAATTTTTTGTATAAATCGTTATATATATATATATATTTCTTTTTATAAATAAACAAAATGTTCAAAATCATAAGATGGGGCAAGTTGTAACACGTTAGAGGAATGCCTTGCGTTGATGGCTACAGCGAGAGGTCGCGGTCACCCCCCATTTTCAGAAAACTTTCAGAAATGAAAAATTTTCTGCTTGTTTGACACTATCATATTTATACAGAAATATTTTCTGTGTTTTTATATTATTACGACATGATTATTTAATCACGAATTAGAGAATATTTGGTAAAAATAGTGGTAGAAAAAAAAGCAGAAATTTCTCATCAATGAGAGTGTCCTAAGAAAAGGGCGGAGAATTAGGGCTCTACTAGACCCACTGTGTGGCAGAAGAAAGGGTATAATGCTTAATTTGCAGAATATGGGCACATATTAAATGCTGAGCTGCCAACCTAATCCGGCAAATTGTTAGTACCGCCCCTTTTTCTTCACCAATAAAATTTTAGAGTAATTCTCTTCAAATGTATTCACGATGAATTAAGAAAAAAAAGTACTCTAAAAATTAAATGGTGTAGAAAAAGGAGCGGTACTAACAATTTGCCGGATTAGGTTGGCAGCTCTGTAAATGCATTAGAAGGAACAAAATACCATTTGCTTGTTTTAATTTCAATTCTGACTAAGATTGACTTCTATGTTGATTTCATCTTTAATTTTCTCTTTATTTTACTGTAATACATTGGATATAATTCATTGTTACTATATCAAGAAGGTTATAATTTAATATTAGTTATTAATCGCATATTTTAATAAATTAATAAATGATTGGTAGAAAACACATTTCGAAATATTGTCGTTTTTATTGTTAGCGCTCCCTTTGTATCCGTTACAATTTGCCCCACGTGCTTTACAATTAGCCTCAAATCCTGGGTAAATTGTAACAGGCAAATAATTAAAAAATAAATAAATAAATAAAATTCTCCTAAAACTAGCAACACTAACGAAAGTATTTATTTTTTTCTTTTTTTTTTTTAATGAATATGATAGATGATTATGTATGCTATGGAAAACAGCAATTACAAACAGGAAAACGCAAGTACATTTCACAATATATTTAATTTTCTGAAAACTGGTACAACCCGCCCCACGCTCTCCTAAATGTATCGTTAAATGAAAGTTAAAAAATATCCTGAATAAATTCTTTTCTGCTAATATATGTATAAGAAAGTAAAAATATCCTTTTAAATAGTGGATGGTACTTTCTAACAGTAAAAATTTTAAACTTTAAGTTTTTAAAGAAATTCGAATCATTTCCTATGCTAAATTATACACCATTATTATTGTTATTATTATTAATACTTAAAATTTGTAAAACAATATGGAAGATTTTTTTAAAATACTGTAATATTTTCTATATTCCTTGTCTATTCTTGCATTTGTTAATATTTACCTTGAATAGGATTAAAGAATGATTTATTTGCAATTGTTTCTTTTGTTTATTTTACTTCGATTGTCCCGCTAATAGAAGTACTGTATTCGGCTAAAAATTTCGATATGAAGTTTTCCTTTAAATTACACGTTTTAAGGCTTTCTGAATCCAAAATAAGTGGCTTTTTGCAATTGGTTTGTGTGTGTATGCGTGAAAGTATTATGACTGTCATATCTTCTAAAAATATAAATGATAGAATGACGAAACTTCAGAATTGAGATAGGTTTGGTGTACGGATGATATTTCCAACTTTTGGTGAAAAGTGTTTTCGCAAAAATTAGCAATTATTGGTAAGTTTTATTGTAAATATACAGAAAAAAGTTTAAAAATGTGTTTACTTGAGGAGAATATAATGTTTCGTTTGTGCACTAAAGTATAAATATGAAGAATAAGGAGCTTTTGATGGAAATTTTTAAGAAATTAGTTTTCAAATTTCGAGGTACGATGTCATTCAAACACGAAAACTAGTATGATCTCATATTCAAAAATTTATATATTTAAAAACTTTTTTTTGCTCAATTTTAAAGAAAGTAATAAATAAAAGCACAGAGTAGATATACATTGCATTTTGATTATGATTTTTTTTTTTTTTTTTTTGTATAAAAATATGAAAAAAATTTTCCTTTTAACGCTTTGCAGATATTAGTAATTACTGGTAAGTTTTATTGTAAATATACAGTAAAAACTTTGAAAATGTGTTTTCTTGAAGTGAACATAATGTTCCTTCTGTGCATTGAAGTATAAATATGCAGAATAAGGGGATTTTGATGGAAATTTTTAAGAAATTAACTTTAACTTTCAAATTTTAAGGTACGATGTCACTCGAACGCGAAAACTGGTATGAACTCATATTAAAACAATTATACATTTAAAAACTTTTTTCTTGCTTCATTTTAAAGAAAATAATTGGTAAACAAATAAATTAGATATAAATTGCATTTTGATTATGATTTTTTTAAGAGCTGTGCGATTAATCGATTAATCAGTTCGGGTAATCGATCAGTTCTTAGTCCCGATCAATTTTTTTAATCGTGTTAATCGAACCGATTAATTCGATTAAAATTTTTTAAAATCTGATTAAAATTTTCAAACTACGAGTAATTCGATTCAAGTAAAAATTTGAAATGCTGTTTTGCCTACAAATATTTTTTCACATATTTTACTAAAATACTTTCTAAAAATCTTTCCTCGAATGATGAAGAATAAATAAATAATTAAATAAATAAAAACCTCAATATAAGTTGCTACATTTTGGTTGATACAGAAAAGAGAAAAGACAGTTCTTAAACAAAATGCTGTTTTACGTCCGTGCTGGGGGAATAGGATTCTCAGAAATAGGAAATGTGCGTTTGTAAAGGACGGGGATGCAAAGGAAAGAAAGGGACTCTGGAAGATGTCATGTCAGCAGGTTTTCGCAATGCATTCGGGCGTTTTATTGTCCGCTCAGAATAAGGAAAGGGCATGTTTACAAACAAACGCTCCGTCAATCAATCTTTGCCACGCTCAAGTGGTAAAAGATCAATCTCTATTGGTGGAAATGCCAATGTTTTGCCACTTTACCCATAAATTGACTGCGAGTGACGTCACGTGCCCTTTCCTTATTGCTGATAATCAGGGCCTGATTAAGGGGGAAGCTCGCTCTTGACACATTATTTATACTTACACCGTTATTTTTTAACAAATACTTTCCTCCTATAATAAACAGAAAATTTTCATTGAAAATTATTTTAAAAGAATTCTGGTGTCTAATAACGGTGAGTAAATTGGATTGTTTTACACCGTTCATTTTTTATAAAAAATATTTCCTTGTCAAAGCGTGGCATTTCTATGACATGAAGTAAAAAATAATTGTAAAAATATTCCGGTATGAGCGAGCTTCCCCCTTAATCAGGCCCTGCTGATAATAACTATTGAAGTGCATACAGAAAATGACATTCTGTTTTCTAGTGTGAAGTGAAAGTAACATTTGTATTTCTTTCATTTCTCACGTTTTGTAAAACCTTTGTACTTCTTTAATTTTGGAAGGGAAGTTTAGGTTTTCCTAGTATTTAAAGAGGGTGACATCTGTTCTTGTTCTCATGCTCTTGTTAGAAGTTAACCAGTATTAGTGTAAGCGAGAAGTGGATTTTGTTTTTGTAAAAGATTTCGTGATGGAAAAGTACAAACCAAGGAGAGTTTTATTCATTGTTCAAATAAAATTAAATTAAGAAAATTGAGAATCGATTAAAAATCCGATTTATCGAACGATTAATCGATTAAAGAACTGCGATTATCCCAGTTAAAACCATTAATCGATTACAACCCCTTATTTGTTTTTATTTTGTTTTTTGTGAAATAAATGTGAAAATAATTTTCCTTTTAGCGTTTCCCAAAAAGTAGCAATTATTGGTAAGTTTTATTGTAAATATACAGTAAAAAGTTTGAAAATGTGTTTATTTGGGGGAATATAATGTTCCTTTTGTGCACTTAACCATAAATATGAAGAATAAGGGGCTTTTGTCGGTTATTTTTACGAAATTAGTTTTCAGATTTCGAGGTACGATGTCGCTCGAACGCGAAAACTTGTATAAACTCATATAAACTCATATTCAAAAATTTAAATGCTTAATTTTTTTTTTGCTCCATTTTAAAGAAAGTAATTGATAAAAGCCCAGAGTAGATATAAATTGTATTTCGATTATGATTTTTTTTTTTTTTTTTTTTTTTTACAAAAAAAAAAAAAAAAAAAAAAAAAAAAAAAAAGAGAATATGAAAAATTTTTTCCTTTTAGAGTTTTGCAAAAATTAGCAATTATTGGTAAGTTTTATTGTAAATATACAGTAAAAAGTTTGAAAATGTGTTTACTTGAGGTGAATATATTGTTCCTTTTGTGCATTAAAGTATAAATATGCAGAATAAGGTGCTTTTGATGGAAATTTTAAGAAATAAGTTATTTATTTTTGTTAGTTTAGTGATTACTGCTATACAGATTTTTATTTATTTTTAGATTTATGCAAGATTGTAACTTTGCAAATTTGTAGAAAATCTTTGAATTATGTTTAAAATTTTCAAGAATATCAGAAGAAGTACTTCCCCTGCATTAATGCATTTCTAAATTTATATAAAGAATTATTTTGCTTATTAAAATATTTCAGTTATCTAGGGGTAGAAATTAAGAAAATTATGTCACTGGGTTAAAGGACCATATATTTTAAGATTTTACTTATGCATACACATTTTCACAGGTCAATTTTCACCCATTCTATTAGATTTTTAAAAATACTTAACTCACATATTTACAATATATAAATTTCTATATTTTTTATATTAAAAGCAAAAAGAAAAATTATTAAAGTAAAATTAAATGAAATATTAAAGAGAATATGTAATATTAATAATCGTAAAGCGTTACTTTACGACTTCAAATAAAGCTTACACTAATACAGTTGAACCTTGAAAATCCGGACATCCAAAATCCGGAAATCTCTAAAATCCGGAAATTTTTCCGATTTTAGTTTTACTTTTAAAGTAAGATTTTGTGTCACCTGTTCCCACATTTCTTGTGGAATGCAGAAAAAACAGGTAAGTTAAAAAAAACGGATGACAAAATCAATTGAGTAAAACAGCCTTAAATTGCTGAAATATTTTTTTAAAAATCAACATAGAAATTACTTTTTTTTCTGTAGTTTTATTTGGGTATTTTTTAATGAATACGTAAATGTATTATTAGCAGTTATTTAGCAGTTATTATCACTTGTCTACAGCATTTTAATTTAATGTATTTATATTTCAGTTCTAAATTATTAATTATTTTAATTCTAAATTAAATCTATTATATTTCTCTTTTATAATTTAATTCGCCAGTTTTGTCGTCGTTTATTTTTGGTAGCTTAAAAAAAATATTTGTTTGTTATTATAATATCATAAAAAATGGTTTTTAATAAATCTTTAAAATCCGGAAAACTCGAAAATCGGCAATCACCGTGGTCCCGCCGATTCCGGATTTTCGAGGTTCAACTGTAATCTATTAAAAGGTGAACAAAATACAAAATATCGGACGGAATTCGTAATTTGACGAATGAGCTCAGCGGATAAATTCATCACGGCTGTTAATTTTTCAACAGCATTTGCCTCCGACCAATCAAAATTTAGCTTCGTTGAAAAATTAATAGCTCGTGAATATGAACATGTACGTGATCCATGGAGCTAATTATAATTTCAAAGCATATGAATGATTAAGTTTTTCGTTTTAAAAAAATTATAAACATATTATGAATTATTATGAAATAGAATACTTATAATAACAAAATACTTCATTATTTAAAATATTATCTAAATTGTATTTTGGTAAAATGTGAAACTTTAAAATCTAATAATTTCCTTCATAACCAAAAAGAATAAATTATTTTACTCACCGCCGCCGGAAGCCGAAGCTAATGTTATTCTATGGGAAATTTTTCTTTACAAATAACTTATTAACTAATACATACTTTTAAATTCTGTTTTCACGTTCGGAAAATTCCCAGCTGTTAAATTGACGGACCTTTTTTAAAAAATTACTTTTTTAATTATTTTTTATATTTTATTTTGAAGCTGCTAAATACGAATTTTCACTATGCGAATTTTTTTCATTTTGAAATTTCAAAATAAAATATTAAAAGTTAAAAAAATACATTTTTAAAAAAGGTCCGTCAGTTTAACAGTTGGGATTTTTCTGAATGTGAAAACAGAATTAAAAAATATGTATTAGTTAATAAGTTATTTGTAAAGAAAATTTCCCCATAGAATAACATTGGCTCGGGCTTCCGGCTACGGTAAGTGAAGAGGGCCGTTAAGTAAAATTTAATTTAGCATATATATAATAAATATTGAAAACAAACAATGAAGTTTCTTTTTTGCGTTAAAAAAAAAAAAAAAAAAAAAAAAAAATCCGGTATGAAACAATTACACGACTTCCATTACCCACTCTCACACATATTATATGCATTTTTGAGAGATAACGTGATCAGAAAACAAAAAAGTTACCTAAAGAAGTAGAAACCAAAAATTTTTCCGGTAAGAGAAACTTATAAAGACAGATAAAACGAAGCTTACAAATAGCGAGGTAAAAAATAAGAGAAAAAAATGGTAGAGTTATTTTTTGAAACACAAATTTCCGAGATTTGAAGATGACCTATCTCAGTAGGAAGACTGCTAATTTTCCTCTAATAACCACGTAATACACGAGAAAGAAATGAATTCATATAACAATTTTCAAGAAAATCGTTAGAGCCGTTTTTGAGATACCAACTTAAAAAAAAAAATCAATTATTGGCCGGAAAATAATAATTACATACAAAAGGATATTTAAAAGTGAGTTAATATGGCGAGTTTGAAAAAAAATACGCACAGCCGTTTTTAAAGGAACGCGCTTGCAAGACCTGAAATTGAGCTATTTATACAGGACGCCTATCAATTTTCCTGAACTAACCAGCTTTTGTCATTCGAAAGGACATCTAATAGAGTGTTTATATAGCAAATTTGAAGAAAATCGTTACAGCCGTTTTTAAGATACCCACTTCCGGTTTTTCAATTTTCACCAAAATTTGGAAAATTCATCTGTACAACAGACCTGTCTTAATTCTGAAGTTTTGTAGTTCTGTCTTTATTAGTTTCGGAGATATGATAGCCAGAAGATTCCACACATACTTATACACACACACGCACATTCACACACACAGACACACACTGACGAATTCACTAAAAAACACTTTTTTGGATTCAGAGGACTTTAAAACGTATAAATCAGGTGAAATTTCGATATCGAATTTTTGGACCAAATACAATCTTTCATTACCTACGGTAGAAGGTTAATGGAAGTAAAAATCTAAATATTTTATTAATTGCATTCAGATTTAACCAACCAAACCCAGCCTAAGACAACCGAATAACACCTGTTCTGAATTCTGAGAATATGCATAAGAAATGCATGTATGACGGAATAAAAAATAGTTTGATATTCAAGCTAAATTATTTAAGAAATAAGAGTTTTTGGGCAAAACGGGGCACGTCAGGCTTCTCAGACAAAAGAAATTAATATCATATATCAATTTCATAAAATTTGCCCAAGCCGTTTTCGAAAAAAAAAAAAAAAAAAAAAAAAAGTTACACCTTTACAACTTTTCCTTTGAAGTCTTAAATTGTAATTCCATATCTCAAAATATATAGAATGTTGGGGTGTGAAACTTTCAGGATAGCATCCGTCAGAAGATAAAAGATTACTCTGAAAACATCAGATCGAAATATCTCCTAATTACTGAGATATTAAATATCGGCGTTTCCAAATTCCGTTGATGTTAAATTAGCTGTATATATAGTGTCTCTGCTAAGCTTTGTTTGAGCTTTGCTGCGTAGATGAGGCTCAGGTTCTAACTGTGCCTGCTCGAATAGAATTTGTTCACTCGTGCACTCGTGCGATGCTCTGTATTTAAAATTAAAACAGAGGCGGTAGGTTCAGGCAGAAACTGCGCATGCTGGAATACAATTTGTTCACTCGCTCGATGCTCCATATTTAAAATTAAAATAGAACGAATTCACATCTGAACGAAAAATTAATGCATTTTTAAAATATTCATATTTCGCATACTTTTCCGTATTTTAAGATAAGTAATATATTTTGCAATCAATTTTAAAAAAGTACTTTTTGAATACTTTTTGCAATTTATATAGTTATTGAAATCTTAATTTCTTCAATTTTTCATTCATTTCGGATGGAGAGAAAATCTATGGAATTTTTAATTCGGTTGCTTTGATTTGTTATGAGGTTAGAGCAAGTTAGTATATGTTATAATTGTTCATTCCTAAATTTTATTTTAGTTTTAACTAAAATATTTGATTATAAAGCGATTACAAATATATTTTATTTAAATGATAAAGTTTTTGCGAATGGTTTCGTCTACGTGTGATTGATTTTATGGAACATGATATAAGGCATTTTTAAATAAAAGAAATAGTGACAAAGTTTTCTTTTATAAGCAATTTCTTTTCCAAAATTTTATTTCATTTTATTTTTTACCAAAGTTTTAATCTCGAAAATTGCGTACATCAACATTTTCATTTTAAATTACTAGTACATGAATTTTTTCGTATTTACAATACAATTTATAAGATTCGAAGACCAATTTAAAAAAATTATATTTTACACTAATTAATTCTTACTCTAAGTGAACACTATAGATGTGATTATTAACAAGAAAATATTAGTGTATATTTGTATTTGACTTTGAATACGAAATATATTAAATGTTAGCTAATAATAAAGTGACTGTTTACTTGAGATTAGTAGCTAAACATCTAACATATTTTGTATTTGAAGCAAATGTACGCTAATAATTTCAAATAAATAATCACATCTATAATGTTTATTTAGAGCTAGAATTAATTCTAGTGGTCATTAAAAACGTAAGAGATAGCATTTTTAAAGAAAGGACAATAGGAGCGGGTATTTCACAGCTTTTATTTGGGTACCGCAGCCACTGCACAACAAGAAGCGCTCATTTTTTAACATTACGGGAACGAGCGTACTCTATAACTTTAAGCTCGCAACCGTCAGGAGTAACACTAGAAAAGCACAGTGTTTCTTACATAAATCATCAATCGCTGGTATCCGCATAAGATACAAACGACTTCGTTAAACCATCAAGTTTAAATATCATCCATAAATACAAGCTCGTTGAATATTTTATAGATAGAAATCTAAACCTGACTGCTGGTGTAAACAGATTAATTTGCTCCATGATTTTTAATTTTTCATTCTTTGTCAATTGCAGTGATCTGTTCAGACTTAAAATTTAAGATATGCAAACAAAATTCAACAAAGTAAGATATACATATGCTACAGTAAAATTATAAATTATACAAGAAATTTTCATATGACTTGTAATGCAGTTACAACTTATGACGGCTTTCTTAAAGAAATTTTTTTATATTCAGTGCTTAAAATAATAATAACAATAATAAATAACTAAATAAAATTAAAATTAAAAAGGCGTACAAAAAGGGGGGGGGGAGGCACGGAAGAAATTACAATAAAGGAAAACACTTTATCTTGGAGAATTTATAAAGTTTTAAAAATGAAAAAATCTAAAACTCTTTATGTTTATGGAGAAAATAATTAGTAATACATTTCAATTATAATTTTTGAGTACATAAATACAGTTGCATATTTTATAGGAATTTTTTACTATAAACATTATTAACTATCATTGTAACTGAGACTTGACCCAGTGATTAAATCCATATTCTTAAAATCTGATTGTGGAGATAGTTTGCGTACCACTTTCGATTTTATTCTATGTTAAGTAGTTTGGGCGGAGCTTCGGAAATGAAAGAATGGATTATTGAAAAAAGCACAAAAATAGCATATAATCTTCCACTTTAGGGATCATAATAACTTGGAATCTCTTTAGAACTAATTAAAGAAGAAGTTCAATGTAAGTTTAATATTTTTGAAATTTTACCATTCTACATTTAGAAAGAATATTTTTATAAAATGTGTTTGATATTTGATACATTTAAGGAAGAAGTTCGTATTTATAATAGGTAATCTACTAAAAAATTGTATCTCCAGTATTTTACAATGAAATTTATTCAGGTGAATTTCATGGTATAAGATTTTTTCTAGTTAGTTTTAAGAATAGTCTTAGCCCAATGTGTAGTATTTATTAAGATTATGTTCTTAAAATCTTCCGTACAAAAATGTTTAAAACACAAAATCCAATTTTCATTTCGTTTGAAATCTCGTTTCATTTTAAAATTCTTTATGCTACTTTGTGTTACTTTATTTAATTTTATTAAATTTAGGCAAATTCAGTGAAAATAAGTAAATAAATAAATAAATAAATAAAAATAAAAGGAAGAAGTTTGATTTGTTTGCCTTCAGATTTCACTTTTACTTAAGGATACCACAGCAACACAAAAGTCGATCATACTTCAAAATATTTAAAAAAAGAAAAAAAAAAAAAGAATTACAATAAGATTAAACAATTTGCGATCAATTCCCACAGACTAACATTGCGCTATTTAATAAGTAAATACGACTAAGGTTTTCTCTTTTGTTGAACGGTTCCATTCCTGACTGTCCATTATTATTACATGTCAAACATGGAAACTTTTAATTTATTCAGTAAAACTGTTTGTACCTGCCTCTTTTTATTTTTTATTTATTTATTTATTTTTTTTTCCCACCGCTATTTTTCTTGGTGTGTTTTTCACCAATATAAACTAAATAAAGAATAATTAATGCCAGTATTAGTTTTAAAAACTGCGGTATATATACTAAAAAGGAAAAAAGTAAAGTGAGTACCAATGATTTAAAGGAATAAATTAAAGTGTTTACAAGTCTGCAATATAAGCCAGACCCCCATCTAAATGAACTTGCTTAGGCGTACTGTTCACCACACTAATTATTAATCGGTAAAAAATTTATTAACCGCCCCTTTTCCGAACCATTGATTATTTTAAATAATTTTTTTTTAATTATAATTAGGATTAAATAATAATAAAAATATTGTAAAAAAAGACTTGGAAAAACAAAAAGGCGGGTACTAACAGTTTTACCGAATATTAATTACAATGTTAACAGCTATGCGTAGGTGATGTGAATAGGGTGGGATAATTTACTGTTTTCTTCTAATATTCTAAAATTTCTCATTTAAATTTATATTTTCCGTTTTTTGAAAGGCATTCATTTAGCCTGCGTCGTACTTGTCGCTCTTCTTTTCAGGACAATTCCAGGGAAGAGAAAGTTTCACAATTTTTCTCCAATAATTTTATACAATTTTAATCAGTCTAAAATAATATTATTGACAATCAAGAAATAAATACCTCCAGATGCGTGGCTTTTATTGAGCATTTTCACTGGTGAGCAAGGTTCACTGGTAGGTAATAGAATAAAACAGACTATTGGCACAAAAATCTCCAAACATTTACTCGTCGTGCGTCTAAATTATTACCTTAGAGATAATTTTTAGAATAGTTTAAAAGTCGAAAAAATAGCAAATGTTAGATGTTTTCACATATGTTCTTTACATAAGATATTTGAACACGATAACTCCTGACATAGTTGCCAACATTTTAATTTATTCCGGAGTATTTCTAGCGCCGCTTTTATTTCGCACCACTATATTTTTGGGATATTTCTCTAGAATATATACGATGAAATAAGAAAAATTTACTCTTTATTAAAAAGTGGTATGAAATAAAGGCGGGGCTAAAAATGCTCCGAAGTAAATTAAAATGTAGGCAACTCTGCTAGAATAAAAACGTTAAATAAAACAAAATCATTTTTATTTTCATTAGTATTCTTTTTATGTTTATAATAGATTTTTTACATATTTAGACCTGCTAACTATGCTAGTTTATCCGTAATGGTAATAGGCCCCGCCTTTTTTTCACACGAGAATAGTTGTAGACTAATGTCCAACAATATGTTCTCATGATTAAATAAGAAGACTATTGCTCTACAACTATTCTGGTGTGAAAAAAAGGCGGGGCTTAATACCATTACGGATAAACTAGCATAGTTAGCAGGTCTACATATTTATTACAAATTGCTGATTATTTTTTTGTTTTGTAAAATATTAAATAAGAAAATTTTCGGATAATGTTGCCTGAAATTAAAAACATATTTTGCATACTTGCCAACCATCCCATTAATAATTGTAACATTGTTACGTCACTTTTCCCACACCATTTTATTTTCAGATTAAATTTCTTCAAATATATTTATGAATATAAAAGCATAAAATTACTCTAAATAAAGACTGGTGAGGGGGGAAAAAAAAGAAGAAGCAGGTAGTAAAAATGTTACGATTCATGATGATAAGGATGGCAAGCATATTTGTCAACATACTAATTAATATTTCGTAGCATTGTTATCCCCGCCTTCTTTATCACACCAATAACTTTTTAGAGTATTTTGCTACTTATTTAATCGTAATTACATTTGCAGAATATCATTCTGAATGTTTACTGCTGTGAAAAAAAGGGTGGTACTAACAACCTACGTAATATTAATTAGGACGCTGGCAAGTATATTGGCAAGTATGATTTTGTTATAAATTATCAAGAATATCTTAAATGGTTAAATTTTCGATTACAGTATTTTAATTCAAAAGTACGGATTTTTCCGGTAGACATAATATATATAATACAATAATAAAAATAAAAGTATACAAAAGTGTGTTTGTAAAAAACTTTTAAATGGCATGATACATAATGTAAAATAGTCTGATTTCTCTGTTCAGTGTAGTAGAATGTGACCATCACGAATACTTCTAATATAAATATTAGTCGGACAATTACGTAAAAAAAATGTATACTGCAACGTAGCGTTATCATACTTTGGCTTATTTATACAGAAATTAAATAACTGCAGTAAAAAAAATAAAATAATAAAATAATATATATATATATAGAGAGAGAGAGGGGGAGAGAGATGATACGCAAATAATAAATGGTTTTCTTTTTCTTTTCGGAATAATACTGTGTATATTACAAAAGGTATAGTAATGAAATAAAAATACATATGCGTGAGCTTATTTTCATTTATTTATTTATTTATTTATTTTTATTTTTAATGTATGCTTCATGGTGAAAAAGAACTCGATATTTCAAATGTATAATGTAACCATTTTGAAAGTTTCTAATGTAATTATTGTTCGGAAAGCTACATAAAATCAGAATACTGCAGAGTAACATTATCACCTTTCGGTTGATTTGTACCGAAATTAAGTAACCATAGTTTTGCATAAATGCAACGTCAAATATGAAATTTGGTGCAGTTATATTTTACAGAAGAAGAGATATAGCCAGTGATCTCACTCGTAAATTTCTAATTTCCCTCCAAAACTGCCAAAATTTCCCTGTTTTCTGTTTTTTGTTTCCATTATAAACTCACTTTTTCTCACTTATCAAAGCAGGTACTGTTAAAATTAGTCACCTAATGGAAGAGAACTATACTTTCACAAGACTTAATTTTTTTTTTTTTTTTTTTTTTTTTTTCGCAATAGTTGATTATTTAAAATAACTTTAAGAATATATAATTTTAAAATTATAAAAGACAAAAATCAAATTTAAAAATCAAAGGGACTGTCTGACTTCCTCATATCTAACGGTGCACGCTTAGATAATTAGCATATTTTTTCGGATACTGGTATCTTTAATACTAGAAACGCCTTTCCAAAATTTGTAAATATCCTCGATTTTCTCTGTATTCTTATCTAAAGCTTATTCTTCTCACTCCTGATCCAACGGTTTGATGCTGACATCGTCACATATATACCGGGTGATCCAAAAGTCAGGACAAACTTTAAAAATGAATAATTCGAAAACGAATCAAGATACAAAGATACGGTTTGCACCAAACGGATGAAAAAGAAACCGGGTTTTGTGTGGCAAAGGAAAAAAATTAGTTCCGTTGGCGACCAACAGATGGCGCTATAGTGTTTTATTTCACCAAAAGATGTTTTACAAAGGGAAAAAAAAATGTTGACAACTTACAAGTCAGCTTAATTACAGTTAATTAGTACTATTAGAGTAACTGTTCAATGTCCATCATTCAGAAGTACAGCTGTGAGATGATTCACCACATCGTCCACAGCATTTAGTAGCATTTCTTGCGTTATGGCAGACGCATTTTGGCGGATGGCATCTTTCAGTGCTGCTAGTGATGCCGGTTGGTCGCGGTACACTTTTGACTTCAAAGAATTCCCACAGCCAAAAGTCACAGGGTGTCAGATCGGGAGATCTTGGAGGTCATGCGTGATTAAAGTAACGACTGAGAATGCGATATTTCGATGCATATAAGCTTCGACTACCGTTACCTGCTGTAGTTGTTACTTTTTATATCGTTTGTTGCTTTGCACAATCCTACATCAAAAATACAACAGCGCCATCTCTTGGTCGCCAACATAACTATTTTTTTTTTCTTTGCCACACAAAACCTGGCTTCTTTTCCATCCGTTTGGTGCAAACCGTATCTTTGTATCTTGATTCGTTTTCGAATTATTCATTTTTAAAGTTTGTCCTGACTTTTGGATCACCCGGTACTTTCTTGTTAAAGGCACCAGTGATTCTGGATTACGATCAGAAACATTTGAAGACTAAAAGTAAGTTTCAGAGAATACATTTTCTTGAAGAGGATATCTATATTTAATCTGCCTAAATGCCTATCCATAAAATGATAAACATGATTCTCTTAATGATTTTTCAATTTTTGCTTAAAGATTTTCGTAATTCATTATTAAATCAGTTTCATCGAGACAAAGATAAATGTTTTCGAGGATCGAATACCATAATTTGTAAACTCTAATGTATTCAGAAAGCATGAGATTTAATGCTGTGCGCTTACAAAATTGAAGAATTTTATCTTTAAGTCAGTTACTCATCCCGTTTCGACATTTGCTCTTTAAAAATACACTTTATAAATCTTTGAAACAAGTCCTTCTGGCTGAAGTCGGAAGAGTAGATTTCTTTTTTCTTATCAAGTTGTCGCCATTTTGAAATTAAGTGATCGATCACGTTAATTAATAAAGTTGATTGAGACACTGCTAGGAAGGAATATCTACATACCAAGTTTTAAACAAATCGATTCATAAATGCTTTTTTTATGAGGACACAAAATAACGGACCAATTTGGTTAATAAACTCATCCACGACATTTGTAAAATAAATTTGCTGTCGTACTTTGTTCGAACTATTTTGAAAATTATAGTAATGACAAATTTCCAAGTGATCACGCTTTTGAAATAAGATATGTGATCAAGTTGTCAATCGCACTCTTTTAAGAAGTTTCTAAGATAAGTCCAGAGTCCAACTTTGTTTCGAACTCATTCAATTTTACTTAAAAAGTTATCTAACACATTTTCAATTGGCTACATCAAAAGTGCTCCTATGATTTCCTTTTCCCGATTTTGATACAAGATGACGTGTTTGACATTGAATAATAGATTGATATGGACTATTTATATAGTGAATTTTAAGAAATCAGCTCTTAAATATGTTTCTTTCGACGTGATTTTGACATTTTAAATTGCCATTACTTGGAAACAAAATGTCAGATAAATTCGTTAACGAATTTATTCAACATATTTGCAGGGGTCAAACTCCCCACCCATTTTCAGAACACGTTTCAGGGATAAGAAATTTTCTTCTTTATTGTACCACTCTTTGCATACAGTAATCTCAATCCAGTTTAATCACGACACATTACTATAAAAAATACCACAAATATTTCTTTATGAAATTAATGGTGGCAAAAAAGGCGAAAATTTCTTATTTCTTAGAGTGTCCTGGAAAAAGAATGAATGGAGAGTACGACCTTTGTATTTGTAATAAAGGTAAATCCACTGTCTAGATTCCTCCGAATCAGCTCAGGACTTCGGAAATTATAGTGATGACACACTTCGATTATATATGCTCTGTAACAAAAAAAAAAGTGACGCACCAAGTAGGAGTAACGCAAACTGGACACAAATTGATATACGTACAGATTTTGATGGAACCAAGCACCAATTGATCATTATCGTCGATCCTACGTGCAACTGGTACTTCAGTGACTTCAAAGACCCTTAATAGGCGGCTAAGTGAAATGGGGTTGAGCTCAGTTCCCGGATCTTTCTGGCACTGAGGACGTTTCAAGCATCACAAAAAGGGTCCTACAACCAGCTCGAGATTTTACCAATCTAACGCACCAATTGGACAGAATTTGGCACGATACTTCACAGGAGCACATCTGTCAGCTTTATCAGTTAATTAATACCAGGCCGACTAACTGCGTACATAAGGGCCAGAAGGGGACCAACGCGTTATTGACTTGTTTACTTTGTGCCCTTTCTCTTGATTAACTCATTCAAATTTTCTGAAACTGTAATCAATTGTTGTTCTCCACATGTACATCACATCTAGCAATTTTTGTCCCATTCTACCACATCTACCAATTTTTGTCCCCACTTCTTCTTGGCGCGTCGTTTTTTTTTTTTTTTTTTTTTTTTTTTTTCTTATAGAGTGTATAATATATAGATAGACAAGCGGGTTGATTCAAATTGGTCGATTTCTGAAAGAAGCACACTCTTAGGTTTATTTTTATTCATTTTTTTATCATTTTCTTCCAATTAATAATTTTTAAGTAACGTCATAAAATCATATAAAAACTGATTTGGAAGTAGTGAAATGCAACTGAGACGGGAGTAAGAAATTAATAAAGATTGAAAGCATTATCTTTTTATAAATGTTCGTTTATATCTCAATTTTGTAATTGGTGTTAATTATTAGTAACTATTAATGAACTTTTCATTAATGGTTTTCTCATAATAATTTTTAATGATTTTGAAAGGAAAGTATTTGAACCCTTTCTATGATATTTGATTTGCTGTACTCCCGCTAAATAATTTTTTAAATGTAGTTGCATTAAGTTTTTATAATTCATTCATTTATTTATTTTCCACCCAAAATCATTTCATTTAACTTAATATTTTACCTTGAATATAATTTAAAGAAATCAGTCAGTTACTCATTCAGTTTCGACATTTGCTCTTTAAAAATACACTTTATAAATCTTTGAAACAAGTCTTTCCGGCCAGTCGGAAGAGTAGATTGATTTCTTTTTTCTTATCAAGTTGTCGCCATTTTGAAATTAGGTGATCGATCACGTTAATTAATGAAGTTGATTGAGACATTGCTAGGAATATCTACATACCAAGTTTTAAACAAATTGATTCATAAATGCGAGTTTTATGAGGAAACAAAATACCGGACCAGTTTGATTCATAAACTCATCCACGACATTTGTAAAATAAGTTTGCTGTCGTACTTTGTTCGTACTATTTTGAAAATTATAGTAATGACAAATTTCCAAGTGATCACGCTTTTGAAATAAGATATGTGATCAAGTTATCAATCGCACTCTTCTAAGAAATTTCTAAGAAAAGTCCAGAGTCCAACTTTGTTTCGAACTGATTCAATTTTACTTAAAAAGTTATCAAACACATTTTCAAACAGCTACATGAAGAGCAGCCCTATGACTTCTTTTTCCCGATTTTGAAATAAGATGACGGGTTTGAGATTGAATAATAGATTGATATGGACTATTTATATAGTGAATTTTAAGAAATCAGCTCATAAATATGTTTCTTTCGACGTGATTTTGGACATTTTAAATTTCCATTACTTGGAAACAAAATGGTAAATTCGTTAACTAATTTATCCAAGATATTTGCCGGGGTCAAACTCTCCACCCCTTTTCAGAACACATTTCAGGAACAAGAAATTTTTTTCTTTATTGTACCACTATTTGTATACAATAATCTCAGTCCTGTTTAATTACGATACATTAATATTAAAAATACCACAAATATTTCTTTAAGAAATTAATGGTGGCAAACAAGGCGAAAATTTCTTATTTCTAAGAGTGCCCTGAAGAACGAATGAATGGAGAGTACGACCCTTGTATTTGTAATAAAGGTAAATCCACTGTCTAGATTCCTCCGGATCAGCTCAGTACTTCGGAAATTATCGTGATGACACATTTTCGATTATATATACTCTATAACAAAAAGAGTGACGCGCCAAGAAGGAGTAATGCAAACTGGACACAAATTGACATACGTACAGGTTTTGATGGAATAAAGAACCAATTGATCATTATCGTCGATCCTACGTGAACTGGTACTTCGGTTACTTCAAAGACCCTTAATAGGCGGCTCAGTTAAATGGGGTTGAGCTCAGTCCCGGGATCTCTCTGCCACTGAGGACGTTTGGAGCATCATAAAAAGGGTCCTACAACCAGCTCGAGATTTTACTAATCTAACGCTCCAATTGGACAGAATTTGGCACGATTCTTCAGAGGAGCACATCTGCCAACTCTATCAATTAATACCAAGCCGAATAACTGCGTACAAGTGGACCAACGCGTTATTGACTTGTTTACTTTGTGAGGCCCTTTCTCTTGATTAACTCATTCAAATTTTCTGAAACTGTAATCAATTGTTGTTCTCCACATGTACATCACATCTAGCAATTTTTGTCTCATTCGGACAACCCATTCCACCCCATCTACCAATTTTTGTCCCCACTTCTTGACGCGTCGTTTTTTTTTTTTTTTTTTTTTTTTTTTGTTATAGAGTGTATACAGATAGACAAGCGAGTTGATTGAAATTGGTCGATTTCTGAAAAAAAGCACATTCTTAGGTTTATTTTTATTCATTTATTTTTATTATTTTCTTCCAGTTAATAATTTTTAAGTAACATTATAAAATCATATAAAAATTGATCGGGAAGTAGTGCAATGCAACTGAGAGGGAAGTAAGAAATAAATGTCGATTGAAAGCATTATCTTTTTATAAATGTTCATTTATATCTCAATTTCGTAATTGGTGTTAATTATTACTAACTATTAATTAACTTTTCATCAATGGTTTTCTGATAATAATTTTGAATGATTTTGAAATGAAAATATTTGAACCCTTTCTGTGATATTTGATTTGCTGTACTAACGCTAAATAATTTTTTAAATATAGTTGCATTGTTATTATTATTCATTCATTTATTTATTTTCTACCCAAAATTATTTCATTTAACTTAATATTTTACCTTGAATATAATTTAAAGAAAACACTAATTCATATTTTATTTTATGAGTTCTTTGAGCAACATTTACAAGGGCTCGATACTAATTGAAGAAAATATTTTTTTTTTTTTAAAAAAAAGACATTATATTTTTTTTTTTAAATTTTTATCACATAAAAATAACTTCTTTTAAAAAATGCATCTTTTTTTTGCAGTTTCTTTTGTTTGCTTCTTACTGGTTGAATTTGCTTCTTACTGGAGAATTAAAAACTGTCATTTATTTGGGATTTGAGATTTTAATTTAACCTTTAGCAGACTTTTTAAATTTTTATCAAATTTATTTAAAGAATACGTATTTAAATGTTCGATTGATACATTTGATATTAAATTATTTAAAAATAAAGAGCAAGACGATTTAAAACATTTAAAATAGCATATTTAATAAAATAAGACGATTTTTGTTCTAGGAATCTATTATATGTCGATATTTTCCTATAAACATTGTTTTTTAAAAGCTTTAATATTTGAATCAATTTGAATGATTTTTTGAAACTTAATATCTACGGATATATATGATTTAATAATAATAATAATAATAATAAATTATACAAATTTCTTATTTCACATATATCTCTATTCTATAATAAAAGTAGATTTTGAAGTAAATTAGATATAGTCTTGAATTCACTGATAATAGAAAACGTAAAGTTTTTATATAAGATAATATAAATAACTTCGCATTTGTATCAAAATAAGTACTGTTCGATAAGCAAATTAAAATTAAGTAAAAATTTCAAATAAATTAAACAGTTAAATTGATAAATAAGTTCAAATAAAGAAATGAAAATAAACTTATGAATAAGTAGTTGCATTGACATAAACGATAAAAATAAAAATTTGAGACAATCTTTTGAAATTTTAGCATTAGGATTCAGATATTTTGTCTTTATGTAATAATAGTAATAATAATAATAATAGTTCTATATTATAATGATGAGACACCATGGACGAAGACTTAGCAAGGTGTTAACAACTAATTTAATATAGAAGCGAAATATTATACTAGACAACAGACGTTGAAAAATTAACAAGTTATAAGTTATATATATTATCTATACACGTGTAGCTTAACGAGTAAATCTTTAAATAAAATATAAATTCAACAAAAAATAATCTGGTGTGTCACTCACACGACTTTCTCTTTCCCCGAAATTTAATACTATAAATACAGGTTGGAGATTAAGAGGTAAGATAACGAGTACTGTTATGCAAACCTATGTTAAACAATTCAAATTAGGCTTCGAAAGAGTTTTATATGATAATTAGTTCTATGTGAGGGGGACTACCGCTCCCCTCAACCCCCCATTTCATTAATGCACCTACATTTCTATAGAATTTAATTCTGTTATTAAAAGTAGAAGTTCACTTAAAATTATACAGACAATTTTCACACGCAACATTCATTGAAACTTATCAATCTTGATCAAACTTTTCCAACAACAAACTTACATTAATTTCAAAATACAACATTTGTATCTCCTAAAATTATTCGTTTTTAAATGACTTGTTTTAAATGACTCGACGTTTTAAATGACACACACAAAGATCAAACGTTAAAAAAACTTGACTACGGTAATCAGGAAGCCTCATAACGTGTAAATGTACAAAAAACAAGTGATGAATATTTAGCTTAAAACATACATTATTTACCATATCTCTATGAGGAATTTATTTCAATTCCCGAGCAGCTTTCCTGGAAATGGTAAAATATTATTAGTAAAGCACATCCAATAACAACAAATAACTATTGTGGTGTGGCCACAACACGACTTTCTTCTATATTTCCCTATACAAATTCACTCAGTAAAAATAATTTATTAAAATTATTATTTAAAAAAATTATCTTCCATGATAATATAGACGATTTCTATATTAGAGAAGTAGTATAACACTAAATATCCAAAAAAAAGTTTTATTGGATATTGCATATTTATTCTCAATATTCCATTTAAACAAAAAAAAAAAGAAAAAAAAGTTAAAAATGAAAAAAATCGAATACCTTTATTTTAAATATCCAAAAAAAGTTTTATTGGATGTTTAGTGTAATTTTATTCTCAGTATTGCATATTTATTCTCAATATTGCATTTAAACTAAAAAAAAAAAAAAAAAAGTTAAAAAAAAAAAAAAAAAATCGATAACTTTATTTTAAATTATCGCAGATCGATGATTCAACCATTCGTTTTAAAGGTATTGGCGAGCTCTTTTGAAAGATACCCATCAAGAAAATTTTCTACCCTCGTGGGGGGACTTCCCCCAAGGGGGGGAGGCGAGGCTCCTACATACACAAAAAAATTTTCCCAGTTGACTATCTCTATTACAAAAAATATATATTCATTTCAGTAAGTTTAGTGAAGTCTATAGATGTTAAACTCTGCTTACCTGCAATTTCCCCCATAGAAGTAATGTATTTGAATACTTTTGAGTGCCCCTGTACACGAACCATTTGCTACAGCTCAATGAAAAGCTTAGTGTAGCATCCCTATATGATACACATTTAGAATACCGAGTTTGGAATTTCTGCTACTATTTGTTCTTGAGATATGCTGTTAACAGACACACAGACAGACACACACACACACAGAGAGGGACCATTTGCTAAAAACATGATTTTCGTATTCATGGGACCTCAGAACATGTAAATATAACAAAAACTCACTTTCGAAAATTTGACCCTAAAACAATAGTTTCTCTACCCTATGGGTAAGAGAAAGTAATTAAGCGTTTTGAAAATATTAACACAAAAGAGTTTTTAATTGTAAAATGTGTATTTTCTGCTAAAATAACATTAATTTTCAAAGTTGTACATTGAATATTTAGAGACAATAATTAGAGAAAAAAAAATGCACTTTCAACTTAGATAAATGAAAGAATAATTTCCAAAGTCCAATTCATGATTTTTACGCAATCATATGCACATAGTAATGTCCCTTTTACACACACGAGTGTACGCCCAACTTTTGAGCGAATTGTTAATTTGGCTCAAATCAGCTCAAAGCCCAGTGCAATAAGAATAGGGAACACGAACAATGTTTTCTGGATTGTGAGAAAAAGTTGATGAGCAACCCCTATCGGTGTCGTCCAACTGCGGCCCGACATACCAGGTGTTTCAATTTGTTCTTCCCCCACCTATACCAACTGCGGACAGCCTTTTTTAATCACTTATGTCAACTGCTTCCGCTGAAAATATCGCCAAGTGCAACGAATTGCCAAATAAGAATAATAAAATTGTATTAGTAATATTTGAGCATAAAAGACTTGATAAATTTCGTACTTTAATAACTTTTATATCAAATTTATAGAGATTTGAAATCTTTAATGCATGTCTATGTAAAAATTTGCAAAAACTATTATTTTTGTTATATTTTTATTCTTTTTTAATTTTAACACTAAAAATAAGTAATGTCCCCCAAAACTGCAGGTTAAAAAATTAATATAGCTAATAACTTCTTCTACTGTACACTAGTGTACAAAATTAAAGCAATAACTTGTTTTCTTCTTTTGCGCCTAATTTTTAAACAAATGAACTCAGTGAAGATTCATATACATGCATGTGTTAGAATTAAACCAGATTTTTCTTGCTGATTTTCCTTCTTTTTTTTTCGGGTGTGAATAACTTTTTAAAAAATATACGTACAAACATGAAAACTGGTTCGTTAAAAATACATATATATATATATGTATTTATCGACATTTTTATTATCATGGTGAAGTTCATAGTTTACAAATTAGTAATTATATTAAAAAAAAAAGTGAATCTAGAAAGAAAAATCAGGATTAAGTTTGACATTTGAAGGCATGTGCGTCTTCACCTAACTGTAATGCATCCTTATCACTATTTTTCCTTTTCTTTTTAAAATTGTTAAAATTTTTTAATTTTTTCAAAGCTTACGTTTGAGAAAAATTAAATAATTATTAGTTTATAAATTATTACTTATGCTAAAGATACATAAAATTCGATTAATGATGTGATAACTAACATGCCATTCAAATTTTTTGCTCATATGTTGACTTCGTTAAAAGTTATGCGCAAAAGAAGAAAATGGGAAAGGAGGTTGTTCCTTTAATTTTGAATACCAGTGTATATAGCACATTAAGACCTATCACTTAAGTTTTTTTTTTTTTTTTTTTTTAAGTATATTAGAGGAATGGTGGACGTCAAAAATCAAAATTTTAATTATTATATTTGAATTGTGAAAGTTTTCATATGTATATATATATTGAAATGAATCAGCATTATGTATATTAAAATTTCTCTAAAACGTTTACTTTAAAAAAACTAGTATGTTGTGGCCACCACATGACTTTCTTCTATATTTTCCTATACAAATTCACTGTTATTTAAAAAAAAAAAAATATCTTCCATGATAATACAGACGATTTTCATATTAGAGAAGTAGTATAACACTAAATATCCAAAAAAGTCAATTTTATTCTCAATATTACATGGGGGGGGGGCTTTTTTTTTTTGTTAAAAATTAAAGTTCGATAACTTTATTTTAAATTATCACAGATCGATAGTTCAACCATTCGTTGTAAAGGTATTGGCGAGCTTGTGTAATATGCTAATTTGTATGTTATATATTGATTAGTTAATGGAAACTTCACCAGGAATTACAAAAACCCATTTTTTTTATATGATACAAATATTCATCACTATGCATTTAAGTGTTAAAAGTTTTTTTTTAATAATTTTTTTTCCTTATGCTTATATAGTAATTTAATGTGCCTCCCAATCCTTTCCCCAAAAAATAAATCAGTAAAAATTAAATGGAAATGCAAATTTCTAAAACCATTACTGAGAAAAGCAACTTACGCTATGAGTAATAAATTAAAAATTACTAGTCACATACTAAATTATAACCATGTGCAAAATTCTTTGGCGATTTTGGCGAAAAACGTTCTTTGGCGGGAAACATTCCTGGGACGCACTTGGTATAGGTGGGGAGATTTCCTGGGTTGCAGCTGACCTATGGGGGAGATAAAAATGTCATTTTGGGACGCAGTTGACCTAGCCCCACTCCTTTTACTGTGACAAGCCAATGAAAAGAAAGTTCCTTACACTTTGAAAAAAGACAGCGCCAGGGGGAAATTCATTCACCTTTGTTTTCTTCGTTCTCCCCAAGTCGTGTCCATTAAACAGCGATAAGTAGCTTTGCTTGTCATGTACTGTATACCCTGCAAACTAGTTTTTCGAACAATTTTTGTCTCAACTATTGTAACCTTCTTTCGGATTTCAGCTTTCAAAAATTGGAGTAAAAATTGGCTGAAATGGTTGGTTGGGTTTTTACGTCGCACTAGTGCTGCGCAGATGGGCAATTGGCGACGGTCTGGGACACACCCCTATAGGTGGTCCGGAGACATGCCATCACAATTTTGATCCTCCACGGATGGGCGGCTGAAATGAGAGTTGCCTGAAAGATCGTTGTGTGTAATAGACGCTTTATATAAACCAAGAAAACAAGTCTGTATATTATGCACACTAATAAAGTTTTACATATTTCACTACTTAATTGTAATTATGTTAACTGATGTTTAGTTTATTTTCTGTTTTTCCATTTATCACTATGTTAATTATTAAAAAAGGTTAATCCTCTCACGTCTTACATTAATCTTGCATCTGTTTATCGTTCTTAAACAATCTTTGTTTAAGGTAGATATATGTTCATATGCAAAGGGATTATGTTTGGTAAATTATTCACAGTTATCTCTCTCTCTCTTTGTATATATATATATATATGTGTGTGTGTGTGTGTGTGTGCACAGATATACTACATAATTACTATTAAAGGTATTATTTACATTTTGAAACTTTAAATATGCAGTTTAAAAGCTTCATTGATTGCTAACAGAGCACCACAGAACTGCCGTTTTTAAGTAATAAGTAAAAAAATTTGAATAAACACCATAAAATGTAAGAATTTGCAACGATTGTTTCGGATTAAAAAAAAAAAAAAACATGACTCTTTGTCAGAAAAAACGAAGCAGGCACAAGTGTTGCGAACAAAGTGGGATCGCACCTTCGCTTGCCGCTTTGTTCGCAGCACTCGTGTCTACGTTGTTCTCCTGAAGAAGGATAGTGTGTTTTTTCGACTCAAAACAGTTGTTGCGAATTCTTGTATTCAATGATGTTTACTCAAAGTTTTTTTACTTAATCCTAAAGATTCGTTTTTAATACTTTGCAAGTTTGACAGTTTTATACTGAATACTGAGTTTTAAAACAATTTTATTATTTTATGGAAAAGCGTCAACTAGAGGTAAATGCTTTAAACAATATCTGTTCTATAATTACTGTACAGTTATCGAATATAATATTATCTATAATTAATTAATTGTAACTTATGTAATTATGCTTCGTGGCTATCTTTCAATTTAAGGAATATGAAATATCTGTGTATTATAAACATAATAAAAACTAGAGTCTTGCATCGAGCCCGGCAACCTCATTTATTTATTTATTTTTCGTCAGGTTAATTTCGGTTCAGGTTAAATTTTTATTTCTTCTTGAGGTTCGTGTCTAAACTTTTTATTATTTATTTTATTATTTATTATTACTTTATCTGATTAAGACAAATTTTGCAAAAAGGTTTGTTTTATTTCATACAATATAAACTTGTTATATTTAAACAAGCTGTTACTAGTTTTTTATTTTTTCGATAGGTTTTTATTTGGGTTAGGTGTCAAAGATAGCAACCCTGACCTAGACCCACATTTTGTCTAGCTCTGACTCCCTTTACAAAAGCGTGATTAATGACTTTTTGAAACTAGTGTGAACCCTTCCCAAGCATATAAACGTAAAGTCGCAAGCGTTCAGCTATTTGGTTCCACCGAGGAGGAGAGTACGTAAGCTCACAAACATCAAGAGCAGTGTTGCCAGATGTAGGGATTTCTCCCTTACAGTATGGTTTTTTAGCTCTGATTCTGGCGTAGGGGGTGGGTGGGGATTTTCTTTAAATTCTGTTTTGTAGGGATTTTTCTATTGTCTAATGAAAATTATAAAAATATTTTTAAAAACACAAAACGTTTTAAACTTATCTGTAAAAAAGTTGCTTACAGTACCTTCTTTCTGATACATTATTTTATTACAGATTGATGCGAAGTGAAACATCTCATAACTCAGAGTCGCGAACATCTATAATTTATTCCAGTGTATTAATAGTAGACCTGTTAACTATGCTAGTTTATCCGTAATGGTATTAAGCCCCGCCTTTTATTCATACCAGAATAGCTGCAGAGCAATAGTCTGCTTTTTTAATCATGAGAACATATTGCTGAATATTGCACTACAATTATTCTGGTGTGAAAAAAAGGCGGGGCCTAATACAATTACGGATAAACTAGCATAGTTAGCAAGTCTATAATAGTACTGCCCTCTATTTCTCGTACTTCTACTTCTTTTTTATAAGAGCTGTTCTCTTCCTATTTAATCTTAGTAACATACTGGGGAAAATTACTCAAGAAAATTAGTAAGGGAGAAAAAAGGGCATTATTATGATTGCGCCGGCATAAATTATAATAGTTGGAAAATTTGCATATTTTTTATATGTCCTCTCTTTTATTATTATTACTATTATTCCGAAATGGTAACTTTATTATATTATTTTAATAAAAAAATATAACATTTATTTAATATTTTAATATAATTAACATCAAGGTTTTAAAATAAATTGGACAATAAGTCATGCACATTTTAAAATAAAATTTCCTCGACATGCCAGTTGTCAAGTAATTTGTAATTTGTATACACCCACACCCTCAAATAAAATATATTGTCAGTACAAAATCATAATCGTAAATATATTATACTGATCTAAAAGTGTTTTTTTTTTTTTTTTTTTTTTTTTTTTTTTTTTTTAATGTCAGAATGCGTTGTCTTACGTTTTCCTTTCTGTAAATTAGTCTTTTTATGTCTCTTTGATGTTCTCACACCACCCATTTCGTGTAGCCACACCCCCTAAGGAGTCGGAGTAAGGTATCGGAGCCGATATTTGCTGGTTTAACGTTTATTATTTATAACTAAATTAAATTTATTAGGTAAGTTTGATGCGAAAAGATGTCAAAGGAGATTAGCTGTTTGATTCATAAATTGTAGAATGAATTATTTGATTTTTAAATTATAGAAACATAGTTCATTTTATTTACTTTGTTTTCAGGAATGTGATTTGTATACATATATTAGGTACTTGTTTTTATTTGTGCGTTTGTTTCAACTTATGTGTATATTAATAAGAATGCATTTTTTTTTTTTTTTTTAATGGTAGAAAATATTAAAATAACAATATGATTTTATATAATTTTTATTAATATTTTCTAATCGTAGGGTAATAAAATCTTTTTGTAAAAAAATAGAACCGACTCCAAAAAGCAACTACTATTAAAAAAAAAAAAAAAAAAAAAATGTATGAAATGAAACTAAATTGCGCCTAAAAGTATAAAATAATTTCCTTCGCCAAACAACCTATAACACTACAATTAATCATAATTTTTGAAGTCGGCGCAAAATTAAATAAAATTAAATTAGTTTTTAAAGGTTTGTCTTTAGATCGGTAGCAACAAATGCTGTTGTCTCGAATGATCCATTTTCATGTTTCCTTTATTATTTTATCACTGTATACAATTAGTAGCATCTACATAGAACAATGAACATTCTTCACAATGCGGTATTTATGTTTATTCAAAGTTAGAGTTTCCTTTGCAAATTTGGTATACTTTGATAACTATCATCCTTGATGGCTTTTGGATTTGGCGATAAAAACGTAAGGCAAAAATATGTATATTTTCATAATATATATTTTACGATGCGTTGTTTCATATTCTTGATTACTCTCTTCATATACCTTACCAAAATAATCATGATATCCCAAAGAAATTAAATATGTTTGCCAGATAATTTTGCGATTTTTCTTTCACCAAGTACGTCAGATACCAGCATCTTCGCCAACTTTTGCTGCTTACGAAATCTTATTTGTTTTCTTGAATCAAAGTAGTTTTCGTCTGCGTTTTGCAGGTAACATTCTGAGATGTGTATTTTGAATAGGATTTGATTTTTGTATTGAATAAAGGCATCAATTTTTAGCTAATTTTGCGCCGACTTCAAAAGTTATGATTAATTCTAGTGTTATAGGTTGTTTGGCGAAGGAAATTATTTTATACTTTTAGGCGCAATTTAGTTTCATTTCATACATTTTTTTTTTTTTTTTAATAGTAGTTGCTTTTTGGAGTCGGTTCTATTTTTTTACAAAAAGATTTTATTTTTCTCTTTTCAGTGAAAACTTATTCATATAGCAGAACATCAAAAGACGTTCGACGGCAGTTTCACAAATCACAACTTCCAAGAAAAGTGACATAACTCAAAAAAATGGTTTATGTCACTGAAAAATACATGAAATGCACCCAGTGTGAACAAAAACGTTGCATTTCCATCTAGAAGGTCATCCACTCAACAGACAGTTGCGCCAGTTTTATTCTAGTCAAGTTATTTTTAAATTGATTTTTCTCAAATGCTGCATTTTTAAGTTGTGTCACTTTTCTTGCCTTTATTGGATATGAGCAAAAAATTATCTATTGAATGAATATACGTTAAGTTAAAAAGTCTTTAGAAATGTAAAGAACGGATACGCTGTATTCGTAACCGAAAATTCTGTTAGGTTTGAACTTTAAAGAACTTTATTGAACTTTAAAGAGAATACTTGTCACTCGCTGCGCTGAAAATTACGCAGCGTAAAGTTCAAACAAAGAGCAAAATATGCATTGCAGCTGACGGACAGAAGTTTCAACATCGATACTTACATATTGCTTTTACCAGTGTAGCTGCATGCGTTCAGCAGTTAAGTTAGAGCAGACTTTTGTGAGTACCCTGTAATTTGTTTATATCTTAATGAAATCATAATGAAGCCTATTTCAGGCCAAGATCATTACGACAACAAAAAAAGTATTAAAATTAATTAGTCTCTTACGAAGTTATAAGCTAACAAATTTCAACAACAACAACAACAATGAGAAACATGGTTTGTATTGAGAACCTCTTCCTTTATGAAGTCGGTTTAAAGCGTCTATGTGTTAATCGATGCGACCGCTTACAATAACCATGATTTGAATTTTACATAGCGTAAATGTCACCCGCTACGCTACAACATATGCAATGTCGTTCAAGTGTGCACAAAATAGGAGATTGTGAACAAACAAATGCACGTTTTAAGCGTTCTGTTTTTAGCATTAACGTCTAAACTATCTTTTCGTACTAAATCGATGATGCTGTGCAATTTTATAATTCACATTTTTCCCCTGTCATGAACTGTTTCCGAGATAGGAACGCTAACTCCACTGTTTCCCAAGTGGCGCTGTAGGCGGTTGAATCACGCAGCACATATCCACTTTACTATACCTTCATACCACTTTTATGACTATAGCTGCAGCTGTTCAGCAGTTAAAAGAGTCGAGACTGACTTTTTTGGGCAACATGTATTTTCTTTTGATCGCAAAGATATTGCAATGGGACCTATTTCAGACCAAGACCTTTACAATAAAACAAAAAGTACCAAAATCGGATCATCTGTTCAGAAGTTATGAGCTAACAAACAAAAATAAAAACAAAAAAACATACGGCGTGAATTGAGAACCACCTCCTATTTGAAGTCGGTTAATTAGAGCATCTCTTACGAAGTTATAAGCTTACAAACACCAAAAACAACACATAGCTCGAATTAAGAACACCCTCTTTTCTGAAATTGGTTGAAAACGGCTTTGCGCTAATCGATGTGACCGCTTACAGTAACAGTACTTTGAACCACAGAGTATACGTGTCATCCGCTACGCTGCAAAGTGTACAACGTAGTTCAAGTGTGCACAGTGTAGGAAATTGCGAAGAAACAACTGCACGTTTTAAGCGTTCTATTTTTAGCAATAATGTCTAAAAACTGTCTTTTCTTACTAAATCGATGATGCTCTACAACTTCGTAATTAACTTTCCCCCATCTTGAACCGTCTTTGAGATAGGAGCGCTGATTCCGCTGTTTTTCACCAGATGGCGTTTTATTTTCTTTAGATTGTAAAGATGTTACAATGGGACCTACTTCAAACCAAGATCTTTACAACAAAACAAAAAGTATCAAGTAACCGTATTTCGAACTATATAACGTATGTCTCACCAGCTACGCTACAATGTGTGCAATGTAGCTTAAGTGTGCATAATGTAAGAAATTGCGAACAAACAAATGCATGGTTTTAGCATTGTATTTTTAGCATCGATGTCTGAACTACCTTTTCGTACTAAATCGTTGATGCCCTGCAATTTTATAATTCACTTTTTACCCCTGTCTTGAACCGTTTCCGAGATAGGAACGCTAGCATGAATGTCTAAACTATCTTTTTGTACTAAATCGATGATACTTTTCACCTTTGTAATTCACTTTTTTCTCTAGAACCGATTTCTAGATAGTAACACTAACTCCGCTATTTTCCACCAGGTGGCGCTGCAAGCGGTTTAACCTTGTACTGCATGGTCACTTTGCTATACTTACATACCATTTTTTACACTATAGCTGCAGCCGTTTAACAGTTAAAAGAGTTGGGACTGATTTTTTTGGGCACCCTGTATTTTCTTTAGATTGTAAAGATATTACAATGGGACCTATTGCAGACCAAGACCTTTTCAACAAAACAAAAAGTGTCAAAATCGGAGCATCCGTTCAGAAGTTATGAGCTAACAAACATAAAAAAAACATACGGTTTGAATTGAGAACCTTCCTTCTTTTTTGAAGTCGGTTAATAAAAATATTTTAATGTAGAGAATACGGGGATTTTTTTTTTTTCCATTCAGTAGGGATGATTTAAATTTTCATCCGGCAACACTGCTCAAGAATGACACTGAAACTATATCTGTGTAAGGTTTCAGCATAAAAATGTTTTATCATTCGCTTGCTTCCTCTAAAGGATACAAACGACTGTCTAGAACTTAAAATGGTAAATTTTATATAACTTGTATATAAATTTAAATAACTTGTATATAATTATTTATTCAAAAAAAACCTTAAAATAACTCATGGTGTAAGTACATTTATTTTCTCACTATCTTTTAATTTATCACTTTTAGTGAATTGCAGCAATCACTTGAGACTTTAAAATATGCAAACAAAATACGAGAAAATAAGATATACATATGTTAATGTAAAATTATAAATAATGCAAAAAATTTGCGTATGACTTTTAATACAGTTACAGCCTATGACGTCTTTCTTTAAGATTTTTTTTTTTATAAATATATATTCAGTGTTTCTCAAAAAAAAAAAAAAAAAAAAAAAAAAAAAGCATAAAAATATGGTGGAAGGTAATTAATATAATGAAAAGCTCTTTAGCTAGAAAAATTTATAAAGCTTTAAAAGAATTAAAATAAAAACACTTTATTTTTGCGAAGAAAATAAAGAATAATAGTTTGAATTATAATTTTTGAATACATAAATACATTTGCATATTTTATAAGATTTTTACTGTAAACATTAATAACTATCATTGTAAGAGATACCTGTCCCAAAGATCATATCCATATTCTTAAAATTTATAATGGTGTTAGTTTGTGTACCTCTTTCAATTTGATTCTCTGTACTTGATAACCATCTCATTATGAATCGTAACATTTTCAGTACTCGCCTTTTTTTTTTTTTCACAACAGTCTTTCTTTAGGGTAATTTTATTCTTTTTTAATCATAACAACATTTCGAGAAATTTACTACTCTAAAAATAAAGAGGTGTGAAAAAGGGGCGTGTTTTAAAGGGACGAAACAATATTGCGATTATTAATGAGATGGTTGAGAAGTATGAATTCTCTATTAAGTAAGTTAAGGCGGAGCTTCTGAAATGAAGGAATGAATTATCGTAAAAAGCACAAAAATAACACCCAATCTTACATTTTAGGGATGGGAAAAACTTGGAATTTGTGTTGAACAAATTAATAAGAAGTTCAATCCTAGTTTAATATTTTTCAAATTTAATCATTCGAAGTTTAGAGACTATTTTTAAAAAACGTGTTTGATATTTAATATACTTAAGGAAGAAGATCGTATTTATAATATGCAAACTACGAATTAAAAAGCATTTCTAATATTTTACAATGGACTTGAAATCGTTCATGATATCTGATTGGTTCCGCTTAGTTTTTAGCATAGGCCCAATGTTTAGTATTTATTAAGATTACGTTCCTGATATTTTCTGCACAAAAATGTTTAAAACACAAAACTCAATTTTCACTTCGTTTGAAATCTTCACGTTTCATTTTTAAAAGTATCCATTTTAATTGATTTACACAATTTCAGACAAATAAATAAATAAATAAAAATAAAATAAATAAAATAAAGAAGGCTGATTTGTTTGCATTCAGATATCGCTTTTGTTTAACCCATTACCTATCGGTATTGCGTTCTCGCAACACCTGAAATAATTGTTTTTAACAGTTAACTAAAAAAAATATGTCACATTAAGTATTGTTTTTAAGTAAGAAAATAGTAGATGTTTATTTTATTAAAAAAATTATACCTGAAAATCAATTTTACGTGTAAAAATGAATTTCAATCTTAAAGCACTTTTCAAATCAAAACCTTTGAAATTTTTTCTATTTGAATAAGTTTACATAACTTGTCAAAAAAAAAAAAAAAAAAAAAAAAACTCGTAATAAAATAACTACTTTTGAAGCGAGCTGTATTTGTTTCTGTTTTTTGCTACCAAAGGAATTTTCCGAAAATATTTATTTGTATCATTTTATGCTCTTATTCTGCTAAAGTTGTACAAATACAACACACTATTTTTTGTTAGGTAAGACGAATTTTCATACTTTTATTTCAAATTATTGTTATATATGATCAAAATAATGAGTGTTACTGTTTGTATTTTAAAAAATACCATTATTTCTGGTATTGGCGGTTAATTGGGTAAACAGAACCCAGCAACGCAAAAGTCGACGATACTTCAAAATATTGAAAAAAAAAAAAAAAAAACAATAACATTAAATAATTTGCGATGAATTCCCACAGACTAGCATTACGCCACTTAATAGGCAAATATGACCAAAGTTTGGATTTTGTTGATCGTTTCCACTCCTGAATGTCCTTTATTATTACAAGTCACACTTTCTAACTTTTAATTTATTCAGCCAAACTATTTGTACCTGCCCTTTTTTTCTCACCGCTATTTTTCTTCGTGGATTTTTCACCGATGTGCAGCAACGAATTAATAAGGACAAAATTAGTCTTAAAAACTGCGATATACAGTTCCCGCCGCTTATTAAAATCACATTCGTTCTGAACCAAAGTGATTTTATTAAGCGGCTGATTTTTATATCCGGCGAACGTTCCTGCACTTAAGGAAAAGTTATTACTTCCCTGAATTTGGAAAGAAACTTCAAATGGTAACGAATAATGAAATTAGTAAACAATATTAATTAATTTTTGATAGATAATTAATTGATTGTTCCTTCAATATGAGTAAATTAAACGCATCCCAAGTTCCCATCCGCTTTTCTTTAGAGGAAAATCCTCATTACTTTACCAAAGTTCACGCTGTTCTTATAAATTTAAAATCATTCCGTTTAAAGATCATGAATTATAGTAATTTTAAAATAAGAACTAGAAATTGTCTTTTATCAATTAGAAAAAAAAAAAAATAATTTCAAACCAAATTTATAACTTATTACTGCGCTTTGAAGAATAGCTTCTTGAAATTATTACAGAGATAAGTTATGGGGCGTGTTAAATTTGTAACTGTGTTGCAATGCTAGTGTAAAATCTTCAGCAATCAGAAAATAATAATAATAATAATCACAAAGCAAATACATTTTTTTTTAGTGTGCATAAATGGTATTTTTGGCTGCTGAGGACATATTTTTGAGTTTATTAACCGGCGATGTTGATTTTATAAAGCGGCGTCTTTAAAAGTAGTTTGTATTGATTTGATTCCGGTCCTGGCAATTTGATCAGATTAAGCGGCTGATTTTATTAACCAGTGATTTTATTAAGCGGCGGTTACTGTATATATATATATATATATATATATATATATATATATATATAAGTAGCAAGTACCAATGATTTTAAGGAATAAACTAAAGAGTTTGCAATATAAGCCGGACCCCATCAAAATGAACTTACATAGCTGCCAAGTTTTTTAAATTTATTCCGGAATGCTGTTCCGGAATGCCCCTTTTTCACTCCGTAATCTTTGTAGAAAACTTTTCTTCAATATATAATTACGATTAAATATGTAAATTACTCTAAAAATATTACGTTGCGAAAAAGGGGCGGGACTAACAGCATTCCGGAATAAATTAAAAAAAAAAAAAAAAAAAAAATGGCAGCTATGAACTTACTTACAAGGAAACATTCAAAAGGTGGGTCTTCAAAAAATATTGAACAAAAAATACATGTGATTCTACTCTGCATAAAATACCAGAAAGTAAAAAAATTATCGGCTGAAATGAATTACTGCGACCACAAAAAAATATCAAAATTAAGCATTTCTGGAGATAGCGCTGTTAGGCGATAAGTTGCCAGCACGAAGGTTGCCGTGTACGAACAGAACCGTGTTTTGCTTCTCCCACAAGTACTCAAAATCAATCGCCTAACAGCGTGAAATCGCCAAACATGCTTAATTTTGATAATTTTTTGGGGTCGCTGTAATTCATTTCAGTCGATAATATTTTCTCTTTCTGGTGTTTTATGAAGAGTAGAATCACATATATTTTTTTTTCAATATTTTTTGAAGACGACAGACACCTTTTGAATATTTCCTTGTTAGGCATACCGTCCAATTCCGTAATTATTATTCAGTAAAACTTGTAGTAACTACCCCTATTTCCAAACCTCTTAATTTTTTGAGTAATTTTCGTTAAATATAGTTAGGATAAATAGAAAGAAAAATAACTTTAAAAAGAGAGAGAGAGAGAGAGAGAGAGAGAGGAAAGCAGGTCTTAACATTTTAAAGTGATATTTAGTACAATGTTGACAGATATGTGTAGATGATGTGAATAGGTTGCTACTGTTTTCGTCTACTATTCTACCCCATAGCTGCCAATATTTTAATTTATTCCGGAGTACTTTTAGACCTGCCTTTATTTCGCACCACTTTATTTTCAGAAAAATTTTCTTCAATCCATAACTTCAATAAAATAAGAAAAAATTACTTTTAAATAATTAGTGGTACGAAAAATAGGCAGGGCTAAAATTGTTCCGGAATAAATTAAAACAGTGGCAGCTATATTTTACCCTTTCTTATTCAAATTTATCTATTCTGTTTTTTTGAAAGGCATTCATTTAGCTTGGGCCGTAGTTCTCACCCTTTTTTTTTGAAGACAATGTCAGGGAAGAGAAATTTTTCCCATTTTTGCTACCAATAATTTTACATAGCGGCCAATATTTTAATTTATTCCGGAGTATTTTTAGAACCACCTTTATTTCGTACCACTTATTTTTCAAAAGTAGTAATTTTGCCTTATTTTACCGAAGTTATACATTGGAAAAAATTTTTTATAAATAAAGTGGTGCGAAATAAAGGCAGGGCTAAAAGTACTCTGGAATAAATTAAAATATTGGTAACTATGATTTTATACAATTTAAATCAGTCTAAAATAATATTATTGACAATCAAGATATCAATAACTATAGATGCGTGGCTTTTGTTAATCGTTTCTACTGGTAAGTGGTAAGTAAAGTTCGCTGGTAGGCGAAGCTGAGGATTACACACAAGCGTTGACATTCCCATTAGATTTAGTGCGCAAGGTTGGTTGGTTGGTTGTAGGATTTAAGGCCGATTGACTCCCAGTGCGCAAGGTTATTTGCATAAAGGTAAAAAATGCGATTGTAGCGATCCTATCTGTTGGTGTGAGAAATACATCAATAATAGAGTGCATGCCCCAAAGTAACTTGCTTTGGGACTCTTTAAACGTAAATATGTTTTGTTATCATGTGCTAGCTTCTTACAGAATAATAATTTTATTTTGAAAGTGAACAGAGTTGAAAAATGATTTTTTTTTTTCTTTTTAATATGTGGTTGAATGGTATACCTTTCTTGTCTTGGTATCGCATAGCTGCCAAGTTTTTTAATTTACTCCGGAATGTTGTTAGCCCCGCCCTCTTTTCATACCGTAATCTTTTTAGAGTAATTTTCTTCATATTTAATCCTAGTTATACATTGAAGAAAATTTTTCTACAAATATTACGGTGTGAAAAAAGGGCGGATCTAACAACATTCCGGAATAAATTAAAAAACTTGGCAGCAATGTGGTATCGTATACAGAGCTGCCAACCTAATCCGGCAAATTGTTAACGCCCATTGAAAAACGCCCTTTTTTCTACACCACTTAATTTTTAGAGCAATTCTCTTCAAATGTATCTATGATGAATTAAGTAGAAAAATACTCTAAAATATGAGTGGTGTAGAAAAAGGGGCGGTACTAACAATTTGCCGGATTAGGTTGGCAGCTCTGCGTACATATTATTTTTTTATCATGAGTGATTCTTTACTTTGCTAGTAATATGTATTGTACTATTTTGTCATGTGTTACTTTTCGATTGAGCCTATTTATTTATCAGTCTTATACAAAATCATTTACAGTATTTTAAATAGGAAATAACGCTTTGTATGTATTTATAAATCACTAATGATAAAAATTTAAGTTATAAGATTTCAAGACAAGAAATACACACCATTCAATCACATATTTTAAATAAAAATGTATTTTTCAACTCTATTGACTTTCAAAATAAAGTTACTATTGTATAAGAAGCTAGCAGATGATGGGCTGGGTATTTGTATTTGTGTGCCTCGGTTGATCCATATTACATAATTTCACAATAAAAATTTATAAATTACTTACATATTTCACACATAAAAAAACACCACAAACATTCATGCCTGAACCGAGATTAGCAAACGGCAACATAGCAAACATAACATACCGTATTTTCCGGCGTAAACGCGCAGGTTTGTTAAATCTATACTAATATTATGAATGTAAAAGCTTGGATGGATGGATGGATGTTTATTACTCAATAACGCCTAAACAGCTAAACGGATCTGGACGAAATTTGGTACAGAGATCGATAATAGTCTGGAATAGGACATAGGTTACTATTTATATCGAAGAAATGCAAATTTTTAATTAATCTTCTATACAGGTATATTATAGATATTTCTTCTATAATAAAACTTTAAAATAATTAATTTAATTTTTAATTGTTGCCAAAGTAGTTTACGTGTTAATTTATTTTTCGACATATGATAAAATATATTTTCACGCGAATAATAATAAGTCTCAAAGCCCTCGCAAGAAAGTTCAACTGATTCACTGTACGGCATTTGCTTTCAATAACTCCCCCGTTAAATGTTTTGGGCAGTAAAACATGAACAGTAAAATCTCCTGCTTTGACACGTGTTAAAGGTCACTGCTCTTATCATTGTAGTCGTCAGTCGTTATCTACCTTTAGTACACGTTTTGCGATAAGAGAGTGAACTTTATGGTGTTCTCGACGGTGGTGATCTTGTGTGGTGATCTTTACCACGTGTCAAATGAGGATATTTTACTGTTCATGTTTTACTGCCCAAAACATTTAACGCGGGAGTTATTGAAAGAACATGCGTACAGTGAATCAGTCAAACTTTCTTGCGAGGGCTTTGAGATTTTGAACCACTTACCAACATTTTGAAAAAAAAATGTCATTATATAATTTTTATTATTTGGGGTGTTTTGGTAAGAAAATGGCAAACTAGAAGCTGGAGTATATAAAAATTAAGAGAAATATTGCGGGAAAAAAAAAGAAAGAAAAAAAGAAACAGAACAGAAACTGATTGTTTTCATTGATTTTCTTTTGTTTTCTGGGCACAAATCCCCTCAAATTTCCTCACAACTGTTCGTGTTTTAGAATTTTCTACCTCTGTAGCTCCTCAGGTCAGAAGATATTTAATGGTTAAAATAATCATCGTTCCTCTCCAAATCAAACTGATGGGTATAAATTACCAAACAACGATAAAAATGAGGGAAGGGATGTATCTAGAAAACGGTGGGTGATTGGGCAGAATGGTGGTCATATTCGGATTCAGGAGCTCATTTTACATAAGAATCTGCAAGAATGGTATCAGATCTCAAATTTATTTATTTATTTATCTTTATCTTTATTTATTTATTTTTTGCTGAGCAGTGTTATCATATAAAACTCTTCCGAAACCTAATTTGAATTGTTTTAACGTAGGTTTACATAACAGGACTCGTTATCTTACCTCTTAATGTCAAACCTGTAGTGTTTATAGTTTTAAACTTAAGGGTAAGAGAAAGTCGTGTGAGTGACACACTAGATGATTATTTTTTATTATTTTTGTCTTCCAATTAATAATTTTAAAGTAATATTATAAATTCATATTAAAACTGATAGGGAAATAGTAAAATGTAACTGAGAGAGGAGTAGAAAATTAATGTCGAATGAGAGCATTATCTTTTTATAAATGTTCATTTATATCTCAATTTTGCAATTGGCGTTAATTATTATTATCTATTTATTAACTATTTATTAACGGTTTTCTAATAATAATTTTGAATGATTTCGAAATGAAAGTGTTTGAACTGCATCGGGTCGGGTAATAAGATTTTACCCGAACCCTACCCGACCCGCGGGTCGGGTTGACAAACATTTTTTTCTTGTGGGTGGGGTTGGCTGATAATTTTTTCCTGTGGGTCGGGTTTATTGAATTTTTTTCTTGTGGGTCGGGTTTAACTTTTAACAAATCGTGTCGACTTGAGAACATCTTAAAAAAAAAAAAAAAAAAAAAAAATACACTTATAGGCATGAATTTCTAAACATAATTAATAAATTATTAAAATATACTAGATATGTGTCGGAACTCCGTATTCATATCCGTATATATTCGCCAGAAAAAAAAAAAAAGATCCTTATTCATATCTGGATCCATATAAGCAAGAAAAAAATACCCGTACCTAATTTCTTTTTTTTTTTTTTTTCAACGAATCTAATACTTACCTTTTGTAGAAATTGTATGAAAATTGGGAAGTATTATAAATCCCTATTGACTATTTTTAATATATAAATAAAAGAAGGCAGTATAACCTCGCTTTTACGTTCTAGGAATTGAAAAGATTCCTAAGTTTACATTATTATTATTAAAGGCTTTTTTTTAGCTTACATTCTCTGTCATAAACCTTCTGCCGAATCTCCGGATTAAAAATGGAAAATAAATTAGAAATATCAGTCCTGATGTTACAAATTCGGTACCAAATGAAAGGGGCAATTTTTCTGAATCCTGGGGTGCGAACAGTTTTTCTACACGACAAATAGATTTTTTTTAAATTAACTAAAGTATGAAATTTACGTGACAACATTTCCCTTTAAACTTTCCATACTTTTTAGTACGAATCAAGCTGATAGAAAAAGTCTTTAATTTAATTTATTATTACTATTATTATTATTATTATTATTACTATTATTATTATTATTATTTTAGATACCTTTATTTTCAATAAATTTTAATCCTCGTTTTTATGTGAACGAAATTATGAATTTTCTTCCATTTATACATACAGCAAATATAGAGTAATACTTGTTGTGGCTTAATTTAAAAAAAGCATTGTAATCAAATAGTAACTTTATAAACACATTTAGGAAACGGATTCCACGAAGGAAGATAGTATTCTTTATCATCTTCTCTAGAACAAATAAACCATGCATCACCAAAATTGCAACTACTGGAGGAAGCTAATTTGCTGATCGTGGGAATTTAAAGTGATCGTAGGAAAGCAGATGTTTAATTCCGAATCATATCCATGCTATCCAAATTATTATAATAAAGTAAATATTCACATCGAACGAAAGCAACAAATGAAGATACATATTTTTTGTGTTTCTTTCTTTCTTTCTTTTTTCTTTCTTTTTTTTTTTTTTTTTTTTTTTTTTTTTTTTTAAGAATTTAAATGTTGAACATAAACAATATAACTACTGACACTTAAACTTGAAGCCCATTTTGAACTCTTGAAGTTCACAACTCACATAAATTAATTAAACATTGTTATTAATCCGTTTTTCAGATTTTTAAGTTTTTAACTTACTACAATTAGTAATTGCATTTTATATCATTTTAAAAATAACTTACCAACTGTGAGACAATGAAAATATACCTTATTTTATAATTTAAAAAGTTGTGGATGATTTTTAGATGAATTGTTAATTTCATTCAGTTTTCGGGTTTCGTGTCGCAAAAATTCTGTGTTGCGCGTTCGGGTTCATGAAAAAAAAAAAAAAATTTTTTTTGGGTTCGGGTTGATTTAAAACTCATCTGTCGGGTTCGGGTCGGGTAAAACACGACCCGTGCAGGACTCTAGTTCGAACCCCTTCCATGATATTTGATTTGCTATACTCCCGCTAAGTGATTTTTTATATATAACTGCACTAAGTTATTATTATTATTTATTTATACATTTATGTGTTTTTTACTCAAAATTATTTCATTTAACTTAATATTTTACCTTGGATATAATTTAAAGAAAATACTAATTCATATTTTATTTTACGTGTTCTTTAGCAAAATGTATAGAGCTGAAGAAGCCTGTATGTGTGTATATATATATATATATATATATATATATATATATAACTTTTTAACTCCTTAACACATCCTCGAGTTTTTTATAGATGCCGATATTTAAATTTTTTTCAGAAAATTTTTAGACTATCCTTTCTTTCATACCACTTATTTTTTAAGAATAATTTTTCCTTATTTTACCGAAATTGTATATCGGAGAAAAATTATCTGTAAAATCCTGAGGTGCCTTTTATTTATTCGAAAGCATTTTTAGCTCCCCTTACCATTCCACTTTATTCGATACTACTTTTTTTTTTTTTTTTTTTTTATGAGTAAAATTTTCTTACTTTATCGTAGTATATTGGAGAAAAATATTCTAAAAATAAACCTCTCCGAAATAAAGGCGGAGTTAAAAATGCTCCGTAATAAATTAAATTGTTGGCAACTATTAAAATGGTATGAAATAAAGTTGGGGCTAGTTTTTTTTTTTTTTTTTTTTTTTTTTTTTTAAGAGCAGTGATCAGTGACCACGCCTTTGTGTATCTTTCCCTTAATATTTTCTGATACAAGAATGTCCCAGCCAGCATCAAACTCTTTATAACATATGTAGAGAATAAATACTGAATAATTTTTCATTTTATTCATATATTTATTTTCAATCTAATTTCTTTAATTAACGGCCCTCTTCACTTACCGTCACCGGAAGCCAGAGCCAATGTTATTCTATGGGAAAATTTTCTTTACAAATAACTTATTAACTAATACATATTTTTAAATTCTGTTTTCACATTCAGAAAATTCCCAACTGTTAAATTGACGGACCTTTCTCAAAAATGTATTTTTTAAATCTTTAATATTTTATTTTGAAATTGCAAAATGAAAAAATTTCACATATTGAAAATTCGTATTTTGCAGCTACAAAATAAAATATAAAAAAAAAAAAAAAAAAAAAAAAAAAAATTAAAAAAAGGTCCGTCAGTTTAACAGCTTCGAATTTTCAGAATGTGAAAAAAGAATTTAAAAATTTGTATTAGTTAATAAGTTATTTGTAAAGAAAAATTTCCCATACATTAACATTAGCTTCGGTTTCTGGCGGCGGTGAGTGAAGAGGGCACTTAATATTTTCTGATACAAGGGTGTCCCAGCCAGCATCAAACTCTTTATAACATATATGGAGAATAAATACTGAATATTTATTCATTTTATTCATATATTTATTTTCAATCTATTTTCTTTAATTAAACAAAAATGTGGATCCTATAGGCATGTCATTGAAAAATATTTGACCGTTATGTGGATAAATAGAAATGTCTGATAATAGTTTACAGTAGTTATCTTTGATTGAATACATGGAAATTCCTTTATAAAAAGGTTAATTTTCAAAAGAAGGGACGGCACAAACCGCTGTAATAAAATCACATTATTATTATTTTCCAGGCAAGTAAAGAGACACAAAACTTGTAAAAAAAAAAAAAAAAAAAAAAAAAAATACCCTTTTTTTTTTAAATAATTAATTTCCTAGATATTAACCCTTTAACGATCATTGGTTTCGCAGCGAAACCAAACATTTGGCATAATTTAACAGATTTAATCAATTAATCCCCTTGTTATAATCAAGTTTTAAACTTTTGTTAATTTTCTGTTCGGTAGATAGCAGCACTATTCCAAAATTTAACAAATAATGCTTCAAAGGAAGCTAAATGCATAAGTCACTTGAAGTTTCTTAGTGTGCGCGAGTGCAAATTGCTGGTTTGATGATGTACTCATGTCTAGTTTTTTTTTATTTAATGAAGAGCTGGACTATTATTTTCACCTGAAACAACTTTTGCGAGTTTTTGTAGTCGATAATGTTTACTTACAAAGTGTTTTATTTATTAAATTAAATATTATTTGAATTTAATATGTTTTTTAAAATAATTAATTTCCTAGATATTAACCCTTTAACGATCATTGGTTTCGCAGCGAAACCAAACATTTGACATAATTTAACAATTTTTTTGCAGCATTTTTTTAACATTTTCCCCTTATTTTAATCAGGTTTTAAATTTTTGTTCATTTTCTGTTCGGTAGATAGCAGCACTATTCCAAAATTTAACAAATAATGCTTCAAAAGAAGCTAAATGCATAAGTCACTTGAAGTTTCTTACTGTGCGTGAGTGCAAATTGCTGGTTTGATGATGTACTCATGTCTAGTTTTTTTTCATTTAATGAAGAGCTGGACTATTATTTTCACCTGAAACAACTTTTGCGAGTTTTTGTAGTCGATAATGTTTACTTACAAAGTGTTTTGTTTATTAAATTAAATAGTATCTGAATTTAATAAAGTTAACTTATAGATGTTTCAAACAAAAATTTATCAAAAAGGAACTATGCTAATTTTTTATTTCTTAAATATTTATTATCAGCTATGTGTCTAAAGGCCATTTTTACAATTAGTTTAGTATTTTTTAAAATAAATTAAGTAGTGAACGTTAAAGGGTTAAAAGAATATTTTTTATTTAAAAAAATAAAGTAGCTTTCTGTGAAGAAATTTGCGATCTAATGGTTTACTTAGGCGAACAAAAGAGCAATTAATAATTAATGATAAACCAGTGTTCATTGAACAGCGTGACTACAAATAATAATTTCTCTTTTCATAGACTGGGCACCAACTAGGGATCAAAATGCATTTTGTAAGTGAAATATACTTGTACCATAGCCTCCTTAACTAGATGCCTGTCGCATAGCTCGGAAAAACACCAACAGTTGAAGCGGTAGACAGCGCTACCTGGTACAGATTGAACGATTTTTCTTATTTAACTGCCAGCAATAACTTGAAGAAGTGATATATTATTTATATAATCGACGTTTCTTCGATGTAATTTGCTTTTTATGTATATCATATCCCCCTTTTAAAAATATTTGGTGGCTGTTGAATAAAAAAGTCGCGCAATCTGCACCAGGTGGCGCTGTCTACCGTTTCAACTGTTGCCAAGTTTTCGAGCAACGCGACAGGCATCTAGTTTAGGAGGCTATGCTTGTATAAAAAATTGTGTTAATTATAACATTGGAGAACTTTGTTATTTTATAGGGGTGGAAAACTGTGCATACCGGTATTTATGAAACAAATTTTTCTACTTGGTGAATCAACGATTTTATAAGCAGAGAAAATTTTCTAACAGATACCCGTATGAATATTGCGCCAATTTTCCACCTTTCGCTTTTCTTTCTTTCTTTTTTTTTTCTTTTGTGTATGTGTGTGTTTGCAGTGGAGAGTTAAAAATATACGTGATAAATAAACATGTCAATTCCATGATATTAGAAAGTTTCGTCATATCAATTTCGGATTTAAAGTATTGCAACTTTCTTAATATAATTAAGTTTAAAAATTATTAAAAGTTTAAAATTAAAAAAATATAATATAATATAATATAATATAATATAATTATAATATAATATATAATATAAAATATAATATAATTATACTCATTATTTTCTTGAAAAGTAAAAGAAATATTCCATAAATCATAAATAATTAGAAATGAAATTAAAAGAGAAGGGCATTATATTTGGAGAGAAGCCCCCCTCAAGGAAGTTGCAGAAGGGCCCATGTATTGTTAACGCTGTTATTGTATTATAGAAATAAAAGATTCCTTTTATATTACAGAACATTTCTAGCAGCAAAGGAGACCCTGTGTATATTCGTATGCTACCGAAAAAATGAGCTGATAGGAATTTTTCGTAATAGAACAACGAGAAAAATATTTGTGCTCAGTAAATTTTTTCCGTATGGAATATCGTAAAAAAAAATTTAAAAAATAAAGTAATAATAATAATAAGAAGAAGAATAACAGCATTAAATAAAAATTTCAAATTTAACCACAAAGGACTGAACCATGTTACAGAATACAAAACTATGGTATCTTCCAACCATGGTATGACGTTTAATGCTGTTACTTATCATTTCCCAATCGTGCTCTATTAGTATGGTCTAAGTATGCAAATGAAAAAAAATTCCGTAACCATCAAATAAAATCTGTATCATTGGTTACAGGTTTTAATAATTGGTTACAGGTTATAACACCGAAAAGTTATAGAAGCAAAGTCGCCACAATATATTCGTAGGCTATGGAAAAATTGCGCTAATAGAAATTTTTCGTAACAGAACAACATAGAAAATATTTGTGATCAGTAGATTTTTTTCATAGGACAAAGTGTAAATAAAAAAGAAAAGAAAAGGCAAAGAAAAGAAAGAAAAAAAAGAAATGCATTTTATAAAATTCTCTAGTTTCGTCATAAAAGGGTCCAACTACCGTATAGAGCATGAAATATGGTACCGTAACATTTTTAATGCTGTTACTTATGACTTCCTAATCGGGCTCTGTTAGCAGGGTACTAAGTATGCAAAATAAAAAAAATTACGTAACCATAGAATAAAATCTGCATCATTGGTTACAGGTTTTATCTTGTTACAGGAAAAAAAAAAGTCCTTTTGCCAGATTGAAATGTTATGTCATTGTAAATTTCTACAATTTTAGAAAACAGAAAATTTCTTCGCAAAGTCAAAAAAAAAAAAAAAAAAAAAAAAAAAAAATCGTTTTTTTTTTTTTTCCCCCAATATATTTTTTTACAGCATGCATAAAATTTGTATAAATTAAAATGTATGAATGGTATTTTACTTCATTAAGTCTGATGAAATTCCGTGCATTTCTTTGTGAGATAAAGCGCAACAAATCTTTTTTTATCACACACACACGACATAGAGAGTCAAGCGGACAATTTCCTAAAACTTTCAAACCTTGTTCAAGTAACCTAAAAATGTGTAAGGTGAAGCTAAAAGAGTTTGCGCACAATTCAACGAAACGATATAAAAGATCCAAATGTTAATTTTTTGATAAACTTTTTGTGCATAACTATGAATAGATCCTTCTTCTATGCATTTTCATTGCTATTTTGTTGCTCTGTTGTAATTTAAAATAATAGAGGTAATAAAACCAAGAGAGCTATTTTGCGCAATCTCTCCGTAAAGGGTAGGAGTGATTGCGCACATGGGTAGGAGAGACTGCACTGAATTGTATCTAAAATTACATTATCAATAATAGGATTCACTTAAACGACATTGTTGTAAACAAATAATTTTGCAATGGGAGCGGATATTTCAATTCAATAATAATTAAAAAAAAAAAAAAATCAGAAAAATAAAAGACATTTAAAAAGAACTACAAAAATTTATTTAAAGAAGAAATATTAAAGAAACAGAAAAAAGAACAAATTAGATAAAGAACAAGACCAGACAATAATAATAAGTTACTAGTTATCACGGTTAACTTAAAATTAGTACACTACCTTTTCAGCTAGGATGGTTTCTTGTTTGCTGACCGAATCTCTCATTGCCCACAATCATTGCACATATTATTGTACATGTGAAGTTGTTAAGTAACCACCTGCCACAAGTGAACTTGTTCGACACGGCGTATCCGTCTCGAACAGGCATTTCCGGTCAAACAAAAAAAAAAAAAAAAAAAAAAAGGCCCACCGTGCGTGTAATATGTGGCTAGTCCCGCCCAATTTTTAAGCGCAGAATACACCCACCTTTTACTATTTATTAAAAAATTTTTCCTCAAAATTTTCCGCCAAAAAATCCTATACGCTTTAAAATTCTTTATGTTTATTTTATTTATTTTATTTTATTGAAATTTAGACGATTAAATTCCTTAAAAAGAAGATTGACCAGGAAATGATCCCAATAGTGTAACATTAGAAATTAATTAAATTATGTTCATTTGAGAGGGCATGATATAACGTGATTTTTTACGCATAAACTGTTAGCCCTCGTAAACCCGTTCTCGAGAAATCAATATTTAAGTTTGTGTAAAAATATTGTAATCTGAAAGAAGTGGGAGGAGTCCCGTGAAAACCTACCAGAACCATGACTTTTATCATTTTTTAGATTCTACTTTAGCAAATTTTTAGACATTTTATCTCGATTGAATATATTTCAAAACTGAAATGGGCAACTTATTATTCCAACAAAGAACACATTTGACTATGCTCTTCCGATTTCTGCTTGTTTTGGACTTTATTCATTATTTCAGTAAGGCGTGGTGTTATCGATTCAGGCGTGCTTGCACCGAATATTAACAAACTCAGAATTTATAACTCGAAAACAAGCTGACGAGGGCTATTGCTTAGATTAATTCTTGTATTTTTTTTTTTCATGATTACACTATGGGATGGTTTCCGGTGAATAGGCTGATATATTTTGCTTGCATTTAGTTTTATCTCTTCTATTTAAGCAGTTGACAGCAGCACAAAACTTGATCATCATACTTGAAAGTATTGCAACACTAAATAGAAATACAATAAATAAAACTAAAGAGATATACCACATTTAAATCCGTTGAGATAAATTTATCATAGGCTTACAGCAGTCTAGAGGTAAATCCCATTAGAGGTGTGACTTTTGTCGATTGTGCCACTCCTGGAGAATGTTAAATTTCAGATTAGAAATGAATCAAATATTTGAAAGAACATGTGTGTGAACTTGTTCTCACAATTATTAAATCCCGAATAAACTACTACGTCAGAAACGCCAAAGAAAAATATTAAATAAACTACTACGTTTCTGACGTACTAGTTTATCCGGGTTTTAATATTCCAACGTCAAGTCTCCTGTTATTATTTGTTCTCACAATACTATGGATATAAAAGCTTTGATTAGAAAGAGTATAACTATAATATATATCCATTTGTAATATAAATGTGAATACAGACAATTACGTTCTGTAATATTGTAACTAGGGAGAATAACGCCCGCAGGCGGACCTTACTGTGAAAAAGACAAAAGCATGCTGTCGCGAAAGTGTTAACATCCAGATGTTTAATTTCGATTAGGTGTCATTTTTTATAATATAAGATGGACACATATTATATGCTTAGCTATAATAATAATTAACCGTATAATATGATTAACATAAAATGATTATGAAATTAACTTACGATGGTTTTATAATATTTTTTCCCCTTCAAAATCTCCTGTATTGTGGTCATCATAAAAATTTCTCCTGCAATATCCTATGTCAATTCACTTAATTTAGCACGAAACATAGCCACCCAATCTACAATGTTACACATTCTCTGCGGGTTTTTTCTTTAAGTATTTTAAAACTAGTTGTCACAAGGATACTCTACTCAGTTTTTCACATATTGCATCAGTAGCAACGGAAATACTATGATTTTGAAAAAAAATAAGAAGTGTGCAGTTCAAAACACTCTAAAATGGTCTATTTTTTAACTTTCCAAGAAGAAGAAGAAGAAAAAAAAAAAAAAAAGAACATTTTGCAATAAAAAAGTTGCCAGGAGGTTTTTTTTTTTCCTTGATAGTAAACCTTTTAGTGTTTTTAAAATGTTTTTACATATTAAAATTTAAAGCCATTAATACCTACATTAATAATTTTTCGATCAATGTTATACATATTTCTTTATTATTATTTTGTTTAATTTTGCTTCGTAATGTTTAGATAATAATCATAATTATCTGTTCTAGTTACGTTAAGTCGGGATCGCGAATAACAAAATTTTTTTCCAAACCCAATCTGGTTATTGCTTTCTCTATATTCATGAAAAGAAATCCACTAGTCTAACGCTTTCTCTGAATGGTTTCCTTCCTACACACGTACAGTCGCATGTGATCACCTATTTTGTTCCACTTTGGATAAAAGCACGTAAAAACGCACCCGTCAAGTGCATCACCAAAACTTTAAGAAAGGTTCTGACACGAAAAACCTGGTATCAATCGCTTGCACCCTCACAAGGATGCAGACGACTTTATATAATGTAAATATCAAAGACAGCTAAACTCGTAAAATGTACGTGCTCATAAAACATTATATTACTAAGAAGCTAATATACCTGATGGTGTAAGTAAATTAATTTTTACATTGTCTTTTAATTTCTTATTTCAAGTGAATTGCAGTAATCATTTGAGACTTAAAAATTTAAGATATGCAGACAAAATACAACAAAATAAGATATACATATGCTAATGCAAAATTATAAATAATTCAAAAAAATTTTGTATGACTTTTAATGCAGTTACAACTTATGACAGCTTTCTTTAGGATTTTTTTTTTTTTTTTAATTCAGTGTTTATTAAAAAGAAAAAAAAAAAAAAAAAAAAAAAAACATAAAAATGGGGGGTGGGGGGTGGGGAAGGTAATTAATATCACAAACAATGCTATAGTTTGATAAGTTTAAAAATTTTTAAAAGCATTAAAATCTAAAACTCTTTATTTTTGTGAAGAAAATAAAGAGTAAGAGGTTTGAATTATAATTCTTTAATACGTAAATACAATTGCATAATTCATTGGAATTTTTACTGTAAACTTTATTAACTATTATTGTAAGTGATACTTGACCCAAAGATCATATCCATATTTCTAAAATTTATAGTGGCGTTAGTTTGTGTATCTCTTTCGATTTGATTCTCTATTAAGTAGTTAGGGCGGAGCTTCTGAAATGAGGGAATGAATTATTGTAATAAGCATAAAAATAACATTTAATCTTACATTTTAGGGATGGGAAAAACTTGAAATTTCTGTTGAACAAATTAACAAGAAGTTCAATGAAAGTTTAATATTTTTTAAAATTCGTTATTCTAAGTTTAGAGAGAATATTTTTATAAAACGTGTTTGATATTTGATATATTTCTGGAAGAAGATCGTATTTATAATATGCAAACTATTAAATAAAAACATTTACAATCTTTTACAATGGACTTGAAATCTTTCATGATTACTTTTGCTTAGTTTTTAATATAGGCTCCGCCCAGTGTTTAGTATTTATTAAGACTACGTTCCTGAAATTTAAAACACAAAACCAAATTTTCACTTCGTTTGAAATTTTCACGTTTCATTTTAAAAGTATCCATTTTATTAGATTTACACAATTTCAGTCGGAAAAAAAAAAAAAAGCAAAGAAAGGAAGTAAGAAGGCTGTTTTGTTTGCATTCAGATTTCTCTTTTGTTTAAGCAGAACACAGCAACACAAAAGTCGACCATACTTCAAAATACTGGGGGGGGGGGGGATAATAATAAATAAAATAAAATAAAATAGCATTAAATATCTTGCGAACAATTCCCACACACTAACATTGCGCCATTTAATAGGTAAATATGACTAAAGTTGTCTACACCTACTACTCGCAAATTCAATTTCTTTCGTACTGATTTTCCTAGGGATAAAGCAGATATCCAGAAAAAATCCGGTATTCGGCTGATTAGTCAATTTCAAAAATAACGTTGAATATCCGGATCAAGACCACCACATATGCGACTGGATGTCAGGCTCTATCAGGGATGGAACACGGGCGCAGAATTCATACCACTATCAATGTAAGAAAATTTTCTACTTCTTAAATCAACGATATTATAGGTAGAGAAATTTCTTCAACAGATTCCGGTGTGAATCCTGCGCCCGTGTTCCATCCTTGCTCTATAATAAATAACTTTTTTTATCATCCCAAATTCATGACAGAATTTTCTGGAATGCTGGATCCGGTAAAATTCATATCCGGTTCATCTGTAGATTTTATTGCCTACGTTTCCAGCAGATTCAAAATACCAAATTTTGAATTCCGATTATATATTTTCAGATACATTTAAAAGAAATTTCTATTTACACAAGGCAAAAATTTAACTGGGGTCTTTCTATCACTTTGTAATTTTTATGGTTTAAAAAATGTATACTATTTCGGTAATTCATGTTTATATATACAAATGAAATTACATAGTGATTTTTGTCTGCATAATCTTATTTTATAGATAAGATTTCATTTTTTCCCCATATCCAATGGAATGAAAATTTTTAACAACCTAGATATAATCATAAAAGATAAAAATTAAAAATTAAAAATAAACCAATTCTTAAATTTTAATATTTAAGAATTGGTGTCAGGAAGGTTTAACTCGTGAAAATACTAAAATTTTTAGGAATTTCCATGCTTGAAAAACATACAAATTAATATTCTGTAGTCGTGTTAGCCCCGCCTTCTATTTCACACCAGTCTCTCTTTAAAGTACTTTTCTTCTTATTTAATCACAATTGCATTTAGAGAATATTACTCAAAATATCTACTAGTGTGAAAGAAAAAGCGGGACTAGCAGCACTACGGAATATTAATTAGGATGTTGGCAAGTATGCGATTCTCAGAAATGAGGGCAGAATAGTTAAAAATGGGGACAAATGTGGTTCTCATTAAAAATTTTGAAAACGACAGAAAGATAAATTTAAGAATATTTTAAAAGCCTGAAAAGTAGAAAATGTTAGGTATTTCAGAGCTGCCAACCTAATCCGGCAAATTGTTAGTACCGCCCCTTTTTCTACACCACTTAATTTTTATAGTATTTTTCTACTTAATTCATCATAGATACATTTGAAGAGAATTGCTCTAAAAATTAAGTGGTGTAGAAAAAGGGGCGTTTTTCAATAGGCGTTAACAATTTGCCGGATTAGGTTGGCAGCTCTGGTATTTTCACATACAGAGCTACCAACCTAATCCGTCAAATTGTTAGTACCGCCCATTTTTCTACACCACTTAATTTTTAGAGTAAATCTCTTCGAATATATTTACGATGAATTAAGAAAACAAATACTCTAAAAATTAAGTGGTTTAGAAAAATGGGCGGTACTAACAAGTTGTCGGATTAGGCTGGCAGCTGCATGTATATTCTTTACATAAGATATTCGAATACGATAATTCTAGTTTAAAAACGATAAATAAAACGAAATCATTTATTTTTTAATGAGTATTCTGTTTGATATTTTAGTAACCTGTTGATAAATATTTTTATTATTTATATGATTTTTTAATGTTTTATGACAAATTCTTGATATTTTTTTCTCTTGTAAGGTATTTTTTGAAAACACTTTCGGATAATGATGTCAGAAATTAACATCAAGATCAGAAAATATTTTGTTAACAATGACCATCTTAAAAGGTACCCAAGAATATCTTAAATATTACCATGGTTAAATTTCGATGACAGTATTTTAATTCAAAAGTACCGACTTTTCCGGTAGACCTAATATATATAATACAATTAATAATAATAAAAATACATAAGAGTGCGTTTGTAAAAAACTTTTAAATGGCATGATACATAATAAACAATAGTCCGATTTTTCAGTTCATTCTAGTACAAATGCGACCATCACGAATATTTCTAATACAAATATTGGTCAGACAGTTACGTAAACAATGTGTATACTGCAAGATAGCATTATCACACTTCAGCTGATATGTACAGAAACTAAATAACTGCACTAAAAAATGAAATAAAATAAAATAATAAAATAATAAAATAATACACACACACATATAGATAGATAGATTATAATTTGCAAATATTATATGATTTTTATATTTTTATTTCTTTTTCTATTTGTATTAATGTTGTGTATAAAACAAAAGGTATAGTAAAGAAATAAAAATACGTAAGAGTGTGTTTATTTATTTATTTTATTTATTTATTTTACTGTATGCTACATGGTCGAAAATAATTCGATATTACAAATCTATCTCCTGTAATGTAAACATTACCAAAATTCCTAATATAATTATTGTTCGGAAAGCTACATAAAATCAGAATACTGCATTTTAGCATTATCATCTTTTGGTTGATTTGTACCAAAATTAAGTAACAATAGTTTTTCACAAATGCCCCGTCATATATGAAGTTTGGTGCAGTTATATTCTAAAGAAGCTGAGATATAGCCCTAATGTAAATTGGAAAAAAATTGAAATATAGTAGCGTAGCGCCTCTTGCAAGGCGATTATTTGTCAAAATGAAACAGCGAAAATTTATGTAAACTTCGAATTAGATAGCAAAAAGCACTTATACATCTTTTAACAAGCTGGAACGAAACGGCGTTCAAATCAGAAGATTGATAATTTGGATAATTGTATGTTAAATAAAAATGTTTAAAATTCTTACTAATTTAATTCTGTAGGAACTTAATTTTATGAGAAAATAATAATTTTATAATTTGTTTATTTATTTGAGATAATGTTAGTGTAGTATTATTTCACAGAAATATTTGTTTTTAAAGTTATTTTTTATTTTTATTTATTTATTTACTTATTTTTTTTAATTTATATGTATATGTATAAAAAGTAAGACGTTGCTTAATTTAAATTCCAATTCCAGTTACTAAATTTAAGTGTGAGCATATTCATACATGAAATTATCTTGAGGTATTATAGAATATCTATTTCGTATGTAAAATAATGTTATAAGACATTGACTATCTTGAATAATATTACATTCTTTATGGTCATTCAGGTAGACATTTAGATAATAATAATAAAATAATAATAATAATAAAGATAATAATGAAAGGATAACGATTATATTAATATTAATTTGCAGTAATTGTCTCCTGTGAGTAATAAATTCGGAATCATCAATTGAATGTAATTCAGTTGATACCCTTCCCCCTTCCTACCTTTCCAAAGGTTCTATTAAAGATAACAAGTTTTCGCACAACTTTGATTCAATGCATGATTTGGGTCGATTTTCAGGAAAATGTTGTTTGAGCATCGACTGTCATGCCTTTCTGAAATCGCAAATCTTTCTATGCGATACATGCCAAAAAAATTGGGCGTTTGTACAAATTTCCTCTAATTCAACCAATCAAAAGAATGCGCTTTCAACGTTATACTGCAAGTCTGAGCCTCTGTGTACCATATTGTCTGTGTTAAAATTGATTTTGAGCATGAGAGGGTTTTAATTCGATATTTAAGATGTCACAGGCATCTTAGGGATGTTAACTGTAGTTTAAATTCTTGCTTTCTGTTTTTTTTTTTTTTTTTTTTTTTTGTAAGGGGTGGGTGGGGGGAACGATGAACGTTGCATTGTAATTTAAGTAAATAATTAAAACCTTGTAATTTCTATTCGTATTCCTCTTGCGTTATGAAAATATTTCGATACATTGTTTAAAGTTTCCTACTTTATGAAAATTAAAATCAGTTAAAAATAATTTAATTGAGAAGAAAAATTGTTATGATTCTTATTTAAATAATAATGGTTTGTAGATTAAATAAATAATAAATAAGTAAATAAAAAATGGAAGGCTTGAAGCTATGAACTATAAATAATTGTGAGAAAAATTATTCTCTCGAATAAGTTCAATTAAAGTTCTGACAAATATAGAAAAAAAAAAAATCTTTGATAAAATCTTATAATTCTTAAAGGAATCTATGTTATACATTTCTCAGAAATGTCTGTGCTGTCTGAAAAAGATCTGAGTATAATTATTTTTAGAAAATTAACTAATCTAAATTAACACCTGTAGCATTTTTTTTTTTTTTTTTTTTTTTGTCTGTCTTCCAATCAATGGTTTTTAAATAACATCATAGTAATTGCACGATAATGATTTATGAAATTAACGCCAAACGGGAGAAGTATCCTTTTATAAATTTAATTTTTTTAATATAAATTTTGTAATTGACATTAGTAAGTAGTAAATAATTATTAACATTTAATTAATGATTTCCTGAAAGTAATTCTAAATGATTTTGAAATAAAATTGAGCACTTGCCATGTTTTTTGCATTGCTATGGCCCTACTAAATGGTTTTTTAAACATAACGGCATCAATTTTTTTAACCATTAGTATTTAATTTAACGTAATATTTTATGTTGAATGTATTTTTTTTTTTTTTTTTTTTTTTTTTTTTTTTTATAAAAAAGTTTAGTAATCGTTTGTAATAGTTATATTCATTTGAATAATAAAAAAAATATTTTAGAAAAACATCGATATTCAAAACATGGCATTTGTATTTATAATAAAATTACATTACTAATAATTTCTAAGCTCTGAAATCAACATGAACTTTTGTAAAGTATTAGTTTTACACTTATATTTTCATTTATCTAATTTCTTAGATACTAAAATAATTTTAATTTGAAAATAATATTTAATAAGAAGAAGAATATGAGCGATCCAGATATTTATTTACGTCAAAAAATATCGATTAATAGTTAATGATAATCAAGTTTTTCGATCCGCTCTTGCAACGCAACTAAAAACCTTCATTCTCTTTACATCCGAACAAAAAAAAAAAAAAAAAAAAAAAGGTAAAAATTGACTCTTTTCTTTTTCGAAAAATTTTAGTGTCTGACAGCAATTTTAGTGTGACTAAACATAACATAAAATGAAATAAAATAAATAATAAAAATAAGAAGTAAAGTAAAATAAATAATACTAATAAAGATAAAATAAAAAGATTTTTTTCCCCTCCAAATTTATGAACATTGGACAGAAATATGGACTGAAATTGAAAATCTACAAATTTAAAAAGGTGGAAAAAGACGTTGAACCGATTATTTCGTGGTTTAAACGAAGAGCCTTTGTATTAAAATGGATAGGAATGAATTGGAATGACCGTATTTTCCAGCATATAACACGCAGGTCAAAAAATGAGTTACACACCAGAAAATTTAATTTACAAATAAAGCTATATTTGTAAAAAGCAAAAACGTGTCAAAAGTGCCTGTTACTGTAAATTTCAATTTCCGGTGTATAACTAATCAGTATAAAAAATTTCGTGTAGAGACGCACCAGATTATAAAAACGTGAGAAAAATGGCGGCTTTGGCCTTTCTCACGGTTTTGTGAAGTCTAACTGGAATAGAGACAGTGTCCGGAGATGAGAAGAGTCATGTAGAGCCGCACCAGATTGTAAAAACATGAGAAAAATGGCGGCTTTGGCCTTTCTCTCGGTTTTGTGAGGTCTAACTGCAATAGAGACAGTGCCCGAAGATGAGAGAAGTCGTGTAGAGTCGCACCAGATTTTAAAACAATATACAGTATATAATTATTAACATTTCACATTAGCAAGTTAATTGTAAAATACATTATTTGTATCATACAAGGATGGAAAGCGTCAGCTGACGATGACGTGAGTTCAATGATTTTTGTTCATCCAAAAGTTTTCACTTCAAATGGAAAGCGTCAGCTGACGATGACGCGAGTTCAAAGATTTTTGTTCACCCAAAAGTGCTCAACGCGCCTAAGGAAGTTTTCGCTTCAAAAATTCTTGACGGGCTAAAAGTTTGTGACGCAGCACTCAAATCTATGGCTACATAAATTGTAATTATGGGTTTTAAAAATAATGATATCAAATATGGAGTGACTTTATTAACCCTGCTCCTGTGTTCGGGTCCATTGCCATCCAACATCGACATACATGAAAACTTGTATTTCATGTAGACTACACTCCGTAAAAACATTATATATATTGTTATATAAATTTAATTCAAAATAATCTAGTGTGTCACTCACACGACTTTCTCTTATCCTGATATTTAATACTATAAATACAGGTTAGACATTAAGAGGTAAGATAACGAGTACTGATATATAAACCTATGTTAAACAATTCAAATTAGGCTTCGGAAGAGTTTTATATGATAATTAGTTCGGTGTGAGGGGGGCGACCGCACCCCTCAACCCTCCGTTTCATTAATGCACCCACATTTATATAGACTATAATCCTGAAATTAAAAAGTAATTCTGTTTTAAAAAATAATTTATTAAAATTATTATTTAAGCAAATTATCTTTTATGAAAATGCAGACGATTTCCATATTAGAGAAGTAGTAAAACACTTAATATAAAAAAAAAAAAAAAAATTGAATTTATTCTCAATATTTCATTAAAAAAAAAAAAAAAATTGATAACTTTATTTTAAATTATCGCAGATCGATGGTTCAACCATAAATTTTAAAGGTATTGGCGAGCTCTTTTGAAAGATACCCATCATGAAAATTTACTCCCCTCGAGGGGGACTTCACCCCCAGGTGGGAAGGCGAGACTCCTACATACACAAAAAAATTTTCCCAGTTCACTATCTCTATTACAAAAAATATATATTCGTTTCATTTGGTTTAGTGAAGTCTATAGATGTTAAACTCTACTTACCTGCAATTTCCCCCACAGACGTAATGTATTTGAGTACTTTTGAGTGTCCCTGTACACGAACCATTTGCTTCATCTAAACGAAAAGCTTACTGTAGCATCCCTATATGATACACATTTAGAATACCGAGTTTGGAATTTCTGTTGCTGTTTGCTCTTGAGATATGCTGATGACAGACACACAAACAGACACACAGACCATTCGCTGAAAACATGATTTTCGTATTCAGGGGACCTCAGAATACGTAAATATGACAAAAGCGAAAATTTCACCCTAAAACAATACTTTCTCGTCCCTATGGGTAATTTAAAAATGAATGTCTATTTCGTTCATTCGTAATGGACACAGCCGCAGGGTTAATTAAGAATATTCATTTCTTTTTATTTCATTTGCTTTTTTATTTTGTTTATATTTACAGTGTAAACACTGTTTTTAACATGAAAAGATATATAAAAATTTTACTTGTCAATACTATTTCATTCACATTTCTCACGAATTGAAAATTTGGGTTTTAAAAGATATGATATCAAAATTTCTGTGACGTCTTAGTGTTACTTGATAATATTGGTTTTAAGATTCCATTACAATTACTTTTGTTTTTGCAATAAAAAATATTTACCCATTGAAAAATCTTTTAATTTTCAAATATACTGTAAAACAATCACTCTTTCAATAAACTTATATTATAAATTCAAATGTATTTATTTCAATAAATTGATTTGTCTTTTACGTCATGCTATCCAAAACTGCAAGTAAAATTTATGTAAATGTTACTTTGTATCATAGTATCCAACTAGTGAAACTGGGATAAGCAAAATAGATAAAGGGGTATGTCTCCGGTTGTGGGCACAGTTTTGATTTTAGCTTGTAACTTTTAATAGAGTAGATATTATGCAAATATCCTGTGGTTGTTACGAATCGAAAAACAGGTGCTTGTCTTTTTTATGCTGACTTTAGGCACTCCTCTAAAATAACATATTATTAACAAAAGAGATTTTGCGCATGTATATTAAATCTCTTAAATTTTGCCGGGGTATTCATATACCAGTGGCTTTTACTGCTTCGATTTATGAGGATAAAATATAAATAATTTAAACTAGAATATTTAAAATTAATTTTAAAAGAACACTAGAAAGCGGGGCATACTGTTCACAAAAAGAAAATCTGATGTCAGCAAGAAAATAATATTTTTTAGTATAATATGTAATTATCACTCTTTGTTAGTTCCCCATCATACTATAGGTATGGGGAACTTAGGTAATCGTGAAAAATTTCGACCTGGGTTTTTTTACTTTTTTATACGTTTTCAGGTGTGAGGAATCAGAAAATGACAAAATTTGTATGGTGTGTTTGTAGTGTGTCAGTCCATTAGTGTGTTAGTCCGTTAGTTTGTTAGTCTATTAACACGATATCTCACGAAAAAATGATCGCAGAGAGGTCAGATCAGTTTTAAAATATTCCTTTCGATGCTGGCAAGAACCCTATTCATTTGCAATATTCGAATTAAAAAACTTCGTAAGTTATGAGAAATTTACGATTTTCTTAACGTGGGAGAATAGGACAAAATTTCACTTAAATGTGCATTAGATGGAAACTTTTTACTGTAAAAATGTCGGACCAGTTTTAAAATATTAGTTTTGATGCCGGAATGAACATCAGGAACTATAAATATGCTACTTTGAAAATTTCGCAAGTTATTGGAAATTTACGAATTTCTTAACATGGCAGTATAGGGCAAAATTTCACATAAACGTCAATTTTGAGAGATATTTTCATCGTAAAGATGTCAGACTACTTTTGAAATATTATTTAGAACACTGGCATGAATGTTAATGACTATGAATTTTCCAATATTAAAATTTCGTAAGTTATTGGAAATTTACGAATTTCTTAACATGACGGAATAGAGCAAAATTTCACACACAAGTTAATTTTGAGGGTTATTTTCATCGTAAACATATCAGACCACGCTTTAAATATTGTTTAGGATACTGGCATGAATATCATTGACTATCAATTTTCCAATTTAAAAAATTCGTAAGTTATTTGGAATTTACGATTTACTTAACATGGCTGAATAAGGCAAAGTTGAGCATAAACTTCCAATTTGAGGATCATAAATACATTAGACAACTTCAAAATTACATTTATGATATTTGTTTGAACATGATTGAATACAAATCTTCTAATAAAGAAATTTCGTAAGTTATTCGCAATTTAAGATTTTATTAACATAGCGAAATTGAAAATGTTTCATATAAATAGGAATTTTGAGGATTATTGCATTGGAAATAGTAGCATGACAACTAAACAACGGAATTGACCCTGATAAAATAAATTAATAGATTAGAATAAGATAAATATATCGAAGTGAACGGTGGATAGCCTATTAGGCGGGGATTTCATTCTGTCACTGTATCAAGCTTTGGTCAAATTTATTTCTTTTAACATGATTATAATATGCCTCCCACTAGAAATTTATGAGAACATAAATATGATGGTGAACTGGACAGATTCCACCTATGCCAACTAGTTTTATTTTCTTTACAAAATTATTTTTTAACACAAAAAGAAGTTTCGTTGATTTTTAATATAAATGGTATAATGTATCTTTAATAGCATTTTCTTTTAATATCTACAAGTGTAATTTCGATTAGATGCCATTTTTTTTTTATAACATGAGATGGACGTATATTATGTGCTTAACTCTAATAATACTTAATCGTATAGTATGATTTTATAACATAAAGTGGTTACAAAATTAATGTACGATGGTTTTTCATTAATAATATATTTTTTTCCCTTGAAAATCTCCTGTGTTGTGGTCATCATAAAACTTTCACCTCCAACATCCTATATCAATTCACTTAAATTAGTATGAAACACAGTCACCCAGTCTATAATATTACATAATCTCTGCGGGTGTTTTCCTTAAGAATTTTAAAACTAGTTGTGACAAGTGCACTCTGCCCAGTAAGAATTGGCTCAAATGAGAGCTGTCTGAAAGATCGTTGTATGTAACAGACGCTTAATATAAACCAAGAAAACAAGTCTGTATATTATACACACTAATAAAGTTTTATATTTTTCATTACTTTATTGTAATTATGTTAAACGATGTTTAGTTTAATTTATGTTTTTCCATTTATCACTATGTTAATTATTAAAAAAGGTTAATCGTCTCGCGTCTTACATTAATCTTGCATGTGTTTATCATTCTTAATAATCTTTGTTTAAAGTAAATTCATATGCAAATTGGATTATGTCTGGTAAATTATTCACAATTATCACTATTATCTCTCTCTCTCTCTCTCTATATACATATATGTGTGTGTGTGTGTGTGCAGGGCCTGATTAAGGGAGAAGCTCGCTCTTCACACATTATTTATGCTTACACCGTTATTTTTTAACAAATACTTTCCTCCTATAATAAACAGAAAATTTTCATAAAAAAATATTTTAAAAGAATCCTGGTGTCTAATAACGGTGAGTAAATTGGATTGTTTTACACCGTTAATTTTTTATAAAAAATATTTCCTTGTCAAAGCGTGGAATTTCTATGACATGAAGTAAAAAATAATTGTAAAAATATTCCGGTATGAGCGAGCTTCCCCCTTAATCAGGCCCTGTGTGTGTGTGCTTGTATATACTACATAATTACTATTAAAGGTATCATTTTCATTTTCATTTTGAAACTTTAAATATGCAGTTTAAAAGTTTCATCGATTGCTAAAAGAGCACCACAGAACTGTCGTCTTTAAGTAATAAGTAAAAAAACTTTGAATAAACACCCTAAAATGCAAGAATTGTCAACATTTGTTTCGTAAAAAAAAAAAAAAAAAAAAGACCCTTCCTCAGAAAATTCTAATTGGGCACAAATGTTGTAAACAAAGTGGGATCGCACCTTCGTTTGCCTGTTTGTTCGCAGCACTCGCGTCTGCGTTGTTCGCCTAAAGAAGGATAGAGTTTTCTTTCGACCTAAAACAATTTCTGTGAATTCTTGTATTTAATGGTGTTTCTTCAATGTTTTTTACTTAATGCAGAAGCTTCGTTTTTAATACTTTGGAAATTAATGATAGTTTTATTTTGAACACTGAGTTTTAAAACATTTTTCCCAAGTAGCACCGGAACGTTCTTTGGACGTCTAATAACGGTTACAATAGTTCAAATACCGTATTTCGTGTCAAAAGAACGTTCCATTAGACGTTAAGAAATTGTATTATTTAGAACGTTCTAAAAAAGCGTGCGTTGTACCTTCCATAAAACGTACAATTTCAGTTCTAATCCAAACGTTTAAATGTAACACCGTCGTAAAACGTTCTGTCTCAGTGAGATTATTACGAATAGGACAAAATGGCCAGATTCAGTTTTGATTTCATTCATTGAGTGTTGTTGTTAGGATTAAAACAAACCAACTACACGAGGCAGTGGCGGATTTAAGGAGGAGGGGCTAGGGGGCTGCAGTTTTGCCAGTTTTGGGGACTTTTTTATTCAACCCCCGCCACTAAATTTTAATTGTAACTGTTGCCTAAGCACTTCGAAAGATAAACGTCCTTTATATATAGCAAATATCATTTCTTAAAATTATTGGTGAGAGATGAATAAAAAAATCCCCAAATCTGGCAACACTGAGGGGCTGAAGCCCCCTCCCCCCAAAGTTAAGTTCTGGATCCGCCACTGACACGAGGGTCCTAGGTCTGGATAGTGTGTCCTCCGTTGAAATCATTCTAAGAATGCCTAGCCCTTATTTACACGAGTTTCAAAGTAAATCACGGAAAACTCCGAAAACCTAAGTCGACGAGCGTGACCAGGAATCGAAACCAACACTTCCCGTCTGTAAGGTTCGAAAGTAGAACCTCGTGGTCACTAATACTCATCGGGAAGTTACAGAAATGAGTTTTTTTTTTTTTTTTCTTTAAGCATAATTTTAAACTTTTATTATATTTTATTTATGATTCTATTTAAGTTTAAATGTTACTGATAAATTATCAATATTGATAATGTTTTTAAATCATTACTCTGTTTGATTGTTCTTATTATTTTTTTTTTCTTATTATTTTTTAATCCAAATTTTATTTAATAAATTTTAATAAAAGAAAATTATTTAATATATATTTCAAAAAATATTTTCTTAATAGATGAAAATTTTACGTAACCATTCACTTTTAATTAAACTGTTTAAAAGATATCTTCTACCCATCACACTACTTTATTCTGTAGCATTCAATATAACAGCGCCACTTAACCAGTTAACATGAACAAAAATTTAATAAACACTGTATCTCAAAATTAAAATTTTACATATTGAATTTGTTGCAGATTTCACTAACACATGCTGAGGTATAGCTATCTGGAAAAATTACATAATACTATATCTGCCGATATATACCCAAACTGAATTAATTATCATAGTTTTTCATAACATATATTTCACATATTCACGTTAGTGAATTTTTAATAATAATAATAATCTGAGATATTGCTTTCCTTTAAACGGGATTGAGTTGCAGCACAGTAGTGCCACCTCTCAATCAATATATGCTCAAATTAGATCACCATAGTTTAACATAATATCTATCTCACATATCAAGTTTGGTTCAGTTTTATTCAATAGAAACTAAGATACTGCCTTCCGTTACATGGAGGGGGGGGGGAATTACATAATAGCTGAGCACCTATTAGGTCATATATTCCAAAAATTAATCAGAGCTAGTTTAAATAAAAGTTCAACTAAATATCAACTTAAGTTCTTCAGATACAATTTCCAGAACATTTTATTAAGATGCTCAAACAAGTTCTAAAAATTGTCGAATCCTATCGAGGACGTCTCAAGGAGTGTTAAAACCCTAAGTCGAAAATTTCCATGCATCCATTGCATTCTTTTTATGTATACAGAAAAAATAAAGTGTATGCCATTTCTGATCCTTTCACTGAATATTTTGTTCAATACTGAAATATACACTAAAACAAAATATGCTTTTCCGTTTAATTCGAGATTTTAAAATGGAAAAATAAAGTGATCTCATAAGTTTTTAAAATACTTTATAAAAATTTAAATAATTGTTTAACTCAGCTCCATTTTTCCTTAAAATATTGACTATATGTTTTCTACAGCTATAAATGCTTAATAAATTTCTGTTTCAAATGTTGAACTTTGAAACATGATTATTGCGGATGTAAGAAGGGAAGGGCAGATGATATGACATCTGTGGATTGCATTTATTTAATTCTCGCTGACCGTGCAAAGTCAAACGCCAGCGGCAGGTCTTGGGAAAGTCGTGTCGTTATGTGAGGCGGTAATTTTAAAACATGTAATCTGTTCTGTTGAGTTTTAGCGTTATAATGACTTGGATAAGCTTTAGAAAAGGTAAAAATGTAATATTATTAACCTGTAATATTCTCTATGTTCTATTTATTAAAGTCTTATTTTAATATCAACTAAACAATCATTTTCATATCTGCGTAAGTTCTTAAGCCTAACTTTTGATACTTGTAAGCAGCGTTGTATCGCAGAAATAACTGCTCCTGTTACAGAAAACCGCTTAGAAATTATGGATTCGTTTTATTAATTAAGTCTTCTGAGATAGAAATTGTTAAAATAACTATGTTTGGTTATTATGTTTCTGAATGAAGATGTAACATAAAGAGTTTAGAAGATATGAGAGCTAATTTTAAGTGAATGCCCTTCCAGACTGGTCGTTATGTATTTTAAAATGCTAGTTGCAAGGGCGTTTTCTTGACAACTCTTATGAAGAAAATTAAGAAGGTTCGTAATTCTTTTTTCCTTTTCTTTTTAAATTCTGAAGTATTTATTTAATGTTTATATGATTAATCTAGGTTATGCAAATTGCATATTTTTAAAATAATATCCTAAGTTTCACCGACTTATAATTTTAAATATCTCTTTACTGTTATTTATTAAATAAAATATATGAACTTGTTTAACTGCATAATAAAACAAAGATTCAATTCATCTTTATTCCACATCTTTATAATAAACATATTCTGCTTTTAAAACAAAAAAAAAGACGATATTAATAAGTAAATAAATAATATACTAAGAAATGATATATTAATTATAAATAATATACTTACTATATTATTTAATAATAATAATAATATTTACATTTATTAATTATTTAATATGCCATGATAGCATAGTTACATAAAATGAGTAAAAATTGCGTTGACTCAATTTAAAGAAATTTAAACATTTAAAGAATACCAATTACATTGACATGTGGAATAAATTTAAATACCTGCAAACATAATTTTTGTAATCTGCTGCTGTAAACTGAAAATACGTATACACACATGCACTGAAATTTAAAAATATGAAGTATGTTAAATATTTTAGAAAAATATTTTGATTAAAAAAAATATATATATTTCAGTATTTGGAATTTTTTTTAATTTCTTCCTTCTAATTAGTTTTTAATTTTTAATTTTTCATTTCAATTTCTTATTATTAAAATTAACAATATATTCTAAACTCAATTATATATTATTTTAGCGGTGTATTGATACATTCATTTTCGAAATTATTTTTTATGTTGGAATATTAAAACTTTCTATGAACTTCAGCATTCAAATATATTTATAAACTATCTATGGACTTACAAAGTAGTACCCAGAAATGTTTAGAATATACAGGGTGCAAAGTCGAGAACAGGCCTTTATTTGCGCAACAATTGGTCTCAGATGTTCTGCAATAAGAAAATGTATTTTTAAAAAAATATAAGCATTCATTATATGACATGTTTAAATTTAAAAAAATCAATTTATTAAAAATTACAAAAACTCATAATTTTTATACCACTTTCATGACGCTAATAGTAAAAGTTGACTTCCAACCTAAAAAATATAACACGAAAAGTTCACTTTTGTGCAACCAAAATTGTCTGAGATAGATAGTTTGAAAATTTAGGATTATTTCGCATTTTCTCGGGCTTTATTAAAAAGTCAATGAAAAATTCTTTAATAAAGCCAGGGAAAATGCAAACAAATTCCAAATAGGATTTTTAAACCGATCCCTTAATGAAGGCCGAAATATGCTAGAAAATCTAAACTTTAAATATCTTGCTCCATTTTGGGAGAATAGAAATGAAACTTTTTGTTGGGATGAATGTCAATTTTTCTAAATATGACTATGACTATAGGGATCTGGGACTATATAAAAAGCTAGTTTTTGTAATTTTGAAAAAATAGATATTTTAAATTTAAACATGTCATACCACAAATACTCATATTTTTCAAAACATTTTGTAACTGAAACTGTATAGTTGCGACCAGTAGTTGCGGATAAAGGTATTCTCGTGACTATGCTTTGCACCCTGTATTTAAAAAAAAATTAATATATATATATTTATTTATAAATGAATTTTTAATCTTAGTTAAAGCCAAGCAGCAGATATAAGATCACTGAAACCACATAAAAGAATGAGAAGGAAATTACAAGAAATTTAAATAACCTGGGGAGACTGATTGTGATTAATTGAAACATTTATTTTTTATTTATTGATTTTTATTTTATTTAACTTCAGTCTAATCATAAATTTATTCCTATATTGTTAGTTGCAATTTTAATAATTTTGTCGGTGCGTAAAAACCACATGAAACTCAAATCAAAAGATACAAACAAGCAACGAGAAAGTAAAAAATTAAGACATCATTTGAAACATTTTATTTTTTTTAAGGAAAAGCTTAAAACGGTAGGAAAAAAAAAAAAAAAAAAAAAAACTCGTCAGGGGTGACCTTTTCCCTCGTTGAGCACGAATGTACGATTTCGTTCGTTAGCAGCTATAATAGCAAATTGCTAGCGGGCACCCTATCATACACGAAATTAATTGAAGTTAAAAACGAAGAATAAATTGGAATAAATTATTTAGTTCAAGAAATCAGAGAATCAAACAGAAAACAACCATGAAAAACAAACCTTAATCATAGGATGACGCATTCGAATCACAAGGATTAAAACAAGCAAAATAATTTAAGAGTTTAGTTGTACATAGCAGATGAAGAATAATGATACAACACAGCAACAGGGATATAAATTACTTTTTTTTTTTTTAAATTCAAATAATGTTTGAGAAAATTTAACATACTTACTATTCCTTTAATTTCAACGTATATGCATGAAAAATTCCATATTTTATGACAGTAATTCCCAAAAAGTGTCATAACGTCTCTATATCCTTTAAAAAATTCCTTAATTTTTTGCATTTTTTAAAAAAATTCTTTTTTCCCCTAATCTGAAGATAATGACGTTATTGTATTAATTACGAAACTTTGAATAAACACCATAAAATGCAAGAACTCGCGACTGCTACAAACAAAGCACGGCTGCTACAAACAAAACGGCAACGCATTCAACACACTCAACGTGCTTGTTTGCAGCTCTCGCGCCAACATTGTTCGCCTGATGAAGGGTTGTGTCTTCTTTTGACCCGAAACAGTTGGTGCAAGTTCTTGCATTTTATGGTGTTTATTCAAAGTTTTGTAATGAATACTATAACTTCATTATCTTCAGATTAAGGGAAAAAAAGAAATTTTTAAAAAATGCAAAAATTTAAGAAATTTTTTAAGGGATAAAAAGACGTTATGACACTTTTTGGGGAAAACTGTCATAGAGTATAGAATTTTTAATGCATATACGTTAAAATTAAAGGAATAGTAAGTATGTTAAAATTTCTCAAACATTATTTGAATTGAAAAAAAAAAAAAAATAATTCATATCCTTGTTCATGTGTTGTATCATTATTCGTCATCAGCTATGTACTTTTTACTTCTAAACGCCCGTACTGAGGTGATTTTTTATAATGACGTCACATTTTTTTTTTTTTTTTTTTTTTTTTTAACTACACTATTTTGGAACGTTTACAGTACGTTTTCTAGAACGTTCTGAAAATTTGTTTAACGTTTTGAAAACGTTCTAAAAACGTTTAGGACGTTCTGAGACCGTATACATAGAACGTTCTCAGAACGCTTCTATAACACCGATGGTGATAGTTACACGTTCATTGAACGTTCTCTGAACCGTACTATTGTACGTCTTCAAGATGGACAAATAGATGTCTATAACACGTTCAAAGTTAACGTTCTTAGAACGTGTTTGCAGAACAATTTTTGAACGTTCAGAGAACGTTTCTGTGCTGCTTGGGTTATTATTTAATAGAAAAAGTTCACTAGAAGTGAAGGTTTTCATGAAGTATTTCAAACTATGTCTGTTCTATAATTGAGGAGCAAACATTCAAACCGTGTTTTCTCCGTCCAATACAATTTTTCAGAAAACACAAAAAACTGATAAATTTAAAAATAACCCTTCTTAGACCCTAATTATCGTTTGTTTAGTTGTATTACTGGTTACTAGGAAGATCTGTAGGCATACTTTACCTAATAAACGTAGAGTTAATTAGAAAAATGCATTTGAAATTTGGAGAAAGCACGTTTTGACCGAAACACAGAGGAGAAAGCATGTTTTGACCGAAACACAGAGGAGAAAGCATGTTTTGAATGAAAAAGTATGTCACTCGCATATTGATGAAATAACATTCTTAATGAAATAAAACTAATTAACAGAACAGACTTTGTTATGTAATTATAAAATTAAATTAAATATTTACACGTGAAAAATCATCCTGCAAATTGTAGGGTAGAACTAAAATTTTTAAGCCAATTTGAAATTTAAATTTTTAAACCAATATCTTCACATAAGCAATTGCATGCTTCCTCTGTTTCTTCATATTCTACATGAAAGTTATTAGTAATGATATCTTTATACAATTTAAAATCAGGTTGATTTTTCCACTCTTCACCATACATCAATTTTAAAAGTTTGTCTACGTCATTTTTCTTTTCAAGTGATATTCCATGACTCAGAGGAACACATTGTAAGACAACGTTTCGTATAATAGCAGTATTAATCCCTTTCCTAAAAAGTTTTGCTCCAGATTGTTCTTTTATATCTTCGAATTTATAGTTTTTGAATCTTTTGACCATCACACTTTTTCTATTTTTTTTTCTAAAACCATTCTTTTCAGTTCTGATATGTATGGGAAATTTTTGAAATAAGCATTAAGTGATTTCGTATTATATTCCAATCAATCTCAAATATTTTTACAACACCAACTTTCTGATACAGTTCATAGTATTGTTTTTTGATGTTATTGTTACATTTTTTCTGAGGATCTTCTCAACACGACCAAATATACGATCTATTGGAAGGAAACTATTTCCTCTGACAGGAAAGTACAATAGTATATTTTCAATGCTTGACGTTGTAGTGCACAAACGTGCAATAGCATTTGAAGAATTATGTTATTCTTATTTTGGGCAATACAACCATCACTAAAGAGCCGCAAAGATTTTTTACCTTCAAGGTCCCTTTTGTTTAGGTGACAATATAAAGCCGACGATATTTCAGTGCTGCCTTTGCCTGCTAACTCCTCAGACCGAGTATAAAATGTTGAAATTAGACCATCCAAACTCATTATGCATAAGCTGTAAAAGTTGAATACCCTTAAGTAATAGGCATCTTGAATATTTTTTTTTGGCAGATGTTGAATCTGTTGTAAATCAAAACATAAACTAACAACTGATTAATCTGTTCTTTCTTTCATAATGGAATAAAATGCATTGGCTCTTAGTATATGAATTCTTTTGTCAGTCATATTATCAACTTTTTCTGTAGACCCTGCAGGACAGGACTTTATTTTTTGATCAAGTAAAGAACACGTGCTGCAAACATCACTAGAAGGAGACTTAAAGCCTATATTAAATTCATTTATGAATATTCTCCTGAACATAGCGAAATTAACTTTGTCCAGGTCGTCGTTGTAGTTCTTGTTGTAAACTCCATGCAACTTCCTTGTACTTAATGTACAGTGCAAGTACAATCGCTTCGATTTTTGTCTTCCATAATGACTTTCTGATGCCTTTAAGTTTGAGATGAATTATCTTACCTTGTTTTTTTTATTAATGCTTAAGTGGCTTTTTCTATCGCCTCCTCCATTTTCTTCAATAGGTTCACCAGCATGTACTTTAGTAACAATATTGGCTAGCCTTGTACGACCTATTTTAGTTATAGCCATGAAATTGTTTTTACACACAGGAATTCTCCTACCACTGCTAGTAGTAATAAAAAAAGAAGCAGAAAAGGCATGCTGTGAGCCAGATGATTGCGATTTATTTTCGGTTGGGTTATTAGGTCTACGTCGAGTTACATTTTTGTATCAACCAATGAGGCTATAATAGAATCTTGCCGCTGTTTGTCCGCAGTTTTGTAAAGTCTACCCCGAAACTTCTTAACGTCATTAGGTCTAACATCAGTGCATGAAAAAGTATTACTAGAATGTTTGCATGGAGCATAAACGCTATCTGAAGATGTTGAATATCGTTTCTTTTTCACTTCTTTTATTTTTCCTCCAATTCTCTGTCTTTTTCTAGTTCCATAATTAGAAGTACTCACTAATACACCACCCATTAATTCTTCCATTTGAAAAAAAAAAAAAAGAAAACACTCCTCTAATATGAAGAAAACTAGATAGAACTAACGAAATAAACAAACATAAAAAGCTGGTACATGTACGAGTCACGCTACGAGTCGGCTGGAGAAATCACAGTTTGACTGAAAACAGGCTCTGGAGGAAATACTGTTTGATTGAAACCCCAACTTTCTAAGAGCATTTTCAATGTGATAAAAAAAAATTTGGTTTAAAATAATAGAATAATTTTGTGCTATTTAATGTTGAGTTCACGGAAAAATCACAAACTCATTTTATTTTATTTTTGGAGAAAACACGGTTTGAATGTTTGCTCCTCAATTACTGTACAGTTATAGAATATAATATTGTCTATAATTAATTATTTGTAACTTGTGTAATTATGCTTCCTGGCGATCTTTCAATTAAAGGAATATGAAATATTTATATATTATAACCATTTTTATTATGTTTACATAGCTGCCAAGTTTTTTAATTTATTCCGGAATGTTGTTAGTCCCGCCCTTTTTTCATACCGTAATCTTTTTAAAGTAATTTTCTTCATATTTAATCCTAGTTATACATTGAAGAAAATTTCTCTACAAATATTACGGTGTGGAAAAAAGAGCGGGGCTAACAACATTCCGGAATAAATTAAAAAACTTGGCAGTTATGTGTTTATAGTCTAGTTTTTATTACTGGAGTCTTGCATCGAATACAGGACTGCCAACCATCTCATTAATAAGCGTACACTTGTTAACGCCCCTTGAAAATACGCCCCTTTTCCCACACCACTTTATATTTAGAGCAATTCTCTCCAAATAGTGTTACGATTGAACAAGAACGAAATTACTCTAAAAAATTACTGGTGTACAAAAAAAGGCGGTGACTAAAAGTACTACGCTTCATAATGAGATGGTTGGCAAGCATGCGAATACGGCAATCTCATTTGAATGGATCTGGTACAACTCATTTTTTTATTTATTTTTCGTCAGGCTAAATTTTTAATTCTTCTTGAGTGTCGTGTTTAAATTTTTATTTATTTATGTATTATAATTTTTATTATTACTTAATCTGATTGAGATATATTTTGCCAAAAAATTTGTTTTATTTAATACAATATAAATTTGTTATATTTAAATAAGCTGTTACTAGTTTTTTTATTTTTTAATATAGGTTTTGCTTTGGATAAGGCGCCAAAGATAGCAACCCTGACCTAGACCCACATGTGATATAGCCCTGACTCCCTTTGCAGAAGCGTGATTAATGACTTTTTGAACCTAGGGTGCTACCACGAACACATCGAAATGTTTCGATGATCGAATATGACGTCACTTTGACGTAATGTTTCGATGCGAATTTGAATTTTCGATCACTTCGTACTCTGAGCCAAGCGCATCGAAAAGTTTTGATGGTAAATCCATCGAAACACTTTCGATGAGGAATTACTGAGTGAAACTGTTTACGATAGCTCGTTTCTTCATACTTTTCGTCTGCTACTGCTAAACGGAAGCATGTTTTTTTTTTTTTTTTTAATGTGAATGTGAATGGGTAAAATAAGTTTTTTTTCTCTATATGTACATTGAAGTAAATTTTATTGTTATGTTGGGCTTCTACATACGTATCACGGAGCAGTGATGGAACACGGGTGCAGAATTCATACCACTATCAATATAAGAAAACTTTCTACTTCGTAAATCAACGATATTATAGTTAGAAAAATTTCTTAAACGAATACCGGTGTGAATTCTGCGCCCGTGTTCCATCCCTGACGGAGTAATATGCACGGTTATTTATTAATTTTTAAATAAAGATATCTTAAAACTTCATTGACGGATTGCAGTGTTTATAATTTGAATAATCTCTGAACTTTATATTGGTAATACTTTTCAGAAGTGTTAATTATCAAAAAATAACTAATTAAAAAAAAAAAAAAAAAAGTTTTTTTTTTTTTTTTTTTTTTTTTTTTTTTAATTTTAGATAATGCTGTGATTTGCCTATTATCAAAACATGTAAAGTTTTCTTAGTTTAAATAGCTAAATAACAATGAGGCATTAAATTTTAACTTTTAGAGATAATAAAATTCTTTTGTTGGTAAAAATATTGGTATTTCACTTTTAGGTATATACATAATTTTTTCTAAATTGTTTTGATATTAACTGGATGAATAAACCCTCTTGTAACGTAATATCACAAATGTCACCATTTGGGCATCTAGCTTTCTTATTTATTTATAAATATAAATTGTAAATAAGAGACAAAGTGAAGTGAGATAAAACATATATATTATGGGGCAAATTTTAAGTGATGCGGCATGCTTGTTTTGTGCTCTCAAGTTCAAAACTGGGGCCATTATGGCATGTCTGTGTTTCTTGAAAAGCTATAATCCAATTGAAAGATTTGATTCGAAGAAAGTTCTACAAACAATTTCCAGATTTATTGTTAGCAAAAGTGAATCAGCCTGATGAGGTATCTTCTGTGTGTCGTCTACAATTCTGAATATTTAAAAATTGTGGAATTTAGTGGAATGAAAATAATTCCATCACATATTCATCAGAAATTGCCGTCATTTTTCATTAGAAGTTGTTAAATCATGTGAAGTGCAGTGACTACATACATGTAAGTATTAATAGATTTAATTATTTTGTGTTTTTTATTGATATTTAAGTCTGTATATATGTTAAAGCTTGTAAAGTAATTTTTCGTAATTAATATATGTGAATGTGTTACACTTAATGCAATAATGAATGCATTTTCGAAAAAAAAACCTTTTTTACTTTGTATACATTCAAACTTTCAGAGATTGATCCAGGTTTAATCTTCCATTTTTACAATCACCATTTATACTGCTTAATGTCAAGTTAATAGAGTTTTGTTGAGCCAAATTAAGACATTAATTAAAAAAAAAATAATACTGAAATGAAAGCATGAAAATATTTAATAAAAGGATCACTTTTATAAAACAAAGTCTTGTGCAGGGGCTCATTTTATGAATTTGAATTTTGTGAAGGGTCTCTTTTTATGATGCAGAAATTTATGAAGGACCGCAAAAGGGACCCAAATTTTGCCTGGATTGAACCCTGACTTTTACAAAAAATTCATTAGTTGTGTAAGAGATTGTTGAAATGAAGTTGAAGTTTCATATAATTTGTGTTTGTGACATACTTTCCTTTATTTTATTTATTTCGCAATATTCTTTGTAAAAAATTCTTTGGATTTCCGAGCAATTAAAACATATGAATAATTTTCTGTGCATTACCTATAAATTTTAGCAAGGCACATCTCTCAGGACAATGACTTCGTAGAATGAGATTGTTTTATGTGAATCAGAAGTCTGAACAAGATGAGATAGTAAATAAAAGTAAATTTTTATATGAGCTGGGCCAGCAAAGCATAATCAACATTTTTATTTCAAACTCTTAAAAAGGAATTTTTTTCTTTTTTTTTAAGTAAAGGTTAAGAGTTTTATTTATAATATAAATACTGCATAAAAGTTGGAAAAATAAAAAATTAGGGTAAGATTGACTTTCTACTGCCTCTTATGTTTAGAATATTTCGTGAGTACACTAGATAAACATTCTGTAGAAGTTATGAGCTTTCTGTTTACTTTTGCTTCTTTGCATCATCTGTTATGTAATTCACTGCTGCGTAACACAGATTGGGTTGAAGTTTGTTATTTAGCATGACTGCATGCATGTTTTTTCTTTTCTTTTTTTCTTTGAAAAAGAAAGTACTGTGCAACCGCGAAAAGAAGGCATTCGACCTTGGAATAGTTCATTTTGAAGAAGGGGCGGGCGAATGAAATGCAAATGATGCTTGGCGGCAGTTCTTTTCGCCAAACAATTCTTTGACTTACAGCTAAGACGCCAATCTTAGGCGCCAATACGAACAGTCAAAGTGTCTATTGTTGCTAATTCAATAGAAAATTGCTAAATTTTTGTCAATTTAAATATTGTTTTAATTATTTCTTATAATTTTTTTATCAGATATGCAGAAAATCGATAAAACAAAATAGCTTTAAACATTGCTTATAATTTGTGTTCACATGTATGTTTATTTCTAGTATTTAAATTAATTGAATCCCTAAAATTTACTCGTTTAGCTTTTAACTTCTCGAAGTATACGTAAAACAGTTCCTTTTTTTTTTTTTTTTTTTTTTTTTGTAAATATTCACTAATAATTGAATGTTTTGTAAATATTAACTATCGTGATTAATTAAATTTCTTCCTTTCTACTTTTATTACAACCATTATATTATTATGTCATGTTATTTAATGACAATTACAATAATTAATTTAATGTTTATTTTATCAAAACTGTAACGGTATTAATCATGGTTTCTTTTATTTCATATATTGTAGAAAGAAACTTTTTTAAAGTTTAATTAAGTTTCTTCTTTCATCCCTTTCTGCTGATAATGATTGTACTTTAAAATTACTTCTCGGAAGCCATTAAGATTACTTTATTTAAAAAAATCAAAATTTCTTTTTGAATGTTATTTGATCGCCGAAACTTTAAAATTTGTAAACAATAGTACCTCCGAACACTTCTTTTAAATAGTAATTAAATACCTCCAAACATTAAGTTTATCAACAACTTCAAATTATAATTTCACACTAAGAAAGGGGCTAGCAACGCCAAATCTGGAAGCCACTCTACTCTGTGTTACCATAGAAACAGAACCTCTCACCTTATTTCATTAATCGAATCATCTGAAAACACGTGATTCGAGTGCCAAGTTATCACGGTTGTGCAATATTTGAATTTTTAGACATATTTCTGACGTTTATGTCAGTGGTGGTCTGGTTTGTTGGTTAAAGGTACTTTCTGTACATATATTACTTAAATAGTCCATATGGCTGTCCATTCCGTATTTCTGAATGAATATTACTGTCAATGAATGTTAAGGAAATATGATGAGTACAATGAAAGATATTTTTCTATTGGCATAGTTTGGGAAATAAGGGTGTGCTTGAGTAGTGTATGAAAGAGAGTTTAATGGTGTCTTTTTATGTTTGGCCTGTGTGTAATGAAAATATGATTTTAACAGAATGTAAAGTTAAAATCAATGGTTTTGCATGGATTTATAGAAATCGTTTTAAATTGAAAGAAATGAGGCATAATATGTGCCATAATGTAAAGAAAGGGTTGTGGTTTTCTAGTAGTCATTTGGTTATCCCCGACCTCAACAATCAAATGACAGATATTGACATTAAATCAGAAGGAAGTTTGGAGGAGGGGGGGGGAGTATATCAAAGGCAAGGTGCTTCATGAATTACAGACATGAAACAGAGGTAAGTGAGCTGTGATTTTCTATTTTATAAAATATCTAAATATCCATGAATTTTTTGCTTTACTTGTTTTTTGAAAAATATGTTTGATTATTACGTATTTTTGTGCTTTTTAAATAGTTTATAAAATGTGATTTTTGTTGGTTAAAAACTGTTTAAACTGTTGCTTTTTCTTTCTTTCTTTTTTTTTTTTTTTTATGTACACAAAGCATACAGACGTGCATATTGCTGCATTACAAAATTTTGTATATTTTTAAGTTTTATGCATTTTAAGATATGGGTATCCAGTGATGTTTATTATTTGATTTTCATGTATGTGAAGTGTACAGACGTGCATATTACTGATTGCTTCAACAAAAAATTGTATTTTAAGATAGGGGTATCTATAATGATGCTTATTTATTTTTATTTTTGTTCGTTATCATGTAAGCGAAGTGTAGTTATAAGTACATATTACTGACTACTAAACTGCAAAGTTTTTAAAACTTTGAGTTTCATGTGTTTTGAGATAGGGATATCCATTTTTTTTTTTTTTTTTTTTTTTTATAATTTTTCATCTATACAAAGTGTACAGGCATGCGTATTACTGATATTGCGAATTGGAATTTTGAATATTTAAATCGTGTGATTGTATGTTCTAAGTTTTATTAACTGACTGCTGAACTAGAAAATGTTTTACATGTTTAAGTTTCATGCATTTTGAGATATGAGTATCCAGTGTTTTTTTTTTTTCCTATCTATGCGAAGCATACAGACATACACATTGCTAATTCCTGCGATTGGGAATTTTGAGCATTTATGCAGTGTGACTGTGATTGTGTGTTGTAAGTTTTATTTTTTGTGATTGGTTATGATTTCATGATTATTTAGTAATTTTTCCTGAACTAACAAAGCATTAAAAAAAACTTAATAAAAATAGCCAAATAATAAAAAATCCAGCAGTTCATAATTTTGAGATGTAAACATTAAGAATTTAGTGGAACTCATGAGTAGGAAGGTGGAAATTGCGACAGTAAAAAAGAAAACAGTAGATAAGCCTGATGCTAGGGTTAGCCAATGCTAGAAAAACATTTTGCTCACTCTACGAAGAAAAATATTTAGTGAGGAAATACACTGTTATGTAACTCCAGACATAATAGTTCTACTTTTCTTGGAGACGGATAGAAAGTTGTGTCCTATAGTTATAAAAGCTAAAGGTTGAAAATGACAATGCATTTTTTAAATATTTTAAGCCAATTGTTGTGAATCCCAGCTGCTTTCGGCAGCGTTTATATGATTCAACCAGAAAATTTATTTTTAACTTACTTTCCGACTAGCTAGATATTTGAAACTTTCAGAATAGTTCAGAACACGGTGACAATGAATTTTTTACAATACTTTTAGCCATATATTTCGGATCAGCGCTGCCTTTGGCAGCGTCTATTATATTTTTCAATGATCATGTAACTTCCCGACAAGCTAAACATATGAAATTTTTAGAATAGCTCAGAACACAGTGACAATGCATTTTTTTAAATACTTTTAGCTAACTGTTTCAGATCCCTGCTGCCTTCGGCACCGTTTATTATATTTTTCAGCAGTCATGTAACTTCCCGACAAGCTGGACATTCGAAACTTTCAGAATAATTCAGAACATGGTGACAATGCATTTTTAAAAATATTTTTAGCCAACTGTTTTGGGTTTCTGCTGCCTTCGGCAGCGTTTATTATATTTTCAGAAATCATGTAACTTCCCGACAAGCTAGACATTTAAAACTTTCAGAATAGTTCAGAACACAATGACAATGTATTTTTGAAGTGAAAACTTCTTTAGGTACGTTGAGCACCTTTGGGTGAACAAAAAACATGAAACTCGCATCATCGTCAGCGAAGGCTTTCCATGAGACTCGAAAGTGGAATTCGAGATTTCAGCTGATTTACACGTTTTGAGGTGTCCTGAATGGGTTTTCTTTTGCTTCTCAGCTACTAATTAAAATAATTTCATAAGTAATACATCATTTGAAAGCTTTGTTGAGTTGGAATCGAACAGTAACTTACAGAAATTTCTACTGCCAGATGGCGCTGTAATATTTTGAAATTTCAATTTCTAATTATGATTAAATTATTTTTAATACATTATTCAAAAGATATTTTTAAAGTTCTTTTATATTATCGAAAGTAAAATTAGAGATTTTACCCGATTTACACGTTTTGAGGTCTCCTGAATGGGTTTTCTTTTGTATCTCAGCTACTAATTAAAATAATTTCATAAGTAATACATCATTAGAAAGCTTTGTTGATTTTGAATCGAACAGTAGATTACAGAAATTTCTACCGCCAGATGGCGCTGTCATATTTTAAAATTTTAATATTTCAAATTCTAATAATTATCATTAAATTATTTTTAATACATCATTCAAAAGATATTTTAAAGTTATTTTATATTATCGAAAGTGGAAGTCGAGATTTCACCTGATTTACACGTTTTGAGGTCTCCTGAATGGATTTTCTTTTGTATCTCAGCTACTAATTAAAATAATTTCATAAGTAATACATCATTTGAAAGCTTTGTTGAGTTGGATTCAAACAGTAACTTACAGAAATTACTACCGCCAGATGGCGCTGTAATATTTTGAAATTTCAATTTCTAATTATGATTAAATTATTTTTAATACATCATTCAAAAGATATTTTAAAGTTCTTTTATATTATCAAATGTGGAATTCGAGATTTTACCTGATTTACACATTTTGAGGTCTCCTGAATGGGTTTTCTTTTGTATCTCAGCTACTAATTAAAATAATTTCATAAGTAATACATCATTAGAGAGCTTTGTGTATTTTGAATCGAACAGTAGATTACAGAAATTTCTACCGCCAGATGGCGCTGTGATATTTTAAAATTTCAATATTTCAAATTCTAATTATGATTAAATTACTTTTAATACATCATTCAAAAGATATTTTAAAGTTCTTTTATATTATCGAAAGTGGAAGTCGAGATTTCACCTGATTTACATGTTTTGGGGTGTTCAGAAAATTTAAAAACATGATACATTAAAAAGTACTTTTTATCTTTTAATTATTTTATTTTAATCTTAATGTTTCTGAAGTAAACACACATTAAAATATTGATTGTGACAGTACAGATTTTCATAAATAACAGATCAACGGTTTTCAGTAACACTTTTTCCCCTCCTCTGTTTTGATGTTTGGAATGTGAGCATAAACCGAAATACTGACCACTTTAATCTACAGATTTTCATGGCAAAAAAAAAAAAGCCTTTAAATATTTTTCTTTTAAAAATAAATATTTTATCACTTTTCTTTATTAGACTGAATCTGACATTTTTTGGTGCAATCCATGTTAGCTCATTGGTGTGATTTACATTTGGAAAGTAAATTATGCCTACGAGCTGGCACAGATCACGCTGCAAAAGTCGCTAAGCTGTGCCAAGGGGCACCACTAACTGCAATTTCACCCAGCTTTAGCATAAGATTTTCTTGGCAACTTTTAAATTTATTTTGCCATTTTGGCCATGAATTAAAATATTTATCGCAGTTTTGTAAGTAAAGTCCTTGGCAAGAATTTCCGAATTATTTTGGTGCTAAATTTCATATTTTGCTCAGTGAATTCTATACTAAATCTGTTCCATTTCTTCCATGTAATTTTTCTCTAATTTGATTTAAAAAAAGTAAACAATTTTTTAATTTGGATATAAATAATAAATATACAAAAATAGCTTTAAAAAAGTGCCTCGCCCCTTAAATTAAATAAAGCTTCTGAGTTTTTTTTTTTTTTTTTTTTTAAGGATCATTTAAAAATTGATCATAATTTTTTCATTAGCATTATGCATCAAAAGCATTTCATTTTTTTATTAAAACAAAAAATTTGTAAATGCACAGTGGAGCAGCGTGAAACCGACATTTGTCCATCTGTGTCTCTGTTTACATTCTTAATGTCTATAGACATTTATTCTTATATTTACTAAATGTAAGATATTTTCTCCAGCGATCGATGGATAAAATTTACAACTCCTTTTTGAATAGGCGAAAATCACTCTTTTTTTTTTTTTTTTTTTTTTCTCTGACAATCAGCAAATTTTTATTTCATTTGTAATTGTCAAGTAAATTTTGAGGTTTTCTTTACAGAACATACTGACGAATTTTGTTATACGTCAAATTGACTGACTGTTTTGTAATTTTTTTCTCGCAATCAACTGATAATTTTTTCTGATACCTAAAAGAATTTTTGTGTGGCACCATTCGATTATGGCCTTCAGTGCAAGTTAGTTATCTGTAGAACTTGAAGTCTCCATCTTTTCTCATGACACTTTTAGAGAATTTTTTTTTTTTTTTTTTTTTTTTTTTTTTCTACCACTATTTTTATACAATAATCTCTTATGGTGAAAATTTCTGTGTAAAAATAGAGATAGCACAAATGGCAGAAATTTTTTATCTTTGAAATAGACATTAAAAAAGGAAGGAGACTTTGTTGCAATTCTTAACCTGATGAGCATGACTTCCTTGGGGGCTACACAATTTCCCCTGATCCCACGAGTTTTTTTATTAATAACTTTGCACAATTAATACAGTAAAAAATCATCATACAAATATACTAGTGAGAGCATCAGAGTAAAAAGGCGGGGCTGTAGCTATCCTGCGACGCCACCATAGAAATATATAATACATAATAAAACGGGTATTTGTGTAAGGGGAATGTAAATTCAAAAAGGATTTAATGTCCTTATGATCATGATACATAACATGAAAATAAATCACAAGATTAGTACTTCATTGAAAATAAAATAGTTTTCCTTTAAATGTTTAAATCTTTGAAGAAAAATAACATTGACTGTTACCAAAAATTATAATGAAATTCCTTTTATACTTTACTTTTAACACTCACATGGAAATTATTTGCATAAAAACTTTTTAAAAAAGAAAAATTATTCAACACCTTCTGCATCTACAAAAATCTGCATTTGTAATATGTCAACAGAAATTTTAAAGTGTTTCACTACACTATCTATTAAAAAGCTATCTTATCCAAAAGTTTCATAAATATATAAAGTAACTAGCAGGCTACGCCCGCTTCGCTGGTCACTATTTTTAAATGAATCACAATAATTAATGAATTCTCAAAATTGCATTAATTTTTATCATGTGATAAAAAAAGAAAAAAAAAATCTGATCAGGAAAAATGTCGCACCGGGTCCCCACTGCCTTCGGCAGCGTAGACCCGTGCACTGCGCGCAAGTATTCCTTCACCATCCTTATGACTTCTCAAAATTCCATGTTATTACTCATAAACTTTCATTCTCAAGAAAGGGAATTAAAAAATATATCATTTAGCATCGGGTAAAAACTCACACCGGGACGCCACTGCCTTCGGCAGCGCAGACCCATGCGCGCTGCGCACGCACGTTTGAGGATATACGTGCGCTGTACACGCATATTCCTTCTCAACTCAAACTTTTATTAAGAAAATTAAATTAAAAAAAAATCTTTTATCATCGGGTAAAAACTCGCACCGGGTCCCAAACCCATGCGCGCTGCGCGCCTATTCCTTCCCCACCGTTCCAGCCCCTCCTAATTAACTTGCATATACCAATTTTGAACGGTCTTACTCAATTAGCTGAGATGCAAAAGAAAACCTGATCAGGACACTTTAAATTGTAAATCAGGTGAAATCTCGAATTCCACTTTCGATAATGTAAAAGAACTTTAAAATATCTTTCGAACGATGTATTAAAAATAATTTAATCATAATTAGAATATGAAATATTGAAATTAAAAATATTACAGCGCCATCTGGCGGTAGAAATTTCTGTAATCTATTGTTCCATTCCAGATCAACAAAGCTTTCAAATGATGTATTACTCATGAAATTATTTTAATTAGTAGATGAGATACAAAAGAAAACCTAATCAGGACACCTCAAAACGTGTAAATCGGGTGAAATCTCGAATTCCATTTTCGATAATGCAAAAGTACTTTAAAATGTGTATCAACTAAAATAAGCTTTCAAATGATGTATTACTTATGAATTTTTTTAATTAATAATTGAGATACAAAAAAAAAACTGATTCAGGGCACCTCAAAACGTGTAAATCTGGTGAAAACTTTCAATAATTTAAAAGAACTTTAAAATATCTTTCGAATGCTGTATTAAAAATAATTTAATCATAATTAGAAATTGAAATATTGAAATTTTAAAATATTACAGCGCCATCTGGCGGTACAAATTTCTGTATTCCACTGTTCGAAAAGCTTTCTAATGATGTATTACTTACGAAATTATTTTAATTAGTAGCTGAGATACAAAAGAAAACTAATTCAGGAGACCTCAAAACGTGTAAATCTGGTGAAAACTGTCGATAATATAAAAGAACTTTAAAATATCTTTCGAATGATGCATTAAAAATAATTTAATCATAATTAGAAATTGAAATATTGAAATTTGAATGTATTACAGCGCCATCTGGCGGTAGAAATTTCTGTAATCCACTGTTCGATTCCAAATCAAAAAAAGCTTTCTAATGATCTATTACTTATAAAATTATTTTAATTAGTAGCTGAGATAAAAAAAAAAAAAAACCTAATCAGGACACCTCAAAACGTGTAAATCGGGTGAAATCTCGAATTCCATTTTCGATAATGTAAAAGTACTTTAAAATGTGTATCAAGTCAACAAAGCTTTCAAATGATGTATTACTTATGAAATTTTTTTAAATTAATTTCTGAGATATAAAAGAAAACTGATTCAGGACACCTCAAAACGTGTAAATCTGGTGAAAACTTTCGATAATTTAAAAGAACTTTAAAATATCTTTCGAATGATGTATTCAAAATAATTTAATCATAATTAGAAATTGAAATAATGAAATATTGAAATTATAACAAATAATTAGCAATAAATTAAAATTGCGACTATAATTTGAGATTTAAACTATCCTATCTCTCAAGTTGGATCGAACTGCACATGGTGTGCGAATTTTATTATAATCGGTTAAGTGGTTTAGGAGTCCATTGAGGACAAACATTGTGACACGAGATTTATATATATTAAGATTAAATTAAAAATATTCCAAAATACATTTGTAAATACGAGTCAGGCTGACTGCCAAAATGACAAGTGAAATACGAACCTGGATAGCAGTAAAGTGATCAGTAATATTTGAAAATTTTAAAATTATGTACTAATGAGCAAAATATTTACTGAAAAATATTTTATTCATTAGTACATAAAAGTACATTTTTAAATAAGTATTTACTGAGACTTGTGAATAGTGCTGGACGATATCAGAAATTAAATATCGCGATATATCACCATGTTAATATCGATATTATGTGATATATTGCGATATTTCTTTCAAGATAGGAAAAAATAGAAATTTGTTATTTTTTAAAGACATATGCACACGAATTTTAAAGTATACAAGTATAAAGTGTTTTCCGTGTATTTTCTGGTATATTACTACCATAACTTTATCATAAAAAAAAAAAAAAAAAAAAAAAAAAAATGCATAAAAAGTGAATCAATATTTTGTGTTTCTTATAACTTATACTGTTGCTTTTTAGTATACCTCTGTATAGTTTGTCCTCTATTCTTCCCATTTTAAGCTTTAATTATTTTAAAATCATATTTTAACACAGCTAATATGCGATCTGTGTTTTATTTGTACCAAGTATATCAAAATTCATAATTCTACTAAAAATAAAGCTTAATAAAAATTGTCTTAAGATGTAGGTATTAAATAAAAAGGAAAATCATTCTAAATAGTTAAGAATTGCCATTGGATACACCTTTTTTAGTCGTAGAGAGTAATATTTTTTACTTAAAACTCTTATATGCATCCTAAATGTCAGTTACTTGTCATTTTTATTTTTGTATCTGCTTACCAAATCATTACAATATTTTTTAAATGTATATGTGTTCAATTCACATTCGTAATAGTTTCATATATTCGTAATAGTTTCATTATATATATATATATACATTGTCAGTATAAAAATTACATTATTTAAAGAAAATTATGTTAAAGTTTCATTTTGTTACTTAAAGTAACTCATTTTGCAATTACATGTACGGCTTAAAAAAAAAAAAAAAAAAAAAAGAAAGAAAGAAAGAAAGAAAAGGAAAGAGAAAAAATAAATGCTACATAAAAAAAGTAATAAACTATCCAATATTATATAATTTAATAAAGAAACTGTCACTGTAAAATTACTGAAGATAAAACTTTATTTTACATCAGTCAGATAGCACCCTTTCTCCCTTCCCATGTTTTCCAATGGGATTTTTGTCGCGTCGTTTTATAAAAATATTTTATTAAAAAATGAACTTTTTCGAATTATGTTTTTTTGAATATTACTCTTTGAACAGGTCGTCTTTTAGCTTAAATTCTGTTTTTTGAATATTACTCTTTGAACAGGTCGTCTTTTAGCTTAGTGAACAATTTTTCGAAAAAATAAATTTAAATATTTTACTTAGAGATCCACACTTTACCCATAATTTACTTATTGAGTCCATAATTTACTTATTGAAATAAAATATTTAAATTAATTTTTTCGAAAAATTGTTCACCAAGCTAAAAGGCGACCCCCGTTCAAAGAGTAATATTCAAAAAACAGAATTCGAAAAACTTCATTTTTGAATGAGATATTTTTATAAAACGAAGCAACGAAAATCCCATTCGATAACATGGGAAAGGAGAAAGGGACTGATGTATAACCCAAACAGTGATGCCAGATGGTCGAAAATTATTTCCCCAAACAGGTCTTCAAATTTCCCCAATTCAGGAGGTTTTTTTCGAAAAAATCCCCAATTTGATTTCTACTAAAAAGGGGAAATAAAAATTTTTTCAAAAAAAATATCAAGCAGATTTTTCTGTGATAAAAATTCAGATTTTTCCCCAAAAGAAGGTATTTAAAAAAAAAAATCCCCAAATATCAATAAAGATATTGAAAGCAGAGCCTTGAAAGTCTCTAGTCGTAGGGATAAATCATTACGTTATCAACATTGACAGAGAGTTGAAGAACTCCCCAGATTTGTCCCCAAAAATTTTAGAATTCCCCCAAAAAGTCCCCACAAACATTTGGTCCAAAAGCCTCAAAAATCCCCAAAATGGGGACAAAATCCCCAATCTGGCATCACTGAGCCCAAAGCGAGTTAAACACATGTCGCATCTTATTGGCCAGAAGATATGGATACTTTGAAATAAACCAATATCAATGAACCAATAGCAGGAAATGAGCTAAAACAAAAGTTATTGTTTTCATTCGTCATACTCGTTTGTTTTTATATCGCCTGTCTGTGGTATTACACCTACGATCCGCGAGCGATGATGTGCAATATCCAATATTATCAAAGAACTTATACTAACGGTAGTATAAATTCTTTCATATTATCGTTTAGAGCCAGGGAAATGCATGAATGTAGAATGAGAAGTCAATATACTCTAAGAAGTCAGTATACTATGGGAAGTCGATATACTGTGATAGTTTAATTTTCCTGATGAATATCATTGACTTTTTGTTTTTGGACAGTGATATTTTCAAGAAAGTAGATACATTGCGGTATGGAAAGAGAGGATTGGAGATGAAGGATTGTTTGGGGTTGGGAGTTTTAGTCAGTGAGTGGAGGGGAAAAAGGGGGTTGCATTAGTATAAGCTATTCAGGTCTCTTTTTTTTTTCGGGCTTTGCTTGGCGCGCGATGATGCAGGTTTGTGGCGCGCACAAGGGGTTGCGTCACTTCCGCTAGCCAAACGGTTTTTTTTTTTTTTTTTTTTAGAAAACACGGTGAATAAGCTATTCGGCGTTCTCTTTATTCCGAGCGTGGTGACTGGTGATAGGTGCTAGTGAGGAATATTATTTATCGGCGCTTCGATCGATCGCTGAGTGTGCGCTAAAGAAATATCGTTAGAGGGATATATCAGCAGAGCTAGATCTTTAATATCGTTATTGCGATATTTAAAAAATATTGATACTTGGGGATATATTGATAAATACTCCAGCCCTACTTGTGAACGAAAATAACCTAATTTTGAAGAGCAATTTTCCTGTTTCAATAAAAGAAAATGAGTATACAGTAGACAACAAAATTATTGAATCACATATCCCCATTTTCTTTTGTTTTTTAGTTTTATCGCTAATTTTTATCATCGTCTTACTTTTTAATAAACAGCATAAAGACTCGACATATATTTATTTAACAAACAGAATTCGGTGTACATCTTTTAAATACGAATTATTGCTAGCCCTTCAATAATTTTACTGCTAACTTTAATGTCACATCTTGAAGGTTTAGATGCGTTTATAATTTAAACTAACAATTTTTAAAAACAAAGGCCATTTCGATATGTTTATAAAATGAATCATGCGAAATACAATAGTAAATAACTGTGAACTCTTTTGTTTATTTCATGAGTACAAGATTTCTTGTTTATCAACAAATATTCTTATGAACTGGATTACAGTTAACTGTTTAAAGAGATCTCCCAAAATATTTCTCGAATTTTCATTGGCTAGAGTAAAAAGAAGAAGAAATCAAATTAAGTTCCGCCTTATCCTAGACGTCATGTCCGCTTGGGTGGAGCTTATTCCTTTTCGTTAACGAACCCTCTTTTCGATCGATGACTTTAGAGTACCGCTTATGCGATTTATCGAAAAACTCCCGTCGTAACGAAAGAGTTTCGATCTACGTCATCTTTCGACGATCGAAACGTTTCGATGTGTTCGTGGTAGCACTCCTAGTCTGAATGGTTCCCTCCCCAAGCATGTAAATTAAAAATCGTACGCGATCAGCTATTTGGTTCTACCTTGGACGTGAGTGCGTAAGGTCGCACCCAAAGCTTTACAGAGTAAGCTCGTTCACATAATGTTAAAAAATGTCGCAAAGTAAACTCGACGTTAGCGCTTCTCCTCGTGCAGTGGCTGCGGTACCCAAATAAAAGCTATGAAAAACCCGCCCCTATTGTGCTTTCTTTAAAAATGTTATCTCTTATGGTTTTAATGTAAACAATAATTAATTCTAGCCCTAAATGAACATTATAGATGTAATTATTAGCCTACATTTGACTTTAAATATAAAATATGTTAGATGTTAGCTAATAAACAATCACATTATTATTAGTTAACATCTAACATATTTTGTATTTAAAGTCAAATGTACGCTAATAACTTCAAGTAAATAATCGCATCTATAGTGTCCACTTAGAGCTAGAATTAATTAGTGTAAAATGTAATTTTTAAAATCGATCTTCAAATGTTGTAAATTGTATTGTAAAGACGAAAGAATTCATGTATTAGTAATTTAAGAAGAAAATGTTAACGTGTGCAAATTTCCAAATTAAAATTTTGTAAAAAAAAATTAAAATTTTGGAAAAGAAATCGCTTATAAAAGATGACTTTATCATTATCTCTTTTATTAAAAAAAACATTATGTCATGTTCCATAAAATCAATCATACGCAGACGAAACCATTCGCAAAAATTTTATCTTCTAAACAAAATATATTTGTAATCGCTTTATAACCAAATCTATAACTAAAATAACATTTAGGAATGATAAAATGACATTTAGCAATGAACAAATATAATAAAAACTAACTTTTTTTTAACCTCATAACAAATCAAACAACCAAATTCAAAATTCCATAGATTATCTCTTGATCCGTAATGAATGAAAATTCAAGAGATTAAGATTTCAATAATTTTATAAATTGTAAGAAGTGTTAAAAAAATAATTTTTAAAAATTGATTTAAAATATATTACTTATCTTAAAATATGGGAAAACATGCGAAATATGAATATTCTAAAAATACATGAACTTTTTCGTTTAGATGTGCATTCGTTCAAACACAGTTCTATTTTAATTTTAAATATGGAGCATCGCGCGAGTAAACAAATTCTATTCGAGCATGCGCAGTTTCAGCCTGAGTAGTTCAGGTACCTCCAACTCCAACACGAGATGTCTTTGTCATCGATCAGTGACGCAGTGTTGCCAGATGAAAATTTAAATTCTCCCTACTAAATGAAGAAAAAATCCCTACATTCCCCACGTTAAAATATTTTTACCCTACAAAATACCCTACGATTCAAAACAATTAATAGAAATTATAAAAAATAATAATATTATTATTTTTTTCATATTTTCTAGCATTAAAAAATAAATAAATAAGTAATTAAATTAAAAAAAGATCGCTTCTTATTAATATGCACATAAGTTGATTGTTGAAACAAACGAACAAATAAAACAAGTATCTAATTTAAGTATATTCGTGAAAACACAGTAAATAAAATGGACTATGTTTCTATAATTTGTTTAAATTTAATACTGTTAGATCTGTATTCTATTAAATTATTAAATCAAACAACTAATCTCCTTTGACATGTTTTCACAATCAAACTTGCTTAATAAATTTAATTTTGTAATGAATAATCAATGTTAAACCAGCAAGTATCGACTTGATAGGTACTCTCACTGCTTAGGGGGTGTGGCTACACGAAATGGGTGGTGTAAGCACATCAAAGAGAAATAAAAAGGTTAATTTACAGAAAAGAAAACTAAAGACAACGCATTCTGACGTAAAACAAAATAAAATACACTTTTAGACCAGTATAATATATTTACGATTAAGATTTTGTATTGCACAATATATTTTATTTGAGAGGTGGGTGTATAGAAATAACTTGACAATTTCTGAGGAAAGCAATTGCAATTTCGAGGAAATTTAATTTTTAAATGTACATGCCTTATTGTCCAATTTATTTTAAAACTTTGATGTTAATGATATCCAAATATTAAATAAATGTTATATTTTTTATTAAAATTATATAATAAATTTACCATTTCGAAATAATAATAGTAGTAATAATAGAAGGGAGGACATATTAAAAATATACAAATTTTCCAACTATTTTAATTTATGCCGGAACAATCATAGTAATGCAATTTTTTCTCCCTTACTTATTTTCTTGAGTAATTTTCCCCAGTATGTAACTAAGATTAAATAGGAAGAAAACTACTCTTATAAAAAAAATAGTAGAAGTACAAATAGAGGGTGGTACTAATAATACACTGGAATAAATTATAGATGTTGGCAACTCTGAGCTATGAGATGTTTCACTTCGCATCAATCTGTAATAAAATAATGTATCAGAAACAAGGTATTGTAAGCAACTTTTTTACAGATAAGTTTTTTTAAAGAGAACTTTATAACTTTCATTATATAATAGAAAAATCAATACAAAACAGAATTTTAAAAAAATCCCCCCCCCCCTACGCCAAAAGCAGAGCTGAAATTCCCTACTGTAGGGAGAAATCCCTACACCTGGCAACATTGCAGTGACGTAACTATGACATAGTACGCTACCCATTGCTCCACTGTAGTGAATACGCTTACTCTTGTAAAGCTTTGGTCCCACCCGTCACAAGTAAAAATGAAACTCTACGTCCACAAACGCACTCAGCATCATAAACCTTAATATAGAGCCGTTTGCTCCCAGAAAGGGATGCAGACAACTTAATTTAACTCTTTGCTATTTTCTACAATTTACTACATACATTTTCGTAGAATAACTCATTGAAACAAAGCTCAATATAACAGACGGTGTAAGTATATTAATCTTCTTCATGTCTTTTAATTTATCACTTTCTAGTAAATTGCAGCAATTAATGAGACTAGAATTTAAAATATGGAAACAAAATACAACAAAATATGCTAATGTAAAATTATAAATAATGCAAAAAAATTGGGTATGACTTTTAATGCAGTTTAATATATTAAGTGTTTCTCAAAAAAAAAAAAAAAAAAAAAAAAAAAAGAAAAAAAAAAAAAAAATATATATATATATATGTATATATAGGCATAGGCGGAAGGTAATTAATATAACGAAAAACACTTTAGCTTGGAAAATTTATAAAGCTTTAAAAGCATTAACACCTAAAACACTTTATTTTTTGTGAAGAAAATAAAGAGTAATAGTTTGAATTATAATTTTTGAATACATAAATAAAGTTGCATATTTTATAGGAATTTTTACTGTTAACATTATTAACTATCATTGTAAGTGATACATGTCGCCCGCCTTTTTTTTCACCACATTTTCTTCACAGTTATTTTATTCTTTTTTTAATCGTAACAACATTTGGAGAAATTTACTCTAAAAAAAAAAAAAAAAAAAAATGGTGTGGACAAAAGAACGTGTTTTAAAGAGGCGAAACTATATTGCGATTATTAATGAGATGGTTGACAAGTATGGATTCTCCATTAAGTTGTTAGGGCGGAGCTTCTAAAATGAAGGAATGGATTATTGTAAAAAGCACAAAAATAACACTTAATCTTACATTTTAGGGGTGAGAAAAAGTTGGAATTTCTGTGGAACAAATTAATAAGAAGTTCAATGCAATTTTAATATTTCGAAATTTCCTCATTCTAAGTTTAGAGAGAATATTTTTATAAAACGTGTTTGATATTTTATATATTTAAGGAAGAAGATCGTATTTATAATATGCAAACTACTAAATAAAAAGCATTTCCAATATTTTACAATGGACTTGAAATAGTTCATGATACATGATTAGTTCCGCTTACTTTTTTGCATAGGCTCCGCCCAATAACTAGTATTTATTAAGAATTTATGAAGAAGATTTCCTGAAATCTTCTTCACAAAAATGTTTAAAACACAAAACCCAATTTTCACTTTGTTTGAAATCTCCACGTTTCATTTTAAAAGTATCCATTTTATTAGATTTAGACAATTTCAGTCAAATTGAAAAAAAAAAAAAGAAAAGAAAGAAGGCTGATTTGTTTGCATTCAGATTTCGCTTTTGAACACAGCAACACAACATTCGACCAAACTCCAAAATACTGAAATAATAATAATAATAATAATAATAATACAATTACAATATTATAATGTAATACTAATTATAATGTAATACTAATAGTATTACATTAAATAATTTGCGATCAATTCCCATACACTAACGTAGCGCCATTTAATAGGTAAATATGACTAAGGTTTGGCTTCTGTGGATCGTTCCCATTCCTGAATGTTCTTTATTACTATATGTCACACTTGATAACTTCTTAATTTATTCAGCACATGGACATACACTATGGACCGCTCACGCTGTGTTATCAGAATGGCCCCATTTTGGTCGCTTTTAGAAGATGGCGCTCGCATCGACTGCCTTTCCACTTCAGACTTGAAAGAGCGCTTTAACGCGAGAATTAAATGAAATAATGTTAAATATCTGGAACAAAAAAACATATATACGTAAAATTTTTGCTTTAAAATGTAGCTAATACAAATGTCTAAAAATCGATTTCTGGAATTTTTGAAATTCGGTCCCCAAGGAGGGGAGGGGGAGGGGGCGAAACGTGATTTGACATGCGTTAAACGTGATTTCACATAATCCTATATAACTCAAACAGAAAAACAGATATACGTGAAATTTTTGCTTTAAAGTATAGCTAATACAAATGTCTAAAAATCGGTTTCAGGAATTTTTAAAAATCGGTCCCCAAGGGGGGCAAAACGTCATTTCACATGCGTAAAACGTGATTTCGCATAATCCTATATATCTCAAACAAAAAAAATAGATATACCTGAAATTTTTGCTCTAAAATATAGCTAATGCAACTATCTAAAAACCAATTTCTGGAATTTTAGAAATTCAGCCCCCAGGTGGGGCAGCAACGGGGGGGGGGCTATGGAGCAAAAACAAATAGAAATACAGTTAGGCCGTTCAAAATTGGTACAGATAGGTTTTAAAGGCCTGCAAGACGAATGGGGATATTTTCGATTGTGTAAAGTTATTAGGAGGGGCAAGAAGGGGGGAGGGAAGAGGGGCGGGGACAAAAAAATAAAAATAGTGTCAGATCGTCCAAAATTGGTACATAGAGGTTTTCGATACTTACAAATCGATTGCGGATATTTTTTAATTTGTAAAATTATTAGGAGGGGCGGTAAGGGGGGTGGGATGGTAAGGGGGGTGGGATGGTAAGGGGGTGGGATGGTAAGGGGGGCTATGGGGCAAAAACAAATAGAAATGCAGTTAGGCCGTTCAAAATTGGTACCGACAGGTTTTAAAAGCCTGCAAGTCGAATGGGGATATTTTCGATTGTGTAAAGTTATTAGGAGGGGCAAGAAGGGGGAGGGGAGAGGGGGGCAAAAAAAATAAAAATAGAGTTAAATCGTTCAAAATTGGTATATAGAGGTTTTCGATACTTGCAAATCGATTGGGGATATTATCGAATTTGTAAAATTATTAGGAGGGACGGGTAGGGGGTGGGGCGGTAAGGGCGGGCTATGGGCAAAAACAAATAGAAATACAGTTAGGCCGTTCAAAATTGGTACAGATAGGTTTTAGAGGCCTGCAAGTCGAATGGGGATATTCTCGAAAGTGTAAAGCTATTAGGAGAGGGGGGTGGGGAGAGGGGGGGGGGCAAAAAAATAAAAATAGAGTTAGATCGTTCAAAATTGGTACATAGAGGTTTTCGATACTTACAAATCGATTGCGGGTATTTTTGAATTTGTAAAATTATTAGGAGGGGCGGTAAGGGGGGTGGGGTGGTAAGGGGGGGGGGCTATGGGGCAAAAACAAATAGAAATACAGTTAGGCCGTTCAAAATTGGTACAGACAGGTTTTAAAGGCCTGCAAGACGAGTGGGGATATTTTCGATTGTATGAAGTTATTAGGAGGGGCGAGAAGGTGGTGGGGAGAGGGGGGCAAAAAAATAAAAATACAGTTAGATCGTTCAAAATTGGTTTATAGAGGTTTTCGATACTTGCAAATCAATTGCGGATATTTTCGAATTTGTAAAACTATTAGGAGGGGCGGTAAGGGTGGTGGGGCCGTAAGGGGGGGCTATGGGCAAAAACAAATAGAAATACAGTTAGGCCGTTCAAAATTGGTACAGACAGGTTTTAAAGGCCTGCAAGTCGAATGGGGATATTTTCGATTGTGTAAAGTTATTAGGAGGGGCAAGAAGGGGGAGGAGAGAGAGGGGGGCAAAAAAAATAAAAATAGTGTCAGATCGTCCAAAATTGGTACATAGAGGTTTTCGATACTTACAAATCGATTGCGGATATTTTTTAATTTGTAAAATTATTAGGAGGGGCGGTAAGGGGGGTGGGATGGTAAGGGGGGCTATGGGGAAAAACAAATAGAAATGCAGTTAGGCCGTTCAAAATTGGTACAGACAGGTTTTAAAGGCCTGCAAGTCGAATGGGGATATTTTCGATTGTGTAAAGTTATTAGGAGGGGCAAGAAGGGGGAGGGGAGAGGGGGGCAAAAAAAATAAAAATAGAGTTAAATCGTTCAAAATTGGTATATAGAGGTTTTCGATACTTGCAAATCGATTGGGGATATTATCGAATTTGTAAAATTATTAGGAGGGACGGGTAGGGGGTGAGGCGGTAAGGGCGGGCTATGGGCAAAAACAAATAGAAATACAGTTAGGCCGTTCAAAATTGGTACAGATAGGTTTTAGAGGCCTGCAAGTCGAATGGGGATATTTTCGAAAGTGTAAAGCTAGGAGAGGGGGGTGGGGCAAAAAAATAAAAATAGAGTTAGATCGTTCAAAATTGGTACATAGAGGTTTTCGATACTTACAAATCGATTGCGGGTATTTTTGAATTTGTAAAATTATTAGGAGGGGCGGTAAGGGGGGTGGGGTGGTAAGGGGGGGGCTATGGGGCAAAAACAAATAGAAATACAGTTAGGCCGTTCAAAATTGGTACAGACAGGTTTTAAAGGCCTGCAAGACGAGTGGGGATATTTTCGATTGTGTGAAGTTATTAGGAGGGGCGAGAAGGTGGTGGGGAGAGGGGGGCAAAAAAATAAAAATACAGTTAGATCGTTCAAAATTGGTTTATAGAGGTTTTCGATACTTGCAAATCAATTGCGGATATTTTCGAATTTGTAAAATTATTAGGAGGGGCGGTAAGGGTGGTGGGGCCGTAAGGGGGGCTATGGGCAAAAACAAATAGAAATACAGTTAGGCCGTTCAAAATTGGTACAGACAGGTTTTAAAGGCCTGCAAGTCGAATGGGGATATTTTCGATTGTGTAAAGTTATTAGGAGGGGCAAGAAGGGGGAGGGGAGAGAGGGGGCAAAAAAATAAAAATAGAGTTAAATCGTTCAAAATTGGTATATAGAGGTTTTCGATACTTGCAAATCGATTGGGGATATTATCGAATTTGTAAAATTATTAGGAGGGACGGGTAGGGGGTGGGGCGGTAAGGGCGGGCTATGGGCAAAAACAAATAGAAATACAGTTAGGCCGTTCAAAATTGGTACATAGAGGTTTTCGATACTTACAAATCGATTGCGGGTATTTTTGAATTTGTAAAATTATTAGGAGGGGCGGTAAGGGGGGTGGGATGGTAAGGGGGGTGGGATGGTAAGGGGGGTGGGATGGTAAGGGGGGCTATGGGGCAAAAACAAATAGAAATGCAGTTAGGCCGTTCAAAATTGGTACAGACAGGTTTTAAAGGCCTGCAAGTCGAATGGGGATATTTTCGATTGTGTAAAGTTATTAGGAGGGGCAAGAAGGGGGAGGGGAGAGGGGGGCGAAAAAAATAAAAATAGAGTTAAATCGTTCAAAATTGGTATATAGAGGTTTTCGATACTTGCAAATCGATTGGGGATATTATCGAATTTGTAAAATTATTAGGAGGGACGGGTAGGGGGTGGGGCGGTAAGGGCGGGCTATGGGCAAAAACAAATAGAAATACAGTTAGGCCGTTCAAAATTGGTACAGATAGGTTTTAGAGGCCTGCAAGTCGAATGGGGATATTTTCGAAAGTGTAAAGTTATTAGGAGAGGGGCGTGGGGAGAGGTTTTCGATACTTACAAATCAATTGCGGATATTTTCGAATTTGTAAAATTATTAGGTGGGGCGAGTAAAGGGGTGGGGCGTATACACACAAAAAAAAAAAAAAAAATGTAGACGAAATAGTATTATGAAAACATAAACATATGATAGTTAAAAAATAAATATGAAAATATGAATTTTCATAATTTAAAACAATGAATGTATTTTAAAAATCACAATTTATTCCAGCATTTCCAATTAAACAAAAAAAAAAAAATTGCAAAGTATGTAAAAAAGACAAAATTAAAAAATTTATTATGATTTTTTTACAAAGGCGGTGCTTTTCCGTCTTCCGAGGCTACAATGGTGGTCGAGCGGTTCTGCGCTCAAAGCTGAGTGACGGGAAGTGCCTGGATTCGATGCCAGGTCGCGCTTGTTTACTTAGTCATTCAGAGTTTTCCGTGGTTTTCTCCAAAAATTGCGTGCATACGGACTAGAATCCCTTAGAAAGACCCCCCCACGGAGGGCACTCCCCTTCAGACGTAGGACCTACAGTAGTCAATCGACCTTATTCCCAAATCCAATAAATCCATAAACCGAAATACAGCACTTTTTCCCTTTTATCAATATTTTTTATTTTAAAATTTGCACTTTAAAGAGATTTTTAATCTGTATTATTTACTACTCATTTAAAGCAAATAATTTATTCAAAAAATAAAATTAACTTATATATATATATATATTTAAATATGCGCGATATAAAAATCAATGTAATGAAAAGCAGAGTCAGTCATAATAATTTGAGCATTCCCTTTCAAAAAGCTAAAGGAGCATTTTTTTTTATTAATTATTTTATTTATTTATTTTTGGAACCAAAGCCCATAACACTGTATGGGGAAATTTTTTTAATTCTGAATATTTTCTTCTAAAGGATTCGAAAACTGCTTTTAGGTCATTCATCTGACTTTACAGCTTAAAATCAATGTTGGTGTTGGAGATTAAAGCCAGCTGACTGCATTAGGGTCCAAGGCCTGGGTGTGCCTACCGTGGCGGTCCTTCTAAAGGGCTTTTGTCCACAATTACGCAAGTTTCAGGGAAAAAAAAAAAAAAAAAAAAAAACGCGCAAAACTCCGAACAGCTAGACCTATAAGCGCGATTTGTGATCGAACCCGACACTTCACGTCCAACAGCATCAATAAGTCAATTTTTGAAGAACTAGAACAGATTTAATGGTCGAGAAATTTTTTAATGGGCAAATGGAATTATGAAAAATATACTGGATAATGTAATTCTATGAATATCCACCTTTGTAACAAACAGTATGATACCACTGTTTCTTGCATGTAAAATAATATTCTGTTCCTTAACAACATTATAGCTGCCTGGTACTCATAATTTCTAAAGTATTCTCTCAGTTTTTTAATACAAGTTCTTATAGTAAGATTTTTAATTTAAAAATATTATATTGAAGCTTAGAGAAAATTTTTCTCTTTCTAGAATGCATTTTTTTTCTACTTGTGCAACAAGAATTGGGAAAAAAAAGAAGGGAAAAAAAAAACCTGTCATAACAACATAATTAAAAAGTAATGGTTGGGTTTAAGGCCGACTGCCTGCGCTAAGTTCCTAGGCCAATAGGTGGAATGCCCTCCGTGGGAGTCTTTCTAAGGGGTTCTAGCCCGCATTTACGCGAGTTTCTGAGAAAACCACGGAAAACTCCTAACGTCTTGGTCGATGAGCACGACCTATGATCGAACCTGACATTTCTTGAAAGGTAATAAAAATTACTTAAAAAAAATTGATTCAATTTATAAAATCATGCTTATCTTAGGTAAGGTGACCAAACATCCTCTTTTCAATAGGACAGTCTTCTTTTTCATCGCTCTACCCTCTTAAGCGAAACAAACATTACAGGACTAAAAAGTCCTCTTTTTTATGTTTTTTGTCCGCTATCCTCTTTTTCAAATGAAAAGGATTTAGTCCTTAATTTCAAAATTTTTGCAAAACTGGGAAGCTCAATCGGCTGTTCGCTGTGTCGAGCGGTGAACACTAACTTTTTTCTGCGTTAGGTTCGCAAAAAGAACAACTTTCTAATAAACTTGCCAAAGTATATTATGGTTTATGTCTATTTAGATTCTTCGAATCATAAAGAAATAAAAGTATTCTCTATATTTGTACGATTCTTTGATCTAGAACACGAAATCACTATTGAAATTGTCATAAAATCATTAAGGTGGTGGTACTCCGGCTGATACGCGGTCGGTTGACGTGTGTTCTCACTTTTGCATGAATAATATTCTTCATAAACATAGGCCCACCAGTGATCGAGAGGTTCCGTTCTGGAAGCTGGTCTACGTGAAATGCTGGGTTCGATACCCGGTCGCGCTTGTTGGCTTAAATGTTAGGAGTTTTCCTTGATTTTCTCCGAAACTAGCGTAAATATAGGCTAGGATCTCTTAGAAAAACCCCACAGAGGAGTACTCACGTCTAGAACCCTAGTGCAAACAATTGGTCTTAATGATAACACTACCACCACCTCAAAAAAAATATGCAAAAGTTAGTTGAATTCCTTTTATGTCCTAGCAAAAATGCTCCCACAAAGCGACTGTTTTCTTCAATGAACAAAATGTAGACATGTGAAAAAAATCCCCTTTATACACCTACTTTAAAAACTTGTTAACTACTAAGACTAATTTAGCTTATACAGTCGGTAACAAAAGTCTCCGAAAACTAGCAAACATTCCTATGTAAAAAAAGTACACTTAATACAGTTTTGTTAAATAAATCCTTGTCGAATCCTGTTTTCAGACTGACAAAGAACAGGATTCCACAAGGATTTATTTAACAAAACTGTATTAAGTGTACTTTTTTTTATATAGGAATTTTTGCTAGTGTTCGGAGACTTTTGTTACCGACTGTACTTGTGAAAACTTTTTTAAAATGTTGACAAAGCAAGACTGTTTTTTAAAACAAATCGTTAGATCTGTCGAATATTAATTTTATTTTTACATTTGCCAATTTTATTTTTTTATTTTATGATTATAATTTTAATCAAAAAAATGTCTACCAACTTTTTTTTTTTAAATCTAACTACATGAAAGTACACCCCCCCCCCCCAAAAAAAAAAAAAAAAAAAAAAAAAAAAAAAAAAAAATCTATATCAAAAACTAACAATTAAAAAAAAAAAAAAAATCTATATTTTCCAGTGGCATCTATAAAAATTAGGAATTTTTTTTTCTGGTATCCGTATATTATTAATTTAAATTAAGGTGTACTGGTCGAAATTCATCATTTGAGATACCACTTGCAGTTGGTTGGTTGGTAGGGTTTTACGTCGCACTAGTGCTGTGCAGATGGGCAATTAGCGACGGTCTGGAACTCGCCCCTAGTGTTGGTCCGGAGACATGCCATCGCAATTTTGTTCCTCCACGGAAGGGATGGTTCGCCCGCTTCGGTGACCACCAGAGGTACAATTTTTGATGGGAACATGGAGGACATTGCGGCCACGACAGATTTTACGTGCACCAGCCAAGCCACCATTAGTGTACACGACGGTCTTTGGCCGGCTCGAGTACCGAACCCACAATCTTCCGATTACGAGGCCGGCGCTCTACCGACTGGGCTACCACGGCCCCCAACACTTGTGTAAAGTAGCTTTTGAATCTGTTTTTATGATCATTTTCATTCAATTTTGTGTCCCCTAAAATTACCTCTTTTTCAAAATTGAATGTTTTCCATTTTCTTATAAAATAAAAGTATTTAACATTATGAAGATTAAATAACGTAATTTTTTGTATTGATGTTTTATGATTATGAGAAAATTATACCTTAAGTGCATATTTAAATCAGAATATTGTAAGTAAAATTTGAACATTTAAGAGAAATGTAATATGTATATACTTGGTTACAAATGAAATGTATACCGTATTAAGAAGGAAGTTTTATCTGACTTTTGTTGGATGTCTTTGACTCTATTTATTTTTTCACAAATATGCTCATGCTATAATATGCATGATTTACTTATTTATTTATTTATTTATTTTATCTACATATATACATATTACATATATATTATTTTAGGAGAGTAGGGAATAGCTCGATACACCGACGAGATGACACGGAGATTAAGTGAAAAGCTAACTTCATAAAAACAACTTACCTTAAATTTAATACTCTAATTTTTACATAAAATCTCTAATTTTCAGCTGGAAGAACACTAGCTTATAAATTATGAAATGTGAATGTGGCACTGGTGATGAAATTAATTAAATATAATTTTTCTTTAAAATCTCCAATTTTCAACTGAATTTAGGATTTTTTTAGTGTGACATCATAATCATTATTTTTAATTTTTGACAAAACCAATTAAAAATTTATTTTTTGTAAAAAACAATACATTTCTATAATACGGTAATAATAATGATAATAATATAACGTGATTCATCATCTAACATGAATTGGAAGTTAAAAGATTGGCAGTTTGTAAAATTAATTTAAAATGTCAATGCAAAGTGGCATGGGAAAAAAAAAAAAAAAAAAAAAAAAACATTTTAAATTATTTTTAAAATATCTTAAAACTCAGTAATTTTGAAATGAATTGAAAAAAGTTTGACTGTGAACTCATATCATTTTTTACCAATTTTTAACTCTTGCCAAAATCGGTTTACAATTCAAGATTTTTAAAATACTTTTTTTTAAAAGCTGCAATTATAAAAAAAAAAAAAAATAAATAAAAAAAAAAAAAAAAAAAACGTGATTTATAATTTAACATGATTTAAATTCGTAAGATTGCAAGCTCGCATGTATTAGCCGAATAATATGAAAAAAGGAATACTGCTAGCACGCAAATTTTAAAATCTTAATGCAAAGTGACCTGAAAAATTACATTTTAATTAATTAAAAAAAAAAAAAAAATCTATCAAACAGAATTTTACTAAGAACCATCCCAATTAAATCAGCCTTTTTTTTTTTTTTTTTTTTAATAGTAATAGAATATTTATAAGACAACAATTTTATCATTCAACAAAACATTAAAATCAATAGCTTACATTAGGTGAACGAAATAAACTTGGGTTCTTTTCACCTATTTCTTTGTTTTTTTTCGAACACTTCGATATCCAGAGGTGCAACCCGGTGCGTAACAATGCGACATTATGAAAAAAATCCAATATTAAATATAAATTAAAAACAAAACTGAAAATAAAACTAAAATTTCGTCTGCGCACAATGCTATTCTACGGAGATATTGGACAGTCAGAGAACACATACGACCCCTAGCGGCGAACGAATAATAGCGACCATTTCGGGTCTATTTTTGAGGGAAGGCCGCCGTTGGAGAAAACGGTCCTTCTTCTCTAAGTCCGTGATTCAGCAAAATTATTTGTACCTGCCCTTTTTTATCTCACCGCTATTTTTCTTAGTGTATTTTTCACCAATGTATAATAAAGAATTAATAGGGGCAAAACTAGTCTTAAAACCTGCGGTATATATATATATATATATATATATATATATATATATATATATATATAAAAGAGCGAGTACCAATGATTTTAAGGAATAAATTAAAGAGTTTGCAAATCAGCAACATAAGTCGGACTCCATCTAAATGAACTTACTTTGCATACCGTCAACTCTGCAATTATTATTCATTAAAATTTTTAGTAACCGCCCCTGTTTCCAAACCCCTTAACTTTTTAAGTAATTTAGGCATAGGTGCCATTATTTTAATTTATTCCGGAGTCTTTTAATTTATTCCGCTTTTATTTCGCACCACTTTATTTATAGAAAATTTTTCTTCAACATACAATTTCGATAAAAAAAAAAAAAAAAAAGAAAGAAAAAATTACTTTAAAAAAATAAGTCGTACGAAATAAAGGCGGGGCTAAAAGTGCTCTGGAAGAAATTAAAATATTGGCACTATGTCTTAGGTTAAATATAATTAGGGTTAAATAAAAAGAAGAATACTATTAAAAAAAAAAAAAGTCTTAGAAAAAAAAAAAAAAAAAAGAAAGAAAAAAAACCAGGTGCAAACATTTTTACGGAATATTAATATAATATTAATATTGGTAAATTATAATACTTATATTAATACAATTAATATTAATAATATTACTATTGATATCATTATTTTTACTTATATGTTTGCAAGTATGCGTAGATGATGTCAATAAGTTGCGATACTTTACTGTTTTTGACTATTATTCTACCCTTTCTTATTTAAATTTAACTTTTCTGTTTTTTGAAAGGCATTCATTTAGCTATGCTAAGGCTGCACTTCTTGACCTTTTTTCAGGACAATTTCCTAGAAGAGAAATTTTCACTATGATTGCGACCAATAAATTTATAGAAATCAGTCTAAAATAATATTATTCACAATCAAGATATAAATAACTCTAAATGCGTTGCTTTTGTTGATCGTTTTCAGTGGTGAGTAAAGTTCACTGGTAGGCAATGCTACTTACATACAAGCGTTGACATTCCCATTAGATCTACTGTGCAAGGTTATTTGCATAAAAGTAAAAAATACGACTGCAGCGATCCTATCAGTGGGTGTGAGAAATCCATTCAATAATAGAGCGTATGCCCCAAAGTAACTTGCTTTGGGCAGGGATGGAACACGGGCGCAGTATCCATACCGGAATTTGTCTAAGAAATTTCTCTACCTATAATATCGTTGATTTAAGAAGTAGAAAATTTTCTTACATTGATAGTATTATGAATTCTGCGCCCATGTTCCATCCCTGTTTGGGGCTCTTTCAACTTAAATATGTTTTGTTATCATCTGCTAGCTTCTTATAGATTAGTAACTTTCTATTTTGAATGTCAACAGCTTTGAAAAAGCATTTTTATTGAAAATATGTGGTTGAATGGTACATCTTCCTTGTCTTGGAATCGTATAACGTATTATTATAATTTTTATTATTAGTGATTTTTTACTTTGCTAACAATGAATTTTTCACGTATTGTACTATTTTGTCATGTGTTATTTTCAGATTAAGCCTATTTATTTATTAGTCTTAGCCGAAATGCGAAACCTATTACAGTATTTTAATAAGAAATAACACTTTATATTTATAAATCACTTATGATAAAAAAATAAGTTAAAAGATTTCAAGATAAGAAATACACACCATTCAATCACATATTCTAAATAAAACTGTATTTTTCAATTCTATTGGCATTCAAAATAAAGTTACTGTTCTTTAAGAAACTAGCAGATGTTGGGCTGGGTATTTGTATTTCAGGGATGGAACACGGACGCAGAATTTATACCGGTAATCGGTATTTGCTTACGAAATTTCTCTACCTAATAACATCGTCGATTTAAGAAGTAGAAAATGTTGTTACATTGATAGTGGTATGAGTTCTGCACCCGTTTTCCGTCCCTGGTATTTGGGTGCTTCGATCAATCCATATTATATAATTTCACAATAAAAATTTAAAATTTTTCTTATGTATTTCACACATAAAAAATACCACAAACATCCAAGCTCGAACAGAGGTTAGCAGACGGCAACGTAGCAAACCTAGCATATCTAAGTTTGCAGAACTAGTTAGTTTGAGCATGCACTCTGTTATCGAATGTTATCGAACTCACACTTCCTCACAGGATCGCTGTGGTCATACTTTTGACTTTCATGGAAATGGTATCGCGTAATAACATCGTGTGTCAAAACATCGCCGCGAAAACGTCGCCGTGCCAAACATTTCACTGACAGAAACATCGTCAAAGAATAAGTTTTGTTACTATATATAATAAAAAGTGTCTATTTTTTTCGTGTGTATGTCGGTCACTTGGTGAACAAATGGATGCCAGGAAAAAAAAATTACATGGAGGTCCGTTTTCACCCCTCAGGATGCACTTTGGAGTTTGATTTTCGAATTTTTATTAAAATTATAAAAAAAATTTAAAATATGAAATTTGACTTCGTTTCTGCTTTTAGTACGCTTTGTGGATCCGCGATTGTAATGAAATGCTCGCCCTCTGGTGGGCTAAGGTGAAATTATCACACCACTGCATATCCTCATATTATGCAATCGACTTTCCATGATGAAATGGCGGAGAAAGAATTATAATTACACGTGGCTGTTATATTTACTAACAACTGCAGTGTTCAGAGAGCGCCATCTATCGATCATTACAAACGCGGATTGCCTCTCGCAGACGATTCTCCTTCGATAGCAGACGCGTGTCTGAAATAAGAGATAATTACATTTTATTCTTTAAAGTATTGGGGTAAAATTAAGAACGCCGTAAAAAGCATAGAATCGTTCTGCTTTTTTTAACATTTGTGAATCTGGCTATCTCTATGATTTGACCAAATAATGTTAAAATCAAGTTCCTAAATTAAAAACTGCAGATTTTACAATTTAAATATTTAATTTAGAAATTTTTTCACAGCCATTCTTCCCAAATACGAACCTGTAAATGAATGGTAAATCGTAATTTTACACTACTAAAATTAATAGTAACTTTAAAAAAAAAAAAAAAAAAAAAAAAAAAAAAATGAATGTTCTGATTTATTTATTTATTTTTATAATTTCCGTTTTTATGATTATCTCAGCTATAATTTGATATCATATTTTTTATTGAAAGCATAATACTTATTTTAGTATTTTGTGGATTTATTACTTTTATCTCCATACATAGGAAGAAGTATAGGATTGGTGAAAATTTTCGATTTCTGATTTTCGATAAATTTATTCGTTTTGAGATGTGAAGAACAAGATTCGGCTAAATTTAGAAAACGTGTGTCTGTGTATTTTAGGTAAACATTGTGCATGCTCTATCTCCCGAAATATTAATCAGAATTTAACCGAAGTTAATATTTGGTTAGAACTTGAATTGGCGCTGATTATTTTTTTCAGATATATCATCCAACAGGTGGCGAAGCCATCTTGAGGAAAAACTATAGTTCAGCTCCTATAGTATACCAAGCTTAGTGAATGAATTATACATTGTGTAAGACTCTGCTGATTTAATTTGGGTGCATAGCGACTGACAGATGGCGCTGATATGCTGCAATGTAATCCTGTTTCAATGAACACATATTAAAGCGGTATATCTCAACTTCTATAGTGAATACATAACATCATACGCAACATTTGGTATTTGAGATGAATATTATTTAAATATACGCTGATCCAATCTGGCTTCATATTGGACGATAGATGATACGGCTGTGCTGCAATATTTCATGTTTACGAAATAACTATAATTTTGCTTCTATGATGTATAAACGTGAGAAACTTAGTGTATTACATATACATTAGGAAAAAACATGCTTACTGGATTTTGGTGCATCTCGGCCGGAAGTTGGCGCTAAAATCAATTTCTGCGATTTCGCAGGATGACTATATCTCAGCATCTATTGGTGGAAATTGTACCAAATTTTTCATGTATAACGTTAATTGTGAAAAGCTATGTTGGTTCAATCTTTATGCATGTTAAACGGAATTGACGCTTTTATATAAAGCGGTAAAGAATAAGTTTTGAGATTGTTGTACTTAATTTCTTATATATATATATATATATATATATGTATAAAAAAGGGGAATTTTTTCGTAGAAATTCTTGTATTATGGTTTTTGATAACTTTACACGTTTTGAAATTTCCTGAAAATAATTCACCAATTTTATATAACATATATCGGTCTGGGGTGTTTATGATATAACAAACTCTGTATCTCCAGAATGAAAACTCGAAATTTTAACGAAGCTTGGTATTTGGTTGGACCATGACTTAAATTGGTGCTGATTTACTTTGAGCCATATCGTCTTATAGGTGCCCTGTTAGGCTGCCATTTTCTTCATTTAAAAGAAGGCTATATCTCAGCTTCTATGGTATACAGACGCAACAAACTTAATATATGAGATAAATATTATGAAAACTATACTGATTCAGTTTGTGTAGTTTTGGCTGGCAGGAGGCGATGCTGTGCTGCAATTTAATTCCGTTAATGGGAAGGCAATATTTCAGTTTTTGACCTATTTAAATGCACCAAATTTCGTATGTAAGTCGAAATATATGAAAAACTATTCTGATTCAGTTTAGGTGCTTAGCCCTGCAGTTGGCAACGCTATACTGCAATTTAATTTCGTTTACAGAATATAGAGCAATATCTCAATTTATATCTCAATTTATATTATATAAATATACGAAATTGGTATGTGATACATATATTGTTCAAATTTGCTGATTCATTTGGGGTTTATATCGCCCGATAGGTGGTGCTGCTTTTAATTTCTGGGAATTTCCAAATGGTTGTAACTCAGGAACTGTTTGTGAAAATTGTACCAAATTTCAGACAAAATGTTAATACAGAGAAATGTAACAGCAGCGCCATCTTTCAGCCGACATGCACCCAAATTCAATCAGCGTAATTTTTCTTAATATGTATCTCTCATAAAAGGTTTGTCCTTTTACATAACATAAAATTTGAGTGAATAGAAAATAATGCAGCATATCAGCGCCATCTGACGATCGATGTGCACCCAAATTCAATCAGTTTAATTGACATATACATCTCACATACCAAGTTTGGTACACTTATGTATCATAGAAGTTTAAATATTGCCTTTTTGTAAAAGGGATTAAGTTGCAACATAGAAGCGCCAATCATCGGCCAATATATATTTAAATTTAATTTGTATTTCTATATAATTTGTACACAACATCCATCCCACATGTCAAATTAAGTGCATTTATACGCTATATAAACTGAAATATACATCTTTTTAAAGTAAAGAAATCATAACTTAACAGTGTCACATTTTGGGCGATATACTCCAAAAGCTAATCAGTATCAATTTAGGACAAAGGTTTTACTAAATATGAAGTGTGGTTAAATTCCGACCATTGGTTCGTGCGATACAGCATCTACAAAATTGTGGTAACACGCACTCAGACACACAGGCATTTTTTTAAATGGTCAAACCATGTTCAGGACATCTAAAAACATACAAATCCATTGAAAACCGAAGTTCGAAAATTTTTACAATTCCAATATTTCCTTTATATGCGTACGAAAGAAACTAATGAAAAATGTGTGAGAAATAATTTTGGCATGACATCAAATCATCACACATTAGTTTTTAACGTTTAGATCCATGTTAAAAAAAAAAAAAAAGAGTTTAGAAAATTCCATTTCAATATCAAGTCAAATGAGTATAAAAATTTTTGCTTCGCTATATTTTTTATGGGCGATATTACTGACATGGCGATATTGTTGTCATGGCGATGTTTTGACAAGCGATGTTTTGACAGCGATGTTTTGACGGGCGATGTTTTGACGTAAACCCATGCAAATAACAGAGAAGTTAAGTATTAGGCTCATTATAATATGTTGTTTAAATTAAGGCTATTGTCCATAAAATAATTTGAGCCCCATGATCATTATAATAAAGTAACTTTCGTTGTGTCCCTGTAAAAATCTAATAATGCTAGACACAACAAATATATACAGTTTGTGCGACGGTGATAATTATCTATATATATTTTTAGCTTAATCGGATGAGAAGTTTAGACGCTGTCGCACTTTAAGTAATTTGAGCCGATAAGTCACAATGAGAAAGGATTATTCTTTTTGTCCCAGTTAAAAAAAGTTCTAGAGTCTCCAAAACTCGTACAGTTGGTTTGATGGTGATCTATAACACATATATAAATTTTCAGCTCAACGGAATAAGGCGTTTAGTCAATACTGCATTTTAAAGAATTCGGGCCCATAGGACATAATGATAAAGAATTCTTCTCTTTGTCCCTGTAAAAAATCTAAGGTAAAGCTAGGAGGGTTTTCGCACAATTCAACAAAATGATATAAAAAAATCCAAATATTAATTTTTTGCTAAACTTTTGGTGCATAACTTTGAATAGATCCTTCTTCTATGCATTTCCTTTGCTATTTTGTTGCTCTGTTGTAATTTAAAATAACACAAGCAATAAAACCAAGAGAGCTATTTTGCGCAATCTCTCCGTGTAGGGTGGGAGTGACTGCACCCATGGGTAGGAGAGACTTTGCTTAATTGTAACTACAATTATATTATCAATAATAGTAACTCAGTTAAATGACATTGTTGCAAGGCATTTGTAAACAAATATTTTTGCATTGGGAGCGGATATTTCAATTTAATAATTAAAAAAATCAGAAAAATAAAAAAAATTTAAAAATAACTACAAAGTTTATTTAAAGAAAACTAGTATGTTGTGGCCACCACGAGACTTTCTTCTATAATTTCCTATACAAATTCACTCAGTAACAATAATTAAAAAAAAAAAAAAAAAAAAAAAGTGAGACTTTGACAAAATTTTGGGTAAAATGTGAAAATTATTCTAAGTTTGTCAAAACACGGAAACCGTGGGACTTTGACAAAATTGGGGGGAAAATGCAAAAATTTGTTTAAGTTTGTCAGAACACGGAAACCGTGGGAGTTTGATAGAATTAAGGGGAGAGAAAGAAAAAAAAAAGTGGGACTTTGACAAAATTTTGGGTAAAATGTGAAAATTTGGTAAAGTTTGTCAAAACACGGAAACCGTGGGACTTAGACAAAATTAGGGGAAAAATGCAAAAATATGTTAAAGTTTGTCAAGACACGGAAACCGTAGGACTTTGACAAAATTAGGGGAAAAAAGCAAAAATTAGTTTAAGTTTGTCAGAACACGGAAACCGTGGGAGTTTGATAAAATTAAGGGGAGAGAAAAAAAAAAAAAAAAAAAAAAGATTTTTTTTCTAAGCTTTTTTTCGTAAAAAGTAAAAAAAATCGATAACTTTGTTTTAAATTATCACAGATGTATAGTTCAAGCATTCGTTTTAAAGGTACTGACGAGACCTTTCGAAAGATACCCATCTTGAAAGTTTTTGCCCTATATCACCCTGTTAAAAATTTAGAAAAAGCGGGATGGCAACGCAACCTGTAAGACGATTTTTACCAAAAGTTGATAGGCACTAATTTATGTCAAGGTGCAACTACATACCAATTTGTATGAAATTCTGTGCAATAGTTCCAGAGATACAGTTGCCACAAAATTTTGTCACACACACACAGACAGACAGACATTTTCTAAAAATGGTAAAATCGTGTTCTACAGCTCTCAAAACGTGTAAATCCATCAAAAACCCGAAATCGAAATTTTTTTCGAATCCAATACTTTCTTCTATTGAAGATAGAAGAAAGTAAAAATATTAACGAAACAGAAAAAAGAACAAAATTAGATAAAGAACAAGACCAGAAAATAATATTAAGTTACTAGTCATCACGTTTAACTTAAAATTAGGGCGCAGATGCTGTATAATCCACCGTCGCCAAGTTTGTTTTTCACCGCCAAGCGAAAGCGATTTTTCGCCAAATGTGGCGCGTTTTTATTTGTGGCAACCCCTGTGTTACTGCCAATAGGGTTACCGTTCCGTTAGCGGCGATTCATTTGCTGCTACGATCTTGTGTGTGAAGCACGTAGTTTTTTGAGCTGTTTTGGAGCACGTGGTCAGGTTGTATATTTCTTTTTTATTTTATTGTGTATGTTTTCTTTTTGATGTTATTGTTTATTACTTTCTTCTATCTTCAATAGAAGAAAGTATTGGATTCGTAAAAATTTTCGATTTCGGGTTTTTGATGGATTTACACGTCTTGAGAGCTGCAGAACACGATTTTACCATTTTTAGAAAATGTCTGTCTGTCTGTCTGTCTGTGTGTGTGTGTGTGTGACAAAATTTTGTGGCAACTGTATCTCTGGAACTACTGCACAGAATTTCATACAAATTGGTATGTAGTTGCACCTTGACATAAATTAGTGCCTATCAACTTTTGGTAAAAATCGTCTTACAGGTTGCGTTGCCATCCCGCTTTATCTAAATTTTTAACAGGGTGATATAGGGCAAAAATTTTCAAGATGCGTATCTTTCGAAAGGTCTCGTCAGTACCTTTAAAACGAATGGTTGAACTATAAATCTGTGATAATTTAAAACAAAGTTATCGATTTTTTTTAACTTTTTACAAAGAAAAAAAATCTTTTTTTTTTTTTTTTCTCTCCCCTTAATTTTATCAAACTACCACGGTTTCCGTGTTCTCACAAACTTAAACTAATTTTTGCTTTTTTCCCCTAATTTTGTCAAAGTCCTACTGTTTCCGTGTCTTGACAAACTTTAACATATTTTTGCATTTTTCCCCTAATTTCGTCATAGTCCCACGGTTTCCGTGTTTTGACAAATTTTCACATTTTACCCAAAATTTTGTCAAAGTCCCACTTTTTTTTTTTTTTTTTACTCCTCTTAATTCTATCAAAGTCCCACGGTTTCCGTGTTCTGACAAACTTAAACAAATTTTTGCATTTCCCCCCCCAATTTCGTCAAAGTCCCACGGTTTCCGTGTTTTGACAAACTTAAACAAATTTTCACATTTTACCCAAAATTTTGTCAAAGTCCCACTTTTTTTTTTTTTTTTTTTTTTTTTAATTATTGCTACTGAGTGAATTTGTATAGGAAAAAATAGAAGAAAGTCTCGTGGTGGCCACAACATACTAGTTATTTTTGGTTTGATTATTATTTATTATGGCTTTATCAAAACGTATAAGATAAAGAGTGATTTTCGTTTATATTTTTGAGGGCAAATAGGTTCAAAAATATAGAAAATGGCGAAAAAACATGAGATAAATCTCATGAAACCAGATGCCAAATAAAAAATGGTTTAAAGAATAGTTTAAATTTGCAAAATTTTGTTGTGTTTGATCGTAAAATTTTGGTTTTAAAAAAGAAGAAATATATTTTTTTATGTGTTCGATTGTAAATTAATAGCGTTTTTCGAAATCGATGTCGTTTTTTATCATCCGTGATTTTCGAAGTTTTTTTTTTTAAACCACTTCATAAATTTGAAGAAAAAATAAGGGTTAAAAAAAGCAACTCTAATACAAAATACGCGATTTTACCTTTTTTTTTTTTCAGAATTTCATGATATATATGCAAATATTAGTTTTAAATTATATATTTCAAAAATAAATATTAGTTTTAAATTTATATATTTAGAAAAAATATATCAATTTTCATAGATGCGATAATTTTTATTTAATATTCCTTTTTTTTTTATATATTTTAATGTTTACAACTGACATGTTGAGATATTATTAAATTTTATAACAAGTGGGGGGGTTCAGGGGGTCTCCCCCCTGAAAAACTAAAATAATTTGCATAATTATTTATTATTAAATTTTAATGTTTAAAACAAGGGGGGGGGGGTTCAGGGGAGGGCTCTCCCCCCCTGAAAAACTAAAATAATTTGCATAATTATTATTAAATTCTAATGTTTAAAACAAGGGGGGGGGGGTTCAGGGGGGGGGGGCTCCCCCTGAAAAACTAAAATAATTTGCATAATTTTGTTAGGTGTTTGATTTTAAAGTTTTGATTTAATTCTTGTTAAAGCTTTATTATATTGTGTAAAGTTTTTTTTTTTTTTTTTTAAATTCAAATTCCTTTTTTTTTTTTTTAATTAATAGCGTTTTTCAAAATTGATGTAGTTTTTTAACATTCGTGATTTCGGGAGTTTTTTTTTAACCACTTCATAAATTAAAAGAAAAAATAAGGGTTAAAAAATGCAACTCTAATACAAAATATGCGATTTTACTCTTTTTTTTTTTTTTTAAGATTTTCATGATGTATATGCAAATATTAGTTTTAAATATATTTATTTCATGGGAAAAAAAAAAAAAAAATTGTAAGTTCGCGTATTTTGTATTACAATTGCATTTTTAAACCATTATTTTTGGTTGAAATTTATGTTGTGGTTAAAAAAAAATACTTCGGTAATCACGGGTGATAAAAAATGGCGTCGATTTTGGAAAACGGCATTTTGGCGTGATTTCGGCGCCATTTTGAAAAACGTCGCCAAGCGGTGGATTATTCAGCATCTGTTCCAAAATTAGTACATTACCTTTTCAGCTAATACGGTTTCTTCTTTGCTATCCGAATCTCTCGTTGCCCGCATTCATTGCCCATATTATTGTACATGTGAAGTTGTTATCAGTGTTGCCAGATGTAGGGATATCTCCCTACAGTAGGGTATTTAGCTCTGATTTTGGCGTAGGAGGGGGGGGGGATTTTTCTATTATCTAATGAAAATTATAAAAATCTTTTTAAAAACGCAAAAAGTTTTAAACTTATCTGTAAAAAAGTTGCTTACAATACCTTGTTTCTGATACATTATTTTATTACAGATTGACGCGAAGTGAAACATCTCATAACTCAGAGTCGCCAACATCTATAATTTATTCCAGTGTATTATTAGTACCGCCCTGTATTTCTCGTACTTCTACTTCTTTTTTATAAGAGCTGTTTTCTTCCTATTTAATCTTAGTAACATACTGCGGAAAATTACTCAAGAAAATTAGTAAGGCAGAAAAAAGGGCATTATTATGATTGCGCCGGCATAAATTATAATAGTTGGAAACTTTGCATATTTTTTATATGTCCTCTCTTTTATTATTATTACTGTTATCCCGAGATGGTAAATTTATTATATAATTTTAATAAAAAATATAAAATTTACTTAATATTTTGATATAATTAACATCAAGGTTTTAAAATAAATTGGACAATAAGTCATGCACATGTTAAAATTAAATATCCTCGACATGCCAATTTGTCAAGTTATTTGTAATTTGTATACACCCACCCCTCAAATAAAATATATTGTGCAGTACAAAATCTTAATCGTAAATATATTATACTGATCTAAAAGTGTTTTTTTTTTTTTTTTGTTTTACGTCAGAATGCGTTGTCTTATGTTTTCCTTTCTGTAAATTAGTCTTTTTATTTCTCTTTGATTACTAAATTAAATTTATTAGGTAAGTTTGATGCGAAAAGATGTCAAAGGAGATTAGCTGTTTGATTTATAAATTGTAGAATGAATTATTTGAAAAATTATTTATTTTTAAATTATAGAAACATAGTTCATTTTATTTACTGTGTTTTCAGGAATATGATTAGTATACATATGTTAGGTACTTGTTTTTATTGCCCGTTTGTTTCAACAATCAATTTATGTGTATGTTAATAAGAATGGATTTTTTTTTTTCTTTTAATGGTAGAAAATATTAAAATAACAATAATAATTTGATTTTATATAATTTCTATTAATATTTTCTAATCGTAGGGTATTTTGTAGGGTAAAAATATTTTAACGTAGGGAATATGGGGATTTTTTTTTTTTTCCATTTAGTAGGGATGATTTAAATTTTAATCTGGCAACACTGGTTGTTATGTAACCACGTGCCACAAGTGAACTTGTTCGACACGGTGTATCCATCTCAAACAGGCATTTCCGAGCAAAAAAAAAAAAAAAAAAAAAAAAGGAAGCACACCGTGCGTGCAATGATATGAGTTTGGTCCCGCCCATTTTTAAGCGCAGAATACGCCCATCATTTACTTTTTATTAAAAAAAAATTCCTCAAAATTTTCCGCCAAAATATCATTTATGTTTTAAAATCATTTATGCTTTAAAATTCTTTACGTTTATTTTATTTAATTTAATTTATTGAAATTTAGACGATTAAATTCCTTAAAAAAAAAGATTGACCAGGAAATGATCCCAATAGTGTAACAATAGAAATTAATTAAATTATGTTCATTTGAGAGGGCATGATATAACGTGATTTTTTACGCAAAACTGTTAGCCCTCGAAAACCCGTTCTCGAGAAATCTATATTTAAGTTTGGGTAAAAATATTGTAACCTGGAAGAAGTGGGTGGAGTCCCGTGAAAACCTGCCAGAACCATGACATATAAATTTTTAGATTCTACTTTAGCAAATTTTTAGACATTATATCTCGATTGAATATATTTCAAAGCTGAAATGGGCAACTGATTATTCCATCAAAAAACACATTTGACTATGCTCTTCCGATTTCTGCTTGTTTTGGATTTTATTCTTTATTTCAGTAAGGCGTGGTGTCATCCATTCAGGCGTGGCCGCACCGATTATTAGAAAACTTAGAATTTATAACTCGAAATCAAGCTGACGAGGGCTATTGCGTCGATTAACGTTTGTTTATTTATTTATTTATTTATTTATTTTTTTTTATGATTACACTATGGGATGGTTTCCGGTGAATAGGCTGATATTTGTTTGCTTGCATTTAGTTTTATCTCTTCTATTTAAGCAGCCGACAGCAGCACAAAACTTGACCATCATACTTGAAAGTATTGCAAAACTAAATAGATATACAATAAGCAAAACTAAATAGATATACAACGACATTTAATCCCGTTGCGATAAATTTATCATAGGCTAACAGCATTCTACAGGTAAATCCCATTAGAGGTGTGGCTTTTGTCGATTGTGTCACTCATGAATAATGTTCAATTTCAGATTAGAAATGAATAAAATATTTAAAAGAACATATGTGTGAACTTGTTCTCATAATACTATGGATAGAAAAGCTTTGATTAGAAAGAGTATAACTATAATATATATCCATTTGTAATATAAATGTGAATACAGATAACTACGTTCTGTAATATTGTAACTAGGGAGAATAACGCCCACAGGCGGGCCTTACTGTGAAAAAGACAAAAACATGCTGTCGCGAAAGTGTTAACATCCAGATGTGGCTATTGTCGATTGTACCACTCCTGAAGAATGTTCAATTTCAGATTTTGTAATAGTCTCTATAAAGTTGGTGCGCCGTATCGAATGGTTGGAACTAGTCCAATGACTTATGGAATTTAGGTTTTGGCACAGTCCTTGGAATTGAACAAACTCATCATCATTGTATTGTTATCACCAATAAGCTGCGAAATCTCGGTTAGTATAGAAATTTAAATGCGCAATCTCTCCTAAACAGCAAAAGCGCAAACTCTTCCACTTTGGTAGGAGAGATTGCGCAGTGTTTTATTAAATAATTACTCACATTTAGAGAAAATCGTGGTGCTTGTAACGTTAGTCTAGGCCAGTAGGTTATGAGAAATTGCTTAATTAAAAAATATTTTGTACTACTACCGTTGTATTGAAATTTTTAGGAAGGGTTCTGAAAATTGAAGCATTTATTTTTGAGAACGAGAGAAAATAACCACGTTTTACCCTAATATCTTGAAGCAAACAATATGCAAATTCTAATCGGTACTTTCCTGTTAGTGTTCTACAACCACCTAAAATTTCCATTAACCCACTCTACTCTTTCTATCTGATCCCCTATGTGCGCAATCTTTCCTGCCGCGCAATGCTGATTCACCAAAATTAGTAGGGTTCGTGCTATGGTGACCTATAACATACGTACGAACTTCCAGCTCATTCGAACAAAGCGTTTTATATCATCGTGTTCACACGCATACATATACACACACATAAACAAACAACACACATACATACATCATCGTAAAAATAGAAAAAATGAACTCAGGGAGCCTCGAAACGTATAGAAACATTCAAATTTCAAAGTCGGATTTTTTGTATGATTACAATACTTTCCTTACGTATGTATGTGCCGAAACTAATAATGCACTTCACGAATACGGACCGAACTTGATAATAAAGAGGCAACTATTTAAAAAACTCAAATGTGTCAGTAAACGATTGGGAACAATCCTCTAAAATCTAAAATAAAAGTACAATAATAATTTAATATATAGTTATAGGGGAATGTCTCCGGCTGTGGACACAGTTTTGATTTTAGCTTGTAACTTTTAATAGAGTAGGTATTATGCAAACATCCTGTGGTTGTTACGTAAAATTTTTTTAAATATTTAATTATCCTTTTGGGTACAAGAATCGAAAAATAGGTGCTTGTCTTTTTTATGCTGACTTTAGGCACTCCTCTAAAATTACATATTATTAACAAAAGAGATTTTGCGCATGTATATTAAATCCCTAAAATTTTGCCGGGGTATTGATAAACCAGTGGCTTTTACTGCTTCGATTTATGAGGATAAAATATAAATAATTTAAACTAGAATATTTAAAATTAATTTTATAAGAACACGAGAAAGCGGGACATACTGTTCATAAAAATAAAATCTGCCATCTGCAAGAGGGTAATATTTTTTAATGTGATATAATTATCACACTTTGTATTGATTTCTCTAATTTTTAATTATTTATTTATTTATTTTTTTTTCCACAGTTAGAAGTTTTGTTCATTTTTTGATATAAATGGTATAATTTTTCTCTAATGGCATGTTCTTTTAACATCCAGATGTGTAATTTTGATTAGATGTCATTTTTTATAACATAAGATGGACGTATATTATATGCTTAAGAGGGGACAATACCTAATCCCGCGGACAGCCGTGGCCAATGTTATTCTATGGGAAAATTTGTTGCGACAATTACACATTACCTAATGTATATTTTTTAATTCTGTTTTCGCAGTCAGAAAATTCATAACCGTTAAATGAGTACTCATTTTTGAAAAATTCATTTTTTTTTAATTTTTACATTTTAATTTTGAGTTCAAAAATGCGATTTTTCACAAAATGCATTTTTCTCATTTTCTAGTCGCAAAATGAAATACTAAAACTTTAAAAAATCAATTTTTGGAAAACAAGTACTAATTTAACGCTTATGAATTTTCTAAATGTGAAAACAGAATTGAAAAATATACATTAGGTAATGAGTAATTATGTAATCAAATTTTCCCATAGAATAACATGGGCCAAGGCTGCCGGCGAGATTAGGTATTGTCCGCTCTTAACTACAATGATAATTAATCATATAATATGATTTCGTAAAATAAAATGATCACGAAAATTAATGTATGATGGTTTTTCATTAATTATAATTTTTTCCCCTTGAAAATCACGTGGTCATCGTTATGGTCATCATAAAACTTTCTCCTGCAATATCCTATATGAATTCGCTTAATTTAGAATAAAATATAGTCACAATCTATAATGCTACACATTCTCTGCGGTTTTCTTTTACTAGTTGTTACAAGTGTACAGACAAGCTTATGGGGGACATGACAGAGAATAGAATGAATGAGAAAGATGCTCAGGGCACAGAAAGATGAAGACAAAAACTAAAGGGTGTTTTTTCTAAAAAAAAAAAAAAACACTAGTTTAACGCGCTCTGTCTGAATGGTTTCCTCTCCAAGCATGTAAAGCCTAACACGATCACTTATTTGGTTATACCTTGGCCGCGAGTACGTAAGCGTCTTGTGTAATACTAGGACATGAAAAATCTTTGACCAATCGCTTGCTCCCTCTAAAGGATGCACACGACTCTGATGTATTAATTGAAGATGGAATCTTAAGAAACAAATCAAAATGCTCATAAAATACTTTATTCATTAAAAACTTAATATAACTGATGGTGTCAGAAGATTAATTTTTCTTTTTCTTTTAATTTATCATTTCTAGTGAATTGCGGCAATCAGTTGAGACTTTAAATTTTAATATATGTAAACAAAATACAACAAAATACGATATACACATGCTAATGTAAGATTATAAATAATACAAAAAATTTGCGTATGACTTTTAATGCAGTTACAACTTATGACGTCTTAAAAAAAAAAAAAAAAAAAAAAAATCAGTTTTTCTCAAAGGAAAAAAAAAGTATAAAAATAGGGAGAAAGGTATTTAATATAATGAAAAGCACTTTAGCTTGAAAAATTTATAAAGCTTTAAAAGCAGTAAAACCTAAGACCAGGGGTCATACTCTCCGCCCTTTTTTCAGGACACTCTCAGGAATAAAATATTTTGAAATTTATTGTTACCTCTATTTTTTTGCAATAATCTCTACCCTATATAATCATGGCACATTACTATGAATATATCTAGAAGTAATTCTGCATAAAATTTGTGGTGACAAAAAAGTCGGAAATTTCTTATTTTAGAGACTGTCCTGAAAAAAGGGCGGCGAGTACGACCCCTGCCTAAGACTCTTTATTTCAATGAGGAAAATAAAGAGGTTTGAATTATAATTTTTGAATACATAAATACAGTTGCATATTTTATAGGAATTTTTACTGTAAACATTATTAACTATCATTGTAAGTGATACTTGATCCAAAGATCATATCCATATTCTTAAAATTTATAGTGGCGTTAGTCTGTGTATCTCTTTCGATTTGATTCTCTATCAAGTAGTTAAGACGGAACTTCTGAAATACAGGAATGGATTGTTGTAAAAAGCACAAAATAACACTTATTCTTACATTTTAGGGATGGGAAAAACTTTTAATCTCTGTTGAACAAATCAATAAAATTTCAATACAAGTTTAATATTAATTACTTTCATAATAGGACGATAATTTACATTAAAAACATTACTTATTTACCTTACATAAGTCCTAGTTACTTTCACTATACGCATTTCAAGTGCCAGCGCACTCGTCTTCAGGTGAGATGTGACACCTCTTTCTACTGTTGTCGTCGACAACAGTAGAAAGAGGTGTCACATTTCACCTGAAGACGAGTGCGCTGGCACTTGAAATGCGTATAGTGAAAGTAACTAGGACTTATGTAAGGTAAATAAGTAATGTTTTTAATACAAGTTTAATATTTTTGAAATTTCATCATTTTAAATTTAGAGAGAATATTTTTATAAAATGTGCTTAATGTTTTATATATTTAAGGAAGAAGATCATATTTATAATACACAAACTACTAAATAAAAAACATTTCCAATATTTTACAATGGACTTGAAATCATCGTTTCTGATATATGATTGGTTCTGCTTAGGTTTTAGCATAGGCTCCGCCCAATAATTAGTATTATTAAGATTACGTTCAGCCAAAAAAAAAAAAAAAAAAAAAAAAGAAAGAAAGAAAGAAGTCTGATTTGTTTGTATTCAGATTTCGCTTTCGTTTAAGCAAAACACAGCAACAGAACAGTCGACCATGCTCGAAAATAGGGGTAATACTTTCCGCCCTTTTTTCAGGACACTCTCAGGAAAAAAATATTTTACATTTATTGCTACCATTATTTTTATTCAATAATCACTAAACTGTATATTCATGGTACATTACTACATGGTACATATAAGTATTTCTGCATAAAGTTAGTGGCAAAAAAGGCGGACATTTCTTATCTCTGTGTGTGTCCTGAAAAAAAGGGCAGGCAGTAAAAATCCTGCTCCAAAATACTGAAAAAACAAAAACAAAAAAAAAACAATAACATTAAATAATTTGCGATCAATTCCAACAGACTAACAATGCGCCATTTAATAGGTAAATATAACTAAGGTTTAGTTTTTGTTGATCGTTCCCATTCCTGAATGTCCTTTATTACTACACGTCACACTTAGAAACTTTTTAATTTATTCAGCCATAGCCTCCTTAAGTAGGTGCCTGTCGCGTGACTCTTAAGCTTGGCAACAGGTCAAGCGGTGGACAGCGCCACCTGGTACAGATTGCGTGTTTTTTTTATGCAACTGTTACCAAAAATTTTTAAAAGTGGGATTTGAAATACAAAAAAAGCGAATAGAATCGAAGAAAAGTCGATTATATATATCACATATCACTTCTTAAAATTATTGGAGACAGTTGAATAAAAAAGTAGCTCAATCTGTAACAGGCGGCGCTGCCTACCGTTCGACCTGATGCCCAAGTTTAAGAGCCACTCGACAGGCATCTAGTTAAGGAGGCTATGATTCAGCAAAATTATTTGTACATGCCCTTTTCTTCTCACCGCTATTTATTTGTAGTGTATCTTTCACCATTGTATAATAACGAATTAATAAGGTCAAAACTAGTCTTGAAAACTGCGGTATATATATTAAAAAGAAAAAAGAGTATCTATGATTTTAAGGAATAAATTAAAGAGTTTGCTAGTCTGCAATATAAGCCAGACCTCATCTAAATGAATTTACTTAAGCATACCGTCCAACTCTGTAATTATTATTCAGTAAAATTTGAAGTACCGCCCTTGTTTCCAAACGCCTTAAATTTTTGAGTAATTTTCTTTAAATATAATTAGGGTTAATAAGAAGAATACTCTTAAGGGGGAAAAAAAAAAGGCAAGTACTAACATTTTTATGGAATATTAATTACAATGTTGGCAGGTATGCGTAGACGATGACAATAGGTTGCGATACTTTACTGTTTTCGTCTACTGTTTCGTCTATTTTTTACTTTCTCTTAACCATAAGGTAGAGAAAGTATTGTTTTTGGGTCAAATTTTCGAACGCGAGATTTTGTTATATTTACACGTTTTGAGGTCCCCTGAATACGAAAATCATGTTTTTAGCAAATGGTCTGTGTGTATGTCTGTGTGTCTGTGTGTCTGTCTGTATGTCTGTGTGTCTGTCTGGGTGTCTGTCTGTTATCAGCATATCTCAAAAACAAATTATGGCAGAAAGTTCAAACTTGGTATTCTAAATGTGTATCATATTGAGATTCTACAGTAAGTTTTTCGTTAAGATCAAGCAAATGGTTCGTGTACAGGGACAATCAAGAGAATTCTAATACATTACGTCTATGGGGGGAATTTCAGGTAAGTACAGTTTAACGTCTATAGACTGCACTAAAACAAATGAAACGAATATATATTTTTTGTAATAGAGATAGTTAACTGGGACAAAAATTGTGTATATAGGAGCCTCGCCTCCCCCCCTGGGGGGGAAGTCCCCCCTCGATGGGAGTAAATTTTCATGATGCGTATCTTTCAAAAAAGCTCGCCAATACCTTTAAAACTAATGGTTGAACCATCGATCTGCGATAATTTAAAACAAAGTTATCGATTTTTTTTTTTTTAAATATTGAGAATAAAATGGACTTTTTTTGGATATTTGGTGTTATACTACTACTCTAATACGGAAATCGTCTGCATTATCATAAAAGATAATTTTTTTTAAATAATAATTTTAATAATTTTTTTTTTAAAAACAGAATTATTTTTTAATAACCGAATTAAATTCTATATAAATGTAGGTGCATTAATGAAACGGGGGGTTCACATAGAACTAAATATTATATAAAACTCTTCAGAAGCCTAATATGAATTGTTTTACACAGGTTTACACAACAGAACTCGTTATCTTACCTTTTAATGTGCAATCTGTATTATTAATAGTATTAAATTTCAGGGTAAGAGAAAGTCGTGTGAGTGACACACCAGATTATTCTTATTTAAATTTAGCTTTTCTGTTTTTTGAAACGCATTCTTGTAGCTTTGTATACATTGTTTAAAGATTCATACAGTCGGTAACAAAAGTATCGAACACTAGCAAAAATTCCTACATAAAAAAGGTAGAGTTAATACTGTTTTGTTAAATAAATCGTTGTCGAATCATGTTCTTAGACTGACTAAGAACATGATTCGACAAGGATTCATTTAACAAAACAGTATTAACTCTACTTTTTTTATACAGGAATTTTTGGTAGTGTTCGAATATTTTTGTTACCGACTGTACTTTATGAAAATTTAAATCAGTTTAAAATAATTGAATTGCTAAGAAAAATTGTTTTGCTTCTTATTTTAAATATTAATGATTTGTAGATTAAATAAATAAATATGTAAGTAACTAAAAAATGGAAGGCTTGAAGCTGTGAATTATAAATAATTGCGAGAAGTAGTGTTCCTCGAATAAGTTCTAATTAAAGTTCTGACAAAAAAAAAAAAAAAAAAAAAAAAACTGTAAAAAATCTTATAATTCTTAAAGGAATTTATATTATACATTTCTCAGAAATGTCTGTGCTCTCTGAAAAAATCTAAGTATAAATATTTTTAGAAAATTAACTAATCTAAATTAACATCTGTAGCACGTTTTTTTTTTTTTTTTTTCTTTTGGTCTGTCTTCCAATCAATGTTTTTTAAATAACATCATAGTAACTGTATGATACTGGCGTAGGAAATTAATTCGAAATGAGAGAAATATTCTTTTATAAATTTAATTTTTATTTAAATTTTGTAATTGATGTTAGTAATTAGTAAATATCAATAAGTATTTAATTAATGATTTTCTGAAAATAATTTTGAATGATTTTGAAATAAAACTGAGCTCTTCCTATGTTTTTTGAATTTCTGTGCTCCTGATAAATGTTTTTTTAACCCTTTCAGGGGCAGAGAATTTAAGGTCATTTAAAATCAAGTGCCACCAGTGTGTGAGAACAATATTATAAGAAAAGTAATAAACGAATGTTTTCGGATAAGGTGAAAGATTAAAATTTTATAAAGAATTTCTGGGATGAATTTTTGTGGTTGCGAACTGAAATTAGGTGGTATAAAATATATACCACCGCCCCTGAACGCGTTAAGCGTAATTGCATCATGTTAAAAATTTTGAAAACCATTTAACGTAATATTTTATGTTGAATGTAAATTAAAGGAAATATTAATTAATTATCTACTTTTGAGTGATATTTGTAAGTGTTAGTACGGTCACTTTTTCGATCTGACCAGCTATTTTTTTTTCTTTGTAAAGAAAAGTTTAGCAATCGTTTGTAATAGTTATATTCAATTAAATACAGTGTTGCCAGATTGAAATTTCAAAATTTCTTCAGAACGCAGTTGATTTTTCCCCAAAAGGGCACTATTTTCAAAATTTTTCCCCAAATGTAATTTAAAATTTTTTGTTTGTAGTGAACTATTGAAGGATAAAGAACATTTTAGGACAAATGCATATAACCAACGTCGCAGACAACCCTTAGTTTGGCAAAAAAAGGGCAGCTGAGTAGCCTGTTAAACCATACTACTATGTGAGAAGGATGCATTCATACAAATCTGCAAATTACTTCTGTGATGTTATAAAGGTGCAGAACAAATTTACCTATTTATTTATTTATTTATTTATTTATTTTTGTCTGAAGAAAAACTAAATATTTTACACATGCATTGTGGTACAATTTTCGCTAACAGATGCTGAAATATAGCCATGTGGAAAATCTTACAAAATAGCAGTACCAGCCAGTCAACCGATGAAGATAAAACTAAATAATCATATGTTTTCCAGGGATGGAACACGGGCGCAGAATTCATACCACTATCAATGTAAGAAAATTTTCTACCTCTTAAATCGACGATATTATAGGTAAAGAAATTTCTTAAACACATTCCGGTATGAATTCTGCGCCTGTGTTCCATTCCTGGTTTTCCATAAAATCTATCTTTCACACCAAATTTGACGGATATAGGAAATATGAAGGCATAGTAGCGGCACCTGTCGTACAGTATGCACTTTATAAATTACAGAAGCTTAGATATTGTTTTAGCATGAATGAAATTTCAACATAGAAGCGCCACTTTTCGGCTGTTAAGCACACATGTTGATTATTGAATCTTTTTATTTATTTATTTTTTTATCATGTCCCTCATACATATCATGTTTTGTGCATTTATACACCATAGAAGTTGAATAATGGCATTGCATTAAATAAGAGAAACTGCAGTACAGCAGCGTCACCTATTGTATCCCAAAATGTAATCGTCACCAATGTCAAAGTCCACAAAATCTAGGCATTTATTGAATTCTGTCCATTGCTTCGAAAGATACAGCGCCAAAAATTTTTGTTTATAAATGAACAAGTATTCTCCACCATAAACATACAGAGAAACAGACATTTTCTATAAAAGCTCAAATCGTGTTTGGGATATCTCAAAACGCGCAAATCCTTAAAAAATCGAGAGTCGTAAATTTCCAAGAATGCAATATTATTTCTAATGTGTATAGAAGAATGTAGCAAGCAGAGAAGAAAATAGTAAAAGACCCAATTCTCTTTTTTTTTATAAAAATGTTGCACTTGAGAAAGCAATTGAGGTTGGATCCATGCTTAATTATTATTGACTGACTCCTTGTATTCTAAATTCTTTTACTCAAATTTTGATTAAAAAAGATAAAAAAAAAAAAAACATTCTTGGTTTTTTTCGACATTTCCCTAAACTTTTTCCCCACACTTGCAACTTCTCCAAAATTTCCCTACAACTGATATTTCCCCCAAAATCACGAAAATGTTCACCAATCTACTCAAAATGATTTATTAAAACATTGGTATTCAAAACAGTAGCATCTGCATTTATAATAAAAATTATATTATTATTAATTTCTAAGCTGTAGTATAAACACAAACTTTTGTAAAATGTTACCTTTACACTTATAATTTCATTTATCTAATTTTTTAGATACTAAAATATTTTAATTAAAAAATTAATAATAATAATAAAGCAGAATATGAGCGATCCAGATATTTATTAACGTCAAAAAATATCGATTAATGGTTAATGATAATCCAGTTTTTCGATGCACTCTTGCTACGAAACTACAAACCTTCATTCTCCTTTCATCCGAACAAAAAAAAAAAAAAAGAGTAAACATTAGCTTTTTTTTTGTTCGAAAATTCTTACTGTGTGACAACAATTTTAGTGTGACTAAAAAAATAAATAAATAAATAAATGAATAAAAAATAAATAATAATAATAATAATAATAGTAAAAAAAGTTCAAATAAAAAGATATTTTTTCTCCAAATTTATGAAGATTTTATGAAGATCGAACAGAAATATGGACTGCAGTTGAAAATCTGGAAATTTAAAAAGGCGGAGAAGGACGTTTAACCGATTATTTCGTTGTGTAAACGAAGCACCTTTGTGTTAAAAATGGATAGGAATGAATTTGAATTAGATTAAATCAACATAACATAAATGTAAAGGTGGCGATAAAGAGCAGGTCAGACCTGGATCGCGGGCGTGAGCTTTAAAAAAATTGGTTATCGTACCGCCCACTAAAATTGTGAATCGCGGATTGAAAAAACAAGACATGTCAAAAATACAGGGGTCGTAGTCTCCGCCTTTTTTTCAAGACACTTTGAGAAATCAGAAATTTATTCCTTTTTTGCTACCAGTATTTTTATACAATAATTTCTATACTCTTTAATCAAGACATATTACTTTGAAAACGCTATAATTTTTTCTGTAAGCAAAAAGTGGCTGCAAAAGAGATGATATTTTATTAACCATAAAAATGTCCTGAAAAAAAAAAAAAAGTAGAAACCACGACCCCTGCAAATATCTAATTTTACAGGAGAATGAAAAACGTCAATTCAAAATTCTGAAACAATTACATATTAATTTTATTGCTATATCCCTGTCACAAATATCACATTTTAATTAAAATTCAAGAATTCAAAAAGGTTCACCATGGATATATGCCCATGGTGACTATTTTTGAACAGTGGACATGTCCTGTTTCTGGAATCAGCAGTTCAATTGATCTATTTACTTACCAGCATCAAGATCACGTTGTATGGTTAATACATTCACGGAAAATCCTTCATCTAACGCAATGTACATTTTTGACTGTTTTAAACTTTCAGCTCGGCAGATAATATCTTTTCTGCTGTCACACAGCAGACACTACACAGACAATATACACAGACGTAAGACAATATACACAGACACACAGACAATATATAGCAGACAATATACACAGACATAAGTACTGTACGAGCTCGAAGTCTCCGCCCTTTTCCCAGGACACTTACAGAGAGGAGGAATTTCCGCCCTGTTTGCTTCCACGATTTTTAGACAGAAATTTTAAGCATATTTTTATTGCAATGTGTCGTGATTAAATAGGAGAGATATTATCGTATAAAAATAGTGTTAGTAAAAAAGGGGAACATTTCTTATTCTTGAAAGTATTCTGAAAAAAGGGCGGAGACTTCGATCTCTGGTCGTACTGATAGGAATGCAGAGATGCTAACATAATTTATTCCGGAGCATTTTTAGCCCCGCCTCCCTTTCATACCACTTTTTCTTAAGAGTAATTTATTCTCAAATTTTTCAAGGTTATATATTGGAGAAAAATATTCTATTAATAAAGTGGTGCGGATTAAAGGTGGGCTAAAAATGCTACGGAATACATGAAAATGTTGGCAACTATGGGAATGTCCAACCCATCTCCCATGATATAAAAGCGTATCAAATAATATTTTCAAACAGCTTTCTCTCAACATTCATGAGAGCTGCTATCACCAGGCTTCTAGCAGATGATGTGGTAACCGTTTGATGTCAATACGTGCATGAAAAGACACTTCATCACCTTTGTATTTCATATTTCTGGGTCTGTTTCACTCTTCTAGAAATATTGCATTTTCTACCTGAAAAAGATTAAAATAATTTTTTTAATACTATTTTAAAAGTTCCTTTCACTAAAATACATTTTAAGCATATTACATTTTCAAGAACATAATTTTCTGAATACGTTTGAAGAACCAGGTTGATTCTGAAATAATTAAATAAGTAAAAGTAAGTATATACAAATAATAATAAAAATAAATCTCCAAAATTATACTTTAAATAATATGCACCTCAAATTCTGGCATGTGTGTCGTATTTGAGCGGTTCTGCGCTCAAAGGTGGTAGATGGGTAGTTGCCGGGTTCGTTTCTAGATCGCGCTCACTGACCTAGCCGTTCGGAGTTTTCCATGGTTTTCTCCGAAACGCGCGTAAGTACGAGCTAGGACCCTTACAAAAGACCACCACGGAGGGCATTCCACCTATTAGTAGGACCCTAGTGTAGTAATCGGCCTTAAATCCTACAACCAACCAACCAACCTTTTGATTAAGCTGAAATTTTATACAATTTTATGGGTGACCGTCGCACGAATTGTATAGATTTTAGTGAGTTTAGCATTTATCGATTTTTACTGAGACACAACGAAAATTTCAGCATCATTATCATAGCGTTAATTTAAAGAACATACCACGTAGAGAAAAATACTTATATACCTTATTATAAATCTCTCTCTCTCTCTTGTTTTTTTTTTTTTTTTTTTTTTAACTTAATGATATTTCTTACTTTATTCATACAACCGTTATTTACTTAGTGTTCGGAAAATCCAGTGGAGTCATTCCAGATTTTTTTAATTTATTATATTTATCGAAAATCAAATGACAATCAGATGGTAAGCTCTCCTTGTTCTTTATTCCCATAACCTAGATTTTATGGGAAATAACTTAGATGAAGTTGAAAAGGTGGATCTTTAAGCTTAAAAATACCCTTTTTTGTACCAACTCCACGTGATTGAAATTTATGAATTGTTATTCCTTAACCAGCATCCAAAACGACACCAGAAAACATATCACCTTGAAGAAAAAAAATTTCGTCACATACTTGTGTAATAAAATATTTCCTAACAAAACACATTTTTAAAAACCTACTAAAATCCGATACAGAATCGCCCGACTCGATGCTATACTCATAAGTCCTCTGTTTTTAATATGTTTAAAAATACAATTCCATATTATTATTATTATTATTATTTTCCTTCTAGTATTCTATTCTGTCAAACTCGTATTTTCTCTAGCCTGCAAATTTATCCGTAATCCTTGATTATTATCAGCATTTCCGAAAGAGGGTAAGCCAAAATTTATTGATTTGACGTGTGAACTATTTAAGATTTGAACGACTGGCGCTTTATTAGTAAAGCTGTTTTATTACCTGTCAGTCCGGAGAAAATTCTTAAAGAGTTCTTATAGAAAAAATAAAGTAAAAGTAAAAGTAAAATGAAAAAGAATAACCTGGTGTGCCACTCACACGACTTTCTGTTACCCAGAAATTTAATACTATAAATACAAGTTGCAGATTAAGAGGTTAGATAACGAGTACTGTTATGTAAACCTGTGTTAAACAATTCAAATTAGGTTTCAGAAGAGTTTTATATGATAATTAGTTCTGTGTGAGGGGGGCCCCGTTATATTAATGCATCTACATTTATACAGAATTTAATTCGGTTATTAAAAAATAATTCTGTTTTTAAAAAATAATTTATTAAAATTATTATTTAAACCAATTATCTTTTATGACAATGCAGACGATTTCCATATTAGAGAAGTAGTATAACACTAAATATATATATATATATAAAGTTGAATTTATTCTCAATATTACATTAAAAAAAAAATTTTTTTTTTGTTAAAAATGAAAAAAAAAATCGATAACTTTATTTTAAATTATCGCAGATCGATGGTTCAACCATTCGTTTTAAAGGTATTGGCGAGCTCTTTTGAAAGATATCCATCATGAAAATTTATTCCCATCGAGGAGGGACTTTCCCCCCAGGGGGGAGGCGAGGCTCTTACATACACAATTTTTTTTCCCAGTTCACTATCTCTATTACAAAAAAATATATATTCGTTTCATTTGGTTTAGTGCAGTCTATAGATGTTAAATTTTACTTACCTGCAATTTCCCCTATTGGCGTAATGTATTTGAATACTTTTGAGTGTCCTTGTACACGAACCATTTGCTTCATCTCAACGGAAAGCTTACTGTAGCATCCCTATATGATACACATTTAGAATACCGAGTTTGGAATTTCTGCTACTTATTATTCCTGAGATATGCTGATAAAAGACACACAGACAGACTGACAGACTGACAGACCATTAGCTAAAAACATGATTTTCGTATTCAGGGGACCTCAGAACATGTAAATATAGCAAAAATTCTCGTTCGAAAATTTGACTGTAAGATAATACTTTCTCGACCCTATGGGTAAGAGAAAGTAAAAAGTATACTTAATACTGTTTTGTTAAATAAATCCTTGTCGAATCATTTTCTTAGACCGACTAAGAACATGACTCGACAAGGATTTATTTAATAAAGCAGTATTAAGTGTACTTTTAACTTTCTCTTAACAATAAAGTAGAGAAAGTATTGTTTTTGGGGTCAAATTTTCGAAAATGAATTTTTGTTAGAGTTACACGTTTTGAGGTCCCCTGAATCTAAAAATCATGCTTTTAGCGGTTGGTCTGTCTGTTACCAGCGTATCCCAAAAACAAATTATAGCAGAAAGTTTAAACTTGGTATTCTGAATATGTATCATATAGGAATGCTGCCCTAAACTTTTCTTTGTAATCGAGCAAATGGTTCGTATACAGCGACACCCGAGAGAATTCAAATACATTACGTCTATGGGGGAAATTGCAGGTTAGTAGAATTTAACACCTATGGACTGCACTAAACCAAATAAAATGAATATATATTTTTTATATGCGTGTAAAAACATGTTTCATGTAGCATATGGTATAGAAATCATTCATTGTTCGTTTACAGGACTACACAAAAGGACTAGATTATAGTGCAACAATAGTTGAAAATTGATGGCAGTGTACTTCAAGTTGTGCCGTGCGTTATTAATATTGGATTATGTTTATATGCACCCTGTGATGCGTACATAACTTTCAGAAGATATACAGGTCCGCCAATATTTAAGCCATAACATTAATTTTATTTGTAAGTGGAAGCGCTATGCTATAATATTTTACCATCTCAGGAAAGCTGTCCAGGAATTGAAATTAATTCCTCATAGCCATATGATAAATAATGTATTTTTTTTAAGTTAAATATTCATCACTTGTTTTTTTTAATATTTACAGGTTTTGAGGCTTCCTGAATACCAAAGTCAAGTTTTTAACGTTTGGTCTTTGTCCGTGAGTATTAAAGTAAATTAAAAACAAATAATTTCAAGCGATCCAAATGGTGTGTTTTGAAGTTACTACATTTGTTACTAGAAAAGTTTTTTCAAGATTGGTAAGTTTCAAGGAATGTTGAGTGTGAAAGTTGTCTGAATAATATTAAATGAGCTTTTGAACTTAATTACAGATTTGAATTCTATACAAATGTAGATACAATAATGCTACGGGGGGTTGATACATAGAACCATTTGTCACAGAATTGCGTCTCACATAGAATTATTTGTCAAATAATGATGTTCCGAAGCCTAATTTGTATTATTTTAATATGGTTTTATATAATAGTACTCGTTATCTTAACCATTAATATACAAACTGTACTTATTATATTAAATTTCACGGTAAGAGAAAGTCGTGTTACGGATACACCAGATTATTTTATATAGGAATTATTACTAGCGCTCGAATAATTTCGATGCCGACTGTACTTGCATCATCGTAAAAAAGAATGCAAAAATGAACTCAGGGGGATTCAAAACGTATCGAAACACCAAAATTTAAAAGTCGGATTTTTGACATGATTACAGCATTTTCCGTACATATGTATGTTCAAAAAATTAAAAAAGCAATAGCAAAAGAAAATAATAGAATGTTTACAAAAATAATACGACCTTAATGGTACAACTACCTTATTTCTGAGAATGTAGTGTTATACACAATGTTTCTATTCCTCTAAATTGCTTTTTAACTTAGTCTGCAAATGTACTTACTTGCAAAGCTTGATTATTATCAGCACTTCGGATCGAGGCTAAGCCAAAATTTATTGATTCGATGGATGGAAACATCTTCAGATTATTAAGAATGACGTTTTATAAGTAAAGTTGTTTTATTGTCTTACAGTCTGGCAAGAATTCACTAGAAATGCTGTCTATTTATTTATTTAATTGAATAAAATATGTTAAAGGAATTTGTTCCTCAAAAGCGATTAAAAAAAATAATGATGATTTGGTGTAGTACGCACACTACTTTCTGTTACACTATATTACTCTCCGCGTTTGTAATGATCGATAGGTGGCGCTTTTTTTTAGCTTTTGTTGTTAGAAAATATAATAGCCACGTGTATTTATTATTGTTCTATTTGTGTTACTACTTAATATTCGTGCTATAATTTCTCCGCCATTACATCATGGAAAATTGATTGATTTTGGAAAAAATATTTCAGTTTATTCAAAGTTCGATCGGAAGTAGATTTTTAACTGAAGCTGAACAAATATTAGTTTCAAATCCTCTGATTAATTCTTTACTTCCATTAGCCGAAGCAACTGAAATTTTAAATTAGTCATTTTGAAATAAATGGGAGCTTAATTCTGGATTTCTTGAACTTTTGGAGATACACTGTAGCACACAACAGTATGTGTTATCTTTTTTACCGGATTTATTCATTTTTATTCAATAAATATATGTGAAACTAAACATCGGCAAGCAATGGCGTCTCGAGGAAAGCCGAAAGCTATTCATGTTAATTGTAATTTCACCTTAGCCCACCAGAGGGCGAGCATTTCATTACAATCGCGGATAGAGATATAATTAAATTAATGGTAAGGTATAATAGGTATGCATTTGAGCATTTAAAAAAACCCTAAAATAATGATTGAAACTTTCGATAGATGCAGCTTTATTAGAAATCATTTATGTGTACAGTGGGCTATCGGACCCAGTTAACCCCCTATTTGTTTATTGTAGCTACATTCATAACACATTTGAGATATTTATTAAATTAAAAAAAATATTCCAAATTATTTAGAAAATTTACCTTTACACTACTATTTGAAACTAACTTGACTAATTTTGAGTATCTTTGTAGTAGATCGCTGGAAATATGGAATATGATTTCTGTTTGAACTTCCCATAATAAGCTAAAATATTTTGGATTATTATGGATTCGACTGTATCAAATTTTCAAGTGTTGTTAATGCGTTTTAGTCAGTCATACATATAGTAATAAGGCACAGATATATCATTGCGGGGGAAAATGCGTTTTTTTTTCGTTCAAGTGGTCGCAACTTGGAAACAAAATTGCGGAAAAACTTGCCCTCCAAAATCATAGATATTTGGATAGTAAATCCATTTTTCAACTTTGGTTTGAATTGATAAATTATTTCAAAATTTATCATGATAACAAATTTTCAAGTGGCCGAAACTTGGAAACAAAATGACTGAGCAAGTTGCCCAGCAAACTCATCCAAGATATATTAAAGCATATGTCCACTGTCCAACTTTGGTCCGAATCGGTGTAGTGTTACAAAAATTATTGCTATGACAAATTTTTAAGTTGAAGTCTACGTGGCTGCAACTTGAAAACAAAATTACCCAGCGACTTGCCCAGCGAAATAATCCAAGATAATTGTATGATAAGTTTACTGTCCAACTTTAGTTCAAATTAATTCATTATTTCCAAAATTATCGTGGTAAGAAATTTTCAAGTGGCCAGCACTTGGAAACAAAAAAGCGGAGTGAGATACCCAGCGAACGTATCTGAGATATTTGAATGATAAATCCACCATCCAAACTTGATACGAAATGATTCAGTATTACAAAAGTTATCATAATAACAAATTTTCAAGTGGCTGCACTTGGAAATAAAATGGCGGAGCAACTTACCAAGCGAACTTATCCAAGATATTTGAACCGTAATTTCAGTATTCAACTTTTATTTGAATCAGTTTAGTACTTTAAAAGTTATCAGGATGGCGCATTTTAAAGTGGCAGAATGATTTCAAGTGGTCAAAACTTGCAAACAAAATGTCGGAACAGGTTACCCACTAAACTCATCCAAGATATTTGTATGATAATTTCACTGTCCAACTTTGGTTTGAATTGAATTAGAATTTAAAAGTTATCGTGATCATAAATTTTCAAGTGGTAGCCTGATTTCAAGTTGTCTCGCTTAGTTTATAACATCTTCTCTTTGTTAAAAATGATGGATAAAGTTCATTAATAAACTTGGTTGTGGTCTATATATACATCAAAATTCAAGCAAATCCAACGTTGGCTTTTTAAAATGTGAATTTGAAATTTTTAAGTGGCCACCACTTAAAAACATAATGGCAGAGCAAGTTGGTTAACAAACTCATTCAAGACATTTATAAGATAAATTCGCTGTCCAAATTTGGTTCGATTTGGAGTATTATTTCGGAAGTTATCGTGATTATAAATTCTCAAGTAAGTAGTCTGATTTCAAGTTGCTCTATTTAATTCAAGATATCCGCCACTTATTAAAAATGGCAGATAAAGTTCATTAATAAAGTACGTTGAGACTATTGTATGGTCTATGTGTGCATAAAAATTCAAACAAAATCAGAATAAGCTTTTTACAATGTGAATTAGAAATTTTCAAGCGGTCTCCACTTGAAAAAGAAATGGCAGAGCAACTTGGTTAACAAACTCAGACAAGATATTTATAAGATATGTTCACTGTCCAAATTTGGTTCGATTTGGAGTAATATTTCGGAAGTTATTGTGATGTTGAATTTTTAAGTGGTAGCCTGATTTCAAGTGGTCCGCCTAATTTAAGATATCCGCCACTTTGTTAAAAATGGCGGATAAAGTTCATTATTATACTTCGTTGAGACCTTAATATGGTCAAAAAGGTTGTCCTCAAGGCTCATGCCTTGGTCCAGTTCTCTGGACATTAATCGCTGACACCATTCTTGAACCTATGACCTCTAAAGGATTTGAAGTCTTCGCCTTCGCTGACGACTACACGATAATCCTTTCGGGCAAAACAAGTAGGGATCTGGAATCGCAGGCCCATGATGCTTTAACAACTTTCTGCCAACTGCTTTCTACACTCAATCTCACACTTTCAGAAGCTAAGACACAGGCTCTTACCTTTTCTCTTCCCAGGATTCTAAAACGAAAACCGGTGATCAGGGTCAATGGAGTTAGTGTCTCCCATGTCGACAACATCCGAATCTTAGGGGTTACTATAGATAAGAACCTCAACTGGATTGCACATATCAACAATTTAAAGTTTAAATTACTCAAAATTTATCATAATTCTATAAAACTCGAGGGGAAAAATTGGGGTATTAAATCAAACATGTTAAAGATCTGGTACCGTGTAATAGTAGAAAAAAAATCATAACTTACGGGGCTGGAATTTGGGGGGGAAATCTTTCAAAAACAGCAAAACTCAAACTCTTCTCTCTTCAAAGAATTTTCTTATTGGAAATTTCCAGGGGTTATAGAACTATTTCCACTGACGCATTGACGGTGATCACCGGGATTCCACCTATCTACCTAACAGTTAAATATGAATTTCTTAAAACTAACATTCTACAACTCAGTAACACGTCAATGCAAAATGAACACTTCCCCAATTCAGAAATACAACGTAAAACATGCAGTTGGCATATTCACCCTGCAGCTCTCATGCCCTAGTCAATGTCTCAACTAATGCCTTCTCTCCTTCTGCTCCAGTGGCGGTGTATACTGATGGGTCAAAGACAGAACACGGAGTCGGCTCAGCTTTCTGTGTCCTTTCAGATGGAATCTTGACACATCAGTGGGCCTCAAGACTGGGAGATTACAACACCATATTTCAAGCCGAACTATTTGCCATCTATCAAGCCCTCCTATGGATTAATGAGATAAAAAATAGATTTTACTCAGTTCCAATCTACAGTGACAGTCTCTCAGCCTTACAGGCAATACACTGCCATCGGTCTAAACACCCTCTCGTAACTGAAATTAAACTATTTCTAATTAACATGCAAGAAAATACATCTCTAGCTCACGTTTCGGCGCATCGGGGCGTCATGGGCAATGAAAAGGGTGATGAGCTGGCTAAAACAGCCACTCAAAATCCGGACATCGGCTTTTTCATCCCTCTCCCCCCCCCCCTTCCTTTATCAAAAAGTCCCTTTTCCGTAATCTCCAGAAAGAATGGCAAGCTGAATGGGATACTTCAGACAAAGGACGCTACACCTATATGCCCTCATTAACTCAGTAAAAAATTATAACTTTGATTTGTCTCCAGCAATTTCAGCCTTTCTGACGGGTCATGGACCTTTCGGAACCTACTTATTTCGTTTTCATTGCTCGAGGACCACCCGATGCGAGTGCGGAGAGGAAGGCTCTCCTGAACATGCTTACTTTGCATGTCCCCTCACAGCCCCATATCATTTACTCAATCCTCCAATTAGACCCAATAACTGGCTATTTAACATTTTAGAGCGTCCCCTTTTAAAAACTAAAATAACTAAAATCTTTGTGACCCTAATGGAACTATCCAATTTAACAAACTAAAAATAATCTTACTAACTTTTCCAAAGTCCCGTCGCAAAAATTTGAACTTTTTTCAGCTGCCAACGAATTCTCCTCATTAGAAGCCTAAATTTTGTTTTTTATTAACTGCTGCCCTCTGTCGCGTGGGATTTTATATCCGGCAGCAAATGTAATTTTTTCTTTTCTTTTTTTATTCTTTTTTTTTTTTTTTTTTTTTTTTTTTTTAGTGTTTATGCAATAAACAACGGGGGAGACTTAACCTCTAGAAACGGGCTCTTTCAAAATTTCACATTGTTATGTGACATTTGTTGTCAGAGCCCCTCTTTGAAGGTTAAAATCGCTCAAAACTGCTGCATAGTGGTGAGCGGCCTCCTTCCGTCTTTGAATCTTGAATATTTACATCCAAATTCATGCAAATCTGGCCTTAAATACGCTTTTTAACATGTGGATTTTGAAATTTTCATGTGACTGCCACTTGGAAACAAAGAGACGTACCAACTTAGTTAACGAACTCATCCAAGTTATTTATAAGATAATTTCACTGTCCAGATTTGGTTTGATTAGGAGTATCATTTCGGGAGTTATCGTGATGACAAAATTTTCATTATATATAGATAGATCGATAAACGAAGTGATTAAAATAGGTCAATTTCTAAAGAAATCATCCCAAAATCCATCTTAAAACTAATATGCTGTAGGACTCACAATTTTTCGATATTAGTGCACTAACTAACTGGTTGGAAAACTAAGCAAAACATAAAATGGGTCTCATAACAGCGCTGTCGATATGCACTAAAATTAACATGGAATTAATTTTTTATGAAAGTAATTTTTTATGACTTTATTATGCATAAATTAAAATATTTTAGATTTTTTTTTTTTTTTAACACGCTTTTATTAACTTGACACGATGTAACTATTAATATATGTAACGGAATATTGTAATTCTATATTTTGCCACTTCTATTTATCCTATTGACCTGAAATTTTGCACACAACTTTATTATTAATAACAATACTATATACAAGTATTTCCAGGCGCCTTTCCCATCAGGAACGGGTTCCAGAGGCAAATAAAAAATCTATATATATATAACGCTGTTATATGCTTCACAGGGTTTGGCCATATTTATGTAACGTCAAGTGATAAAAATTAATTTTCTTTTAAAGATTTAAAAGAATGTAAATAATTTAGAGTGTCACTCACACGACTTTCTCTTACCCTGCATTTGAATATTATAATGATAGATTCCTGTAGTTATTTGTTTCATGTTAATGAAAAATATACATACGAATGATTCCCTAAAAATTAGACTTTCGTATTCAAGGCACCTGAAAACGTGATATTATAAAAAAAAAAAAAGGTAAAAATAGAACTCCGAAAAATATTCCATTTACAGTGCATATGAAAAATTATTCATTCTTTTTAGTTCACATTTCAATCAAGGCGTGTTCTATAGTTTTTTAAAGTATAACTGTTTTTTTTTTTTTTTTTTCTTATTAGCGTCATTGTTGAGAAAGAAGAATCATTACCCATAACTAGGTAAAGAAAGTTGCTTCAAGGGATATCATTTTCATAAATTTACATTATTACTTAAAGAAACATTTTTTTCTTTCTTTTAAGCTGCAAGCTAATTTCCTGACCGGCTGGACTAGAGAATCAGCAGTTTTTGTAAAGAAGATGCTGAATAGAAATATATTGATCTCAAGATGGAAGAAGTCTTAGTAATTTTAAAGAATTTCTTTCTTATTAGTGAATTTGTTTTATTATGCATCGTCGTTTTGTTACATTTCACTTGGAGCGACATGAAATTTTTGGAAACAAAAGGAGATTTTGAAAGAGATCCGGCGACAATAAATGATTCGAAAATTTAAAAAAATCATAGTTTTATAATTCTTCTTCCATTTTATCCTTCGGGAAAAGGAGAAAGAAATAGAACTAAAGTTTTAACGACAGAATACATTATTATTATTTTCAGTTTCCAAAAACTGTTTTTGTACAACAGTAAAAATAATCTGGTGTGTCACTCACACGTACACGACTTTCTCTTACCCCGAAATTTAATACTATAAATACAGATTGGAGATTAAGGAGTAAGATAATGAGTACTGTTATGCAAATTTCATGCAACCAACCACTCCCCGGTTTATTTTTATTCAACCAACCAACCTTCGAGGCCGCCGTGAGCGTGAGAAGGTATTTGGAGTAGAGTTTTGGCCTTCAGCCTGTAAGGTAGGGTGCAATCGACGCACCCGAGTAAAAGAATCTGCACTGGCATTTAATTTTGTTATTGTAATATGAATACATGCGTACTCATATGTATATAAAATTCTCATTGTATATACTCATACTCATATTTGGTGTTATATTAATTAATTAAAGAGTAAAAGTTCATAAGAGAGAATTGCTGCTTTCAAGTATCTACAAACAGCTATATCACAGCATACCTATTTTTAAACTTAAAACAAATCAAATTAGGCTTCAGAACAGCTTTATTTGACAAGTAATTCTGTGTGAGGGAGCTGCCGCCCGCCTGAACCGCCGTTTCATTACTGTATCTACATATGGAATTAAAACCTGCTATTAATTTCTAAAGCTCATTAAAAAAATTATTCAGACGGCTTTCACAACAACATTCCTTGAAACTTATCATTTTTGATTAAACTTTTTTAGTAATAAAATATTAACTTCAAAATACAACATTTGGATCGCTCGAAATTATTTGTTTTTAATTTACTCTAACAGATACAGACAAAGATCAAACGTTAAAAACTTGACTTTATTCAGGAAGCCTCGAAACGTGTAAATATGCAAAAAACCAAGCGATGAACATTTAGCTTAAAGAAAAATACACTATGTTCCATATAGCTATGGGGAATTAATTTCAATTCCTGAGCAGTTTTCCTAGACTTGGTAAAATATTACAGCAAAGCACTTCCGCTAACAATAAAAAAGAACGTTTTGGCTTAAATATTGGCAGCCCTGTATATCTTCTGAAAGTTATGTACACATCACATCATAGAAATAAGTATAATCCTATATTAATAACACACGACACAACCTGAAGTACATTTCCATCAATTTTCAAGTATTGTCTCACTATAATCTAGTTCTTTTGTGTAGCCCTGTAAATGAATAGTGAATAATTTCTATACAATATTCAATATGAAATATGTTTTTACGTATATAAGTAATCTGGTGTGTCACTAACACGACTTTCTCTTACCCGTAAATTTAATACAATCAATACAGATTGAAGATTATGGGGTAAGATAACTTAACGAGTACTGTTATGCAAACCTATTTTAAAACAATTCAAATTAGGCTTCGGAACAGCTTTATTTGACAAATAATTCTATGTGAAGGGTCTAACGACCCCCTCAAGCCCCATTTTATTATTGTATATACATTACATAAAATTCAAATTTGTTGTAAGATTCAAAAGTTCATTTAAATTATTCACACAACTTTCGCACGCATCATTCCTTGAAACTTATCAATCTTGAACAAACTTTCCTAGCAAAAAACGTGTTAACATCAAAATACCTCGTTTGGATCGCATGAAATTATTTGTTTTTAATTTACTCTAACAGATACAAAGGTAAAATTATAAAACTTTACTTCTATATTCAGGAAGCTTCAAAACGTGTAAATATACAAAACACCAAGCGATGAATATTCAGCTTAAAAAAATACAGTATGTACAATGTGGCTATGAGGAATTAATTTCAATTCCTGAACAGCTTTCCTGGAAATGGTAAAATATTATAGTAAAGCACTTCCACTAAGAAGTAAAAAAGAATGTTATGGCTTAAATATTGGCAGCCCTGTACATCTTCTGAAAGTTGTGTACACATCACATGGTGCACATAAATATAATACTATATTAGTGATGCACGGCGCAACCTAAAGTACGCTTCTATAAATTTTCAAGTATTGTCGCATTATAATCTAGTTCTTTTGTGTAGCCCTGTACACGAACAGTGAATGATTTCTACACCATATTCTACACGAAACATGTTTTTATGCTTATAAAAAATATATATTCGTTTCATCTGATTTAGCACAGAGATGCTAAACTCTACTTACTATAATTTCCCCTATAGACGATTAATGTATTTGAATTCTCTTGGGTGTCCCTGTACACGAACCATTTGCTTGATCTCAACAAAAAGTTTAGTATAGCATCCCTACATAATACACATTTAGAATGCCAAGTTAAAACTTTCTGCTGCAATTTATTTTTGAGATATGCTGGTAACAGACAGATAGACACACAGACAGAACAACCGCAGAAAACATGATTTTTGGATTCAGGGAACCTCAAAACGTGTAAACATAACAAAAACTCAATTTGGAAACTTTGCCTCCAAAAACAATACTTTCTCGACCTTACGGGTAAGCGAAAGTAAATAATTTATTTTCATTTGGTTTAGTACAGTCTATAGATGCTATTACTTACAAACTTTGAATAAACACCATAAAATGCAATAAACTCGCAACAATTATTTCGGGTCGAAAAAACACACGACTCTTCATCAGGCGAATAAAGTAAGCACGAGTGCTGCAGTCAAAGCGCTTTGACTGCAGCACTCGTGCTTACTTTAGTCGCCTAATGAAGGGTCGTGTGTTTTTTCGACCCGAAACAATTGTTGCGAGTTTATTGCATTTTATGGTGTTTATTCAAATTTTGTAAGTAATATTTTTACAACGCCAGTTTATTGATGCTTCTTTATTAAATATAGATGTTAAATTCTGCTTACCTTCAATTTTCTCCATAGACGTAATGTATTTGAATTCTCTTGGGTGTCCCTGTACACAAACCGTTTGCTTAATGTCGATGAAAATTTCGCTTAGCATCCCTATATCATACGCATTTAGAATACCAAGTTTGGACTTTGTGCTTGAATTTGTTTTTGAGATATGCTGATAACAGACAGACACACAGAACAACCGCTAAAAGCATAATTTTTGTATTTAAGGGACCTCAAAATGTGTAAATATACAAAAAATCAATTTCGAAAATTTGACACAAAAGCAATGCTTTCTCTAACTGATGTATAAGAGAAAGTAAAAATTGCGAATTTATATATAAGATACAAACACACCTTTGTTGGTTATGTATATTTTTAACACGCTTTTATTAGCTTCACCTGTATGTATGTATATTAGTAACCGCTCTGGGAGCAAACAAAAAATGTATATTGTAAAAAAATACTTTCCCTACGTGAACACCGTGGCGTTGAGGTAAAGTTCCGCGCTACGAACCTAAAGGTCTAGCGTTCGATACCCGTCAGGGGAATTTTTTTAAAAATGGTTTTTGTTTAATTCTAAGTTATTTTAATTAAAGATTTAAATGTATGTAAATATTATGGTGCGCCACTCACACGATTTTCTCTTACACTGAATTTTAATACTAAGATAGATATTTTGTGCTTTTTAGTTCACATTTCTATAAAAGCGTGTTCTTTAATTTTTTAAAACGAAAATATTATATTATTCTTTTCCGAGTCGAATGTAAACTCTGGTGTTTATTTTTAATATAACTTTTTTATGATTTATTTTATATGTAGAAATATTTATATGTATTTTAAATATCGTTGTTTCATAATCAAATTAGAACTTTTCTCTTTGTTAAAATCATTGATATAGTAATTTTTATATAGACCTGTCATCCCCATGTTACCGATTGGTCTTTCTGAGTGCTTGCATTAACCATGGTTTGATTTTTGTTTTTTTTTTTTTTTTTTTTTTAAGTATTGACTTCTGTTTTAGATCTACCGATAGACCTGGAAATAGCTGCACCACCCATTCTCTTCGCTTCCATTCGATGAATTTCCCGTGTTTTACATCGAACAATTGTTTTTCTCTCAGCATCGTTGTCAAAAGCACAGAGAAAGATTAAACTAACCCTAAATGTGTTGTTGACGATGCTTTTTATATTTCGTGCTTTCTCAGACTGCAGAAAATTTTCATATTCCTCCAAAAAATTCGACGTAATTATACTTTTTTCAATCAGTAGATAGGGCTGCGGTAGCCCGTCCGGAGAGCGCTGGGCTCGTAATTGGAAGATTGCGGGTTCAGTACTCGAGCCGGGCAAAGACCGTCGTGTACCCTAATGGTGGCTGGTGCACGTAATAGCCGTTGTGGCCGCAATGTCCTCCATATTCCCATCCAAATTATAACTCTTGAGGTCACCAAAGCGGGAGAGCCAACTCTTCCGTGGAGGATCAAAATTGTGATGACATGTCTCCGGACTACCTCTAGGGATGAGTCGCAGTCTGTCGCCAATTGCCCATTGCGCAGCACTAGTCGACGCAAAACCCATCCAAACAACCAACCAACCATCTGTAGATAAGATTAATACTTAATATGTAAATTACTTCGATAATTTAAATTAGATTTTAATTAAAGTACATTATAATTGACAAATTATTCGTATACTTCGTATTTAATTGCTTTATCATCAACAAATTTACATAAATTCTAGTTTAAATGTCTATTTATTCGATCTTATAGTTTTTCCAGGGCTTTATAAGCTTGCATTATGGAAATCATTGCACTGGAAATGGTATAGAATTGCATGGAAAATGAAATATGAAATTAATCCTAATGAAATTAATTAACAGATCAAGATAAGTTAAATGTATAGAAGTAAACGGTTGGTAGCCTATTAAGTGGGCCATGTCCGTTTATTGCTGTGTAAAGCGATCGGCCAAATTCATTTTTCTTAACATGAATACAGTACACTCTGAAGTAGAGAAATTTATGAGAATAAATACAAAGGGCATCCCATAAAAACTGAGAGTAAAATCATAAAAAATCAATAAATATATTTACAGCAAAAAATACATCATTCTTTTTCAAAATACCTTCCGTCAGATGATATGCAACGTTCCCATCGTTCAACCTACTTTTCAAAACAAGTAGAGAAGCCCTTTTCTGGAAGCTGCTTCAAAGAACACTCCACTGCTGAAATAACTTCAGAATCTGTATTAAATTTTCTGCCACGGAACTTCTCCTTTAACGTCGGAAACAGCCAGAAATCGCATGGTGCGAGATCTGGACTGTAAGGGAGATGTGGCATGATTTTAATATTGCATTTACTAAGATATTGCTGAACAGAAGTAGCGAAATGCGGGCGAGCATTATTGTGATGTAATGTCCAATTCCCTACCAGTTGATGACGCTTTCTCGATATGTGTTGTTGCAAAATTTTCAAAACTGAAACATAATATTCACCATTCACAGTCGTTTTTGGAGGCACAGCATGTTGATAGATTACACCTTTATGATCAAAGAAAATAATCATCATGATCTTTCCAGCAGATTTGGTTTATCGGATTTTTTTCGGAGGCGGAGAATCAGTATGTTTCCATACACTTGTTGCGGACTTGGTAAGGGGATCATAATGATGCACCCAAGTTTTATCACCAGATATTACAGTCTTTAGGAGATTTGGATCATTTTGAAGCATCTGTTTCCATTCACAACATTGGTGAATTCTTGTTTTTATTTGTTCTTTAGTAAGGTGATGAGGCTCCCATCAGGAACAAACATAACGAAGCTGTAAATTGTTGCGTAGAATGCGAAATATCGACGTTTTCGAAATGTTTGTTGATGCCGCTATCTCCTCACATGTCATTCGCCGATTTTCTTGAAGGATTACCCACACAGTGTTAAAACATTTCGATCATTCACAACACTTTTTGGTCGCCCAGGCCTAGGAGCCAGTTCTGCAGACAAACGGCCTTTCTTGAAATCACCATGCCATCTAAAAATCGTAGACTCACCAAAACATTTGTCTTTGTAAGCTTCTTTCATTAACTTAACTGTTTCTGGAGCTGTTTTGCCCAAATGGTAGCAAAATTTTATGGCACAACGCATTTCGTTTTTTAACTCTGAATCACTCATCTCCATTTCTGTAGGGCAAATAAAACAGTTCTTTAAACAAGCACGGAAATAGGAAAATGAAATCGTCTGCTTCGTTTAGAAATTTGTACAAACGTACAGTTAACAGTTTGAAAATATCTCCTGCACTTCTATTTTTTAGTTTCGCGGTGTTGCCACTACGTAAAAAAATTACTCTCAGTTTTTATGAAATGCCCTTTGTATATGCTGAATTGAGCAGAGTCCACGTAAGCCAACTATTGGGTTGTCCGGAAAGTTTTTGTCGATGGTTTGTGTGAAGCACACTTAAATGCTCTTGGATAGTGGATTTTGATATTTTTCACATTTCTGCCAATTCACGTGTCGTATTATGTGGGTTATTTCGATCAGTATTTAAATCTGATCTTCATCTGTGGTTGAGGGCCTACTCAGGCATTCTTGATCTTGAAAGGTGAAATAACCAGCTTTAAACCTAGCAAATCACTCCCGCACAATTCTTTCAGCTACAGTCCGTTCGCCATAAACATTGCAGATTTTGTTTCCCGTTTGTGTGGTATTTTCGCCTTTCCAGAAAAAGAAAAGCATTAAATGCCTATAAGGCACTTTGTTTGCTTCCATATTCAAAGGCGTGTAAAACTGACAACAATTAACGTATCGTAACCAAAATTTTTCCTAAATATGCCTGAAGTACCGACTTTTTGAATATGTACGTATGCCATTTATTATTAGTCATTCTGATATATTCAGACGTGTGCTTATGCCCCCTAACGAAAATCTACACGAACTTTCGGGACGACATAATAGTTTGATGACGCAGGCAATAATTAAGCCATAATTTGAAGAATTACCAGTCAGAATTTTTAATTAAAATTTATATCTTAGGAAAGGGAAACAATTACAAAAATAGATGAATATTTTCTGCACACAAATTTTCTATAATATTGTTACTCATAAACCGCAGAAGAAAGATCTCTGGCGTTATTTGCGCATGGGTGAAAAGGGCTGGTCCATTTATAAAATAGGAATGTCCGTATCAATGATTCTACCCATAGCAAACGAAACAAGAGTAATAGAAAAATTTCCCCTCACTCTTCCTTTGATGTCTCTACTAGCGCGTGAGTAGAATCGTCCTGGCACTTTGCCAGCCGGGGATCAATCTAACGCAGCCGGAGAGAATTTACACATTAGAATTTTTATGTAAACTCGGTTCATGGCGCCCAGTGTCTCCTTCCAACAGAATCCACGAGAAGTTTGCTCCAGAGATTTCGGTCCAGGGTCCATTCCTCCTCCAGACCCCTTTCTCTCATCGCTTTTTTTATATCATCATCAGCCTCTTTTTTGGATTTCCTCGCATTTTTTTTTTTTTTTTTAAATAGTTAAAAACGATTTTAGGTAACCTTTCATCACTCTTTTAATATGACCATACCAGATTAGCTGCTTTTTTTTTTTTTTTAAATCCTTCATTTTCCTTTATTTCGTATACTTTCTGTCCTTCATATCCTGCAAGATCTTTTTAGGGCATCCATTTCCACTATCTCTATTTTTATTTCTCTGTCTCCATCATTCTAAATCCCTCTGCTTCTTATAGTAATATGCTTTTAACAATAGAATTATACATATTATACTTCCTCTTACTAAAGATCTCCTCACTCCTCCAAATAGAATTCAGCAACTCTACAGCCTTTCTTCCTTGACAAATTCTACGTTTAATTTCTTGCGAGTCTCGCCTTCTCTGTATCTATTCCAAGATACCTATAATGTTCTCAGTTTCCTATTTTCATGTTATAATTTAGATTTAAGTCAGTTTCATTTCCTCCTATGCACAAGTATTTCTTCTCACCCACGTTCAAGTATATAATCCCCATTTTTCATATTCTTCCTTAATTTTTATCGTCATTTTTTTCTACGTTATTTTTATTCTTTGCAATTATGACCTAGTCATTTGCGAATTGCAGAGTAAAAATTGATGTTCCATTCACATTAGGCACCATTTCTCTGCAGCTTTCTTTCCAAATGTTCAATGCCTCCTCAACATAAATTTTAAAAAGAGTTGGTGAGTTTTCACATCCATGTCTGAGTCCTTTATCTGTTATAAAGGTCTTTGACCTATTTTAATCTTTGTTTTTGATTGTCTGTAAAGCCCTTGAATTGCTCTAATAATATTTAGGTTTATATTTATTTCAAATGTTTACATTGTCATCAGTTCACCGCACTTTAGAATGTAGAAATCGAGAGGGGGAAAAGCCTAAAAAGCCATAGAAAAGAGCATAGGACGAGAAGGAAAAAAACTCCCAATGTTAGGTATGTGAAAAAAAAAGAAACATAAAGAAACATATTCAAATTAGAATTTTACAGTACTAATTTTCTTTTATTGTTCTACCATTCCCGCTTTACACCGAGAAAAAATTCTGTAACTGACATCTAGAATCTAGATTGTGGCTCTAGTAAAAATAGTTCCATGTCATCCATATAAATTCTAGTCCCTTTTGAAAGCGAGTTCTAGAAACCCCTATGAGAATTCTAGAGCATTTGCCTATATTCTCGAGGGCAAAGTTATTTAAAAATCTCTTCAAATAAATGTGAATACAAGAGATGGGTTTCAGCAACTATAATCTTGGTTTATGACCCAATTCTAGAAAATCAAGAGAGAAATTCTCGCAATACAAAAGATTTGGAATATTCAGAATATTGTTTCATCATCTAGAAATTTACAGACTAGAAATTCTCGATCATTTCGTCTATTCAGTTTATTGGTGTTCCTTACACGCATAGCTCGAAAATCTATATTTCTAGTTTAGGAGTTTAGAAACTCGCCACTTATTCGTTCTAGATGAAAGCGGTATATTTTTACTTTCTTCTATAAAGTATTGGATTCGTAAAAATTTTTGATCTCGGGTTTTTGATGGATTTACACGTTTTGAGAGCTGTAGAACACGATTTGACCATTTTTAGAAAATGTCTGTCTGTGTGTGTGACAAAATTTTGTGGCAACTGCATCTCAGGAACTACTGCACTGAATTTCATACAAATTGGTATTTAGTTGCACATTGACATAAATTAGTGCCTATCAACCTTTGGTAAAAATTGTCTTACAGGTTGCGTTGCCATCCCGATTTTTCTAAATTTTTAACATGGTGGTATAGGACAAAATTTTGTATAAATGTGCATAAAGAGAATTATTTTTTAATAATCATTATGCAATTTACGTTTATTTATAATAGAGATAGTCAACTGGGAAAATTATTTTTAACTTTTTTTGTTTATGTAATATTGACAATAAAATTTACTTTTTTTGGATAGTTAGTGTTATACTACTTCTCTAATATGGAAATCATCTGCATTATCATGGAAGATAATATTTTTAAATAATAATTTTAATAAATTATTTTTACTTAGTGAATCTGTATAGGAAAATATAGAAGAAAGTCATGTGGTGGCCACAACATACTAGTTTTTCTCAGTGTAGGTTGAAGTCTTGAAAGAGATCGAGATGTCAATTTTTACAAATATGTGCAAAGAAAACACACTTAGGAGATATTACTTTCATAAATTTACATCAGTTAGTTAAAGGAATTTTTTTTTTTTTTTTGAGCTAATTTGCTGACCGGTCGACCAGCATCAGCAATTTTCGAAAAAGAAGATGCTGAATAGAAATTTATTGATCTCAAAAAGGAAGAAGGGTTAGGAATTTTAAAGAATATCCTCTTTGTTAGTGTATCTGTTTTATTATCTCTCATCGTTGAAGCAATTCATTTACAGTGCTAGGAAATTTTCGAAAAGAAAAGGAGTTTTTGAAAGAGATCCGGCGACGACAAATGATTCGAAAAATAAAAGAAATCTTAGTTTGAAAGAAACTTATTTCATTGTATCCCTCGGGAAAGGTGAAGGAATTTAGAAATAAAGTTTTATTTTTAAAAGACTGTGTACATTTTTTGAAGTTTTTGAAAACTATTTTTACGCAGCATTAACTATGGAATATTAAAATTGAACTAGAACAGAAAAATCACATGGTTCACATAGGTTATAAACAATTTCCAACCTGTTGCGTTGTTTAGCATTAAATGTATTTGCCTCTCTATGATGACAACTTAAAAAAAAAAAAAAATCTGGAGTGACTCCACTCGACTTTCCGAACATTGAGTAATTAACAGTTTTGTAGATAAAGTAAAGAAAGAGGAGTTGTTAAACAAACAAAATGAGAGAAAACAATAATAGAGTGTTTGAGTATTTTTCTCCATATATTACACGATGTTTTATTTAACGCTACTGAACTTTGAGCCCATCGATCATAATGATAAAGAATTTTTCGTTGTGTCCCTGTTAAAACCTATAAATGCTAGATTCACCAAAATGCTTATAGTTAGTGCAACAGTGATTTATAATATTCATATAAATTTTCAGTTCAATTGAATAAGGCGTTGAGATGCTATCGCACTTTTAAAAATTTGGTCCCATAGACCCTAATGATAAAGAATTTTTCTTTGTGTCCCTGTAAAAAACTGTAACTGCTAAATTCATCAAAATCTATACAGTTGGTGCAACTGTGACCTATAACATGTGTACAAATATTTTGCTCAGATTAATAAGGCATTTAGAGGCTATCACACTTTTAAAAATTTGGCCCCATAGGCCATAATGATAAAGAATTTTTCCTGGTGTCCCTGTAAAAAAACTATACGTGCTAGATTCGCCAAAATCTTTAGGGTTCGTACTATGGTGACTTACAATATACGTACCAACTTTCAGCTTATTCGAACAATGCGTTTAGACGATCGCGTGTTCACTCACAGACATATACACATACATACACACATACATACACACATACATACACACACATACACACATACATACACACATACATACACACACATACATGCATCATCGTAAAAATAGTGGAAACGGACTCAGGGGACCTCGAAACGTATAGAAACATCAAAATCTCAAATTCGGATTTTTGACATGATTACAATACTTTCCTCACTACAGTGTTCGGAAAGTAAAAAAAATCTTTGTTTTTAATTAGATAGGAAGAAAAGGATAGACAGACGGACAAACTGAAGTACTTTAACGCTTTTCAACTTTTTTAAAAGAATAAAATCTGATTCATTGCTTTAAAATATGAAATTATCTTCCGTGACAATGGTTACTATATGAATTTTAATAAAAACTAAATTAACACTGCATTGTTACTATCGTCATATTATTACTTACCCATATATATGGTAGAGAAAGTATTGTTTTTTGGTCAAAATTGAGATTTTGTTAAATTTACACATTTTGAGGCCCGCTGAATACGAAAAATCATGTTTTTAGCGGTCGGTCTATGTGTGTGTCTGTTATCAACATATCTCAAGAATAAATAGCAACAGGAAGTCGGTATTCTAAATCTGCATCATATAGTTATGCAACACTAAAATTTCTTTGAGATTAAAAGAAAAAAAAAAAGGTTCGTGTACAGGGACATTCAAAAGAAATCAATTGCATTAACGTCTATAGGGGAAATTTCTGATAAGAACTGTGTTTCTGTAGACTGTTTTAAACAAAATAAAATTAACACATTTTCTTATATGCATAAAAGCATGTTTTTTGTAGATTGTGGTATAGAAATCATCCATTATTTGTTTGCAGGGATAACCAAAATATTTGGATATATTGGGACTATACTTTAAAATTGCTGGAAGAGCGTTTTATTTTGTGTTAGTTTATATATGTATATATATATATATATATATGAAAGTATAAAAAGAATCAAGATTTTAAATTATTATTTAAAATTAATATTAAGTGATAACTTAATATTAATGTCTCAGAATATATCTTAAATTAATACCTTTGAATAAATAAATCAGAATATTCGATAGAACGCAAGAGTCAGATTTAAGAACAAGTTTTAGAATAAAGATTATGCAATCATTAAATTTAGCGGCAAAACATTGCAAAATACTTAATCCCAGATGTCCGGGTCAACCAGTGATAAAATGTAGGCGGGATCTAGCTTAGCTAACTATCCAATAAGAATTCATAACAAGAGTTTGGGTTCGAGCCGAAATGAACCGTATTTAAGCTGGAACACACAAAGAATCGTGCCTTTTACCAATACTTACTTGTCTAATCAAATCACGTTATAATTACACTTCATCATGTAAAAACTTACGAAATATATTTGCGGGACACGCCTGGTCCCGCCGTTGGATAATCGCCGAAAATCGACGTTGTTTTTCCAGGACGTACCGCTCAGGATATCTTCATACTCGGCCCATGAATGTATTATCACCATGACTGCACCTTTTGGACTTAACAAAGGATTATTATTAATTAATTATAAACCTTTTGACATTTGCCTCATGTTTTGGCCGTAAATTTTTCAGTTGGGCGCCCAACTCTCCTCGGCGGCTTCATCTGTCGTGAAATTCTTGAAATGATGTTCCTTGGTGGTTTTTCCCATAAGGTGGCGCCACACTCCATCGGATGCCATTGCGCCGCTGTCGTTGCACGCATTTAAATTGCGATTTCTATTGATTCACGGTACATTGCATACTGATAATTGTTATAATCAGCTAATTTTCTAGTTTCATTAAAATTTATTTCAATATTTTCGTTGTTATATGTTTTAGCAAGAGCCGTGTTAACCTGATCAGTTTTAATAAAATATTTATGTTCATTAATTCGTGTTTTGATTTTTCTTTTTGTGACACTGATATAGGAACCTGAATTTTTATTTTGATTTATAAAAGGTATCTTATATATTCCGGCAGTTTCAAGTCGTGAAATAGGGTCTTTATCGCTGCATAATTAATTGGAAAATGTTTTTACGTGGTTTTATGGGGATATTGATACCATATATATTAGCTATGTTCTTAATTTTATTAGAGGCTCCGCAGTCATATGGGATTGAAGAATTAAATTTAGAGGGAGGTTTCTGAAAATTAGGAATAATATTAAGGGTTTTTAATCTATTTTTAACAAGATTATTAACTATTTTATTGGGGTAACCTGCTTTTTTAGTAATTGTTTAATAACATTTAATTCGTGGTTTAAGTCATCGGTCTCATTACAAATTAAAATAGAGCGATTGATGTATTGAGCAGATTGCGTTAATTTTATAACGGAAATGTGTTTTACTTTTATAGTGAATAATTTCATTACTATTGGTCGGTTTCCGGTAAACGGTGGTTTTAATTTTATTTGCGGTTCGTATAATTTTGACGTCTAGGAAATTATTAGAAATTTTAGGATCGTGAAAATTTTCGGAATCCTTAAATAGCCCAAACACTTACCGCTAGACTAATTTTCTATTCAACGAGAACTATTTCAAATTTAATAATGAAATACACCAACAAAGGAAGGAGATCCCAATGGGATCGCCCATTTCGGGCTTTATTGCAGAATTTAATCTCAGACTAATGGAAAATGATATAATTAAACGTTTAAATGACAAAATTTTTCACTGGTATAGATACGTCGAAGACGTTTTCACCGTTATCGACAAAGATTGTGATGCTCATTAGTTATTGAATTCTATTAATAGCATAGAACCAAATATTCAGTTTACTTATGAAGAAGAAATAGACCGATGAATTAATTTCCTAGACGTCAAAATTATGCGAACCGAAAATAAAATTAAAACCACCGTTTACCGAAAACCGACTAATTGTAATGAAGTTATTCACTATAAAAGTAAAACATCTTTCCGATATAAAATTAACGCAATCCGCTCATACATCAGTCGCGCAAATATATTTTGTAATCACGAATTAAATATTATTAAAGAAGTAACTAAAAAAGCAGGTTACGCCAATAAAATAGTTAAAAATAGATTAAAAACCCTTAATAATATTCCAAATTTTCAAATATCTCCCTCTAAATATACTTCTTCAATCCCATATGACCACGGAGCCTCTAATAAAATTAAGAACATAACTAATAAATATGGTATCAATATCCCCATAAAACCAAATAAAAACATTTTCCAATTAATCCGCAGCGATAAAGACCCTATTTCACCACTTGAAACTGCCAGAATATACAAAATGCTTTTTATAAATAAAAATAAAAATTCAGGTTCCTATATCGGTGTCACAAAAAGAAAAATCAAAACGCGAATTAATGAACATAAATATGATATTAAAACTGGTAAGGTTAACACGGCTCTTGCTGAAACATATAATAAAGAAAATATTAAAATAAATTTTAATGAAGCTAGAAAATTATTTATAAATCTATTGATTTAATTTATTATGAATATGTCATCATTTTAGTCTGTGGAAATCTATTAAATATAAACTAGTAAAATCCGACCAGAAAGCAAATTTCGTAATTGACTGTAAACAATTCAAATTAACACCAACATTTTAAAGAGTAAATAACAAATTCCTTACCCAAGAATTTTTAAATGATATACGTAAATTTGAACAGAAAATTTTGAATAAGTTAATAAGAAAAAGAAAATCAGAAATCTTTAGAAATAAAAACATTTGGAATGAAACCGCTGAGAATCTTAAAACAGTCACAAATAAAGAAGAATGGGATATGTGCAAAGATAAAATAACGCAATACCATGACGCTGAAAAATACGCTATAATCAAAAAACATAATAAAAACTAAAGTTCTGGCTTATGAAAAATAACTACAAACCTAATACAAAAACTGAATATTCATACATAAACTTATCAAAAAATCAAAATAATAGTCACCAAAATGAATTATTAAAATTGGGACCGAAATATATTCTTGATCAACCTATTAATATCAAAGACAGCATTGCTAAAATAGAATCAGCTGTCAATCAAGTCCCGGATGAAAAGAGTACACATTAGAAATGTTGATTTCACTGAAATTACTAAATCCGCACAAAATCAAAATATCAATAAAGAAGACCTTTGCGAATTAAGAACACTTAAAAAGAACAAAGAAATAACTTGAACACTCACCGATAAAATTACCACCTTGATAGAAATGAATACATAAAGAACTAGTTGGCATAGATGGACTCTGCTCAGTTCCCCATCATATTTATGTTCTCATAAATTTCTAGTGCGAGACATATCATAATCATGTTAAAAGAAATGAATTTGACCAAAGCTTGATACAGTGACAGAATGAAATCCCCGCCTAATAGGCTATCCACTGTTCACTTTCATATATTTATCTTATTCTAATCTATTAATTTATTTTATCAGGGTGAATTCCGTTGTTTAGTTTTCATGCTACTATTTCCAATGCAATAATCCTCAAAATTCCTATTTATATGAAAAAATTTCAATTTCGCCATGTTGATAAAATAGTAAATTACGAATAATTTACGAAATTTTCCTATTAGAATATTTGTATTCAATCATGTTCAAAAAAATATCGTAAGTGTAATTTTGAAGTTGTCTAATGTATTTATGATCCTCAAAATGGAAGTTTATGCTCAATTTTGCCTTATTCTGACATGTTAAGTAAATCGTAAATTCCAAATAACTCACGAATTTTTTAAATTGGAAAAATCATAGTCTGTGAAATTCATGCCAGTATCCTAAATAATATTTCGAAAGTGGTTTGACATCTTTACGATGAAAATATCCCTCAAGATCGACGTTTTATGTGAAATTTTGCTCTATTCTGCCATGTTAAGAAATTCGTAAATTTCCAATAACTTACGAAATTTTTATATTGGAAAATTCATAGTCTTTAATATTCATGCCAGTGTCCTAAATAATATTTCAAATGTAGTCTGACATCTTTACGATGAAAATATCTCTCAAAATTGACATTTATGTGAAAATTTGCCCTATACGACTATGTTAAGAAATTCGTAAATTTCCAATAACTTGCAAAATTTTCGTAGTAGCATATTTATAGTTATTGATGTTCATTCCGGCATCAAAACTGATATTTTAAAACTGGTCTGACATTTTTAGAGTAAAAAGTTTCCATTTAATGCAAGTTCAAGTGAAATTTTGTCCTATTCTCCCATGTTAAGAAAATCGTAAATTTCTAATAACTTACGAAGTTTTTTAATTCGAATGTTGGAAATGAACAGGGTTCTTGCCAGTATCGAAAGTAATATTTTAAAACTGATCTGACTTCTCTGCAACAATTTGTTCGTGAGATATCGTGTATACGGACTAACAAACTACCTGATTAACGAACTAACGCACTAACGGACTAACACACTAAAGGACTAACAAACTAGCAGACACCCTACAGACGGACACCATACAAAGTTTGTCATTTTCGCATTCCTCACACCTGAAAGCGTGTAAAAAAGTCAAGAAACCGCGGTCGAAAGTTTTCACGATTAATTAAGTTCTCCTTACCTATAGTATGATGGGGAACTAACATGGAAGAAACGATCAATGAAATTGGTGTTAAAAAAATTAATAAATACTACCCCAATAACAAGTTAATAGAAAATATCCAGAAAATAATTAGATGGAAAATGGCCCGATAATAAACCCCTTAAATTTCTAAATCACGCACCCAATACCCCTCGCATTTTTGGTAGATACAAAGATCATAAAAACCCTCCGAAGTTCTGCCCCGTTGTCAATAAAAATGAATCTTCCTCATACTGCTTAGAAAAATATATGACTAAAACATATCGCGAAATTATTCCTCCCTCCGAACACTCTTTAGAATCCAGCGAAGATTTTATCAAAAAATTAAGAGAAATCCATAATAAAAGAAATTACCATTTCATTAGTTTTGACGTGATTAATCTTTATCCATCTATTGATAACAAAGAAGTTACTCATATTGTTAATAGTGCTATTAATGATAATTTTCACGATCCTAAAATAGCCCAAATACTTACCGCTGCAACTAATCTTCTACTCAACGAGAACTATTTCAAATTTAATAATAAAATATATCAACAAAAGAAGGGGGTCCCAATGAGATCGCCCATTTCGGGCTTTATTGCAGAATTTAATCTCAGACTAATGGAAAATGAAACAATTAGACGTTTAAATGACAAAATTTTTCACTGGTATAGATACGTCGATGACGTTTTCACCGTTATCGACAATGATTGTGATGCCCATTAGTTATTGAATTCTATTAATAGCATAGATCCAAATATTCAGTTTATTTATGATGAAGAAATAGACCGACAAATTAATTTCCTAGGCGTCAAAATTATACGAACGGAAAATAAAATTAAAACCACCGTTAGCCGAAAACCGACCAATAGTACTGAAAGTATTCACTATAAAAGTAAAACACATTTCCGTTATAAAATTAATGCAATACGCTCATACACATCAATCGCGCTATTTTAATTTGTAATCAGACCGGTGACTTAAACCACGAATTGAATGTTATTAAAGAATTTACTGAAAAAGCAGGTTACCCCAATAAAATAGTTAAAAATAGAACTTGTTAAAAATAGATTGAAAACACTTAATATTCCTAATTTTCAAAAACATCCCATATTTCACCCTTTGAAACTGCCGGAATATGTAAGATACCTTTTATAAATCGAAATAAAAATTCAGGTTACTCTATCGGTGTCACAAAAAGAAAAATCAAAACGCGAATTAATGAACATAAATATGATATTAAAACTGGTAAGGTTAACACGGCTCTTGCTGAAACATATAATAAAGAAAATATTGAAATAAATTTTGATGAAACTAGAAAATTAGCGGATTATAACAATTATTAGTATGCAATGTACCGTGAATAAATAGAAATCGCAACCAATTTAAATGCGTGCAACGACAGCGGTGCAATGCCACCCGATGGAGTGTGGCGCCATCTTATGGGAAAAACCGCCAAGGAACATCATTTCAAGAACTTCACGACAGATGAAGTCGCCGAGGCGCACAACTGAAAAATTTACGGTCAAAATATGAGGCACGTATCAAAAGGTTTATAATTAATTAATAGTGTAAAATGTTTCATTTATTTTCTATAATTTCAAAAGGATTGTTAGTTTAACCTAAACGGACTCCCTCATTCCTTTCATAAGATGACTGGACATTCCACATTTTAGTTTTAGTATTGGACCACCACATCTAACCATTTTTATTATTACACATATATATATAAGACTAATTTTCAGTACACAATGTGAATTGCGTATAATTCACAGACAATAGACAGGGTTACCCAAAATTAAGCTAAATGTTCTTTTCTATCGAATGTAATTGATGGAAGTGCTTTGCTATATCGATGGAAGTGCTTTGCTATTTTTACTATATCGACGAACATTGTTCAGGAAGGAAAATAAATTTTTCATATTCAGACAATCAAAAAATTATTTTTTAATTTTCTAATTTTAAGTCTTTATATATATATATCACGTTTTGAAGTGTCCTGAAAACGAAAGTCCCATTTTAGCAGTTGATCTGTATGCCTATCTTTTGTCGGCATAATTGAAAAACAAATAACTGCAGGAAATTCAAATTTAGTATTTTGAAGTTCGTTTTAGGTTGCCACTTGAAAATTTTGATAAAAATTGGCAAGTTGGAAGGCAAATAAATAAGAGCCTTGATTTTTTTTTCTAAGTAAATGTAGGCACTATAATTGAACGGGGCGGGGGGGTTGAGGAAGCGGTCCCCCCCCTTCCTCCCCCCCCCCACACAGAATTATATGTCAAATAAAACTGTTCCTAAACCTATTTTAGATTATTTTTAAAGTATGTTGATCGTTATTGCTTACTTATTGATTTTACGACTTAATCTGCAATCTAGACTGAGAAAAAAAAATGTACCGCCTCGATCTAGAATGAATACATTGATAAAAAATCCTGTAAGTAACATCTAGAATCTAAATTCTGGTTCTAGAAAAATAGTTCCATGTCACCCTTATAAGCTCTAGTACCCTTGGAAAGCGAGTGCTAGAAGCCTCTAATAGAATTATAGAGCGTTTCCCTACATTACCTAGGGCAAAGTTATTTAAAAATCTCTGCAAATAAATGAGACTACAAGAGATGGGTTTCAGAAACTATAATCTTGGTTTATGACCCAATTCTAGAAAATTAAGCAAGAGTTTCTCGCAATACAAAAGACTGAGAATATTCGGAATATTCAGAATATTTTTTCACCATCTAGAAATGTGTAAACTAGAAGTTCTCGATCATTTCGTCTATTCAGTTTATTGTCATTGGTATACCTTATGAGCACAGTTCGGAAATCTATATTTCTAGTTCAGGGATTTAGAAAATGGCCACTTATTCATTCTAGAGGAAGGCGGTATATATTTTTTAACACTTTCCAACAAGGTTGAAAAGTGTTTATGACTTCGGTTTGTCTGTCTGTCTGTCTGTCCGTCTGCCTGTCCGCGCTCTAACTCCCGTAAATATTTATGGAATTTCTTGAAACTGATATATGTTATTCAAGTTCACTATCGGACGGTCCCTATTGAAAATGGAGTTTATACCTTTACTGGTTTGTGTACAGGGACACCCGAAAATATTTCAAAGCATTGTGTTCTATGAGAGGTATTTCTATGAACCATATTTTCATACCTTTACTCTAGACATATCTTAGTGAAATTGAAATATGTTATTCAAGTTCACTATTGGACGTTCCCTATTGAAAATGAAGTTTGTACCTCTACTGGTTTGTGTACAGGGACACCCGAAAGTATTTCAAAGCATTGTGTTCTATGAGAGGTATTTCTATGAACCATATTTTCATATCTTTACTCTAGACATATCTTAGTGAAATTGAAATATGTTATTCAAGTTCACTATTGGACGTTCCCTATTGAAAATGAAGTTTGTACCTCTACTGGTTTGTGTACAGGGACACCCGAAAGTATTTCAAAGCATTGTGTTCTATGAGAGGTATTTCTATAAACCATAATTTCATACCTTTACTCTAGACATATCTTAATGAAATCGAAATATGTTATTCAAGTTCGCTGTCGGACGTTCCCTATTGAAAATGGAGTTTGTACCTCTACTGGTTTGTGTACAGGGACACCCGAAAGTATTTCAAAGCATTGTGTTCTATGAGAGGTATTTCTATAAACCATATTTTCATACCTTTACTCTAGACTAGTGCTGAGCGATGTTGACATTTCTGAAATCGATATATCGTTCATTTTAAATACCGATATAAGGATATATCGATTTAATGTAGCGTTAAAAACTGTAGGGATTAGTCCCTACACGTAAGGACTAAAAAAAAAAAAAAAAAAAAAAAATCGACCGAGACAGGGACTGAATTGAAAATCTTCTTGTCTGAAATTAAACAATTTGGCACTGTACCACACTTTTTTGCCCACTAATTAAGTTTCGAGCATTTTGATAAAAGGGATTAAATTTTCTAAGGTTTTATCTTGGCCTATGGGTGAGTTGTTGCACAAAATTTGCCCTTTATCCTATGTTTTCGACCACACTCTTTAATTTAATCTTAGTTTAATTTCAGTAGGAATTTTACTGATTCATACTTCCCTTGTAAGTGGATGTATGGTAGCTCCAAATTTTGGCGCAACTTAAATTCAATCGCAAGAAGTAGAAAACTTAAAAAAAAAGGTTGAACCATTTTATGATATTGCTTATAATTTTACTCCATATACAGTTGGCAACAAAAGTATTCGAGCGCTAGCAATAATGCCTATATATATGTATATATAAAAAAAAAAAGTACTCTTTATACTGCTTTGTTAAATAAATCCTTCTCGAGTCATCTTCTCATACATTCAAGAATTTTATCCTAGTTGACTATTACTATTACAGAAAATTGTTTTTTAGTTTCACAATATTCCTTACTGTTATTTCGTACATTTATAGAAAAATTTATCATATACTGGAAAGTATTTATTATATCCTTATGTTCTAAAACGGGACGACAGTGCCATAACTAATTGATAAATTCAGAATTTTATTATTTCTTATTAGTTTTTAATGCATTAAAATATTTACATTCTCCACTTACATGCAAACGAATTACAAAATGGCTTCACACAAGATATTAAATTTCTATAGAGCTTTGAATCTCCTAATAAATGTAAATCTTAATTAAAATTTTCTAAAATACAATTTCTTTCAAAATTCACGGGATTTTTCTTTTTATATTGAAGTTTAAAATTTTGACTTATGTTAGATTAAATTACATCAAGACAAATTACAAAAAGACTAATAATTGGCTTAGTGTAAGAAAGAAAATTAGTAATAGAAGGAAAAACAGTTTAATACACTTGAAGACAAAAAAAAAAAAAAAAAAAAAAAAAAAGCATCAATTTTTACCGTATTCAAAATTATTTTTTAATACCCATACTATATAATGTTAAGTAATTGATTTCGAAATAAATAGAAATCAGATATTTAAATGTTAGAATAATCATATCTAAGATGACGCTGCTGTTTGAATTAATTTATTTTTGACAATATGACAATGTCATAGTCTTTATTGAATTTAATAAATTTAATGAAAGAATATTATTAATTACAGGAAATATTAATAAAGAACAATTAATTATTCACTTATCTAATAAACAGAAACTGAAGTACCTTATATTTTAATAGGAACAACAGGAACTATAATAAAAATAGCCGAAGAAAATACTAATATTGATAAAGTAAATCTCCAGTAATCAAACGAATTTCGAATGAATGAATAAATAGATCTCATTTCTCGGTTTTCATTTCGTTACTACGCATGCGTTCCTAAAACCGTAATCCATTCGAAAGAATGCTTCCTCGGGTCGGGTCTTAAACCGATATTCTCTTCCCATTATATTTACAGGGTGGCACAAAAATATCCAGATAAATTAAGAGCTATTAATAAAAAAATTGCTAGATATGTACTTTCGTTTACGTTAAGCGTTTTTAACACTTTCTAATATTTTTAACACTTTCCAACAAGGTTGAAAAGTATTTATGACTTCGGTTTGTCTGTCTGTCTGTCTGTCCGTCTGCCTGTCCACGCTCTAACTCCCGTAAATATTTATGGAATTTCTTGAAACTGATATATGTTATTCAAGTTTACGATCTGATGTTCCCTATTGAAAATGGAGTTTGTACCTCTACTGGTTTGTGTACAGGTACACCCGAAAGTATTTCAAAGCATTATGTCCTATGAAAGGTATTTCGATAAACCATATTTTCTTACCTTTACTGTAGACATATCTCAATTAAATTGAAATATTTTATTCAAGTTCACTATTGGATGTTTCCTGTATAAAATGGAGGAAATACCACTACTGATTTGTGTACAGGGACACTTAAAAGTATTCCAAAGCATTGCGTTCTATGAGAGTTATTTCCATAAATCAAATTTTAATATCTTTACTTTCTACGAAGTTTTAGGAAATTGAAATATGTCATTTATATGCACAAAAGAATGCTTTGCATAGAATATAGCATGGTTATCATTAGATTTACAGGGTGACACAAAAATATTCAGTTATATTAAGAGCTATTAATAAAAAATTGCTAGAATTCTACTCTCGTTTACTTTACGCGTTTTTGAAACTTTCTATCATTTTTTAAGTGTGAAGATAATTTCAATCTCTGTATTTGTCTGACTGTTCTTTCCGTCTGTCTGTCTCTCTGTCTGTTTTACTGCGCTCTAATTCCCGTAAATATTCATGGAATTTCTTTAAACCGATATATTTTATTCAAGTTGACTATCGGATGTTCCCCATTGAAAATGGAGTGAATATCTATTCCGGTTTGTGTACAGGGACACCCAAAAGTATTCGAAAGCAGTGTGTTCTATGGGAGGAGTTTCTATAAACCATATTTTAATTCCTTTAATGTATAGAAACTTCAATGAAATTTTAACATGTTATTCAATTCCCTATCGGATGTTTCCTATGTAAAGTAGAGTACATTTCTAACTGGTTTGAGTATAGGGGTAGTACACTTGAAAGTATTCCAAAGCATTGTGTTGTATGAGAGTTATTTTTATAAACCAAATTTTAATAATTTTATTCTCCACAAAGCTTAGTACAATTGAAACATATTATTCGTATGCACAAAAGAGTGCCTTCTATGTAATATAGTATGGTTAGCATTAGATTTACAGGGCCACACAAAAATAATCAGTTACATTAAGATGTATAAATAAAAATTTGCTGGAATTGCACTTTTGTTTACATGAGCGTTTTAAAATTTTCTTATAATTTTAGTGGGAATATGATTTCAATTTGTGCATCTGTCTGTCCGATTGTCTACTTTTCTAGCTGTTTGTCTCCGGCTCCTATCATCCGTGAATATTTTGAGAAATTTTAAAAAATGATACACCCAAGTTCCCTATGGAATGGTCCCTATTTAAAATGCCATTAATTGGTCCTGTACAACTAGTTTGTTTACAGGGACAACAATAACAACAATAAAAATAAAACAATGTATTACGTTTTAGGACAGAATTTTTTAAAAGTTATGTTTAAAAATCTTTCTGCTATAAAAATCATAGAAACATTGACATGTATTATTAATATTCTAAAATGATGTTGTGTATAGAACATGATATGATTAATTTTCAGATTTACAGGGCTACACTAAAATATTCAGAGAGATTAAGAGCTGTAATTATAATCTGACGGCTGCGTTTTCTTTTGCGTTAAGCCTTTTTAACACTTTCCAAAATGCCTAAGAGTAATTTTAAAATCAATTAGTCTATCTGCATGTTTTTCAGTTGTTCTGTCTGTTGTGTGATAAAGTAGGCAAAGAATATTAAAAGTTATTTGATACAATTGTGTACAGTTGGAAAGTGTTACTAATCAATGCGTACTGCATGATTGTTCTTTCTTGTTTCTTAATGTAAGTAGTCATTTTTTCGAAATCCTAAGCTAGAAGTATAGATTTACGAGCTATGCGTGTGAGCTAAACAAATAATCTGGATAGACGAAATGATCAAGAATTTCTATTCTATCCTTTTCTAGCTAGTGAAACAATATAATGAATATTATGGCAATTACAAATCATTTGTATTGCTAGAAATTCTTGCTTGATTTCCTAGAATTGGGTCATAAACCAAGATTATAGTTGCCGAAACTCGTCTCTTGAGTCGCAGAGATTTTTATTTGCAGAGATCTTTATTTGCAGAGATTTTTAAATAAGGTTGACCACGATAATATAGAAAAACGATCTAGAATTTTAATAGGGATTTCTAGAACTTGCTCGCAAAGGGAACTAGAATTTATAAGGATGACATGGAACTATATTTACTAGCATAGCCTCCTAAACTAGATGCCCGTCGCGTTGCTCGTAAACTTGGCAACAGTTCAAACGGTAGACAGCGCCACCTGGTACAGATTAAGCGACTTTTTTATTCAACAGCCACCAATAATTTTTAAAAGTGATATATGATATATATAATAGACGCTTCTTCGATTCTATTCACCTTTTATGTATATCAAGTCTCACTTTTAAAAATTATTGGTGGCTGTTTAATAAAAAAGTCGATGAATCTATACCAGGTGGCGCTGTCTACCGCTTGAACTGTTGCCAAGTTTATGAGCAACGCGACAGGCATCTAGTTTAGAGGGAAATGTTACTAGAGACACAATTCAATTTCTAGATGTCACTTACAGAATTTTTTCTCAGAGTATCTTTATAGTATCGAAATGCAAGTAAGAGAAAGTCGTAGGAATGAAATATCAGATTATAATTTTTTAAATATACTAAATATTTAGTACTGTTTATTGTGCGTACACTGAGGAAAAATTCTGTGACTGACATCTAGAATCTAAATTGTAGTTATAGTAAAAATAGTTCCCTGTCATCCTTACAAATTCTAGTCCCCTTCGAAAGCGAGTTCTAGAAACCCCTATTAGAATTCTGGAGCGTTTGCCTATATTATCGTGGTCAAACTTATTTGAAAATCTCTGCAAATAAATGAGACTACTAGAGGCGAATTTTAGCTACTATAATCTTGGTTTATGACCCAATTCTAGAAAATCAAGCGAGAACTTCTCGCAATACAAAGGATTAAGAATATTCAAAAGATTCATAATATTGTTTCACCATCTAGAAATGTATAGACTAGAAATTCTCGATCATTTCGTCTATTCAGCTTATTGGTGTGCCTTATACGCATAGCTTAAAAATCTATATTTCTAGTTTAGTGATTTAGAAACTGACCACTTATTCGTTCTAGATGAATGCGGTATATATATATATATATATATATATATTGTTAGTATATGCAATTTTTAGATATAATACAAGGCTACGCAATGGTAACTTATTTATACTTTATAAAAATAATTTTCCTGAGATTTTTTTTTCTCTTTAGTTGAAAGCAAAACATATTTCAGGATGTCACCAGAGAGATATAAAATCCATGAAATTTAAACAGTATACTTTGAAAGTGTTATGCTAAAAAATTATTATTGTTATTATTATTATTATTATTATTATTATTATTATTATTATTAATCAGTGCGAACTACATATTTTTTCTTTCTTATTATCTCACAGACACGTTTCTTTGCCAGCATCCGCGATCTAAGAAAAAGAGGGAAAAAAATAACTGCGTAGAAACTTATTGATCTGAAGCAGGAAGCAGTCGGATAAATTGTTAAGAAATATAGCTTTATTAACGCGGCTATTTTATTAATAGTCAGTATAGTTGGAATTCTCTTGATGATTCGAGAGACAAGAAAGTTTAGGAGAACTGGAGACGACAAAGAATTCTAGAAAGAAAATAATTCGTTATTTCAGGAAGTCACTAATTTGACAATGCAACGAAAAAAAAAGAGGAGAAATAAATAAATAAATAGTTTTCGTTATGAATATAGATCATAATGTGTTGGTGTTCGAGCTAAAGCCAATTGTCTACATCTGGAAATTATGCTTACGGGGGATGGATGCCCTCCTGCGGAGGGGGAGGGGCTTTTTTAGCGGTAATAGCCCGTATTCATGCGAGTTTCGGAGAAAATCACGAAAAACTGCGAACGGCTAAGTCAGCTAGCGCGTCCTGTTATCGAACCCGGCACTTCCCGTCAACCAGCTTTGAGCACAGAACCATTCGGCCACTGGTAAGACCATGGATCCTGAAACGGTTTTCCAACATAACAACAAATGTCACTTTATAAAATACAGTTACCTTAATATTAATAAAATATTATTTTTCTATAAAATTAGTAACTTTCATAAGGAAAAACGCTATTCTGAAAATCATAAAATGTCAGAGCATGGTTGGCCTGGAATATAAGTTAATATTATTTTTCTTTATAATTTTTAACTGATTTAGTTTAGGAGAGCTGTAAACGACAAAGAACTCTAGAAGTAAAATAATTCGTTATTTCAGGAAGTCGCTAATTGGATAATGTAACCAAGAGAGAGAGAGAGAGAGATAAATAAGCCTAGATTATACATGGATTATGTTGTTGTGTTGGTGTTTAGGTTAAGGGAAACTGCCTACGTTTGGGACTTGTGCATAAGGGGTGGGAGGGGATGTCTTATGTGGGGGGTGTTTCTAAGGGGTAATAGCTTGTATTAACGCGAGTTTCGGAGAAAACTACGGAAAATTCCGAATGGCAAAGTCGACTAGAGCGACCTGGGATCAAATCTGGCGGTTCTCTTCTACCAGCTTTAAGCACAGAACCTCCTAGCCACTGGTGGTACCATGGATCATGAAAATGCTTTCAAATATACAATAAAAAATTTATCTTTATAAAATTCACCAATCTTAATATTAATTAAATATTATTTTTCTAAAATATCGGTAATTTTCAATCGGAAGAACGCTAGCTCGCATATTTTTAAATGTAAATGCATGGTTTGCCTGCAATTTAGTAATTAAATATTACTTTTCTTTATGATTTTAAACTGAATTAAGAAATTTTTGGACTGTGAATTAATAACTACTATTTTTAGCCATTTTTTAATCTTTGTCAAATTTACTTTAAAATTTGTGATTTTTTTTTTTTTTTTTTTTTTTTTTTTTAAGAAAGATTTTTTATACCCAACGAGATATATAAATTAGAGTGCTGATTCAATGGATGAAGGATTAGCTTTTCGTGGTTCAAGATGAATCACGTGACATGCTCCAATAGGTTGCTGTGTTTGGCCCTTTATCGCTATTTTGGCATTTAAAATATCAGTTCGACAAATTATCATTATTATTAGGTAACATGACAGTCCTATAAACGAAATAATTTTACACATATTTCACATTTTAATAAATAATAAAATACCTTTTTTTTCATCGTATCCCAACAAAGTTTAAAAATGTTTATAAAAGAAAATTTAAACTTTTAGAGAGCTAAATTTAACAACAAATAATAATTTTTCAACTATTTTTAAGCATTTTGCCGGTTGAAGTTCAACTACACGAAATAAAAAAGAAGTAAAATCAAAATCAAAATTATTTAGAACAAAAGAATATTAAGTTACGTAAGTAAACAAAAACAATTTCCAAACCGTTGCCATAGAAATTTACTGAAAATAAGCTGTTACCAAGGAACCACCGAATACGCAGGTGCAAGAGAGCATGTCACATGACTCATCTTGGACCTTCTCAAGGGTTACCATTTATCACTCTACTTTATATACCTCATTGTTTATATCATACTTCAGAAACCACGTGATTTATCATCTAAGATCAGTCGGAAATTGAAAGATTCCTAGCTAGCAAATTATATAAAATGTCAATCAATGGCTGCATTTTAACTTATTAGTTAAATATTATTTTCCATAAAATTTCTGAAAATATAAAATAAAATACAAAGCAGTACTTGGGAAAGAAAAGGTAATAATAATAATTAATTAAAAAACCTAACAAACAGATTTCATCAATTTTATCAAAAAACATCCCGATTAAATAAGTATTCTAATAGTAATAATAATAAAAGCATAGTAATTGGTCTATTCATTTGGGAGCTACAATTTTACAGACAGACCTGAATTTCAAAAAATAGAGAGGTACACAAAGACTTCAAACTTATTACACTCTTCTTTTATCGGTCGAAGATATAAAATAGCAAAAACCTGGTGTTTAATGATAAAGAGTTATATTTTATGAACAAACAATAAATTGAAAAAAAAAAAAAAAAAGAATTAACGTAAAATTTGCACTGAGAAAATTTAAAATATACCGCCTTGATCCAAAATGAATAAACAGTCATTTTCTGAATTTCTAAAATAGTAATACAGATTTCTGTGTTATGCATATAAGGTAAATAAATAATCAGGATAGACGAAATGATCGAGAATTTCTAGTCTAAATTTTTCTAGATAGTGGAACAATATTATGAATACTATGAATATTATGAATTCTTGGATCGCGAGAAATTCTTGCTTGATTTCCCAGAGTTGGGTCGCAAAACGAGACTATAGTTAGTAAAACTCGCCTCCTGTGTTTGTATTTATGTTCAGATATTTATAAATAATATTGCCCACGATAATATAGGAAAATGCTCTAGAATTTCAATAGGGGTTTTTAGAACTCGCTAGTAAAGAGAACATGGATTCATAAGGATGGTATGTAACTATTTTTACTAGCGATACAATTTAGTTTGTAGGTGTTAGTCAGTCACGGAAAATTTTTCAATCTGTTCAATGTTAAAAACCATGTTAAAAATTTAGAAAAAGCGGGATGGCAACGCAACCTGTAAGACAATTTTTACCAAAAGTTGGTAGGCACTAATTTATATCAAAGTTCAACTACATACCAACATGCATGAAATTCTGTGCAGTAGTTCCTGAGATACAGTTGCCACAAAATTTTGTCACACACACACATACACACACACATATACACAGACAGACATTTTCTAAAAATGGTCAAATCGTGTTCTACATCTCTCAAAACGTGTAAATCCATCAAAAACCCGAGGTCGAAAATTTTTACGAATCCAATACTTTCTTCTATTAAATATAGAAGAAAGTAACAAAAACATTGGCGGTTGCGACTTTCGCCAAGTACAATCTCCAAACTGTTGCCATAGAAATCTATTGAAAATAAGCTGTTACCAACGGAATCAACGCAGAGATGGTTCATGTCACATGACTCATGCTGGACCATGTCAGGGTTACCATTTATTACTCTACTTTATTTACGTTGTTACGCACACACACACACACACACATGCAAATAAATAAACAAATAACTTAAGAATTTGGTTTTCTTTGAGATGATCAATTCCATTTACTTTCTTATATTTTCCCTAAGAAAACATGTTTTATTAGTGAAAACTAATTTTCCTGATAATGATGATAATATTTCGTTTCAGTTACTGGTACTCCAACACGTTTTACCTTTGTTTAAATGATCATTCATTTCTGGTGTAATAAAGAACATAAACAGATAGAAAAATAAAAATACAAAAACACTTTACTTATTTATAAAAAATATTTAATTATTATTGAAAATAATTTATATTAATGAAATTCTAGAATAATTCTCATACTATTATTTCTAAATTTTTGTTTTTGCTTTTTCACTATTTATTTTTAAATAACACGTTTTATTAACAAGCAACTAGACGACCATGTATTAAAGTTTAATTATTATCAAAATGAACAACTAAAAGAAAAACAATCTGGAATATCATCATATGATATATTAAATGGAATATAGAAATGAACTTTTCTAGAATCGTCTGCAAATTATTCTAATACATGTACTCTTCATTGATATAGTAATTCTCATAGATCTATCATCCCTATGATATTGACCAAAGATTTATGATGCCGAGAAAGGTTTTGGCATCAGCCGTTAGAGAGTATGAAAATTGGCAATAGTAGAATAGAATAGAAGTATTGTGAAAGTTGATGAATATTCTGAATAACGAAATTTGTGTGACATTTACTTGTTCGAAAAAATTTATTAAAGCAAGTAGGATAACTTTCCTTATCTATTTTATATTCCGCAGATTTTTGTGTATCTGGTATATTTCACTAATTTATTTGAAGTATAATAATCATAACACAGGTCGACATGTAAAATTTTGATTTTAAAATTTTGACTGATCTTTATGTTTTTTGCTGTACTGAAACCAAAAATGAAGTCCGTTTTTCTCTATCACGTATAGATTTTTGTCAATACTGGATGCCTACCTATATAATTTCTCACATTACTCTTCCAGCAATATAATTATATGGTAAGTTTTATAGTATGTTTTCAGGATTAATTAATCGTGGATATGTATTGTTGTAATAGCGCAGCACTAGTGCGACGTAAATCCATACCAACCAATCAACCAACCTATTGTTATGATGGTATATGTAAGAAATTGTGTCGAAAAACACCCTGTATTGACAAAAATCTATACGTGATAGAGAAAAATGGACTGCATTTTCGGTTTCAGTAAATCAAAAAACATGAAGATCAGCTAAAATTATCAAATCAAATTTTGTTAACATCCTTTTTATAGGCCTGTGTAACCAATTGCTTTGTTATTAGTAGAATGCAAATACTGCTATCATATTTCAGTGAATTTTGGTTAGTTAATTAGCAAATTAATTAATAAATTTTAAGTAATTTATAGATACACAATTCTTTAAATGTCGCTATTTATTAAAAGAAAAAAAAAAAAAGAAAGAAAGAAAAAAAAAATAATTTGAAACTGTATCTGGAGTTTTTCATTTACCTTTAGTAGTACATAAATTATTCATAAATTTTACAAGCTAAATTATCTGTGTATATTCCAGTGTATATTCTCTCGACGAAAGACGACCAATAGAGAATAAAATGACCGTCTTTCCCCGAGTGAAACGGAATTATATTTCCCTCGCGATGATCAATGTATGTCTTATTACTATATTTATGCTACTTTTATCGATTTCGGTTATGAAATGGAGAATACAGACTGATAAATAAACATAAAAACACTTTCAGTTCCCATAAAAACAAATTAAATAAAATATTTATCCAAAAATTATAAAATTTACAAATATTTCTTATATTATTATTATTATTTTAAGAATAAAACAGATACTTTATTAAAAATATAAAAGTGTTTGAAAAAAAAAAAAAAAATAAAAAAAAATAAATAAATAAAAATCGAGACGTTTAAGGTTTTCGAAAAACCCCTCATCAGTATGCAACAACAATACTAAGCTGTAAAGCATCTAGGTCATAACAGCAATACCAATTCAGCAGGAACTGAACATACCTCATTGAGGATAAAAATATGTATTTTTGTGAACGAGCCTTCCAAAAAATTTTGTAATGGTATTTATTATAATTCGATTTAATAATTTTTGTATTCTCAAAATCAAGGTCATAGTCAGTTTCTACAGAATACGAAACATATTTCGTGCAGAGGTCAATTCACCTATGATCTTGTCTGCGTTCTTTAATATGGATATTGCAAGAATGACCGGTTTCACTGATGTAAACGAAGTTTTAAAAATATTTTTAAGTTTTTAATGAAGCATTATGCATTTTAAGTTTAAAACTAGTATGTTATGGCCACCACATGTCTTTCTTCTACATTATTCTATACAAATTCACCCAGTAAAAATAATTCATTAAAAATATTATTTATTAAAATTATCTTTCACGATGAATCTGACGATTTCCAGCCTAGAGAAGGAGTATAACACTAAAAATCCAAATAAAGTCAGTTTCATTCTCTATACGACATCTTAAAAAATACAATTTTTCTCTAAAAAAGAAAGGGGGAAAAAAATCGAAAACTTTATTTTAAATTATCGCAGATCGACGGTTCAACCATTCGTCTCAGCAGGGAGAGGAGCGTTTCTTCTACATATACAAAAACTTTATCCAAGTTGACTATCACTATAATAAAGTATTGTTTTTAATTTCATAATGATTATTAAAAAATAATTCTCTTCATGTACATTTACACGAAATTTTGTCCTATACCGCCATATTAAAAATTTAGAAAAAAACAGGATGGCAGTGCCACCTGTAAGACAATGTTCATCAAAAGTTGATAGGCATTAACTTATGTCAAGGTGCAACAATGTATATTAAATTTTATTAAATTCTGTGCAGTGGTTCCTGAGCTATAATTGCCACAAAAATTTATCACACACACAGAGATAGTCAGACAGACGTTTTCTAAGAATGATTAAATCATGTTCTAGTATTCTCAAAACGTGTAAATAAATCAAACACCTGAAATTGAAAATTTTACGAATCCAATACTTTCATGGCAACGCCACCTGTTGGACAATTTTCACCAAAAGTTTATGGCATACTTGCTTACATACTAATTAATATTCAGTTGTTTTGTTAGCTCCGCCTTCTTTTACACACCGGTATCTTTTTAGAGTATTTTCCCTCTTACTCAATCGTAATTGCATTTGCAGAATATTGCTCTAAAAATTTATTGGTGTGAGAAAAAGGGCGGGACTAACAAGACTACGGAATATTAATTAGGATGTTGGCAAGTACCATCTCATTAATAACCGTACAATTGTTAACGCTCCCTGAATAAACGCCTCTTTTCTCACACCACTATATTTTTAGAGTAATTCTCTCCAAATGTTGTTACGATTAAATAAGACTAAAATTAATCTAAAAAATTATTGGTGTGAAAAAAAAAAAAAAAAAAAAAAAAAGGGCGGTATTAAAAATTGTACAGTTCATAATGAGATGGTTGGTAAGTATGCAAGTATGGTTTATGGGCACAAGTTGCAACTACACTCTTGCTCAAAAGTTTAGCAAGATTTGCAAACGATCAGTTTTTTTAATTTAAAAACTTATCTCGAAATGAAATGTTTTCAAACATTTAGTATTTAAAGAACTGTGTCTTCCTCATGTTTTTCATCGAAGATTGATTTAAGACAACATATAGGGGGCCGGTAACAAATTGAGCAAAACCAATAATATTTATGATCACTCTGTATCGTTAAGTGAACGAAATGATCTGTAACTTTAAAATATGTTAATATATACTCAGTACAATTTGTGGATGAATTTGTGTGACGATAGCATATTAAATAACGGAGATATAAACATTTATTTTAAAACTCCAAAAAAATCATCATGTTTTTTATTTATAATATACAGAATTTTTAGCGTAAGTTATTCCCACTTTCAGATAAATTGAAAAAACACTTTTGAAACAATATACTGCAGTTGGAATACAAATATCTTAAATACCTCTTGAAATATGAGCATTTTTATGCAAAAGTTTTCACTGCGGATGTGAGAAAGATAAAATAATTTTTATTGCATAGGTTGAAAGCTAAATATATTGGACAACTTTTGTCAAAAGTGCATTTGAATAGAGTAAAATTAATCAAATTCTTGGCAAAACAACGAGCTAGATTTTAGATATTTTCCAAGAGTTCAAATTTCCTAAGGGGTTTTTCACATGGCGCGTAATTAATTTGAAGATCAAATTGTTTCAACCACGCTCTAAAAGTACTTTTGTGAAAAACCCCTTACAAGCTTATATATCTAACATTTTTTGCTTATTTACTTTGTAAGATTTATGAGATGATAAGGGGTTTTTCACAAAAAAGAATTTTTGCTAAGTGGTTAAAATAATTGGATCTTTAAATTAATTACGCAGCATGTGAAAAACCCCTTAAGAAATTTCAACTCTTGGGAAAATGTCTAACGTAAAACCTAGTTCGTTCTTTTTCGGAAAATTTGCTTAATTTTTAATTTATTCAAATGTATTTTTGACAAAAGTTGTTCAACGTTATCAATTAATCATACATTAGTAATGTAAATCTCTAACTAAACTCTTTAAAAATTATTACATGAAACAAATTTCTTTCGCAATTATTAATAATAACCGGCCAGTGTAATAAATTCTTAAAAAATATTCACTTTAAGTAAACTTCATTGGTAATTATTAATAAAAACTGGTCAATGCGATAAATTCTCATAAATTATTCGCTTTAATTCGCCTACTTGGTTATTATTAAAAATCGCCAGTATTATTACCATGTTTTTATTAACTTCGATTCTTGTTTGCTTGTTTGTTTATCCAGTACAACTTCTGCATTGGATTTTTAACTAACTTCCCTACATTTGAAACTTTTACAATAGCTCGAAACCCGATGGCAACACAATACTTTGAAGCCCGATTTTCGAATTTTTGATTAGTTTTCTTTTAATTAATTAAAATATGAAAATAATAACCTACTAATAGCTTTAAAATAAAAGCCATTAAAATATTAGCTATAATTTAATTCTCGCCAAATTAAACGTGAACGTTAAAAAATTGTTAAAAGTTAAATTATGCATCTCACAAAATTGATGTCATTATCACTTTAAAAATTTTATGCGCATTGATTAAGTGCTAATGTAATTTTATAGCTATGATTCAACAGAAAATTTAAAAACATGGTACATAAAATTTTTTTTTGTCTTATAATTATTTAATTAATAATTACCAATATTAATCACATTGACCGTAACATATATAAACTATCTTTTATTGAAGCTTTGGGGCAGCCAATTACTAGGTATCTAAAATATTGTCAGTTCTAGCAAATGATCAAATTGGTTAACCAATGAATTTTTTTCTTTCAGTAATTGATTAATGTAGATAATTACTAAATATGTGATAATCTCACTTAAGTTTTCTCACCGGATTTATGAGCTTACGGAGGTTTCTGGTATTCGATTTTGATGATGTTTTTTGTATCTGATTGTTTATGTGGTTTAGCAAGGAGGTGGAGTGATTTTTGGACAAAACTGTCAAAGGAGGAGTTAGTTTGCTGCAAAGATAGCGCTGATTTGTAGGTCGATTGATGTTGATTAGTTGTATAATAATCATACTTGCCACCATCCTAATTAATATTCCGTAGTGTTCTTAGTCTCGAACTTTTTTTCAAACCAGTAAAATTTTAGAGTGATATTCTCCAAATGCAATTGCGATTAAATTAGAAGAAAAATACTCCAAAAAGATACTGGTGTGAAAAAGAAGGCGGGGCTAACAATACTACGGAATATTAATTAGTATTTTGGCAAGAATGAATAATACATTTATATATATTTACACTGAAATATAAATGATTTTTTTTTCTAACATCTTTAATTAATGCTTTCCAAACAAGGTTGAAAAGTATTAATGATTTTGGTTTCTGTCTGTCTGTCTGTCCGTGCTCCATCTCCTGTAAATATTCATGAAATTTCTTGAAACGGATACATGTTATTTAAGTTCAATATAGGATGCATCTAATTGAAAATGGAGCAAATACCACAACTGGTTTGTGTACAGGGACACCCGAAAGGATTCTAAAGCATTGCGTTCTATGAAAGGATATATATTCTATAAAAGAGTTCTATAAGATGTATTGCTGTAAACTATAATACCTTTACTTTAATACCTTTACTTTAAACAAATCGTAATGAAATTAAAATATGTTATTCATATGTACAAAATAATGCTTTCTGTAGAATATAGTATAATTAGCATTGGAATTTACAAGGTCTGTCTGTCTGTCCGTGCTCCAACTCCTGTAAATATTCATGAAATTTCTTGAAATGGATATATTTTATTTAAGTTCACTATAGGATGCTCCCTATTGAAAATTGAGTAAATATCACAACTGGTTGGTGTACAGGGACATCCGAAAGTATTCTAATGCATTGGGTTCTGTGAAAGTATATATATTCTATAAGAGTTCTATAAGATGTACTGCTGTAAACAATATCTAATACCTTTACTTTAAACAAATCGTAGTGAAATTAAAATATGCTATTCATATGTACAAAATAATGTTTTCTATAGAATATATAATGTAGTATAATTGCCCCACTAAAAATAATATCAAGATATTCTGCAGGTATTTTTAGAGAAAATCTGCAGAATATCTTAAGTTATTTGGCCCATTCTTAAGAAAATTTACAAAATTTCTTTGTATTGTCTTCAACATTTCTGAAGATATTTTATAGAAAAAGATAAATTTTCAAAATATTTTTAAATATTTGCAGAAAATTTTAAGAAAATACTGTTTTCTCAAGAATATCTTCAGATTATTTTTAGTGGGGTAGCATTGGAATTTACAAGGTAACACCAAAATTTTCCGTTACATTAAGGGCTATAGTTGAAAATTTACTGGAATTGCATTTTCGTTTACATTAAGCCTTTTTAATGCTTTCTAAAATTTTTTTAAATAATTTTCAAACTGAAAAAATGATGAATTACTGATATGATTATGCTATTTGCTGGATGTACGTGGCCATATAAGTTGTGAAATCTTTTTTCGACAATATTATTGTGAATACTGAAAATTGAAGGAAAGAGAACAAAGAAATGATTCTCAGTTATTAATTAGTAGGGTAAGTAAGTGCTGTAGTAATTGACACTTTTAGAGCAATTTCTGATTTTTTAATGTTCTAGTCATCAGAAACTATTTTTAGAAATCTTAAGTTAATACATATTGCATGAAGAACTTTCAGAACTACATATATGTTAAAATATATACATTTGATAATAATTAAATTTTTTATGAATTTTTATTTTACACTCACTCAATGACCCAGTAAATGACACTGATAGTTTTTCATTTTACAAGTAATTGACCCCTATGTTCCAGTGTTTGACACTGCTAGTTATTCGTTTTACCAGTTATTAGCACCCTATGCTACAGTGTTTGACATAAAATGTTAAAATTCTTAAATGTAAAACATGTGCTTTTATTTATTTTTTCTTATTTATTATTTCTGGAAAGGTGTCAATTACTAGAGCATGTCAATCACTGGAGCACCTTTCATATATAGCAAAATTCCCAAAAGTGTTGTTAATATTAGAAATTTGCATTAAATGGTCAATCAGACTCATAGGTCAGTCCCTGTATAACAAATACAATTTGTAAAATGAAGAAAAAAAAAACCGTATTATTTCAAACATTTTGTTTACTTCTTTCTATTATTTATTTATTTTATTTAAATACCACTCCCAGACTTTATCAACAAACCACTTGATAAAACATTTCTCGCAGATTAATTGTCATCAAAATCAAAACAAAGGCTTTGCATTTGAATTCTGCCCATTCACAGAAAAAAAGAAAAAAAAAAAAAATCTTTTGTTTGCACTGAGTTGAATTTGCAAGGACGACTTCCTTAAAAATGTCTTCATTCCCCCCCCCCCCCCTCCCTTTTGCTTATGAGTCATTTGTTGTCGTCAGATATCTTAAAAAGCTTCTTTTGTCTCTTAAAAAATTTCGCAGCGCTCAGGGCAAAATTCTTTTGCCGAACTGATAGATAAACAGCTTCCGTACTAAAACTGCGGTCCTTCAAAATTTGAAAGGCGGCCTCTACTTTTGTCGCAATCGATAAATTTTCGGTTCAGCTTCATTTAAGGAAAATTGCTGATGCTGATAGAATTAGTTATTAAAAATCTCAAAGATGCTTAGTTGTGTAACATAATCATAATGATATTAAAATTGTATACATAGAAGCTTATATTATTTTTTTGAATGATTTTCTCCTTTCAAAAACTAGTATATTATTGGGGACACCACAAAACTATATAATCTTATACAAATTCATGCTGTACAAATTATTTTATACTGAAATTATTTTCCACGATAAATGCAGACGATTTTTATTTCAGACAAGTATCACATTAAATGCTGAAAAAAAGTCAATTTTGTAACGACATCAGATTTTTTTTTTTTTTTTCGTTAAATATAAAAAAAAAAAAAAAAAAAAATCTATAACTTTGTTTTAAATTATCAGAGATCTACGGTTTAACTATTTTTTTTAAAGGTGTTGATAAGATCTTTCGAAAGATACCTATATTGAAATTTTAAACTCGCTGGTGGGAGGGGGGTCGGGGGGGGGGTTACTTCCTCCTCCTGGGGTGGGTGCGATGTTCCTGCATACTTACACTTTTTTTACTAGTTTGCTACTACAGTTATCAATAGTTTATATTAATTTTGCAATCATGCATTAAAGATAACTCTCATTCTGTACATTTGTATGAAATTTTGTCCCATACTACCATGTTAAAAATTTAGAAAAAATAAAGAAATATAAATGAAATGAAAGCCCCACCTATTGAGTGATTACCAGTTTAGATCAGGGTCCAACTAAGAACCAAGTTTGGTTAAAATTCATACATTGGTTCGTAAGTTACAGGGTCCAGAAAATTTATAATACACAAAGACTGACAGACTGATAGACAAACAAACAGATATTTTCTAAAACAGTCAAATCGTATCAAGGACATCTCGAAACGTGTAAATCCGTCAAAAACTGGAGTTCAAAATTTTCACGAATCAAATGCTTTCTTCTTATATATACATATATATATATATATATATATATATATATGCAAAATAACTAAAGGCAGATGCAAAATTAATCCCAAAACACAGGGGGCCTTCATCAGGGGAGCTCCCCCATGTAGGGAAAGGAATATGAAAAGTTTCTGACGAAACGCTGGTAATTTAACCGAAAAACACGTTTCTAGCTTCCAACTTCTCACAGATTGAAGCAAGATCATACAGCAAACGAATTTAATTAATACAAAGCATGAAAAGCAATTAAATATTCTCTCTATATATAGAATAAATTAAAAATTAAATCAATAACTGCCGTTTAGGCATCACTTGATTGTACATGTCTTTCGTAAATTACTTAAAAGTATGTGTACTGACAGAACTAATTTTGAAATTAAAGTTTTGTATACGAATCATTGTAATTAAAAAAAAAAAAAAAAAAAAAAAAAAAAAGAAGAAAATCTGAGGTTTACTAACCACAATGTTTAATTGCAGATGTTTTGAAGTCCGATCGCATCAAAGAAAGTAAAAATGGCATCGTAATCTTTAATTCAAATTTTATAACGGCGTATCTATTTATTTATCCACTGCAAAAAATACCCGTTGATTTTACTGGAAAATCCTGTAAATTTCAAAAGAGTTGGTTGGTTGGTTGATTTTATCGGTAAAATTTTATTTTACTTACTCCAATACATTTTTGTAGTTATGACACCAGTTTCCAGGGTTATCCTCGGCAAACTTGGTCTTTTATTATTAAAATTGTTAGTTAAGATTTTTAAAATCGTATGGTTATAGGCCTATGCTTATTTGCTTGGATATTTAAGCTGAAAATAAAATAACAGTCTGGCATGACACTCACACGACTTTCTCTTACCTTGCATTTCCATATACTATAAAGACAGACTGCATATTAAAAGGTAAGATAACAAGTACTGTATACAAACTTACGTTAAATCAATTCAAACTAAGACTTGGGAACAATTTTATTTGACAAAGTTCTGTATGAGGAGGACAACTGCCGCCTCAATTTTTCGTTCGAATATAATACTTACATTTGTATAGAATTCAAGGCTAATATTAAATTTAAAAATGCGTTCTGAATTATTCAGACAACATTCACTTGCACTACACATGGAAAAATGTTCAAGTAACAAACTTACATGAACTTCAAAACACAATATTTGGATTGCCTGCAACTGTTTGTTTTTAAGTTATGCTGTTAACAAACATACACAAAGACCAACCGTTAAAAGATTGACTTTAGTATTCAGTGAACATTAAAACGTGCAATCATACAAAAACAAAGTACTGAATATTTGACTTAAATTACACTTTATTCACTGAGAAAAAAATATACCGCCTTCATCTAGAACGAATAAGTGGTCGTTTTCTAAATCCCTAAACTAGAAATATAGATTTCTGAACTATGTGTACAAGCACGCCAATAAGCTGAATAGACGAAATGATTGAGTCTAGTCTATACATTTCAAGATGGGGAAACATTATTCTGAATATTCTGAATCTTTTGTATTGGGAGAAATTCTCTCTCTTGATTTTCTAGAATTGGGTCATAAACTAAGATTATAGTTGCTAAAACTCACCTCTGGTATTCGCATTTATTTGCAGAGATTTTTAAATAAGTTTGACCTGTATATTATAGACAAACGCTCTAGAATTCTAATAAGGGTTTCTAGAACTGGTTTTCCAAGGGGACTAGAATTTATAAAGATGACATGGAATTTTTTTTTCTAGAGCCACAATTTAGGTACTAGATATCAGTTTCAGAATTTTTTCTCAGTGTATATATTACCAAGACAAATATAACTTAACCCTTTTAACCTTTATTACCAGTACACACACACACATATATATATTTTTATATATTTTATTAAAATACCAATGCATTATTGTAATTTTGATGTAGATTTTTCCGTTAAATTATACTTTTCGCATTATTTTATTTATTTGAAGTACATTGAAACCATCGATCAAATGTTATTTTACTTACTCCAATACATTTTTGTAGGTATGACATTAGTTCTTAGTTGTTTTGATGGGCTTGGTAAAATATAGTAAAGCTCTTCCATCAATTATATTCAGTAAAAACAGTGTTTTCACTTAATTATTAGTAGCCCTATATGTCTTCTATAAATTATGTACACTCCACACTCTACATTTAAATACAATCCTAGATTAATAAGACACAACGCAACTTGAAATACAGTTCCAGCAATGTCCAAGTATAAACCTACTCTACTATAGTTCTTATGAGTAGCCCTGTAAACGAATGGTGAATCCTTTTCATACCATATTCTACACGAAACATGCTTTTATGCATATAAAACAGTTTATTTCCTTTTGTTTAGTCCTGCAGCCTATAGTTGCTAAACTGTACCTAGCAAAAATTTCGCCTGCAGGACAGAATGTATTATCTTGGATCTCCCTGTACACGAAACAGTTGCTTCTTCTCAACGAAAAGTTTAGTAAAGAATCCCTGTATGATGCACATTTAGAATAACGAATTTGGACTTTCTGCTACTATTTATTTTTGAGATATGATGATAGCAAACATACACTTACACAGACGAACTGCGAAATCCTGTTTTTCGGACACAGGTGACCCAAAAACGTGTAAATATAACAAAATCACAAATTCGAAAATTTGACCCCAAAACAAACCTTCTCTACTATATATATTGGTAAGAGAAATTTAAAAAAAGGACCATTAAAAACCTTTTTTTTTTTCAGTTTTATCTCTCTCTCTCTCAAATTTTTTACTTTCTCTTAACCATAAGGTAGAGAAAGTATTGTTTTTGGGTCGCGAGATTTTGTTATATTTACACGTTTTGAGGTCCCCTGAATACGAAAATCATGTTTTTAGCAAATGGTCTGTGTGCATGTCTGTGTGTCTGTATGTCTGTGTGTCTGTATGTCTGTGTGTCTCTGTGTGTGTCTGTCTCTGTCTGTTATCAGCATATCTCAAAAACAAATTATGGCAGAAAGTTCAAACTGGGTATTCTAAATGTTTATCATATAGGGATGCTACAGTAAGCTTTTCGTTAAGATCAAGCAAATGGTTAGTGTACAGGGACAATCAAGAGAATTCTAATACATTACGTCAATGGGGAAAATTGCAGGAAAGTAGAGTTTAACGTCTATAGACTGCACTAAACCAAATGATACGAATATATATATATTTCTAATAGAGATAGTTAACTGGAAGAAAAATTGTGTATGTAGGAGCCTCGCCTCCCCCCCCCTGGGGGGAAGTCCCCCCTCGAGGGGAGTAAATTTTCATGATGGGTATCTTTCAAAAGAGCTCGCCAATACCTTTAAAACGAATGGTTGAACCATCGACCTGCGATAATTTAAAACAAAGTTATCGATTTTTTTTTTTACTTTTAACGAAAAAAAAACTTTGAAAAAAAAATCGTACTTTTTTTTTTTAAATATTGAGAATAAAATGGACTTTTTTGGATATTTGGTGTTATACTACTTCTCTAATATGGAAATCGTCCGCCTTATCATAAAAGATAATTGTTTTAAATAATAATTTTAATAAATTACTTTTTAAAAAGAGAATTATTTTTTAATAGAACAATTAATTTCTATACAAATGTAGGTGCATTAATGAAACGGGGGGTTGAGAGGGGTGGAAGCCCCCACCTCACACAGAACTAATTATCATATAAAACTCTTCAGAAGCCTAATATGAATTGTTTAACACAGGTTTACATAACAGTACTCGTTATCTTTCCTATTAATCTGCAACCTCTATTTATAGTATTAAATTTCAGGGTAAGAGAAAGTCGTGTGAGTGACACACCAGATTATTTTACTTTCTCTTACCCATATGGTAGAGAAAGTATTGTTTTTGGGTCAAATTTTCAACCGCGAGATTTTGTTATATTGACACGTTTTGAGGTCCCCTGAATACGAAAATCATGTTTTTAGCAAATGGTCTGTGTGTGTGTCTGTTATCAGCATATCTCAAAAACAAATTATGGCAGAAAGTGCAAACTTGGTATTCTAAATGTGTATCATATAGGGATGCTTCAGTAAGCTTTTCGTTCAAGCAAATGGTTCGTGTACAGGGACAATCAAGAGAATTCTAATACATTACGTCTATGGGGGAAATTGCAGGAAAGTAGAGTTTAACGTCTAGAAACTGCACTAAGCCAAATGAAACGAATATATATATTTGTAATAGAGATAGTTAACTGGAAGAAAAATTGTGTATGTAGGAGCCTCGCCTCCCCCCCCCCCTGAGAGGGGATTTACTCGAGGGGAGTAAATTTTCATGATGGGTATCTTTCAAAAGAGCTCGCCAATGCCATTAAAACGAATGGTTGAACCATCGATCTGTGATAATTTAAAGCAAAGTTATCGATTTTTTTTTACTTTTAACGAAAGAAAAAACTTAGAAAAAAAATCGTACTTTTTTTTTTTTTTTTTTTTTTTTTAATATTGAGAATAAAATGGACTTTTTTTGGATATTTGGTGTTATCCTACTTCTCTAATATGGAAATCGTCTGCCTTATCATAAAAGATAATTTTTTTAAATAATAATTTTAATAAATTATTTTTTAAAAAGAGAATTATTTTTTAATAACCGAATTAAATTCTATATAAATGTAGGTGCATTAATGAAACGGGGGGTTGAGGGGGGGGCAGTAGCCCCCCTCACACAGAACTAATTATCATATAAAACTCTTCAGAAGCCTAATATGAATTGTTTAACATAGGTTTACATAACAGTACTCGTTATCTTACCTATTAATCTGCAACCTGTATTTATAGTATTAAATTTCAGAGTAAGAGAAAGTCGTGTGAGTGACACACCAGATTATTTCTTTTCTTTTCATTTATACTTTATTCGCAAAGTTGCTTCCTAAAGTAAACTGGCTTCTTAAAGAAGTGAAAAATACATTAAAACAAAAAATAAGCTTTATAGTAGGAATTCTTCGGAGATATCAAATTCTTTTTATTTTAATTTTTCCCGGAAAAAATAGTAACATTGTCTTTACCACTGGAACAAAAAAAAAAAAAAAAAAAAAAAAGAAGAAAGAAAATAATTATGCTCCTACAAATTACTTTACCGCTAATTAATTATCCTAATGTTATTTACACGTTATACCACTTCTTCTAAGAAAAAACGTTTTTTATCATTAAAAATATGATATGTGTATTCAGAATTAATTTTCACTGAAGTGTTACATAATAATGGTGAACACTTAGACTAATACAGTGCTCCTAAGAAATTACTATCTGAATTACTATACGAATGATTTATATTCTTTGTCACGTCTTGTTTTTTACACACCATTTTTACTTTATTCTATATGTAATTGACGAAGTATTCACTGTCAAAAAAAGTCATGTTTGCTGCAGTTTGCTGCCAGAAATTTTCTGTAATTCAGAAAAATACGTTTTATCAACGGAAAAATTATGTTGATAGAACGCATTTTTCTGAATTACAGAAAATTTCGGGCAGCAAACAGGACATTTTTTTCACAGTGTTGTATTCGTAAAACATTTCAACATGGAGTTTTTGACTGTTTTATGTGTTTTGAGAGATATTAAATACGTTTTGGCGATTTTTGCAATGCTATAAGATTGTCTGTGTGTTTTGGGCAAAGGTTTGTGGCAGCTTTATATCAAGAACTAAAGCATAGAATTTTACGAAAATTTATATTTAGCTGCACCTTGACGAAAATTGTCTTCTTTGAACTTTTAGAGTATATCACTTAATTGGTGACGCTGCTATGCTTTAATTTCTCCCATTTACGGAAAGATTATATCTCAGATTCTATAGTGTATAATTGCACAAAAAATGACATGTTAAAAGTCATAATTAAACCCTGTATTGATTCACTTTGGGGATATTCGATCGAGAGGTGGCTCTGCTATGCTGAAATGTTCCCAGTGTATAGGAAGGCTGCATCTCGTCCTCTATTGTATATTTATTGTGAAATACATCTAAAATTGAAAGATTTATTTGATTACGATTATTATGTATTATTTACACATTTATAGATCATTTATCCGTTAAAGATCAATTTTCCTTTAACAGAATGTCAGTATCACGCTTTATTTTCCTTTTAAGGTTTATTGACACGTTAATCTTTGAACCAATGAAAATAATCTAGATTATTTTCTTGTGTGGGACAAAATGTTGCTATTTTAAGGATAAAAAATATATATTCTTTTTAATGAGAAAAAGAAAAAAGTACAATATCTGATCTCGGGTTTTCTTGTATTAATAAGAGTGATGTTAAGCATAAAATTATTTTACCAAAGGAGAAGGTGATTTCATTTTGAAGGAAAAAATATGGGTGGTGCGTGTAAAAAAGTTTACACATCAAAATTCTTTATGTGTAAATTTATACATATCGAAAGATAATTGTGTGCAGTGGATGGACATTCTTAACCTTGCATAAAAATAACTTTAAAATAATGCATAATGTATTCGATTCGGCACTGAAATTAATTTTTAAAATGTGATTATACGACAAAAAAAAAAAAAAAAAAAAAAAAATAGCGAAGAAAAAAAAAAATCACTATATTTAAAGGGAACTAATGTGCAAGGTGTACCTGACGGGACTAAAGTGAAAGTTGTACCTCAAGGGACTAATGTGAAAGTTGTACCTCACGGGACTAATGTGCAAGTTGCACCGAACGAACAAACTATTTCTTTCAACGAAAATGCCTACTAACCCTGGACGGTAGGTCTAATATATCGTATCATATTATATATCGTATTTATAACTCAATACTTATTTCGCTTCCTTCTTCGACTCGTTTTAATACGCATTTTTTATATGCATGAGCAGCCCCCGAAAAACAAAAACATTAAATCATTAAATTCATTTTTTTACTTATTTTTATTTCATATTATTTCACGCGCACTTTTTATTTCCTAATTCAAAATTATTAAAAAAAACTTTTTCGATATCGCTTGTAACGATACTGATTATTATTAATTTTCTTTTTTTTTTCTTTCAATAATAATAATAATAATAATAAAAAGATTTTGATGAAACTCTGGCAAAAACAGAATTTAGTTTAGGACGGAGGACTATTAGTTATTTTTTTCTTTTATCAAAATATAACATCGCTTTCAAATTATTCAATTATATTTTCGATAAATTTTAGATTTTGACAAATGTCCAACTATCGAAATCGACAACACAAAAATCCCAGATTGAGGCTAATAGGCCCTCAGTCCTAAAAAAAAAAAAAAAAAAAAAAAAAAAAAAATCATGAGCTCTCCACTGGATTTTCCAGAGAAGAAAAATTTAAACAAATTATAAATCATCACTTAATGATTCAGTAAATTATTAAAAGAGAAAAGTATAATAAAGCATTTGAATATTCCTCCTCAAGTTTGAAAAGTTGAACCATGGAGGTAATATATCTCAATTCTTTTGCGCATTTTCTTTGTAAAATTGTATAAATTTTAAGAGAGTAGTTTGTAATATCGACTATTTTGCAGCAAAATTTTAAATAAGATATATTTGTTTCAGTCTCTTTTATGTAATTTAATGAACCTTATATTATTGGCCTCAATAGGATATATTGTGTATATATTATTTCGTACTTCCCTGGAAAAGAACTTTAAGTAATACGTATTTGTACATCATTTCATTTAATAATCATACATTAGCAAGACAATGTAACATAATTAGATTGTTTTTGAATAATTGAAGCGAATTTCAATTGGTTTGAAACCATTGACCGCAATGTATAAGAATTCCATTGTGTATTTCTGTAAAAATAAATAAATAAATAAGTAAAAAAAAAAATTAAATTAAAAAAAAAAAAAAAAAAAAAAAAAAAAAAAAAGAACTATAAGACTTCATAATATAAGAAAAGTTCATATAGTTCTTGCGACGATGACCCAATATAATCAATTTTATTATAATCTAACGTAGAATTCATATGACTTCATATAACTTGTGCTCATATGCCATAACGATAAAGAAATTTTCTTTGTGTCTTTATAAAAAAAAAGCAGAAAAAACTATAAATGTTAGATTCTTAAAAATTTATAAAATTCGTGCGACGGTGTTCCACAACATTCTAAACAACTTTTAGTTCAATCTAATAAGGTGTATAGATGTCATCATACAGGGTGACAAGAAATAACTTGGACGAAGTTTCAAACCAAATATCTGTAACTACCACTATCGCAAACTCATTTTGGAAGATGTTGTCTTACCTTGGTCGCAAAAGTTCTTTGGAAACAAAAGATGGACCTTCCAACAAGATTCCGCACCTGCACACAGAGATAAAGGCACTCAAGATTGGCGCAAGACAAATTTTCCTGACTTCATTGGAGATCAAGATAGGCCACCGTATTCCCCAGATTTGAACCCGATGGATTATTCTGTTTGGTCCATCTTGGAGACAAGGGTCTGTGCTAAAACTCATAAAACTTCGGCATCCCTAAAGGAATTCTTATGCAAGGAATGGGATAAAATATCAATAAGTGAGTTGTGGGCCCATAGCCGAAAATTTTGTGACACGTTTAAAGCTCTGTATTAAGGTTAAAGGTAGCCACCTTGAAAATTTGTAAATATAATAGACAAAATAATGTATTCATATTTATTGAAGTTTGGTCGTAATATTTTCATTAGCATTAAAGTTATAATGTATCATGTGTGTCCAAGTTATTTCTTGTCACCCTGTATTATAGGTCCCCAAAGAAATTTTTTTTTTCGTTAGGGCCTGTGGACTCAAATTATTTAAAGTGCGATAGCATCTAAACGCCTTGTTCAAATGAACTGAAAATTTATATACATATTATAGGTCACCGTAGCACGAACTGTATAGATTTAGTGAAACTAGTACTTATACATTTTTACAGGGGCACAACGAAAAATTCGTTAACATTATGATCTATGAGTTCAAATTATTTTAAGTGCAATAGCGTAGAAATAAACAACATACTACACTGAGAAAAAAAATATACCGCCTTCATCTAGAATGAATAAATGGTCATTTTCTAAATCCTTAAACTAGAAATATAAATTTCCGAGCTATGCGCATAAGGCACGGCAATAAACCGAATAGACGAAATGATCGAGAATTTCTAGTCTATGAATTTCTAGATGGTGTAACAATATTCTGAATATTCTGAATATTTTGTATTACGAGAAATTCTCGCTTGCTTTTTCAGGATTGGGTCATAAACCAAGATTATAGCTGCTGAAACCCGCCTCTTGTATTCTCATTTATTTGGAGATATTTTCAAATAGGTTTGTCCTCGATAGTATAGGCAAACGCTCAAGAATTCTAATAGAGGTCTCTAGAATTCGCTTTCGAAGGGGACTAGAAATTTTTTTATAAGAAATTTATAAGGATGACATGGAACTATTTTTTCTAGAGCGAATTAAGAGAAATTCTCGCTTAATTTTCTAAAATTGGGTTATAAATCAAGATTATAGATGCTGAAACCCGCCTCTTGTATTCTCATTTATTTGGAGATATTTTCAAATACGTTTGTCCTCAATAGTATAGGCAAACGCTCAAGAATTCTAATAGAGGTCTCTAGAATTCGCTTTCGAAGGGGACTAGAAAACAATTTATAAGAAATTTATAAGGATGGCATGGAACTATTTTTTCTAGAGCGACTATTTAGATTCTAGATGTCAGTTACATAATTTTTTCTCAGTGTATTGGCGTGCCTTATACTCATAGCTCGGAAATCTATATTTCTAGTTTAGGGATTTAGAAAAGCATCACCTATTCGTTCTAGATAAAAGCGGTATATTTTTCTTTCTCAGTTATATGGAGAAAAATACTCAAACATCCTATTATAATTTTCTCCTTGGTTTATTTACCGACTTCTTTTACTTATTTATACAACCATTAATTAATTAATATTCGGAAAGTCGAGTGGAGTTGTTCGAGATTTTTTGAGTAAGAATACATTTACAAATCAATAGCGATGAGGTAAAGTTTCATTCTTATTTCTTTGTTTACTTTTGCGTTATCGAAAAAGTGCTTGATTCCGCAAAAGATGAGAATACTTTCTTGGTAAAATCGCTCCCCACTTCCCGGATTTCCTGAAAAATTGCGCTTTAAAAGCTTTCTTACCCCTATTTATTTCCCGTCGCTCGATAATTTCTTGGAAAATGATGTTTTAAATTATCATTTCTTTTCTTTTCTTTATTATCGAAGTTTTTTACGTTAAAGTAATTTCATATTGTGAGATGCATGTTTAAGGCTAGCTTTATAAGAAACCCCAACTTTCAATGTAATTAAGTATTACTTTTTCTATAAAATCTATAAGTTTCAGTTGCAAAAATGATAGCTAGTAAATTATAAAATGTTAAAACATGGCTGTCCTTGAATTTAATTAAATATCTGTTTTCTGTGAAATCTGTAATTTTAATTTAAATCTTTTGGAAAATGAACTCGTAATCGCTGTTTGTACACAATTTTTAATTTTATGTTAAAATCAGTTGAAATTTTGTTATTATTATTACTATTTAAAGAGTTTGTTAATATTTTTGCCTAAAAGAACCATGTATTTTAACATTTAATATAAGTGTGAGGTTGTAAGATAGAAATGTCGCAAATTTCAAAAAAGAATGCAAAGCGGAGGGAAAAAATACATTTTCATTAATTAAAAATAATCTAATAGAGTGACTCCTCTGAACTTTCTGATTATTGAGTACACTGAGAAAAAATTCTGTAACTGACAGTTAGAATCTAAATTGTGGCTCTATAAAAAGTAGTTCCATCTCATCCTTATAAATTCTAGTCCCCTTGGAAAGCGAGTTCTAGAAGCCCCTATCAGAATTCTAGAGCGTTTGCCTATATTATCGAGATCAAACTTATTTAAAAATATCATCAAATAAATGAGACTACAAGAGGCAGGTTTCAGCAACTATAATCTTGGTTTATGACCCAATTCTAGAAAATCAAGCGACAATTTCTCGCAATACAAAAGATTCAGAATATTCGGAATATTCAGAATATTGTTTCGCCATCTAGAAATGTGTATACTAGAAATTCTCGATCATTTCGTCTATTCAGTCTAATTGCGTGCCTTACGCGCATAGCTCGGAAATCTATATTTCGAGTTAAGGGATTTAGTAAGTGACCACTTATGCATTCTAGAGGAAAGAGATATATATTTTTTTCTCAGTTTATTTAACGGTTGTATAGATAAAGTAAGAGAAGTTGTTCCATAAACAAAAGGGAAAAGTATAATACAGTATTTGAATAGCATGTCGTAATTTTATCATGGGTTGTTTCAGATTTCTCCATATAGTATGATATTTCATTTAACACTTTTGTATTTTAAATAATTTGAGCCGATTTTTCGGAAATACTTCCTTTTTCTACCATAAAAGACAAAGATCGGACGTGACTATCGGAACTCCCTGTCTCTTGAAAGTTACTAAAAATCATTTTGGCAATCAGTGATAATGTTTTTAGAAGAACAGAGAAGAGTTTTGGTTCTTGTTTGAGCATGCTAGAGTTGCTTTTATTTTAAGAGATTAAAATTTAGAGAAAGAATTTGAAATACGACATTTTTTATGAGTGTATATCGTTTTAGAGTTATATCTACGGATAATTATGAGTATGTGTTAAGAGATATTTTCATTACAAGCTTGTGAATTGCATATGTAAAATAGTAATGGTGCAGTGGGACACTGTTCTATCTTTCTGTATAGATCATGTAAATAAACTATATGCGTTTATTATTATTAGTGCTAGAGGCCTATTTCAGTCGGTACAGTTGTCGAATTTTTATAGGTCACTCTTAATTAGTGCTAGAGGCGTATTTCAGTCGGTTTATTGAATGGGGATTTATTGAATGAAGTCCCCCCAAGGCACAATTTTGACATGAGTCCCCCCCAAGGTACCCCTATTTCAGTCGGTACAGCGTCGTCGAATTTTTATAATACACTCTTAATTAGTGCTAAGGGCCTATTTCAGTCGGTTTATTGAATGGGGATTTATTGAATGAAGTCCCCCCCCCCCAGGCCCAACTTTGACATGAGTCCCCAAGGTACCCATATTTCAGTCGGTACAGCGTTGTCGAATTTTTATAGGTCACTCTTAATAGTGCTAAGGACCTATTTCAGTCGGTTTATTGAATGGAGATTTATTGAAAGAAGTCCCCCAAGGCAAAACTTTGACATGAGTCCCCCCCCCCAGGCCCAACTTTGACATGAGTCCCCCCCAAGGTACAACTTTGACATGAGTCCCCCCAAGGCCCAACTTTGACATGAGTCCCCCCAAGGCCCAACTTTGACATGAGTCCCCCCCAAGGTACAACTTTGACATGAGTCCCGAACCAAGGCACACCTTTGACATGAGTCCCCCCCCCAAGGCACACCTCCCCCTCATTGGGAAAAAGAGAAAAAACATTGCTTTGCGGCTATAAGACAGTTTGGACTTCCAACGTTATTTGTTACAGTATCTGCAGCTAAAACACATTGGTTTGATTTAATGAAAACTTTATCATGGAATTTAGATCGTCACGAATTAACTAAAAAAGAATTTGTCGATATTAACAAGTTTAGCAGTAGGCCTCTGGCACTAAATTAAAATCTGTCAATGTCAGATTTTCAAGTTTTAAATAATGAAATAATGTCGGGTCTGTATATTTTCTTTTCAATTTTTATTATTATTATTATTATTATACGAAGTAGATGACTTATGTAGGATTGACACCCATAGATCGTAATGATAATGATCGCATTTTTAAAAATGTCTTTCGCACGTTTTCTCCACTGAGCTGAAGAACAACTGGAGCAAATGCTTCCAATACCTTTACACAGTGTTCGTGCGTGCCAGTTTTTCTGCAATCATTTGCCGTACAGAGTCAAACCTTGCACGACAGGCAACATTTGTCGGGTCGTCTATAACTATTATACTCTTTAAAGAATTAAAATTTAAAATTGTAATATCATGTTTAGCATATGGTTGTTCGAACAGACAACATTTACACAATTTTACTTTGAAATGTAAAGATATCAAATGCTTTCTGCCGTGCAACGCTCGGAAGACAAACCTTCAAAAAACGGCACGCAGAAAGTGGTTTAGCATTTCCTTCAGTTCTTCTTCAGCTCAGTGGTTTTCTCTCAGTTTTATTTTAATGACTTTTTAGCTTGATGCCAAAGGAAAAACAACAACAACAAAAAAAAAAAAATCTTTTTATTTTGTCTATTTTGTTTGAAAGAAAAAAGCCTCTTAGTCTTTCTAAAAAAGAAAAAGAAAGAAAGGAACGCAATGTAACAGTCGCAAAGAAAAAAATTTAAATACGTCGATTTTTATTTCCGAAAGGATTTCTTTTAATCCATATTTTGATGTTTCAAATAAATTATTATTTTATTTATTTATTTATTTATTTTAATCAATATAAAATTAACACGTTCAACGCCATGACAGCCATCGGTGGCTGACACTGAACTTTACGTTTAGGCCACGCCAGCCATCGGTGGCTGACAGTGTAAAATATGATATAAAACTAAAAAAATTACATAGTTTTAAGTAATTACTCACAATTTATTTAAAATTTACTTAATTTTTTTTATTATAGGATTATATCATTAAGGCATTTTAATGGATTTATTGAAACACAGTAAATATAACACAACATAACACGCTTCTAAGTAGCGCGCGCGGCCTGAATGGGATTTCCTTAAGAATTTGCTTGGCGCTTAATGTGTTAAAAAAAAAAAAAAAAAAAAAAAAAAAAAAATCAAGTTTTTTGCTTTTAACTAGAACGGATTTCTATAAAATTTTACAAAACTTGCAGAAAAACTGGGAAAACATTAGAGAAACATTATTCTGAAACAAAATTCACACGTGTAATATTCGTCGAGATATGAGCATTTTATTAAGTATTATTTTACTGCGCATGCGTGAAAGATAGAAAAACTTTTATTGCTTAGGTTGAAAGCTAGATATATTGAGCAACTTTTGTCAAAAGTTCATTTGAATAGAGTAAAAGTTAAGCAAATTATCGGCAAAAGAACGAGCTAGATTTTAGGTATTTTCCAGAGTTAAAATTTCTTAAGGGTTTTTTCACATGCTGCGTTTTTAATTTGAAGATCCAATTATTTCAACCACATTGCAAAAGTTCTTTTTTGTGAAAAACTCCTTATAGGCTTGTAAATGTAACATATTTTTATTCATTTACTAAGATTTGTGAGTTCATAAGGGGTTTTTCCCGAAGAACTCTTGCAATGTGTTTCAAATAATTGGATCTTTAAATTAAATACGCGGTAATCCCCCTTATGAAATTTTAACTCTGTAAAATTCTTTAAATCTAGCTTGTTCTTTTGCGGACAATTTGCTTTATTTTTAATCTATTCAAATGAAATTTGACAAAAGTTGCTGTAGCTTTCAACCTATGCATCAAAAAAATATTTACTATAAATGCTCATATCTCAGGGAATGTTACACGGGTGGATTTTGTATTTCAAAATAATGTTTCTCTAATGTTTTGACAATTTTTTAGCAAGTTTTGTAAAATTGTATGGAAATCCGCCCTAATTATAACCAAAAATATGCCCCTCCACTCAAAAAAAAAAAAAGCAATTTTCGAAAAGAAAAATTATATCTGCCTAAATAATTGCCCAATTCCCGCACCAAAACATACAAATATTGTACATATAATATGTGCAGTAATAATAGCATATTAAAGTTACAAGTCATTTGTAGCTTTTTGTGATACAGGGATACTTCTTCAATTTGTGGTTGGTTCCCTATTTGCACTCTGGACTAAATCGATATTGGAAGATATGAGATTTTAAATATTCTTTGCATGTATGAAGTTTCAGGCCATTTTGTTTAGTATTTTTTTAGATAATCGAAAAAAAAATGTCAAAAAAAAAAAAAAAAGAAAAAAAAAATAAATAAAAAGTTGTGCCTTGGGGGGCGGACTCATGTCAAAGGTGTGCTTTGGGGGGGGGGACTCATGTCAAAGTTGTGCCTTGAGGGGACTCATGTCAAAGTTGTACCTTGGGGGGGACTCATGTCAAAGTTGTGCCTTGGGGGGACTCATGTCAAAGTTGTGCCTTGGGGGGACTTATGTCAAAGTTGTGCCTTGGGGGGGACTCATGTGCCTTGGGGGAGACTCATGTCAAAGTTGTGCCTTGGGGGGACTAATGTGAAAGTTGTACCTTGGGGGGACTCATGTCGAAGTTGTGCTTTGGGGGGACTCATGTGAAAGTTGTGCCTGGGGGGGACTTATGTCAAAGTTGTGCCTTGGGGGGGGACTCATGTGAAAGTTGTGCCTTGGGGGGGACTCATGTCATAGTTGTGCCTTGGGGGGGGACTCATGTCAATGTCATTTTGAAAAGATTTTGATGAAATTCTGGCAAAAGCAGAATTTAGTTTAGGACGGATGACTATTAGTTTTTTTTTCTTGCCAATTATAACATCGCTTCCAAATTATTCAATTATGTTTTCGATAAATTTTAGATTTCGACAAATGTCCAACTATCGAAAAATGATTTCGACAAATGTCCAACTATTGAAAACGACAACGCAAAAATCGCTGTCTGAGACTAATAGGCCCTCAGTCCTATTACTAAGTCCTAAAACTTTAACTCATCAACTCCCATAGTCACCTGAATGTGACATATTTTTATTTTTATTTTTTATTTTTGAATTTATTTATTTTTCTAACCATAAACAATTATTTGTATGCATATTATTTATTTCCATATGAAGTCAATATGATAAAAAATTATATATTTTTATTGGCAACATGGTGCTTATGTTACTTGTCTTTTTTCTCTCTCTCTCTCTCTCTCTTTTTTAATTGTTTCCGCGTTATTGAAGCGATACCGTGTTTTAGCGTCGGTAAATATTCCCAACTAAAATAAATAAATAAAAAGTTGTGCCTTGGGAGGGGACTCATGTCAAAGGTGTGCCTTGGGGGGGACTCATGTCAAAGTTGTGCCTTGGGGGGACTCATGTCAATGTCATTTTGAAAAGATTTTGATGAAATTCTGGCAAAATCAGAATTTAGTTTAGGACGGATGACTATTAGTTTTTTTTTTCTTGCCAATTATAACATCGCTTCCAAATTATTCAATTATGTTTTCGATAAATTTTAGATTTCGACAAATGTCCAACTATCGAAAAATGATTTCGACAAATGTCCAACTATCGAAAACGACAACGCAAAAATCGCTGTCTGAGACTAATAGGCCCTCAGTCCTATTACTAAGTCCTAAAACTTTAACTCATCAACTCCCATAGTCACCTGAATGTGACATATTTTTATTTTTATTTTTTATTTTTTATTTTTGAATTTATTTATTTTTCTAACCATAAACAATTATTTGTATGCATATTATTTATTTCCATATGAAGTCAATATGATAAAAAATTATATATTTTTATTGGCAACATGGTGCTTATGTTACTTGTCTTTTCTCTCTCTCTCTCTCTCTCTCTCTTTTTTAATTGTTTCCGCGTTATTGAAGCGATACCGTGTTTTAGCGTCGGTAAATATTCCCAACTAAAATAAATAAATAAAAAGTTGTGCCTTGGGAGGGGACTCATGTCAAAGGTGTGCCTTGGGGGGGGGACTCATGTCAAAGTTGTGCCTTGGGGAGACTCATGTCAAAGTTGTGCCTTGGGGGGACTCATGTCAAAGTTGTGCCTGGGGGGGACTCATGTCAAAGTTGTGCCTTGGGGGGACTCATGTCAAAGTTGTGCCTTGGGGAGGGGACTCATGTCAAAGTTGTGCCTTGGGGGGGACTCATGTCAAAGTTATACCTTGGGGGGGGACTCATGTCAAAGTTGGGCCTGGGGGGGACTCATGTCAAAGTTGGGCCTTGGGGGGGACTCATGTTATAGTTGTGCCTTGGAGGGACTCATGTCAATGTCATTTTGAAAAGATTTTGATGAAATTCTGGCAAAAGCAGAATTTAGTTTAGGACGGAGGACTATTAGGTTTTTTTTTCTTCCCAAATATAACATCGCTTTCAAATTATTCAATTATATAATTATATTTTCGATAAATTTTAGATTTCGACAAATGTCCAACTATCGAAAACGACAACGCAAAAATCGCTGTCTGAGACTAAGAGGCCCTCAGACCTAAAAAAAAAAAAAAAAAAAAAAAAAAATCTTGTACTCAACAGCCATATGACGGGCGAGCAAAAATCATAAATACTTTTTATCTTTCTTGGATGTTTTTAAAAAAGAATACTAAAATGAAAGATGAAATTTAAACAATCGTTTTGCCAATCAAATGCGATTTACAAAAAAAAAAAAAAAAAAAAAAAAAAAAAAGAAGAAAAAAAATGAAAAAAAAAATTCAGCTGGAGGCATATATTATGAAACGTTTTCTAACACGACGGCATAAATTATTGCCAAATGCAGAATGAGTTATTCAATGTTATTTAAAAATTTGTAAAATAATAATAGTATTATTAATAATAGTAATAATAATAATAATGTGGTAATATAGTTATTACTTCAAGAGACTGCTTTAGAATTTTCTTTTCATTTCTTCCTTTATTATTATTATTATTATTATTATTGGCACTTTTATTTTATTTTATTTATTTATTTATAACAAGTGGACGGACAACTAACAATCGGATATGCGATACATTTTGTTACACACACACACACACACACACACACACACACACACACAAAAAAAACAAAAAAAAAAAACAGACTTGAATTGTACAGCTAAGCCGACGTTATTTTTCTTTCTTTTTTTCTTTCTTTTTTTTTTTTTTTTTTTCAAGTTTATAGTTTAATAATCTCGTACGTTTTTTTTTATTTTCCTATACGACGCAGTTTTTTTTTATTATTATTATTAAATTTATATATGTACCGGTATATTATCTCTTCACATGTCCAGGCAACACTGGCTTCCTTTAGTGATTATTAATAACCATTTAAGAGAAAAAAGAATTTAGTATATTTACTTATTTATTTGTTTTGAATTATAATCGTTCTTCTTGTTTTTATAGTTTGCTTTTATAGGGATGCTAGCACGGATTATAAGTGTCTCACCAAAGGAAAAAAAAGAAAAGAAAGAAAGCGTGATGGACAGCTATAAAAAATTGACACATATAAGCAGCGACATGTACTTCAAAGGATAAACGGTATTAATGTATCACTATAAGTTGTTTCTTGTTTTTCTTTTTCCTCTTTCAGAGTAATAATAGCCGCTGTCGATAAAGAGACATCATCGGGTATTACAGAGGGTGTTCAGATATTTATGTAATAATTTTAACTTGCCCTATGATTGAAATTTAAATTAAATTAAATTGTGTCAGTTTGGAACATAGATATAATAATATATATAGATCTATCATCCCCATGTTAACTAGCAAAATTTTTTGATGACGAAAAAAAGTTATAAAATCAGCCATTGGAAAGTATTGAAAAAAAGAAAAAAAAAAGAAAAATGAATTTGAAACTGTGTCTGGAGTTTTTCATTCACCTTTAATAAATACATTATTCATAAAATTTATTTACTAAATTATCCGTGTGTATTCCTGTGTGTAATTTACTCGGGGAAAAACACCCATTAGAGTGACTTTTCCCGAGAAAAAAGGAATCACTTTTTCCCTTTCCATGATTAATCTATGTCTTATTACTATATCTATGATTTGGAATAGTGTTTAATGATCGTCTGCAACATTATAAATCTCTTTTCTTTACAATGTCATTAAAAATTTCCCCACAAGATTTCTTCTATATTTTCCTGTACAAATTCACGCAGCACATAATATTTAATAAAATTATTATTTATTAAAAATATTTTCTATCATAAAAGCAAGCGATTTTCCTCAGAGAAAAACATATTACTAAATGTCGATAACTAAATAAATATAAATGAAAGAAGAATAAAATAAAATGAAACAAATAAATCTTATTCTATACAGGAGATATTAAAAAAAAAATAAAATAAATAAAAATAAATAAATAAATAAATAAATAAAAAAGAGAGAATTTTTTTTTAAAGTCTTTTGTTAAAAAAAAAAAAAAAAAAAAAAAAAAAAAAAATGTTTACTTTGTTTCATATTATCACATATCTATAGCTCTACTATTCATTTTAAAGGTATTGATAAGTTTTTCCAAAAGATATCCATGCTGAAAATCTTCACTCCTTTGAGGTATTTTTTTTCCCCAAGACCGGAAACGCTCCTCCTACATATACGAAAAACTTTTCTGGACAACTATTACTATTATAAATATTTTTTCACTCACTTTGAAAATTTAAAATTGTTTCTTCTAATGTACATCTACAGGAAAGTTTGTCCTATGCTGCCATAATAATAATAATAATAAATAAATAAATAAATAAATTTAGATGACAACGCCTATTGAGCGATTATTACCCAAATGTAATCAACATAATTTTAGATCAAAGTGCAAATAAATACAAAGTTTGTTACATTTTGTTCATTGGTTCATTAAATACAGCGTCCATAAAATTTTGAATACATACATAGATATACATAGACAAACATTCAGACATTTTTAAAAAAGGTCGAAACATGTTCAGGACATCTCAAAAAGTGTAAATCTATCAAAAACCAATGTTTGAAAATTTTCACGAATCCAATACACTGTTAAAAATTTCTGTAAAAGTACAGAAAAAGTATTGAGACTCTCCGTAAATGTACATGAGTTCACTGTTAAGAGCAGTGAATCAAGAAACTCAGTTTGCTGTTAAAAATTTCTGTAAAAGTACAGAAAAAGTATTGAGACTCTCCGTAAATTTATATGAGTTCTCTGTTAAAAGCATTGAATCAAGAAACTCAGTTCTTAATTTACAGATATTTCCTTTTTCTAAACAACGTTTTCCCTGTAGGGATTTTGATAGGTACATTAAATAAAAAAACTATATATGTATACATAACCTTAAAATTATTTTTATATTAAAATAAATACCTATTTATACATATAGATTTATTTAACTAGAAGTTTTGAAGGCAGAAATATACTGAATAGTTTGTTTCATTGTAGTGTACTATTACGTAAAAAGGGGAAAAAAAAGGGAACGTTAGGGAAAATTAGATTGTTTCTGCGGGATGTTTATCTTCGTATCTACTCATTAAGAGTTTCTTATTGTTGACTGTATTGAAGAACTTAAAGCAATTCGTGTTTTCATTTGGAATTCATAATTAGGTAAGTTAAATTTTATACAATCTTTTATCCTATTTTAATAATCAACAAAAACAATGACTGTTTATGTTAGTTATATTAGCGGTTATTTTTACTTTCTTCTATATGTAATATAGAGAAGAGAAAGCATTTGATTCGCGAAAATTTTCGACCTCCATTTTTCGATGGATTTACGTTTTGGGATGTCCAGACCACGAATTGATAGTTTTTAAAAAATGTCTGTCTGTCTGTCTGTATCCCTTTTTTGTGGACGCTGTATCTCATGAACCAATGAATAAAATGTAAACAAACTTGGTATTTAGTTGCACCCTGACATAAACTGGTGCTGATTAGATTTGGGGATCAATCGTTAAACAGGTGCTGTGATCGCATTTTTTTAAATTTTTAACATGACAATATAGGACACAATTTCGTATAAATGTACATAATGAGAGTTATTTTAAAATTAATATGAATTATTGATAATAGTAGTAGTTAACTAGGGACAAAATTTTTGCATGTGGGGCATCGCTCTCCCCTGGGGGTTAAGTACCCCCCAGGGGAAGTAAGTTTTCAATATGGGTATCTTTCGAAAGATCTCGTCAATACCTTTAAAACTAATGGTTGAACTATAGATTTGTGCTAATTTAAAACAAAGTTATCCATTTTTTCCCTTTTTTTTTTTTTTTACTTTTTACGAAAAAAAACTTGGAAAAAAGTCATTTCTTTTGATTTGGAAAAAAAACAAACATCTTTCGGCATTTAGTGATAATTCTATCAGATAAAAATCTTCTGCATTTATAATTGAAAAGAATTTGATAATTTAATAAGTAATTTTTATTGAATAAGTTTTGTGTAAAATTATATAGAAGAAAGTCATGTGGTAGCCACATCATACTAGTTTTTAGTTTAATATCGTCTGAAATTTCTATATGTTTTCTTATATATTCGTTTTACAGCCTCTTCCTGTCATTAAAAGTGTTTGCTGTCATTTTCTGAAAGACTGAAAAATAATCTAGATTACCTTAAATCAAAATAGTAGGAATTGAGGAAAAAGTAAGTCATTTCCACATTATATAATTAATAGTTTAAATAATAATAAAATAAGTAAATTTAAAAATCGAAATACAAAATAAAGATTTTGTAGATGGGAGTTTTATCCAACAATTTTTTTAATTAATGTTTTTTTTTTTTTAAGGGAGGGGAGGACGGTTTGTATTCTAAACCGTCCAATATTATTAATTTTGCTTTCTGAAAATTTTGAAAATCTGCTTGCGTGTGTATATGTATGCCTATATATATGCACAAGTTAAAAATCCACAATGTAAGAAAAAGAAAATTATTGTTGCTGTTGCCGAGCAATGGTAATAGAAGGGTGGTTTGGGGGACAAATTAAATTTTCTGACAAGTTAATATTTTTCAGAATACAGTTTGATATTTAAGGATTCAAAGTACAGAGTGTATATCAAATTGAGTGAGGAAATGTTTAAATTAATACGAAATTTTATCCAGGCTGTTATATGTTGAGGACTAATTTATATATCAAAATAACCGATACACATAAAACGTTACTTTTAAGTACAAAATCCAACTGTATTTTTGAATTATCCTGGATGAATATACCATAATCAGAAGCATGCCAAGACTGCGGTTACATGTTTATGAAGGGAGGCGGACGCAGACGATTGTGGAGCAACTGCAATTTAAAAATACAGTTTCACTGAAATATAGCTAATAGATTCTGCTTAATAACGCATTGTCAAAAAACTTTCAGACAAGTTTTTGCATTGACAGAAATAATTTTTGTTAAACACGTTTTTTCTTTTCCTTCTTTGTAAGGGGAAGATTTTAATAACTGGACAGTTTTTAATTCGGAGTATAATAAAGTTAAGAGAGTGCTTGGAACTATGGCCGAGTCCCCAGGCGTAGGACTTGAGGGTCCTAGGTCTGGGGTAGTGTGCCCTTTGAGGGGGGGGGATGTTTATTAAGGGGGCCCAGCCCAGATTTTATGAGTCTCGGAGAAAACTACTGAAAACTTCGAAAAGCTAGGTCGACGAGCTAGACGTGGGATTGAACTCAGCACTTCCCGTTTATCAGCTCTGAGCGTAGAATGGCACGGCCACTCATGGAGTCGTACAGTTTAGAGATGATTCAGGAGCAGTTCACTCTCTCAGGAGACAATAAATTGTTTTATTTCCATATTCAAAGGGTGAAAAACTACCTAACATAACAAAACCCTAAAAACTGCTATTTGTATTCAAAATTAATCGTGGAAGAATAGATTAAGGTTATTATTACGTGGCTATTATTTAAAATGCTTATTTATTCCCATAATAGATGATATTTGTAGAATTCTGAAGGCATTGTAAGGAAAAATTTAGAAGTGGGGGGGGGGGAGGAGAGAATTTGGAAATAAAGGTAGCCCCTGAAAACTTTCACCTCTGATATTCTTTTATAATCTGCTACCGGTTGTTTTCAATTTTTATTTTAATATTCTTCAAGTTTTTTCATGTTCTTTATACAACTCTCTATGCCATTAAAAATGTTTACCCTTATATCTTCTACGTGAAGACTGAAACATCTGACTTTTCGAAATCAAAATGCAAGAATTTGAGTAGAATTAAAATAAATCGCCTACATCTTGTATAAACAATAGTTTACACATTGAAAATTTTATAAATTTAAAAACTGAAATACAAAATAAAGATTTTATCTGTAGAGAATTCTTATTTATCAAGTGATATTTTTATTTTATTTATAACTTTTAATTCTCTTTTCTTTCTTTTAAGGGGTTTGAGGAGAGGGGTGGAGTTAATGCTTCACCAGCGGAAAGTGTTTTCATTAAAATTTTTGGAGATAAAATTTAAAATTTTGGAATATTTAAATAATTATCATAATATTAATAATGGAAATAAAGAAGGATATTAATTAAAAGAATTTACCTGTAGCTTAAGACCACAAAAAATTACTGTAATTTGCATTTATATTAGTTTATGTAATTATTAAAGACCAAATAATATTTAGAAAATAATTTTTAAGTATATTTAATAAACTGGAAATATTTCGTAATTGAATTGTGTAAAAGAGAATTTGCTGCAGAACTATGTATTACTTCATATTACTATAATGATCGAATCGACAAAAGTGGGTCTTGGGGACAGGGGTATCTGTTCTTGAAGCTGGTAGACGGGAAGTGATGAATTCGATACGTAGTCGCGCATGCTGTCCTAGTCGTTCGGTGTTTTCCAAGGTTTTCTCTGAAATTCATGTAAATATGGGCTAATACCCCTTAAAAGTCAGCCCACGTTGGGGTTTTCGGTAATAAATTGAGGCTTACTTAAAAATGTCTAAATTATTTTCAATAGTTTTTGAAAATGTCGTTATATATAGTTATCAAAGTCCCACTCTACTCCTTGTACTTTGGGAATGTCTCGGAATTTCTGAAAACTTTAAGGCATTTGTTAAAAGAAAAGAAAAAAGGGAATTCAGGGGCAAACTTTAAAATTTCTTGGGGATAAAGACATTTCAAAGTAGGCCTAGAACGTACAGCAGTCAATCGGCCTTATTCCCAAATACAATCCAATTCATACTTGTTTTTAATATAAAATACTTCAAAAATATTCCTGTTACACTAGCGTTCATAAAATGGTGCTTAAATATCTTATGATTTCATTATATAAGTGATTTTTTTCCTGTATTAATGATTTAAAATACCATGTTTATCTCTTTTTTTATTTTCTTTAGATGATTTTTCATTAGATTCTATTTAGATGGAGTATTTAAGATACATTTAATAAAAAAGCACCACAAAAGTAGCGTTGTAAAAAATATTACTTACAAACTTTGAATAAACACCATAAAATGCAATAAACTCGCAACAATTGTTTCGGGTCGAAAAAACACACGACCCTTCATCAGGCAAACAAAGTAAGCACGAGTGCTGCAGTCAAAGCGGCAACGCACCTTTGCCGCTTTGACTGCAGCACTCGTGCTTACTTTGTTCGCCTGATGAAGGGTCGTGTGTTTTTTCCACCCGAAACAATTGTTGCGAGTTTATTGCATTTTATGGTGTTTATTCAAAGTTTTTAAGTAATATTATATAAGATACACTTTAAAATTCGCTTATGTATACTTAATTTTCTTTTTAGTGCCATGTAATTACAATCCTTTCTTTTCATTATTTGCTTAAAATGTCATAGGATGTAGATTTTGTTTTAAAAATTTAAAGTGTTTTCCTACAATAGTAATTTTTCATAATTTTTCTTTTTTCTAGTTATAATGGAAATTGATCCTGATATAAGAAATGAAACAAGTTGTCTAAGAAATATGAAAATAGAAAATGCCGTAAAATACCCTCATTAGAGACATTTAGAAATACCAAATATTTATCCTGTTAAAGAGTTTTTCACCATTTATCTTTTGTTAATGTTATTTAGAAAAAATAAGATACGGTCAGTGTTATATTAGTAAAATAAAGTTTAATTTTAATCTAATTCAGTATGTTTTATTTTTTAATTATTTTTAATTGTATGTTTTCTTTGCAGCAAAGATGTTTTTCTTCTTAGTGAGCTTTTTGCAATGATTCTAGTAAATTACCGGGATGCTGCTTTCATGTGTAAAAGCGTAGAATTTGTTTCTTCTTTAGATCCTATTTTGTAGGGGGGAAAAAAATGTTTTAAAATTTGTTTTTGTAAAAAAAAAAAAAAAAAAAAAAAAAAAAAAAAAAAAAAGGCGAAATTTTTTTAATTCAAAATAACCTAATGGTTTCTTTTAACAAAAAGTTATGTATTTTAAAGATTTGAATTTATGGAACTGGTGACGAAAACCAAAAGAGTACCCGAGTTTCATCTGCCCTGAACCCTAAATTAATATTTAAAAATATTAAAAGCTCTATATTTCTTTATATACTATTTAATACGTACGAACATTTTCTCTCCACTTGCCGTCTATTTAAAAATATTTATATCCCAGAAACTACAATAATTAAGGAAATTATTCTACACATTGTAATGAATTAATTATAAAAATTAAAACTATTCAGATATCAAACTTTTAATACGTTCTTATACTTCTACGATAACGTATTAGAAATCTTATCTGAAATGAGAATTTTTATTTTCAAATAAAATAACTTTTAAAAACCAATTTTATTAAAAACAGTATATTGAAAAATGTTCAAAATTTGTTACAGTTTGAAATAAAATTTGCATCAAATTTGTTAGTCTTGGTTTAAGTGACAAGTTACGCATTTCATTAATACGTTGCACAAATTTACTTTTTAAATAAACTACCAAAAATGTATGCCTAGTTCTTAAGAGAGACCTTTATATGGAAATGAATTAGTAATTTCTTTTCTTTAGCTAATATAAAAATCAATGTGAGTATTTAAAAATTCAAATTCATTTAATACATTACCTTTCCATAAATGACCGGACACTTTCGATTTCAGATGAGTTTTAAAATAACTCAAAAAGTACTTAACAAATCATCTTGAAACTTCAGGAGTGTAAAAAACATGTTATACCTCATGTAGTTCAGTTATTTGTCTGTGCCAAAAGTGAAAATGGGACCAGTAAAAAATTAAAGAAAAATGAGAGCATTTGGCATCACCCAGTATAAAATAATACTCGAAATACATTCTGGCTGTAGCATATGATTATGGGGCTCATTCTCATTTTCTGTATAAATTTTTAAGTCTCAACCGCATGTAATCAGGGAGATATAAAGATTTCTTTAAAAAATTACAGAACATTTTTTTTTTTTTTTTGCTATAACATGCAAGGTATTAAATCCAGTACAAAGCTATATTCGGGAAACCCAATATACAACATTAGATACAACATACTGCAATCAGAATGAAAAAAATATTAAATATCTAATGAAATGTGAGCATTTTTACTAAATAATTTTTAACTGCGCATGACTAAGTTTTAGCTAAATTTCATTTGTATAATTTAGTAGCCAAATGCATTAAACTACTTATATAAAAACCCAATCAAGTATTGTGTAAACTCAAAAAGTTCTTCGCCAAAGAATGAACTGGTCTTCAGTTTCTCTCGAAGAAACGCTAAAGTATAAGGAGTTTTGCTCACATATTTATTTTAATTCGATGAACGGTAATGCAATTTTCTGTGATTGTAAATAAATATTGGGAAAACCCTCTTAACAATTTCTTTGTTGGGGAACAGCTGAAATTCAGTTTATTCTATGACCAGAGCTGCTCCTAATCCGGCAAATTGTTACTACCGCCTCTTTTTCCACACCACTTAATTTTTAGAATATTTGTTTTCTTCATTCATCGTAAATATATTTGAAGAGAATTACTCTAAAAATTAAGTAGTGTAGGAAAAGGGGGGGGGGAGGGGTTACTAACAATTTGCCGGATTTGGTTGGCAGCTCTGTATGACGTAGAACTTTTTCAGTTTACACGATTTTTGTTTGGGGTTTTTATATAAGTAGCTCAAAAAATTTTACTGTTAAATTTTGAAAATGAAATTTCACTGAACTTTTACGCATGCGCAGTTAGAAATTTAGTAAAAATACTCATATTTCATTAGAAATTTAACATTTTTTTCATTCTGATTGCAGTATACAGTGTTTATTATTGTATGTCCAGTTTCCTGAAAATAACTTTGCACAGTCTTTTCATATTTTGCGTGTTATTGCTTAAAAAAAAAAAAAAAAAAAAAAAAAATTTTGCAATTTTTTAAAGAAACCTTTATCTCCCTGATTATATGCGTTAGAGACATATAAACTTAATAAGTTAATGAGAAAGAGTCCTATAATCACATGCTACTGCCATATCGTATTTCAAGCATTAATTATTACAGGGTTAAGCCAAATACTTTCATTTTACTTTAATTATTTTTACCGGTCCTCCTTTCCCATCCCTGAAGTTTCAAAATGATTTGTTTAACATTTTTTGAAATACTTTAAAATGTGTCTGAAATCGAAAGTGTGCGGCCATTATGGAAAGGTAGTGTACCTAACAAATTTTTAGTACTTCTTCCTTTCTTATTTTCCCCCCAATTTAGAAAGTTTACACCTTTTTAAGAGCATAATAAATTTTAAACGATTAGTGTTTTAATTACATTCTTAATTGTTTTAAGTTAATATCGAATCAAAATGTAATATATATATGTATATTAGTTAAAATATTTATTTTTAAATTGTATTTAAAAAGTGGATGTATTTTTTGAATGAAAGAAACTGAGGTTGTTAACACAGATCTACAAATATAATGTTGGAAAAATTTAATTTATTTTAGTTGATACCTATATTTCTAATATGCTGAAGCCAATTTTCCTCTGTTACACGTAGCTTTTGCAAATACAGGGTGTCTACCGACACAATACCTTCTCTTTCGGTAGTTTCTAGTATGATTCCATGATTAATTGTAATTAATCATGGAATCATACTATAAAAGCAACCGTATAATTATATTGGTGGAAGAGTCATGAAAAAAATAGCGCACCTTGTATTGATAAATATATGTATGTGATAGAGTAAAATCTAGTTTTGGTTTCAGCCGAGCAAAAACCATCAATATGTCATAATTATCAAATAAAAATTTTAGATTTAGACCTGTGAGATCTTTCACTATTGAATCATATTAAATGAGGGAATTAAGTTTTTATTTTGGTATGGACTAAATATAACCGAGCAATATTAAGCAAACATATGATATATTTTGCAATTATTTCTGATCATTTTATTAGAAGTACCATAATATAAATTAGCTTCTTTTTTAAATTTTTTATTAAAAGTTTAATGGATGCAAAATGTACCACAACATTAATAAAAATTGTAGTTAAAAACCTGTTAAAGCGCATCATTACAAATCCTACCAAAGGTAATACAAGCTTAACCAATTTTATACTTCTGAATTTTAATGTAGTTTTGATAAAAAATATATAGTATGTCTATATATATACTAAAGTCCGGTCTTCTTGTCCCATCATTTTCCGAGGAGTTCTTATCTCAAAGTTTGAAGGTGGGAGGTGCGAAGTTCGATCTCAGGTTGAGATTTTCAGCCTACCCATTCGAAATTTTCCAAGGTTTTCTTAAAAAGCTTTTGTAAATAAGAGATAGAACACCTTAGAATGACCTACACATAAGGCATTCTACACAGGCCTAGAACTCTGGAGTAACCAATGTGATTTTAGCACCACAATAATATTTGTATATTTAGAAGCCTATATTCAAAACACTCTAAACTGACGCGCATTTAAAATAAATCCCAAAGCTATGAATCTACAAGTGGAAAAACATCCAACTTTAAGTTTCTTTTCCTTAAGTTGTATAAGAATCTGTACTTATGTAACGTATTTACCAGATTCTTACCTATATTCATGAATATAAACTTACTGTTGGATTTTTTTGTACTTATAAATTGATAATAATGAAATTTATTTTAAGTAATATGCCAATTTAGAGTGTCTTCGATACGCTTGTAAACATACTAATATTTAATCGGCGTTAGTTAAAGCCGATTGGATGTGCTAGATTTCTAGACCTGTGGGAATTGCCGTAAGTGTAGGTCTTTCTAAAATGTCTTATCCCTTATTTATACAAGTTTTGGAGAAATCCGCGGAAAATTCCGAATGGGTAGGTCGAAAATCGCAACCTGGGATCGAACCATGCGCCTTCCGCCTTCAAACGTTGAGAGCAGAGCTTCTCAGCCAATGGTGGGGCCTTCAAATATTAGGTATTTTTACATGGATAAATTTACTGAGATTTTCAATATATTATATACGAAATTTACGGAGACTTGGATGTTTTTACCTATGTAATTTTACAGAGACTTGGATGTTTTTCCATATGTAATTTTACAGAGATTTGGATGATTTTACATATGTAACCTTACAGAGACGTGGTTATTTTTACAATGGTAAATTTACAGAGTCTTATATGCTTTTAAATGATCGAATTTACGGAGACTTGCATATTTTTACATATGTAGATTTACAGAGACTATGATGTTTCACAGATTTAAATTTACAGAGACTTGAATATTTTGATCTATGTAAATTTACAGAGACTATGATTAATATACAGTGTAGTTTCTCTATATTTTGACAGAATCTCTGTTTTTAATCCTCCGTAAATTTACATAAGACTTAATATAATTAATTACCAATAAATTCTCTGTAAATTCACAAAAAAAAATTTAACAGTGTACTTTCTTCTTCTTATACATATATATATACATTTGAACCTCTAAAATCCGGATTGCGGCGATTCCGGATTTTGAGTTTTCTGGATTTTAGAGATTTATTGAAAACTAGATTTTTTATGATATTATAACAACATAAAATATTCAATTTTTATGCTAGTGAAAATAAACGACGACCAAATTGACGAATTAAATTATAAAACAGAAATATAATAGATTTAATTTAGAATTAAAATATAAATACATTAAACTAAAATGTTATAGACAACTGATAATGCCTGCTTTTAAAACTTACTTAAAAGACAAAAAATGCATATATAATCTTTAATTAACAATCAAGTAGTATAGAAATATGTAAGATTATCACTATAATTATGTATTCAGCGTTCAGTTAAAAGGATTTAAAATTGCATTCCACGAGAAATGTGGACATAAGTTACAGCAAAATCTTATTTTAAAAGTAAAACTAAAACCGGAAAAAATGTGTCTCTGTGATTGGAGAAAATAATTATTTTCTCCAATCACAGAGAGTTTCTTGCAGCTGATAATAGTTATTTTTTTACAGTGTAATTGACCATATTCCCGCTTTGGGTTCGAGGCTACAAGAATATCAGCTGGGTAGGGAAACAATCCTCAACTCTACCATAACAAAGCATTGTGGCTTTCAAATTTTTATCTTGCAATATTATTTATAAGAGTTACAGATTATATGAAATTGAAGTAAGAGTGATATAGTGATACCTTTGTTTTATTTTTAATCCAGTTTTAGTAATATACTTTAATATTAATCAACATATGTAATATTAAAAGTTGCCATGTGAACTGTGGCGATGTTAACGAATTTAAATGGATGTTCTATTTAATAAATTCCTTTATTAAAGTGATTGAAATTCTAATTATTTAAGCTTTGATATCTATAGATATGTGTGTGTGTATAAAATGTTCTTATTAATCTTTTATTCATTATATATATGTATGTGTGTGTGTGTATACATAAAATGTTCTGCAATTTTAAGATATGGAATAGTCTTAACTGTATCATTCGATTCAGTTGTTTACATTTCCCTTTTGTTCTTGTTTGAACATTATTATTAAGTTTCACTGCAGAAATATTTAGAAAAATGGTATGCGTAACAATAAATTGGCATCTTGAATCTAATTTGTTTACAAAATATCGGCCACGTGTTCGGTGATTTTACCTACGGTGACGTCACAGGAATATTGTCCATTGAACGAAAGAGTGACTAAATTTGGCATCACTGTTTAGAGCGCGTTAGAGCATTAGGGCCGGCAAAGGTTCCAAACAATCTGCCCTGTTACTACGAAGGGTTGACTTCATATTATATTTGAAAATGTGTGGTGGACATTTCTTCTACTCTGTATTACTTTCGATAGATACAAATGTAGAAATAAGTATAGAGAAGCTCTAAATACAGATATGGATCAAGAATTTCATAGAAAATTTACTGAAAAAGTCTTACAATTTGTTTTTACAATCTTAATGTCATAATCCTCTTTAACCAGAAGTTGTCTCTGACAAAAACAAATGCAGTAACCGCCGCTTAATAAAATCACTGGTTAATAAAATCAGCCGCTTAATCTGATCAAATTGCCAGGACCAGAATCAAATCAATACAAACTGCTTTTAAAGCCGCCGCTTAATAAAATCAGCATCGCCGGTTAATAAAGTCAAAAATATCTCCTCAGCAGCCAAAAATAACATTTATGCACACTAAAAAAATTTATTTACATTGTGATTATTTATTTATTTATTTTTTAAATAGAAAAAGAAATTAAAGCACAGCAAAACTCTCCGTTATCACTCATTGTTGAAGGTTTTACACTTGCAACACAGTTACAAATTAAACACACCCCATAACTTATCTCCGTAACTATTTTAAGGAACATATTCTTCAAAGTGCAGTAATAAAATACAAATTTGAATTGAAATGATTTTTCTTTCTAATTATTAAAAGACAATTTCTAGTTCTTATTTTGAAATTACTACAATTCATGAGGTTTAAACGGAAAGATTTTAAATTTATAAAAACAGCGTGAACTTTTGGTAAAGTAATGATGATTTTCCTCTAACGAAAGTGCACGGGAACTTAGAAAGCGTTTAATTTACTTATATCGAAGAAACAGTTAATTATGTACCTGAAATTAATTAATATTGTTCACTAATTCCATTATTCGTTAACTTTTGAAGTTTCTTTCGAATTCAGGGAAGTAATAACTTTTCCTTAAGGGCAGGAACGTTCGCTGGATATAAAAATCAGCCGCTTAATAAAATCACTTTGGCTCAGAACGAATGTGATTTTAATAAGCGGCGGGAACTGTATATGTATATATATATATTCCAATCTACGTTATCTTAACATTTTAAACTAAACTATTTGATGAGTTGCTAGGAAATCGATTTATCAAGCCAGTCAAGCATTTTACACAATGAAAATGGTATCCCTTCGAGACAGCCTAGCGATTCGATCAGATCGAAAAATAAGTTTTATAAAAAAGACAATTTTAATAATTCTTCAACCTTTTTAATCCTTTTTTTTTCGGTTTTTAGTTTTTTTTTTTTTTTTTTTTTTTTTTTAAACCATGTGTTGAGTGAATTTTCGTACACGTAAGTATCTCAATATGTTTAACTAATAAATTATGCAAAAGAAATTTTGTCAACGCTTGCACGTGCGCAGTTAAACATTATTCAGAAAAAATTGTCATATATCATTATGCATTTAATATTTTTATATTCTGATTGCAATATGTTGTGTGCAATGCAGTATGTCTAGTATTCTAAGAATGACATTGCATCGGATAAATAGCTTAATTGTTACAATTAAAAACAGTTTTTTTCCTTCTTAAACCTATTTACCTCCATGAAGTACGGCATATTGAGAAACTAATTAGTGAAGATAATTGAATCAAGTTCCATAATACCACGCTACAGTTACAACGAATTTCAAGCTCTATTTTTTGTAGGCTGATGCAAAACGCTATATATATAGAGAGAGAAATAGATAAAATAATGCCTATTGGTGGCCATTTTGTTTTTGCCAGAAACGTCTAAAAGGAGTTTCCGGCCAAAGTGCTTCTCGTTGTATTTGTATTCTACGTATTTCAAACATTAACTCCACCAGATTTGGTGCTTTTATCACCAACTGAACAATTCCTTTGTAATTTTGGTCTTAACGGACATACTAATCACTTTTTCTTCCTCGATGATCAATCTATGTCTTATTACTATATCTAAGGTTTTTGTAGATCACTTTTGTGTTAACACCAAAATAAATTAGATATATTAGTCCTATCGTTATAAATTCGGTACCAATTGAAAGGGGCGATTTTTCTGAATCCAGAGGTGCAAACAGTTTTTCGAAACGACAGTTAAATTTTTTAAAATTAACAAAAGTATGAAATTTAGGTGGCAATACTTCATTTTAATTCATTCAGTCATTTTAAAAAGTACGTGGCCCAACTTTATGGTAAAAAAAAAAAAAAAAAAAAAGAGAGATAAAAAATAAATAAAAAGTAAAAAATTAAAATCAAATAGTAAAATATAAAAAAGAAAATTTTACAGATTGAAATTTATAGTCCTCCGTACCAAACTAAATTCTGTCTTTGACAGAATTTTTTTTTTTTTTTTTTTTTTTTGTTGTTGTTGGTGGTGGTAGTGTTGTATTGGAAATTAATGTATAATAACATATTAACTTTTATCCACCCATTATTACAGTGGACAGATCGTTGCTTAATTACAGGAGTATAAGAAAGAGTGTCACATAACTCAGCTGATTGCAGGGAAATTTTTTTCAGAATTATCGCGTTATTATCTTTTTTTTTTTTTTACGTAAAGGAAAATATATTTATTTTATCGTGAAAAAATCAAAATGCAACAATTTTTTCTTATTTTAACTTAGGGACAAGATGTGTGTATATATATATATATATACATACACACAGACACATACAATGAGCGATCAAATTATTGGAAATTTATTTATTTATTTTTAAAGTTTCTTTATACTTTATTCAAAAGGGAAAAAAAAAAAAAAAAAAAAAAAAAAAAAAAAAGAAGAAGAAAATCCTTATTGTTTAATATGAGTTGGAAATTCAGCTCGCAAATTCTAAAATATCATTTCATAGTGATCTGAAAAAAATAAACTAAACTAAAATAATAAAATTGAAATAAATAAATAAAATTTAAATTTATTTTTAAAATACTCTGTAAATTATCTGATTTTTGACCAAATTTGGAGATTTTTGGACTGCAATCTGTATTTGTAGGAAAATTTTAACTCTTATAAAAATCTGTTTACAATTTTTAATAAAAAAAAAAAAGTTTTATATGTCAATTTAACAAACCATGTGACACATTTGAAATCTGCAAGGAAGAGTAAAACAAATTGTCAACTATAACCATACTTGTCAACATACTAATTAATATTCCGTAGTATTGTTAGACCCGCCTTCTTTCTCACACCAGTATCTTTTTAGAGTTTTTTTTTTTTTTTTTTCTTATTTAATCGTAATTGGATTTGCAGAATATTACTTTTAAATTTACTGGTGTGGGAAAAAGGGCGGGACAAACAACACTAAGGAATATTAATTAGCATGTTGGCAAGCATGACTATAACTGTCAAACTTCGATTGGAGGCTTTCTAACTGTAGCATAAATTGACAAAACTATACTTGCCTGAAAAATTACATTTCAATTAATTAAAAAAATCTATAATGCAGATTTTTGTTTAACGTAGCTATGAACCTTCTCGATTAAATCAGCATGAAAAAAAAAAAAAAAAACTACTGTGCCACAGACACACAGACAAACAAAGGCTTCAAGCTTTATAACACTCTTCTTTTCCTGACGTTGAAGGGGGGGGGGGGAGTGGTAAAAAACAAAAATTAGCAAAAAATAAAATCTTCTAATTTCCTTTTTTTTAATACTATTTTTTTTTTCTTTATAAGTTTTATGTCTTATCATTTTTCTCCGCCGAATGAGTAAGGAATCTATAAGATTTCAAAATTTCATTTAGGCTTCAAGTTTGGCTTAAAAAGTGGTGTTTGGTTAATTTAAAATTTCGAACAAATATATATATATATATATATATATTGGAGAAGATATTTAATTTGCTTGATAAAAGTTAATATTTAACTCAGAAGAAAATTTAATCGATTATTTTTGAACGCAGACGGATCATTAAAGAAAGAAAAAAACAAAAAAAAAAACACTAATATTACTTGAAACTAACGTAAATAATTTATGTCATTAAACATAATAAATCATTAATAATATACTAAAAATAAAAAAAATAAATTAAATCACATAACCCTATTCTTCCATTATAATCCTATTTCTTTTCTTTCTTTCTTTCTCCCCCCCCCACCCCAATAGCTTTGTTTAAAATATTACAATAGCATATTATCATAGACAACTGAAGTTTTTTTCTTTTTTCCCTATTCTTTCTCTACCTATAACACTTGTCCTTTGTCTTTGGAATTAGATTGATAATTTCTTTTTTGAGACAAATGATGTTACCATATCGAATAGATAAAATAACGGTAAAAAAAGGAATGTTTTTTATAGTTCGATTTTTTCCCCCTTAGAACAGTTCTAAGCTCTATGCACTTTTAAGGAATCGGAATCTATTGCGCAAAATTATAATGGATTACATCCTCAATTATTTTCAGTTTTGAGAATAGATTAAGTCTATGACTTAGATTATGTAATTTATGATAGGGAAATTCAATTTTTTTTTATGATTACGTCATTTTGGAGTTTAAATTTAGAAACTCGAAGGTGCGTGAAGACTCGATGAAAGCATTTACATTCTGTTTAACCATTTATTTGTAACAAACAAAGTTTCTAAAATAAATAAATATATAAGAAAGTTTTTCTTAGAAGCTTATGATTTAATGCATACATTGGTTACACTGGTCTCTCACTATGGGTCCCAAACCGCGTGGTTATAGAGATTTTTGTTCTCACAGGCGAAAAAATTTGTCTACGGTCCTGCTAAGGCAGAAGACCGTAGTTTAGGCTGACCATATGTCCTCGAATTTCGAGGACAGGCACGAATTTCGAGGACAAACTACCTTCGTCCCCAAAAAATTGCAACACATTTGGGGACGCCAATTATAAAGTTATTAATGTTTTATTATAGTAATTTATTATATGTATAATAAATAAGCTGAAATAAGGTACTTTATACACAAAAATTACTAAATTTTTACAATTTAAGGTGATTCAATTATTTTTTTATTTTTTTGTCCTCGAAATTCGAGGACACCGCCATCTTTGTCCACAAATTCAAGGAAAAAAATATGGTCACTCTACCGTAGTTTAATTTATTATGATTTAATGCATACGGGGTCGACACAAAAGATTACTCTTATTTTACACCATTCTTACTGTATAGCGATTGTATTTATTTTGAATTTACTTTACAATTACGCTGGACAAACCAATTTTTTTTTCTCGATGTTTGAAATTAATGTGCAGGTGCATCATTAAGGGATGCTTCTGTTGCTTTATCTAAAAACGTGATTACCTTACAAGAAAAGGAATAGTGTGTCATGTGGTTGACTGAGACAAAATCGCTAAAAACGATATAACGCAAGTTTCACTTTCATTACGACAAATAAGTATCAATGTGAAGTTCTAAAAATATTTAAAAAATTTGGGTCTTTGAAACCCTAAATTTTTTTGCATTTTTGTGTCTAGAAATTTTTGCAAGTAAAATTTAATCAGTTTCACATTTGTTTGTCATAACTCGCTATGACAAACAAACACCAGACGTGAAATTCTAAACTTTTTGCATTTTTTGCATACTTGCCAACATCCTAATTAATATTCCGTAGACTTGTTAGTCCCGCCCTTTTTCTCACACCAATAAATTTTTAGAGTAATATTCTGCAAATGCAATTGCGATTGAGTAAGAGGAAAAATACTCTAAAAAGATACCGGTGTGAATAAGAAGGCGGAACTAACAATACTACTGACTATTAATTAGTATGTTGGCAAGTATGATTTTTTGTATCTTTTTTACATCCAAACTCTTATGAACTGCCGCCCACACGGCGTAGTATATAGCGTCCCTGACTCCTACACTGTTAGGTCTGGGTTCGAATCTCGGAGAGAGCATGGATGTGTTGCTCCTGTTAGGTGTAGCAATGACCGCCCATTGGGTGCCCCTTCACAAATGGTCGCCAATTCGGTGATCCCCCGGCCAGTGCCGTAAAGTTGCAAGTTCCGCGCCAATTAAAAAAAAAAAAAAAAATTATGAACTTTACATTTGGTGGTTGTTTGGCAAGGCAAATTCGAAACTCCTTCTGCACCGTTTTTGCTTATTTAGTCGGAGCTAACCACACTACACACACTGTATAATTTCTCGTAAAGAAGGGTTGTTTTCATATTCAGTTTTCATTTCAGCAGCGCTCTCTGGTGATGCATCTGAATATTAATTTCGGACATAAGCAAAAGCTTTATAAATACCTAAGCATGTCTCATACTTGCCAACATCCTAATTAATATTCCGTAGTGCTGTTAGATGCGCCCTTTTTTTCACACCAGTAAATTTTTTGAGTAATATGCTCTAAATGCAATTAAATATGAAGAAAATACTCTAAAAAAGGTACTGGTGTGAAAAAGAAGGCGGGACTATTGAGACTACGGAATATTAATTAGTATGTTGGCAAGTATGGTATCTGCAAACGAAAAGCTAAATCAATCCAACCCCTAAAAAGTGAGAATATTGTAAAATCAGAGTTATCATTTGTATTCACCCTGCATATTCATTTACTAAAATAGATGCTTCCTTCGATTTAATTAATCTAAACTAGACAATTGTCTATGTCTTGTACTCATATTAAATTTATCACCATTTTAGATTTATTTGAATATTTGTGATAATTTCTCTTGTTATTAATTATTATCGAAATTATATGAGGCACCTCACAGAATTTTCGTTAGAAATTAGTAAATTGGGAGTTGCGAAGAAGTCAAGATGACTTGAAATCTCAACTCTACGCTCTCTCTGACTTACAAATGCATTATTCAAAGTGATAGCTAGTGGTCACGAGTACAGCCTTGGAGGAACAATATAAAAGGAATTATCGTGCCCAGAAAAGCATGAAGCCAGACTTGTAACTGCGAAAGCTATTAAGTAACACACTCATATAACAAATTTTGCATTATTGTTTTGAAATTATGTAATATGGATCAACCGAGACGAAAGTCATTGTAACTACAGGTCTCAAAGCTATCATAAACAAAATAACACAGTACTAGCCAATATTTTGGTAGACTCCTGTGATTGACTTGGCCGCTATTGCGGTGATTATCTAGAATAGACAACATTTAACTTCATTTGCCCCGAATGACGATACGCTCTATGCTAACATCTTTTATATCATTCCTCCAAATGTACAGCATTTAGAACACATGGTGTGGCAGCAAATCCATGCTCTAAAGAGTATGCCTCTTACCAGAGGGCAGTGGGATCGAGAATCTAGGTGGAAAAACGAAAATTAGTGTATTTACAGTGCAGCCACATATCCTAAAACTAGCAGTGAGGATGCGTCCAGAATGTTGGAGGGATGCCAGCTTGACCGGCAGTCTGAAATTTGGAAAACATCCAGTAATTCCACGCTCTGTTATTGCTCATTTTCTCTGAGTCAGATAACTGTCCCCCTATTTTAGCATTGGACTCGTTGAGTTAGCACTTGCGCAGATACTTCCATGGTTTCATGATCTGTGGTCGAAGAATACTGATTACGTATGTGCTTGGATCATATGATTGAGCAGATGAAACTGGACAGAGTCAATTAACTCTTATGCAATATTTACGTTTTAACCCGTTAACGCTCGAATTAATTTTGCAAAATATTATTAGCTGATTATTACACTTCTAAATTAATATAGACAACTGACAGAAAAATATATTAACTGAAGCAATTCTTCTGACAGTTTTAAATTTAAAGCCTATCCTCATTTATTGACGTTTAGTGTTCTAGCGAGAAAACTTCGAGATAGAAAAACTTTGAGATAACAGATTAATTTCCTATTATATGTTGACAAAGATCTTGAAAGTAAAGTATTATAATATACATTATTATTCAACTTGATTTAAGTTAGTATACCTGCACATAAAGCAAATATATGTGCGAAGAATGAAAAATCATAAAATGACTATCGAAATTATGAAATAATAATTAATAGTAGACACATAAAACATTCACGGATCATTTAGAGTGATGCTATAAACTGTCACTAAAAAGCAGAAATCATTCCAAGAAACCACAAAAAGTATACGTGCCATTTCATTAGCTGTCCTCAAATGAGGACACTGGGCGATGACGGGTTAAGCAAGAATTCAGCGCTATCTGGAGAGGCTTAATTTTCCAAGCAGTATTTTAAGCATTGCGGTTATGAACGTTGCAACACTGCTCTTGTTACGAATTTGGAAGGTTGGCTGGGTTCAACGTCGCCCTAGTCGCTATGAGTAATTGGCGACGGTCTAGGACGCACACCTCAGGATGGTCCGGAGACATGTCATCACAATTTTGAATCTCCACGGAGGTGAGGGCTCCCCCGCTTCAGTGACCTCTTAAAATATAATTTACGAGTTTGGAAGGAAAACTTTGGGTTTGGAGAAATTTAGTAGATAAGTGTATTTGAATAAGTTTGTTAAAAATAAGTAGCGTAAGGACGCAAATTGATTCTCCAGTATATAAAAGCCATGTTGAAAACCTTGGAGGAATGGTATAGGAGAGGGCATGTCTGAAAAAACATGAAGCCAAATCGTAACCATGATTACATTAAGTAACACAGTTATACAAGAAATTATGCATTGTTATTGTGAAACTATGTAACATGGATAATTCGAGACGATGGTCATTGTAACTATAGGTCTCAAAGCTGTTAAATAAATAGGATAACGCAGTACTAGCCAATGTTTTAATAGATTCAGTGTGGTTCTTCCTGTGACATTGGCTGCTACTGCGGCATCCATAATCAGTAAACAACAGTTAACGTCATTTCTTCTGCATGATGATATGCCGCACGCCCAAATCCTCTTATCATTCCTCTAAGTTAATAATGTATTCGAAGTTCAGATTCATTTCAAGTGCACCTGAGTTTGCTGGTGCAGTTTGACTATAATTTCGTTGCCGTAGATCGTAAGAAAAGCCTTTATTACCTTACATTTAAGTGTCTATTAAGGTTATTTAATTTCATTACACAGAGAGAGAGTAGTCTCGTAACCCCCTCCCATTTTAATTCTTCAAATTAACTTTTTTGTTGCTTTTACTTTAGTCTCTGTACTTCTTCATCCAATTATGTCGCACAATGACAAACCTCACAATGGTTAAAGCCGCTAGATTAGTGAAATGTTTTCTCTCAATGCAAAGATTATTTTAGCAGTGGAAACTAACTTCTCAGAAATTTATAACCTGTTGTCCAACTTTGAATGCTCCAAACTCCTTTGTCCTAGAACTGAGCCTTCATCGTTCTGAAAAATAGTGTCTATTTTAATGAAAAATCACAATTTCCATATTTTGAGGTTTGTTGATGAGAAGGGGGGGGGGGGAGTTAAAATTAGTATGTTATGATTATCAGAAAACGTATTTCTATATCACTCTAATATTATAATTTTGTAGAATAAATAAATAAATAAAATACGAAAAGTGTTGCCACTATTAAAAAAATGCAACTTTGTTGCCAGAAATTCTCTGTAATTACAGAAAAATACGTTTTGTCAGCGTAATTTTGCCGTAATTTCCGACTTTTTTCTCAATTTTCTGAGAATTTCTGGCAGCAAAGTTGAATTTTTTTTAGCAGTGTGCACTTAATCTAGTGTTAACAATCCTGCTTACCGGCCGATACGCTACACTGTTAAAAATTTTGTCCTAAGTTGAACCAAAACATGGTACACTGTAGCTGCAACCATGCGATGGTGTAAACTTTTACCATTTTCTGGTGCTTAGTTAAACCAAGGCTTGGTACTGCAATAGCTACATCCATAAGGTTGAGGAATCTTTTACCATAATTTGGTGCTTTTTTTCAACGAGAAGTACCAAAACATGGTAGAAAATTTCATCATCGCATGGTTGCAGCTACAATTGTACCAAGTTTTCATTCAACCTAGCGAATTGAAGCTACTGTTGTATCGACATTTGGTTCAACCTTGAACTAAAATTTTTGACAGTGTACCAAATGAAGTTAGCATAGAATTTGATAGAAGTCATCTCGCATATGAAATTTGCTGCATTTATAGACAGTAGAAGCAGAAATATAGGTTTCACGTAAATAAAGAAAATTGTAATATATAACTTTTGGCCTTTTATACATCCGAACCGATGATCATATCTATTCATAATAGCCATCTTAATCTTTACCTTAGAGAAACTATGATATGAGTCGTTCATTGTAAAAGTGAATTATCTTCTTGCAAATGGATTTTGAAGTAACAAGTCTTTTACAAATTTGTGTGTAATAATAATAATAATAATAATAATAATAATAATAATAAAATGCGGTTAGTATTATCTTTTTTTTTTTAGTGTTTGATACAAGAAGGAGTTATAATAATTTATCAATTATAAGAAAATTAATTTGAAGTTACTTAGAAACTTCACTTCTATAATGAAGTTTTAGAAGTTTTAGTTCTCCAAAGGAACAAGTAATAGCACTGATGGTATTTTATTGCAATTATTGGTGTATTTTCATTTTTATAATGGAAGATGTGACTAAGCGTGATACGATTAAGCAAAAAAAAAAAAAAAAAAAAAAAAAAAAGATTTTTAAAAGAGTTTTAGCTACACCACTTTTACAATGGACGACATAAATATAGCCTTTCCATAAACATGGAAAATTAAAAAATAGCAGAACAACCTATCGGATGACCTAAATAGAGTCACACATAGTTTAACATTTTTCAATATAGTTTTTTTTTTTTTTTTTGATAGTTTTTATTTGACCTATAAAGCTTATAAGTTTTTATATGCAACACCATATTCATTAAAGTACTACACGTTTGTCAAATTAATATAGAATTAAAAAAGCTTATATCAGTTACTTAAAAGTTATTATACTTATTTTAAGGAATTTAATATATTGGAAGAGGAGAAACACATTTTTTATGTTTCTTTAAATCTAGTATATGCTAAATCTCGCGTGTCTGCAAGTTAAACGTAAGTTAAATAAAAACAATAAATATTGATAAATTCATTTTTCATTTCATTCATTGCTTATCGTTTACGATTGAAAATAAAAAAGGTAAAAGTTAAAAAAAAAAAAAAAAAAAAAAAAAAAACTGTAGATATTTAAAATATTTTTAGTTACACCAATTTTACGATATATGCAGCCTTTTCATAAAAATGGAAAATTAAAGAATAGCAGCGCAACCTATCGGATGACCTAAACTGAGTCACACATAGTTTAATATTTTTCAATATAGGTGTTTTTTTTTTTTTTCAATTTATTTGAGTTTTTATTTGACCTATAAAGCTTATAAGTTTTTATATGCAGCGCCATTTCCATTAAAGTTCTAAACGTTTGTCAAATTAATATAGATTTTTAAAAGCTTATATCAGTTAATTAAAAGTTATTATGCTAATTTTAAGGAATTTAACATATTGGAAGTCGAGGAACACATTTTTTAAGTTTTTTTAAATCTAGTATATTCTAAACTTCACGTGTCTGCAAGTTTAACATAAGTTAAATAAAAACAATAAATATTGATAAATTTATTTTTCATTTCATTCGTTGTTTATCGTTTACGATTGAAAATAAAAAAGTTAAAAGTAAAAAAAAAAAAAAAAAAAAAATCTATTGATATTTAAAAAATTTTTAGTTACTCCACTTTTACGATATATACAGCCTTTTCATAAATATGGAAAATTACAGAATAGCAGCGCCACCTATCGGATGACCATAACTGAGTCACATATCATTTAATATTTTTCAATATAGGTTTTTTTTTCCCAATTTATTTGAGTTTTTATTTGACCTATAAAGCTTATAAGTTTTTATATGCAACGCCATTTCCATTAAATTACTAAAAGTTCTCAAATTAATATAGATTTTAAAAAGCTTATATCAGTTAATTAAAAGTTATTATACTAATTTTAAGGAATTTAACATATTGGAAGTCGAGGAACACATTTTTAAGTTTTTTTTTTAAATCTAGTATATTCTAAACTTCACGTGTCTGCAAGTTTAACATAAGTTAAATAAAAACAATAAATATTGATAAATTCATTTTTCATTTCATTCATTGCTTATCGTTTACGATTGAAAATAAAAAAGGTAAAAGTAAAAAAAAAAAAAAAAAAAAAAAAATCTATTGATATTTAAGAAATTTTTAGTTACTCCACTTTTACGATATATACAGCCTTTTCATAAATATGGAAAATTACAGAATGGCAGCGCCACCTATCGGATGACCTAAACTGAGTCACATATCATTTAATATTTTTCAATATAGGTTTTTTTTTCCCAATTTATTTGAGTTTTTATTTGACCTATAAAGCTTATAAGTTTTTATATGCAACGCCATTTCCATTAAATTATTAAAAGTTCTCAAATTAATATATATTTTAAAAAGCTTATATCAGTTAATTAAAAGTTATTATACTTATTTTAAGGAATTTAATATATTGCAAGAGGAGAAACACATTTTTTTATGTTTCTTTAAATCTAGTATATTCTAAACCTCGCGTGTCAACAAGTTTAACTTAAGTTAAATAAAAACAATAAATATTGATAAATTCATTTTTCATTTCATTCATTGCTTATCGTTTACGATTGAAAATAAAAAAGGTAAAAGTAAAAACAATTTTACTTTTTTCGATATCGCACCATTGAAGAATTACTTCTATTGTATACTAACTGAATACCTGCCCTTTGCAACCTTGCATAAAACAGTCTACTAGCAGATAAAGTGGAGTTTTTTAGTACTTCAGTATCTTTAAGCACAATCACTTGATGAGGCCATCTCGACTATCAGCAAGGTCGAATGATCGTTGTTATTCTTGCATCAAAAAAGAGAAGAGTTGAGTTATCTTTCTTTTTAGCAGCAAGAAAGAAAGAGAAAAATGCAAAACAGAAAAGTTGATTGTTTATAAAAGTTAAGTGTGCCATAAAAAAGGAAAAATAAATAAATAAATAAATCACCGAGTATTTGTGCAAAGTTTACTGAAATGGTTTCCCAAAATTTTGTGCAAAGTTTCCCGTATTATCACCCGTCGCATAAGTATAAGAAAAAAAAAATTGTAATATCATAAAGCATACATCCTAATACCATATAAATATTAAATTAACAAATTCTAGAATACTATAATATGCAATATATTTTGTTTGGATATATATAAATAGATACATAATTGCTTTAATCTAAAAACATAAAATAATAATACCTTGTAACTTCTTACATAAAATAATAATACTTTATTTACACATATGTACATAATTTCTTATACATCAATTATAAGTGGCAATATTCAACTCGATCTGTGAAAAACAATTATTTTCTTTTATCATAACGCTTCATACTTTCTCGTTATTGCCATGCTTGAAAAACCTAAAGAAAAAGAGAGAGAGAGAAAAAAAAATGTATATTATATGATATGGTCATAATTGCAATTCCAGAATGTGAGGATATTCAATTAATTTTTTGCAAACGTATTACGAAGTGTGTTATATTTCTCTGTATTTTAATTCGTATTTTTACTCCTATTTTAAATCTAATTCTTACTGTGTACTTATTCTGTAAACCAAAGAGTCTGTCATTCTCTACCATTTATATCATTGAGCATTTGGGGGGTGGTCATAGCTTCTTTTTATCCCTTCTTATTGTCTGAGGAAAGTTTGAGAGTAGTGATGTTGGATTTATTACTTTATGGTCTAATAGGTGATTTTAAATTTTCCGTTTTCCCATATACATAAAACTTTTCTTCCTTTACACACACAAAGGAAGACAGATAGACGGATTCTTACTTTCTTTTCTTTTCTTTTTTTTAAATTGCTCAAATTGAGTTCAAGACATCTCAAAATGTGTAAAGTGGTATAAAACAAACATTTTTACGAATCCAATACTTTCTTGTTGTAGTGAATACAAAAAATGGAAAAAATTACAAAAAATATTTTCGTTTTGATTCTGTACACACGTCTACCTTTTTAAGATGAGGTAGGGTTGTGTCATAGAACCCGAAACGATTGTCGCGAGATTATGATGTTTCCTTGCACAGTTTTTATTTATATTTATTATGTAAAGTATACTTTTTTATAAACGAAACAAAAAATATTATTCAAATTGTGTTTATACATAAATAACCGAATAAAACGATACATTTGTAGAAAAATAAGAGTGAATTATGCAAAGCCAGAAAACTCATAAAAGAAAACATTGTATCTCTTAATACGTTATCTGAAGAGGATATCATTTTTGTTGTATAAAATGCTTGACATGTACGGTTTAGCAAATCGATTTCTTGGCAACTCATCAAATAGTTTAGTTTAAAAATATTACATAACGTAGATTGAAAACGAAAAAAATTATATTTGCTCTCCGAGACAAGTTTCAATTAAAAAAAATTATAACATTAAAATCGTAAAATAAATAAATAAATAAATAAAATAAAATAAAATAAAAAGCATAATCAAAATAGGTACCAAGTGTTTTTAACAAAATATTATGCCAAAATGAACAAATAATAAAATTAAAATAAATATAAAATCATTTATTTATTTATTTTTTTAAAATATGCTACAATTAGTTGAATAAGAAAAGGCGACAATACGAAATTTTACTACGACGTATAAGGTTTTATACGCATTAATGTCTACATCATTTAGTAGGGGGGGGGGGAAACGTTTAGAGCTATAATGACGTCAATTTTACCCTGCAAGTTTAATTTTTCCCAAAGTTTTGTATCAATTTTAATATTTATGCATGAATTTCTTTTCATTAAAAAATAATAAATTAATAAAAAATAAAAAAATAAAAAATAAATGAATAAAATAAAATCACTCGTAAACCTTTTTGACAACAATTAAAAATTAAAATAAATTATGTATTTTTGTCTAAAAAAGGGTTTCTTCCGCTTTTTCGATACTGATTATTATTAATTTTCTCATCGTTTCTTTTTTTTTCCTTTCAAAAAAAAAAAAAAAAAAAAAAAAAAAGAGTTTGATGAAATTCTGGCAAAAGCAGAATTTAGTTTAGTACGGAGGACTGTCAGTTTTTTTTTTCTTTCTTTCTTTTTTCAAATTATAACATCGGTTTCGAATTTTCAATTATATTTTCGATAAATTTTCGATTTCGATAAATGTTCAACCATCGTAAAAACGTCTTATCCGTAGATTGAGACTAATAGTCCTCCGTACTAAAAAAAAAGATAAAAGAAAGGCCTTGCTTAGGAATTTTCTATGAAATTCTTGATCCGCAGACACAACATTCTTCAAGCAGGATATAAAAATACTAAAACATTGAAGAAATATGAGCCTTTTTAATAAATATTTTTTAACTTCGAATATCCAAGAGTTAAAATAAATTTCTTTTGCATAATCTGTTAGATAAATGTATTTAAAAACTTAGTGTACGTGAGTTCATAATTAAATAATCTATTTAAAAAAAACTTTTAAAACCGAAATTCTTATTATAGCGTATCATATAAATCTTTTCGAAGTTAGAATAAAGCTGCAAAAAAAAAAAAAAAAAAAAAAAAAAAAAAGTAACTTTTTTGTTTATTAACCAAAATTGATTAAATTTGAACTGTGTTAAGAAAAGAGAAATTATTTCTTAAAATTCACAACAGATGGCAGCACCACATGATTGCCTATAAGTTTTGTGATTTCATTTTCTGATTAAGGGTCCATATTTGCAATTTAACTATTTGTTTGAGGCACCTTTTTATTATTATTTTAGTTTATTATTATTTTTTTACTTCCTTATACAAAGTATAAGGAAGTATAGTAATCCCGATTTGCGAAATGGATTTTGTATTTCACATTGCTCGAAAACGAATGATCGCTGAATGTTGCCAATTTATATGTATGACTGTCATGATGTCTAGTTGTACACCTGCAAGTGTCGTCTTAACACGAGCTCTCGTTTAAGAGATATAAGCGATTTTACACGATTTTTCGTGACGTCTGTATGTGTGTCTGTGTGTGTGTACGTCGCATAACTCAAAAACGGTTGGACGTAAAAAGTTGCGAATTGGTACATAGGTTTGTTATAACATCTAGTTGTGCACCTCCCTTTTTGGACTTTGTATGATTTTCCGTTTAGGAGATATTTAGGAAAATTAGGTTCATAATGACAAAAAATACATAGGTTTTGGCCATAATGTATCAAAAAACGGTAATCTCTCAAAAACGGTTTGGACAAATCTTGCAATTTAACTGACTTCCCAACTAGCTAGACATTTGAAACTTTCAGAGAAGCTCAGAACACGTTGATAATGCGTTTTTTAAATATTTTTAGCCAACTGTTTCCGATACCTGCTGCCTTCAGCAGTTATGTGATTCAACAGAAAATTTATTTAACTAACTTCCCGACTAGCTAAACATTTGAAACTTTCAGAATAGATCAGAACACGGTGAAAATGCATTTTTTTAATACTTTTAGCTAACTGTTTAGGGTCCCTGCTGCCTTCGACAGCGTTACCAGTACAAATCTTGCAATCGATTTTTAACTAACTTCCCGACTATCTAGACATTTAAAACTTCCGAAAAAGCCCAGAACACGGTGACAATGCATTTTTAAAATATTTTTAGCTTATTGTTTCGTGTCACTGCTGCCTTCGGCAGTGTTTGTATGGTTCAACAGAAAATTTATTTAACTAACTTCCCGACTAGCTAGACATTTGAAACTTTCAGAATAGTTCAAAACACGGTGAAAATGCATTTTTTTTTTATACATTTAGCCAACTGTTTCAGGTCCCTGCTGCCTTCGGCAGCGTTTATATGGCTCAACAGAAAATTTATTTAACTAACTTCCCGACTAGCTAGACATTTGAAACTTTTAGAATAGTTTAGAACACGGTGAAAATGAATTTTTTAAATAATTTTAGCCAATTTTTTCGGGTCCCTGCTGCCATCGTCAGCGTTACCAGTACAAATCTTGCAATCGGTTTTTAACTAACTTTCAGAAAAGCTCAGAACACGGTGATAATTCATTTTTAAAAATATTTTTAGACAACTGTTTCGGGTCCAATGTCAATGTTTTTTAATATTATGTATGTTTCTAAAAGTGTATAAGGAAGCCATGTGGTGCCCACATCAGATTTTTTATATTATAACTTAATATTTTACTGATTGGTTAATGTTTATGTGTTTTATAGGATACTGCGTAGTCAACGATAAATTTTTTTTTTATCAATTGGCATCTTTTCTATTAATTGTCTGCAAAAATTACCACTCCGGACCTTCAGGGTATCGAACGCGGGACCACCGGATTACTAACATTGCGCTCTAACCAAATGAGCCACGGAGAGACAAATTAGAAAGCTTGTATTTACCTTAAAATAGATTTGCATTTTTTATTTGGTTGAGATTCACAAACATACTGTAGTGAATGACAGTAAGTACATAAGAATTTGGGAAAAATGATTAGAAACGATAAAAAAGATTGAAATATCATAAAATTGTTACTTTTTTATAAAGCATATCTGATCGAAAAGCTTTCTAATGGATAATATAATGTACGTTTCTGTATGAATGAAGAACAGAAGGTTATTATTTACATTATATGTACACATAAATAATCATAAAAAACAAGGCTACATTTATATAAAAACAAGAGTGAATGATGAAAAACGAGAAAGCCCGTAAAAGAAAAGATCGCGTCTCCTAACATGTAGCATGAAAGGGATATAATTTTCGTTGTATAAAATTTTTGACAAGTACGGCTTGGCAAATTGTTTTCTTGGCAACTCATTAAATAGTTTAGTTTAAAAATATTACATAAGACAGAATGAAAAAGAAAAAAAGAAAAATATTATATGTATCATTTGAGACAAATTTCGATTAGGTAAATTATATTATTAAGATTATTAAAAAAAAAAAAAAAAAAAAATCACTTCCCATACTAATTTTTCTACAACATTCATGATTCAGACACATGATTATGCAATCATAATATAAATTTATTAAAATGATGAAATATATGAGCTTTTTATAATGTTTTCATTAACTTCTATTCTTGTTTGTCCGGTACCAATCTTGCAATCGATTTTTAACTAACTTTCCTACTAGACATTTGAAACTTTCAGAATAGCTCAGCTCCTAATAGCTTTAAAAATAGCCATTGATATATTAGCTATAATTTAATTGTTGCAAAAAAAAAAAAAAAAAAAAAAAAAAAAAAATATGAGTTCATTTTCTTTCGACATAAAAATAAATGCATTTAATTCAACGTGAACGTTAAAAGATTATAAAAAGTTAAATTATGCATCTCACAAAAATTGACGTCATTATCACTTTAAAAATTTTATACACATTGATAAAGTACTAATGTATTTCTATAACTACGATTGAACAAAAAATTTAAAAACATGGTGTATAATTTTTTTTTAATCTTATAATTATTTTACTAAATAGGGGCTGTCCATAAATGATGTCACGTTTCTTTTTCAGAATTTCGGACCCCCCCCCCCTTGTCACATGTCATGGAACATAACATACATCAATAATTACTTGAAGTTCAGACACAAAATACTAGACTAGAGATCATATTTCAAATTTTATTTTTAAATGTTGACTATGGATCTTAATGACATCTGTAAATATAACCATAAGGACTTATATCTTTTGTTGGACATTTCAAGAGCGTGAGAAGGGAAGGTTTTCTTCTAAGTAAAGATTTTCTGTTGCTATCCTATACTAAAAACCTACTCTGAATGCTTTTTTTCTGAAAGAAAATAATGTATGAGGGGAGAGGGGAATCACAGGATAAAGTTACTTTTACCCGAATTAAAAAAATATCTTTAATCTTTGATAATTTTAAAATAACTTCAAAATTTCATCTGCTGAATATAAATGCTTGTTTTTAACTGAAATATGTGATGTCACACTTTTTGTTACCCCCCTCCCCTCCCTCGTCACAAACTGTCACAATTTCACGAACCCCCTCCCCCCCCCCCCTCCAAGCGTGACATCATTTATGGACGGCCCCATAGTTTCTGACTGTGCATGTGCAAGCGTTGACAAAATTTATCAGCTAAATGTACTGAGCTAATTACCTATACGATAGCTCATAATTAAAATAACACATTAAAAAACGATTTAAAAGATTGAAAAGTAATAAAATTGTTATTTTTTATAAATCACATTTTTTAATCTGACCGAAAAGCTTTTTAACCGCTTATAAAATACAGTTTTTGAATGAATGAAGAAAAAAAAAGATTATTAGTCATATAGTATGTTCACATAAATAACAGTCACAAAACATGGCTACATTTGAAGAAAAAAATTTGAGTGAATTATGGAAAGCGAGATAACTGGTAAAAGAAAACATAGCGTCTTCTAATACGCTGTCTGAAAAAGATACATTTCTACTATGTAAAATTTTTTACATGTACGGCTTTGCAAATCAATTTCTTGGCAACTTATCAAATGATTTAGTTTAAAAATATTACATAACATAGATTGAAAAGGAAAATTTTATATGCTTTGTCTGAGACAATTTTCGATCAAAGGAAATTATAACATAAAGAAAAAAAAAAAAAAAAAAAAAAAAAAAAAAAAAATCAATGAATTTTATGAGTAAGTTTTATGTGCAATTCTTATATTCATATTTTATTCATATACATTCACTAAGTTCTTCATTTCCCCTATTTATATTTTTGTTATGTATTTCTTCATTTTATGCATCGAAAGTAACACAGGGTAGAAAGAAAGTCCATAATACAATATGCAAAATAATATAAATTCAACTAATTGACATAAAAGAGGACAGTTGCTTTACAATGTACGTTAAGGAGATGAATTTGTTTAGAAAAATTAAGAAAAATACTTTAAATTTTACTATCCAGAGGCCGCTGTACGATTTCACAAGAAATAGACCTATCCAGTTATTTTACATAATATATCTATACATATATATTCATTATAGCACTGAACCCCTTTTGTATCTCAATTGGCATCTCAAAATTTCATCTATATATTTCAGTTCATGAAGTTGCTAGCAGTGATGCCAACATGTTGTGACTTTCTTATTTAATAATTACCAGTAATTTTGAAGAATGATGTTTGATATATCATAGTCGTTTAGACAGACTTGCAATTACACTGCTAAAAATTTCAGTTCAAACTTGAACCATTATATGGAGTAAAGTAGTTGTATGTTGGCAATACCATAATATGGTTCAACCTCACTTTTTAGTTTTCTACTTTTTGCGATTGAATTTCAGTTGCTCCAAAACTTGGAACTACCATACATCCATTCACAAGGAAAGTGTTTCCATGTACATTCAGTTGTAATTCCCTTTGTATTCAGGAGATGGCGTCACTGGCACGTTGAAAATCACCTGCTGTAAACCGGAGAATGAAAATAAAATCGGTGAAGGGAGATCACATGTGATTATGTCATTCAAAACCAACATTCATTACAAGAGAAACAGAGTTCTTTATTCAATTGATCATTAACCAAATGTAACTATAAGAAAGTTTATTGAAGTTTTTCTTCAAACTTCAGAATATGTATATATATATATATATATATTTGCGGAATTGTTAAAATGATGAATAAATTATCTGGAAACTTCAGGAGTGCGAAAAACCCTTTACACGACAACACATATATTTCAACAAAAGTTTTGTAAAGAAAAACAAAATATGAACCATTGACAATTTAAAGAAAAAAAAATGTTTGGAATCCCCTTGTAATATATATATATATATATATATATACACACACACACATAAATTTGAAATTTTACAATAGAATAAGCATTCTGCGCATGCAGAAACGTTAACAAGCACAGTCGAACCTCGTTAACGTGGACGTTAAGTTATACGAAGATTAGTTACTGTTAGCATGAACTACTGATACCATGAACAACTTTTTTATCCTCCTTCAGATTCACGTTAACGAGGTTGACTTTATTTATTTTTCATAATTTATTAACCAAATACCTTGAGTTACTTACATAAAGAACTCAAAGAAATATCGTAAAAACTCAAAAAGTTATCATCAATAGAATGAACTGATTTCAATTCCTCTCATATATATATATATATATGTATACAGGGTTGGCAAAAAGTCCGTAGATACTTTAAAAATTCATAAAACCCGAAAAAATAACCGAAATAAAAAACGGTTTGCAGGTTTAGCATTGATAGGTCACGGAATTTTTTTTTAAGATAAGAAAAAAGAAAGAAAAAAAAAAAAAAAAAAACAGTTCAAAAAGTAGCCGACAGATGGTGCTAAATCCTTAATTCCTTAATTAATCCTTAATTAATTTCTTACACTGACTAAGTCAAGGATTCGACAAGGATTTACTTAACAAAGCAGTACGAAGTGTACTTTTTTTACATAGGAATTTTTGCTAGTGTTTGGTCACTTTTGTTAGCGACTGTACCAGCGCCATCTGTCGGCGGCTTTTTTAACTATTTTACCATGTTTTTATTAACTTCGATTCTTGTTTGTTTGTATGTTTGTTTGTTTGTCAGGTACAAATCTTGCAATCGATTTTTAACTAACCTCCCGACTAGCTAGATATTTGAAACTTTCAGAACAGCTCAGAACACAGTGACAATATATTTTTTTAATACTTTTAGTCAACTGTTTCAGGTCCCGCTGCCTTCGGCAGCGTTTATATGATTCGGACGGAAATTTATTTAACTAACTTCCCGACTAGCTAGACATTTGAAACTTTCAGAATAGTTCAGAATATGATTAAAATGCATCTTTTAATACCTTTAGTCAAATGTTTCGGGTTCCTGCTGCCTTCGGCTGCGTTACCAGTGGAAACCTTGCAATCGATTTTTCACTAACTTCCCGACCAGCTAGACATTTGAAACTTTCAGGATAGCTCAGAACACGGTGACAATACATTTTTTTAATACTTTTAGTCAACTGTTTCAGGTCCCTACTGCCTTCGGCAGCGTTTATATGATTCAACAGAAAAATATAACCTACTTCCCGACTACCTAGACATTTGAAACTTTCAGAATATTTCAGAATACGGTGAAAATGCATTTTTTAAATACTTTTAGCCAATTGTTTCAGGTTCCTGCTGCCTTCGGCAGCGTTACCAGTAAAAAGCTTGCAATCTATTTTTCACTAACTTCCCGACTAGCTGGACATCAGAAACTTTCAAGATAGCTCAGAACACGGTGACAATACATTTTTTAGATACTTTTAGTCAACTGTTTAAGGTCCCCACTGCATTCGGCAGCGTTTACATGATTCAACAGAAAATTTATGTAACTAACTTTTCGACTAGCTAGACGTTTGAAACTTTCAGAATACGGTGAAAATGCATTTTTAAATATTTTTAACCAATTGCTTCGGGGCCCTTCTGCCTTCGGCAGCGTTACCTATACAAAGCTTGCAATCAATTTTAACTAACTTCCCGGCTAGATACCCATTTGAAACTTTTGTAATAGCTCAAAACACGATAGCAATGAATTTTTTTAACACTTTTATCCAATTGCTCCGGGTTCCCGCTGCCTTCGGTAGCGGTTATATGATTCAAGAAAAAATTTAAAAACATGGTATATAAAAAGTTCTTTTTATCTTGTAATTATTTTTTTCTTATCTTAAAAAAATAATCCCGTGATCTGTTAGTGCTAAATCTGCAAACCCTTTTTTATTTCGGTTATTTTTTCTGGTTTTATGAATTTTTAAAGTATCTACGGACTTTTTGCCCACCCTGTATACACACACACACACACACACACACACACACACACACACACACATATATATATATATATATTTGTGTGCAAATAACCCATCATTATAATGATCAAACAAACACACACACACACACATATATGTGTGTGCGTACTTTCATTCAGCCTATAATACTATAGTACCATTAATTGATTTAAAATTAAAACTTATGTGAAACTCTTTAACTTTTTTTTTAAAGTTAATTCCAGCATTTTTCAAGATATTTGACAAAATGTCTAAAAACAAATATTTGCAGTGCTTATTTCCAGTGCTAGGCAGGACAGGTAGCGTATCAAAAACTAGACAGTGACACATAAAACATTTTTTGTACAATGCATTTGAAACTGTATAATAAAATATTACATTCTTAATAAACTGAAAACTATATAGTTTAAGAACAAGCGCGCCATCTGTAATGAAACCTTATTAATCATGTGGATTTAAAGTCACGTGTATTGATTTGAACAATTAAGGATTTTCTTGTATCTTTCATGCTTCAAAACACGTGAATCGAAAGCATACAATAAAGCACATCAAGTTGTAATGAAGGTTTTGCGAAATCTTTTGCCTACCTGCTTTCATTATCGTCTGAGAGTTGAGTTGAATCCGCCCTGTTCATTAGTTTGAAAAGTCTTTCTTAGAAAAATAATATGTTCTCTTACTTTTGCCGTCATTATCTTTATCGAGCTCGGATTCTAATGCTCAGAGTAAAAATCAAAGATGTTTTTAAGAGATTTCGAAAGTGGCCGTTTTATTTTTCTTATTAACACTTTCTTAAAGAAGAAATTCTATTCAGAACGCCTTTTTCTAGAAATGTAAAAGAAAATTTGAGATTTTTAACTGATGAATAAAATAGATTAGATTTACATTTTATTTGATTAAAATTTTATATTGAAAATTTAGATTTAATATATATAATATTCTCTTTTTTATTTTATTTTTAATATACACATGAATAAATTATCATATTTCGACTTCCAATATTAGGTATATTATACATTTACACAAATATGAATATAAGCTTATTTAAGCTTATTTTCTTTTAACATTTTCCTATTATTTTTTACAAAATGAAAATCTTGCATTTGTGTACAGCTGTCTCAGTGCTAGATATGTGTTCTGGTCACTGTAATAGATGATTTAAAAGATGGAAAAAATATTTTGAGCTCAAGTTTTCAAATTCAATCGATTTTTTATATTCAATTCAATCAAGCTTATTTTGAGCTCAACATATTGTCCAAATGGTGGCACTGTAATGTGTAACTCCATACTTTTCCATCAACTATGTCTCAGCATCTATTACACAGGACTGAACTACACGTGATACGTAAATATCCCATAATGCTTATTCGATAAAGTTGGTTAGACTGTTGTTAGAACTGCTAAACAATTGGCGTTGCTACAAGTTTTACACACGCACACACACATAGCTGTATTTTTAGGGTCTTTGGGATGGAACTATAGGGTGAGCGGAAAATTACCCTTTATTTTTAATATTTTTATTTTTTTAGGAGGGAAAAAAATTTAAAAATACGGTACCACATTTCGCCCAACCTATACAACAAATTTAACATGAAACATTTGTATGATAAAAAATCTGCTCATTATTTTTTCTTTTAATCATTTAACAAGTGACATTCACATGCTTCTAATTTTTCATGAAGCTATGCTTCAGTTTCTATTAGATTAAATGCAATAAATTTTATTTTTCTGATGTTTGTTTCCCCTTTCACACCACTAATAATGTTTAAAATATTACAGAATTAAAAAAAAAAAAAGTGACATCAAACTATTAAAAATGAGGAAAAAAATTATTTAAATTGCAAAAATAAAATAACATAAAATTGAAAAATTGTTTTCTTTCTTTCTTTTACGTTTTCTTTCTTCTTTCTGTTTTCTCTTTTTTTCTTTTTTCTTTTCTTTTTTTTTTTTTTTTTTTGTTGCTGTTGTCATATACTACGATTTTATTATCTTTAGGGACTGTTATATGTACATAGTTAGTTAAAATTTCAAACTACCCTCCGTAAATGACATTTATTTACGTTTTCATTTGATGAGCCATCTTTCCTCTATCTTATATCTAAAATTTTGATGCTTTATCTTTAAAAGAAAAATAAAATGAGCGGGAAGGCTATATCTCATGTTGTACTGTGTATTATTGCATAAAACTTGATAGGTGAGATAAACTTATAAACTTTATATGAACATTATGATTCAATTTAGGTGCAATAAGCGGACAGGTGACATCCTTTTGCTAAAATATACACCGTGAATTAGAGGTGAGTTCGGGCTCTATTTTGGCAATCCGAGCTCGCCCGGGCCTGAAATATTTTTGAACTGAGCTCGCCAGACCCCGAAAAATTTTGTGTAATCAGAGCCCGAGCCCACCCGAGCCCGATATTGAAAGTATGAAAGTGGTACGCTATGCAACGCATACACAATAGTAAAATTAAATACCATTTTCATTTTCAAATTAATTTTCTTATTACCAATCCTCAATTTAAATAACTATAAATGTTATTATAACAATTTATAATGTCTGTCTCTCTGTATACATGTATATATTTATATAATGCATATTTATAGTGCAGCCCATTGTTTATAACGCGTCTATCGGGGGACAAAAAAATTATCCGAATGAGTGATACAATGAGGCAAAATATAACGAAGGAGGAAGGATTACTGTATAACACTATGACATAATATGCATCCAGTTGAAAAAAAAAAGTTCTAGTTAGAAAAAGGAAAGTCAAAGCTACTAAGGTTTGCAAGATTATTTTGTGATTTATAACCTATCATGATTATTATGGCATTACTAAAAGTGCTCTCAAAATGAATAATTTTTTTACATTTTCCAGTTAGTGAAGAATAAAATAAACGGAACTTTTAGCTTGAATCCGAGCCCGCCCGGAGCCCGAAGACTTGCGTATGATTTGAGCCCGATCGGGCTCGGGCTTACGGGCTCGGGCTGAGCACGTCTCATCTCTACCGGGAATGCGAAGGCTAAATCTCAACTTTATATAGCCTTCTATTATTTTCCACATGGCTACATCTCAGCATCTGTTGATTAAATTTGCATCAAATTTATTTTGAAATTTTTTTATCGTGAGAAGCTACGAATAAACTTTTGTGCATTTTATACAACTTATATGCCTGTAAGTGGCGCTGTTATGTAGAATGTTATAGAAAAAAGTTTTGTGCGGGGCATACTAGTTTATTTACTTGTTTATTTGTTTTCACTGTGTAGAAGAATTAGGATCAACGTTAGGAGATTTTTCTGTTTTGTTGCCAGCTATATAAATATTTAAGGAAGTATAAATATTTTAATAAAGTATTAAAAACACGTGCCGTTTTTGTATTGAAGCCTTTTTGTTAATATGATTGAATTAGCACATGCTTTTTAAAAGGCGATTATTTATTTTTATTTTTATTTCTAATATTTTTCATGCTTCAGAACACGTGTAGTGAAAGTACAAGAAGTTGTAATCGAATTTTTTTTACGCAATTTTTGATTGCCTATCCTTTTTCATTATCGTCTGCAAGGTAAATCGAATCCATCTTATTCTTAAATTGGAAAAAATATAAAAATATTAAGTCACTGCCACCGAAATATTTTTTTTCTCTTGCTCTTACGTCACACTCTTTCGTAATTATGAGTAATTAAAAAAAATAAAATAAAATAAAGTATTTCGAAAGACTTATTTTATTTAACAGGTTTGCACATTTTCTTTTGAAAGAAATTTTATCTAATTCCTATTTATTCTACTAGAAAAACGGAAATTTTAGATTCCTTTGATGAGAAAAAAAATTATTAGTGGATTTCGTTTCAGTAGGAAAATGAGTTTAATTAAAGCAAAAATTATTTTATACCTAGTACGTTTGTTAAATCTAATAGGAAAAAGTGCTCCACAAGATGATATTATAAAGAATAATTTTTATGGTGTCAATTATAATATATGGTGTATATTTATAATTATATGGTGTAATTTTTTTTTTTTTTTTTTTTAATGAATTTTTATTTGACACCCACTCAATGTTACAGTAATTGACACTGCCATTTTTTTCCTTTTATCAACAATTGGCGCCGTATGTTCCAGTGTTTGACACTGCCAGTTATTCCTTTTACCAGTTATTAGCACCCTAACGCTCCAGTGTTTGACATAAAATGTTAAAATTCTTATATGTAAAATATATGATTTTATTATTTTTCTTATTTATTAATTATTTCGTTATAGATGTCAATTATTGGAGCATGCCAGTCACTGGAGCACCTACCCTATATATATTAAAAGAATACTGGTATTCAAAGTACGAAAAGTTTAACATCTATGGAATGGTATAAAAGGAAAATTTGTGGTGGTCACAACATAGTAGTTTTATTCCGTATTCCTAATTATATCATTATGAAAGTATTTGCTATTTTAAAATGAAGAAATAATGACAAAAAACGCTGTCGGCTTTGTCCTATGAAAGAAAAAAAAATCACGGCTTGTTTCAGTTTGGAGGTAGAAGACAAATACAAATTGATGCTGCAATATTCGTCATTTATTAATTTAAGTGTTACATTAGTCTTAAAAACTTTTTTTTTCTTTTAGTTTTTCAGAATGCGGTTTATGCATATTTTTACTGCAGGAATTTCTGAAAGTCAGTTATTCCTTCATGATTAGGTGCATGGAAATGACAAATGGTGAATTTTCAAAAGACATGGTGCAAGGGTATTGCAGAACTTCTTAGAATAAGAAGTTGTACATGGTTTCGTTGGTCCGTGGTTTCATTCCTTCAAATTCCTGTAGGAAAAATGCCAATATTAGTGTGTATAGACATAAATATGGATTCTCAAATTGGATTGCTTATTTTTCAAAACGTAAATACAGGGTAAGTCAAAATGAATATAGCGATTACAAACGGCTGTAACTATTAAATGGAAAATAATTTATCGATAAGATTAACACAGAACGTAGATGGAACTTCAAAATTTTGTGTACATACGTCATAGATGTTCTATGTGACTTCCCTTGGCCCACACGGACAACATCTAGGCGGTAGTCCATTTCACGCCATGCATTCTGAAGCATTTGTTCAGTCACCGACGCACGCGCATTACAAATGCGTACTTTTGAGTTCTTCAGTTGTTTTGGGCATGGGAAGCACATACACCGTGTCTTTTACATACACCCATAGATAAAAATCGCAGGATATCAAAGTAAGCATTTGTAATGCGCTTGCGTCGGTGACTGCAGACATGCTTCAGAATATATGGCGTGAAACTGAAAACTTTGTTGTTAAAAGAATATGCCGGTAACTTTTATTAAAGGAACGGTAAAAACTATATATTTAATCTAAAACTTTTACAATTATAAGTTAAACACTTTTGTAGAAAATTCTAATTATTGCTATATTTTAATAATCACACGTGCAAATTTTCTTAAACTTAAGAAAGTAATTTATAAAAAAGGCTTATAATATCCCTCATTATATTAAAATATAGATTTTTAAATACTATATCAAGATTATTTTAAACTTAGTAACATACGCCATTTTTTACATCAGAAACAACATACAGAAAAATTTAAATTTTTGAAAACCGGCGTTTATAAAAGCCTCTTACATATTTTATAAAATACAGCTTTGACTTTGCGAGAGAAATTTTCATATTTTTAATTCCAAAGATTATTTACACTGAACATATATACATTTTTAGTGTTTTTCATTACATTTTAATTTTATATCGCCTTCAAGTCACATGACATGAATTTCTAATTTGATCAATTCAAATTCATTAGTATGATTTTCAGTTAACTTGGTATTTTTATAATTCATACATATTAATATTTACTCAACATTAAAAACGCCAAGGTAAAAAACATTAAAATCAAACTGCAGTTTCGGTAGTATTAAGTACACCGTTATCAGTGCAAAACCATTCTACACTGATTACCCATCACTAATTAATTTAAGGCTCTTCCAAACTGGTACGTGTGAAGTTTTTTCGCGAAAACGTTTAGAAATTTCACGAGTTGAAAGACGGTTTTTAGTTGACAATCGAAATATTTGTCGACTACTATTGCCAAATAATAAAATTGATAATATATTCAATTGGCACCTTTTCTGTTCATTATCTCCAAAAATTGACTCATCGTCCCTTGGAGGATCGAATCTACGATAATCGTGCTATTATAATGACATTCTAAAGTCATAGAACATGCCAGAAATATCTAAGAAATAAACACACGCGCACATATATATATATACTAGCAGGCAACGCCCGCTTCGTTGGTCCCTATTTTTAAACGAATCACTATTATTACTGAATTCCCAAAATTGCATTAATTTTTATCACGTGGAAAAAAAAAAAAAAAAAAAAAAAAAAGAGAAACAAAATCTGATTAGGAAAAATGTCGCACAGGGTTCTCACTGCCTTCGGGAAAAATTCCCAAAATGCTCTAACTCTTATTTCTATTATTTTCCCCCTTCGCCCCCCCCCTTTTCCGTCTATCCTAATAATTTTACAAATTCGAAATATCTGCAATCGATTTGTAAGTATCAAAAACCTCTATGCACCAGTTTTGAACGATATATCTCTATTTTTATTTTTTGCCCCTCTGCACCCCCCTTTCCCGCCCCTACCAATAATTAAAAAAAATCGAAAATATCCGCAATCGATTTGTAGGTATCGGAAACTTCTATATGTACCAATTTTGAATGATCTAACTCTATTTTATTTTTTTTGCCTCGCAGCCCCCCCGCCACCTTCCCGGCTCTCCTAATAACTTTACACTTTCGAAAATATCCCCATTCGACTTGCAGGCTTTTAAAACCTATCTGTACCAATTTTGAACGGCCTAACTATATTTCTATTTGTTTTTGCCCATAGCCCCCCTTCCCGCCCCTCCCAATAATTTAAAAAAATCGAAAATATCCGCAATCGATTTGTAGGTATCGGAAACGTCTATGTACCAATTTTGAACGATGTAGCTCTATTTTTATTTTTTGCTCCCCCTCTCCCCTCTCCCCCTTCCTGCCCCTCCTAATAACTTTACACAATCGAAAATATCCTCATTCGACTTGCAGGCCTCTAAAACGTATCTGTACAAATTTTTAACGCCATAACTGTATTTCTATTTGTTTTTGCCCCATAGCCCCCCCCCCCCCCTGCTGCCCCACCTGGGGGCTGAATTTCTAAAATTCCAGAAATTGGTTTTTAGATATTTGCATTAGTTATATTTTAGAGCAAAAATTTCACGTATATCTATTTTTTTGTTTGAGATATATAGGATTATGCCAAATCACGTTTTACGCATGTGAAATCACGTTTTGCTCCCCCGTCCCCCTTGGTGACCGAATTTAGAAAATTCCAGAAATTAGTTTTTAGACATTTGTATTAGTTATATTTTAAAGCAAAAATTTTACCGATATCTGTTTTCTTTTGTTTGAGATATGAAGGATTTTGTGAAATCACGTTTTGCCCCCCCTTCCCCCCCTTGGGGGCGAATTTTGTAAAATTGCTTCTTGGTGGATGCCTACGTCATAGAACGAACATTGTCACAAAATTTCAGTTTGGTCTGGGCGATTATGAATCACCCCCTCAGTCAGTCAGGAAGAACGATTATATATATATATATATATATATACTATTTTTATAAAAAAAATGTTGTTCTCGAATGCTTTTTAAAATATTTCTAATATTTAAAAAATTTCATTTCTTGTAAAACTGAAACATCTATATTTTTCTAGAATTTTATTATTGATGAAACTTCCATTTCTTTATAGCATGTCTTTGCAAAGATAAATTTTTAATTGCTTTTAGGGTTCTACAATAAAAAGCTTCTACTATTCAATTTTTTATTTTTTATTTTATTTTTTTTCTTTTTAGTTACACAAAAGAAAAAAAAAATCTTTAAAAAACTAATAGAAAATTTTTATGATATTGTGTAGATACTGAAAGATTTTCTTTTATCATTTGGCATCTTTTCTATTAATTATCTGCAAAAATTAACTCATCAAATTAACCCAAAAATTAACACTGAACTATAATTGTTTGAACCATGTTTAAGTGTGGGAGACAATTTCCAACACTGTTGCTGTTACAACTTTATTTGTCAGGTAAAACAGAAATGGAGACGCACATTTTTTTTAATCCTGTAATAATTTTATTTATGAAAAACTAAATTTAATTAAAAATTTTTACATTATCATTTCTACATAATATATATATTATCATTATCATTTTTACCATATTTTTATTAACTTCGATTCTTGTTTGTTTGTTTGTTTGTCCAGTACAAATCTTTCAATCGATTTTTATCTAACTTCCCGACTAGCCAGACATTTGAAACTTTCAAGATAGCTCAGAACACGGCGACAATACATTTTTTTAACACTTTTCGTCAGCTGTTTCAGGTCCTATTCAACAGAAAATTTATTTAGCTAACTCTCCGACTAGCAAGACATTTAAAACTTTCAGAATAGTTCAGAACACGGTGAAAATGCATTTTTAAAATACTTTTAGCCAACTGTTTTGGGTTCCTGCTGCCTTCGGCATCGATACCAGTACAAAGCTTGCAATCGATTTTTAACTAACTTCCCGACTAGCTAGACATTTGAAATTTTCAGGATAGCTCAGAACACGGTGACAATACATTTTTTTAATACTCTTAGTCAACTGTTTTAGGTCCCTATATTCTTCCGAAGCCGTTATATGATTCAACAGAAATTTTTTTAAACTAACTTCCCGACTTTTGAAACATTCAGAATAGTTCAGAACACTGAGCAAATGTATTTTTTTTTAAATAATTTCAGCCAACTGTTTCGGGTTCCTGCTGCCTTCGGCATCGTTACCATTACAAAGCTTGCAATCGATTTTTAACGAACTTCCCGACTAGCTGGGCATTTGAAACTTTCAGGTTAGCTCAGAACACGGTGACAATAATTTTTTTAATACTTTTAGTCAACTGTTTCAAGTCCCTACTTCCTTCGGCAGCGTTTATATGATTCAACAGAAAATATATTTAACTAATTTCCCGACTAGCTATGCATTTGAAACTTTCAGGATAGCTCAGAACACGGTGACAAAAAATTTTTTAATACTTTTCGTCAACTGTTTCAGGTCCCTACTTCCTTCGGCAGCGTTTATATGATTCAACAGAAAATTTATTTAACTAACTTCCCGACTAGCTAGACATTTGAAACTTTCAGACTAGTTCAGAATACTGTGAAAATACATTTTTTAAATACTTTTAACCAACTGTTTCGGGTCCCTACTGCATTCGGCAGTGTTACTGATACAAAGCTTGCAATCGATTTTTAACTAACGTTCCGGCCATTTGAAACTTTTATAATAGCTCAAAACACGATAACAATGAATTTTTTAAATACTTTTTGCCAATTGTTTCTGATTACCGCTGCCTTCGGTAGCTTTTATATGATTCAACAGAAAATTTAAAAACATGGTATACAAAAAGTTCTTTTTATCTTGTAATTATTACATTATCATTTCATAGGGTTTTCCAGAGAAGTCCTGCAAACATCGATGAATTAAAACACATTATAACTAAAGAAATCTCAGCAATAACACTAACAATGCTGCGAAGTGTGTCAAAAAACTTGGTTCGACGTGTTCATGTTTGCATTCAAAATGGTGGCGAACATTTTCAACATTTTCTGTAAGGAATGATAAAGTAAAAATTTGAATTAATTTATGTTTTTCAAAAAATAAAATTATCACAGGATTAAATATTATTGTGGGTCCCCATTTCTGTTTTACCTCACAAATAAAGTTGTAACAGTCCAACAGTGTTAGAAATTGTCTCTCACACTTAAACAAGGTTCAAACAATTATACTTCAGTGTTAGAATAGTTGCCACATCCGTCAGATTAAGATAACCAGCGGGTATTAAGAAAAACCAGCGTAATAAGAAAAAACCAGCGGGTACTCTTTTAAATTGATCACCCAGTATATATATATATATATATATAAATATATATACCTAAACTTTTATTTAGTTCTTTTAACATCTAAAAAACACTTCAGGTACTGTGTAGATAATGACAAATTCCTTTTATCAATTGACAAGTTTTCTATTAATTATTTGCTTAATTCACCATATCGGACCTTCGAGGATCGAACTCACGATCACCGCGGTAAAAACTTGTCGCTCTAACCAATCGAGCTATAGAGCGACGAAAAAAACTGCTTTCATGTACTTTAAAGAGGAGGCATCCTTTTAAACACTTTCCAACAGGATTGAAAAGTGTTAATGATTTCGGTTTGTCTGTCTGTCTGTCTGTCCGCGCTCTAACTCTCGTAAATAGTTATGGAATTTCTTGAAACTGATATAGGTTATTCAAGTTCACTATCGGATGTTCCCTATTGAAAATGGAGTTTATACCTCTACTGGTTTGCATACAGGGACATCCGTAAGTATTTCAAAGCATTGTGTTCTATGAGAGGTATTTCAATGAACCATATTTTCATGCCTTTGCTGTACACAAATCTTAATGAAATTGAAATATGTTATTCAAGTTATGTTTCTTATATAATGTGAATAAATACCACCAATTGTTTGTGTACAGGGACACTCACAATTATTCCAAAGCACTGCGTTCTATGAGAGATATTTCTATAAATCAAATTTTAATAATTTTACTTCACACGAGGTTTTAGGAAATTGAAATAAGTTATTTCTATGTACAAAAGAATGCTTTACATAGAATATAACATGATTAGCATTAGATTTACAGGGTGATAGAAAAATATTCAGTTATATCAAGAGCTATTAATAAAGATTTGCTAGAATTGTTCTTTAGTTTACATTAAGCCTTTTTAACACTTTCTAACATTTTTTAAGTGTGAATATGATTTCAATTTGTGCATCTCTCTGACTGTTCTTTTGTCCCTTTGTTTGTCTCTCAATCTGTCTTTCTGAGCTCTAACTCTAGTAAATATTTATGGAATTTCTTCAAACCGATATATTTTATTCAAGTTCACTATTGGATGTTCCTTATTGAAAATGGAGTGAATATCTCTTCTTGTTTGTGCACAGGGACACCCAAAAGTATTCGAAAGCATTGTGTCCTATGACAGGAGGTTCTAACCATATCGTAATACCTTTACTGTACAGAAACTTTAATGAAATTTTAATGTGTTATTCAAGCTCCCTATCGGATGTTTCCTATAAATATAGAGTACATTTCTAACTTGTTTGTGTACAGGGACACTTGGAAGTATTCCAAAGCATTGCGTTATATGAGAGTTATTTTTATAAACCAATTTTTAATAATATTACTTTGCTGGAAGCTTAATGCAATTGAAATATATTATTCATATGCAGAAAAGAATGCCTTCTATATAATATATTATGATTAACATTAGATTTACAGGGCCACACAAAAATATTCAGTTACATTAAGAATTATTAATAAAAACATTCTGGAATTGCACTTTCATTTACATTAAGCTTTTTAACACTTTCTAGTAATATTACTGAATATGATTTCAATTTGTGTTTCTGTCTGTCCGATTGTCTACCTTTCTATCCGATTGTCTCCGGCTCCTAGCGTCCGTAAATATTTTGAGAATCTCTAAAAAATGATACAATCATGTTCCCTATTTAAAATGACATTAATAGGTCCTGTAACACTAGTTTGTTTATAAAGACAACAACAAAAATATTCCAATTCATTACCATTTAGGACAGACATTTTTAAAAGTTATATATAAAAAACTGTCCACTGTAAAAATCATAAAAACATTGACATGTATTGTTAATATTCTAAAATAATATTTTGTATAGAATATGATTTTTTTAACTTTCAGATTTACAGGACTACACTAAAATATTCAGATAGATTGAAAGCTGGAATTATAATCTAACAGGTTCAATTTCTTTAGCGTTACGTCTTTTTAACATTTTCCAAAATGCTAAGAGTGATTTTAAAATCAATTAGTCTATCTGTATATTTTTTCAGTCCTTTTGTCTGTTGTGTGATAACGTAGGCAAAGAATATTAAAGCTTATTCGATACAACAATTACGTACAGTAGGAAAGTGTTACGAATCAACGAGTGCTGCAAAATTTTCCTTCTTTATTTTTATTTTATTTTTTTCTTTTTAGCGTGACACGAAGACGTGATGACACAATCCAATTTCAATAAATAAAAATTTAAGTAAATAATCATTTTTTAAGATTAGAAGATTTTTATTGTGAAGCCCTTAAAGCTTAAAAAAAAAAAAAAAATATCGAGGCAAAGACATGCTATAAATAAATGATTAATAATGATTTTAACACTAATAAAATTTTAGAGAAAAACAGATATTTCCCTTTTTCAAGAGATGAAAATTTTCAAATATTTTAAATATTTTAAAAAGCATTCGAGACCAATATTCTTAGTTATTAGATTTTTGTATCATTATTCGTTAAGCCATAAATTTCAATTGTCTCGAAAGCTTTTTAAAATATTTAAAATTTTCATCTCTTGTAAAAGGGAAACACCTATATTTTTCTCTAAAATTTCCTTAGTGTTAAAACTTTCATTTCTTTATAGTATGTCTTTACCTCAATATTTTTTTTATTTTATGCTTTTTAGAGCTTCACAATAAAAGGCTTCTAATTTTAAAAAAATGATTTTTTGCTTAAATTTTAATTTTTTACTTTTTAGTTAAAAATAAAGCTTTTTAAAAATGTAATCAAAATATTTTACGACAGTATGTAGACAACAAAAGATTTTCTTTCAGATGCTGACATTTTTTTTTATTACTATCTGAAAAAAAAAAAAAAAAAAAAAAGTCGACCTTCGAGGATCGAACACACGACCGGCGCGTTATCAGCATGACATTCTAACCAAAAGTCAAAGAACAGTAAAAAAGAAAAAAAAAAAGAAAGAAACAGTTATAGAGCATGCTAGAAAAATCTAAGTGATGCAAAAAAAATATTATTCTTGAATGATTTTCGAAATACTTTGAATATTTAGAATTTTCATCTCGTGTAAAAGTGAAATATCTACATTCTTCTTTAAAATTTTCTAATTCTTGGAACTTTTATTCTTAATAGCATGTCTCTGCAAGAATAAAATTTTATTTTATGCTTTTTAAGGCTCCACAACAAAAAGTTTCCAGCGTTTTTTTTTTTTTTTTTTTTTTTTTTTTTTTTTTTTTTTGTTATCTTTTTTAGTGACTTAAAAAAAAAGCTTCTTGAAAAACTAATCAAAATTTCTTAGGATACTGTGTAGGCTATGAAAAGTTTTATTTTTAACAAATGACATCTTTTTTATTAATTATCTATAAAAAGTAACAAGTCGGCTTTGAAGACCGAACCCACCCAGGACCATCGGATTATCAACATGGCGCTTTAACCAACTGAGCCATTGAACGATGTAAAAATTCCTTTCATTTACTTTTAAGTGGAAGCGTTTTGTTGTTTTAGCATGACACGAAGACGCGATGACAAAATCCATTTTCAAAAATAAGAAGTTTTTAAAAAAATATTTACTTATGTATTTTTTACTTAAAACTTTTTATTTGGTGCTTTTTTTTTTACTATCAAAAATATTTTGTGATTTTTTTAATATCTAAAAAAAAAGTTTCTTAAAAAAACTCCTCAAAAAATTCGTAAGAAACGAAAAATTTTCTTGTATTAATTGATACCTTTTTTACTAATTATCTGCAAAAATTAACACGCAGGACCTTCCAGGATCCGAACTTTCAACCGCCGTGTTGTTAACATGACGTTCTAATCAACTGAACCAAGAAGCGACAAACGGAATGGCTTGTATTTACTTTTAAATGAAGGCGCCTTGTTTACTAGCGTGGCACGAAGACACGATGACGAAGTCAATTTCATGTAAAAAGCTTTTAATAACTTCTAATAATTATATATATATATATATATATATTAAATAAAAGCAGGCACAAAACGTAATAGACAGTAATTCCGATTGAAAAATTAGGTATGGGTGGAGTGTCCTCCGTAGTCGTTTTCCTAAGGGTCATAGCCCATATTTACATACATCTCGGTTGGTTGGTTGGGTGTTTTACGTCGCACTAGTGCTGCGCAGATGGGCAATAGGTGCCGGTTTGGGACACACCCCTAGAGGTGGTCCGGAGACATGCCATCACAATTTTGATCCTCCACGGAAGGGATGGCTCTCTCGCTTTGGTGACCTCCAGAGATATAATTTGGATGGGAGCATGGAGAACATTGCGGCCGCAACGGATATTACGTGCACCAGCCACCATTAATGTACACGACGGTCTTTGGCCAGCTCGAGTACCGAACCCGCAATCTTCCATTACGAGGCCGGCGCTCTACCGACTGGGCTACCACTTCCCCATGCAACTCGGATAAAATGCCTGTAAAATTTAAACGGTTAGACTAACGAATGTGACCTCTGATCGAACTCGAAACTTCACATTTGTCAGCTTCCTGAACAGGATCTGTCAACCATTGGTTTGGTTACTAATAACAAAATAATAGAGTTTCTTAAAAATCTCGACAATATATACATTGAAAATATACAAATACATACTTACGAACTTCAGATTTGCTTCATTGAAGTCTTATATCGGCACTACTGATTCTACCGGTTCAGGATCAGCATAGGCTGCATTATAAATCAGCATTGCCATAAGCAAAAGCAGGCTGGAAATCTTTTGCAGCTGTTCAGTAAGCATGGTTTGTAACGTTCAGACAACTTCCGAATGAATTGCAGTTTAAAATGCGGCTGAGTATTTATACTTATATGAACATGCTTACTCATATAATTGTTGCAACAATGTTTCTAATATAAAGTAATAATTTAAGCATATCTTTTTGTAGATATGAATGATATCCTTGACTTAAAGAGAAACGTTGCTTATTTGCCATGATTCATCAATTTTCGCAAATTTAAAAAAATGATCAGCCACATTTCTAGAAGATACAAAACAAACTTTCAAACACTGAAAACTCATAAATAGGAATTATACAGCACTTTTTTATTTTTTATTCTATTGAATTATGAACGAGGTGGTGTACGATGAGGAAAGAAAGAATATTTTGTTTTAAATGCAACGTATTTTTTTTTTCTCTCGGCATGAGATTGTAAAACATTTTTTACGTTGTAAAATAAAGATAAGTTTTTGAAGACAACATAAAAATTTTGCCCGCAGCATTAGAGCTGCCAACCCTTCGGATTAATTCATTCCACTATTTCTCTAGAGCAGTGTTGGGCATAATTGATTAAAAAGTAATTGAATTACAATTGAAATACAATTAAATTATAATTATAATTATTTCACTGTCAATCGATTAACAAGTAATTGATTACAAATAAATTGAATTAATAGAAATAAATTGAATAAGTAATTCAATTTATATGTAATCAATTACTTGTTAATTGATTGACAGTAAAATAATTGTAATTTAATTGTAATTTAATTGTAATTCAATTACTTTTTAATCAAGTATTACCAGCACTGCTCTAGAGTTATCTTCGTTTATTTAATCGCAGAATTTCCTACAAATAATGAAGTGGATATTTCTATAAAAAATGATTGATATTCAAAAATCCGGCAGGTTGGCAACTCTGTTGCATGTTTCAAAAATCGCATGATTCTTTTAATTTTCTTCGACTTTTTTTTGGGTTGAAGTAGTATAGCATCGAGCTTGTAGTCGACAGGTTGCAGGTTTGATTCGTGTGTTCGCTAAAACCATGGTGTACTTTATTGGTGGCTGGTGAAGTAGGTTTCTTCATATTACGTACAAATTTGAAAAAAAAACATCATAAAATGCAATAAGCTCGCAACAATTGTTTCGGGTCGAAAAAGCGCACGACCGTTCGTCAGGCATACAAAGTAGGCACAAGTGCTGCAGACAAAGCGGTACGTTGACGCTTTGACAGCTGCTGAATATTGGAAATTTCCAATATTCAATATTCAGATCTTAAACTTAATTCAAATTTTGTTATTTCCAAACCACCTTCTTCTCCTCAGTTAATTTCTGTCGACGAAAAAGCTTTCAAAAATTCTCGTCTCACTGATTAACAGAAATAAAATCTTCGACATTTAATCCTTAATAATGCCAACTTCAATTAAAAATTTTTTAAATCTAATCTCATCCCTGCAGAAAAAAAATGCCTTGAATCAATTGAAATCTAATGAAAATATCATCATCACAAAAGCAGATAAAGGTTGTCAGATTGTTATTTTAGATAAGAAACAATACATCGACTGTGTAATCAAATTAATTAATGATGTCCCATACATTCCTCTGTCCGGTGACCCCTCTTCTCAAGAATTAAGTAAACTTAAGTCTGCTATAATATCTTGCCCCTTGTTGTGGAACTCAACTAAATCTTATCTTATCCCATCTGTAGCTAACTGTGCCAGTTTTTATGCTCTACCAAAAGTACACAAACCCAATACCCCATTTCGTCCCATAGTCTCTAATATCGGTACTGCTTCCTATAGTTTAGCTAAATTTTTCACTACAATTTTTACTCCTCTTTTTTCTGCAAATATTTATACTCTAAAGAACTCCATTAACTTCGCAAAAAATATTCTAAACTGCCCTCACACTAGTCTTACTATGGTTTCTTTCGATGTAAAATCCCTTTTAACTAATGTTGCAATAAGTGGCGCCTTCTGCTGTTTTGAAAAGAGAAAGAGTTTCATTTCACATCTTTTGAAATACAAGAATTAATTTCTCTCACCCACATTTTTTTCTTATCCGAAACTACTTTTTTATCCCAAAGAAATATTTATCGTCAATCTGAAGGTTTAGCCATGGTTTCTCCTCTCTCTCCAATTCTCGGTGATATTTATATGCATTATTTTGAAAGCACACTCTTTAAGAAAATGTTTTTCTGTTTTTGGACCCGTTACGTTGATAGCACCTTCATGCTTATAGACACATTTCTTCTCAATATTGACCATGTATTACAAACTATAGATTCTATAGACAGTAATATCCAATTCACAGTTTTTTGATATAAATATAAAAAATTTCGCCATGCCAAATATTAAAAATAATTTTTCTATTTTTTGCAAAGTTTTAGGCTGCAAATTTCGAATCCTCCTCTCTCTCCCCGCGCCTATTTAGGACTAAACATTTTCGAGCGAATTGAGATTAGGACTGTTTCCAAGTCTAATAAAGAAGAAATTCCACGACATTCTTTGTGGGATTTAACTGTTAGAGTGAAAAAAGTTATTACTACTTTCAGATTTATGGATGCTCATGGGAAAGGATAGGTAATTCCAACAATTTTATTCAAATTGACGTACACAGACGCCATATAACAAGGTGCATTATCATCTTGAAAAGCTATTTGAAGAAAAGTCTGAAATACCGGTCAGGCGCCACTTTTATAGTCCCCGTGTTTTATTTTGAGTTATTTGATTCCTTGAGCATGAATATTTGTATGATTCTTTGAAAAAGCGTGCATCTCCGTACCACAGTGTACGGAGAATGTGTCATTATTTCAAGAGAGCTGTTTTCATTAAGTCAATCCCATTTTTACTGTCCCAGTAGTTTTTTTTTCTTCAGCTCGAAATAAATTAAACTTGATTTATGAGAGGAACTCAGTTAAGCCCGATAATTAATTGCTTTTTTTTTTTTTTTTTTTTTTTTTTTAAATTTTTGGTCAACTGATGTCTTACTTTTTTTTTTTTTAATATTTGTCTTAAATAATGGCTTTTTTGCAGATCTTCTGGTTTTTTACCTGCTTCCTGCTACCGGACTATTTTTGAAGAAAGTATTTTGCTATACACTTTTTTTAAAAATCTTTTTTAAGTTCTGAACATGATATAAATCGATTTGTTAAACATTTGATTTTTAACTTGCGGTTATCTTGATTGGATGAGCAACGTGGCCGCCTAAAGCCAAATTTTCACACTGAACTTAATGTTAAAGTGTATGCGGAGGACAACATAATAAAATCTGTTCAAAAATTTGCTTTTTAAACGATAAAATTGGCTGTTGTAAAAGGTATAAATGAAAATATGGAAGTGCGTTTTTTTTTTTTTTTTTTTTTTTGTCGCTTAGTGTATAATTCTTAGGGCATTCTATAGCATTTTCTACCAGCGTTGTTTATCATACACTAGCCAGACTAAACGCAGTCTTAAATTCTGCTCGGCTATTTCTAAACATTGCTGGGAGGAAAACCAGAATTTTAAATTTGGTTAAGCTAAAATAATTTGCAGGCCAAAATCCACTGAGGAATTTGATATCTTTGAAGATTTTTATTTAAAAAGAAATCTTAAAAATATTGTTATATGTGATTTTGCTGTACCCCATTTGTCTCATTGTTGGAATTATATATTCAGTTCACATTTATTCAATTTCTTCCCTATTTTTCACAGTTAGTGTTTCAGCATTTCCTATTGGTCAGTCACCCACATTCCGCGTAATACTATTGGCTGGGCTAATCATCTTGAGCTAAATCCGTTCCCTTTCCTATATGTAGAAGCACTTCTCTCTCATTTCTTTATGCAATGAAGACGATACGACAAATGCTACCGAAACAGCTGTCTGCTTTCTTCTTATTTATATTTGGCGTTCTAGACGCTGTCGTTTGCCTTGTTTTTATGGTAAAAGAATATTACGAATATTATGAATCTTTTCTATTGTGAGAAGTTCTCGATTGGTTTCTTAGAATTGGGTTATAAACTCAAACTGTAGTTCCTAAAACTCGCTTCTTGTTTTCGCATTTATTTGCAGAGATGTTTTTAAAAAGTTGGACCTTTATAATAGAGGGAAACGTACTAGGATTCTAATAAGGGTTTCCAGAACTCGCTTTTAAAAGGGACTAGAATTTATAAGGATGGTATAGAACTATTTTTTAAAAAATAATAAATAAAACACTTTAAAACACATATATAAGTTTTAAAAACATATATTTAATTAAAAGCAGGATATGTCAAAGCTTTTCGCCCTGAAAATCAGGGCAGCATCAGGAAGTCTACACAGTTTTACACAATGTGCAGTTGTGTTACAAGTATATAGATTATAAATTAGGTTAAAGTTACATCGCTACTTTAATAAATAATAATATTAATAATAAATCATTGGTTGTAGTTATAATACTTTGACACTGAGGCAACATTTGATTACTGCAACTTGTGTAGGAAAAATCAGTTTGGGATGGCTATTAGGAAGGCTGGCGTGGTGGTAACATCAAGGTGAAAAAACGTGTCGAGCAGTGGTAGTGAATAGAAGTTTTTCTTTTGGAGGAGTCAATGGATGGGAGCTGAAACACTGGACTGGCGTTAACAACCGTTGGAAGAAACTTGTACGAAAACTTGTAGTGGAAAGGAATCAAACCTTGAAGACGAACAGTGGATGGGAACATGAAACCTGGAGTGGCGGCAACAATCGTTGCAGAAGGATGCAGCATCGTCCATAGAAGGTTATATGAAGCTTGAAATTGATGAGGTTACATATTCTACTGGAAAAAAATAAAAGCAAGTCAAATATCTGGTTGTATAATATAATTCCAAATTTTTGGTAGGAAAGCCGAATCTTTAGAATTAATAACATTAGGAAATTTTACAATATTTACAGCTTCTGAAATTAAGAGTTCAGATATATTTTGTGAAGTTGAAATTATTTCTGCTTGATCCCACAAGGGTATAGCGCCGGAGTTATTGTAAATGAAATTAACAAGTGCAGAACTTCTTTCTTCTTTTACATTTATGATATGTTTCTGATATTTTTAAAAAAGCCACAATTTATTTTCTAGATATAATTGACATAATTTTTTCTCAGTGCATATGCCACCCCGACTTGTTACTCTTTTTTTTTTTTTTTTTTTAAATAACCTTTACTACATTTAACTCAATGGAATCTTAATTTACTGATTGCGTACACATTCTTTTAATGTTACATTTTTTATTATATGCAATCTGCTGAATATGATTCTTCGAACAACCTGTGAGACATTCAAATAATAATAATAATTTCTACCTTTATTCATCAAGGTTAAAATGTGTCTATCATTTTAGTTAGAATGTCTGTCTAATTGTGAGATTTTCGTAATTCTTTTATTATGGATTTGTTTGTAATAAAAATACCTCGTCCCAAGTTTAAGTTTTCGGTTTTTTGTAACACACTGGCGTTCATAATTTAAGAAATAACATCTTTTCCCGTTTTCTTTTTTGAGCAGAATTTTTAAACAAATGAGCATGGGAACATAAAATTTGGAGGAGATATTTATTATTAAATCATTAACAGAATTGTAGTAACTGTAACATAAATGATAATTTTTAAACTGATATAACTCCAAGTTTTCTCAAAAGGGAACATTGGAAGAATAATTTTAGCCAGAGAATAAATAAATAAATAAAATAAAATAACATAAATAAAAATTAACGATAAAGTGTGTCAAAAGTGAATTACATATAGGTAAAGATACACATGCCTTCATATGTTAAATTAAAACCATATTTTTCTTCGTGCATTCACTTTTCTGTTTCGTATATTTTTCGTATGTGTTTTTTATTCTAATTTTAGTGTAACGTTTGGAGGCACGTATATCTGCAATTATCTCTGATGCATTCTTATCACTATTTCTCATTTAGTTTTCATTATTCAAACTGTTTAAAATTTTCCATTTTTTTTCTAAAACTTACCTTTGAGGAAAATTAAAATAACACAAGTTTAAAAGAATATTAATTATTTTAAAGTTGCATAAATTTCTATTAATGGTTTGAGAACAAATATGCCACCCAAATTTTTATTTTCGTATGATATCATTCTTTTAAAAATTATGCTCAAAAGAAGAAAACGGGAAAACAGGCTGTTCCAATGTATGTTGAAAATTATTTCTTGAACAAAGTGTGACATTAATCAGAAATAATATATATATATATATATTACTATTAGATGTAGCATATATTAATAAGTAGGGGAGAATGGGGATGGATGGGACATTTTTCCTGTTTTATTAATAACGTTCACCATGTGTAATTCAGAATTTTGTAACAGTGCTCATAAGTACACTGCAGTAATCAGTTACATATAAACATACTAACTTTAATAAAAACTTATCATTTTTAATTAATAATAATTTTTTTTACATGCATGTGCAGTGTCCCATTCATCCCCACCTATGGGGATGAATGGGAGACTGGAGTTAACAAAGAAATGAAAACAAAATAGAAAGTAAATAAATTATTAACGTTAAATTGGTTTATATGATTTTATTACACACTATGAATTTACTGAAATTAACATAAACTGATGCATTGACTCAAGTTAATATCAAAATGCAAAAGTCCTTTGGTTCGCACAGTTCCTATTGCTCTAGGCATTGGTAATTTAATCTAATAAGATCTAATCTAAAAATAAATAAATAAATAAGACACTAGAAAGATATAAACCATTATAATAGAGTACAAATTACCCAGATAAATTTTTGTTTCCGACTGATCGGGGAAAATAAGAATTTTATTCTGTATTACATTCATAATCACCAGGATTTATTTAATTAGCTTGATTGAAATTGTGATTTTAATCAAATTATTATTAGTTTATTTATTTATTTTTTTTAATTATTGATATTATTGATTTAAGTTGTATTGAATATTCTAATTTATAATTCCTTTTGTCATAATTATTATAAACAAAAATCAGAACAATTAATTTCAGTCTATTTTTCTCTAAATCCATGCTACTTTTATAATTCCATGTTATAACTACTGAACTACAGGTTATAAAAATATTGAAAATCTATTTACGATTTGTTTTAATATAATTCTCTTGCACAATTTTAAATTAGCACATAGTGGGGAATGTCCCATTCATCCCCACCACCACATGATCATATAAAACAGGAAATAGTCTTAAGGAACAATTGTCAATATTCTTCTTGAATATGATAAACACAATAAAAGATTATGCCTTTTCACCACATAAGAGTTATATTAACATTAAGCAAATTGTTATATTTTAACTACTACCTAATTGAATGAGTAAAAACTTACTTTGGCAGCAGAAAATGGCACTTTAATTTTTTTCTGCTCTTCTATAGATAGCACAATTCTGAAACTACACTTGATGAATGATCTCAGTACTGCCATATATCAGAAAAAAGTTGTCAAGTTTATGGTGCATACAAAACATAAATATTTTGCTATTGTCCCATTCATCATGCGTCCCATTCAACCCCACTCTCCCCTATATCAAAAATATTATTTAATACATGTTATTTAATAAGTGATATTTAATGAATGTGAAACAAAGCATTAAAAAGTAAGGAGTGCATTGTGCATGTGGAATGTGTCCGCCATTTGAGGCTGCAAGCGTCCTTTTAACCCTTTTTTTTTTTTTTTCATACCGGAAACAATAATAAATAATAATAAGTAAAAATACTCTCAAAGACAGAATTTAGTTTTAGCATGGGAAACTATTAATTTCAACATGTAAAATTTTTATTTTTATTTTTATTTTTTATTTATTTTCTATCTTTTTTTGACCGTAAAACTGAGCCACGTACTTTTTAAAATGACTGAAATGAATTAAAATGAAGTACTGCCAACTAAATTTCATACTTTAGTTAATTTTAGAAAATTTAATTGTCGTGTCGTAAACTGTTTGCACTCTTGAATTAAAAAAAATGGCCCCTTTAATTTGGTTTCGAATTTTTTAACGATAGGACTGATATTTCTAATTTAGTTAAGTGTCACAAAAAAATGGTCTACAAAAAGTGGTGTCGACATTTTTAACGAGATAGAAACTAATAGTCCTCTCAGTACTAATAATTTTTAGTGTATTCCTAGCCGGTTACAAAGAACTTGTGAATTCCGTTTCTCTCTCTCTCTCTCTCTCTCTCTGTGTGTGTGTGTGTGTGTCTGTCTTCAAATCATCGAAATCCTTTCACGAAACTTGATTATTCTTCATTTGTGCTCGTCTGTAAATAAATGTGTTTAATGGAATCACCCTAATTTTTATGTTTAAATTTTTCGTTTTTAGGTTGATTTCTTTAGAAATCGACCTATTGCAATCACTTCGTTTATCTATATACTCGTATCTATCTATCTATCTATCTATAATGAAAATTTTGTCATCACGATAACTCCCGAAATAATACTCGAAATCGAACCAAATTTTGACAGTGAACTAATCTTATAAATATCTTGGATGAGTTCGTTAACCAAGTTGCTCCGACTTTTTGTTTTCAAGTGGCAGCTACTTGAAAATTACAAACCGACATTGTAAAAAGCATATTTAAAGCAAGATTTGCTTGAATTTTGTTGTAAATACAGGTCACATAAGGGTCTCAATGATGTTTATTAATGAAGTTTATCCGCCATTTTTAATAAAGTGGCAGATATTTTAAGTTAAGCGGGACCACTTGAAATCAGGCTACCACTTGAAAATTTAAAAGCCCTATAACTTCCGAAATAATACTCCAAATCGAACCAAATTTGAACAGTGTCTTAACTTATCTTATAAATATCTTAGATGAGTTTGTTAACCAAGTTGCTCCGCCATTTTATTTTCAAGTGGAGACTACTTGAAAATTTCAAATTCAAATCGCAAAAAGTGTATTCCGAATTCTTTTTAATTTTGATGTATACATAGATTACACAAGTGTCTCAAATAACAACTTTATTAATGAACTTTATCCGCCATTTTTAATAAAGTGGTGGATATCTTAAGTTAAGCGGGACCACTTGAAATCAGGCCACCACTTGAAAATTTAAAACCATGATAACTTCCGAAATAATACTCCAAATGGAACCAAATTTAAACGGTGTCTTAACTTATCTTATAAATATCTTAGATGAGTCTGTTAACCAAGTTGCTCCGCCATTTTGTTTTCAAGTGGAGACCACTTGAAAATTTCAAATTTAAATTGTAAAAAGCGTATTCCGAAATTGTTTGAATTTTGATGTAAATACAGACCACATAAGGATCTCAATGAAGTTTATTAATAAACTATATCCGCCATTTTTAATAAAGTGGCAGATATCTTAAGTTAAGCGGGGTCACTTGAAATCAGGCTCACACTTGAAAATTTAAAATCACGATAATTTTTGAAATAATACTTCAAATCGAACCAAATTTTGACAGTGATATTATCATATAATTATCTTGAATGTTTTCACTAGGCAACTTGTCCCGACATCTTGTGTCTAAGTTCCAGCCACTTGAAATCACACTGCCACTTGAAAGTATGCCATCACGATAACTTTTAAAATACTAAACTGATTCAAATAAAAGCTGGTTAGCGAACTTTTGGTTCAAATATCTAGGATAAGTTCACTTGATGACTTGATCCGCAATTTTATTTTCAAGTGGCGGCCACTTGAAAATTTGTCATTATGGTAACTTTAGTAAGACAGAATCAATTCGCTTCAAATTTGGGCAGTGGATTTATCATTCAAATGTCTCAGATAAGTTCGCTAGGCATCTCATTCCACTTTTTTTTACAAGTGGTGCCACCTGAAAATTTCTTATGATGGTAATTTTTGAAATACTGATTTAATTTAAACTAGAACTGGACAATGAACTTATCGTACAAATATACTGGATGATTTCGATGGGCAAGTTGTTTTGCTATTTTGTTTTACAAGTCGCAGCCACTTAGACTGCCACTTGAAAATTTGCCATAATAATAACTTTTGAAACACGGCACTGATTTAAACCACAGTTGGACAGTAACCTATGCTTCAAATATCTTCGATGCGTTTGCTGGAACTTTAGAAATAGTTAATCAATTTAAATCAAAGTTGAAAAAGGGATTTATCATTCAAACAACAAAAATTTAGAAAATTCACGTAACTCATGAACCAATCACGTTATTGTGTCCATCTTTGGTATATCGATAATAAGTATTTTCTCGCCAAAAGTCGCCAAAAAAGTCGCCATAGGGGAAAAGTCGCCAAATTTGGCGCCAAATCCATTACCTGCGTTACTGGATCTTTTTAATGCGTTTTTAAGGAAAAATTTGACTATTTTAATGTTAAAACAAACTAGAAATGCAGGAAACTAACATTTTATCAACTTACTAAGCCTCTTTGAAAGAATTTCTACAAAAAAAAAAAAAATATTTTCAAATTTGCAACGATATCTTAGATGAGCAACTTTCTCTGCCATTTTTATCGAAGTGGCAGCCACTTAATTTTTCAACACGATGACTTTGGAGATTTTGAATTAATTCGAACTATGTGTGTACAGTAGACTTATCTCACAAATACATTTCATATATTTGTCAACTTAACCCACCATTTTTTTTCCTAGCGCCGGCCACTTGAAAATTTTAAATTCACATAAAAGTGTATTTATGAACTGATTTGCTTAAAACTCCATATGTGCATAGCCTACATCAATATTTCTACCAAGTGCATTAATAATTTGTAGCCGCCATTTTGAAACAAAATGACGGCTACTTGATAAGGAAAAAGAAATCAACCTACCCTTCCGAATAAGCCGGAAGGTCTTGTTTGTAATCTGTGAAGGAGTTACGTATGTTTCGAAGGATAGTAAAAGCATATTTCCCCTCTTTCTATATTTTTAAGTATAATAAATATATATGTATTTTTTTTTTTTTTAATAAAAACTTTAAGTATATAAAAAAGCTACAATTAAACAATTATTTATAAAATTATCATTAAAAATTTTGGAAAAATTCAAGCATTTAATCCTGGCTTCAGAAATTTTTTTTTAAAATTTGCATATTTTTTTTTTAGGTTATTCACTGTTTTTTACTATATTCTATCATATAATGCAAATAAATAGGAAATTTTTCAATTATTAAAAAAAATCACCTCCGAAGGTAGGCAGGCAAATTAAGAACGCATTTTTGCTTTTTTAATGAGTTGAATTCAGAATCAAACCAAATGTGCTCAATGTTTAACCGAAGGAAATATTTGCACTTGAAGGAATCATCAAGCTTGTAATTTTAGAATCACTCAAGATCTTCTGCAACAATTGTTGTCACGTTTATTACCAATTTCTAATACGAAGTGGAGGTTTCAATTACGATATGAATAAAATCGATTTTAGCTATATGTTTTCAAAGTATAAGTTTTCAAATTTTTTTTTTTAAATACTTTGTACTTACAGGGAAACATTCAAAAGTACCGTTTTCAAAAAATATTGAAAAAACATACGTGTGATTCTACTCTTCATGAAACACCAGAATGTGAAAAAATTATCGGCTGAAATGAATTACAGCGGCCACAAAAAATTATTAAAATTAAGCATATTTGGCGATTTCACACTGTTAGGCGATTGATTATGAGTACTTGGCGGAGAAGTAAAATACGGTTCTGTTCGTACACGGCAATCTCTGTGCTAGCGAACTTATCGCCTAACAGCGCTATATCGCCAAAAAGGCTTAATTTTGATAATTTTGTGTGGTCGCTGTAATTCATTTCAGCCGATATTTTTTTCACTTTCTGGTGTTTTATGAAGAGTAGAATCACATATATTTTTTTTTTCAATATTTTTTGAAGACAAAACCTTTTGAATGTTTCCTTGTTAGATATTAATCATAAATTTTACATGTATTATTATAATAGTATCATAAAATCTTTATAGTCTTGTATATAGAATCATACATATTATATATAGCAGCACATTGACATACACTGAATGAAAATTCTGTGACTGACATGAAGAAACTAAATTGTTGCTCTTGTAAAAATAGATCAATGTCATTCTTATGAACTCTAGTTCCTTTTGTTAACGAGTTTTAATAACCCTATTAGAATTCTAGATCGTTTTCCTATATTATTGTGTCCGAACTTATATCTGCAAATAAATGCAAACACAAGAGGTGTGATTTATTAACTATAATTTTCGTTTATGACCCAATTCTAGAAAATCAAGCAAGAATTTCTCTCAATACAAAGAATTCAAAATAGTTCATAATATTCTTACACCATCAGAAATTCTCAACTATTTCGTTTATTCAGGTTATTTGTTTATCTTACACGCATAACTCGGAAATCTATATTTCTAGTTTAGGGATTCAGATAAGGACTATTTAATTGTTCTAGATGAAAATGAGTATATTTTTTTCTCTGTGTAAATTGGTACACACTAAAAATAATTATTAAAAAAAAAAAATTTTGTATACCATGTTTTAAATTTTCTGATGAATCATAGAGTTCTTATCAATGTGCATAAAATTTTTAAAGTGATAATGACGTCAATTTTTGTGAGATGCATCATTTAACTTTTTACACCTTTTTAACGTTCACGTTTAATTAAATAAATGTATTTATGTTTATGTCGGAAAAAAATGAACTCGTAAATTTCTTTTGGCAACAATTAAATTATAGCTAATATTATAATGCCTATTTTAACGCTATTAGAATGTTATCATTTTCATATTTTAATTAATTATAAGAAAGCTAATCAAAAATTCGAAAATCGGACTTCGAAGTATTGTGCTGTCACCGGGTTCTGAGCAACTGTGAAAGTTTCAAATGTCTAGCTAGTTAAAATTCGATTGCAATATTTGTACCGGGCAAACAAGCATACGTTCAATAAAACAAACAAGAATAGAAGTTAATATAAACATAGAAAAAAATGGTTACTTTTTACAGCAAAATGTGCTGACAATATTGGTTCCAGCACATTCTGCTGTTAGAAGGAGGTAATTTACAGCACAAACATCTGTAAAAGAGTCTCCCTTTACAGATGTTTCACGGTAAATTGCCTTATTTAACAGCAGAATATGCTGGCACAAAAATTGTTAACATATTCTGCTGTAAAAATTACCTTGCACTTATAAACATTTACAGTGTACTTATAAACATTAAATGCAAATCGACCGAAATTTGTTTCTGTTTTGTTTCAATTCCCTCTCACTTATAAGAAACAATATATGAGCTTTGATTGTGTATTGGGCCGCGGTAGCCCAGTCGGTAGAGCGCCGGCCTCGTAATTGAAAGATTCCGGGTTCGGTACTCGATCCGGCCAAAGACCGTCGTGTACACTAATGGTGGCTGGTACACGTAAAATCTGTCGTGGCCGCAATGTTCTCCATGTTCCCATCAAAAATTATACCTCTGGGGGTCACCGAAGCGGGAGAGCAATCCCTTCCGTGGAGGATAAAAATTGTGATGGCATGCCTCCGGACCACCTCTAGGGTTGTGTCCTAGACCATCACCAATTGCCCATCTGCGCAGCACTAGTGCGACGTAAAACCCAACCATCCAACCATCCATTGTCTATTATTGCAAAAAAATTATTGTGTTATAAGGCCATTTACAAAAAAAAAAAAAAAAAAAAAAAAAAATCCCACTCTGTTGATTCAATTTTGCGGTCTCTGTGTACGGAAAGGCAGTATGCATTAGCTACTATAACTTATAAATTCACCAATTTTTGTATCTCAAATAAATATTATGAAAAGAATGCTGACTTAATTTAAGTGTACATCGTCCGAGAGTGGGCGCTGCAATCGCTCACCGTTTGCAATTTTCTATATGACTGCATTGTAGCATTTGTTCTTTGAAATTACACCCAACTGCCTACGTAAAACCTTTATTATGAGAAGCTGCTGCTATATGAAATGATATAACAACCAACTATAGTATATTTTAGGTACCAGTATTTCTTTATAGGAATATTTATCTTAATTAATCATAAAAAAATTGCTACAAAATCTTATGAAATATATATATAGGGTAAGTGCACCAGTGATTGACACTTTTAGAGCAATCTCTGATATTTTTAGTGTTCTAGTCATCAGAAAATATTTTTAGAAATCTTAATTAATACATATGGCATGAAAGACATTCAGAACCACATATATGTTAAAATATATACATTTGATAACAATTATTTTTTTTTATGAATTTTTATTTGACACCCACTCAATGTTCCAGTAATTGACACTGCCGGTTTTTTCTTTTATGGACAATAGGCACCCATGTTCCAGTGTTTGACACTACCAGTTATTCATTTTAACAGTTATTAGCAAACTATGCTCCAGTGTTTGACATAAAATGTTAAAATTCTTATATGTAAAATATATGATTTTATTATTTTTCTTATTTATTAATTATTTCGTTATAGATGTCAATTATTGGAGCATGCCAGTCACTGGAGCACCTACCCTATATATATTAAAAGAATACTGGTATTCAAAGTACGGAAAGTTTAACATCTATGGAATAATATAAAAGGAAAATTTGTGGTGGCCACAACATAGTAGTTTTATTCCGTAATCCTCATTATATCATTATGAAAGTATTTGCTATTTTAAAATGAAGAAATAATGACAAAAAATGTGCTATGAAAGAAAAAAAAATCACGGCGTGTTTCAGCTTGGAGGTAGAAGACAAATACAAATTGTTGCTGCAATATTCGTTATTTATTAATTTAAGTGTTACATTAGTCTTAAAAACTTTTTTTTTCTTTTAGTTTTTCAGAATGCGGTTTATGCATATTTTTACTGCAGGAATTTCTGAAAGTCAGTTATTCCTTGATGATTATAGGTGCATGGAAGTGACGAATGGGGAATTTTCAGAAGACATGGTGCAAGAGTATTCCAGAACTTCTGAAAATAAGAAGTTGTACATGGTTTCATTGGTCCATTCCTTCAAAATCCTGCAAGAAAAATACCAATATTAGTGTGTATAGACATAAATATGGATTTTCAAATTGGATTGCTTATTTTTCAAAGCGTAACTATTTTGTTTTCAGTTATGAATGTAATATAGCACAGTGTTTTCTTTTTCTTTTTACTTTCCGAACACTATAGTGAGGAAAGTATTGTAATCATGTCAAAAATCCGAATTTGAGATTTTGATGTTTCTATACGTTTCGAGGTCCCCTGAGTCCGTTTTCACTATTTTTGCGATGATGTAAGTATGTGTGTATGTGTGAGTGTATGTATGTGTGTATGTCTGTGATTGAACACGCTAGCGTCTAAACGCTGTGTTCGAATAAGCTGAAAGTTAGTACATATATTGTAAGTCACCATACTACGAACACTATTGATTTTGGTGAATCTAGCACTTATAGTTTTTTTTTACAGGGACACAGAGAAAATTCTTTATCATTATGGCCTATGGGGCCAAAATCTGAAAAGTGCGATAGCATCTAAACGCCTTATTCAATTTAGCAAAAAACTTATACACATATTATAGGTTGCAGATATTCAATCTGTATAGATTTTGGAGAATCTAGAACTTATAGTTTTTTTACAGGGACACAATGAAAAATTCTTTATCATTATGGCCTATGGGGCCAAATTTTTAAAAGTTTGATAGCGTCTAAACGTCTTATTAATCTGAGCAAAGAACATTTGTACACATGTTATAGGTCACAGTTCCACCAACCCTATAGATTTTGGGGAATTTAGCACTTACATTTTTTTTTTTTTTTTTACACAAAGAAAAATTCTTTATCATTATGGCCTATGGGGCCAAATTTTTAAAAGTGCGATAGCATCTAAACGCCTTATTCAATTGAGCTGAAAATTTATATGAATATTATAAGTCACTGTTGCACTAACTATAAGCATTTTGGTGAACCTAGCATTTATAGGTTTTTACAGGGACACAACGAAAAATTCTTTATCATTATGATCTATGGGCTCAAAGTTCAGTAGCGTTAAATAAAACATCGTGTAATATATGGAGAAAAATACTCAAACACTCTCTTATGGTTTTCTCTCTTTTGTTTGTTTAATAACTCTTCTTTCTTTACTTTATCTGCAAAACTGCTAATTACTCAATGTTCGGAAAGTCAAGTGGAGTCACTCCAGATTTTTTTTTTTTTTTTTTTTTTTTTTTTGGGGGGGGAGGGGGGGGGAAGGTGAGAGGGGGATAATATTTTTTAACTGAACAATTTATATTGTTGACAAAACTTTAGATTTATTTTGTCAGTTTAATCAGACCAACTTGCTTCGATTTAGCAAAATAATACATTTAACAGAAGAGTCTGTCTTTTTGGATTGTCCGATTAGCTACGGAATAGACTTTTCATTAAACAACTAGTGAATCTATATATATATAAAAGAGCAGAGTCTGTGTGTGTGTGTGTCTGTGTGTGTGTCTGTGTGTGTGTCCGCTATAGAATCCTAGGCCGTTTCACCGAGCGGGACCAAATTCGGCACGGTTAATGTTTACGACCCGAGAAAGACAACGCCGCAAAAATGAAAGTTGTAACTTAATTAGTTTTGGAGATATTAATTAAAATGTCCACTCATGTCTAATCTGAAAGCGATCTCAATGACTGAGAATTCACCGCCATTGGCAATATGCCAGACGAATGTCTCCAAAGAAAAAGGAAATGATTGTAACCGATCAAGATGTCACGTGTTTTGTATTGGGGGGAAAAATTGCAATTTTCAATTTTTTTCAAATTTTCATTCACGTTACATTTGAATTAATATTCGGCCTAGACAGCATATTATAAAGCTACAGTTCAATTTTCATGAAAATATGTGGATAAACAAAAAATTAGATTAAATTTTGTTTTACATTTTCCACTATTTTAAATTGAGATATGCCGTTGAAATTTCGTAATATTTTGTTTAAACGCCCGAAATTTTTGCATTAAAATATAGCTAATAGAAATGTCTAAAAATCGGTTTCTGGAATTTTTAAAATTCGGTCCCCAAGGGGGGCGGGGGGGGGGCAAAATGTGATTTCACATGCGTAAAAAGTGATTTCGCATAATCCTATATACCTCAAACAAAAAAAAAATAGATATACGTGATATTTTTGCTCTAAAATATAGCTAATGCAACTATATAAAAACCAATTTCTGGAATTTTAGAAATTCAGCCCCCAGGTGGGGCAGCAAGGGGGGGGGGCTATGGAGCAAAAAAAATAGAAGTACAGTTAGGTCGTTCAAAATTGGTACAGATAGGTTTTAAAGGCCTGCAAGTCGAATGGGGATATTTTCGATTGTGTAAAGTTATTAGGATGGACAAGAAGGGAGGGGAGGGGAGGGAAGAGGGGGCGCAAAAAAAATAAAAATAGTGTCAGATTGTTCAAAATTGGTACGAAGAGGTTTTCGATACTTACAAATCGATTGCGGATAATTTTGACTTTGTAAAATTATTAGGAGGGGCGGGTGGGGGGGTGCGGTAAGGGGGACCTATGGGGCAAAAACAAATAGAAATACAGTTAGGCCGTTCAAAATTTGTACAGATAGGTTTAAGAGGCCTTTAAGTCGAATGGGGATATTTTCGATTGTGTAAAGTTATTAGGAGAGGCGAGAAGGGGGGGGGAGGGAAGGGGGTCAAAAAAATAAAAATAGTGTCAGATCGTTCAAAATTGGTACATAGAGGTTTTCGATACTTACAAATCGATTGCGGATCTTTTTGAATTTGTAAAATTATTAGGAGGGGCGGGTAGGGGGTGGGGCGGTAAGGGGGGCTATGGGGCAAAAACAAATAGAAATACAGTTAGGCCGTTCAAAATTGGTACTGATAGGTTTAAGAGGCCTGCAAGTCGAATGAGGATATTTTCGATTGTGTAAAGTTATTACGAGGGGCGAGAAGGGGGGGAGGGAAGGGGGTCAAAAAAATAAAAATAGTGTCAGATCGTTCAAAATTGGTACATAGAGGTTTTCGATACTTACAAATCGATTACGGATGATTTTGAATTTGTAAAATTATTAGGAGGGGCGGGTAGGGGGGTGGGGCGGTAAGGGGGACCTATGGGGCAAAAACAAATAGAAATACAGTTAGGCCGTTCAAAATTTGTACAGATAGGTTTAAGAGGCCTTTAAGTCGAATGGGGATATTTTCGATTGTGTAAAGTTATTAGGAGAGGCGAGAACGGGGGAGGGGAGGGGGGGGCAAAAAAATAAAAATAGTGTCAGATCGTTCAAAATTGGTACCTAGAGGTTTTCGATACTTACAAATCGATTGCGGATGATTTTGAATTTGTAAAATTATTAGGAGGGGCGGATAGGGGGGTGGGGCGGTAAGGGGGGTCTATGGGGTAAAAACAAATAGAAATACAGTTAGGCAGTTCAAAATTCGTACAGATAGGTTTAAGAGGCCTGCAAGTCGAATGGGGATATTTTCGATTGTGTAAAGTTATTAGGGGGGCGGGAAGGGGGGAGGGAGGGGGCAAAAAAATAAAAATAGTGTCAGATCGTTCTAAAGTGGTACATAGAGGTTTTCGATACTTACAAATCGATTGCGGATGATTTTGAATTTGTAAAATTATTAGGAGGGGCGGGTAGGGGGGCGGTAAGGGGGGGGCTATGGGGTAAAAACAAATAGAAATACAGTTAGGCCGTTCAAAATTGGTACAGATAGGTTTAAAAGGCCTGCAACTCGAATGGGGATATTTTTGAAAGTGTAAAGTTAATAGGAGGGGCGAGAAGGGGGGAGGGGAAAGGGGGGGCAAAAAAATAAAAAATAGAGTTAGATCATTCAAATTTGGTACATCGAGGTTTGCGATACCTACAAATCGATTGCGGATATTTTTGAATTTTTAAAATTATTGGGAGGGGCGGGAAAGGGGGGAGGGAGCGGAAGGGTAAAAAAATAAAAATAGAGATAGATCGTTCAAAACTGGTGCATAGAGGTTTTTGTTACTTACAAATCGATTGCGGATATTTTCGAATTTGTAAAATTATTAGGGCGCTCATATATATGCATTCGCAAGTGCGCATCGAGCACGGGTCTAAGCTGCCGAAGGCAGTGGGAACCCGGTGCGACATTTTTCCCGATCAGAGTTTTTTTTTTTTTTTTTTTTTTTTCACATGATAAAAATTAATGCAATTTTGAGAATTCATTAATTATAATGATTCATTTAAAAATAGTGACCAGCGAAGCGGGCGTAGCCTGCTAGTGAACTATATGCTCGATCAACAAAACTATTTGATCAAATAAACTGGATAATTTTGCTCATTTAAACAAATATTGATTAAATAAGCACAAATATTAGGTTAGAACATAAAAATTATTTTGTTCTGGTTAAGAAAAGTTTTGGAGGCTATAACAAAGAAAAAAAAAAAAGTTTTGGTTCGTTTAACGAAATTTTTGATTTTTCTAAATTATTATTATTATTATTATTTCTATGCAATCTTCATCCATTTTGCTGGTCAATATGCTAAAACAAACAACTTTCATCCATGAATTGCAAAAATATTTTTCATTAAAATAAATCAATCAGTTCTCTAGAAATAAACAGATTTCAATACTATTCAAGGACCAGATCCCCGATGCTCTTAGCAGCGTATGTCACGGGCGCACTACGTACGTACGATTATTTTATAACCTTTTAAGGAATTTTTAACAGGACGAAATCGCCAGTTTACCGATGTCGTTCATTGCTCTACTTACATCCCACTTTTGTACCCACATATCACTAGCAGACCAGTATATATTTATTTTGGTGTTAAAAGTAAAAATTAATGGGTAAACATTTTGTTTATAATAGCATCAGTATGCTATAATTAATAATTTTAAAGCTACAATGACGTCAATTTTGTGGAATGGTAGGGAATTAAAAATCATCTCTACCGTAGAATTAAAAAAATAAATAAATAAAAGGGGGGAAAAGAAGTGATTATTATTTTTTTTTATTTCACAGGTCATTTTTTTCATCTAACACGTTCTTTTAATACTACAATATTTGAACCAATGCGATATATTTTAAAATACATATTGTATTATTTGATTTTTGTACATTTTTTAATTACTTTAATTAGAGTAAGTAGTTCAGGATTAATATAAACTGAAAATTTTGTTGTTAATACAGTATGCCGTTAACTTTTATTAAAGTAAAGGTCAAAATTATACATTTAACTAAAACTTTTACAATTTTAATTAAAAAAATTTTGTAGAAAATTCAAATTATTGCTATATTTTAATAAACACATGTGCAGATTTTTTTTAAACTTAAGAAAGTAATTTATAAAAAAGGCTTATAATATCCCTCATTATATTAAAATATAGATTTTTTAAAACTGTTTCAAGATTATTTTAAACTTAGTAACATACGCCATTTTTTACATCAGAAAAAACATAGAGAAAATTTTAGATTTTTAAAAACCAGCGTTTAAAAAAGCCTCTTACACATTTTATAAAATACAGCTTTGACTTTGCGAGAGAAATTTTCATATTTTTAATTCTAAAGATTATTTACACTGAACAAATATACATTTTTAGCGTTTTTCATTACATTTTAATTTTATATCGCCTTCAAATCACATGACATAAATTTCTGATTTGGTCAATTCAAATAAATTAGTACGATTTTCAGTTGACTTGGTATTTTTCAAATTCATACATATGAATATTTACTCAACATTAAAAAAGCCAATGTAAAAAATATTAAAATCAAACTGCAATTTCGGTAGCATTAAGTGCACCGTTATCAGTGCAAAACCATTCTACACTGATTACCCATCACTAATTAATTTAAGGCTCTTCCAAACTGGCACGTGTGAAGTTTTTTTGCTAAAACGAATCGAAATTTTACGAGTTGAAGGACGGTTTTTAGTTGACAATCGAAATATTTGCCGACTACTATTGCCAAATAATAAAATTGATAATATATTCAATTGGCACATTTTCTATTAATTATCTCCAAAAATTGACTCATCGTCCCTTGGAGGATCGAACCTACGACCATCGTGTTATGATAATGACATTCTAATCAAAAGTCATAGAACATGCCAGAAATATATAAGAAACTAGTTGGCATAGGTGGACTCTGCTCAATTCCCCATCATATGTATGTTCTCATAAATTTTTAGTGCATGGCATATTACATTAATGTTAAGAGAAATGAATTTGATGAAACGCTTGCCACAGTGATATGACGAAATCCTCACCCAATAGGCTACCCACCATTCAGTTCGATATATTTATCTTATTCTAATCTGTTAATTTATTTTATTGGGGTCAACTTTGTAGTTTAGTTTTCATGCTACTATTTTCAATGCAACAATAACTGAAATGCATATTTATATGGAATATCGGCCAATTTTGCTATGTTGATAAAATCTTAAATTTCGAGTAACTTACGAAACTTTCTTATTAGAATATTTGTAGTAAATGATGTTCAAACAAGTATCATAAATGTTATTTTGAAGTTGTTCGATATATTTTTGGTCCTCAAAACAGACGTTTATGATCAATTTTTGCCCAATTCTGCCATGTTAAGTAAATCGTTAATTCCAAGTTTTTAAATTAAAAAATTCTTAGTCTGGGATGTTCATGTCAGTATCCTAAATAATATTTTTAAAGTATTCTGACATTTTTACGATGAAAATATCCCTCAAAATGGACGTTTATACGAAAATTTGCCCCATTCTGCCATATTAAGTAAATCGTAAATTTCGAATCACTTACGAAATATTTAAATTGAAAGATTCATAATCAAGGATGTTTATGCCAGTATCTTACATAATATTTTAAAAGTAGTTTGACATCTATACAATGAAAATACCCCTACAAAAACCGACGTTTATACGAAAATTTGAAGTATTCTGCCATGATACGAAATTCGTAAATTTCGAATAATTTGCGAAATTTTCAATGTAGCACGTTTATAGTAATGATGTTCATCTCGGCATCAAAACTGATATTTAAAAGCTGTTCTTACATCTTTACGATAAAAATATTTCTTTTTATGCACGTTTAAGTGAAAATTTGCCCTATTCGTCCATGTTCTGAAAATCGTGAATTCCGAATAACTTCTGCAGTTTTTTAATTAGAATGTTGCGAATGGGTTGTTGCCAGTGTCATAAATAATATTTTAAAACTGGTCCGACCTCTCTGCGATCAATTGTTCGTGAGATATCGTGTACACAGACTAACATACTAACGGACTAATGGACTAACAGACTAACGGGCTAATATACTAACCGACACCCTACAGACGGACACCATACAAATTTTGTAATTTTCGGATTCCGCTCACCTGAAAACGTGTAAAAAAGACAAAAAACGAGGTTAAAAACTTTCATGATTACCTAAGTTCCCCATACCTATAGTATGATCGGGTATGATGGGGAATGATAGGTATGATGTCATACCTATAGTATGACAGAATCTGTCAACCATTGGTTTGGTTACTAATAAAAAAATAATAAAGTTTCTTAAAAATCTGGACAAATTTCTACATTAGTAATATGAACAATTTTTTTAATATTTCATGTATATACATTCAAAATATACAAATACATACTTACGAAGATCAGATTTGCTTCACTGAAGTCTTATATCGGCACTACTGATTCTACCGGTTCAGGATCAGCATAGGCTGCATTATAAACCAGCATTGCCATAAGCAAAAGCAGGCTGGAAATCTTTTGCAGCTGTTCAGTAAGCATGGTTTGCAACGTTCAGACAACTTCCGAATGAATTGCAATTTAAAATGCGGCTGAGTATTTATACTTATATGAACATGCTTACTCATATAATTATTGCAACAATGTTTCTAATATAAAGTAATAATTTATGCATATCTTTTTGTAGATATGAATAATATCCTTGAATTAAAGAGAAACTTTCATTATTTGCCATGATTCATCAATTTTCGCAAATTTAAAAAAATGATTAGCCACATTTCTAGAAGATACAAAACAAACTTTCAACCACTGAAAACTCATAAATAGGAATTATACAGCACTTTTTTATTTTTTATTCTATTGAATTATGGAAGAGGTGGTGTACGATGAGGAAAGAAAAAATGTTTTGTTTTAAATCAGCGTATTTTTTTTTCTCTCGGCATGAGAGTGTAAAACATTTTTTACGCTGTAAAATAAGGATATGTTTTTGAAGACAACATAAAAATTTTGCCCGCAGCATTAGAGCTGCCAACCCTTCGATGTAATTCATTCCACTATTTCTCTAGAGCAGTGTTGGGCATAATTGATTAAAAAGTAATTGAATTACAATTGAATTAAAATTAAATTACAATTATATCACTGTCAATCGATTAACAAGTAATTGATTACAAATAAATTGAATTAATAGAAATAAATTGAATAAGTAATTCAATTTATTTGTAATCAATTACTTGTTGATTGACTGACAGTAAAATAATTATTGAAGTAATTTAATTGTAATTCAATTACTTTTTAATTAATTATGTTCAACAGTGCTCTAGATTTATCTTCGTTTATTCAATCGCAGTTTCGTACAAAATATGAAGTGGATATTTCTATAAAAATTGATTGATATTCAAATTCCGGAGGGCTGGCGACTGTGTAACATGTTTCGAAAATTGTATGGTTCTTTTAATTTTCTACGACTTTTTTTCGGGTGGAAGTATCATAAGCATAGCATCGAGCTCGTAGTCGAAAGGTTGCAGGTTTGATTCGGGTGTTCGGTAAAACCATCGTGTACTTTATTGGTGGCTGGTTCAAGTAGGTTTCTTCGTATTACGTACAAATTTTGAAAATAAACCATAAAATGCAATAAGCCTGCAACAATTGTTTCGGGTCGAAAAAGCGCACGACCTTGCGTCAGGCATACAAAGTAGGCACAAGTGCTGCTGTCAAAGCGGTACCTTTCAGCTTTGACTGCTGCTGAATATTGGAAATTTCCAATATTCAATATTAAGTTCTTAAACTTAATTCAAAATTTTCTATTTCTAAACCACCTTATTTTCCTCAGTTAATTTCTCCCGTTGAAAAAGCTTTCAAAAATTCTCATCTCACTGACTAACAGAAAGAACATCTTCGACATTTAATCCATAACAATGCCAACTTCATCTAAAAATTTTTAATCTAATCTCATCCCTGCAGAAAAAAATGCCTTGAATTAATTGAAATCTAATGAAAATATCATCATCACAAAAGCAGATAAAGGTTGTCAGATTGTTATTTTAGATAGGAAACAATACATCGACTGTGTAATCAAATTAATTAATGATGGCCCATATATTCCTCTGTTCGGTGACCCCGCTTCTCAAGAATTAAGTAAAATTAAGTCTGCTATAAAATCTTGCCCCTTGTTGTGGAACTCAACTAAATCTCATCTTTTCTATCCCTTCTATAGCTAACTGTACCAGTTTTTTAGCTCTACCAAAAGTACACAAACCCAATACCCCATATCGTCCCATAATCTCTATATCGGTACTGTTTCCTATAGTTCAGCTAAATTTCTCTCTACAATTTTTGCTACTCTTCTTTCTGCAAATATTTATACTGTAAAGAACTCCCTTTACTTCGCAAAAAATATTCTAAACTGCCCTCACACTAACCTTACTATGGTTTCTTTCGATGTAATTGTAGATGGAATTTTCACCACCATCTATCGTAAAATTTTGCCGTCTCTCTACCTGCCCATGCGCGTTCATTTACCCCAAAAATGGTAGTTTTGTACACTTTTCTCAACCGTGCCCTTGATATTTGTTCCGATCTTGTTTTTTTTAAGTTCTGAAATTAAATATCTGAAAGCCATAGCAGTTGACAGAGGTTATAACCCTTCCATTACAGAAAAAGCTATCCGGAAATTGCAACTTCCTCGTACTTCATCTACTTATTCAGTACCTTCTAATATCAGTATTGTTTTAGCCTATTTTTCTAAATGTAGTCATGCCATAGCTAAAATTCTCAAACAGTGTGATTTTAAAATAATTTTTTTATCTTCCAATAAATTCACCTTTTCTCAGTTAAAAGATCCTGTAGATATGTACAATTCTTAGGGCATCTATAGCATTTTCTACCAGCGTGGCTTATCGTACACTGTAAAAAATGCTGCAGTAAAATTACGGGCAAAGTCCGGCAGCAGAGATTCCAGTCAAAGCCCATAAAAATACATTTAGACGATGAATGATGTATCGCCAGTAATTTTACGTTGTGATGAAACATACAACCAACCTGCAAAAAAAGTAGCATTAACCGTAAAATTAAAAGTTAAAGTTTGAGTTTCTCGAATGCTTTAAAAAGTTTCTTGCAATTATTACACATGTGTGCAGGGAGAAATCCACAACACTCAAAAACGTATTTATTTTTTTACAAGCGAAAGCTAATTTAATTATTTCCATGCGAAGGAAACCGTCTTGGGCAGCCCGGGATTTGAACTCACAATCACCCGTGTCAGAGGCCAGCGCTTTGCCAACCGCGCCGTTGGAATCACAGACACTTTGCAAAAAGAGATAAAATCAACATCAGAACTGACTAGTTGATAAATCTTGTCATACGCACCAAAAGACTTCAGGAAATTTTTTTAACCCGATTTACATCACAATGTGAAGTAACAAATCTTCAATTATTTTTACAGAACTAGATATACAAATTTACAGCAACCTATGCTGTATTTATGTTAAAAAAGGTGTTTTTTTTTACAGAAATTTTTTACAGTGATTAAATTGTTAACGTTAAATATATATATATATATATTTTTTTTTTCAAGACTATTTTAAAATCTAAATTTTCTATTTTTGACAAAATTAAGAAGTCAGTCAATTCTTATATTGAAAAAACAAAAGCATATATTTTTGTTTTTTTCGTTTAAAGACTACGATACTGAATTTTGTGAAAGAAAATCTAACTATTTTTCGAAATCATTTTTATTTGTAAACGGACTGGATTGGATTTGGGAATAAGACCGATTGACTGCTGTAGGGCCTAGACCTGAGGGGGAGTGCCCTCCGAGGGGTCTTTCTGAGGGGTCCTAGCCCATATTTACACAAGTTTTGGAGGAAACCATGGAAAACTCCGAACGGCTTGGCCGAAGAGCGCGACCTGTGATCGAGCCCGGCACCTTACGTCTACCAGCTTTGAGCGCAGAACCGCTCGGCCGCTGGTGGGCCTTTTTTATTCGTAAACACTAGCACTGAAGATGTAATCTTATTTCAAGGTTCTCATTAGAGGTAAATAATGGGTGAGAATTTCTCACCCTTTTTCAAAAACAAAATGAAACATTTGAAAACTATGTGAGACCTCTGAAAATTAATCGAGACGCAGAATAAACTTTGAATAATAATAATAAATCTTTTACATAAATACAGAGAATTTGTGTCCCAATTAATACGATTTTTATCATGGTTTTCGATCTTTATGGTTTCAGTAGTGGCTAGTGGGTGCAAAGAAAAAATAACTAGAGTCTAATTCTTATTCATCCAAACTGGTTTTCATTATAAGGCCGATTTCAAACTGTGTTATGAAGTGTTAGGCGTATTTGCACTTTTTAAAATTGCAGAAGAGTTTTTTTTATTTTTATTTTTATTTTTTTTAAAGCTGTATTCCAGTGGCCGAGCGGTTCTGCCCTCCAAGCTGGTTCACATAAGGTGCCGGGTTCGATCCCAGGTCGCGCTCGTCAGCCTAGCCGTTCGGAGTTTTCCGTGGTTTTCTTCAAAACTTGAGTACATACAGGCTAGGACCCTTTAGAAAGACCTCCATGGAGGGCACTCCCCCTCTGGCTTAGGACCTATAGCAGTCAATCGGCCTTAGTCCCAAAATCCAAATCCATTGAATGAATAAAGGACTGAAGTATTTCGAGAGCAGAACCTGCTATACATGATGTAATGTACATATCTGATGGTCATATTCAGATAAAAGAGCTTTGTTTTTCAACAGTGAAGATCATACAAAATAATCATAAGACTTACCTTCAAATAGTTAATTACATATTCATTTCATATTGAAATAAACTTTATTTTAGTATATTGTAAAAAATGCATTGTGGAAACAACATTAAAATTTTCCGTTTTCTAAGGCTTAACTAAAGGGTTAAGAGCAATTAGAATGCTGTTTGCTTAAAAAAAAAAAAAAAAACTGAAATTTAAAAAATGCATTTAGTGGATAAAACAATTATTAGGTTGTAGTTTGTGTTTTAGAAATCTGGCTTCAAGCCAAGAAACCATTTTAGCTTTCCTTTTTAATGTTTTCTTGTTAATAGACAAAGAAAATCAATTTCATTAGTATCAATTACTCAGTTTCAGTCAGATGGAAATTTTTTGAATTAAATTAAGAAAACAATAGCTTATTAAAACCAATGGATGTTTCTATGTGCCATGCGTGCATAATTAAACACATTCAATTAGTATAAATAACAATCATAATTTCAGTTTGAAAATGGAAGAAAATGGAATTCTCTCTTGATGTCACTGAAATAATAGCATTTGAAGAGATTTTCTCATAAGAAAATGGTTTAGTGAAAGATAAGCGCAATTTGCGTAGATTAACGGCTTTTTCTCGTAAAAATTCAAAAAATTATACTTTCAAAACATCAATTTACGGGCTACGACCGTTTAGCTATCAAAACGGTCATTTCCCGTAAAATTATACGGTTATTTTCTAAATTATGCTTCTAAAACATTAATTTACGGATTATGACCGTTTAGATAGCAAAACGGTCATTTCCCCTAAAATTATACGGTGAAATACCGTGATTTTACATTTTTTTTTTTTTTTTTTTACAGTGTACAAACTAAACGCAGTCTTAAATTCCGCCTTAAAGAATATATTAATTACGTCCTTAAACCAGAAACCAAGGAATCGGCTATTTCTAAACATTGCTGGGAGGAAAACCAGAATTTTAAATTTGATTAAGCTAAAATAATTTGCAGGCCTAAATTCACTCAGGAATTTGAATTCTTTGAAGATTTTCATTTTTATAAAAGTCTTTAAAAAAATGTTATATACAGTTTCGCTGCACCCCATTTGTCTCATTGTTTGAAATTTTATCAGTCCACATTTTCTCAATTTCTTCCATATTTTTCACAGTTAGTGTTTCGGCATTCCCTATTGGTCAGTCCACCACTATTGGTTGGGCTGATTATCCTGAGCTATATCCGTTCCTTTTTCTATATATAGGAGCACTTCTCTCTCAATTCTTTATGCACTGAAGACGATACAAGGTCTGTCCAATAAATACGCGAACTAAGGCCATAAAAAGTTTATTTTTCAAAATTTAATCTACATCGATTTTGTCCCCTTCAAAATACTCTCCATTCGTTGCTATAACTAATTTCATCTTCTTTTCTACTGTTCAGAGCACCCTTGGAAGGCTTCGGAGTCAGACCTTTTAGTTTTCTCGTCGTTTCTTGCTTTATTGTATCCACATCTTCCCAATGATGTTCCCTCATCACATTTTTGGAATAATAAAAGTCGCATGAGGCGAGATCTAGCGAATAAGGAGGATGATCAAGGATGGTGATTGAATTTATTGCCAGAAACTAGTGAACAATCAATGCTGAATGTGCAGGTTCATTGTCATGGTGAAGGATCCATCCATCGCCTTGAGTCAAATTTCGTCGCACACGACCTCTCAAACGCTTAAGAACTGTAAGAAAAATAATTTATTATTTTCGTCAATTTCCATTTTCGACACACATTAAAAACAAGGACAACAGAGAAAGTAACACAACTGGCGCAATACGGGCAGCTCGACGATCCGCCATGCACTGATGGTTCACTGGGTCTCAGGCAACCAGCACCGCTAGTGAGCGAGGCTGTAGTCCGCATCATGGCCGACAGATGGCACCAGTTCGCGTATTTATTGGACAGACCTCGTACGCTAAATGCTACCGAAACCACTGTCTGATTTCTTCTTATTTATATTTGGCGTTCTAGACGCTGTCGTTTGCCTTGTTTTTATGGTTAAACAATAATATGAATATTAGGATTAATTTCTATTGTGAGAAGTTCTCGAATGATTTCTTAGAATTGGGTTATAAACTCAAACTATAGTTCCTAAGACACGTTTCTTGTATTCGCATTTATTTGCAGAGATGTTTTTAAAAAGTTGGACCTTTATAATACAGGAAAACGTTCTAGAATTCTAAATAGGATCTCTAGAACTCGCTTTCAAGAGGGACTAGAATTTATAAGGGTGACATGGAACTATTTTTTAAAAAAGTCAATTTATTTTCTAGATGCCAGTGACATAATTTTTTCTCAGTGCCGACTTGTTATTTATTTATTTATTTATTTATTTTTAATAACCTTTACTGCATTTAACTAAATAGAATGTTGATTTCCTGATTGAGTACATATTCTTTTAATGTTAAATTTTTTATTATATGCAATCTGTTAAATATTATTCTTCGAACAACCTGGTGAGACATTAAAAAAATAATAATTTCTACCTTTATTCAACAAGGATAAAATGTGTCTATCAGTTTAGTTAGCCTGTATGTCTAATTTGTGAGATTTTCGCAATTCTTTTCTTATATGGATTTGTTCGTAATAAAAAAAACTCGTCCCAAGTTTAAGTTTTCGGTTTTTTGAAACACACTGGCGTACATAATTTAAGGAATAACCTGTTTTCCTGTTTTCTTTTTCGAGCAGAATTTTTAAACAAATGAGCATAGGAATATAAAATTTGGAGGACATGTTTATTATTAAATCATTTATCAAATTGTAGATTAGGTGCTCCAGTGATACGCATGCTCCAGTAGTTGACATCTATCTCGAAATAATTAATAAATAAGAAAAATCATAAAATCATATATTTTACATATAATAATTTTAACATTTTGTGTCAAACACTGAAGCAAAGGGTGCTAATAACTGGTAAAATGAATAACTAGCAGTGCAAACGCTGGAACAGAGGGGGCCAATCTATATCATTATATAAAGCGCAAAAAATTGTTTGTTTGTGGAGGGTAATCTCTGAAACTACTGAACCGATTTAAAAACTTCTTTCACTGACTGAAATCTACAGTATGCCCTATTGTTATAGGCTATATTTAATTTTGATAAAATAAATTTAGTTTAAATCTGAGCATTTTAATTAAAATCCCCATAGAAGGCGTAATAGAAATGGAAATAATGAAATATTAAAAAAATTAGCTGCTGCCAACATAAAAGAAACATTTACATGTTCATTTTGTTTTTAAAATATCTTGACGTGAAAAGAAAAGAAATATATTTGCACGTGAATTAAATTGAAATTCATATACAGCTTTTTTAATTGTTAAACTTACATGTTAAATCTGACGTCTTATAGCATTAAAAGTGTTTATTTTTCTAATAATATAATTTGATATGATATGATATAATATAATGATCTAAGCATCAATGTTTAAACCACGGAGTCTTTATTACTCCGTGGTTTAAACCAACGAGATATATAAAGTAGAGTGATAAATGGTAACCCTTGAGAAGGTCCAAGATGAGTCATGTGACATGCTTTCCTTGCACATGCGTATTCGGTGGTTTCCTTGGTAACAGCTCATTTTCAGTACATTTCTATGGCAACGGTTTCAATGATTTTGTTTACTTTACGTAGTTTAATATTCTTTTGTTCTAAACCATTTTGATTTTGATTTTACTTCTTTTTTATTTCGTGTAGTTGAACTTTAACCGATAAAATGCTTAAAAATAGTTGAAAAATTATTATTTGTTGTTAAATTTAGCTGTTTAAAAGTTTAAATTTTGTTTTATAAACACTTTTAAAGTTTGTTGAGAAACGATGAAAAGAAAGGTATTTTATTATTTATTAAAATGTGAAATACGTGTAAAATTATTTTAAAAGCAATTTATTTCGGTCATAGGACTGTCCTGTTACCTAATAATAATGATAATTTGTCGAACTGATATTTTAAATGCCAAAATAGCTATAAAGGGCCAAACACAGCAACCTATTCGAGCATATCACGTGATTCATCTTGAACCACGGAAAGTTAATCCTTCATCCATTGAATCAGCACTCTAATTTATATATCTCGTTGGTTTAAACCACTTTAAACTGATGTGTGTAAATCACGGAGTAATATTAATAGGAGTTGAAGGTCCAATGGGAGAAAGCTACGAAACTGTGATCTAAATTTTTGGTAAATATTGAGGGCGCCACTTGTCATTCCTCCCTACCTCGGCGCGGATATACTGTTGTTTTCAATAGAATTTTGCTGGAGTACATTTAAAATTTTTTATTTTAAGCAATTTAATTTCCTTGTAAGTTCTTAAAACTGCATAATTCAGATGTTTCAAATAAATGTTTCGTTCCTAGTTGTAAAACAGGCTATGTTAGTGATCCGCGATTGTAATGATCGATAGATGGCGCTTTCTCAACACTGCAGTTGTTAGTAAACATTATAGACACGTGTGTTCCATTAGTGTTCTTTGTTATTCTACTTAATATTCGTACTATAATTTCTCCGCCATTACATCATGGAAAATTGATTGCTTTTGGAAAAAATACTTCAGTTTATTCAAAGTTCGATCGGAAGTAGATTTTTAACTGAAGTTGTACAAATATTAGTTTCAAATCATCTGATTAATTCTTTACTTCCATTAGCCGAAGCAACTGAAATTTTAAATTTGTCATTTGGAAATAAATGGAAGCTCAATTCTGGATTTCTTGATCCTTTGGAGTTAGATTGTAGCACACAACAGTATGTGTTATCTTTTTTACCGTATTTATTCATTTTTATTCAATAAATATATGTGAAACTAAATATCGGCAAGCAATGGCGGATGTATGGAATTCGAATTAAACCACGTTTATTGTAATTTCACCTTAGCCCACCAGAGGGCGAGCATTTCATTACAATCGCGGATAAGAAAAACAAAAAAAAAAAAAAAAAGCCCTAGGAGAAAAATAAAGTCCGAGTTCGTGTTTTCTGCACCTAAAGTAAGTTTATTTTTTTCTTTACAAAATTTCATCCATTCTCCTTCCTCCCAATTATTTGTTTTAGCTAGCTTCGGTTCATAAGAATCGTCATTTTTAAAAAGCTTTCTTTCAAAGTAAAATTAGTATAAAATGGCTCTTAAAAAAAACATGTTGGTTAGAATACTCTATTTAATGAAATTTGCTTTCAATCGAAATTTTTTCAGCTTGATATTATTTTTAAAAAAATAATTAAAACGAGACATTTCCCTATCCGCGATTGTAATGAAATGCTCGCCCTCTGGTGGGCTAAGGTGAAATTACAATAAACATGGTTTAATTCGAATTCCATACAGCCGCCATTGCTACACGATATTCAGTTTCACATATATTTATAGAATAAAAATGAATAAATACGGTAAAAAAGATAACACATACTTTTGTGTGCCACAGTGTAAATCCAAAGCATCAAGAAATCCAGAATTGAGCTTCCATTTATTTCCAAATGACAAATTTAAAATTTCAGTTGCTTCGGCTAATGGAAGTAAAGAATTAATCAGATGATTTGAAACTAATATTTGTTCAGCTTCAGTTAAAATCTACTTCCGATCGAACTTTGAAGAAACTGAAATATTTTTTTCCAAAAGCAATCAATTTTCCATGATGTAATGGCGGAATATTAAGTAGAATTACAAAAAAGAACACTAATGGAACACACGTGGCCATAATGTTTACTAACAACTGCAGTGTTCAGAGAGCGCCATCTATCGATCATTACAAACGCGGATTGAATAACATTGCGGAAGCTGGAGATAAGGAAGGATTGCACGCTGGCGCCATCTGTAAACATTTGAAAACAACATCACAAAATTTCAGCGTTACCTTCTTCTCCTGTCTTTTTACTCCGTGGTGTAAATGAAATAAAATAAAATAAGAAATTCTATTTAAATTTATAATTGTTGCCAAAAAGATTTATGAATTAATTTATTTTTAGACATATAATAAAATATATTTTCACGCAAATAATAATATAAAAAGTGAATTAAAAAAATACCATCTGTATTTCATTATGCATTTTTTTAAAGAATAATACGCAAGCGAAGTGATGACGTCACTGGCCTTCAGTGGATGCAAGTAAAAGATTTCCTGTGTTAATCGCCCACTAGATTTTTTGTAAAAAATTATAGATCGAGGAAAATTATTTCCCGATTTTAATCCCCATATTTGGATATAGATATGTATTAGTTATCCTGTGCATCCGTTAGATTAAATTATTTTTGTTGTAAAATTGATAAAATTTGAATTTTAAATTTCAAAACTATAGGAAAAAAAAATGGCAAATTTCCATATTCGATTGAAAACATAAACATTTCATTTCAAAGGATGGTATTTACACAATAAATATCGAACTAAAAAACTAATTAAAAGGGAAAGGATAAATATTCTATCATAATTTGAAGTCAAATTTGTTTTCAAATGTCTAAGTAAAGTATCTGATATAATATACTAATATGTTGCAGCGGAATAGATTTGATATCCGTCATCCTTGGCAGAAAAAAAAAATATCGCCAAATTATCTGGCGAATATAATTTAATTCCTTTCAAAAATCATGGTTATTTTAACAACTTATATTAAGAGAGTAACGAGTAATATGAAACAATATTTCGTACAATACATATTACGAAAATATACATCTGGCATGTATACTTTCGTATTACGTTTTTGATCGCCAAATACAAAAAACGCCAAGGGTGACAGTTTTGAAATTTAAAATTAAAATTTTGTCAATTTGACAGCAAAATAACTCAATCTAACGCATGCATACAATAACTAATACATATCTATACCCAAATATGAGGATTAAAATCGGGAAATAATTCTTCTAGAATTTAATAATTAAAAAAAAAAAAAAAAAAAAAAAAATCCAATGAGCCATTAACATGGGAAATCTTTTTTTTGCATCCACGGGCGGTCAGTGACGTCATCCTTCGCTTGCGTATTGAGAAGTTTAAATTTATTTGGCGACTATTTTTAGCAATTAACAGTTATGGCAAGTAGCTCAATATACATAGCGCATACAGCCATTACTGAAATGTAAATAGCATTTAATTATTTGAGTTAAATTATGTTGATTGGAAACCTATTTAATATATCTATGCTCTATAGCTATACTAATATATAAAGAGGAAAGGTTTATATGTATATGTAGAGAACGATCGCTAGAACTAAAAAGCCGATTGCTTTTTTTTCTTCTTTTCTTTCATTAATCAAAAGTTACACTGTCTCTCTTTAAGTGCTAGAAGCTATAATAAATTTTGATAAAATAATTTTTTAATTAAATTTTTCAATATTTTAATTGAAAACAAAGCAGAGATTTGATATCTATCATCATTGGCGATTTTTGTATTTGGCGATCGAAAACGTAATACGAAAATCTGTATATTTTCATAGTAAAGGCGAGATGTATGTTTTTACTTCAATTACCCTACTACCGTAGGTAGTAGAAGTATTGTATAGGTTTTGGCAATTGGTCAGTGTGTGTGTATGTGTGCACGTATGTGTGTAATCTTTTGGCTTTCATATCTCCAAAACTGATAAAAATAGAACTACTAAACTTCACAAGTGATTCAGGTTTGGTGTACAGATACATTTTCCAAATTTTCGTGAAAATTGAAAAACCGGAATTGGGTTATCGAAAACCAGAAATGGGACCGTAAGCTCGTATTCAAAAACAGCTCTAATGATTTTCTTCAAAGTTGCTATATAAATAATCTATTAGATGCCTTTTCGATTGATATAGTTGGTTAGTTCAGGAAAATTGATAGGCGTCCTCTATAAACAGCTCAATTTCAGACCTCGCAAGTGCGTTCCTTTAAAAACGCCTGTACTAATTTTTTCAAACTCGCCATGTTAACTTCCTATTAAATATCCTTTTGTATGTAATTATTATTTTTAGGTCAATAATTGAGTATGCTAAGTTTTGGTAAAAGTTGGTATCTCAAAAACGGCTCTAACGTATTCTTTAAAATTGTTTCATTAATCCAATTTAGATAACCTTTCTCAAGTGTTACGTGCTTATTACAGGAATATTAATGGTCATCCTGATTCGGTAGTTCAGTTTTAGATCTCGGAAATTCGTGTTTAAAAATTAACTATCTATTTTTTTCCCTTATTTTTTAACTCGCTATGTAAACTCTGTTGTATGTGTCTTTATACGTGTATCAAGTTTCTCTTACTGGAAAATCTCAAAAAATGCAAGTAATATCTCCAAAATATTGTATATAATATGTGTAATAGTTTTGGTAATGGAAGTCGTGTGGTTGTTTCACACCAGATTCCGTAATAGTATATATTGTACGAATATTGTTTCATATTATTGATTTCTCCCTTAATATACATTATTAAAATAATCATCAATTGTGGAAAAAATTAAATATATTTGCGAAATGAACAAATAAATAATAATTAAAGCTATTATGACGTCAATTTTATCAAAAACATTTTCATGTCATAGGTTTATTTTTCAATATTTTTTATTCATGAGTAAAGAAATGTTTCTTTTTATGAAATAAATAAATAAATAAATAAATAGCATTAAGTAAAAATTGCCAATATTTAACAACTAATTAAAAAAAATAATTGTAAAATTATATTTTGACTTTTCAGTTAATAATATTGCCTGACAATCCGCGATTGTAATGAAATGCTCGCCCTCTGGTGGGCTAAGGTAAATATATCATACCACTAGCTTTCACGCTGAAACAACGGTAGAACAACAAGAAAGAACAATAAATAAATACACGTGGCTATTATATTTACTAACAACTGCAGTTGAGAAAGCTCCATCTATCGATCATTACAAACGCGGATAACATATAAACTGATATATTTCTGGATTTTTTACATGTCAATCCATCTTTAACTAAAATTTGTTCATCAGTGCGAAGCCGGACGGGTCAGCTAGTTACTGATAAAATGAAAAACTGGCAATGTCAATTACTGAAACATTGAGTGGGTGACAAATAAAAATTTATAAACTAATTGGCATAGGTGGACTCTGCTCTGTTCCCCATCATATTTATGTTCTCAGAAATTTCTAGTGCGAGACATATTATAATCATGTTAAAAGAAATGAATTTGACTAAAGCTTGATACAGTGACAGAATGAAATCCCCGCCTAATAGGCTATCCACCGTTCACTTCGATATATTTATCTTATTCTAATCTATTAATTTATTTTATCGGGGTCAATTCCGTTGTTTAGTTTTCATGCTACTATTTCCAATGCAATAATCCTCAAAATTCATAATTATATGAAAAATTTACAATTTCGCTATGTTGATGAAATCGTAAATTACAAATAATTTACGAAATTTTCCTATTAGAATATTTGTATTCAATCATGTTCAAACAAATATCATAAACGTAATTTTGAAGTTGCCTAATGTATTTAGGATCCTCAAAATGGAAGTTTATGCTCAATTTTGCCTTTTTCTGACATGTTAAGTAAATCGTAAATTCCAAATAACTTACGAATTTTTTAAATTGGAAAAATCATAGTCTATGACATTCATGCCAGTATCCTAAATAATATTTCGAAAGTGGTTTGACATCCTTACGATGAAAATATCCCTCAAGATTGACGTTTATGTGAAATTTTGCTCTATTCAGCCATGTTAAGAAATTCGTAAATTTACAATAACTTACGAAATATTTATATTGGAAAATTCATAGTCATTAATATTCATGCCAGTGTCCTAAATGATATTTCAAAAATAGTCTGACATCTTTACGATGAAAATATCTCTCAAAATTGACGTTTATGTGAAATTTTGCCCTACACTGTCATGTTAAGAAATTCGTAAATTTCCAATAACTTGCGAAATTTTCAAAGTAGCATATTTTTAGTTATTATTGTTCATTCCGGCATCAAAACTTATATTTTAAAACTGGTCTGACATTTTTACAGTAAAAAGTTTCCATTAAATGCACGTTTAAGTGAATTTTTGTCCTATTCTCCCATGTTAAGAAAATCGTAAATTTCTAATAACTTACGAAGTTTTTAAATTCGAATGTTGCAAATGAATAGGGTTCTTGCAAGTATCGAAAGTAATATTTTAAAACTGATCTGACCTCTCTGCGATCATTTGTTCGTGAGATATCGTGTTAAGAGACTAACAAACTAACGGACTAACACACTGACACACTAACAGACACCCTACAGACAGACACCATAGAAATTTTGTCATTTTCGGATTCCTCACACCTGAAAACTTGTAGAAAAGTCAAAAAACCGAGGTCGAAAATTTTCATGATTACCTAAGTTCCCCATACCTATAGTATGATAGAGATCTAAAAATAAATAAAATAATTGTTATCAAATGTATATATTTTAACGTATATGTGGTTCTGAATATCTTTCATACCAATGTACTAACTTAAGATTTCTATATTTTATGACGACTAGAACATTGGAAACGTCAGAGATTGCTCTAAAAGTGCCAATCACTGGTGCACTTACCCTATATAACTGTAACATAAGTAATAATTTTTATTTAAAATTATTACTTGAGAGGGGCTCTTACGAAATAATACGCTGAAGAGTGACAGATGCTGTCACAGCCCATTTCAAAAGCAAACTGGTATAACTCCAATTTTTTCAGGGCCGCGGTAGCCCAGTCGGTAGAGCGCCGGCCTCGTAATTGAAAGATTGCGGGTTCGGTACTCGAGCCGGCCAAAGACCGTCGTGTACACCAATGGTGGCTGGTGCACGTAAAATCTGTCGTGATGTCCTCCATGTTCCCATCAAAAATTATACGTCTGGGGGTCACCGAAGCGGGAGAGCCATCCCTTCCGTAGAGCATCAAAATTGTGATGGCATGTCTCCGGACCACCTCTAGGGGTGTGTCCCAGACCATCGCCAATTGCCCATCTGCGCAGCACTAGTGCGACGTAAAACCCAACCATCAATCCAATTTTTCTCAAAAGTGAACATTGGAAGAATAATTTTAGCCAGAAAATAAATAAAATACTAAAATAAAATAAATAAAAGCTAAACGATAAAGCGTATCAAAAGTGCATTACATATAGGTAAAGATACACATGCATTCATATGTTCAATTAAAACAGTATTTTTCTTCTTTTATTCACTTTTCTGTTTCGTCTATTTTTCGTATGTGTTTTATATTCTAATTTTAGTGTAACGTTTGGAGGCATGTATATCTGCATCTATCTTTGATGCATTCTTATCACTATTTCTCATTTAGTTTTCATTATTCAAATTGTTTAATTTCCCCCCTTTTTTTTTCTAAAGCTTACTTTTCAGGAAAATTAAAATAATATAAATTTTAAAAAATATATTATTTATTTTAAAGTTGCATAAAATTGTATTAATGGTTTGATAACAAATATGCCACCCAAATTTTTATTTTTGTATGATATCATTCCTTTAAAAATTATTCTCAAAAGAAGAAAACGGGAAAACAGGGTGTTCCAATGTATATTGAAGATTTTTTCTTGAACAAAGTGTGACATTAATCAGAAATAATATATATATATTACTATCGGATGTAGCATATATTTATTAGTAGGGGAGAGTGGGGATGGATGGGACATTTTCATGTTTTATTAATAACGTTCACCATGTGTAATTCAGAATTTTGTAACATTGCTCATAACTACACTGCAGTGATCAGTTACATATAAACATACAAACTTTAATAAAAAGTTATCATATTTAATTAATAATATTTTTATTTCTTTACATGCATGTGGTTTTTCCCATTCATCCCCACCTATGGGGATGAATGGGACAGGACTGGAGTTAACAAAGAAAAGAAAAGAAAATGGAATGTAAATAAATTTTTAAAGTTAAATTGGTTTATGTGATTTTATTACACACTATGAATTTACTGAAATTAACATAAACTGATGCATTGACTCCAATTAACATCAAAATGAAAAAGTCCTTTGAATCGCACAGTCCCTAATGCTCCAGGCTTTGGTAATTTAATCTAATAAGATCTAATCTAAAAATAAATAAATAAATAAATAAGACACTAGAAAGATATAAACCATTATAAAAGAGTACAAATTATCCAGATAAGTTTTTGTTTCCGACTGATCGGGAAAAATCAGCATTCTATTCTCTATTACATTAGTAATCACCAGGATTTATTTAATTAGCTAGATTGAAATTGTGATTTTAATCAAATTATTATTAGTTTATTGATTTATTTTTTTAATTATTGATATTATTGATTTAAGTTGCATTGAATATTTTAATTTATAATTTCTTTAATCATAATTATTATAAACGAAAATCAGAACAATTAATTTCAATCTATTTTTCTCTAAGTCAATGCTACTTTTATAATTCCATGTTATAACTACTGAACTACAGGTTATAAAAATATTGAAAATCTATTTACGATTTGTTTTAACATAATTCTCGTGTACAATTTTAAATTAGCACATAGTGGGGAATGTCCCATTCGTCCCCACCAACACATGATCATATAAAACAGGAAAGAGGCTTAAGGAACAATTGTCAGTATTCTTCTTGAATATCATAAACACAACAAAAGATTATGCCTTTTCCCCATATAAGAGTTATATTAACTTTAAGCAAATAGTTAATTTTTAACTACTACCTAATTGAATCAGTAAAAACTTACTTTGGCAGCAGAAAAAGATGCTTTAATTTTTTTCTGCCCTTCTATAGATAGCGCAATTCTGAAACTACACTTGATGAATGACCTCAGTACTGACATATATTAGAAAAATTTTCAAGTTTATGGTGCTTACAAAACATAAAAATTTTGCTATTGTCCCATTCATCCTGCATCCCATTCAACCCCACTCTCCCCTATATCAAAAATATTATTTAATGCATGATATTTAATAAGTGATATTTAATGAATGTGAAACAAAGCATTAAAAAGTAAGGAGTGCATTGTGCATGTGGAATGTGTCCGCCATTTGAGGCTGCAAGCGTCATATTAACTCTTTTTTTTTTCATACCGGAAACAATAATTAATAATAATAAGTAAAAATTCTTTCAAAGACAGAATTTAGTTTTAGCATGGGAAACTATTAATTTCAACATGTAAAAGTTTTATTTTTATTTTTATTTTTTATTTGTTTTGTACCTTTTTTTGACCGTAAAACTGGGCCACGTACTTTTTAAAATGACTGAAATGAATTAAAATGAAGTATTTCCACCTAAATTTCACACTTTAGTTAATTTTAGAAAATTTAATTGTCGTGTCGAAAAACTGTTTGCACTCTTGAATTAAAAAAAAAATGGCCCCTTTAATTTGGTTCCGAATTTTTTAACGATAGGACTGATATTTCTAATTTAGTTAAGTGTCACAAAAAACTGGTCTACAAAAACTGGTGTCGACATTTTTACCGAGATAGAAACTAATAGTCCTCTTAGTACTAATAATTTTTAATGTATTCCAAGCCGGTTACAAAGAACTTGTGAATTCCGTTTCTCTCTCTCTCTCTCTCTCTCTCTGTGTGTGTGAGAGAGTGTGTCTGTCTTCAAATCATCGAAATCCTTTCACGAAACGTGATTATTCTTCATTTGTGCCCTCGTCTGTAAATAAATGTGTTTAATGGAATCACCCTAATTTTTATGTTTAAATTTTTCGTTATTTGTAATCTGTTAAGGAGTTACATATGATTCGAAGGATAGTAAAAGCATATTTCCCCTCTTTCTATATATTTAAGTGTAATAAATATATATGTATTTTTTTTTTTTTTTATCAAAACTTTAAGTATATAAAAAAGCTACAATTAAACAATTATTTATAAAATTATCATTAAAAATATTGGACAAATTCAGTCATTTAATCCCGGCTTCAGAATTTTTTTTAAAAATGTGCATATTTTTTTTTAGGTTATTCACTGTTTTTTAATATATTCTATCATATTATGCAAATAAATAGGAAATTTTTCAGATATTAAAAAAAAATCACCTCCGAAAGTAGGCAGGCAAATTAAGAACGCATTTTTGTTTTATTTAATGTGTTGAATTCAGAATCAAACCAAATGTGCTCAATGTTCAACCGAAGGAAATATTTGCACATGAAGGAATGATCAATCTTGTAATTTTAGAATCACCAAAGATCTTCTACAACAATTGTTATCATGTTTATTACCAATTTCTAATAAGAAGTGGAGGTTTCAATTACGATATGAATAAAATCGATTTTAGCTATATGTTTTCAAAGTATAAGTTTTCTAAAAAAAATTTTAGAATACTTTATACTTACAAGGAAACATTCAAAAGTACCGTTTTCAAAAAATATTGAAAAAAATATGTGTGATTCTACTCTTTATGAAGCACCAGAATGTGAAAAAATTATCGACTGAAATGAATTACAGCGGCCACAAAAAATTATTAAAATTAAGCATATTTGGCGATTTCTCACTGTTAGGCGATTGATTATGAGTACTTGGCGGAGAAGTAAAACACGGTTCTGTTCGTACACGGCAATCTCTGTGCAAGCAAACTTATGGCCTAACAGCGCAATATCGCCAAAAATGCTTAATTTTGATAATTTTGTGTGGTCGCTGTAATTCATTTCAGCCGATAATTTTTTCACTTTCTGGTGTTTTATGAAGAGTAGAATCACATATATTTTTTTTTTCAATATTTTTTGAAGACGAAACCTTTTGAATGTTTCCTTGTTAGATATTAATCATAAATTTTATATGTATTATTATAATAGTATCATATAATCTTTATAGTCTTGTATATAGAATCATACATATTATATATAGCTGCACATTGACATACACTGAATGAAAATTCTGTGACTGACATGAAGAAACTAAATTGTTGCTCTTGTAAAAATAGATCTATGTCATTCTTATGAACTCTAGTTCCTTTGTTAGCGAGTTTTAATAACCCTATTAGAATTCTAGATCGTTTTCCTATATTATTGTGACCGAACTTATCTCTGCAAATAAATGCAAACACAAGAGGTGTGTTTTATTAACTATAATTTTCGTTTATGACCCAATTCTAGAAAATCAAGGGAGAATTTCTCTCAATACAAAGAATTCAAAATAGTTCATAATATTGTTACACCATCAGAAATTCTCAACCATTTCGTTCATCCAGGTTATTTGTTTATCTTACACGCATAACTCGGAAATCTATGTTTCTAGTTTAGGGATTTAGATAAGGACTATTTAATTGTTCTAGATGAAAAGGAATATATTTTTTTCTCTGTGTAATTTGGTACACAGTAAAAATAATTATAAGATAAAAAAAAAAAAAAAAAAAAAAAAAAAAAACTTTTTATATACTATGTTTTAAATTTTCTGATGAATCATAGAGCTTTTTTCAATGTGCATAAAAAGTTTAATAAAGTTTAATAAAGTTTAAAGTCATAATAACGTCAATTGTTGTGAGATGCATAATTTAACTTTTTACACTTTTTTAACGCTCACGTTTAATTAAATGTATTTATTTTTATGTCCAAAGAAAATGAAGTCGTAAATTTCTTTTGGCAACAATTAAATTATAGCTAGTATTTTAATGGCTATTTTAACGCTATTAGGATGTTATGATTTTTATATTTAATTAATTATAAGAAAACTAATCAAAAAATTCGAAAATCGGACTTCGAAGTATTATGCTGTCACCGGGTTCTGGGCTGCTGTAAAAGTTTCAAATGTCTAGCTAGCAGAAAAATTAGTTAAAATTCGATTGCAACATTTGTACCGGACAAACAAACAAACAAGAATAGAAGTCAGTAAAAACATGGTAAAAGAAAGGGTACATTTTACAGAACAAACAACTGTAAAAGAATCTCCCTTTACAGATGTTTCCGCGGTAAATTGCCTTATTTAACAGCAGAATGTGCTGGCACAAAAATTGCCAGCACATCTTGCTGTAAAAAGTGCCTTTTTTTTTTACAGTATACCTATAAACATTAAATGCAAATCGACCGAAATTTGTTTCTGTTATGTTTCAACTCCCTCTCCCATATAGGAAACAATATATATAAGCTTCCATTGTGCATAATTGCAAAACAAATATCGTGTTATAAAGCCATTTACAAAAAAAAAAAAAAAAAAAAAAAAAATCCCACTCTGTTGATTCAATTTTGCGTTATATGATGCTCGTATGCTGAAATTTTCTCTGTGTACGGGAAGGCAGTATGCATTAGCTGCTATAGCTTATAATTTCCCTAATTTTTATATCTCAAATCAATATTATGAAAAGAATGCTGACTTAATTAAAGTGTACATCGTCCGATGGTGAGCGCTGCAATCGCTCACCGTTTACAATTTTCTCTATGACTGTATTTTAGTATTTGTTCTTTAAAATTACACCCAACTGCGTACGTAAAACCTTTATTATGAGAAGCTGCTGCTGTATGAAATGATATAACAGCCATCTATTCTATATTTTAGGTACCAGCATTTCTTTATAGGAATATTTATCTTAATTAATCATAAAAAACTGCTACAAAATCTTATGTAATATATATATATATATATATATATATATATATATATATATATATATATATATATATATATATATAAGTGCACCAGTGATTGACACTTTTAGAATAATCACTAATATTTTTAATGTTCTAGTCATCAGAAAATATCTTTAGAAATCTTAAGGTAATACATATGGCATGAGAAACATTCAGAACCACATATATGTTAAAATATATACATTTGATAACAATTATTATTTTAATGAATTTTTATTTGACACCCACTCAATGTTACAGTAATTGACACTGCCAGTTTTTCCTTTTATCAACAATTGGCATCCTGTGTTCCAGTGTTTGACACTGCCAGTTATTCATTTTACCAGTTATTAGCACCCTATGCTCCAGTGTTTGACGTAAAATGTTAAAATTCTTATATGTAAAATATATGATTTTCTTATTTTTCTTATTTATTAATTATTTCGGAATAGATGTCAATTATTGGAGCATGCCAATCACTGAAGCACCTACCCTATTTGTATTAAAAGAATACTGGTATTCAAGGTACGAAAAGTTTAACATCTGTGGAATGATATAAAAGGAAAATTTGTGGTGGCCACCACATAGTAGATTTACTGCGTAATCTTCATGAAAGAATTTGCTATTTTAAAATGAAGAAATAATGACAAAAACACGCTGTCGGCTCTGTGCTGTGAAAGAAAAGATAAAAATATTTAAAAGCAGTCTTATGGGACTGCCGATACAAGAGAAAACCGATGCAGGACACCCCAAAACGTGTAAATCAGGTGAAATCCGAATTCCACCAGGGATGGAACACGGGCGCGGAATTCATACCACTATCAATGTAAGAAAATTTTCTACTTCTTAAATCAACGATATTATAGGTAGAGAAATTTCTTAAACGGATTCCGGTATGAATTCTGCGCCCGTGTTCCATCCCTGTTCCACTTTCGATAATATAAAAGAACTTTAAAATATCTTTCGAATGATGTATTAAAAATAATTTAATCGTAATTAGAATTTGAAATATTGAAATTTTAAAATATTACAATGCCATCTGGCGGTAGAAATTTCTGTAAGCTACTGTTCAATTCCAACTCAATAAAGCTTTCAAATGATGTATTACTTATGAAATTATTTTAATTAGTAGCTGAGATACAAAAGAAAACTCATTCAGGACCGCTCAAAACGTGTAAATCAGCTGAAATCTCAAATTCCACTTTCGATAATATAAAAGAACTTTAAAATATCTTTCGAATGACGGATTAAAAATAATTTAATCATAATTAGAATTTGAAATACGCGTATTAGAATAAAATTTAATTTCCAATTAAAATGTAATTTTTTCCAAAATCGATGAAATTTAACTGCAACTATCCACTGTGCTGTTAATGGCGCACAGAAAGTTTAAAAGAATTTAGAAGAAAATTGAAGCATTTTGAAATTTGCAACTTTTATTCCTAGTAGAAAAACCACGTGATGTCAATTGGTAAAAAATATGTTTCTTCTCATGGAAAGCCTTCGCTGACAATGACGCGAATTTCATGATTTTTGTTCACCCAAAAGTGCTGAACGCGCCTAAAGAGGTTTTCCCTTCAAATGTAAAACCTTCGCTGACGATGACGCGAATTTCATGATTTTTGTTCACCCAAAAGTGCTCAACGCGTCTAAAGAAGTTTTCACTTAAAAAAAAAAAAAAAAATCACGGCATGTTTCAGTTTGGAGATAGAAGACAAATACAAGTTGATGCTGCAATATTCGTCATTTATTAATTTAAATGTTACATTAGACTTAAAAACTTTTTTTTTTTTTTTTTTTTTTTTACTTTTTCAGAATGTGGTTTATGCATATTTTTACTGCAGGAACTTCTGAAAGTCAGTTACTCCGTGATAATTAGGTGCATGGAAGTGACAAATGGTGAATTTTCAGAATACATGGTGCAAGAGTATTCCAGAACTGCTCAGAATAAGAAGTTGTACGTGGTTTCGTTGGTCCGTGGTTTTATTCCTTCAAAATCCTGCAAAAAAAGAAATGCCAATATTAATGTGTATAGACATAAATATTTATTCTCAAATTGGATTGCTTATTTTTCAAAACGTAAATATTTTGTTTTCAGTTTATTTTGTCAGTTTAATCAGACCAAATATTTAAAAGAATCGTCTGTCTTCCTGGATTGTCCGATTAACTACGGAATAGATTTTTCGTTAAGCAACTAGTGAATGAACTATATTTTCCATCAACAAAACTATTTGTTCAAATAAACCGGATAATTTTGTTCATTTAAACAAAAATTGATTAAATAAGAACAAATATTAGGTTAGAACATAAAAATGCTTTAGTTCTGGTTAAAAAAATTTTTGGAGGCTAAAAAAAAAAAAAAAATAAACAAATAAATAAATAAAATAAATAAATTAATAAATAAAAATTAAAAAATAATTAAAAAAGTTTGGTTTGTTTAACGAAATTTTTTATTTTTCTAAATTATTATTATTATTATTATTTCTATGCAATCTTCATCCGTTTTGCTGGTCATTATGCTGAAACACACCACAATCTTCTATGAATTTTAAAAACATTTTTCATTAAAATCAATCAATCAATTCTCTAGAAAGAAACAAATTTCAATTCTATTCAAGGACCAGATACCCGCTGTTCTTGGCAGCGTATGTGATGGGCGCACTACGTAGGTACGATTATTTTATAACCTTTAAAAGAATTTTTAACAGGACGAAATCGCCAGTTTACCGAAATCCTTCATTTCTCTATTTACATCTCACTTTTGTACCCCACATATCACTAGCAGAGTAGTACATCTGCCTGATGAGTTATAATAACAACTATTTATTTTGGTGTTAAAAGTAAAAATGAATAGGTAAACATTTTGTTTATAATAGCATCAGTTTGCTATAAATAATAATTTTAAAGCTACAACGACGTCAATTTTGTGGAATGGTAGGGAATTAAAAATCATCTCTACTGTGGAATTAAAAAAAAAAAAAAAAAAGGAAGAAGAAGAGATGAATATTTTTTTATTTCATAAGTCATTTTTTCATCTAACACGCTCTTTAATATTTTAATATTTGAATCAATGCGATATATTTATAAATACATGTTGTATTAATTGATTTTTGTACATTTTCAATTACTTTAATTAGAGTAAGTAGTTCAGGATCAATATAAAATGAAATTTTTGTTGTTAAAAGAATATGCCGGTAACTTTAATTAAAGGAACGATGAAAACTATATATTTAAACTAAAACTTTTACAATTTTAATTTAAACAATTTTGTAGAAAATTCTAATTATTGATATTTTAATAAACATATGTGCAATTTTTTTTAAACTTAAGAAAGTAATTTATAAAAAAGGCTTATAATATCCCTCATTATATTAAAATATAGATTTTTTAAAATTATTTCAAGAGTATTTTAAACTTAGTAACATACGTCATTTTTACACCAGAAACAACATGAGAAAAATTTAGATTTTTAAAAACCAGAGTTTAAAAATGCCTCTTACATATTTTATAAATACAGCTTTGACTTTGCGAGAGAAATTTTCATATTTTTAATTCAAAAGATTATTTACACTGAACAAATATACATTTTTAGCGTTTTTCAATACATTTTAATTTTATATCGCCTTCAAATTGCATGACATAAATTTTTGATTTGGTTAATTCAAATTCATTAGTACGATTTTCAGTTAACTTGGTATTTTTTTAAATTCTAATAATGTAGTGATATATGAAAATTTACTCAACATTAAAAACTCTAATGTAAAAAATATATAAAAAAAAAACTGCAGTTTCGGTAACATTAAGTGCACCGTTATCAGTGCAAAACCATTCTACACTGACTATCCATCACCAATTAATTTAAGGCTCTTCCAAACTGTTACGTGTGAAGTTTTTTTGCTAAAACGTTTCGAAATTTCACGAGTTGAAAGACGGTTTTTAGTTGACAATCGAAATATTTGCCGACTACTATTGCCAAATAATAAAATTAATAATATATTAAACTGGCACCTTTTCTATTAATTATCTCCAAAAATTGACTCCTCGTTCCTTGGAGGATCGAACCTACGACCATCGTGTTATTATAATTGAATTCTAATCAAAAGTCATAGAACATGCCAGAAATATCTAAAAAACTAGTTGGGATAGGTGGACTCTGCTCAATTCCCCATCATATGTATGTTCTCATAAATTTTTAGTGCATGGCATATTATAGTAATGTTAAGAGAAATGAATTTGATCAAACACTTGTCACAGTGATATAACGAAATCCTCACCCAATAGGCTACCCACCATTCAGTTCGATATATTTATCTTATTCTAATCTATTAATTTATTTTATTGGGGTCAACTTGGTAGTTTAGTTTTCACGCTACTATTTTCAATGCAACAATCTCTGAAATGCATATTTATATGGAATATCGGCAAATTTTGCTATGTTGATAAAATCTTAAATTTCGAGTAACTTACGAAACTTTCTTATTAGAATATTTGTAGTAAATGATGTTCAAACAAGTATCATAAATGTTATTTTGAAGTTTTTCGATATATTTTTGATCCTCAAAACAGACGTTTATGCTCAATTTTTGCCCAATTCTGCCATGTTAAGTAAATCGTTAATTCCAACTAACTTACGAAATTTTTAAATTAAAAAATTCTTAGTCTGGGATGTTCACGTCAGTATCCTAAATAATATTTTTAAAGTATTCTGACATTTTTACGATGAAAATATCCCTCAAAATGGACGTTTATACGAAAATTTGCCCTATTCTGCCATATTAAGTAAATCGTAAAGATTCATAATCAAGGATTTTTATGCCAGTATCTTACATAATATTTTAAAACTAGTTTGACATCTATACAATGAAAATACCCCTACAAAAACCGACGTTTATACGAAAATTTGAAGTATTCTGCCACGTTACGAAATTCGTAAATTTCGAATAATTTGCGAAATTTTCAATGTAGCACGTTTATAGTTAATGATGTTCAACTCGGCATCAAAACTGATATTTAAAAGCTGTTCTTACATCTTTACGATAAAAATATTTCTTTTTATGCACGTGTAAGTGAAAATTTGCCCTATTCGTCCATGTTCAGAAAATCGTGAATTCCGAATAACTTCTGCAGTTTTTTAATTAGAATGTTGCGAATGAATAGGGTTCTTGCCAGTGTCATAAATAATATTTTAAAACTGATCCGACCTCTCTGCGATCATTTGTTCGTGAGATATCGTGTACACAGACTAACATACTAACGGACTAATGGACTAACAGACTAACGGACTAATATACTAACCGACACCCTACAGACGGACACCATACAAATTATGTAATTTTTGGATTCCGCTCACCTGAAAACGTGTAAAAAAGTCAAAAAACGAGGTCAAAAATTTTCATGATTACCTAAGTTCCCCATACCTATAGTATAATCGGGTATGATGGGGAATGATAGGTGTGTTGTCATACCTATAGTATGACAGAATCTGTCAACCATTTATTTGGTTACTAATAACAAAATAATAAAGTTTCTTAAAAATCTGGACAAATTTCTATATTAGTAATATGAACAATTTTTTTAATATTTCATGTATACACATTCAAAATATACAAATACATACTTACGAAGATCAGATTTGCTTCACTGAAGTCTTATATCGGCACTACTGATTCTACCGGTTCAGGATCAGCATAGGCTGCATTATAAACCAGCATTGCCATAAGCAAAAGCAGGCTGGAAATCTTTTGCAGCTGTTCAGTAAGCATGGTTTGCAACGTTCAGACAACTTCCGAATGAATTGCAATTTAAAATGCGGTTGAGTATTTATACTTATATGAACATGCTTACTCATATAATTATTGCAACAATGTTTCTAATATAAAGTAATAATTTATGCATATCTTTTTGTAGATATGAATAATATCCTTTACTTAAAGAGAAACTTTCATTATTTGCCATGATTCATCAATTTTCGCAAATTTAAAAAAATGATTAGCCACATTTCTAGAAGACACAAAACAAACTTTCAACCACTGAAAACTCATAAATAGGAATTATACAGCACTTTTTTATTTTTTATTCTATTGAATTATTGAAAAGGTGGTGTACGATGAGGAAAGAAAAAATATTTTGTTTTAAATGCAACGTATTTTTTTGTCTCTCGGCATGAGATTGTAAAACATTTTTTACGCTGTAAAATAAGGATATGTTTTTGAAGAGAACATAAAAATTTTGCCAGCAGCATTAGAGCTGCCAACCCTTCGATGTAATTCATTCAACTGTTTCTCTAGAGCAGTGTTGGGCATAATTGATTAAAAAGTAATTGAATTACAATTGAATTAAAATTAAATTACAATTATATCACTGTCAATCGATTAACAAGTAATTGATTACAAATAAATTGAATTAATAGAAATAAATTGAATAAGTAATTCAATTTATTTGTAATGAATTACTTGTTGATTGATTGACAGTAAAATAATTATAGAAGTAATTTAATTGTAATTCAATTACTTTTTAATCAATTATGTTCAACAGTGCTCTAGAGTTATCTTCGTTTATTCAATCACAGTTTCCTACAAAATATGAAGTGGATATTTCTATAAAAATTGATTGATATTCAAATTCCGGAGGGCTGGCGACTGTGTAACATGTTTCGAAAATTGCATGGTTCTTTTAATTTTCTTCGACTTTTTTTCGGGTGGATGTATCATAAGCATAGCATCGAGCTCGTAGTCGAAACGTTGCAGGTTTGATTCGTGTGTTCGCTAAAACCATCGTGTACTTTATTGGTGGCTGGTTCAAGTAGGTTTCTTCGTATTACGTACAAATTTTGAAAAAAAGACCATAAAATGCAATAAGCTTGCAACAATTGTTTCGGGTCGAAAAAGCGCACAACCCTGCGTCAGGCATACAAAGTAGGCACAAGTGCTGCAGTCAAAGCGGTACCTTTCAGCTTTGACAGCTGCTGAATATTGGAAATTTCCAATATTCAATATTAAGTTCTTAAACTTAATTCAAAATTTTCTATTTGTAAACCACCTTATTTTCCTCAGTTAATTTCTCCCGTTGAAAAAGCTTTCAAAAATTCTCATCTCACTGACTAACAGAAAGAACATCTTCGACATTTAATCCATAACAATGCCAACTTCAATTAAAAATTTTTAATCTAATCTCATCCCTGCAGAAAAAATGCCTTGAATGAATTGAAATCTAATGAAAATATCATCATCACAAAAGCAGATAAAGGTTGTCAGATTGTTATTTTAGATAGGAAACATCGACTTTGTAACCAAATTAATTAATTATGGCCCATATATTCCTCTGTTCGGTGACCCCGCATCTCAAGAATTAAGTAAAATTAAGTCTGCTATAAAATCTTGCCCCTTGTTGTGGAACTCAACTAAATCTCATCTTTTCTATCCCTTCTATAGCTAACTGTGCCAGTTTTTATGCTCTTCCAAAAGTACACAAACCCAATACCCCATATCGTCCCATAATCTCTATATCGGTACTGTTTCCTATAGTTTAGCTAAATTTCTCACTACAATTTTTGCTACTCTTCTTTCTGCAAATATTTATACTGTAAAGAACTCCCTTAACTTCGCAAAAAATATTCTAAACTGCCCTCACACTAATCTTTCTATGGTTTCTTTCGATGTAAAATCCCTTTTAACTAATGTTCCAATAAGTGGCGCTTTTTGCTGTCTTGAAAAGAGATTAAAAGAGTTTCATTTCACATCTTTTGAAATACAAGATTTAATTTCTCTCACCCACATTTTTTTTTATCCCAAACTACTTTTTCATTCCAAAGAAAATTTTATCGTCAATCTGAAGGTTTAGCCATGGGTTCTCCTCTTTCTCCAATTCTCGCTGATATTTATATGCATTATTTTGAAAGCACACTCTTAAAGAAAATGTTTTTCCCTTTTTCGACCCGTTACGTGGATGACATCTTCATGCTTATAGACATATTTCTTCTCAATATTGACCATGTTTTACAAACTATAGATTCTATAGACAGTAATATCCAATTCACATATAAAATAGAAAATAATGGCTCACTTCCATTTCTTGATATCCTTGTCTCACTTATTGTAGATGAATTTTTCACCACCATCTATCGTAAAATTTTGCAGTCTCTCTACCCGCCCATGCGCGTTCACTTACCCCCAAAATGGCAGTTTTCAACACTTTTCTCAACCGTGCCCTTGATATTTGTTCAGATCCTGTTTTTTTAAGTTCTGAAATTAAATATCTGAAAGCCATAGCAATTGACAGAGGTTATAACCCTTCCATTATAGATAAAGCTATCTGGAAATTGCAACTTCCTCGTACTTCATCTATTTATTCAGTATCTTCTAATATCAGTATTGTTTTGCCCTATTTTTCTAAATGTAGTCTTGCCATAGCTAAAATTCTCAAACAGTATGATTTAAAAATAATATTTTCATCTTCCAATAAATTCACCTTTTCTCAGTTTAAAGATCCTGTAGATATGTATAATTCTTAGGGCATCTATAGCATTTTCTACCAGCGTGGCTTATCATACACTAGCCAAACTAAACGCAGTCTTAAATTCCGCCTTAAAGAATATAATAATTACGTACATAAACCAGAAACGAATGAATCGGTTATTTCTAAACATTGCTGGGAGGAAAACCAGAATTTTAAATTTGATTAAGCTAAAATAATTTGCAAGCCTAAATCCACTCAGGAAGTTCATTTCTTTGAAGATTTTCATTTTCATTAAAATCTTAAAAAAAAATGTTATATGCGGTTTCGCTGTACCCCATTTGTCTCATTGTTTGAAATTTTTTCAGCCCACATTTTCTCAATTTCTTTCATATTTTTCACAGTTAGTGTTTCGGCATTTCCTATTGGTCAATCCACCACTATTGGTTGGGCTGATCATCCTGAGCTACATCCGTTCCTTTTTGTATATATAGAAGCACTTCTTTCTCATTTATTTATGCACTGAAGACGATACGAGGTCTGTCCAATAAATACGAGAACTAAGGCCATAAAAAGTTTATTTTTCAAAATTTAATCTACATCGATTTTGTCCCCTTCATAGTACTCTCCATTCGTCGCTATTCACTTATTCCATCTTCTTTTCCACTGTTCAAAGAACCCTTGGAAATCTTCGGCAGTCAGGCCTTTTAGTTTTCTCGTCGTTTTTTGCTTTATTGTATCCACATCTTCCCAATGATATCCACTCATCACATTTTTGCATTTTGGGAATAAAAAAAATCGCATGAGGCGAGATCTGGCGAATAAGGAGGATGATCAAGGATGGTGATTGAATTTTTTGCCAGAAACTAGTGAACAATCAATGCTGAACGTGCAGGTTCATTGTCATGGTGAAGGATCCATCCATCGCCTTGAGTCAAATTTCTTCGCACACGACGCTCGCGATCTCTCAAACGCTTGAGAACTGTAAGAAAAATAATTTATTATTTTCTTCAATTTCCATTTTCGACACACAGTAAAAACAAGTACAACAGAAACTAACACAACTGGCACAATACGCACAGCTCGATGATCCGCCATGCACTAATGGTTCACTGGGTCTCAGGCAACCAGCTCCGCTAGTGAGCGAGGCTATAGTCCGCATCATGGCCGACAGATAGCACCAATTCGCGTATTTAATGGACAGACCTCGTACGCTAAATGCTACCGAAACAGTTGTCTGCTCTCTTCTTATTTATATTTGGCGTTCTAGATGCTGTTGTTTGCCTTGTTTTTATGGTAAAACAATATTATGAATATTAGGAATCATTTCTATTGTGAGAAGTTCTCGAATGATTTCTTAGAATTGGGTTATAAACTCAAACTATAGTTCCTAAGTCTCGCTTCTTGTATTCGCATTTATTTGCAGAGATGTTTTTAAAAAGTTGGACCTTTATAATACAGGAAAACGTTCTAGAATTCTAAATAGGATTTCTAGAACTCGCTTTCAAGAGGGACTAGAATTTATAAGGGTGACATGGAACTATTTTTAAAAAAAGTCACAATTTATTTTCTAGATGCCAGTGACATAATTTTTTCTCAGTGCCGACTTGTTATTTCTTTTTTTTTTTTTTTTTTTTTTTTTTTTTTTAATAACCTTTACTGCATTTAACTAAATAGAATCTTGATTTCCTGATTGCGTACATATTCTTTTAATGTTAAATTTTTTATTATATGCAATCTGCTAAATATTATTCTTCGAACAACCTGGTGCGACATTAAAAAAATAATAATTTCTACCTTTATTCAACAAGGATAAAATGTGTCTATCAGTTTAGTTAGCCTGTATGTCTAATTTGTGAGATTTTCGCAATTCTTTTCTTATATGGATTTGTTCGTAATAAACAAAACTCGTCCCAAGTTTAAGTTTTCGGTTTTTTGAAACACACTGGCGTACATAATTTAAGGAATAACCTGTTTTCCCGTTTTCTTTTTTGAGCAGAATTTTTAAAGAAATGAGCATAGGAATATAAAATTTGGAGGACATGCTTATTATTAAATCATTTATCAAATTGTAGGTTAGGTGCTCCAGTGATACGCATGCTCCAGTAGTTCACATCTATCCCGAAATAATTAATAAATAAGAAAAATCATAAAATCATATATTTTACATATAATAATTTTAACATTTTGTGTCAAACACTGAAGCAAAGGGTGCTAATAACTGGTAAAATGAATAACTAGCATTGCAAACGCTGGAACAGAGGGGGCCAATTACTGATAAAATGAAAAACTGGCAATGTCAATTACTGAAACATTGAGTGGGTGTCAAATAAAAATTTATAAAAAACTAGTATGTTGTGGCCACCACAAGACTTTTTTCTATATTTTCCTATACATATTCAATCAGTAACAATATAAAAAAAAAAAAAAAAAAAAAAAAAAAACGATTTTTTTTGCCAAGTTTTTTTTAGTTCCCCATCATACTATAGGTATGGGGAACTTAGGTAATCGTGAAAAATTTCAACCTCGGTTTTTTGACTTTTCTACACGTTTTCAGGTGTGAGGAATCCGAAAATGACAAAATTTCTATGGTGTCTGTCTGTAGGGTGTCTGTTAGTCTGTTAGTCTGTTAGTGTGTTAGTGGGTCAGTCCGTTAGTTTGTTAGTCTGTGTACACGATATCTCAAGAACAAATTGTCGCAGAGAGGTCAGATCAATTTTAAAATATTACTTTCGACACTGGCAAGAACCCTATTCATTTGCAACATTCGATTTTAAAAACTTCGTAAGTTATTCGAAATTTACGATTTTCTTAACATGGGAGAATAGGACAAAAAATCACTTAAACGTGCATTAAATAGAAACTTTTTACTGTAAAAATGTCAGACCAGTTTTAAAATATCAGTTTTGATACCGGAATGAACATCAGTAACTATAAATATGCTACTTTGAAAATTTCGCAAGTTACTGGAAATTTACGAATTTCTTAACATGGCAGTATAGGGGAAAATTTCACATAAACGTCAATTTTGAGAGATATTTTCATCGTAAAGATGTCAGACTACTTTTGAAACATTATTTAGGACACTGGCAGGAATATTAATGACTATGAATTTTCCAATATAAAGATTTCGTAAGTTATTGGAAATTTACGAATTTCTTAACATGGCTGAATAAGAGCAAAATTTCACATAAACGTCAATCTTGAGGGATATTTTCATCGTAAAGATGTCAAACCACTTTCGAAATAATATTTAGGATACTGGCATGGACATCATAGACTATGATTTTTCCAATTTAAAAAATTCGTAAGTTATTTGGAATTTACGATTTATTTAACATGTCAGAATAAAGCAAAATGGAGCATAAACTTCCATTTTGAGGATGCTAAATACGTTAGACAAATTCAAAATTACGTTTATGATATTTGTTTGAACATGATTGAATACAAATATTCTAATAGGAAAATTTCGTAAATTATTCGTAATTTACGATTTTATCAACATAGCGAAATTGCAAATTTTTCATGTAAATATGAGTTTGAGGATTATTGCATTGGAAATAGTAGCATGAAAACTAAACAACGAAATTGACCCTCATAAAATAAATTAATAGATTAGAATAAGATAAATATATCGAAATGAACGGTGGATAGCCTATTAGGCGGGGATTTCATTCTGTCACTGTATGAAGCTTTGGTCAAATTGATTTCTTTTAACATTATTGCCGAAACGTCAGTGGAGGCCCTCTGTTGAGACTCAAAACGGTTTTGGGCTGTGTCTGTCTGTCTGTCTGTCGCGCGATAGCGGCCGCCAAAAAAGCGCTATTTACTTGAAATTTGGTACACATGTTCATGAGCCCCACGAAATCAGCTGTATAGTTTTTGGTATGTATTCCATTTGTAGTTCGTATACAGGGACACGCTAGAGTTTTTCTTATCATTACGGCCTATGGGAGAAATTTATATGTATCAGAATAGCGGCCACAAAAATCACGCTATTGACTTGCAATTTGGTACACGTGTTCATGTGCCCCGCGAAATCTGCTGTATAGTTTTGGGTGTGTATTCCATTTGTAATTTGTGTACAGGGACACGCCAAAGTTTTTCTTATCATTACGGCCTATGGGAGGAATTTGTATGTACCGCGATAGCGGCCACAAAAATCACGCTATTGACTTGCAATTTGGTACACGTGTTCATGAGCCCAACGGAATCAGCTGTATAGTTTTAGGTGTGTATTCCATTTGTAGTTCGTGTACAGGGACACGCCAAAGATTTTTTATGATTAGGGCCTATGGGAAGAATCTGTATGTACCGCGATAGCCACCGCAAAAATCAAGCTATTGACTTCCAATTTTTGCCGAAATGTGAATGGAGGCCCTCTGTTGAAACTCAAAAGGATTTTGGATTCCGTCTGTCTGTCTGTCTGTCATGCGATAGCGGCCGCAAAAAAAACGCTATTGACTTGAAATTTTGTACACATGTTCATGATGCCCACGAAATTAGCTGTATAGTTTTCGGTGTGCATTCCATTTGTAAGTTCGTGTACAGGGACACGCCAAAGTTTTTTTTACCATTATGGCCTATGGGAAGAATTTGTATGTACCGCGATAGCGGCCCCCAAAATAACGCTATTGACTTGCAATTTGGTACACATATTCATGAGCCCATTGAGCAAGCATTTGACGAAACTGATATAGATCTGAGACTGACCGCCTTGGCGAAAATAATGCTCCTTTTATACTTTACTATCGAAAACAGACTGTTCTGAAAAATTCTCGTATCACATCAGCCAATGAGATTAGAGTTTCCATATTTGGCATATCCCTAATAAGGATTTTCTCGCCAAGATCGCCAAAAAAAAAATCGCCAAGGAGGGAAATAGTCGCCAAATTTGGCGCCAAATTTATTTCTTCCCTTATAGGAGCTTTTTATGCGTTTTTAAAGGAAAATTTGGCTATTTTAACGCTAAAACGACTATAAAGGCACAAAATTAGCATTTTATCAACTTACTAAACCTCTTTGAAAGAATTTATACAAAAATAAATGCAATTATTTACAATTTCGTAACACTTTATATCATATACAAATAGGTATACAAAGAGAGATACAACGGGGGGTTGAGGGGGGCTGCCGCCCCCCTCAGGAATGTATTTGATTTTGGTAATAAGTCGATCGAATCAATATATACTATTATATAATAAGGAATAAATAAAAATGACCTATTGAATAATGTCTGATGCAAATAGGACGTTGAGGCTCCTGATCTGCAGATCCACTTGTAATATGTCTCGCACTAGAAATTTCTGAGAACATAAATATGATGGGGAACTGAGCAAAATCCACCTATGCCAACTAGTTTTTTTTTTTTTTTTTTTTTTGTTAAAAGTAAAAAAAATCGATAACTTTTGTTTTAAATTATCACAGATTTATAGTTCAACCATTTTAAAGGTATTGGCGAGATCTTTCGAAAGATACCCATCTTGAAAATTCGACCCCCCCGGGGGGGAGCAATGCCTCCACATGCACAGAAATGTTTTCCTAGTTAACAATTACTATTATCAATAACTCATATTAATTTTACAATAACAAGTTAAAAATAACTCTCATTATTTACATTTATACGAAATTTTGTCCTATACTCTGCCATGTTAAAAATTTAGAAAAAAATACAATCACAGCGCCACCTGTTGATCTATTGATCCCCAAATGTAATCAGCACCACTTTATGTCGGGGACCAACTAAATGTCAGGGTGCAACTAAATACCAAGTTTGGTTAAATTTCATTCATTGGTTCGTGAGATACAGTGTCCACAAAAAAATGATACAGACAGACACACAGACAGACAAACAGACATTTTCTAAAAACTATCAATTCGTGTTCAGGGCACCCCAAAACGTGTAGATCCATCAAAAAACGGAGGTCGAAAATTTTCGCGAATCCAATACTTTCTCTATATTACATATAGAAGAAAGTAATAAATAAAATAATTGTTATCAAATGTATATATTTTAACGTATATGTGGTTCTCAATATCTTTCATACCATATGTACTAACTTAAGATTTCTAAAAATATTTTATAATGACTAGAACATTGAAAACGTCAGAGATTGCTCTAAAAGTGCCAATCACTGGTGCACTTACCCTATATAACTGTAACATAAGTAATAATTTTAACCTTTTGAGAGGGGCTCTTACGAAATAATACGCTGAAGCGTGACAGATGCTGTCACAGCCCCTTTCAAAAGGAAACTGGTATAACTCCAATTATTTCAGGGCCGCGGTAAATGTCCTCCATATTCCCATCAAAAATTATACCTCTGGGAGTCACCGAAGCGGGAGAGCCATCCCTTCCGAAGAGCACAAAATTGTGATGGCATGTCTCCGGACCCTTACTATTGGATGTAGCATATATTAATAAGTAGGGGAGAATGGGGATGGATGGGACATTTTTCATGTTTTATTAATAACGTTCTCCATGTGTAATTCAGAATTTTGTAACATTGCTCATAAGTACACTGCAGTAATCAGTTACATATAAACATACTAACTTTAATAAAAAGTTATCATTTTTAATTAATAATAATTTTTTTACATGCATGTGCATTGTCCCATTCATCCCCACCTATGGGGATGAATGGGACAGGACTGGAGTTAACAAAGAAAAGAAAAGAAAATGGAAAGTAAATAAATTTTTAATGTTAAATTGGTTTATGTGATTTTATTACACACTATGAATTTACTGAAATTAACATAAACTGATGCATTGACTCCAATTAACATCAAAATGCAAAATTCCTTTGAATCGCACTGTCCCTAGTGCTCCAAGCTTTGGTAATTTAATCTAATAAGATCTAATCAAAAAATAAATAAATAAATAAGACACTAGAAAGATATAAACCATTATAATGGAGTACAAATTATCCAGATAAATTTTTGTTTCCGACTGATCGGGAAAAATCAGCATTCTATTCTCTATTACATTAGTAATCACCAGGATTTATTTAATTAGCTAGATTGAAATTGTGATTTTAATCAAATTATTATTAGTTTATTGATTTATTTTTTTAATTATTGATATTATTCATTTAAGTTGCATTGAATATTTTAATTTATAATTTCTTTAATCATAATTATTATAAACGAAAATCAGAACAATTAATTTCAATCTATTTTTCTCTAAGTCAATGCTACTTTTATAATTCCATGTTATAACTACTGAACTACAGGTTATAAAAATATTGAAAATCTATTTACGATTTGTTTTAACATAATTCTCGTGTACAATTTTAAATTAGCACATAGTGGGGAATGTCCCATTCGTCCCCACCACCACATGATCATATAAAACAGGAAAGAGGCTTAATTAACAATTGTCAGTATTCTTCTTGAATATCATAAACACAACAAAAGATTATGCCTTTTCCCCATATAAGAGTTATATTAACTTTAAGCAAATAGTTAATTTTTAACTACTACCTAATTGAATCAGTAAAAACTTACTTTGGCAGCAGAAAAAGATGCTTTAATTTTTTTCTGCCCTTCTATAGATAGCGCAATTCTGAAACTACACTTGATGAATGACCTCAGTACTGACATATATTAGAAAAATTTTCAAGTTTATGGTGCTTACAAAACATAAAAATTTTGCTATTGTCCCATTCATCCTGCATCCCATTCAACTCCACTCTCCCCTATATCAAAAATATTATTTAATGCATGATATTTAATAAGTGATATTTAATGAATGTGAAACAAAGCATTAAAAAATAAGGAGTGCATTGTGCATGTGGAATGTGTCCGCCATTTGAGGCTGCAAGCGTCATATTAACCTTTTTTTTTTTTTTTTTTTTTTTTTTTTCATACCGGAAACAATAATTAATAATAATAAGTAAAAATTCTCTCAAAGACAGAATTTAGTTTTAGCATGGGAAACTATTAATTTCAACATGTAAAATTTTTATTTTTATTTTTATTTTTTATTTGTTTTGTACCTTTTTTTGACCGTAAAACTGGGCCTCGTACTTTTTAAAATGACTGAAATGAATTAAAATGAAGTATTTCCACCTAAATTTCACACTTTAGTTAATTTTAGAAAATTTAATTGTCGTGTCGAAAAACTGTTTGCACTCTTGAATTAAAAAAAAAAAATGGCCCCTTTAATTTGGTTCCGAATTTTTTAACGATAGGACTGATATTCCTAATTTAGTTAAGTGTCACAAAAAACTGGTCTACAAAAACTGGTGTGGACATTTTTACCGAGATAGAAACTAATAGTCCTCTTAGTACTAATAATTTTTAATGTATTCCAAGCCGGTTACAAAGAACTTGTGAATTCCGTTTCTCTCTCTCTCGCTCTCTCTCTCTCTCTCTGTGTGTGTGTCTGTCTTCAAATCATCGAAATCCTTTCACGAAACGTGATTATTCTTCATTTGTGCTCGTCTGTAAATAAATGTGTTTAATGGAATCACCCTAATTTTTATGTTTAAATTTTTCGTTATTTGTAATCTGTTAAGGAATTACATATGTTTCGAAGGATAGTAAAAGCCTATTTCCCCTCTTTCTATATTTTTAAGTGTAATAAATATATATGAATTTTTTTTTTAATCAAAACTTTAAGTATATAAAAAAGCTACAATTAAACAATTATTTTTAAAATTATCATTAAAAATTTTGGAAAAATTCAGTCATTTATTCCAGGCTTCAAAATATTTTTTAAATATTTGCATATTTTTTTTAGGTTATTCACTGTTTTTTACTATATTCTATCATATAATGCAAATAAATAGGAAATTTTTCAATTATTAAAAAAAATCACCTCCGAAGGTAGGCAGGCAAATTAAGAACGCATTTTTGTTTTTTTAATGAGTTGAATTCAGAATCAAACCAAATGTGCTCAATGTTCAACCGAAGGAAATATTTGCACTTGAAGCAATGATCAAGCTTGTAATTTTAGAATCACTCAAGATCTTCTGCAACAATTGTTGTCATGTATATTGCCATTTTCTAATACGAAGTGGAAGTTTCAATTACGATATCAATAAAATCGATTTTAGCTATATGTTGTCAAAGTATAAGTTTTCAAAAAATTTTTTTAGAATACTTTGTACTTACAAGGAAACATTAAAAAATACCGTTTTCAAAAAATATTGAAAAAAAAAAAATATGTGTGATTCTACTCTTCATGAAACACCAGAATGTGGGAAAATTATCGGCTGAAATGAATTACAGCGGCCACAAAAAATTATTAAAATTAAGCATATTTGGCGATTTCACACTGTTAGGCGATTGATTATGAGTACTTGGCGGAGAAGTAAAACACGGTTCTGTTCGTACACGGCAATCTCTGTGCTTGCGAACTTATCGCTTAACAGCGCTATATCGCCAAAAATGCCTAATTTTGATAATTTTGTGTGGTCGCTGTAATTCATTTCAGCCGATAATTTTTCCACGTTCTGGTGTTTTATGAAGAGTAGAATCACATATATTTTTTTTCAATATTTTTTGAAAACGAAACCTTTTGAATGTTTCCTTGTTAGCTATTAATCATAAATTTTATATGTATTATTATAATAGTATCATATAATCTTTATAGTCTTGTATATATAATCATACATATTATATATAGCAGTACATTGACATACACTGAATGAAAATTCTGTGACTGACATGCTTTTGTAAAAATAGATCTATTGTACTCTAATGAACTCTAGTTCCTTTTGTAAGCGAGTTTTAATAAACCTATTAGAATTCTAGATCGTTTTCCTATATTATTGTGTCCGAACTTATCTCTGCAAATAAATGCAAACACAAGAGGTGTGTTTTAATAACTATAATTCTAGAAAACCCAATTTTAGAAAATCAAGCGAGAATTTCTCTCAATACAAAGAATTCAAAATAGTTCAAAATACACGTATTGTTACACCATCAGAAATTCTCAACCATTTCGTTCATCCAGGTTATTTGTTTATCTTACATGCAGAACTCGGAAATCTATGTTTCTAGTTTAGGGATTCAGATAAGGACTATTTAATTGTTCTAGATGAAAAGTAGTATATATGTTTCTCTGTGTAACTTGGTATACAGTAAAAATAATTATAAGATAAAAAAAAAAAAAAAAAACCTTTTTATATACCATGTTTTAAATTTTCTGATGAATCATAGAACTCTTATCAATGTGCAAAAAATTTTTCAAGTGATAATGACGTCAATTTTTGTGAGATGCATAACTTAACTTTTTACACTTTTTTAACGCTCACGTTTAATTAACTGTATTTGTTTTTATGTCGAAAGAAAATGAACTCTTAAATTTCTTTTGGCAACAATTAAATTATAACTAATATTTTAACGGCTATTTTAACTCTATTAGGATATTATTATTTTCATATTTTAATTAATTATAAGAAAACTATTTGAAAATTCGAAAATCGGACTTTGAAGTATTGTGCTGTCACCGGATTCTGAGCTACTGTGAAAGTTTCAAATGTCTAGTTAGTAGGGAAGTTAGTTAAAATTCGATTGCAACATTTGTACCACACAAACAAACAAACAAGAATAGAAGTTAATAAAAACATAGTAAAAAAAGGATACTTTTTACAGCAAAATGTGCTGGCAATATTGGTGCCAGCACATTTTGCTGTTAGAAAGAGGTAATTTACAGCACAAACATCTGTAAAAGAGTCTCCCTTTACAGATGTTTTCACGGTAAATGGCCTTATTTAACAGCAGAATGCGCTGACATAAAAATTGCCAGCGCATTTTGCTGTAAAAAATACCTTTTTTGTTTACAGTGTACCTATAAACATTAAAAGCAAATCGACCAAAATATGTTTCTGATATGTTTCAATTCCCCCTAACATACAGTCGGTAACAAAAGTGTCCGAACACTAGCAAAAATTCCTATCCAAAAAAGTACACTTCATAAGGTTTTGTTAAATAAATCCTTGTCGAATCCTGTTCTTAGTCAGTCTAAGAACATGATTCGATAAGGATTTATTTAATAAAACCGTATGAAGTGTACGTTTTTTACATAGGAATTTTTGCTAGTGTTCGGACACTTTTGTTACCGACTGTATAGGAAACGATATATGGGCTTCCATTGTGTATTATTGAAAAAAAAATATATTGTGTCCATTTATGTCCATTTATTTATTGTTACCATTTATTAAAAAAAAAAAAAAAAAAAAAAAAAAAAAAATCCCACTCTGTTGATTTAATTTTGCTCTATATGATGCTCGTATGCTGAAATTTTCTCTGTATATGGGAAGGCAGTATGCATTAGCTGCTATTATAAATTCACCAATTTTTATATCTCAAATATATATTATGAAAAGAACGCTGACTTAATATAAGTGTACATCGTCCGAGGGTGAGCGCTGCTATCGCTCACCGTTTACAATTTTCTATATGACTGCATTGTAGCATTTGTTCTTTAAAATTGCACCTAACTGCGTACGCAAAACCTTTATTATGAGAAGTTGCTGCTATATGAAATGATATAACAGCCAACTATTCTACATTTTAGATACAAGTATTTCTTTATAGGAATATTGATCTAAATTAATCATAAAAAACTGCTACAAAATCTTATATAATATATATATTAAAAGTATATTGGTCTTCAAAGTACGGAAATTTTAACATGTATGGAATGATATTAGAGAAAAATTTGTGGTGGCCACAACATAGTAGTTTTATTATGTAATCATCATCACACTGAGAAAAAATTCTGTGACGGACATCTAGAATTCTGTGACGCACATCTAGAATCTAAATTGTGGCTGTAGAAAAAATAGTTCCATGTCATCCTTATAAATTCCAGTCCCCTTGGAAAGCGAGTTCTAGAAACCTCTATTAGAATTCTAGAGCGTTTGCTTATATTATCGAGGTTAAAGTTATTTAAAAATCTCTGAAAATAAATGAGACTACAGGAGGCGAGTTTCAGCAACTATAATCTTCGTTTATTACCCAGTTCTAGAAAATCAAGAGAGAATTTCTCACAATACAAAAGATTCAGTATATTGTTTCACTATCTAGAAATGTGTGCACTAGAAATTCTCGATCATTTCGTCCATTCAGTTTAATGGTGTGCTTTATGCACATGGCTCGGAAATCTATATATCTAGTTAAGGGATTTAGAAAATGGCCACTTATTCATTCTAGAGGAAGGCGGTATATTTTTTTACTCAGTGTACGTAAAACCCTTATTATGAGAAGCTGCTGCTATATGAAATGATATAACAGCCAATTATTCTATATTTTAGATACCAGTATTTCTTTATAGGAATATTTATCTTAATTAATCATAAAAAACTGCTACAAAATCTTATGTAATATATATATATATATTAAAAGAATACTGGTATTCAAAATACGGAAAGTTTAACATCTATGGAAGGATAAAAAAAAAAAAAAATTGTGGTGGCCTCAACATAGTAGTTTTGTTACGTAATCATCATTATGTAATCATCTTTTTATTATTATGAAAGTATTTGCTATTTTAAAATGAAGAAACAATGACAAAAAACGCTGACGACTCTGTGCTATGAAAGAAAAAAAAAAAAAAATCACGGCATGTTTCAGTTTGGAGGTAGAAGACAAATACAAATTGAGATGCTGCAATATTCTTCATTTATTAATTTAAATGTTACATTAGACTTAAAAACATTTTTTTTTTTTTTTTTTTTTTTTAGTTTTTCAGAATGTGGTTTATGTATATTTTTACTGCAGGAACTTCTGAAAGTCAGTTATTCCTTCATAATTAGGTGCATGGAAGTGACAAATGGTGAATTTTCAGAAGACATGGTGCAAGAGTATTCCCGAACATCTCAGAATAAGAAGTTGTACGTGGTTTCATTCCTTGAAAATCCTGCAAGAAAAATGCCAATATTAGTGTGTATAGACATAAATATGGATTCTCAAACTGTATTGCTTATTTTTCAAAACGTAAGCATTTTGTTTTTAGTTATAAATGTAATATAGCACAATTTATTCTTTTTCTTTTTACTTTCCGAACACTATAGTGAGGAAAGTATTGTAATCATGTCAAAAATTCGAATTTGAGATTTTGATGTTTTTATACGTTTCGAGGTCCCCTGAGTCCGTTTTCACTATTTTTTCGATGATGTATGCATGTGTGTGTGTATGCTTGTGTGTATGTATGTGAGTGAACACGCTAGCGTCTAAACGCTTTGTTCGAATAAGCTGAAAGTTGGTACGTATATTGTAAGTCACCATAGTACGAACCCTATTGATTTTGGTGAATCTAGCACTTATAGTTTTTTTACAGGGACACAAAGAAAAATTATTTATCATTATAGCCTAAGGGACCAAAATCTTAAAAGTGCGATAGCATCTAAACGCCTTATTCAATTGAGCAAAAAAATTATACACATATTACAGGTCACAGATACTCAATATGTATAGATTTTGGAGAATCTACCACTTATAGTTTTTTTACAGGGACACAAAGAAAAACTCTTTATCATTATGGCCTATGGGGCCAAATTTTTAAAAGTGTGATAGCATCTAAACGCCTTATTCCCTTGAGCTGAAAATTTATATGAATATTATAAATCGCTGTTGTACTAACTATAAGCATTTTGGTGAATCTAGCATTTATAGGTTTTTACAGGGACACAACGAAAATTTCTTTATCATTATGATCTATGGGCTCAAAGTTCAGTAGTGTTAAATAAAACATCGTGTAATATATGAAGAAAAATACTCAAACACTCTATTATGGTTTTCTCTCTTTTGTTTGTTTAACAACACCTCTTTCTTTACTTTATCTACAAACCTGTTAATTACTCAATGTTCGGAAAGTCGAGTTTAGTCACTCCAGATTTTTTTTTGTGGGAAAGTGGGGGAGGATAATATTGTTTAATTGAATATTTTATATTGTTGACCAAACTTTAGATTTATTTTGTCAGTTTAATCAAACCAACTTGCTTCGATTCAGCAAAATAATATATTTAAATGAAGAGTCTGTCTTACTGGATTGTCCGATTAGCTACGGAATAGATTTTTCATTAAACAACTAGTGAATGAACTATATGCTCAATCAACAAAACTATTTTTGTTCAAATAAACCTGATAATTTTGTTCAGTTAAACAAATATTGATTAAATAATCACAAATAACCGGTTAGAACATAAAAATGATTTAGTTCTGGCTAAGAAAAATTTTAGAGGCTAAAAAAAAAAAAAAAAAAAAAAAAAAAGTTTTGGTTTGTTTAACGAAATTTTTGATTTTTCTAAATTCTCCTTCTTCTTTTTATTATTATTATTTCTATGCAATCTTCATACGTTTCGATGGTGATTTTGCTAAAACAAACCACTTTCTTTCATGAATTTCAAAAACATTTTTCATTAAAATCAACCAATCAGTTCTCTAGAAAGAAACATTTCACTACTATTCAAGGAGCAGATCCCCGCTGCTCTTGGCAGCGTATGTCATGGCCACACTACTGGCAAGCTACAATAACTGACATCTATCCCGAAATAATTAATAAATAAGAAAAATAATAAAATCATATATTTTACATATAAGAATTTTAACATTTTATGTCAAACACTGGAGAGTAGGGTACTAATAACTGCTAAAATGAATAACTAGCAGTGTCAAACACTGGAACATAGGGTGCCAATTACTGATAAAATGAAAAAAAATGGCAGTGTCAATTACTTGAACACTGAGTGGGTGTCAAATAAAAATTAAAAAAAAAAAAAAAAAAAAAACTCTTATCAAATGTATATATTTTATACAATGATATATATTTATAAAATGAAGAAACAATGACAAAAAACGCTGACGACTCTGTGCTATGAAAGAAAAAAAAAAAAAAATCACGGCATGTTTCAGTTTGGAGGTAGAAGACAAATACAAATTGAGATGCTGCAATATTCTTCATTTATTAATTTAAATGTTACATTAGACTTAAAAACATTTTTTTTTTTTTTTTTTTTTTTTAGTTTTTCAGAATGTGGTTTATGTATATTTTTACTGCAGGAACTTCTGAAAGTCAGTTATTCCTTCATAATTAGGTGCATGGAAGTGACAAATGGTGAATTTTCAGAAGACATGGTGCAAGAGTATTCCCGAACATCTCAGAATAAGAAGTTGTACGTGGTTTCATTCCTTGAAAATCCTGCAAGAAAAATGCCAATATTAGTGTGTATAGACATAAATATGGATTCTCAAACTGTATTGCTTATTTTTCAAAACGTAAGCATTTTGTTTTTAGTTATAAATGTAATATAGCACAATTTATTCTTTTTCTTTTTACTTTCCGAACACTATAGTGAGGAAAGTATTGTAATCATGTCAAAAATTCGAATTTGAGATTTTGATGTTTTTATACGTTTCGAGGTCCCCTGAGTCCGTTTTCACTATTTTTTCGATGATGTATGCATGTGTGTGTGTATGCTTGTGTGTATGTATGTGAGTGAACACGCTAGCGTCTAAACGCTTTGTTCGAATAAGCTGAAAGTTGGTACGTATATTGTAAGTCACCATAGTACGAACCCTATTGATTTTGGTGAATCTAGCACTTATAGTTTTTTTACAGGGACACAAAGAAAAATTATTTATCATTATAGCCTAAGGGACCAAAATCTTAAAAGTGCGATAGCATCTAAACGCCTTATTCAATTGAGCAAAAAAATTATACACATATTACAGGTCACAGATACTCAATATGTATAGATTTTGGAGAATCTACCACTTATAGTTTTTTTACAGGGACACAAAGAAAAACTCTTTATCATTATGGCCTATGGGGCCAAATTTTTAAAAGTGTGATAGCATCTAAACGCCTTATTCCCTTGAGCTGAAAATTTATATGAATATTATAAATCGCTGTTGTACTAACTATAAGCATTTTGGTGAATCTAGCATTTATAGGTTTTTACAGGGACACAACGAAAATTTCTTTATCATTATGATCTATGGGCTCAAAGTTCAGTAGTGTTAAATAAAACATCGTGTAATATATGAAGAAAAATACTCAAACACTCTATTATGGTTTTCTCTCTTTTGTTTGTTTAACAACACCTCTTTCTTTACTTTATCTACAAACCTGTTAATTACTCAATGTTCGGAAAGTCGAGTTTAGTCACTCCAGATTTTTTTTTGTGGGAAAGTGGGGGAGGATAATATTGTTTAATTGAATATTTTATATTGTTGACCAAACTTTAGATTTATTTTGTCAGTTTAATCAAACCAACTTGCTTCGATTCAGCAAAATAATATATTTAAATGAAGAGTCTGTCTTACTGGATTGTCCGATTAGCTACGGAATAGATTTTTCATTAAACAACTAGTGAATGAACTATATGCTCAATCAACAAAACTATTTTTGTTCAAATAAACCTGATAATTTTGTTCAGTTAAACAAATATTGATTAAATAATCACAAATAACCGGTTAGAACATAAAAATGATTTAGTTCTGGCTAAGAAAAATTTTAGAGGCTAAAAAAAAAAAAAAAAAAAAAAAAAAGTTTTGGTTTGTTTAACGAAATTTTTGATTTTTCTAAATTCTCCTTCTTCTTTTTATTATTATTATTTCTATGCAATCTTCATACGTTTCGATGGTGATTTTGCTAAAACAAACCACTTTCTTTCATGAATTTCAAAAACATTTTTCATTAAAATCAACCAATCAGTTCTCTAGAAAGAAACATTTCACTACTATTCAAGGAGCAGATCCCCGCTGCTCTTGGCAGCGTATGTCATGGCCACACTACTGGCAAGCTACAATAACTGACATCTATCCCGAAATAATTAATAAATAAGAAAAATAATAAAATCATATATTTTACATATAAGAATTTTAACATTTTATGTCAAACACTGGAGAGTAGGGTACTAATAACTGCTAAAATGAATAACTAGCAGTGTCAAACACTGGAACATAGGGTGCCAATTACTGATAAAATGAAAAAAAATGGCAGTGTCAATTACTTGAACACTGAGTGGGTGTCAAATAAAAATTAAAAAAAAAAAAAAAAAAAAAACTCTTATCAAATGTATATATTTTAACATATATATGGTTCTGAATGTCTTTCATACCATATGTACTAACTTAAGATTTCTAAAAATATTTTTTGATGACTAGAACATTAAAAACATCAGAGATTGCTCTAAAAGTTTCAATCACTGGTGCGCTTACACTAGCACACTTTTCATTTTCTTTTTCTTTCTTTCTTTCTTTCTTTTTTTTTTTTTTTTGGTGGGAAAGGGGGGGGGGGATAATATTGTTTAATTGAATAATTAATATTGTTGACCAAACTTTAGGTATATTTTGTCAGTTTAATCAGACCAAATATTTAAAAGAAGAGTCTGTCTTACTGGTTTGTCCGACAAGCTACGGAATAGATTTTCGTTAAACAACTAGTGAAAAAACTTTATGCTCAATCAACAAAACAATTTGTTCAAATAGACCGGATAATTTTGTTCATTTAAACAAAATTGATTAATTAAGCATAAATATTAGGTTAGAATATAAAAATGATTTAGTTCTGATTAAGAAAAACTTTGGAGGCTATATTAAAAAAAAAAAAAAAAAATGTTTTGGTTCGTTTAACGAAATTTTTGATTTTTCTAAATTATTATTATTATTATTATTATTTCTATGCAATCTTCATCCGTTTTGCTAGTCATTATGCTGAAACAAACCACAATCTTCTATGAATTTTAAAAACATTTTTCATTAAAATCAATCAATCAGTTCTCTAGAAAGAAACAGATTTCAATACTATTCATGGACCAGATCCCCGCTGCTCTTGGCAGCGTATGTCATGGGCGCACTACGTACGTACGATTATTTTATAACCTTTAAAGGAATTTTTAACAGGACGAAATAATCAGGTTACCGAAATCCTTCATTGCTCTATTTACATCCCACTTTTGTACCCCTCATATCACTAGCAGACCAGTACATCTGCCACATGAGTTATAATAGTAAATATTTATTTCGGTGTTAAAAGTAAAAATGAATAGGTGAACCTTTTGTTTATAAAAGCATCAGTATGCTATAATTAATAATTTTAAAGCTACAATGACGTCAATTTTGTGGAAGGGTAGGGAATTAAAAATCATCTCTACTGTAGAATAAAAAAAAAAAAAAAAAGGAAAAAGAAGTGATTATTATTTTTTTTATTTCATAACTCATTTTTTCATCTAATACGTTTTTTTAGTTCTACAATATTTGAATCAATGCGATATATTTATTAATACTTATTGTATTATTTGGTTTTTGTACATTTTTAATTACTTTAATTAGAGTAAGTAGTTCAGGATTAATATAAAATGAAAACTTTGTTGTGAAAAGAATATGCCGGTAGCGGTAACGTTTATTAAAGAAACGGTGAAAATTACATATTTAATTAAATCTTTTACAATTTTAATTTAAACAATTTTGTAGAAAATTCTAATTATAGCTATATGTTAATAAACACATGTGCATTTTTTTTTTTAAACTTAAGAAAGTAATTTATAAAAAATGCTAATAATATCCCTCATTATATTAAAATATAGATTTTTAAAAATTATTTCAAGATTATTTTAAACTTAGTAACATACACCATTTTTACGTCAGAAACAACATAGAGAAAAATTTAGTTTTTTAAAAACCAGCGTTTAAGAAAGCCTCTTACATATTCTATAAAATACAGCTTTGACTTTGTGAGAGAAATTATCATAGTTTCAATTCCAAAGATTATTTACACTGAACAAGTATACATTTTTAGCGTTTCTCATTACATTTTAATTTTATATCGCCTTCAAATCACATGACATAAATTTCTGATTTGGTCAATTCAAATTCATTAGTATGATTTTTAAATAACTTGGTATTTTTCAAATTCATGCATATGAATATTTACTCAACATTAAAAACGCCAAGGTAAAAAATATTAAAATCAAACTGCAGTTTCGCTAGCATTAAGTACACCGTTATCAGTGCAAAACCATTCTACACTGACTACCCATCACTAATTAAGTTAAGGCTCTTCCAAACTGTTACGTGTGAAGTTTCTTTGCTAAAACGTTTCGAAATTTCACGAGTTGAAAGACGGTTTTTAGTTGACAATCGAAATATTTGCCGACTACTATGCCAAATAATAAAATAGATAATATATTCAACTGGCACCTTTTCTATTAATTATCTCCAAAAATTGACTCATCGTCCCTTGGAGGATCGAACCTACGACCATCGTGTTATCATAATGACATTCTAATCAAAAGTCATAGAACATGCGAGAAATATCTAAGAAACTTGTTGGCAAAGGTGGACTCAGCTCAATTTCCCATCATATGTATGTTCTCATAAATTTCTAGTGTAGAGCATATTATATTAATGTTAAGAGAAATGAATTTGATCAAACGCTTGTCACAGTGATATAATGAAATCCTCACCCAATAGGCTACCCACCATTCAGTTCGATATATTTATCTTATTCTAATCTGTTAATTTATTTTATTGGGGTCAACTTTGTAGTTTAGTTTTCATGCTACTATTTTCAATGCAACAATCCCTGAAATGCATATTTATATGGAATATCGGCCAATTTTGCTATGTTGATAAAATCTTAAATTTCGAGTAACTTACGAAACTTTCTTATTAGAATATTTGTAGTAAATAATGTTCAAACTAGTATCATAAATGTTATTTTGAAGTTGTTCGATTTGTTTTTGATCCTCAAAACAGACGTTTATGCTCAATTTTTTCCCAATTCTGCCATGTTAAGTAAATCGTTAATTCCAACTAACTTACGAAATTTTTAAATTAAAAAGTTTTTAGTCTGGGATGTTCATGTCAGTATCCTAAATAATATTTTAAAAGTATTCTGACATTTTTACGATGAAGATATCCCTCAAAATGGACGTTTATACGAAAATTTGCCCTATTCTGCCATATTAAGTAAATCGTAAATTTCGAATCACTTACTAAATATTTAAATTGAAAGATTCATAATCAAAGATGTTTATGCCAGTATCTTACATAATATTTTAAAAGTAGTTTGACATCTATACAATGAAAATACCCCTACAAAAACCGACGTTTATGCGAAAATTTGAAGTATTTTGCCATGTTACGAAATTCGTAAATTTCGAATAATTTGCGGAATTTTCAATGTAGCACGTTTATAGTTAATGATGTTCATCTCGGCATCAAAACTGATATTTAAAAGCTGTTCTTACATCTTTATGATAAAAATATTTCTTTTTATGCACGTTTAAGTGAAAATTTGCCCTATTCGTCCATGTTCAGAAAATCGTGAATTCCGAATAGCTTCTGCAGTTTTTCAATTAGAATGTTGCGAATGAATAGGGTTCTTGCCAGTGTCATAAATAATATTTTAAAACTGGTACGACCTCTCTGCGATCATATGTTTGTGAGATATCGTGTACACAGACTAACATAATAACGGACTAATAGACTAACAGACTAACGGACTAATAAACTAACAGACACACTAAGACGGACACCATACAAATTTTGTAATTATAGGATTCCGCTCACCTGAAAAAGGGGAAAAAAGTCAAAAAACCGAGGTCAAAAACTTTCATGATTACCTAAGTTCCCCATACCTATAGTATGATGGGGTATGATGGGGAATGATAGGTATGATGTCATACCTATAGTATGACAGAATCTGTCAACCATTGGTTTGGTTACTAATAACAAAATAATAAAGTTTCTTAAAAATTTCGACAAAATTCTATATTAGTAATATGAACAATTTTTTTAATATTTCATGTATATACATTCAAAATATACAAATACATACTTACGAAGATCAGATTTGCTTTCTTGAAGTCTTATATCGGCACTACTGATTCTACCGGTTCAGGATCAGCATAGGCTGCATTGTAAACCAGCATTGCCATAAGCAAAAGCAGGCTGGAAATCTTTTGCAGCTGTTCAGTAAGCATGGTTTGCAACGTTCAGACAACTTCCGAATGAATTGCAATTTAAAATGCGGCTGAATATTTATACTTATATGAACATGCTTACTCATATAATTGTTGCAACAATGTTTCTAATATAAAGTAATAATTTATGCATATCTTTTTGTAGATATGAATGATATCCTTGACTTAAAGAGAAACTTTCATTATTTGCCATGATTCATCAATTTTCGCAAATTTAAAAAAATGATTAGCCACATTTCTAGAAGATACAAAACAAACTTTCAACCACTGAAAACTCATAAATAGGAATTATACAGCACTTTTATATTTTTTATTCTATTGAATTATGGAAAAGGTGGTGTACGATGAGGAAAGAAAAAATATTTTGTTTAAAATGCAACGTATTTTTTTTTCTCACGGCATGAGATTGTAGAACATTTTTTACGCTGTAAAATAAGGATAAGTTTTTGAAGACAACATAAAAATTTTGCCCGCATCATTAGAGCTGCCAACGCTTCGATGTAATTCATTCCACTATTTATCTAGACCAGTGTTGGGCATAATTAATTAAAAAGTAATTGAATTGCAATTGAATTACAATTAAATCACAATTATTTCACTGTCAATCGATTAACAGGTAATTGATTACAAATAAATTGAATTATTACAAATAAATTGAATAAGGAATTCATTTTATTTGTAATCAAATACTTGTTGATTGATTGACAGTAAAATAATTATAGAGGTAATTTAATTGTAATTCCATTACTTTTTAATCAATTATGTTCAACAGTGCTCTAGAGTTATCTTCTTTTATTCAATCGCAGTTTCCTACAAAATATGAAGTGGATATTTCTATAAAAATTGATTGATATTCAAAATTCCGGAGGGCTGGCGAATGTGTAACATGTTTCGAAAATTGCATGGTTCTTTTAATTTTCTTCGACTTTTTTTCGGGTGGAAGTATCATAAGCATGGCATCGAGCTCGTAGTCGAAAGGTTGCAGGTTTGATTCGTGTGTTCGCTAAAACCATCGTGAACTTTATTTGTGGCTGGTGCAAGTAGGTTTCTTCGTATTACGTACAAATTTTGAAAAAACACCATAAAATGCAATAAGCTTGCAACAATTGTTTCGGGTCAAAAAAGCTCACGACCCTGCGTCAGGCATACAAATTAGGCACAAGTGCTGCAGTCAAAGCGGTACCTTGCCGCTTTGACTGCTGCTGAATATTGAAAATTTCCAATATTCAATATTCAGTTCTTAAACTTAATTCAAATTTTGCTATTTCCAAGCCACCTTTTTTTCCTCAGTTAATTTCTCCCGACGAAAAAGCTTTCAAAAATTCTCGTCTCACTGACTAACAGAAAGAACATCTTCAACATTTAATCCATAACAATGCCAACTTCAATTAAAAAAAAAATTTAATCTAATCTCATCCCTGCAGAAAAAAATGCCTTGAATGAATTGACATCTAATGAAAATATCATCATCACAAAAGCAGATAAAGGTTGTCAGATTGTTATTTTAGATAAGAAACAATACATCGACTGTTTCACCAAATTAATTAATGATGTCCCATATATTCGTCTGTTCGGTGATCCTGCTTCTCAAGAATTAAGTAAAATTAGGTCTGCTATAAAATCTTGCCCCTTGTTGTGGAACTCAACTAAATCTCATCTTATCTATCTCTTCTATAGCTAACTGTGCCAGTTTTTATGCTCTACCAAAAGTACACAAACCCAATAACCCATATCGTCCCATAATCTCTATATCGGTACTGTTTCCTATAGTTTAGCTAAATTTCTCACTACAATTTTTGCTACTCTTCTTTCTGCAAATATTTATACTGTAAAGAACTCCATTAACTTCGCAAAAACTATTCTAAACTGCCCTCACACTAATCTTACTATGGTTTCTTTCGATGTAAAATCCCTTTTAACTAATGTTCCAATAAGTGGCGCCTTCTGCTGTCTTGAAAAGAGATTAAAAGAGTTTCATTTCACATCTTTTGAAATACAAGAATTAATTTCTCTTACTCACATTTTTTTTTTTATCCCAAACTAATTTTTCATTCCAAAGAAAATTTTATCGTCAATCTGAAGGTTTAGCCATGGGTTCTCCTCTCTCTCCAATTCTCGCTGATATTTATATGCATTATTTTGAAAGCACACTCTTAAAGAAAATGTTTCTCCCTTTTTTGACCCGTTACGTTGATGACATCTTCGTGCTTATAGACACATTTCTTCTCAATATTGACCATGTTTTACAAACCATAGATTCTATAGACAGTAATATCCAATTCACATATAAAATAGAAAATAATGGCTCACTTCCATTTCTTGATAACCTTGTCTCACTCATTGAAGATGGATTTTTCACCACCATCTATCGTAAAATTTTGCAGTCTCTCTACCTGTCCATGCGCGTTCATTTACCCCCAAAATGGCAGTTTTCTACACTTTTCTCAATCGTACCCTTGATATTTGTTCCGATCCTGTTATTTTAAGTTCTGAAATTAAATATCTGAAAGCCATAGCAAGTGACAGAGTTTATAACCCTTCCATTATAGATAAAGCTATCTGGAAATTGCAACTTCCTCGTACTTCATCTACTTATTCAGTATTTTCTAATATCAGTATTCTTTTACCCTATTTTTCTAAATGTAGTCATGCCATAGCTAAAATTCTCAAATTGTATGATTTTAAAATAATTTTTTCTTCTTCCTTTAAATTCAACTTTTCTCAGTTAAAATATCCTGTAGATATGAGTAATTCTTAGGGCATCTATAGCATTTTCTACCAGCGTGGCTTATCATACACTAGCCAAACTAAACGCAGTCTTAAATTCAGCCTTAAAGAACATATTAATTACGTCCTTAAACCAAAAACCAATGAATCGGCTATTTCTAAACATTGCTGGGAGGAAAAACAGAATTTTAAATTTGATTAAGCTAAAATAATTTGCAGGCCTAAATCCACTTAGGAATTTTATTTCTTTGAAGATTTTCATTTTTATAAAAATCTTTAAAAAAAATGTTATATGCGGTTTCGCTGTACCCCATTTGTCTCATTGTTGGAAATTTTATCAGTCCACATTTTCTCAATTTCTTCCATATTTTTCACAGTTAGTGTTTTGGCATTTCCTATTGGTCAGTCCACCACTATTGGTTGGGCTGATCATCCTGAGCTATATCCGTTCCTTTTTCTATATATAGGAGCACTTCTCTCTCATTTCTTTATGCACTGAAGACGATACGAGGTCTTGTCCAATAAATACGCGATCTAAGGCCATAAAAAGTTAATTTTGCAAAATTTAATCTACATCGATTTTGTCCCCTTTAAAGTAATCTCCATTCGTTGCTATGCACTTATTCCATCTTCTTTTCCACTGTTCATAGCACCCTTGGAAGTCTTCGGCAATCAGGCCTTTTAGTTTTCTCGTCGTTTCTTGCTTTATTGTATCCACATCTTCCCAATTATGTCCCCTCATCACATTTGTGCATTTTGGGAATAAAAAAAGTCGCATGAGGCGATATCTGGTGAATGAGGAGGATGATCAAGGATGGTGATTGAATTTTTTGCCAGAAACTAGTGAACAATCAATGCTTAATGTGCAGGTTCATTGTCAAGGTGAAGGATCCATCCATCGCCTTGAGTCAAATTTCGTCGCACACGACGCACGCGATCTCTCAAACGCTTGAGAACTGTAAGAAAAATAATTTATTATTTTCGTCAATTTCCCTTTTCGACACACAGTAAAAACATGGACAACAGAAAGTAACACAAATGGCACAATACGCACAGCTCGACGATCCGCCATGCACTGATGGTTCACTGGGTCTCAGGCAACCACACCGCTAGTGAGCGAGGCCGACGTCCTAGCCGGCTAGTGACCAGGCTAGTGACGAGTCCGCGTCATGGCCGACAGATGGCACCAGTTCGCGTATTTATTGGACAGATCTCGTACGCTAAATTCTACCGAAACATCTGTCTGCTTTCTTCTTATTTATATTTGGCGTTCTGGACGCTGTCGTTTGCCTTGTTTTTATGGTAAAACAATAATATGAATATTATGAATCATTTCTATTGTGAGAAGTTCTCGATTGATTTCGAATTGGATTATAAACTCAAACTATAGTTCCTAAGACACGTTTCTTGTATTCGCATTTATTTGCAGAGATGTTTTTAAAAAGTTGGACCTTTATAATACAGGAAAACGTTCCATTCTAATAAGGGTTTCTATAACTCGCTTTCAAAAGGGACTAGAATTTATAGGGGTGACATGGAACTATTTATACAAAAAGTCACAATTTATTTTTTAGATGCCAGTGACATAATTTTTTCTCAGTGCCGACTTGTTACTCTCTTTTTCTTTTTTTTTTTTTTTCTTTAATAACCTTTACTGCATTTAACTAAATAGAATCTTGATTTCCTGATTGCGTACATATCTTTTTAATGTTAAATGTTTTATTATATGCAATCTGTTAAATATTATTCTTCGAACAACCTGGTGAGACATTAAAAAAAAATAATTTCTAACTTTATTCAACAAGGATAAAATGTGTCTATCAGTTTAGTTAGCCTGTATGTCTAATTTGTGAGATTTTCGCAATTCTTTTCTTATTTGGATTTGTTCGTAATAAAAAAACTCGTCCCAAGTTTAAGTTTTCGGTTTTTTGAAACTCACTGGCGTACATAATTTAAGGAATAACCTGTTTTCCCGTTTTCTTTTTTGAGCGGAATTTTTAAACAAATGAGCATAGGAATATAAAATTTGAAGGAAATGTTTATTATTAAATCATTTATCGAATTGAAGGTTAGGTGCTCCAGTGATATGCATGCTCCAGTAATTGACATCTATACCGAAATAATTAATAAATAAGAAAAATCAAAAAATCATATATTTTACATATAAGAATTTTAACATTTTATGTCAAACTCTGGAGCAAAGGGTGCTAATAACCAGAACATAAAAAAAATAAAATAAAATAAATAAAAACTAAACGATAAAGCGTGTCAAAAGTGCATTACATATATGTAAAGATACACATGCATTCATATGTAAAATTAAAACCATATTTTTCTTCTTGTATTCACTTTTCTGTTTCGTCTATTTTTTTTTTTTTCGTATGTGTTTTTTATTCTAATTTTAGTGTAACGTTTGGAGGCATGTATATCTGCATCTATCTTTGATGCATTCTTATCACTATTTCTCATTTAGTTTTCATTATTCAAATTGTTTAAATTTTTCCTTTTTTTCTTCTAAAGCTTACTTTTGAGGAAAATTAAAATAATATAAGTTTTAAAAAATATTACTTATTTTAAAGTTGCATAAAATTCTATTAATGGTTTTAGAACAAATATGCCACCCAATTTTTATTTTTGTATGATATCATTCTTTTAAAAATTATGCTCAAAAGAAGAAAACGGGAAAACAGGCTGTTCCAATGTATGTTGAAGATTATTTCTTGAACAAAGTGTGACATTAATCAGAAATAATATCTATCTATCTATATATCTATCTATATATATATATATTACTATTCGATGTAGCATATATTAATAAGTAGGGGAGAATGGGGATGGATGGGACATTTTTCATGTTTTATTAATAACGTTCACCATGTGTAATTCAGAATTTTGTAACAGTGCTCATAAGTACACTGCAGTAATCAGTTACATGTAAACATACTAACTTTAATAAAAAGTTATCATTTTTAATTAATAATAATTTTTTTACATGCATGTGCAGTGTCCCATTCATCCCCACTTATGGGGATGAATGGGAGACTGGAGTTAAGAAAGAAAAGAAAACAAAATAGAAAGTAAATAAATTATTAAAGTTAAATTGGTTTATATGATTTTATTACACACTATGAATTTACTGAAATTAACATAAACTGATGCATTGACTCAAATTAACATCAAAATGCAAAAGTCCTTTGGTTCGCACAGTTCCTATTGCTCTAGACTTTGGTAATTTAATCTAATAAGATCTATTCAAAAAATAAATAAATAAATAAGACACTAGAAAGATATAAACCATTATAATAGAGTACAAATTATCCAGATAAATTTTTGTTTCCGACTGATCGGGGAAAATAAGAATTATATTCTGTATTCATTCATAATCACCAGGATTTATTTAATTAGCTTGATTGAAATTGTGATTTTAATCAAATTATTATTAGTTTATTTATTTATTTATTTTAATTATTGATATTATTGATTTAAGTTGCATTGAATATTCTAACTTATAATTCCTTTTGTCATAATTATTACAAACAAAAATCAGAACAATTAATTTCAATCTATTTTTCTCTAAATCCATGCTACTTTTATAATTCCATGTTATAACTACTGAACTACAGGTTATAAAAATATTGAAAATCTATTTACGCTTTGTTTTAATATAATTCTTGCGTACAATTTTAAATAAGCACATAGTGGTGAATGTTCCATTCATCCCCACCACCACATGATCATATAAAAGAGGCTTAAGGAACAATTGTCAATATTCTTCTTGAATATGATAAACACAATAAAAGATTATGCCTTTTCACCACATAAGAGTTATATTGACTTTAAGCAAATAGTTAATTTTTAACTACTACCTAATTGAATCAGTAAAAACTTACTTTGGCAGCAGAAAATGGCACTTTAATTTTTTTCTGCTCTTCTATAGATAGCACAATTCTGAAACTACACTTGATGAATGATATCAGTACTGCCATATATCAGAAAAAAATTGTCAAGTTTATGGTGCATACGAAACATAAATATTTTGCTATTGTCCCATTCACCATGCGTCCCATTCAACCCCACTCTCCCCTATATCAAAAATATTATTTAATACATGATATTTAATAAGTGATATTTAATGAATGTGAAACAAAGCATTAAAAAGTGAGGAGTGCATTGTGCATGTGGAATATGTCCGCCATTTGAGGCTGCAAGCGTCATATCAACCTTTTTTTTTTTTTTTTTTTTTTTTTTTTTTTCATACCGGAAACAATAATAAATAATAATAAGTAAAAATACTCTCAAAGGCAGAATTTAGTTTTAGCATGGCAAACTATTAATTTCAACATGTAAAATTTTTATTTTTATTTTTATTTTTTACTTATTTTGTATCTTTTTTTTGACGTAAAACTGGGCCACGTACTTTTTAAAATGACTGAAATGAATTAAAATGAAGTATTGCCACCTAAATTTCATACTTTAGTTAATTTTAGAAAATTTAATTGTCGTGTCGAAAAACTGTTTGCACTCTTCAATTAAAAAAAAAAAAATGGTCCCTTTAATTTGGTTCCGAATTTTTTAACGATAGGACTGATATTTCTAATTCAGTTAAGTGTCACAAAAAACTGGTCTACAAAAACTGGTGTCGACCGAGATAGAAACTAATAGTCCTCTTAGTACTAATAATTTTTAATTTATTCCATACCGGTTACAAAGAACTTGTGAATTCCGTTTCTCTCTCTCTCTCTCTCTCTCTCTCTCTCTTACTGTGTGTGTGTGTGTCTGTCTTCAAATCATCGAAATCCTTTCACGAAACGTGATTATTCTTCATTTGTGCTCGTCTGTAAATAAATGTGTTTAATGGAATCACCCTAATAGTCCAAGCGGCGGCTGCAAAAAATTGACTTGAGAAGGTATGAAGCTAATTTTTTTTCTATAGATGGAATTCATTAATACAGTGAAAATCTGATAGGGTTGCCTGGTCAAAGCCGTCAAGTTTAAGAGAAACAACCTCACTTCCGGTCACAATTTAAACGATTTTCGAACCCCAAAAGGTATAAAGATGAAACCGGTGCTAAAATGTAGAGAACAATATGCTCTTTAAAATGGCATAGGGTTGCCTGGTCAAAACCGTCAAGTTTCAGAGGTTGCCTCGATAATAGGGGTCAAATTTAAACGATTTTCGAACCCCCAAAGGTATGACGGTGAAACCGGTGCTAAAATGTAGAGAATAATATGCTCTTTAAAATGGCATAGGTTTGCTGGTCAAAGCCGTCAAGTTTCAGAGGTAGCCACGAAAATAGGGGACGTATTTTACGATTTATTTACCCAAGTAAAAAATGATTTACCCAAATGTAAAGATGAAACCGGTGCTAAAATGTAGAGAATAATATGCTCTTTAAAATGGCATAGGGTTGCCTGGTCAAAACCGTCAAGTTTCAGAGGTTGCCTCGATAATAGTGGTCAAATTTAAACGATTTTCGAACTCCACAAGTATGAAGATGAAACCGGTGCTAAAATGTAGAGATTAATATGCTCTTTAAAATGGCATAGGGTTGCCTGGTCAAAACCGTCAAGTTTCAGAGGTTGCCTCGATAATAGGGTTCAAATTTAAACGATTTTCGAACTCCACAAGTGTAAAGATGAAATCGGTGCTAAAATGTAGGTATTAATATGCTCTCTAAAATGGCATAGGGTTGCCTGGTCAAAGCCGTCAAGAAACAGAGGTTGCCAAGTAAATAGGGGAAGTATTTTACGATTTATTTACCCAAGTAAAATTGATTTACCCAACTGTAAAGATGAAACCAGTGCTAAAATATAGAGATTAATATGTTCTTTAGAATGGCATAAGGTTGCCTGATCAAAACCGTCAAGACCCGGAGGTTGCCTCGAAAATAGGTCAAATCTGTCAAGGAAAGCAGTCAAATACAAACAAATTGGCGAGTTTTGAAGATTTCTTAACGAAGTGTAAAAAAATACGAATAGTATTAACAAAGAAAATGAATAAGGATGAAATTATATGAATATTTGAAAGGTGTAGCTGGTTCCAGAATGTACAGCGTAGGAGTTATTTTAAAATGGCATATGTTTGCCAGGTAAAATTCGTAAAGAAATAGCGGTAAGTCTCCAAAAAGCTAACGGATATTAAAGGTGTTTAACACAAAGTGAAACACACATGAAAACTATTTAAAAAAGGTTAAATACGAAATGATTAATATTTAAAAGATAAAATTGCGAGCGAAATGTAGAATATACAACACTTTCCAATTTGCTTACAATTGTGCTTCAAACCTGTCAAGGTAGAGAGGACAGCTTAGAAAAGGAAGCGAATTCCAGTATTCGTTTATTTTATTTGTTTAATGATATAAGAGATTTTAAAGCATAAAGAAAATTAAATTATTATGCGTGACCATTCTTTTTCTAATCTGTATAAAAATAATTTCAGCTCACGAGCTCGTTTTTTCTCCATTTTTCAATACTTAAAATATTCAAATTGTGTCAAAGTATTGAGAAGATAAATTCCCTGAAGAAATGTATGCGGCTGCTTTGTAGAATTTTATACGAATATTTTGGTTTGTGCCGATTTTGTTATATTAAAAATTTGTCAATTTTAGAAAATTTTCTCAATTAATTTCTTTATATCTAATTAAAAATAATCAATAATGCCTTCTGAAAATTAATTATGGGTACAAATAAAGCGAAAAACATTTTTAAAAAATTGATAATTTTTTCGCGTTTCTTAATAAAAATGAATTAATTTATGAAATTGAAATTTATAAATCTTGCTGCAAATCTGAAATAAGAGGGTTTTTTTTTTTTTTTTTCATTTTATTTAATTATTTATTGTGTATACTAACAGAATTTTTTATTATGAGTTTCTTGGGCATTATTATCTTCATTTCTGTTTAACTTTTGCGGGCGTATTTTCTTATCTGTATCGCATGCTTCATTTTTAATTTTTACTATTAATTCGTTGTTTTTATGGGAAATTTTAGAACAGTTTCATTACAGCTTATTTATTTATTTTTTCTTTTTTTAAATACTTTTATATTTTTTCTTCACATTGTATAAAAAACCCTTCAAGATTAGCTTTTTTTTTTTTTTTTTTTTTTCTTTCGAGACAACCACTATTTATCGAGATTTTTACCTGGCAACCCTATGATACTCTAAAGAGAATATTATTCTCTATATTTTATAAACGGTTTCATTTTTAAATATGTTAGGGTAAAAATACCGCTAAAATTCGCCCTCACCACACACACACGCACACACTTTTCGAGGCAACCTCTTTTCTTGGCAGTTTTGACCAGGCAACCCTATGCCATTTTAAAGACCATATTATTCTCTAAATTTTAGCACCGGTTTCATCTTTACATTTGGGTAAATCATTTTTTACTTGGGTAAATAAATCGTAAAATACGTCCCCTATTTTCGTGGCAACCTCTGAAACTTGACGGCTTTGACCAGGCAACCCTATGCCATTTTAAAGAGCATATTAATCTCTACATTTTAGCACCGGTTTCATCTTCATACCTTTTGGGGTTCGAAAATCGTTTAAATTTGACCCCTATTATCGAGGCAACCTCTGAAACTTGACGGTTTTGACCAGGCAACCCTATGCCATTTTAAAGAGCATATTAATCTCTACATTTTAGCACCGGTTTCATCTTCATACCTTTTGGGGTTCGAAAATCGTTTAAATTGTGACCGGAAGTGAGGTTGTTTCTCTTAAACTTGACGGCTTTGACCAGGCAACCCTATCAGATTTTCATTGTAACAATGAATTCTATCTATAGAAAAAAAATTAGCTTCATACCTTCTCAAGTCAATTTTTTGCAGCCGCCGCTTGGACTATAATTTTTATGTGTAAATTTTTCGTTATTTGTAATCTGTTAAGGAGTTAGATATGTTTTGAAGGATAGTAAAAGCATATTTCCCCTCTTTCTTTTTTTTTAAGTATAATAAATAAATATGTATTTTTTTTTTTTTAATCAAAACTTTAAGTATATAAAAAAGCTACAATTAAACAATTATTTATAAAATTATCATTAAAAATTTTGGAAAAATTCAGTCATTTTATCCCGGCTTCAGAAATTTTTTTAAAAATTTGCATATTTTTTTAGGTTATTCACTGTTTTTTTAGTATATTCTATCATATAATGCAAATAAATAGGAAAATTTTCAATTATTAAAAAAAAAAATCACCTCCGAAGGTAGGCAGGCAAATTAAGAACGCATTTTTGTTTTTTTAATGACTTGAATTCAGAACCAAACCAAATGTGTTCAATGTTCAACCGAAGGAAATATTTGCACTTGAAGGAATGATCAAGCTTGTAATTTTAGAATCACTCAAGATTTTCTGCAACAATTGTTGTCATGTTTATTACCATTTTCTAATAGGAAGTGGAGGTTTCAAGTACGATATGAATAAAATCGATTTTAGCTATATGTTGTCAAAGTATAAGTTTTCAAAAAAAATTTTTAGAATACTTTGTACTTACAAGGAAACATTAAAAAGTACCGTTTTCAAAAAATATTGAAAAAAAAAATATGTGTGATTCTACTCTTCATGAAAAACCAGAATGTGAAAAAATTATCGGCTGAATTGAATTACAACGGCCACAAAAAATTATTAAAATTAAGCATATTTGGCGATTTCACACTGTTAGGCGATTGATTATGTGTACTTGGTGGAGAAGTAAAACACGGTTCTGTTCGTACACGGCAATCTCTGTGCTAGCGAACTTATCGCCTAACAGCGCTATATCGCCAAAAATGCTTAATTTTTGATAATTTTGTGTGGCTGCTGTAATTCATTTCAGCCGATAATTTTTTCACTTTCTGGTGTTTTATGAAGAGTAGAATCACATATATTTTTTTTCAATATTTTTTGAAAACGAAACCTTTTGAATGTTTCCTTGTTAGCTATTAATCATAAATTTTATATGTATTAGTATAATAGTATCATATAATCTTTATAGTCCTGTATATAGAATCATACATATTATATATAGCTGCACATTGACATACACTGAATGAAAATTCTGTGACTGACATGAAGAAACTAAATTGTTGCTCTTGTAAAAATAGATCTATGTCACTCTTATGAACTCTAGTTCCTTTTGTTAGCGAAACCCTATTAGAATTCTAGATCGTTTTCCTATATTATTGTGACCGAACTTATCTCTGCAAATAAATGCAAACACAAGAGGTGTGTTTTAATAACAATAATTTTCGTTTATGACCCAATTCTAGAAAATCAAGCGAGAATTTCTCGCAATACAAAGAATTCAAAATAGTTCATGATATTGTTACACCATCAGAAATTCTCAACCATTTCGTTCATCCAAGTTATTTGTTTATCTTACACGCATAACTCGGAAATCTATGTTTCTAGTTTAGGGATTCAGATAAGGACTGTTTAATTGTTCTAGATGAAAAGTAGTATTTTTTTTCTCTGTGTAACTTGGTATACAGTAAAAATAATTATAAGATTAAAAAAAAAAAAAAAAAAAAAAACTTTTTATATACCATGTTTTAAATTTTCTGATGAATCATAGAACTCTTATCAATGTGCAAAAAATTTTTCAAGTGATAATGACGTCAATTTTTGTGAGATGCATAACCTAACTTTTACACTTTTTTAACGCTCACGTTTAATTAACTGTATTTATTTTTATGTCGAAAGAAAATGAACTCTTAAATTTCTTTTGGCAACAATTAAATTATAGCTAATATTTTAATGGCTATTTTAACTCTATTACGATGTTATTATTTTCATATTTTAATTAATTATAAGAAAACTATTCGAAAATTCCAAAATCGGACTTCGAAGTATTGTGCTGTCACCGGATTCTGAGCTACTGTGAAAGTTTCAAATGTCTAGTTAGTAGGGAAGTTAGTTAAAATTCGATTGCAACATTTGTACCACACAAACAAACAAACAAGAATAGAAACAAGAATAGAATTAATAAAAACATGGTAAAAGAAGTGTAATTTTTACAGCAAAATGTGCTGGCAATATTGATGCCAGCACATTCTGGTGTTAGAAAGAGGTAATTTACTGCACAAACATCTGTAAAAGAGTCTCCTTTACAGATGTTTTCACGGTAAATCGCCTTATTTAACAGCAGAATGTGCTGGCACAAAAATTGCCAGCGCATTTTGCTGTAAAAAATACCTTTTTTGTTTACAATGTACCTATAAACATTAAACGCAAATCGACCAAAATTTGTTTCTGTTATGTTTCAATTCCCCCTCACATATAGGAAACAATATATAGGCTTCCATTGTGTATTATTGCAAAAAAAAAAATTATTGTGTTTTCGGCCATTTATAAAAAAAAAAAAAAAAAAAAAAAAAAAAAAAACTCACTCTGTTGATTCAATTTTCCGGTATATGATGCTCGTATGTTGAAATTTTCTCTGTGTATGGGAAGGCAGTATACATTAGCTGCTATAGCTTATAAATTCACCAATTTTTATATCTCAAATAAATATTATGAAAAGAATGCGGACTTAATATAAGTGTACATCGTCCGAGGGTGAGCGCTGCAATCGCTCTCCGTTTACAATTTTCTATATGACTGAATTGTAGCATTTGTTCTTTAAAATTGCACCTAACTGCGTACGTAAAACCTTTATTATGAGAAGTTGCTGCTATATGAAATGATATAACAGCCAACTATTCTACATTTTAGATACAAGTATTTCTTTATAGAAATATTTATCTTAATTAATCATAAAAAACTGCTACAAAATCTTATATAACATATATATTAAAAGAATATTGGTCTTCAAAGTACGGAAATTTTAACATGTATGAAATGATTCAAAAGAAAAATTTGTGGTGGCCACAACATAGTAGTTTTATTACGTAATCATTATCACACTGAGAAAAAATTCTGTAACGGACATCTAGAATCTAAATTGTGGCTGTAGAAAAAATAGTTCCATGTCATCCTTATAAATTCCAGTCCCCTTGGAAAGCAAGTTTTAGAAGCCCCTATTAGAATTCTAGAGCGTTTGCTTATATTATCGAGGTTAAAGTTATTTAAAAATCTCTGCAAATAAATGAGACTACAGGAGGCGAGTTTCAGCAACTATAATCATCGTTTATTACCCAATTCTAGAAAATCAAGAGAGAATTTCTCACAATACAAAAGATTCAGAATATTGTTTCACTATCTAGAAATGTGTGCACTAGAAATTCTCGATCATTTCGTCTATTCAGTTTAATGGCGTGCTTTATGCACATGGCTCGGAAATCTATATATCTAGTTAAGGGATTTAGTAAATGGCCACTTATTCATTCTAGAGGAAGGCGGTATATTTTTTTTCTCAGTGTACGTAAAACCCTTATTATGAGAAGCTGCTGCTATATAAAATGATATAACAGCCAATTATTCTATATTTTAGATACCAGTATTTCTTTATAGGAATATTTATCTTAATTAATCATAAAAAACTGCTACAAAATCTTATGTAATATATATATATATATATATATATATAAATTAAAAGAATACTGGTATTCAAAGTACGGAAAGTTTAACATCTATGGAAGGATATAAAAAAAAAAAAAATGTGGTGGCCACAACATAGTAGTTTTGTTACGTAATCATCATTATGTAATCATATTTTTTTTATTATGAAAGTATTTGCTATTTTAAAATGAAGAAACAAAAAAAAAAAAAAAAAAAAAAAAACGCTGACGACTCTGTGCTATGAAAGAAAAAATTAAAAAAAAAAAAAAATCACGGCATGTTTCAGTTTGGATGTAGAAGACAAATACAAATTGAGATGCCGCAATATTCTTCATTTATTAATTTAAGTGTTACATTAGACTTAAAAACATTTTTTTTTTTTTTAGTTTTTCAGAATGTGGTTTATGTATATTTTTACAGCAGGATCTTCTGAAAGTCAGTTATTCCTTGATAATTAGGTGCATGGAAGTGTCAAATGGTGAATTTTCAGAAGACATGGTGCAAGAGTATTCCGGAACTTCTCAGAATAAGAAGTTGTACGTGGTTTCGTTGGTCCGTGGTTTCATTCCTTCAAAATCCTGCAAGAAAAATACCAATACTAGTGTGTATGGACATAAATATGGATTCTCAAACTGGATTGCTTATTTTTCAAAACGTAAGTATTTTGTTTTTAGTTATAAATGTAATATAGCACACTTTTTTCTTTTTCTTTCTACTTTCCGAACACTATAGTGAGGAAAGTATTGCAATCATGTCAAAAATTCGAATTTGAGATTTTGATAATTTTTATACGTTTCGAGGTCCCCTGAGTCCGTTTTCACTATTTTTACGATGATGTATGTATGTGTGTGTGTATGCATGTGTGTATGTATGTGAGTGAACACGCTAGCGTCTCAACGCTTTGTTCGAATAAGCTGAAAGTTGGTACGTATATTGTTAGTCACCATAGTACAAACACTATTGATTTTGGTGAATCTAGCACTTGTAGTTTTTTTACAGGGACACAAAGAAAAATTATTTATCATTATAGCCTAAGGGACCAAAATCTTAAAAGTGCGATAGCATCTAAACGCCTTATTCAATTGAGCAAAAAAATTATACACATATTACAGGTCACAGATACTCAATCTGTATAGATTTTGGAGAATGTACCACTTTTAATTTTTTTACAGGGACACAAAGAAAAATTCTTTATCATTATTGTCTAAGGGGCCAAATTTTTAAAAGTGTGATAGCATCTAAACGCCTTATTCCCTTGAGCTGAAAATACATATGAATATTATAAATCACTGTTGTACTAACTATAAGCATTTTGGTGAATCTAGCATTTATAGGTTTTTACAGGGACACAACGAAAATTTCTTTATCATTATGATCTATGGGCTCAAAGTTCAGTAGCGTTAAATAAAACATCGTGTAATATATGGAGAAAAATACTCAAGCTCTCTATCATGGTTGTCTCTCTTTTGTTTGTTTAACAACTCCTCTTTCTTTACTTTATCTAAAAAACTGTTAATTAATCAATGTTCGGAAAGTCGAGTGGAGTCACTCCATATTTTTTTTTTTTTTTTTTTTTTTTTTTTTTTTGTGGGAAAGGGGGGGGGGGAGTATAATATTGTTTAATTGAATAGTTTATATTGTTGACCAAACTTTAGATTTATTTTGTCAGTTTAATCAAACCAACTTGCTTCGATTCAGCAAAATAATATATTTAAAAGAAGAGTCTGTCTGACAGGATTGTCCGATTAGCTACGGAATAGATTTTTCATTAAACAACTAGTGAATGAACTATATGCTAAATCAATAAAACTATTTTTGTTCAAATTAACCTGATAATTTTGTTCATTTAGACAAATATTGATTAAATAAGCATAAATAACAGGTTAGATCATAAAAATGATTTAGTTCTGGCTAAGAAAAATTTTAGAGGCTAAAAAAAAAAAACAGTTTTGGTTCGTGTAACGAAATTTTTGATTTTTCTAAATTCTTCTTCTTATTATTATTTCTATGCAATCTTCATACGTTTCTCTGGTCATTATGCTGAAACAAACCACTTTCTTTCATGAATTTCAAAAACATTTTTCATTAAAATCAACCAATCAGATCTCTAGTAAGAAACATTTCACTACTATTCAAGGACCAGATTCCCGCTGCTCTTGGCAGCGTATGCCATGGCCACACTACTGGCATGCTACAATAACTGACATCTATCCCGAAATAATTAATAAATAAGAAAAATAATAAAATCATATATTTTACATACATGAATTTTAACATTTTATGTCAAACACTGCAGAGTAGGGTACTAATAACTGGTAAAATGAATAACTAGCAGTGTCAAATACTGGAACATAGGGTGCCAATTACTGATAAAATGAAAAAAATGGCAGTGTCAATTTCTGGAACACTGAGTGGGTGTCAAATAAAAATTCATAAAAAAAAAGTTCTTATCAAATGTATATATTTTATGATATATATGGCTCTAAATGTCTTTCATACCATATGTACTAACTTAAGATTTCTAAAAATATTTTTTGATGACTAGAACATTAAAAACAGCAGAGATTGCTCTAAAAGTGTCAATCACTGGTGCGCTTACACTAGCACACTTTTCTTTTTCCTTCTTTCTCTTTTTCTTTTTTTAGTGGGAAAGGGGGGGGGATAATATTGTTTAATTGAATAATTTATATTGTTGACCAAACATTAGGTATATTTCGTCAGTTTAATCAGACCAAATATTTAAAAGAAGAGTCTGTCTTACTGGTTTGTCCGACTAGCTACGGAATAGATTTTCGTTAAACAACTAGTGAATAAACTTTATGCTCAATCAACAAAACTATTTGTTCAAATAGACCGGATAATTTTGTTCATTTAAAGAAAATTGATTAATTAAGCATAAATATTAGGTTAGAATATAAAAAAGATTTAGTTCTGATTAAGAAAAATTTTGGAGGCTATATTAAAAAAAAAAAGTTTTGGTTCGTTTAACAAAATTTTTGATTTTTCTAAATTATTATTATTATTATTATTATTATTATTATTATTTCTATGCAATCTTCATCCGTTTTGCTAGTCATTATGCTGAAACAAACTACAATATTCTATGAATTTTAAAAACATTTTTCATTAAAATCAATCAATCAGTTCTATAGAAAGAAACAGATTTCAATACTATTCAAGGACCAGATCCCCGCTGCTCTTGGCAGCGTATGTCATGGGCGCACTACGTACGTACGATTATTTTATAACCTTTAAAGGAATTTTTAACAGGACGAAATAATCAGGTTACCGAAATCCTTCATTGCTCTATTTACATTCCACTTTTGTACCCCTCATATCACTAGCAGACCAGTACATCTGCGACATGAGTTATAATAGTAAATATTTATTTCGGTGTTAAAAGTAAAAATGAATGGGTAAACATTTTGTTTGTAAAAGCATCAGTATGCTATAATTAATAATTTTAAAGCTACAATGACGTCAATTTTGTGGAAGGGTAGGGAATTGAAAATCATCTCTACTGTGCAATAAAAAAAAAATAAAAAAAAAAAAGGAAAAAGAAGTGATTATTATTTTTTTTATTTCACAAGTCATTTTTTCATCTAATACGTTTTTTTAGTACTGCAATATTTGAATCAATGCGATATATTTATTAATAAATATTGTAATATTTGGTTTTTGTACATTTTTAATTACTTTAATTAGAGTAAGTAGTTCAGGATTAATATAAACTGAAAACTTTGTTGTTAAAAGAATATGCCGGTAGCGGTAACTTTTATTAAAGAAACGGTGAAAATTATATATTTAATTAAATCTTTTACAATTTTAATTTAAACAATTTTGTAGATTTTTTTTTTTTTTTTTTTTTTTTTTTTTTTTTAACTTAAGAAAGTAATTTATAAAAGAGGCTTATAATATCCCTCATTATATTAAAATATAGATTTTAAAAAATTATTTCAAGATTATTTTAAACTTAGTAACATACACCATTTTTACGTCAGAAACAACATGAGAAAAATTTAGATTTTTAAAAACCAGAGTTTAAAAATGCCTCTTACATATTTTATAAATACAGCTTTGACTTTGCGAGAGAAATTTTCATATTTTTAATTCCAAAGATTTTTTACACTGAACAAATATACATTTTTAGCGTTTTTCAATACATTTTAATTTAATATCGCCTTTAAATCACATGACATAAATTTCTGATTTGGTTAATTCAAATTCATTAGTACGATTTTCAGTTAACTTGGTATTTTTTAAATTCTAATAATGTACTGATATATGAAAATTTACTCAGCATTAAAAACGCTAATGTAAAAAATATTAAAACAAACTGCAGTTTCGGTAGTTCTCGTACGCCGTTATCAGTGCAAAACCATTCTACACTGACTACCCATCACTAATTAATTTAAGTCTCTTCCAAACTGTTACGTGTGAAGTTTTTTTGCTAAAACGTTTTGAAATTTCACGAGTTGAAAGACGGTTTTTAGTTGACAATCGAAATATTTGCCGACTACTATTGCCAAATAATAAAATTAATAATATATTCAATTGGCAACTTTTCTATTAAATATCTCCAAAAATTGACTCATCGTTCCTTGGAGGATCGAACCCACGACCATCGTGTTATTATAATGACATTCTAATCAAAAGTCATAGAACATGCCAGAAATATCTAAGAAACTAGTTGGCATAGGTGAACTCTGCTCAATTCCCCACCATATGTATGTTCTCATAAATTTTTAGTGCATGCCATATTATATTAATGTTAAGAGAAATGAATTTGATCAAACGCTTGTCACTGTGATATAACGAAATCCTCACCCAATTGGCTACCCACCATTCAGTTCGATATATTTTTTTTATTCTAATCTATTAATTTATTTTATTGGGGTCAACTTAATAGTTTAGTTTTATGCTACTATTTTCAATGCAACAATCCTTGAAATGCATACTTATATGGAATAACTGCCAATTTTGCTATGTTGATAAAATCTTAAATTTCGAGTAACTTACGAAACTTTCTTATTAGAATATTTGTAGTAAATGATGTTCAAACAAGTATCATAAATGTTATTTTGAAGTTGTTCGATATAGTTTTGATCCTCAAAACAGACGTTTATGCTCAATTTTTGCCCAATTCTGCCATGTTAAGTAAATCGTTAATTCCAACTAACTTACGAAATTTTTAAATTAAAACATTCTTAGTCTGGGATGTTCATGTCAATATCCTAAATAATATTTTAAAAGTATTCTGACATTTTTACGATGAAAATATCCCTAAAAATGGACGTTTATACCAAAATTTGCCCTATTCTGCCAGATTAAGTAAATCGTAAATTTCGAATCACTTACGAAATATTTAAATTGAAAGATTCATAATCAAGGATGTTTATGCCAGTATCTTACATAATATTTTAAAAGTAGTTTAACATCTATACAATGAAAACACCCCTACAAAAAACGACGTTTATACGAAAATTTGAAGTGTTCTGCCATGTTACGAAATTCGTAAATTTCGAATAATTTGCGAAGTTTTCAATGTAGCACGTTTATTGTTAATGATGTTCATCTCGGCATCAAAACTAATATTTAAAAGCTGTTCTTACATCTTTACGATAAAAATATTTCTTTTTATGCACGTTTAAGTGAAAATTTGCCCTATTCGTCCATGTTCAGAAAATCGTGAATTCCGAATAACTTCTGCAGATTTTTAATTAGAATGTTGCGAATGAATAGGGTTGTTGCCAGTGTCAAAAATAATATTTTAAAACTGGTCCGACCTCTCTGCGATCATTTGTTCGTAAGATATCGTGTACACAGACTAACATACTAACGGACTAATGGACTAACAGGCTAACGGACTAATATACTAACCGACACCCTACAGACGGACACCATACAAATTTTGTAATTTTCGGATTCCGCTCGCCGGAAAACGTGTAAAAAAGTCAAAAAACGAGGTCAAAAACTTTCATGATTACCTAAGTTCCCCATACCTATAGTATGATGGGGTATGATGGGGAATGATAGGTATGATGTCATATCTATAGTATGACAGAACCTGTCAACCATTGGTTTGGTTACTAATAACAAAATAATAAAGTTTCTTAAAAATCTGGACAAATTTCTATATTAGTAATATGAACAATTTTTTTAATATTTCATGTATATACATTCAAAATATACAAATATATACTTACGAAGATCAGATTTGCTTCACTGAAGTCTTATATCGGCACTACTGATTCTACCGGTTCAGGATCAGCATAGGCTGCATTATAAACCAGCATTGCCATAAGCAAAAGCAGGCTGGAAATCTTTTGCAGCTGTTCAGTAAGCATGGTTTGCAACGTTCAGACAACTTCCGAATGAATTGCAGTTTAAAATGCGGCTGAGTATTTATACTTAAGAACATGCTTACTCATATAATTATTGCAACAATGTTTCTAATATAAAGTAATAATTTATGCATATCTTTTTGTAGATATGAATAATATCCTTGACTTAAAGAGAAACTTTCATTATTTGCCATGATTCATCAATTTTCGCAAATTTAAAAAAATGATTTGCCACATTTCTAGAAGATACAAAACAAACTTTCGACCACTGAAAACTCATAAATAGGAATTATACAGCACATTTTTATTTTTTATTCTATTGAATTATGGAAAAGGTGGTGTACGATGAGGAAAGAAAAAATATTTTGTTTTAAATGCAACGTATTTGTTTTTTCTCTCGGCATGAGATTGTAAAACATTTTTTAAGCTGTAAAATAAGGATATGTTTTTGAAGACAACATAAAAATTTTGCCCGCAGCATTAGAGCTGCCAACCCTTCGATGTAATTCATTCCACTATTTCTCTAGAGCAGTGTTGGGCATAATTGATTAAAAAGTAATTGAATTAAAATTGAATTACAATTAAATTTCAATTATTTCACTGTCAATCGATTAACAAGTAATTGATTACAAATAAATTGAATTAATAAAAATAAATTGAATAAGTAATTCAATTTATTTGTAATCAATTACTTGTTGATTGATTGACAGTAAAATAATTATAGAAGTAATTTAATTGTAATTCAATTACTTTTTAATCAATTATGTTCAACAGTGCTCTAGAGTTATCTTCGTTTATTCAATCGCAGTTTTCTACAAAATATGAAGTGGATATTTCTATAAAAATTGATTGATATTAAAATTCCGGAGGGCTGGCGACTGTGTAACATGTTTCGAAAATTGCATGGTTCTTTTAATTTTCTTCGACTTTTTTTCGGGTGGAAGTATCATAAGCATAGCATCGAGCTCGTAGTCGAAAGGTTGCAGGTTTGATTCGTGTGTTCGCTAAAACCATTGTGTACTTTATAGGTGGCTGGTTCAAGTAGGTTTCTTCGTATTACGTACAAATTTTGAAAAAAAAACCATAATGCAATAAGCTTGCAACAATTGTTTCGGGTCGAAAAAGCGCACCACCCTGCGTCAGGCATACAAAGTAGGCACAAGTGCTGCTGTCAAAGCGGTACCAATTTCCAATATTAAGTTCTTAAACTTAATTGAAAATTTTCTATTTCTAAACCACCTAATTTTCCTCAGTTAATTTCTCCCGTTGAAAAAGCTTTCAAAAATTCTCATCTCACTGACTAACAGAAAAAACATCTTCGGCATTTAATCCATAACATAGCCAACTTCAATTAAAAATTTTTAATCTAATTTCATCCCTGCAGAAAAAAATGCCTTGAATGAATTGAAATCTAATGAAAATATCATCATCACAAAAGCAGATAAAGGTTGTCAGATTGTTATTTTAGATAGGAAACAATACATCGACTGTGTAACCAAATTAATTAATTATGGCCCCTATATTCCTCTGTTCGGTGACCCCGCTTCTCAAGAATTAAGTAAAATTAAGTCTGCTATAAAATCATGCCCCTTGTTGTGGAACTCAACTAAATCTCATCTTATCTATCCCTTCTATAGCTAACTGTGCCAGTTTTTATGCTCTACCAAAAGTACACAAACCCAATACCCCATATCGTCCCATAATCTCTATATCGGTACTGTTTCCTATAGTTCAGCTAAATTTCTCACTACAATTTTTGCTACTCTTCTTTCTGCAAATATTTATACTGTAGAAAACTCCCTTAACTTCGCAAAAAATATTCTAAACTGCCCTCACACTAATCTTACTATGGTTTCTTTCGATGTAAAATCACTTTTAACTAATGTTCCAATAAGTGGCGTTTTCTGCTGTCTTGAAAAGAGATAGTTTCATTCACATCTTTTGAAATACAAGATTTAATTTCTCTCACCGACATTTTTTTTTTTATCCCAAACTACTTTTTCATTCCAAAGAAAATTTTATCGTCAATCTGAAGGTTTAGCCATGGGTCCTCCTATTTCTCCAATTCTCGCTGATATTTATATGCATTATTTTGAAAGCACACTCTTAAAGAAAATGTTTTTCCCCTTTTCGACCCGTTACGTGGATGATATCTTCATGTTTATAGACATATTTCTTCTCAATATTGACCATGTTTTACAAACTATAGATTCTATAGACAGTAATATCCTATTCACATATGAAATAGAAAATAATGGCTCACTTCCATTTCTTGATATCCTTGTCTCACTTATTGTAGATGAATTTTTCACCACCATCTATCGTAAAATTTTTCAGTCTCTCTACCTGCCCATGCGCGTTCACTTACCCCCAAAATGGCAGTTTTCTACACTTTTCTGAACCGTGCCCTTGATATTTGTCCCGATCCTGTTTTTTTAAGTTCTGAAATTAAATATCTGAAAGCCATAGCAATTGTCAGAGGTTATAACCCTTCCATTATAGATAAAGCTATCTGGAAATTGCAACTTCCTCGTACTTCATGTATTTATTCAGTATCTTCTAATATCAGTATTGTTTTGCCTTATTTTTCTAAATGTAGTCATGCCATAGCTAAAATTCTCAAACAGTATGATTTAAAAATAATATTTTCATCTTCCAATAAATTCACCTTTTCTCAGTTAAAAGATCCTGTAGATATGTATAATTCTTAGGGCATCTATAGCATTTTCTACCAGCGTGGCTTATCATACACTAGCCAAACGAAACGCAGTCTTAAATTCCGCCTTAAAGAATATATTAATTACGTCCTTAAACCAGAAACGAATGAATCGGCTATTTCTAAACATTGCTGGGAGGAAAACCAGAATTTTAAATTTGATTAAGCTAAAATAATTTGCAGGCCTAAATCCACTCAGGAATTTGATTTCTTTGAAGATTTTCATTTTCATTAAAATCTTTAAAAAAAATGTTATATGCGGTTTCGCTGTACCCCATTTGTCTCATTGTTTGAAATTTTATCAGCCCACATTTTCTCAATTTCTTCCATATTTTTCACAGTTAGTGTTTCAGCATTTCCTATTGGTCAATCCACCACTATTGGTTGGGCTGATCATCCTGAGCTAAATCCGTTCATTTTTGTATATATAGAAGCACTTCTCTCTCATTTATTTATGCACTGAAGACGATACGAGGTCTGTCCAATAAATACGCGAACTAAGGCCATAAAAAGTTTATTTTTCAAATTTTAATCTACATCGATTTTGTCCCCTTCAAAGTACTCTCCATTCGTCGCTATTCACTTATTCCATCTTCTTTTCCACTGTTCAAGCACCCTTGGAAGTCTTCGGCAGTCAGGTCTTTTAGTTTTCTCGTCGTTTCTTGCTTTATTGTATCCACATCTTCCCAATGATGTCCCCTCATCACATTTTTGCATTTTGGGAATAAAAAATGTCGCATGAGGCGAGATCTGGCAAATAAGGAGGATGATCAAGGATGGTGATTGAATTTTTTGCCAGAAACTAGTGAACAATCAATGCTGAATGTGCAGGTTCATTGTCATGGTGAAGGATCCATCCATCGCCTTGAGTCAAATTTCATCGCACACGACGCACGCGATCTCTCAAACGCTTGAGAACTGTAAGAAAAATAATTTATTATTTTCTTCAATTTCCATTTTCGACACACAGTAAAAACAAGGACAACAGAAACTAACACAACTGGCACAATACGCACAGCTCGACGATCCGCCATGCACTAATGGTTCACTGGGTCTCAGGCTACCAGCACCGCTAGTGAGTGAGGCTATAGTCCGCGTCATGGCCGACAGATGGCACCAGTTCGCGTATTTATTGGACAGACCTCGTACGCTAAATGCTACCGAAACAGTTGTCTGCTTTCTTCTTATTTATATTTGGCGTTCTAGACGCTGTCGTTTGCCTTGTTTTTATGGTAAAACAATAATATGAATATTAGGAATCATTTCTATAGTGAGAAGTTCTCGATTGATTTCTTAGAATTGGGTTATAAACTCAAACTATAGTTCCTAAGACACGTTTCTTGTATTCGCATTTATTTGCAGAGATGTTTTTAAAAGTTGGACCTTTATAATACAGGAAAACGTTCTAGAATTCTAAATAAGATTTCTAGAACTCGCTTTAAAGAGGGACTAGAATTTATAAGGGTGACATGGAACTATTTTTAAAAAAGGTCACAATTTATTTTCTAGATGCTAGTGACATAATTTTTTCTCAGTGCCGACTTGTTACTTTTTTTTTTTTTTTTTTTTTTAATAACCTTTACTGCATTTAACTAAATCGAATCTTGTCTTCCTGATTGCGTACATATTCTTTTAATGTTAAATTTTTTATTATATGCAATCTGTTAATTATTATTCTTCGAACAAGGTGGTGAGGCATTAAAAAGATAATAATTTCTACCTTTATTCAACAAGGATAAAATGTGTTTATCAGTTTAGTTAGCCTGTATGTCTAATTTGTGAGATTTTCGCAATTCTTTTCTTATATGGATTTGTTCGTAATAAAAAAAACTCGTCCCAAGTTTAAGTTTTCAGTTTTTTGAAACACATTGGCGTACATAATTTAAGGAATAACCTGTTTTTCCGTTTTCTTTTTTGAGCAGATTTTTTAAACAAATGAGCATACGAATATAAAATTTGGAGGACATGTTTATTATTAAATCATTTATCAAATTGTAGGTTAGGTGCTCCAGTGATACGCATGCTCCAGTAGTTGACATCTATCCCGAAATAATTAATAAATAAGAAAAATCATAAAATCATATATTTTACATATAATAATTTTATCATTTTGTGTCAAACACTGAAGCAAAGGGTGCTAATAACTGGTAAAAAGAATAACTAGCAGTGCAGACGCTGGAACAGAGGGGGGCAATTACTGATAAAATGAAAAACTGGCAATGTCAATTACTGAAACATTGAGTGGGTGTCAAATAAAAATTTATAAAAAATAAATAAAATAATTGTTATCAAATGTATATATTTTAACGTATATGTGGTTCTGAATATCTTTCATACCATATGTACTAACTTAAGATTTCTAAAAATATTTTATGATGACTAGAACATTGAAAACGTCAGAAATTGCTCTAAAAGTGCCAATCACTGGTGCACTTACCCTATATAACTGTAACATAAGTAATAATTTTTAACCTTTTGAGAGGGGCTCTTACGAAATAATACACTGAAGTGTGACAGATGCTGTCACAGCCCCTTTCAAAAGGAAACTGGTATAACAGGGCCGCGGTAGCCCAATCGGTAGAGCGCCGGCCTCGTAATTGAAAGATTGCGGGTTCGGTACTCGAGCCGGCCAAAGCCGTCGTGTACACTAATTGTGGCTGGTGCACGTAAAATCTGTCGTGGCCGCAATGTCCTTCATTTTCCCATCAAAAATTATACCTCTTGGGGTCACCGAAGCGAGAGATCCATGCCTTCCTTAGAGCATCAAAATTGTGATGGCATGTCTCCAGACCACCTCTAGGCGTGTGTCCCAGACCGTCGCCAATTGCCCATCTGCGCAGCACTAGAACACGCAAAACCCAACAATCAATCCAAATTTTCTGAAAAGTGATCATTGGAAGAATAATTTTAGCCAGAAAATAAATAAAATACTAAAATAAAATAAATAAAAACTAAACGATAAAGCGTATCAAAAGTGCATTACATATAGGTAAAGATACACATGCGTTTAATTAAGACAGTATTTTTCTTCTTTTATTCACTTTTCTGTTTCGTCTATTTTTCGTATGTGTTTTATATTCTAATTTTAGTGTAACGTTTGGAGGCATGTATATCTGCATCTATCTTTGATGCATTCTTATCACTATTTCTCATTTAGTTTTCATTATTCAAATTGTTTAATTCCCCCCCCCTTTTTTTTTTCTAAAGCTTACTTTTCAGGAAAATAAAAATAATATAACTTAAATAAATATTATTTATTTTAAAGTTGCATAAAATTGTATTAATGGTTTGATAACAAATATGCCACACAAATTTTTATTTTTGTATGATATCACTCCTTTAAAAATTATTCTCAAAAGAAGAAAACGGGAAAACAGGGTGTTCCAATGTATGTTGAAGATTTTTTCTTGAACAAAGTGTGACATTAATCAGAAATAATATATATATATTACTATCGGATGTAGCATATATTTATTAGTAGGGGAGAGTGGGGATGGATGGGACATTTTTCATGTTTTATTAATAACGCTCACCATGTGTAATTCAGAATTTTGTAACATTGCTCATAAGTACACTGCAGTAATCAGTTACATATAAACATACAAACTTTAATAAAAAGTTATCTTTTTAATTAATAATATTTTTATTTCTTTACATGCATGTGCATTGTCCCATTCATCCCCACCTATGGGGATGAATGGGACAGGACTGGAGTTAACAAAGAAAAGAAAAGAAAATGGAAAGTAAATAAATTTTTAAAGTTAAATTGGTTTATGTGATTTTGTTACACACTATGAATTTACTGAAATTAACATAAACTGATGCATTGACTCCAATTAACATCAAAATGCAAAAGTCCTTTGAATCGCACAGTCCCTAGTGCTCCAGGCTTTGGTAATTTAATCTAATAAGATCTAATCTAAAAATAAATAAATAAATAAGACACTAGAAAGATATAAACCATTATAAAAGAGTACAAATTATCCAGATAAATTTTTGTTTCCGACTGATCGGGAAAAATCAGCATTCTATTCTCTATTACATTAGTAATCGCCAGGATTTATTTAATTAGCTAGATTGAAATTGTGATTTTAATCAAATTATTATTAGTTTATTGATTTATTTTTTTAATTATTGATATTATTGATTTAAGTTGCATTGAATATTCTAATTTATAATTTCTTTAATCATAATTAATATAAACGAAAATCAGAACAATTAATTTCAATCTATTTTTCTCTAAGTCCATGCTACTTTTATAATTCCATGTTATAACTACTGAACTACAGGTTATAAAAATATTGAAAATCTATTTACGATTTGTTTTAACATAATTCTCGTGTACAATTTTAAATTAGCACATAGTGGGGAATGTCCCATTCGTCCCCACCACCACATGATCATATAAAACAGGAAATAGGCTTAAAGAACAATTGTCAGTATTCTTCTTGAATATCATAAACATAACAAAAGATTATGCCTTTTCCCCATATAAGAGTTCTATTAACTTTAAGCAAATAGTTAATTTTTAACTACTACCTAATTGAATCAGTAAAAACTTACTTTGGCAGCAGAAAAAGATGCTTTAATTTTTTTCTGCCCTTCTATAGATAGCGCAATTCTGAAACTACACTTGATGAATGACCTCAGTAGTGACATATATCAGAAAAATTTTCAAGTTTATGGTGTTTACAAAACATAAAAATTTTGCTATTGTCCCATTCATCCTGCATCCCATTCAACCCCACTCTCCCCTATATCAAAAATATTATTTAATGCATGATATTTAATAAGTGACATTTAATGAATGTGAAACAAAGCATTAAAAAATAAGGAGTGCATTGTGCATGGGGAATGTGTCCGCCATTTGAGGCTGCAAGCGTCATATTAACCTTTTTTTTTTCATACCGGAAACAATAATTAATAATAATAAGTAAAAATTCTCTCAAAGACCGAATTTAGTTTTAGCATGGGAAACTATTAATTTCAACATGTAAAATTTTAATTTTAATTTTAATTTTTTATTTGTTTTGTATTTTTTTTTTTGACCGTAAAACTGGGCCTCGTACTTTTTAAAATGACTTAAGTGAATTAAAATGAAGTATTGCCACCAAAATTTCATACTTTAGTTAATTTTAGAAAATTTAATTGTCGTGTCGATAAACTGTTTGCACTCTTGTATTAAAAAAATGGCCCCTTTAATTTGGTTTCGAATTTTTTAACAATAGGACTGAAATTTCTAATTTAGTTAAGTGTCACGAAAAACTGGTCTACAAAAAGTGGTGTCGACATTTTTACCGAGATAGAAACTAATAGTCCTCTTAGTACTAATAATTTTTAGTGTATTCCAAGCCGGTTAGAAAGAACTTGTGAATTCCGTTTCTCTCTCTCTCTCTCTCTCTCTCTCTCTCTCTCTCTCTCTCTCTCTGTGTGTGTGTGTGTGTGTGTGTGTGTGTGTGTGTGTGTCTGTCTTCAAATCATCGAAATCCTTTCACGAAATGTGATTATTCTTCATTTGTGCTCGTCTGTAAATAAATGTGTTTAATGGAATCACCCTAATTTTTATGTTTAAATTTTTCGTTATTTGTAATATGTTAAGGAGTTACATATGTTTCGAAAGATAGCAAAAGCATATTTCCCCTCTTTTTATATTTTTAAGTATAATAAATATATATGTATTTTTTTTAATCAAAACTTTAAGTATATAAAAGCTACATTTAAACAAATATTTAAAAAATTATCCTATAAAATTTTGGAAAAATTCAGTCATTTAATCCCGGCTTCAGAATTTTTTTTAAAAATTTGCATATTTTTTTTAGGTTATTCACTGTTTTTTACTATATTCTATCATATAATGCAAATAAATAGGAAATTTTTCAGTTATTAAAAAAAAATCACCTCCGAAGGTAGGCAGGCAAATTAACAACGCATTTTTGTTTTAATTAATGAGTTGAACTCAGAATCAAACGAAATGTGCTCAATGTTCAACCGAAGGAAATATTTGCACTTGAAGGAATGATCAAGCTTGTAATTTTAGAATCACCCAAGATCTTCTACAACAATTGTTATCATGTTTGTTACCAATTTCTAATACGAAGTGGAGGTTTCAATTACGATATGAATAAAATCGATTTTAGCTATATGTTGTCAAAGTATAAGTTTTCTAAAAAATTTTTTAGAATACTTTGTACTTACAACGAAACATTTAAAAGTACCGTTTTCAAAAAATATTGTAAAAAAATATGTGTGATTCTACTCTTCATGAAACACCAGAATGCGAAAAAATTATCGCTTGAAATGAATTACAGCGGCCACAAAAAAATATTAAAATTAAGCATATTTGGCGATTTCACACTGTTAGGCGATTAATTATGAGTACTTGGCGGAGAAGTAAAACACGGTTCTGTTCGTACACGGCAATCTCTGTGCCAGCGAACTTATCGCCTAACAGCGCTATATCGCCAAAAATGCTTAATTTTGATAATTTTGTGTGGTCGCTGTAATTCATTTTAGCCGATAATTTTATCACTTTCTAGTGTTTTATGAAGAGTAGAATCACATATATTTTTTTTCAATATTTTTTGAAGACGACATATTTTGAATGTTTCCTTGTTAGATAATAATCATAAATTTTACATGTATTATTATAATAGTATCATATAATCTTTATAGTCTTGTATATAGAATCATACATATTATATATAACTATACGTTCACATACACTGAAAGAAAATTCTGTGACTGACACGAAGAAACTAAATTGTTGCTCTTGTAAAAATAGATCTATGTCATTCTTATGAACTTTAGTTCCTTTTGTTAGCGAGTTTTAATAACCCTATTAGAATTCTAGATCGTTTTCTTAAATTATTGTGACCGAACTTATCTCTGCAAATAAATGCAAACACAAGAGTTGTGTTTTATTAACTATAATTTTCGTTTATGACCCAATTCTAGGAAATCAAGCGAGAATTTATCTCAATACAAAGAATTCAAAATAGTTCATAATATTGTTACACCCTCAGAAATTCTCAACCATTCCATTCATCCAGGTTATTTGTTTATCTTAAACGCATAACTCGGAAATCTATGTTTCTAGTTTAGGGATTCAGATAAGGACTATTTAATTGTTCTAGATGAAAAAGGAATGTATTTTTTTCTCTGTGTAATTTGGTACACAGTAAAAATAATTAAAAGATAAAAAAAAAAAAAAAAAAAAAAAAAAAAAAAATCTTATATATTATGTTTTAAATTTTCTGATGAATCATAGAGCTCTTATCAATCTGCATAAAATGTTTAAAGTCATAATAACGTCAATTGTTGTGAGATGCATAATTTAACTTTTTACACTTTTTTTACGCTCACGTTTAATTAAATGTATTTATTTTTATGTTGAAAGAAAATGAACTCGTAAATTTCTTTTGGCAACAATTAAATTATAGCTAGTATTTTAATGGCTATTTTAACGCTATTAAAATGTTATTATTTTTATATTTTAATTAATTATAAGAAAACTAATCAAAAATTCGAAAATCGGACTTCGAAGTATTATGCTGTCACCGGGTTCTGAGCTGCTGTAAAAGTTTCAAATATCTAGCGAGCAGGAAAATTAGTTAAAATGCGATTGCAACATTTGTACCGGACAAACAAACAAACAAGAATAGAAGTTAGTAAAAACATGGTAAAAAAAAGGGTACATTTTACAGAACAAACAACTGTAAAAGAATCTCCCTTTACAGAGGTTTCCGCGGTAAATTGCCTTATTTAACAGCAGAATGTGCTGGCACAAAAATTGCCAGCAGATCTTGCTGTGAAAAGTGCCTTTTTTTTTTTTTACAGTATATCTAAAAGCATTAAATGCAAATCGACCGAAATTTTTTTCTGTTATGTTTCAATTCCCTCTCACATATAGGAAACAATATATATAACCTTCCATTGTGCATAATTGCAAAAAAAAATATTGTTTTATAAGGCCATTTACAAAAAAAAAAAAAAAAAAAAAAAACACTCTGTTGATTCAATTTTGCGGTATATGATGCTCTTATGCTGAAATTTTCTCTGTGTACCGGAAGGAAGTATGCATTAGCTGCTATAGCTTATAAATTCCCTAATTTTTATATCTCAAATCAATATTATGAAAAGAATGCTGACTTAATTTCAGTGTACATCGTCCGAGGGTGAGCGCTGCAATCGCTCACCGTTTACAATTTTCTCTATGACTGTATTTTAGCATTTGTTCTTTAAAATTGCACCCAACTGCGTACGTAAAACCTTTATTATGAGAAGCTGCTGCTGTATGAAATGATATAACAGACAACTATTCTATATTTTAGTTACCAGCATTTTTTTATAGGAATATTTATCTTAATTAATCATAAAAAACTGCTACAAAATCTTATGTAATATATATATATATATATATATATATATATAGGGTAAGTGCACCAGTGATTGACACTTTTAGAACAATCACTAACATTTTTAATGTTCTAGTCATCAGAAAATATTTTTAGAAATCTTAAGGTAATACATATGGCATGAGAAACATTCAGAACCACATATATGTTAAAATATATACATTTGATAACAATTATTTTTTTAATGAATTTTTATTTGACACCCACTTAATGTTACAGTAATTGACACTGCCAGTTTTTCCTTTTATCAACAATTGGCATCCTGTGTTCCAGTGTTTGACACTGCCAGTTATTCATTTTACCAGTTATTAGCACCCTATGCTCCAGTGTTTGACGTAAAATGTTAAAAATCTTATATGTAAAATATATGATTTTCTTATTTTTCTTATTTATTAATTATTTCGGGATAGATGTCAATTATTGGAGCATGCCAATCACTGAAGCACCTACCCTATATATATTAACCCTTTGCGGCGCAAGACAATTCAGATCATTTAAATTATACTGCCACCGGAATTCATGAACTAAATTAAACTAAAAGAAATTTTAAAATTTAAGATAAAAAAAACTGGCCTTTTCTGATATGTTATAAACGTAAATTTTTGCTAAAAATTTTCCGGGATGAATTTTTGCAGCTGTATCTTAAATTTTGCGTCCTTGCAGCGAGGACGCCGTTTCCTTTAAATCATTCCATTTATGGAATGATTTAAAGGAAAATCTGTGGTGGCCACAACATAGTAGTTTTTTTCCGTAATCTTCATGAAAGTATTTTCTATTTTAAAATGAAGAAATAATGACAAAAACACGCTGTCGGCTCTGTGCTGTGAAAGAAAAGATAAAAAAAATTTAAAAGCAGTCTTATAGGACTGCCGATACAAGAGAAAACCGATGCAGGACACCCCAAAACGTGTAAATCAGGTGAAATCTCGAATTCCACTTTCGATAATATAAAAGAACTTTAAAATATCTTTCGAATGATGCATAAAAAATGATTTAATCGTAATTAGAATTTGAAATATTGAAATTTTTTAAAATATTACAATGCCATCTGGAGGTAGAAATTTCTGTAAGCTACTGTTCAATTCCAACTCAATAAAGCTTTCAAATGATGTATTACTTATGAAATTATTTTAATTAGTAGCTGAGATACAAAAGAAAACTCATTCAGGATCCCTCAAAACGTGTAAATCAGCTGAAATCTCAAATTCCACTTTCGATAATAGAAAAGTACTTTAAAATATCTTTCGAATGACGTATTAAAAATAATTTAATCATAATTAGAATTTGAAATACGCGTATTAGAATAAAATTTAATTTCCAATTAAAATGTAATTTTTATCCAAAATCGATGAAATTTGAACTGCAACTATCCACTGTGCTGTTAATGGCGCACAGAAAGTTTAAAAGAATTTAGAAGAAAATTGAAGCATTTTGAAATTTGCAACTTTTATTCCTAGTAGAAAAACCACGTGATGTCATTTGGTAAAAAATATGTTTCTTCTCATGGAAAGCCTTCGCTGACAATGACGCGAGTTTCATGATTTTTGTTCACCCAAAATTACTGAACGCGCATAACGAGGTTTTCCCTTCAAATGGAAAACCTTCGCTGACGATGACGCGAATTTCATGATTTTTGTTCACTCAAAAGTGCTCAACGCGCCTAAAGAAGTTTTCACTTAAAAAAAAAAGAAATCACGGCATGTTTCAGTTTGGAGAAAGACGACAAATACAAATTGATGCAGCAATATTCGTCATTTATTAATTTAAATGTTACATTAGACTTAAAAACTTTTTTTTTTTTTTTTAGTTTTTCAGAATGTGGTTTATGCATATTTTTACTGCAGGAACTTCTGAAAGTCAGTTACTCCTTGATAATTAGGTGCATGGAAGTGACAAATGGTGAATTTTCAGAAGACATGGTGCAAAAGTATTCCAGAACTGCTCAGAATAAGAAGTTGTACGTGGTTTCGTTGGTCCGTGGTTTTATTCCTTCAAAACCCTGCAAAAAAAGAAATGCCAATATTAATGTGTATAGACATAAATATTTATTCTCAAATTCGATTGCTTATTTTTCAAAACGTAAATATTTTGTTTTCAGTTTATTTTGTCAGTTTAATCAGACCAAATATTTAAAATAATCGTCTGTCTTACTGGATTGTCCGATTAACTACGGAATAGATTTTTCGTTAAGCAGCTAGTGAATGAACTATATTTTCCATCAACAAAACTATTTGTTTAAATAAACCGGATAATTTTGTTCGTGTAAAGATAGATTGATTAATTAAGAACAAATATTAGGTTAGAACATAAAAATGCTTTAGTTCTGGTTAAGAAAGTTTTTGGAGGCTACAAAAATAAATAAATAAATAAATAAATAAGTAAAATAAATAAATAAATAAATAAAAATTAAAAAATAAATAAAAAAGTTTGGTTTGTTTAACGAGTTTTTTTATTTTTCTAATTTATTTTTATTATTATTATTATTTCTATGCAATCTTCATCCGTTTTGCTGGTCATTATACTGAAACAAACCACAATCTTCTACGAATTTTAAAAATATTTTTCATTAAAATCAATCAATCAATTCTCTAGAAAGAAACAAATTTCAATTCTATTCAAGGACCAGATCCCCGCTGTTCTTGGCAGCGTATGTGATGGGCGCACTACGTACGTACGATTATTTTATAAGCTTTAAAAGAATTTTTAACAGGACGAAATCGCCAGTTTACCGAAATCCTTCATTTCTTAAGTGAAAATTTGCTTAAGTGAAAATTTGCCCTATTCGTCCATGTTCAGAAAATCGTGAATTTCGAATAACTTCTGAAGTTTTTTAATTAAAATGTTGCGAATGAATAGGGTTCTTGCCAGTGTCACAAATAATATTTTAAAACTGGTCCGACCTCTCTGCGATCATTTGTTCGTGAGATATCGTGTACACAGACTAACATACAAACGGACTAATGGACTAACAGACTAACGGACTAATAAACTAACAGACACCCTGCAGACGGACACCATACAAATTTTGTAATTTTCGGATTCCGCTCACCTGAAAACGTGTAAAAAAGTCAAAAAACCGAGGTCAAAAACTTTCATGATTACCTAAGTTCCCCATACCTATAGTATGATGGGGTATGATGGGGAATGATAGGTATGATGGGTATGATAGGTATGATAGGTATAGGTCATACCTATAGTATGACAGAATCTGTCAACCATTGGTTTGGTTAGTAATAACAAAATAATAAAGTTTCTTAAAAATCTCGACAAAATTCTATATTAGTAATATGAACAATTCTTTTAAATATTTTATGTATATACATTCAAAATATACAAATACTTACTTACGAAGATCAGATTTGCTTCATTGAAGTCTTATATCGGCACTACTGATTCTACCGGTTCAGGATCAGCATAGGCTGCATTATAAACCAGCATTGCCATAAGCAAAAGCAGGCTGTAAATCTTTTGCAGCTGTTCAGTAAGCATGGTTTGCAACGTTCAGACAACTTTCGAATGAATATCAGTTTAAAATGCGGCTGAGTATTTATACTTATATGAACATGCTTACTCATATAATTATTGCAACAATGTTTCTACTATAAAGTAATAATTTATGCATATCTTATTGTAGATATGAATAATATCCTTGACTTAAAGAGAAACTTTCATTATTTGCCATGATTCATCAATTTTCGCAAATTTAAAAAAATGATTAGCCACATTTCTAGAAGATACAAAACAAACTTTCAACCACTGAAAACTCATAAATAGGAATTATACAGCACTTTTTTATTTTTTATTCTATTGAAATATGGAAGAGGTGGTGTACGATGAGGAAAGAAATAATATTTTGTTTTAAATGCAACGTATTTTTTTTTTTCTCTCGGCATGAGATTGTAAAACATTTTTAAAGCTTTAAAATAAGGATAAGTTTTTGAAGACAACATAAAAATTTTGCCCGCAGCATTAGAGCTGCCAACCCTTCGGATTAATTCATTCCACTATTTCTCTAGAGCAGTGTTGGGCATAATTGATTATAAAGTAATTGAATTACAATTGAACTACAATTAAATTACAATTATAATTATTTCACTGTCAATCGATTAACAAGTAATTGATTACAAATAAATTGAATTAATAGAAATAAATTGAATAAGTAATTCAATTTATTTGTAATCAATTACTTGTTAATTGATTCACAGTAAATAAATTGTAATTTAATTGTATTTTAATTGTAATTCAATTACTTTTTAATCAAGTATTCACAACACTGCTCCAGAGTTATCTTCGTTTATTTAATCGCAGAATTTCCTACAAAATATGAAGTGGATATTTCTCTAAAAATTTATTGATATTCAAAAATCCGGACGGTTGGCAACTCTGTAACATGTTACGAAAATTGCATGGTTCTTTTAATTTTCTTCGACTTTTGTTCGGGTGGAAGTGTCATAAGCATAGCATCGAGCTCGTAGTCGAAAGGTTGCAGGTTTGATTCGTGTGTTCGCTAAAACCATCGTGTACTTTATTGGTGGCTGGTGCAAGTAGGTTTCTTAGTATTACGTACAAATTTTGAAAAAACACCGTAAAATGCAATAAGCTTGCAACAATTGTTTCGGGTCGAAAAAGCGCACGACCCTGCGTCAGCCATATAAAGTAGGCACATGTGCTGCAGTGAAAGCGGTAACTTGCCGCTTTGACTGCTGCTGAATTTTTGAAATTTCCAATATTCAATATTAAGTTCTTAAACTTAATTCAAATTTTTCTATTTCTAAACCACCTTATTTTCATGAGTTAATTTCTCCCGTTGAAAAATTCTCGTCTCACTGACTAACAGAAAGAACATCTTCGACATTTAATCCTTTACAATGCCAACTTCAATTTAAAAAAAAATTTAATCTAATCTTATCCCTGCAGAAAAAAATGCCTTGAATGAATTGACATCTAATGAAAATATCATCATCACAAAAGCAGATAAAGGTTGTCAGATTGTTATTTTAGATAAGAAACAATACATCGACTGTGTAACCAAATTAATTAATGATGTCCCATATATTCCTCTGTCCGGTGACCCCTCTTCTCAAGAATTAAGTAATCTTAAGTCTGCTATAATATCTTGCCCCTTGTTGTGGAACTCAACTAAATCTTATCTTATCCCTTCTGTAGCTAACTGTGCCAGTTTTTATGCTCTATCAAAAGTACACAATCCCAATACCCCATTTCGTCCCATAGTCTCTAATATCGGTACTGCTTCCTATAGTTTAGCTAAATTTTTCACTACAATTTTAACTCCTCTTTTTTCTGGAAATATTTATACTCTAAAGAACTCCATTTACTTCGCAAAAAATATTCTAAACTGCCCTCACACTAGTCTTACTATGGTTTCTTTCGATGTAAAATCCCTTTTAACTAATGTTCCAATAAGTGGCGCCTTCTGCTGTAATAATAACAATTTCTACCTTTATTCAACAAGGTTAAAATGTGTCTATCATTTTAGTTAGCCAGTCTGTCTAATTGTGAGATTTTCGTAATTCTTTTATTATGGATTTGTTCGTAATAAAAAAACCTCGTCCTTCAAATCCCATGACATAAATTTCTGATTTGGTCAATTCAAATTCATTAGTACGATTTTTAAATAACTTGGTATTTTTCAAATTCATACATATGAATATTTACTCAACATTAAAAACGCCAAGGTAAAAAATATTAAATTGTGCATGTGGAATGTGTCCGCCATTTGAGGTTGCAAGCGTCATGTTAACCCTTTTTTTTTTTTTTTCATACTGGAAACAATAATTAATAATAATAAGTAAAAATTCTCTCAAAGACAGAATTTAGTTTTAGCATGGGAAACTATTAATTTCAACATGTAAAAGTTTTATTTTTATTTTTATTTTTTATTTGTTTTGTACCTTTTTTTGACCGTAAAACTGGGCCACGTACTTTTTAAAATGACTGAAATGAATTAAAATGAAGTATTTCCATCTAAATTTCATACTTTAGTTAATTTTAGAAAATTTAATTGTCGTGTCGATAAACTGTTTGCACTTTTGAATTAAAAAAAATGGCCCTTTTAATTTGGTTTCGAATTTTTTAACGATAGGACTGATGTTTCTAATTTGGTTAAGTGTCACAAAAAACTGGTCTGCAAAAACTGGTGTCGACATTTTTACCGAGATAGAAACTAATAGTCCTCTTAGTACAAATAATTTTTAATGTATTCTAAGCCGGTTACAAAGAACTTGTAAATTCCGTTTCTCTCTCTCTCTCTCTGTGTGTGTGTCTGTCTTCAAATCATCGAAATCCTTTCACGAAACGTGATTATTCTTCATTTGTGCTCGTCTGTAAATAAATGTGTTTAATGGAATCACCCTAATTTTTATGTTTAAATTTTTCGGTATTTGTAATCTGTTAAGGAGTTAGATATGTTTCGAAGGATAGTAAAAGCATATTTACCCTCTTTCTATATTTTTAAGTATAATAAATATATATATATTTTTTTTTTTTATCAAAACTTTAAGTGTATAAAAAAGCTACAACTACACAATTATTTATAAAATTATCATTAAAAATTTTGGAAAACTTCAGTCGTTTAATCCGGCTTCAGAAATTTTTCTAAAAATTTGCGTATTTTTTTAGGTTATTCACAGTTTTTTACTATATTCTATCATATAATGCAAATAAATAGGAAATTTTTCAGTTATTAAAAAAAAAAAATCACCTCCGAAGGTAGGCAGGCAAATAAAGAACGCATTTCTGTTTTATTTAATGAGTTGAATTCAGAATCAAACCAAATGTGCTCAATGTTCAACCGAAGGAAATATTTGCACATGAAGGAATGATTAGGCTTGTAATTTTAGAATCACCCAAGATCTTCTACAACAATTGTTATCATGTTTATTAACAATTTCTAATACGAAGTGGAGGTTTCAAATACAATATGAATAAAATCGATTTTAGCTATATGTTGTCAAAGTATAAGTTTTTTAAAAAAGGCCATTTACAAAAAAAAAAAAAAAAAAAAAAAAAAATCCCACTCTGTTGATTCAATTTTGCGGTATATGATGCTCGTATGCTGAAATTTTCTCTGTGTACGGGAAGGCAGTATGCATTAGCTGCTATAGCTTATAAATTCACCAATTTTTACATCTCAAATAAATATTATGAAAAGAATGCTGACTTAATTTAAGCGTACATCGTCCGAGGGTGAGAGCTGCAATCGCTCACCGTTAAAAATTTTCTCTATGACTGTATTTTAGCATTTGTTCTTTAAAATTGCACCCAACTGCGTACGTAAAACCTTTATTATGAGAAGATGCTGCAGTATGAAATGATATAACAGTCAACTATACTATATTTTAGGTACCTGCATTTCTTTATAGGAATATTTATCTTAATTAATCATAAAAAACTGCTACAAAATCTTATGTAATATATATATATATAGTGAAAGTGCACCAGTGATTGACACTTTTAGAACAATCACTAATATTTTTAATGTTCTATTCATCAGAAAATATTTTTAGAAATCTTAAGGTAATAGATTTGGCATGAGAAACATTCAGAACCACATATATGTTAAAATATATACATTTGATAACAATTATTTTTATAATGAATTTTTATTTGACACCCACTCAATGTTACACAAATTGACACTGCCAGTTTTTTTTTTATCAACAATTGGCATCCTGTGTTCCAGTGTTTGACACTGCCAGTTATTCATTTTACCAGTTATTAGCACCCTATTCTCCAGTGTTTGACGTAAAAAGTTAAAATTCTTATATGTAAAATATATGATTTTCTTATTTTTCTTATTTATTAATTATTTCGGGATAGATGTCAATTATTGGAGCATGCCAATCACTGAAGCACCTACCCTATATATATTTAAAGAATACTGGTATTCAAGGTACGAAAAGTTTAACATCTATGGAATGATATAAAAGGAAAATTTGTGGTGGCCACAACATAGTAGTTTTACTCCGTAATCTTCATGAAAGTATTTGCTATTTTAAAATGAAGAAATAATGACAAAAACACGCTGTCGGCTCTGTGCTGTGAAAGAAAAGATAAAAAAATTTAAAAGCAGTCTTATGGGACTGCCGATACAAGAGAAAACCGATGCAGGACACCCCAAATCGTGTAAATCAGGTGAAATCTCGAATTCCACTTTCGATAATATAAAAGAACTTTAAACTATCTTTCGAATGATGTATTAAAAATAATTTAATCGTAATTAGAATTTGAAATATTGAAATTTTAAAATATTACAATGCCATCTGGCGGTAGAAATTTCTGTAAGCTACTGTTCAATTCCAACTCAATAAAGCTTTCAAATGATATATTACTTATGAAATTATTTAATTAGTAGCTGAGATACAAAAGAAAACTCATTCAGGACCCTTCAAAACGTGTAAATCAGCTGAAATCTCAAATTCCACTTTCGATAATATAAAAGTACTTTAAAATATCTTTCGAATGACGTATTAAAAATAATTTAATCATAATTAGAATTTGAAATACGCGTTTTAGAATAAAATTTAATTTCCAATTAAAATGTAATTTTTATCCAAAATCGATGAAATTTGAACTGCAACTATCCACTGTGCTGTTAATGGCGCACAGAAAGTTTAAAAGAATTTAAAAGAAAATTGAAGCATTTTGAAATTTGCAACTTTTATTCCTAGTAGAAAAACCACGTGATGTCAATTGGTAAAAAATATGTTTCTTCACATGGAAAGCCTTCGCTGACAATGACGCGAGTTTCATGATTTTTTTTCACCCAAAAGTGCTCAACGCGCCTAAAGAAGTTTTCACTTAAAAAAAAAAAAAGAATCACGGCATGTTTCAGTTTGGAGATAGAAGACAAATACAAATTGATGCTGCAATATTCGTTATTTATTAATTTAAATGTTACATTAGACTTAAAAACCTTTTTTTTTTTTTTTTTTTTTTTAGTTTTTCAGAATGTGGTTTATGCATATTTTTACTGCAGGTACTTCTGAAAGTCAGTTACTCCTTGATAATTAGTTGCATGGAAGTGACAAATGGTGAATTTTCAGAAGACATGGTGCAAGAGTATTCCAGAACTGCTCAGAATAAGAAGTTGTAGGTGGTTTCGTTGTTCCGTGGTTTTATTCCTTGAAAATCCTACAAAAAAAAGAAGTGCCAATATTAATGTGTATAGACATAAATATTTATTCTCAAATTGGATTGCTTATTTTTCAAAACGTAAATATTTTGTTTTCAGTTTATTTTGTCAGTTTAATCAGACCAAATATTTAAAAGAATCGTCTGTCTTACTGGATTGTCCGATTAACTACGGAATAGATTTTTCGTTAAGCAGCTAGTGATTGAACTATATTTTCCATCAACAAAACTATTTGTTTAAATAAACCGGATAATTTTGTTCGTGTAAAGATAGATTGATTAATTAAGAACAAATATTAGGTTAGAACATAAAAATGCTTTAGTTCTGGTTAAGAAAGTTTTTGGAGGCTACAAAAATAAATAAATAAATAAATAAATAAGTAAAATAAATAAATAAATAAATAAAAATTAATAAATAAATAAAAAAGTTTGGTTTGTTTAACGAGTTTTTTTATTTTTCTAATTTATTTTTATTATTATTATTATTTCTATGCAATCTTCATCCGTTTTGCTGGTCATTATACTGAAACAAACCACAATCTTCTACGAATTTTAAAAATATTTTTCATTAAAATCAATCAATCAATTCTCTAGAAAGAAACAAATTTCAATTCTATTCAAGGACCAGATCCCCGCTGTTCTTGGCAGCGTATGTGATGGGCGCACTACGTACGTACGATTATTTTATAAGCTTTAAAAGAATTTTTAACAGGACGAAATCGCCAGTTTACCGAAATCCTTCATTTCTTAAGTGAAAATTTGCTTAAGTGAAAATTTGCCCTATTCGTCCATGTTCAGAAAATCGTGAATTTCGAATAACTTCTGAAGTTTTTTAATTAAAATGTTGCGAATGAATAGGGTTCTTGCCAGTGTCACAAATAATATTTTAAAACTGGTCCGACCTCTCTGCGATCATTTGTTCGTGAGATATCGTGTACACAGACTAACATACAAACGGACTAATGGACTAACAGACTAACGGACTAATAAACTAACAGACACCCTGCAGACGGACACCATACAAATTTTGTAATTTTCGGATTCCGCTCACCTGAAAACGTGTAAAAAAGTCAAAAAACCGAGGTCAAAAACTTTCATGATTACCTAAGTTCCCCATACCTATAGTATGATGGGGTATGATGGGGAATGATAGGTATGATGGGTATGATAGGTATGATAGGTATAGGTCATACCTATAGTATGACAGAATCTGTCAACCATTGGTTTGGTTAGTAATAACAAAATAATAAAGTTTCTTAAAAATCTCGACAAAATTCTATATTAGTAATATGAACAATTCTTTTAAATATTTTATGTATATACATTCAAAATATACAAATACTTACTTACGAAGATCAGATTTGCTTCATTGAAGTCTTATATCGGCACTACTGATTCTACCGGTTCAGGATCAGCATAGGCTGCATTATAAACCAGCATTGCCATAAGCAAAAGCAGGCTGTAAATCTTTTGCAGCTGTTCAGTAAGCATGGTTTGCAACGTTCAGACAACTTTCGAATGAATATCAGTTTAAAATGCGGCTGAGTATTTATACTTATATGAACATGCTTACTCATATAATTATTGCAACAATGTTTCTACTATAAAGTAATAATTTATGCATATCTTATTGTAGATATGAATAATATCCTTGACTTAAAGAGAAACTTTCATTATTTGCCATGATTCATCAATTTTCGCAAATTTAAAAAAATGATTAGCCACATTTCTAGAAGATACAAAACAAACTTTCAACCACTGAAAACTCATAAATAGGAATTATACAGCACTTTTTTATTTTTTATTCTATTGAAATATGGAAGAGGTGGTGTACGATGAGGAAAGAAATAATATTTTGTTTTAAATGCAACGTATTTTTTTTTTTCTCTCGGCATGAGATTGTAAAACATTTTTAAAGCTTTAAAATAAGGATAAGTTTTTGAAGACAACATAAAAATTTTGCCCGCAGCATTAGAGCTGCCAACCCTTCGGATTAATTCATTCCACTATTTCTCTAGAGCAGTGTTGGGCATAATTGATTATAAAGTAATTGAATTACAATTGAACTACAATTAAATTACAATTATAATTATTTCACTGTCAATCGATTAACAAGTAATTGATTACAAATAAATTGAATTAATAGAAATAAATTGAATAAGTAATTCAATTTATTTGTAATCAATTACTTGTTAATTGATTCACAGTAAATAAATTGTAATTTAATTGTATTTTAATTGTAATTCAATTACTTTTTAATCAAGTATTCACAACACTGCTCCAGAGTTATCTTCGTTTATTTAATCGCAGAATTTCCTACAAAATATGAAGTGGATATTTCTCTAAAAATTTATTGATATTCAAAAATCCGGACGGTTGGCAACTCTGTAACATGTTACGAAAATTGCATGGTTCTTTTAATTTTCTTCGACTTTTGTTCGGGTGGAAGTGTCATAAGCATAGCATCGAGCTCGTAGTCGAAAGGTTGCAGGTTTGATTCGTGTGTTCGCTAAAACCATCGTGTACTTTATTGGTGGCTGGTGCAAGTAGGTTTCTTAGTATTACGTACAAATTTTGAAAAAACACCGTAAAATGCAATAAGCTTGCAACAATTGTTTCGGGTCGAAAAAGCGCACGACCCTGCGTCAGCCATATAAAGTAGGCACATGTGCTGCAGTGAAAGCGGTAACTTGCCGCTTTGACTGCTGCTGAATTTTTGAAATTTCCAATATTCAATATTAAGTTCTTAAACTTAATTCAAATTTTTCTATTTCTAAACCACCTTATTTTCATGAGTTAATTTCTCCCGTTGAAAAATTCTCGTCTCACTGACTAACAGAAAGAACATCTTCGACATTTAATCCTTTACAATGCCAACTTCAATTTAAAAAAAAATTTAATCTAATCTTATCCCTGCAGAAAAAAATGCCTTGAATGAATTGACATCTAATGAAAATATCATCATCACAAAAGCAGATAAAGGTTGTCAGATTGTTATTTTAGATAAGAAACAATACATCGACTGTGTAACCAAATTAATTAATGATGTCCCATATATTCCTCTGTCCGGTGACCCCTCTTCTCAAGAATTAAGTAATCTTAAGTCTGCTATAATATCTTGCCCCTTGTTGTGGAACTCAACTAAATCTTATCTTATCCCTTCTGTAGCTAACTGTGCCAGTTTTTATGCTCTATCAAAAGTACACAATCCCAATACCCCATTTCGTCCCATAGTCTCTAATATCGGTACTGCTTCCTATAGTTTAGCTAAATTTTTCACTACAATTTTAACTCCTCTTTTTTCTGGAAATATTTATACTCTAAAGAACTCCATTTACTTCGCAAAAAATATTCTAAACTGCCCTCACACTAGTCTTACTATGGTTTCTTTCGATGTAAAATCCCTTTTAACTAATGTTCCAATAAGTGGCGCCTTCTGCTGTAATAATAACAATTTCTACCTTTATTCAACAAGGTTAAAATGTGTCTATCATTTTAGTTAGCCAGTCTGTCTAATTGTGAGATTTTCGTAATTCTTTTATTATGGATTTGTTCGTAATAAAAAAACCTCGTCCTTCAAATCCCATGACATAAATTTCTGATTTGGTCAATTCAAATTCATTAGTACGATTTTTAAATAACTTGGTATTTTTCAAATTCATACATATGAATATTTACTCAACATTAAAAACGCCAAGGTAAAAAATATTAAATTGTGCATGTGGAATGTGTCCGCCATTTGAGGTTGCAAGCGTCATGTTAACCCTTTTTTTTTTTTTTTCATACTGGAAACAATAATTAATAATAATAAGTAAAAATTCTCTCAAAGACAGAATTTAGTTTTAGCATGGGAAACTATTAATTTCAACATGTAAAAGTTTTATTTTTATTTTTATTTTTTATTTGTTTTGTACCTTTTTTTGACCGTAAAACTGGGCCACGTACTTTTTAAAATGACTGAAATGAATTAAAATGAAGTATTTCCATCTAAATTTCATACTTTAGTTAATTTTAGAAAATTTAATTGTCGTGTCGATAAACTGTTTGCACTTTTGAATTAAAAAAAATGGCCCTTTTAATTTGGTTTCGAATTTTTTAACGATAGGACTGATGTTTCTAATTTGGTTAAGTGTCACAAAAAACTGGTCTGCAAAAACTGGTGTCGACATTTTTACCGAGATAGAAACTAATAGTCCTCTTAGTACAAATAATTTTTAATGTATTCTAAGCCGGTTACAAAGAACTTGTAAATTCCGTTTCTCTCTCTCTCTCTCTGTGTGTGTGTCTGTCTTCAAATCATCGAAATCCTTTCACGAAACGTGATTATTCTTCATTTGTGCTCGTCTGTAAATAAATGTGTTTAATGGAATCACCCTAATTTTTATGTTTAAATTTTTCGGTATTTGTAATCTGTTAAGGAGTTAGATATGTTTCGAAGGATAGTAAAAGCATATTTACCCTCTTTCTATATTTTTAAGTATAATAAATATATATATATATTTTTTTTTTTATCAAAACTTTAAGTGTATAAAAAAGCTACAACTACACAATTATTTATAAAATTATCATTAAAAATTTTGGAAAACTTCAGTCGTTTAATCCGGCTTCAGAAATTTTTCTAAAAATTTGCGTATTTTTTTAGGTTATTCACAGTTTTTTACTATATTCTATCATATAATGCAAATAAATAGGAAATTTTTCAGTTATTAAAAAAAAAAAATCACCTCCGAAGGTAGGCAGGCAAATAAAGAACGCATTTCTGTTTTATTTAATGAGTTGAATTCAGAATCAAACCAAATGTGCTCAATGTTCAACCGAAGGAAATATTTGCACATGAAGGAATGATTAGGCTTGTAATTTTAGAATCACCCAAGATCTTCTACAACAATTGTTATCATGTTTATTAACAATTTCTAATACGAAGTGGAGGTTTCAAATACAATATGAATAAAATCGATTTTAGCTATATGTTGTCAAAGTATAAGTTTTTTAAAAAAGGCCATTTACAAAAAAAAAAAAAAAAAAAAAAAAAAATCCCACTCTGTTGATTCAATTTTGCGGTATATGATGCTCGTATGCTGAAATTTTCTCTGTGTACGGGAAGGCAGTATGCATTAGCTGCTATAGCTTATAAATTCACCAATTTTTACATCTCAAATAAATATTATGAAAAGAATGCTGACTTAATTTAAGCGTACATCGTCCGAGGGTGAGAGCTGCAATCGCTCACCGTTAAAAATTTTCTCTATGACTGTATTTTAGCATTTGTTCTTTAAAATTGCACCCAACTGCGTACGTAAAACCTTTATTATGAGAAGATGCTGCAGTATGAAATGATATAACAGTCAACTATACTATATTTTAGGTACCTGCATTTCTTTATAGGAATATTTATCTTAATTAATCATAAAAAACTGCTACAAAATCTTATGTAATATATATATATATAGTGAAAGTGCACCAGTGATTGACACTTTTAGAACAATCACTAATATTTTTAATGTTCTATTCATCAGAAAATATTTTTAGAAATCTTAAGGTAATAGATTTGGCATGAGAAACATTCAGAACCACATATATGTTAAAATATATACATTTGATAACAATTATTTTTATAATGAATTTTTATTTGACACCCACTCAATGTTACACAAATTGACACTGCCAGTTTTTTTTTTATCAACAATTGGCATCCTGTGTTCCAGTGTTTGACACTGCCAGTTATTCATTTTACCAGTTATTAGCACCCTATTCTCCAGTGTTTGACGTAAAAAGTTAAAATTCTTATATGTAAAATATATGATTTTCTTATTTTTCTTATTTATTAATTATTTCGGGATAGATGTCAATTATTGGAGCATGCCAATCACTGAAGCACCTACCCTATATATATTTAAAGAATACTGGTATTCAAGGTACGAAAAGTTTAACATCTATGGAATGATATAAAAGGAAAATTTGTGGTGGCCACAACATAGTAGTTTTACTCCGTAATCTTCATGAAAGTATTTGCTATTTTAAAATGAAGAAATAATGACAAAAACACGCTGTCGGCTCTGTGCTGTGAAAGAAAAGATAAAAAAATTTAAAAGCAGTCTTATGGGACTGCCGATACAAGAGAAAACCGATGCAGGACACCCCAAATCGTGTAAATCAGGTGAAATCTCGAATTCCACTTTCGATAATATAAAAGAACTTTAAACTATCTTTCGAATGATGTATTAAAAATAATTTAATCGTAATTAGAATTTGAAATATTGAAATTTTAAAATATTACAATGCCATCTGGCGGTAGAAATTTCTGTAAGCTACTGTTCAATTCCAACTCAATAAAGCTTTCAAATGATATATTACTTATGAAATTATTTAATTAGTAGCTGAGATACAAAAGAAAACTCATTCAGGACCCTTCAAAACGTGTAAATCAGCTGAAATCTCAAATTCCACTTTCGATAATATAAAAGTACTTTAAAATATCTTTCGAATGACGTATTAAAAATAATTTAATCATAATTAGAATTTGAAATACGCGTTTTAGAATAAAATTTAATTTCCAATTAAAATGTAATTTTTATCCAAAATCGATGAAATTTGAACTGCAACTATCCACTGTGCTGTTAATGGCGCACAGAAAGTTTAAAAGAATTTAAAAGAAAATTGAAGCATTTTGAAATTTGCAACTTTTATTCCTAGTAGAAAAACCACGTGATGTCAATTGGTAAAAAATATGTTTCTTCACATGGAAAGCCTTCGCTGACAATGACGCGAGTTTCATGATTTTTTTTCACCCAAAAGTGCTCAACGCGCCTAAAGAAGTTTTCACTTAAAAAAAAAAAAAGAATCACGGCATGTTTCAGTTTGGAGATAGAAGACAAATACAAATTGATGCTGCAATATTCGTTATTTATTAATTTAAATGTTACATTAGACTTAAAAACCTTTTTTTTTTTTTTTTTTTTTTAGTTTTTCAGAATGTGGTTTATGCATATTTTTACTGCAGGTACTTCTGAAAGTCAGTTACTCCTTGATAATTAGTTGCATGGAAGTGACAAATGGTGAATTTTCAGAAGACATGGTGCAAGAGTATTCCAGAACTGCTCAGAATAAGAAGTTGTAGGTGGTTTCGTTGTTCCGTGGTTTTATTCCTTGAAAATCCTACAAAAAAAAGAAGTGCCAATATTAATGTGTATAGACATAAATATTTATTCTCAAATTGGATTGCTTATTTTTCAAAACGTAAATATTTTGTTTTCAGTTTATTTTGTCAGTTTAATCAGACCAAATATTTAAAAGAATCGTCTGTCTTACTGGATTGTCCGATTAACTACGGAATAGATTTTTCGTTAAGCAGCTAGTGATTGAACTATATTTTCCATCAACAAAACTATTTGTTCAAATAAACCGGATAATTTTGTTCATTTAAACAAATATTGATTAAATAAGAACAAATATTAGGTTAGAACACAAAAATGCTTTAGTTCTGGTTAAGAAAATGTTTGGAGGCTACAAAAAAAAAAAAAAAAAAAAAAATAAATAAATAAATAAATAAATAAATAAAAATAAATAAATAAATAAAAATTAAAAAATAAATAAAAAATTTGGTCTGTTTAACGAAATTTTTTATTTTTCTAAATTATTATTGTTATTATTATTTCTATGCAATCTCCATCCGTTTTGCTGGTCATTATGCTGAAACAAACCACAATCTTCTATGAATTTTAAAAACATTTTTCATTAAAATCAACCAATCAGTTCTCTAAAAAGAAACAAATTTCAATTCTATTCAAGGACCAGATCCCCGCTGTTCTTGGCAGCGTATGTGATGGGCGCACCACGTACGTACGATTATTTTATAACCTTTAAAAGAATTTTTAACAGGACGAAATCGCCAGTTTACCGAAATCCTTCATTTCTGTATTTACACCTCACTTTTGTACCCCACATATAACTAGCAGAGTAGTACATCTGCCTGATGAGTTATAATAATAACTCTTTATTTTGGTGTTAAAAGTAAAAATGAGTAGGTAAACATTTTGTTTATAATAGCATCAGTTTGCTATAAATAATAATTTTAAAGCTACAATGACGTCAATTTTGGGGAATGGTAGTGAATTAAAAATCATCTCTACTGTGGAATTAAAAAAAAAGGAAGAAGAAGAGATGAATATTTTTTTACTTCATAAGTCATTTTTTCATCTAACACGCTCTTTTAATATTTCAATATTTGAATCAATGCGATATATTTATAAATACATGTTGTATTATTTGATTTTTGTACATTTTTAATTACTTTAATTAGAGTAAGTAGTTCAGGATTAATATAAAATGAAATTTTTGTTGTTAAAAGAATATGCCGGTAACTTTAATTAAAGGAACGATGAAAACTATATATTTAAACTAAAACTTTTACAATTTTAATTTAAACAATTTTGTGGAAAATTCTAATTATTGATATTTTAATAAACACATGTGCAATTTTTTTTAAACTTAAGAAAGTAATTTATAAAAAAGGCTTATAATATCCCTCATTATATTAAAATATATATTTTTAAAAAATATTTCAAGTTTATTTTAAACTTAGTAACATACACCATTTTTACGTCAGAAACAACATCGAGAAAAATTTAGGTTTTTTAAAAACCAGCGTTTAAAAATGCCTCTTACATATTTTATAAATACAGCTTTGACTTTGCGAGAGAAATTTTCATATTTTTAGTTCCAAAGATTATTTACACTGAACAAATATACATTTTTAGCGTTTTTCAATACATTTTAATTTTATATCGCCTTCAAATTACATGACATAAATTTCTGATTTGGTAAATTCAAATTCATTAGTACGATTTTCAGTTAACTTGGTATTTTTTAAATTCTAATATTGTACTGATATATGAAAATTTACTCAACATTAAAAACGCTACTGTAAAAAATATAAAAAAAAAAACTGCAGTTTCGGCAACATTAAGTGCACCGTTATCAGTGCAAGACCGTTCTACACTGACTACCTATCACTTCTTAATTTAAGGCTCTTCCAAACTATTACGTGTGAAGTTTTTTTGCTAAAACGTTTCGAAATTTGACGAGTTCAAAGACGGCTTTTAGTTGACAATCGAAATATTTGCCGACTACTATTGCCAAATAATAAAATTAATAATATATTCAATTGGCACCTTTTCTGTTAATTATCTATAAAAATTGACTCTTCGTTCCTTGGAGGATCGAACCTACGACTATCGTGTTATTATAATGACATTCTAATCAAAAGTCATAGAACATGCCAGAAATATCTAAAAAACTAGTTGGCACAGTTGGACTCTGCTCAATTCCCCATCATATGTATGTTCTCATAAATTTTTAGTGCATGGCATATTATATTAATGTTAAGAGAAATGAATTTGATCAAACGCTTGTCACAGTGATATATCGAAATCCTCACCCAATAGGCTACCCACCATTCAGTTCGATATATTTATCTTATTCTAATCTATTAATTTATTTTATTGGGGCCAACTTAGTAGTTTAGTTTTCATGCTACTATTTTCAATGCAACAATCCCTGAAATGCATATTTATATGGAATATCGGCCAATTTTGCTATGTTGATAAAATCTTAAATTTCGTGTAACTTACGAAACTTTCTTATTAGAATATTTGTAGTAAATGATGTTCAAACAAGTTTCATAAATGTTATTTTGAAGATGTTCGATATATTTTTGATCCTGAAAACAGACGTTTATGCTCAACTTTTGCCCAATTCTGCCATGTTAAGTAAATCGTTAATTCCAACTAACTTACGAAATTTTTAAATTAAAAAATTCTTAGTCTGGGATGTTCATGTCAGTATCCTAAATAATATTTTTAACGTATTCTGTCATTTTTACGATGAAAATATCCCTCAAAATGGACGTTTATAAGAAAATTTGTCCTATTCTGCCATATTAAGTAAATCGTAAATTTCGAATCACTTACGAAATGTTTAAATTGAAAGATTCATAATCAAGGATGTTTATGCCAGTACCTTACATAATATTTTAAAAGTTGTTTGACATCTATACAATGAAAATACCATTAGAAAAACCGACGTTTATACGAAAATTTGAAGTATTCTGCCATGTTACGAAATTCGTAAATTTCGAATAATTTGCGAAATTTTCAATGTAGCACGTTTACAGTTAATGATGTTCATCTCGGCATCAAAACTGATATTTAAAAGCTGTTCTTAAATCTTTACGATAAAAATATTTCTTTTTATGCACGTTTAAGTGAAAATTTGCCCTATTCGTCCATGTTCAGAAAATCGTGAATTCCGAATAACTTCTGCAGTTTTTTAATTAGAATGTTGTGAATGAATAGGGTTGTTGCCAGTGTCATAAATAATATTTTAAAACTGGTCCGACCTCTCTGCGATCACTTGTTCGTGAGATATCGTGTACACAGACTAACATACTAACGGACTAATGGACTAACAGTCTAACGGACTTATATACTAACCGACACCCTACAGACGGACACCATACAAATTTTGTAATTTTCGGATTCCGCTAACCTGATAACGTGCAAAAAAGTCAAAAAACGAGATCAAAAACTTTCATGATTACCTAAGTTCCCCATACCTATAGTATGATGGGGTATAATAGGTATGATGTCATACCTATAGTATGACAGAATCGGTCAACCATTTGGTTTGGTTACTAATAACAAAATAATAAATTTTCTTAAAAATCTGGACAAATTTCTATATTAGTAATATGAACAATTTTTTTAATATTTCATATATATACATTCAAAATATACAAATACATACTTACGAAGATCAGATTTGCTTCACTGAAGTCTTATATCGGCACTACTGATTCTACCGGTTCAGGATCAGCATAGGCTGCATTATAAACCAGCATTGCCATAAGCAAAAGCAGGCTGGAAATCTTTTGCAGCTGTTCAGTAAGCATGGTTTGCAACGTTCAGACAACTTCCGAATGAATTGCAATTTAAAATGCGGCTGAGTATTTATACTTATATGAACATGCTTACTCATATAATTATTGCAACAATGTTTCTAATATAAAGTAATAATTTATGCATATCTTTCTGTATATATGAATAATATCCTTGACTTAAAGAGAAACTTTCATTATTTGCAATGATTCATCAATTTTCGCAAATTTAAAAAAATGATTAGCCACATTTCTAGAAGATTCAAAACAAACTTTCAACCACTGAGAACTCATAAATAGGAATTATACAGCACTTTTTTATTTTTTATTCTATTGAATTATGGAAAAGGTGGTGTACGATGAGGAAAGAAAAAATATTTTGTTTAAATGCAACGTATTTTTTTTTCTCTCGGCATGAGATTGTAAAACATTTTTTACGCTGTAAAATAAGGATATGTTTTTGAAGACAACATAAAAATTTTGCCCGCAGCATTAGAGCTGCCAACCCTTCGATGTAATTCATTCCACTATTTATCTAGAGCAGTGTTGGGCATAATTGATTTAAAAGTAATTGAATTACAATTGAATTACAATTAAATTACAATTATTTCACTGTCAATCGATTAACAAGTAATTGATTACAAATAAATTGAATTAATAGAAATAAATTGAATAAGTAATTCAATTTATTTGTAATCAATTACTTGTTGATTGACAGACAGTAAAATAATTATTGAAGTAATTTAATTGTAATTCAATTACTTTTAATCAATTATGTTCAACAGTGCTCTAGAGTTATCTTCGTTTATTCAATCGCTGTTTCGTACAAAATATGAAGTGGATATTTCTATAAAAATTGACTGATATTCAAATTCCGGAGGGCTGGCGACTGTGTAACATGTTTCGAAAATTGCATGGTTCTTTTAATTCTCTTCGACTTTTTTTCGGGTGGTAGTATCATAAGCATAGCATCGAGCTCGTAGTCGAAAGGTTGCAGGTTTGATTCGTGTGTTCGCTAAAACCATCGTGTACTTTATTGGTGGCTGGTTCAAGTAGGTTTCTTCGTATTACGTACACATTTTGAAAATAAACCATAAAATGCAATAAGCTTGCAACAATTGTTTCGGGTCGAAAAAGCGTACGACCCTGCGTCAGGCATACAAAGTAGGCAGAAGTGCTGCAGTCAAAGCGGTACCTTTCAGCTTTGACTGCTGCTGAATATTGGAAATTTCCAATATTCAACATTAAGTTCTTAAACTTAATTCAAAAATTTCTATTTCTAAACCACCTTATTTTCCACAGTTAATTTCTCCCGTTGAAAAAGCTTTCAAAAATTCTCATCTCACTGACTAACAGAAAGAACATCTTCGACATTTAATCCATAACAATGCCAACTTCAATTAAAAATTTCTAATCTAATCTCATCCCTGCAGAAAAAAATGCCTTGAATGAATTGAAATCTAATGAAAATATCATCATCACAAAAGCAGATAAAGGTTGTCAGATTGTTATTTTAGATAGGAAACAATACATCGACTGTGTAACCAAATTAATTAATGATGGCCCATATATTCCTCTGTTCGGTGACCCCGCTTCTCAAGAATTAAGTAAAATTAAGTCTGCTATAAAATCTTGCCCCTTGTTGTGGAACTCAACTAAATCTCATCTTATCTATCCCTTCTATAGCTAACTGTGCCAGTTTTTTAGCTCTACCAAAAGTACACAAACCCAATACCCCATATCGTCCCATAATCTCTATATCGGTACTGTTTCCTATAGTTCAGCTAAATTTCTCACTACAATTTTTGCTACTCTTCTTTCTGCAAATATTTATACTGTAAAGAACTCCCTTAACTTCGCAAAAAATATTCTAAACTGCCCTCACACTAATCTTACTATGGTTTATTTCGATGTAATTGTAGATGGAATTTTCACCACCATCTATCGTAAAATTTTGCCGTCTCTCTACCTGCCCATGCGCGTTCATTTACCCCAAGAATGGTAGTTTTCTACACTTTTCTCAACCGTGCCCTTGATATTTGTTCCGATCCTGTTTTTTTAAGTTCTGAAATTAAATATCTGAAAGCCATAGCAACTGACAGAGGTTATAACCCTTCCATTATAGATAAAGCTATCCGGAAATTGCAACTTCCTCGTACTTCATCTACTTATTCAGTATCTTCTAATATCAGTATTGTTTTACCCTATTTTTCTAAATGTATTCATGCCATAGCTAAAATTCTCAAACAGTGTGATTTTAAAATAATTTTTTCATCTTCCAATAAATTCACCTTTTCTCAGTTAAAACATCCTGTAGATATGTATAATTCTTAGGGCATCTATAACATTTTCTACCAGCGTGGCTTATCATACACTGTAAAAAATGCTGCAGTAAAATTACGGTCAAAGTCCGGCAGCAGAGATTGCAGTCAAAGCCCGTAAAAATACATTTAGACGATGAATGATGTATCGCCAGTAATTTTACGTTGTGATGAAACATACAACCAACCTGCAAAAAAAGTAGCATTAACCGTAAAATTAAATGTTAAAGTTTGAGTTTCTCGAATGCTTTAAAAAGTTTCTTGCAATTATTACACATGTGTGCAGGGAGAAATCCACAACACTAAAAAACTTATTTATTTTTTTACACGCAAAACCTAATTTAATTATTTTCATGCGAAGGAAACCGTCTTGGGCAGCCCGGGATTTGAACTCACAATCACCCGTGTAAGAGGCCAGCGCTTTGCCAACCGCGCCGTTGGAATCACAGGCACTTTACAAAAACAGATTAAGTCAACATCAGAACTGACTAGTTGATAAATCTTGTCATACGCACCAAAAGACTTCTGGAAAATTTTTTAACCCGATTTACATCACAATGTGAAGTAACAAATCTTCAATTATTTTTACAGAACTAGATATACAAATTTACAGCAATCTATGCTGTATTTATGTTAAAAAAGGTGGTTTTTTTTTACAGAAATTTTTTACAGTGATTAAATTGTTAACGTTAAATATATATATATATATATATATATATATATTATTTCAAGACTATTTTAAAATCTAAATTTGCTATTTTTGGCAAAATTAAGAAGTCAGTCAATTCTTATATTGAAAAAACAAAAGCTTTTTTTTTTTCGTTTAAAGACTACGATACTGAATTTTGTGAAAGAAAATCTAACTATTTTTCAAAATCATTTTTATTTGTAAACGGACTGGATTGGATTTGGGAATAAGGCCGATTGACTGCTGTAGGTCCTAGACCTGAGGGGGAGTGCCCTCCGAGGGGTCTTTCTGAGGGGTCCTAGCCCATATTTACACAAGTTTCGGAGGAAACCATGGAAAACTCCGAACGGCTAGGCCGAAGAGCGCGACCTGTGATCGAGCCCGGCACCTTACGTCTACCAGCTTTGAGCGCAGAACCGCTCGGCCGCTGGTGGGCCTTTTTTATTCGTAAACACTAGCACTGAAGATGTAGTCATATTTCAAGGTTCTCATTAGAGGTAAATAATGGGTGAGAATTTCTCACCCTTTTTCAAAAACAAAATGAAACTTTTGAAAACTATGTGAGATCTCTGAAAATTAACCGAGACGCAGAATAAACTTTGAATAATAATAATAAATCTTTTACATAAATACAGAGAATTTGTGTCCCAATTAATACGATTTTGTTCATGGTTTTCGATCTTTATGTTTTCAGTAGTGGCTAGTGGGTGCAAAGAAGAAATAACTAGAGTCTAATTCTTATTCATCCAAACTGGTTTTCATTTTAAGGCCGATTTCAAACTGTGTTATGAAGTGTTAGGCGCATTTGCACTTTTTAAAATAGCAGAAGAGTTTATTTTTATTTTTATTTTTATTTTTTTAAAGCTGTATTCCATTGGCCGAGCGGTTCTGCCCTCCAAGCTGGTAGACATAAGGTGCCGCGTTCGATCCCAGGTCGCGCTCGTCGGCCTAGCCGTTCGGAGTTTTCCGTGGTTTTCTTCAAAACTTGAGTACATACGGGCTAGGACCCTTTAGAAAGACCCCCATGGAGGGCACTCCCCCTCTGGCTTAGGACCTATAGCAGTCAATCGGCCTTATTCCCAAAATCCAAATCCATTGAATGAATAAAGGACTGAAGTATTTCGAGAGCAGAACCTGCTATACATGATGTAATGTACATATCTGATGGTCATATTCAGATAAAAGAGCTTTGTTTTTCAACAGTGAAGATCATACAAAATAATCATAAGACTTACCATCAAATGGTTAATTACATATTCATTTCATATTGAAATAAACTTTATTTTAGTATATTGTAAAAAATGCATTGTGGAAACAACATTAAAATTTTCCGTTTTCTAAGGCTTAACTAAAGGGTTAAGAGCAGTTAGAATGCTGTTTGCTTAAAAAAAAAAAAAAAAAAAAAAAAAAAAAAAAACTGAAATTTAAAAAATGCATTTAGTGGATAAAACAATTATTAGGTTGTAGTTTGTGTTTTAGAAATCTGGCTTCAAGCCAAGAACATTTTAGCTTTCTTTTTTAATGTTTTCGTGTTAATAGACAAAGAAAATCAATTTCATTAGTATCAATTACTCAGTTTCAGTCAGATGGAAATTTTTTGAATTAAATTAAGAAAACAATAGCTTATTAAAACCAATGGATGTTTCTATGTGTCATGCGTGCATAATTAAACACATTCAATTAGTATAAATAACAATCATAATTTCAGTTTGAAAATGGAAGAAAATGGAATTCTCTCTTGATGTCACTGAAATAATAGCATTTGAAGAGATTTTCTCATAAGAAAATGGTTTGGTGAAAGATAAGGGCAATTTGCGTAGATTAACGGCTTTTTCTCGTAAAAATTCAAAAAATTATACTTTCAAAACATCAATTTATGGGCTACGACCGTTTAGCTATCAAAACGGTCTTTTCCCGTAAAATTATACGGTTATTTTCTAAATTATGCTTCCAAAACATTAATTTACGGATTATGACCGTTTAGGTAGAAAAACGGTCATTTCCCCTAAAATTATACGGTGAAATACCGTGATTTTACAATTTTTTTTTTTACAGTGTACACTAGCCAAACTAAACGCAGTCTTAAATTCCGCCTTAAAGAATATATTAATTACGTCCTTAAACCAAAAACCAACGAATCGGCTATTTCTAAACATTGCTGGGAGGAAAACAAGAATTTTAAATTTGATTAAGCTAAAATAATTTGCAGGCCTAAATTCACTCAGGAATTTGATTTCTTTAAAGATTTTCCTTTTTATAAAAGTCTTTAAAAAAATGTTATATACGGTTTCGCTGCACCCCATTTGTCTCATTGTTTGAAATTTTATCAGTCCACATTTTCTCAATTTCTTCCATATTTTTCACAGTTAGTGTTTCGACCTTTCCTATTGGTCAGTCCACCACTATTGGTTGGGCTGATCATCCTGAGCTATATCCGTTCATTTTTCTATATATAGGAGCACTTCTCTCTCAATTCTTTATGCACTGAAGACGATACGAGGTCTGTCCAATAAATACGCGAACTAAGGCCATAAAAAGTTTATTTTGCAAAATTTAATCTACATCGATTTTGTCCCCTTCAAAATACTCTCCATTCGTTGCTATAAATAATTTCAACTTCTTTTCTACTGTTCAGAGCACCCTTGGAAGTCTTCGGAGTCAGGCCTTTTAGTTTTCTCGTCGTTTCTTGCTTTATTGTATCCACATCTTCCCAATGATGTCCCTTCATCACATTTTTGCATTTTTGGAATAAAAAAAGTCGCATGAGCGAGATCTGGCGAATAAGGAGGGTGATCAAGAATGGTGATTGAATTTTTTGGCAGAAACTAGTGAACAATCAATGCTGAATGCGCAGGTTCATTGTCATGGTGAAGGATCCATCCATCGCCTTGAGTCAAATTTCGTCGCACACGACCTCTCAAACGCTTGAGAACTGTAAGAAAAATAATTTATTATTTTCGTCAATTTCCATTTTCGACACACATTAAAAACAAGGACAACAGAAACTAACACAACTGGCACAATACGCGCAGCTCGACGATCCGCCATGCACTGATGGTTCACTGGGTCTCAGGCAACCAGCACCGCTAGTGAGCGAGGCTATAGTCCGCATCATGGCCGACAGATGGCACCAGTTCGCGTATTTATTGGACAGACCTCGTACGCTAAATGCTACCGAAACCGCTGTCTGCTTTCTTCTTATTTATATTTGGCGTTCTAGACGCTGTCGTTTGCCTTGTTTTTATGGTAAAACAATAATATGAATATTAGGAATCATTTCTATTGTGAGAAGTTCTCGAATGATTTCTTAGAATTGGGTTATAAACTCAAACTATAGCTCCTAAGACTCGCTTCTTGCATTCGCATTTATTTGCAGAGATTTTTTTTAAAAGTTGGACCTTTATAATACAGGAAAACGTTCTAGAATTCTAAATAGGATTTCTAGAACTCGCTTTCAAGAGGGACTAGAATTTATAAGGGTGACATGGAACTATTTTTAAAAAAAGTCGCTATTTATTTTCTAGATGCCAGTGACATAATTTTTTCTACGTGCCGACTTGTTACACTTTTTTTTTTTAAAATAACCTTTACTGCATTTAACTAAATAGAATCTTGATTTCCTGATTGCGTACATATTCTTTTAATGTTAAATTTTTTATTATATGCAATCTGTTAAGTATTTTTATTCGAACAACCTGGTGAGACAATAAAAAAATAATAATTTCTACCTTTATTCAACAGGGAAAAATGTGTCTATCAGTTTAGTTAGCCTGTATGTCTAATTTGTGAGATATTCGCAATTCTTTTCTTATATGGATTTGTTCGTAATAAAAAAAACTCGTCCCGAGTTTAAGTTTTCGGTTTTTTGAAACACACTGGCGTACATAATTTAAAGAATAACCTGTTTTCCCTTTTTCTTTTTTGAGCAGAATTTTTAAACAAATGAGCATAGGAATATAAAATTTGGAGGTCATGTTTATTTTTAAATCATTTATCAAATTGTAGGTTAGGTGCTCCAGTGATACGCATGCTCCAGTAGTTGACATCTATCCCGAAATAATTAATAAATAAGAAAAATCATAAAATCATATATTTTACATATAATAATTTTAACATTTTGTGTCAAGCACTGAAGCAAAGGGTGCTAATAACTGGTAAAATGAATAACTAGCAGTGCAAACGCTGGAACAGAGGGGGCCAATTACTGATAAAATGAAAAACTGGCAATGTCAATTACTGAAACATTGAGTGGGTGTCAAATAAAAATTTATAAAAAATAAATAAAATAATTGTTATCAAATGTATATATTTTAACGTATATGTGGTTCTGAATGTCTTTCATACCATATGTACTAACTTAAGATTTCTAAAAATATTTTATGATGACTAGAACATTGAAAACGTCAGAGATTGCTCTAAAAGTGCCAATCACTGGTGCACTTACCCTATATAACTGTAACATAAGTAATAATTTTTATCCTTTTGAGAGGGGCTCTTACGAAATAATACGCTGAAGCGTGACAGATGCTGTCACAGCTCCTTTCATAAGGAAACTGGTATAACTCCAATTTTTTCAGGGCCGCGGTAGCCCAGTCGGTAGAGCGCCGGCCTCGTAATTGAAAGATTGCGGGTTCGGTACTCGAGCCGGCCAAAGACCGTCGTGTACACTAATTGTGGCTGGTGCACGTAAAATCTGTCGTGGCCGCAATGTCATCCATGATCCCATCAAAAATTATACCTCTGGGGGTCACCGAAGCGGGAGAGCCATCCCTTCCGTAGAGCATCAAAATTGTGATGGCATGTCTCCGGACCACCTCTAGGGGTGTGTCCCAGACCGTCGCCAATTGCCCATCTGCGCAGCACTAGTGCGACGTAAAACCCAACCATCAATCCAATTTTTCTCAAAAGTGAACATTGGAAGAATAATTTTAGCCAGAAAATAAATATAATACTAAAATAAAATAAATAAAAACTAAACGATAAAGCGTATCAAAAGTGCATTACATATAGGTAAAGATACACATGCATTCATATGTTCAATTAAAACAGTATTTTTCTTCTTTTATTCACTTTTCTGTTTCGTCTATTTTTCGTATGTGTTTTATATTCTAATTTTAGTGTAACGTTTGGAGGCACGTATATCTGCAATTATTTCTGATGCATTCTTATCACTATTTTTCATTTAGTTTTCATTATTCAAATTGTTTAATTTCCCCCCTTTTTTTTCTAAAGCTTACTTTTCAGGAAAATAAAAATAATATAAGTTTAAAAAAATATTATTTATTTTAAAGTTGCATAAAATTGTATTAATGGTTTGATAACAAATATGCCACCCAAATTTTTATTTTTGTATGATATCATTCCTTTAAAAATTATTCTCAAAAGAAGACAACGGGAAAACAGGGTGTTCCAATGTATGTTGAAGATTTTTTCTTGAACAAAGTGTGACATTAATCAGAAATAATATATATATATTACTATCGGATGCAGCATATATTTATTAGTAGGTAGAGTGGGGATGGATGGGACATTTTTCATGTTTTATTAATAACGTTCACCATGTGTAATTCAGAATTTTGTAACATTGCTCATAAGTACACTGCTGTAATCAGTTACATATAAACATACAAACTTTAATAAAAAGTTATCATTTTTAATTAATAATATTCTTATTTCTTTACATGCATGTGCATTGTCCCATTCATCCCCACCTATGGGGATGGATGGGACAGGACTGGAGTTTACAAAGAAAAGAAAAGAAAATGGAAAGTAAATAAATTTTTAAAGTTAAATTGGTTTATGTGATTTTATTACACACTATGAATTTACTGAAATTAACATAAACTGATGCATTGACTCCAATTAACATCAAAATGCAAAAGTCCTTTGAATCGCACAGTCCCTAGTGCTCCAGGCTTTGGTAATTTAATCTTATAAGATCTAATCTAAAAATAAATAAATAAATAAGACACTAGAAAGATATAAACCATTATAAAAGAGTACAAATTATCCAGATAAATTTTTGTTTCCGACTGATCGGGAAAAATCAGCATTCTATTCTCTATTACATTAGTAATCACCCGGATTTATTTAATTAGCTAGATTGAAATTGTGATTTTAATCAAATTATTATTAGTTTATTGATTTATTTTTTTTAATTATTGATATTATTGATTTAAGTTGCATTGAATATTCTAATTTATAATTTCTTTAATCATAATTAATATAAACGAAAATCAGAACAATTAATTTCAATCTATTTTTCTCTAAGTCCATGCTACTTTTATAATTCCATGTTATAACTACTGAACTACAGGTTATAAAAATATTGAAAATCTATTTACGATTTGTTTTAACATAATTCTCGTGTACAATTTTAAATTAGCACATAGTGGGGAATGTCCCATTCGTCCCCACCACCACATGATCATATAAAACAGGAAATAGGCTTAAGGAACAATTGTCAGTATTCTTCTTGAATATCATAAACACAACAAAAGATTATGCCTTTTCCCCATATAAGAGTTATATTAACTTTAAGCAAATACTTAATTTTTAACTACTACCTAATTGAATCAGTAAAAACTTACTTTGGCAGTAGAAAAAGTTGCTTTAATTTTTTTCTGCCCTTCTATAGATAACGCAATTCTGAATCTACACTTGATGAATGACCTCAGTACTGACATATATCAGAAAATTTTTCAAGTTTATGGTGCTTACAAAACATAAAAATTTTGCTATTGTCCCATTCATCCTGCATCCCAGTCAACCCCACTCTTCCCTATATCAAAAATATTATTTAATACATGATATTTAAAAAGTGATATTTAATGAATGTGAAACAAAGCATTAAAAAGTAAGGAGTGCATTGTGCATGGGGAATGTGTCCGCCATTTGAGGCTGCAAGCGTCATATTAACCCTTTTTTTTTTTTTTTTTTCATACCGGAAACAATAATTAATAATAATAAGTAAAAATTCTCTCAAACACAGAATTTAGTTTTAGCATGGGAAACTATTAATTTCAACATGTAAAATTTTTATTTTTATTTTTATTTTTTACTTATTTTGTATCTTTTTTTGACCGTAAAACTGGGCCACGTACTTTTTAAAATGACTGAAATGAATTAAAATGAAGTATTTCCACCTAAATTTCATACTTTAGTTAATTTTAGAAAATTTAATTGTCGTGTCGATAAACTGTTTGCACTCTTGAATTAAAAAAAATGGCCCCTTTAATTTGGTTTCGAATTTTTTAACAATAGGACTGATATTTCTAATTTAGTTAAGTGTCACAAAAAACTGGTCTACAAAAACTGGTGTCGACATTTTTACCGAGATAGAAACTAATAGTCATCTTAGTACTAATAATTTTTAATGTATTCCAAGCCGGTTACAAAGAACTTGTGAATTCCGTTTCTCTCTCTCTCTCTCTCTGTGTGTGTGTGTCTGTCTTCAAATCATCGAAATCCTTTCACGAAACGTGATTATTCTTCATTTGTGCTCGTCTGTAAATAAATGTGTTTAATGGAACCACCCTAATTTTTATGTTTAAATTTTTCGTTATTTGTAATCTGTTAAGGAGTTACATATGTTTCGAAGGATAGTAAAAGCATATTTACCCTCTTTCTATATTTTTAAGTATAATAAATATATATGTATTTTTTTTTAATAAAAACTTTAAGTATATAAAAGCTAAAATTAAACAATTATTTAAAAAATTATCATTAAAAAGTTTGGAAAAATTCAGTCATTTAATCTCGGCTTCAGAAATTGTTTTTTAAATTTGCATATTTTTTTTAGGTTATTCACTGTTTTTTACTATATTCTATCATATAATGCAAATAAATAGGGAATTTTTGAATTATTAAAAAAAAATCACCTCCGAAGGTAGGCAGGCAAATTAAGAACGCATTTTTGCTTTATTTAACGTGTTGAATTCAGAATCAAACCAAATGTGCTCAATGTTCAACCGAAGGAAATATTTGCACTTGAAGGAATGATCAAGCTTGTAATTTTAGAATCACTCAAGATCTTCTGCAACAATTGTTATCATGTTTACTACCAATTTCTAATACGAAGTGGAGGTTTCAATTACGATATGAATAAAATCGATTTTAGCTATATGTTGTCAAAGTATAAGTTTTCAAAAAAAAATTTTAGAATACTTTGTACTTACAAGGAAACATTCAAAAGTACCGTTTTCAAAAAATATTGTAAAAAAAATATATATATATATATGTGTGATTCTACTCTTCATGAAACACCAGAATGTGAAAAAATTATCGGCTGAAATGAATTACAGCGGCCACAAAAAATTATTAATTTTGAGAATTTTGTGTGGTCGCTGTAATTAATTTCAGCCGATAATTTTTTCACTTTCTGGTTTTTTATGAAGAGTAGAATCACATATATTTTTTTTTCAATATTTTTTGAAGACGAAACCTTTTGAATGTTTCCTTGTTAGATATTAAACATAAATTTTATATGTATTATTATAATAGTATCATATAATCTTTATAGTCTTGTATATAGAATCATACATATTATATATAGCAGCACATTGACATACACTGAATGAAAATTCTGTGATTGACATGAAGAAACTAAATTGTTGCTTTTGTAAAAATAGATCTATGTCATTCTTATGAAATCTAGTTTCTTTTGTTGGCGAGTTTTAATAACCTTATTAGAATTCTAGATCGTTTTCCTAAATTATTGTGTCCAAACTTATCTCTGCAAATAAATGCAAACACAAGAGGTGTGTTATATTAGCTATAATTTTCGTTTATGATCCAATTCTAGAAAATCAAGCGAGAATTTCTCTCAATTCAAAGAATTCAAAATAGTTCATAATATTGTTACACCAATAGAAATTCTCAACCATTTCGTTTATCCAGGTTATTTGTTTATCTTAGAAGCATAACTCGGAAATCTATGTTTCTAGTTTAGGGATTCAGATAAGGACTATTTAATTGTTCTATATGAAAAGGAGTATATCTTTTTCTCTGTGTATCTTGGTACACAGTAAAAATAATTATATATATATATATAACTTTTTATATACCATATTTTAAATTTTCTGATGAATCATAGAACTCTTATCAATGTGCATAAAATTTTTCAAGTGATAATGACGTAAATGTTTGTGAGATGCACAATTTAACTTTTTACACTTTTTTAACTTTCACATTTAGTTAAATGGGAATTGAAAGAAAATGAACTCGTAAATTTCTTTTGGCAACAATTAAATTATATCCAATATTTTAATGGCTATTTTTATTGCTATTAGGATCTTATTATTGTCATATTTTAATTAATTATAAGAAAACTATTCAAAATTTCGAAAATCTGACTTCAAAGTATTGTGCTGTCACCTGGTTCTGAGCTACTGTGAAAGTTTCAAATGTCTAGCAAGTATAGAGAAGTTAATTAAAATTCGATTGCAACATTTTTACCGGCCAAACAAACAAACAAACAAGCATACAATCAAACAAACAAGAATAGAAGTTAAAAAAAACATGGTAAAAAAAGGGTATTTTTTACAGCAAAATTTGCTGGCAATATTGGTACCAGCACATTCTGCTGTTAGAAACAGGTAATTTGCAGCACAAACAAAACAACTGTAAAAGAGTCTCCCTTGACAGATGTCTCCATGGTAAATTGCTTTATTTAACAGCAGAATGTGCTGACACAAAAATTGCCAGCACATTTTGCTGTAAAAAGTACCCATTTTCTTTTTAGAGTGTACCTATACCCATTAAATGCAAATCGACCGAAATTTGTTTCTATTATGTTTCAATTCCCTCTCACATATAGGAAACAATATATGAACTTCCATTGTGTATTATTGCAAAAAAATTATTGTGTTATACGGCCATTTCTATATATATATATATATATATAAATCCCACTCTGTTGATTCAATTTTGCGGTATATGATGCTCGTATGCTGTAATTTTCTCTGTGTACGTGAAGGCAGTATGCATTAGCTGCTATAGCTTATAAATTCACCAATTGTTTTAACTCAAATAAATATTATGAAAAGAATGCTGACTTAATTTAAAAATACATCGTCCGAGACTGAGCGCTGCAATCGCTCACCATCTACAATTTTCTATATGACTGCATTGTAGCATTTGTTCTTTAAAATTTCACCCAACTTCCTACGTAAAAGCTTTATTATGAGAAGCTGCTGCTATAGGAAATGATATAACAGCCAACTATTCTATATTTTAGATACCAGTATTTCTTTATAGGAATATTTATCTTAATTAATCATAAAAAACTGTTACAAAATCTTATGTAATATATATATATATATATATATATACAGGGTAAGTGCACCAGGGATTGACACTTTTGGAGCAATCTCTGATATTTTTAGTTCCCCATCATACTACAGGTATGGGGAACTTAGATAATCGTGAAAAATTTTGACCTCGTTTTTTTGACTTTTTTATCTGTTTTCAGGTGTGAGGAATCCGAAAATGACAAAATTTGTATGGTGTCTATCTGTAGGGTGTCTGTTAGTGTGTCTGTCCGTTAGTGTGTCAGTCCGTTAGTCCGTTAGTTTGTTAGTCTGTTAACACGATATCTCACGAACAAATGATCGCAGAGAGGTCAGATCAGTTTTAAAATATTACTTTTGATACTGGCAAGAACCCTATTCATTTGCAAAATTCACATTAAAAAACTTTGTAAGTTATGAGAAATTTATGATTTTCTTAACATGGGAGAATAGAACAAAATTTCACTTAAACGTGTATTACATGGAAACTTTTTCCTGTAAAAATGTCGGACCAGTTTTAAAATATTAGTTTATGTCGTAATGAACATCAGTAACTATAAATATGCTACTTTGAAAATTTCGCCAGTTATTGGAAATTTACGAATTTCTTAACATGGCAGAATAGGGCAAAATTTCACATAAACATCAATTTTGAGAGATATTTTCATCGTAAAGATGTCAGACTACTTTTGAAATATTATTTAGAACACTGGCATGAATATTAAGCACTATGAATTTTCCTATATAAAAATTTCGTAACTTATTGGAAAATTACGAATTTCTTAACATGGCAGAATAGAGCAAAATTTCACATAAACGTCAATCTTGAGGGATATTTTCATCGTAAAGATGTCAAACCACTTTTTAAATATTACTTTGGATACCGGCATGAATATCATAGACTATGACTTTTGCAATTTAAAAAATTCGTAAGTTATTTGGAATTTACGATTTACTTAAAATGGCAGAATAAGGCAAAATTGAGCATAAACTTCCATTTTGAGGATCATAAATACATTAGACAACTTCAAAATTACATTTATAATATTTGTTTGAACATGATGGAATACAAATTTTCTAATAGGAAAATTTAGTAAATTATTTGTAATTTACGATTTTATCAACATAACGAAATTGTAAAATTTTCATATAAATATGCATTTTGAGGATTATTGCATTGGAAATAGTAGCATGAAAACTAAACAACGGAATTGAACCTGATAAAATAAATTAATAGATTAGAATAAGATAAATATACTGAAATGAACGGTGGATAGCCTATTAGGCGGGGATTTCATTCTGTCACTGTATCAAGCTTTGGTCAAATTAATTTCTTTCAACATGATTATAATATGTCTTCCACTAGAAATTTATGAGAACATAAATATGATGGGGAACTAAGCAGAGTCCATCTATGCCAACTAGTTAATGTTCTAGTCATCAGAAAATATTTTTAGAAATCTTAAGTAAATACATATGGCATGAAAGAGAATCAGAACCACATATATGTTAAAATATATACATTCGATAACAATTATTTTTTTTTATGAATTTTTATTTGACACCTAATCACTGTTACAGTAATTGACACAGCCAGTTTTTAATTTTATCAGTAATTGGCCCCCTATGTTCCAGTGTTTGACACTGCCAGTTATTCATTTTACCAGACATTAGCTCCCTATGCTCCAGTGTTGACATAAAATGTTAAAATTCTTATACGTAAAATATATTATTTTATTATTTTTCTTATTTATTAAATATTTCGGGATAGATGTCAATTACTGGAGCATGCCAATCACTGGAGCAGCTACCCTATATATATTAAAAGAATACTGGTATTCAAAGTACGGAAAGTTTAACATGTATGGAATGATATAAAAGAAAAAAAATGTGGTGGAATAAAACAACATAGTAGTTTTGTTCCGTAATCCTCATTATATCATTACGAAAGTATTTGCTATTTTAAAATGAAGAAATAATGAAAAAAAAACGCTGTCTGCTCTGTGCTATAGAAGAAAAAAAAAATCACGGCATGTTTCAATTTGGAGGTAGAAGTCAAATACAAATTGATGCTGCAATATTCGCCATTTATTAATTTAAGTGTTACATTAGACTCAAAAGCTTTTTTTTTTAAGTTTTTCAGATTGCGGTTTATGCATATTTTTACTGCAGGAACTTCTGAAAGTCAGTTATTCCTTGATATTTAGGTGCATGGAAGTGACAAATGGTGGATTTTCAGAACACATGGTGCAAGAGTATTCCAGCACTTCTCAGAATAAGAAGTTGTACATGGTTTCATTGGTCCGTGGTTTCGTTCCTTCAAAATCCTGCAAGAAAAATGCCGATATTAGAGTGTATAGACATAAATATGGATTCTTAAATTGCATTGCTTATCGTTTAAAACGTAAATACAGTGTAACTCAAAATGAATATAGCGATTTCAAACGGCTACAACTATTTAATGGAAAAGAATTTATCGATAAGATCTATGTGACTTCCCTTGGTCACATGGACAACATGTAGGCGTTAGTCCATTTCACGCCATGCATTCTGAAGCATTTGTTCAGTCACCGACGCACGCGCATTGCAAATGGTTGTTTTGGGCATGGGAAGCACATACACCCTGTCTTTCACATACACCCATAGATAAAAATCGCAGGGTCTCAAAGTACGCATTTGTAATGCGTTTGCGTCGGTGACTGCAGTCATGCTTCAGAATATATGGCGTGAAACTGAAAACTTTGTTGTTAAAAAACGGTATTTTTTATTAAAGGAATGGTGAAAACTATAAATTTAATCTAAAACTTTTACAATTTTAATGTAAACAATTTTGTAGAAAATTCTAATTATTGCTATATTTTAATAAACACATGTGCAAATTTTTTTAAACTTAAGAAAGTAATTTATAAAAAAGGCTTATAATATCCCTCATTATATTAAAATATAGATTTTTTAAAACTATTTCAAGATTATTTTAAACTTACTAACATAAGTACGCCATTTTTACATCAGAAACAACATAGAGAAAAATTTAGATTTTTAAAAACCAGCGTTTAAAAAATCCTCTTATATATTTTATAGAATACAGCTTTGACTTTGCGAGAGAAATTTTCATATTTTTAATTCCACAGATTATTTACACTGAACAAATATACATTTTTAGCGTTTTTCATTACATTTTAATTTTATATCGCCTTCAAATCTCATGACGTGAATTTCTGATATGGTCAATTCATTCAGTTAACTTAGTATTTTTCAAATTCATATATATGAATATTTACGCAACATTAAAAACGCCAATGTAAAAAATATTAAAATCAAACTGCAGTTTCGGTATTTCTCGTACGCCGTTATCAGTGCAAAACCATTCTACACTGATTTCCCATTACTAATTAATTTAAGTCTCTTCCAAACTGTTACGTGTGACGATTTTTTGCTAAAACGTTTCGAAATTTCACGAGTTGAAGGACGGTTTTTAGATGACAATTGAAATATTTGCTGACTACTATTTCTAATAAAAAAATAGATAATGTATTCAACTGGCACCTTTTCTATTAATTATCTCCAAAAATTGACTCATCGTCCCTTAGAGGATCGAACCTACGACCATCGTGTTATCATAATGACATTCTATTCAAAAGTCATAGAACATGCCAGAAATATCTAAGAAATAAACCCACACACACAACACACACACACACATATATATATATATATATTTATAAAGAATGTTGTGCTCGAATGCTTTTTAAAATATTTTGAACATTTAAAAAATTTCATTTCTTGCAAAAGTGACATATCTATCCTTTTCTAGAATTTTTTTTTTGATTAAACTTCCATATTTTTATAGCATGTCTTTGCAAAGATAAATTTTTAATTTATGCTTTTAGGGTTCTACAATAAAAAGCTTCTACTATTTATTTATTTATTTTATTTTATTTTTACTTAAAGTTTTATTTTTTGCTTTTTAATTACAAAAAAGAAAAGAAAAGAAAAGAAAAAAAGCTTCTAAAATCACTAATAGAAAATTCTTATGATACTGTGTAGATATTGAAAGATTTTCTTTTATCATTTGGCATCTTTTCTATTAATTATCTATAAAATTAACTCATCGGCCCTCGGAGAATCGAACCAAAATTCATCACTTTATCATCGCGAAACATAAAATACATACAAAAAAAGAATATTTGTTCTCGAATGCTTTTTTTTTTTTTTTTACTTTTTAATATTTAAGATTTTTCATCTCTTACAAAAGTGAAATATCTATATTTCTATTTAAAATTTTCTTATTCCTAAAACATTTTTTTTTTCTAAATAGCATGAAAGAATAATTTTTCCTTTATGTATTTTAGGTCCCCGCAATAAACAGCTTCCATTTTCTTTTTTACTTAAATTTTTATTTTGTGCGTTTTATTATATAAAAAAAAAAAAAAGGCTTCTTAAAAAACTAATGAAAATTTCTTAGAATACTGTGCAGAAAACCAAAGATTTTTTTTTAGCACTTTTCCATTAATTTTCTGCAACAAAGTAACACATCGGCCCACAAGCACTGCGTTATCAATATAACACTCTAACCAACTAATGACAGAAAAAGTGGCTGGATTACATTTGCATTCAATTAGAGGCGCCTTCTTTTTCAACCTGACACTAAGACATGATGAGGAAAATCCAATTTCAATAAAAAGTTTCTCATATACATATATATAGATATATGTATATACAGGGTGATCAATTTAAAAGAGTACCCGTTGGTTTTTCTTATTACCCTTAAATATGACGGATGTGGCAACTATTCTAACACTGAACTATAATTGTCTGAAACTTGTTTAAGTGTGGGAGACACCTTCCAACACTGTTGGGCTGTTAAAACTTTAATTGTGAGGTAAAACAGAAATGGCGATGCACATATTTTTTTAATCCTGTAATAATTTTATTTATGAAAAACAAAATTTAATTCAACTTTTTTACATTGTCATTCCTACATTACATTTATATTATCATCATCATTTTTATCATATTTTTATTAACTTCGATTCTTGTTTGTTCCTTTGTTTGTCCAGTACAAATCTTTCAATCGATTTTTAACAAACTTCCCGACTAGCCAGACATTTGAAACTTTCAAGATAGCTCAAAATATGGCTACAATACATTTTTTAAACACTTTTAGTCAACTGTTTCAGGTCCTATTGCCTTCGGCAGCGTTTATATGATTCGACAGAAAATTTATTTAACTAACTTTCCGAATAGTAAGACATTTGAAACTTTGAGAACAGTTCAGAACACGGTGAAAATGCATTTTTAAAAGTATTTTTAGCCATCTGTTTCGGGTTGCTGCTGCCTTCAGCAACGTTACAATCAGTACAAAGCTTGCAATCAATTTTTAACTAACTTCCCGACTAGCTAGACATTTGAAACTTTCAGGATAGCTCAGAACACGGTGACGATACATTTTTTAATACTTTTAGTCAACTGTTTCAGGTCCCTACTGCCTTCAGCAGCGTTTATATGATTCAACAGAAAATTTATTTAACTAACTTCCCGACTAGCTAGACATTTGAAACTTTCAGAATAGTTCAGAACACGGTGAAAATGCATTTTTTAAATACTTTAACTAACTGTTTTGTGTTTCTGCTGCCTTCGGCATCGTTACCAGTACAAAGCTTGCAATCGATTTTTAACTAACTTCCCAACTAGCTAGACATTTGAAACTTTCAGGATAGCTCAGAACTTGGTGACAATACATTTTTTTAATACTCTTAGTCAACTGTTTTACTTCCCTACTGCCTTCGGCCGCCTTTATATGATTCGACAGGAAATTTATTTAACTAACTTCCCGACATTTTAAACTTTCAGAATAGTTCAGAACACGGTGAAAATGCATTTTTAAAAATATACTTTTAGCCACCTGCTTCGGGATCCTGCTGCCTTCGGCAGCGTTACCATCACAAAGCTTGCAGTCGATTTTTAACTAACTTCCCGACTAGCTAGACATTTGAAACTTTCAGGATAGCTCAGAACACCATGACAGTAATTTTTTTCATACTTTTAGTCATCCGTTTCAGGTCCCTACTTCCTTCGGCAGCGTTTATATGATTCAACAGAAAATTTATTTAACTAATTTCCCGACAAGCTATGCATTTGAAACTTTCAGAATAGTTCAGAATACTGTGAAAATACATTTTGTAAATACTTTTAACCAACTGTTTTGGGTCCCTACTGCATTCGGCAGCGTTACCAGTACAAAGCTTGCAATCGATTTTTAACTAACGTCCCGGTCATTTGAAACTTTTATAATAGCTCAAAACACGACAACAATGAATTTTTTAAATACTTTTAGCCAATTGTTTCTGGTTACCGCTGCCTTCGGTAGCGTTTATATGATTCAAGAGAAAATTTAAAAACAGGGTATATAAAAAGTTCTTTTTATATTGCAATTATTACAGTATCATTTAATAGGGTTTTCCGGAGAAGTCCTTCAAACATCGATGAATTAAAACAGATTATAACTCAAGAAATCTCGGCAATAACACTAACAATGCTGCGAAGTGTGTCCAAAAAATGGTTCGACGTGATCATCTTTGCACTCATAATGGGGGCGAATATTTTCAACATTTTCTGTAAGGAATGATAATGTAAAAATTTTGATTAACGTTTGATGACGTTTCAAAAAATAAAATTATCACCGGATTAAATATTATTGTGCGTCTCCATTTCTGTTTTACCTCACAAATAAAGTTGTAACAGTCGAACAGTGTTAGAAATTGTCTCCCACACTTAAACGAGGTTCAAACAATTATACTTCTGCGTTAGAATTGTTGACACATCCGCCAGATTTAATGATAATAAGGAAACCAACGGGTACTCTTTTAAATTGATCACCCTGTGTATATATATATATATTTAAACTTTTATATTGTTCTTTTTTATAAATAAAAAACTCTTCAGGTACTGTGCAGACAATGAAAAATTCCTTTTAACAACTGACAAGCCTTCTATTAATTATTTGCTTAATTTACCACATCGGCCTTTCGAGGATCGTACTCACGATTACCGCGGTAAAACCTTGACGCTCTAACCAATCGAGCTAACAACCGACGAAAACAATTGCTTTTATTTGCTTTAAAGATGAGGCATCCTTTCCAACAAGATTGAAAACTGTTAATAACTTCGGTTTGTCTGTGTGTCTGTCCGCGCTTTAACTCCCGTAAATAGTTATGGAATTTCTTGAAACTGATATGTGTTATTGAAGATCACTATTGGATGTTCCCTATTAAAAATGGAGTTTATACCTCTACTAGTTTGCATACAGGGACATCCGTAAATATTTAAAAGCATTTTGTTCTACGAGAGGTATTTCAATGAACCATATTTTCATGCCTTTCTCTACACAAATCTTAATGAAATTGAAATATGTTATTCAAGTTCCCTATTGGATGTTTCCTATATAATGTGAAGTAAATACCACCAATTGTTTGTGTACAAGGACATTCAGAATTATTCCAAAGCACTGCGTTCTATGAGAGATATTTCTATAAATCAAATTTTAATAACTTTACTTTGCACGAAGTTTTAGGAAATTGAAATAAGTTATTTCTAGGCACAAAAGAATGCTTTTTATGGAATATAGCATGATTAGCATTAGTTTTACAGGGTGATACAAAAATATTCAGCTATATTAAGAGCTATTAATAAAAATTTGCTAGAATTGTACTTTAGTTTACATTAAGCCTTTTTAACACTTTCTAACATTTTTTAAGTGGGAATATGATTTCAATTTGTGCATCTCTGTGACCGTTCTTCTGTCCATCTGTTTGTCTCTCTATCTTTTTTTCTGTGCTCTAACTCTAGTAAATATTTATGGAATTTCTTCAAACTGATATATTTAAATCAAGTTCACTATTGGATGTTCCCTATTGAAAATGGAGTGAAGACCTCTTCTAGTTTGTGTACAGGGACACCCAAAAGTATTCAAAAACATTGTGTCCTTTGACAGGAGTTTCTATAAACCATATTTTAATACCTTTACTGTACCGAAACTTTAATGAAATTTTAATGTATTATTCAAGCTCCCTGTCGGATGTTTCCTATAAAAAATAGAATACATTTCTAACTTGTTTGTGTACAGGGACACTTGGAAGTATTCCAAAGCATTGCGTTCTATGAGAGTTATTTTTATAAACCAATTTTTAATAATATTACTTTGCTGGAAGCTTAATGAAATTGAAATATATTATTCTTTTGCACAAAAGAATGCCTTCTATATAATATAGTATGATTAGCATTAGATTTACAGAGCCACACAAAAATAATCAGTTACATTAAGAATTATTAATAAAAACATTCTCGAATTGCACTTTCGTTTACATTAAGCTTTTTAACACTTTCTTGTAATATTACTGAATATGATTTCAATTTGTGTATCTGTCTGTCCGATTGTCTACCTTTCTCTCCGATTGTCTCCGGCTCCTAGCGTACGTAAATATTTTGAGAATCTCTAAAAAATGATACAATCATGTTCCCTATTTAAAATGACATTAATAGGTCCGTAAAACTAGTTTGTTTATAGGGACAACAACAAAAATATTCCAATTCATTACCATTTAGGACAGACATTTTTAAAAGTTATGTATAAAAAACTTTCTACTGTAAAAATCATAAAAACATTGACACGTATTGTTAATATTCTAAAATAATATTTTGTATAAAATATGATATCATTAACTTTCAGATTTACAGGGCTACACTAAAATATTCAGATAGATTAAAAGCTGCAATTATAATCTAACATGTTCATTTTCTTTTGCGTTAAGCCTTTTGAACACTTTACAGAATGCTAAAAGTGACTTTAAAATCAATTAGTCTATCTGTATATTTTTCAGTCCTTTTGTCTGTTGTGTGATAACGTAGGCAAAGAATATTAAGGGTTATTAGATACAACAATTACGTACAGTAGGAAAGTTTTACGAATCGACGAGTGCTGCAAAATTTTTCTTCTTTCTTTTTTTTTTTTTTTTTTCTTTTTAGCGTGACACGAAGACGTGATGACACAGTCCAATTTCAATAAATAAAAATGTAAGTAAAAAATCATTTTTTAAGATTAGAAGATTTTTATTGTGAAGCCCTATAAAGCTTAAAATAAAAAAAATATTGATTCAAAGACATGCTATAAAGAAATGATTGATAATGATTTTAACACTAATAAAATTTTAGAGAAAAACATAGCTATTTCCCTTTTGCAAGAGATGAAAATTTTCAAATATTTTAAATATTTTAAAAAGCAATCGAGACCAATATTCTTAGTTATTAGATTTTTGTATCATTATTCGTTAAGCCATAAATTTCAAATGTCTCGAAAGCTTTTTAAAATATTTAAAATTTTCATCTCTTGCAAAAGGGAAACATCTATATTTTTCTCTAAAATTTCCTTAGTGTTAAAACTTTCATTTCTTTATATTATGTCTTTACCTCAATAATTTTTTTATTTTATGCTTTTTAGAGTTCACAATAAAAAGCTTCTAATCTTAAAAAAAAAGATTTTTTGCTTAAATATTTATTTTGTGCTTCTTAGTTAAAAATAAATCTTCTTAAAAATGTAATCAAAATTTCTTAGGATACTATGTAGACAACTAAAGATTTTCTTTTAGATACTGGCATTTTTTTAAATTATTTGAAGGGAAAAAAAAAAAAAAAAAAAAAAAAAAAACAGCACGTCGACTTTCGAGGATCGAGCACACGACCAGAGCGTTATCAGCATGACATTCAAACCAAAAGTCAAAGAACAGTAAAAAAAAAAGTCATAGAACATTCTAGAAATATCTAAGTAATGCAAAAGAATATTGTTCTTGAATGCTTTTCGAAATACTTTGAATATCTAGATTTTTCATCTCGTGAAAAGTGAAATATACACATTCTTCTTTAAAATTTTCTTATTGTTGGAACTTTTATTTTTAATAGCATGTCTCTGCAATAATAAAATTTTATTTTATGCTTTTTAAGGCTCCACACAAAAAATTTCCAGCGTTTTATTATTATTATTATTATTATTATTATTATTATTATTATTATTATTTGTTTTATTTTTTGTTATTTTTTTAATGACTAAAAAAATAAATAAATAAATAAATAAAGCTTTTTAAAAAACTAATCAAAATTTCTTAGGATACTGTTTAGGTTATGAAAAGTTTTGTTTTTAACAAATGACATCTTTTTTATTAATTATCTACAAAAAAGTAACACGTCGGCTTCGAAGACCGAACCCACACACCACCATCGCATTATCAACATGACGCTTTAACCAACTGAGCCATTGAAGTATGTAAAAATTCCTTTCATTTACTTTAAATTGGAAGCGCTTTGCTTTTATAGCATGACACGAAAACGCGATGACAAAATAAATTTTCAAAAAGAAAAAGTTTCTAAAAAAATATTTATTTATGTATTTTTTACTTAAAACTTTTTATTTAGTGCTTTTTTTTTACTATCAAAAATATACTGTGATTTTTTAATATATATATATAAAAAAAAGATGATAAAAAGTTTCTTAAAAAAACTCAAAAAATTCGTAAGCAACGAAAAATTTTCTTGTATGAATTGACACCTTTTTTACTAATTATCTGCAAAAATAAACACGCAGGACCTTCCAAGGACCGAACTCTCGACCACTGCGTTATTAACATGACGTTCTAATCAACTGAACCAAGAAGCGACAAACGGAATGACTTATATTTACTTTTTAAATGAAGGCGCCTTGCTTACTAGCGTGGCACGAAGACACGATGACAAAGTCAATTTCATATAAAAAGCTTCTAAAAACTTCTAATAAGTATATATATATATATATAAATATATATATATTAAATGAAAGCAGGCGCAAAACGTAATAGGCATTAATTCCGATTAAAAAATTAGGTATGCGTGGAGTGTCCTCCATAGACGTTTTTCTAAGGGGTCATACCCCTAATTTACAAACATCTCGGTTGTTTGGTTGGGTTTTTTACGTCGCACTAGTGCTGCGCAGATGGGCAATTCGCGACGGTCTGGGACACACCCCTAGAGGTGGTCCGCAGACATGCCATCACAGTTTTGATCCTCCACGGAAGGGATGGGTCTCCCGCTTCGATGACCTCCAGAGGAATAATTTTTGACGGGAACATGGAGGACATTGCAGCCACGACAGATTGTACGTGAACCAGCCACCATTAGTGTACACGACGGTCTTTGGCCGGCTCGAGTACCGAACCCTCAATCTTCCAATTACGAGGCCGGTGCTCTACCGACTTGGCGACCGCGGCCACATACATCTCGGATAAAATGCCTGTAAAATCTGAACGGTTAGACTAACAAATGTGACTCGGATCGAACTCAAAACTTCACATTTGTCAGCTTCCTGAACAGAATCTGTCAACCATTGGTTTGGTTAATAATAACAAAATAACAAAGTTTCTTAAAAATCTCTAGAAAACTCCATATTAGTAATATGAACAATTGTTTTTATTTTTCCTGTATATACATTGAAAATATACAAATACATACTTACGAACATCAGATTTGCTTCATTGAAGTCTTATATCGGCACTACTGATTCTACCGGTTCAGGATCAGCATAGGCTGCATTATAAATCAGCATTGCCATAAGCAAAAGCAGGCTGGAAATCTTTTGCAGCTGTTCAGTGAGCATGGTTTGCAACGTTCAGACAACTTCCGAATGAATTGCAGTTTAAAATGCGCCTCAGTATTTATACTTATGTGAACATGCTTACTTATACAATTATTGCAACAATGTTTCTACTGAAAAGTAATAATTTATGCAATTTTCGGAGGTGATTATGCATATCTTTTTGTAGATATGAATAATATCCTTGACTTAAAGAGAAACTTTCCTTATTTGCCATGATTCATCAATTTTCGCAAATTAAAAAAAATGAATAGCCATATTTCTAGAAGATACAAAAGTAACTTTCAACCGCTGAAAACTCACAAATAGGAATTAGACAGCACTTTTTTATTTTTTATTTTATTGAATTATGGAAGAGGTGGTGTACGATGAGGAAAGAAATAATATTTTGTTTTAAATGCAACGTATTTTTTTTCTCTCGGAATGATATTGAAAAACAACTTTTTACGCTGTAAAATAAGGATACGTTTTTGAAGACGTCATAAAAATTTTCATGGAGCATTAGAGCTCCAACCCTTTGGATTAATTCCTGCCACTATTTCTCTAGAGCAGTGTTGGGCATAATTGATTAAAAAGTAATTGAATTACAATTAAATTACAATTATAATTATTTTACTGTCAATCAATTTACAAGTAATTAATTACAAATAAATTGAATACGTAATTCATTTTATTTGTAATCGATTACTTGTTAATTGATTGACAGTAAAATAATTATAATTGTTGTTTAATTGTAATTTAATTGTAATTAAATTATTTTTTAATCAATTATGCCCAACACTGCGCTAGAGTTATCTTCTTTTATTTAATCGCAGAATTTCCTACAAAATATGAAGTGTCTAGTTCTATAAAAATTGATTGATATTCAAAAATCCGGAGGGCTGGCAACTCTGTAACATGTTTCGAAAATTGCATGGTTCTTATAATTTTCTTCGACTTTTTTTCGGGTTGAAGAATCATAAGCATAGCATCGAGGTCGTAGTCGAAAATTCGCAGTTTTTATTAGCGAGTTCGCTGAAACCATTGTGTACTTTATTGGTGGCTGATGCAAGTAGGTTTCTTCGTATTAAGTACAAATTTTGAAAAAATTTGTACTTAATACGAATACACCATAAAATGCAATAAGCTCGCAAAAATTGTTTCGTATCAAAAAAGCGCACGACTATTCGTCATGCACACAAAGTAGGCACAAGTGCTGCAGTCAAAGCGGTACGTTGACGCTTTGACTGTTGCTGAATATTGGAAATGTCCAATATTCAATATTCAGTTCTTAAATTTAATTCAAATTTTGCTATTTCCAAACCACCTTCTTTTCCTCAGTTAATTTCTCCCGTTGAAAAAGCGTTCAAAAATTCTCTTCTCACTTACTAACAGAAAGAAAATCTTCGGCATCTAATCTTTAACAATGCCAACTTCAATTAAAAAAAAAACTTTAAATCTAATATCGCCCAGCAGAAAAAAATTCCTTGAATGAATTAAAATCTAATGAAAATATCCTCATCACAAAAGCAGATAAAGGTTGTCAGATTGTTATTTTCGATAAGAAACAATACATCGACTGTGTAACCAAATTTGTTAATGATGTCCCATATATTTCCCTGTCCGGTGATCCCTCTTCTCAAGAATTAAGTAAAATTAAGTCTGCTATAGTATCTTGTCCCTTGTTGTGGAACTCAACTAAATCTTATCTTATCCCTTCTATAGCTAACTGTGCCAGTTTTTATGCTCTACCAAAAGTACACAAACCCAATACCCCATTCCGTCCCATAGTCTCTAATATCGGTTTTGCTTCCTATAGTTTAGCTAAATTTTTCACTACAATTTTTGCTCCCCTTCTTACTGCTAATATTTTTGCTGTAAAGAACTCCATTAACTTCGCAAAAAATATTCTAAACTGCCCTCACACTAGTCTTATTATGGTTTCTTTCGATGTAAAATCCGTTTAAACTAATGTTCCAATAAGTGGCGCCTTCTGCTGTCTTGAAAAGAGATTAACATAGTTTTATTTCACATCTTTTGAAATACAAGAATTAATTTCTCTCACCTACATTTTTTTTTTTTTTTTTTTTTTTTTTAATCCCAAACTACTTTTTCATTCCAAAGAAAATTTTATCGTCAATCTGAAGGTTTAGCCATTGGTTCTCCTCTTTCTCCAATTATCGCTGACATTTGTATGCATTATTTTGAAAGCACACTCTTTAAGAAAATGTTTTCTCTTTTTAGACCCGTTACGTTGATGACGTCTTCATGCTTATAGACACATTTCTTCTCAATATTGACCATGTCTTACAAACTATAGATTCTATAGACAGTAATATCCAATGCACATATGAAATAGAAAATAATGGCTCACTTCCATTCCTTGATACCCTTGTCTCACTCATTGTAGATGGATATTCCACCACCATCTATCGTAAAATTTTGCAGTCTCTCTACCTGCCCATGCGCGTTCATGTCCCCCACTTACCCAAAAAATAGCAGCTTTCTACACTTTTCTCAACCGTGCCCTTGATATTTGTTTCGGTCCTGTTTTATTAAGTTCTGAAATCAAATATCTGAAAGCCATAGCAACTGGCAGAGGTTATAACCCTTCCATTATAAATAAATCTATCCAAAAATTACAACTTCCTCGTACTTCATCTACTAATTCAGTCTCTTCTAATACCAGTATTGTTTTACCATATTTTCCTAAATCTAGTCATGTCATAGCTAAAATTCTTAAACAATATGATTTTAAAATATTTTTTTCATCTTCCAATAAATTCACCTTTTCTCAAATAAAAGATCCTGTAGATATGTACACTAAGCGACAAAAAATAAATAAAAAATAAAAATAAAATTAAAAAAACGGAACTGCAGAAAATGACTTGTACCTATTTTATTAGTAATAAATTTAAAATTAATGGTTGAAACAAATAAAACTGTCATGTTTGTATAATACCAAAAGGAAGAAATGGTACTTATGTGCATATTTTTTTTAATAATTCGCTTTATTACATTCTACGAAGCATTTAATAAAAATCTACACAAAACTTTCTTTTTAAACGTAATATAATAAACACATACTTTGTATTCTATTATGATTTATTACATGAAATAAACAATTTATATTTTAATATATGAAGCAAAACTACTTATTTGTTAGATCTAAGCAATTATTTAAAAAATATATGTATTCTGCATTGGGTTAATTCCACCTTTATATGGAATTACTGCTTTAATGCACATTGGCATAGTATTATACAGTTTTTTGATATAAATATAAAAAATTTCACTGTGCCAAATATTATAAATAATTTTTCTATTTCCTGCAAAATTATAGGCTGCAAATTTCGAATCCCACTCTCTCTCCCCGCGCCTTTTTAGGACTAAACATTTTCGAGCGAATTGAGATTAGGACTGTTTCCAAGTCTAATAAAGAAGAAATTCCACGACATTCTTTGTGGCATTAAACTTAGAATGAAAAAAGATATTATTACTTACAGATTTATGGATGCTCAATGGAAAGGATAGGTAATTTCAACAATTTGATTCAAATTGACGTACCAAAGATGCCGTACAAAAAAGTGCATTATCATCTTGAAATGCTGTTTAAAGAAAAGTCTGAAATACGTCCAAAATAGACGGTCATGCGCCACTTTTATAATCACCGTGTTTTATTTTGAGTTATTTGATTCCTTGACCATGACAATTTATCTGATTCTTTGAAAAAGCATGTATTTCCGTACCACAATGTACGGAGAATGTGTCATTATTTCAAGAGAGCTATTTTCATTAAGTCAGTCCCATTTTTACCGTCCCAGTAGTTTTTTTTCTTCAGCTCGAAATAAATTAAACTTGATTCATGAGAGGAACTCAGTTAAGCACGAAAATTAATTGCTAATTTTTTTTTAATTTTTGGTCAACTGATGTCTTATTTTTTTTTAAATGTTTGTCTTGAATAATGGCTTTTTTGCATATCTTCTGGTTTTTTACCTCCTTCGTTTAATTGCTACCGGACTATTTTTGAAGTAAGTATTTTGCTATACACTTTTTTTTTAAAATCTTTTTTAAGTTCTGAACATGATATAAATCGATTTGTTAAACATTTGCTTTTTAACTTGCGGTTATCTTGATTGGATGAGCAACGTGGCCGCCTAAAGCCAAATTTTCAGTTTAAACGACCAAAAAATTTTATATTTTGCTAAAAACCATTTTCCAACATTTCTTTAACATTTAATTATTTCGCTATCTCACGTATTAAAATATTTTTTTTTAATTCAAAAATTAATACTTCTTTTGGCATCGTTAACTGCCTTATTCTTGCTATTTTTGTAATAATTTCTAAAACTACAGTTTTTCTGACAATTGCATTTTTTTTTTTTTTTTTTTTTAAACACTGGGCTCAATGCTAAAGTGTATGCGGAGGACAACATAATAAAATCTGTTCGAAAATTTGCTTTTTAAACGATAAAATTGGCGGTTGTAGAAGTCGAAAAGGAAAATATCGAAGTGCGGCTTTTTTTTTTTCTTTGTCGCTTAGTGTATAACTCTTAGGGCATCTATAGCATTTTCTACCAGCGTGGTTTATCATACACTAGCCAAACTAAAAGCAGTCTCAAATTCCGCCTTAAAGAATATATTAAATGCTTACTTAAACAAGAAACCAATGAATCGGTTATTTCTAAACACTGCTGGTAACAAAAGCAGAATTTTAAATTTGTTTAAGCTAAAATAATTTGCAGGCCAAAATCCACTCAGGAATTTGATTTCTTTGAAGATTTTCATTTTTATAAAAATCTTTAAAATATTGTTATATGTGATTTCGCTGTACCCCATTTGTCTCATTGTCGGAAATTTTATACTCACTTCACATTTTCTCAAATTCTTTCATATTTTTCACAGTTAGTGTTTCGGCATTTCCTATTGGTCAATCACGCACATTCCGCGTAATACTATTGGCTGGGCTAAGGCTCCTGTATACACGAGCTGGCGCATCAGGCATTTTGTTGCCTTAGGGTTGCCACATGTACCCAGCACGTTTCTCTGATAAACAAACCACAAACACTTATTTTTATCGTCTTACGTTACTTTAGAGTAACTTATTTTATTATTTTTCACAATTTCAGCTAAGTAAAGTATGATATGGAAATTTTTTTAGCGATAAACTGCTATAAACTTTCAAGAAGTGATTATAAAGTGTTCACAGACCTTCTATTATTGTGTATTTGAGTGTTGGCGACATTCTGCAAAAGAAACAGAAACCACTCTAACAACACATCGTACATCAATAGGATATCCTCAGAATAAAACGACATCCTGAGAATGTACTATGAAAAAAATGTGTTTTTAGGAATATTATTGTTGCTTATTGCTCTTAAATTGGCCGGATTAGCTTCAGATCAAGATTTCTTAAAATCATTTGAGAAGCTATAAGGACGCCAAGCAAGGAATGCTATCCTCTTCGGAAGCAAAAAAATGGCGGTGATGCGCCGGCCTATTATTTTATTAAGGGGCTCTAGGCTGGGCTGATCATACTGAGCTAAATCCGTTCCTTTTCTTATATATATTAGCACTTCTCTCTCATTTCTTTATGAACTGAAGACGATACGCTAAATGCTACCGAAATGCTCCGTCTTCTTTCTTCTTATTTATTTTCGGCATTCTAGGCACTGTCGTTTGCCTTATTTTTATGGTAAAACAATATTATGAATAATTTCTATTGTGTGAAGTTCTCGATTGGTTTCTTAGAATTGGGTTATAAACTCAAATCATAGTTCCTAAAACTCACTTCTTGTATTCGCATTTATTTGCAGAGATGTTTTTAAAAAGTTATACCTGTATAATAGAGGGAAACGTAGTAGAATTCTAATAAGGGTTTCTAGAACTCGCTTTCAAAAAAGACTATACTTTATAATGATGACATGGAACTATTTTTAAAAGAGCCACAATTTATTTTCTAGATGTCAGTAACATAATGTTTTCTCAGTGCATATGCCATCCCGACTTGTTACACTTTTTTTTTTTTTTTTTGATAACCTTTACTGCATTTAACTCAATGGAATCTTAATTGCCTGATTGCGTACATATTCTTTTAATGTTAAATTTTTCGTTATATGCAATCTCCTAACTATGATTCTTCGAACAACCTGTGAGACATAAAAATAAAAATAATAACAATAATTTCTACCTTTATTCAGCAAGGTTAAAATGTGGTTATCAGTTTAGTTAGACTGTTTGTCTAATTTGTGAGATTTTCGTAATTCTTTTATTATATGGATTTGTTTGTAATAAAAAAACTCGTCCCAAGTTTAAGTTTTTTGGTTTTTTGTAGCACACTGGCGTACAAAATTTAAAGAATAACCTGTTTTCCTGTTTTCTTTTTTGAGCAGAATTTTTAAACAAATGAGCATAGGAATATAAAATTTGAAGAACATATTTGTTAATAAATCATTAATCGAATTGTATATAACTGTAACACAAGTCCTAATTTTTAAACTGATATAACTCCAATTTTTCTCAAAAGTGAACATTAGAAGAGTAATTTTAGCCAGAGAATAAATAAATAAATAAAATAAAATAAAATAAATAAAAACTGAACAATAAAGCATGTCAAAAGTGCATTACATATAGGTAATGATACACATGCATTCATATGTTAAATTAAAACCGTATATTTCTTCTTGTATTCACATTTCTGTTTCGTTTATTTTTCGTATGTGTCTTTTACTTTCTCTTAACCATAGAATCGAGAAAGTATTGTTTTAGGGTCAAATTTTCGAACGTGAGTTTTTGTTATATTTACATGACCTGAGGTCCTCTGAATACAAAAATCATGTTTTTAAAGAATGGTCTGTGTGTGTGTCGGTGTGTCTGTTATCAGCATATATCAAGAACAAATAGTAGCAGAAATTCCAAACTTGGAATTATAAATGTGTATCATATAGAGATGCTACAGTAAGCTCTTCGTTGAGATGAAGCGAATGGTTCATGTACAGGGACATTCAAAAGTTTTCAAATACATTACGTCTATGGGGGAAATTGCAGGTAAGTTGAGTTTAACGTCTATAGACTGCACCAAACCAAATGAAACGAATATATAATTTTGTAATAGAGATAGTCAACTGGGAAAAAAAAATTGTGTATGTAGTAGCCCCGCCTCCCCACTGGGGGGAGAAAGTTCCCCCTCGAGGGAAGTAAATTTTCATGATGGGTATCTTTCAAAAGAGCTCGCCAATACCTTTAAAACGAATGATTGAACCATCGATCTGCGATAATTTGGAATAAAGTTATCGATTTTTTTCCCTTTTAACAAAAAAAAAAAAAAAAAAAAAAAAAAAAAAAATTAATGTAATATTGAGAATAAATGCAACTTCTTTTTTGGTATTTAGTGTTATAGTTCTTCTCTAATATGGAAACCGCATGCATTATCATAAAAGATAATTTTTTTAAATAATAACTTTAATAAATGATTTTTTTAAAACAGAATTATTTTTTAATAACTGAATTAAATTCTATATAAATGTAGGTGCATTAATGAAACGGGGGGTTGAGGGGAGCCGTAGCCCCTCTCACACAGAACTAATTATCATATAAAACTATTCAGAAGCCTAATATGAATTGTTTAACATAGGTTTACATAGCAGTACTCGTTATCTTACCTATTAATCTGCAAACTGTATTTATTGTATTAAATTTCAGGGTAAGAGAAAGTCGTGTGAGTGACATACCAGATTATTTCTTTTTCTTTTTACTTTCCGAACACTATAGGGAGGAAAGTATTGTAATCATGTCAAAAATTCGAATTTGAGATTTTGATGTTTTTATACGTTTCGAGGTCCCCTGAGTCCGTTTTCACTATTTTTAGGATGATGTATGTATGTGTGTGAGTATGCATGTGTGTATGTATGTGAGTGAACACGCTAGCGTCGAAACGCTTTGTTCGAATAAGCTGAAAGTTGGTACGTATATTGTTAGTCACCATAGAACGAACCCTATTGATTTTGGTGAATCTAGCACTTATAGTTTTTTTACAGGGACACAAAGAAAAATTATTTTTCATTATAGCCTAAGGGACTAAAATCTTTAAAGTGCGATATCATCTAAACGCCTTATTCAATTGAGCAAAAAAATTATACACATATTACAGGTCACAGATACTCAATCTGTATAGATTTTGGAGAATCTACCACTTATATTTTTTTTACAGGGACACAAAGAAGAATTCTTTATCATTATGGTCTATGGGGCCAAATTTTTAAAAGTGTGATAGCATCTAAACGCCTTATTCCCTTGAGCTTAAAATTTATATGAATATTATAAATCGCTGTTGTACTATCTATAAGCATTTTGGTGAATCTAGCATTCATAGGTTTTTACAGGGACACAACGAAAATTTCTTTATCATTATGATCTATGGGCTCAAAGTTCAGTAGCGTTAAATAAAACATCGTGTAATATATGGAGAAAAATACTCAAACACTGTATTATGGTTTTTTCTCTTTTGTTTGTTTAACAACTCCTCTTTCTTTACTTTATCTACAAAACTGTTAATTACTCAATGTTCGGAAAGTCGAGTGGAGTCACTCCAGATTTTTTTTTTTTTTTTTTTTTTTTTTTTTTTTTTTTTTAGTGGGAAAGGGGGGGAGGATAATATTGTTTAATTGAACAGTTTATATTGTTGACCAAACTTTAGATTTATTTTGTCAGTTTAATCAAATCAACTTGCTTCGATTCAGCAAAATAATATATTTAAAAGAAGAGTCTGTCTTACTGGATTGTCCGATTAGCTACGGATAAGATTTTTCATTAAACAACTAGTGAATGAACTATATGCTCAATCAACAAAACTATTTTTGTTCAAATAAACCTGATAATTTTGTTCATTTAAACAAATAATGATTAAATAAGCACAAATAACAGGTTAGAACATAAAAATGATTTAGTTCTGGCAAAGAAAAATTTTAGAGGCTAAAAAAAAAAAAAAAAAATTGGTTCGTTTAATGAAATTTTTGATTTTTCTAAATTCTTCTTCTTCTTATTATTATTATTATTTCTATGCAATCTTCATTCGTTTCGCTGGTCATTATGCTGAAACAAACCACTTTCTTTCGTGAATTTCAAAAACATTATTCGTTAAAATCAATCAATTAGTTCTCTAGAAAGAAACATTTCACTACTCGTCAAGGAACAGATCTCCGCTGCTCTTGGCAGCGTATGTCATGGCCACACTACTGGCATGCTACAATAACTTACATCTATCCTGAAATAATTATAAAATAAGAAAAAAAATAAAATCATATATTTTACATATAAGAATTTTAACATTTTATGTCAAACACTGGAGAGTAGGGTACTAATAACTGGTAAAATGAATAACTAGCAGTGTCAAACACTGGAACACTGAGTGGGTGTCAAATAAAAATTCATAAAAAAAAAGTTCTTATCAAATGTATATATTTTAACATATATATGGTTCTAAATGTCTTTCATATCATATGTGCTAACTTAAGATTTCTAAAAATATTTTTTGATGACTAGAACATTAAAAACATCAGAGATTGCTCTAAAAGTGTCAATCACTGGTGCGCTTACACTAGCACACTTTTCTTTTTCTTTCTTTTTTTTTTTGTGGGAAAGGGGGGGGGGGGGATAATATTGTTTAAATGAATAATTTATATTGTTGACCAAACTTTAGGTATATTTTGTCAGTTTAATCAGACGAAATATTTAAAAGAAGATTCTGTCTTACTGGTTATACCCATACATGACGTCTATGGGGGAAATTGCAGGTAAGTAGAGTTTAACACCTATAGACTGTACTAAACAAAATGAAACGAATATATATTTTTTGTAATAGAGATAGTCTACTGGGAAAAACATTTTGTATATGAAGAAGCCTCGCCTCCACCTATAGGGTGAAATCCCCCTCATGGGGAGTGAATTTTCATGATGGGAATCTTTTATGTAGGTGCATTAATGAAACGGGGGGTTGAGGGGCGCGGTATCCCCCCTCACACAGAACTAATTATCATATAAAACTCTTCCGAATCCTAATTTGAATTGTTTAACACAGGTTTACATAACAGTACTCGTTATCTTACCTCTTAATCTCCAACCTGTATTGTATTAAACTTCAGGGTAATATAAAGTCGTGTGAGTGGCACACCAGATTATTATTCTAATTTTAGTGTAACGTTTGGAGGCACGTATATCAGCATTTATCTGTGATGCATTCTTATCACTATTTCTCATTTAGGTTTCATTAATCAAATTGTTTAAATTTATCCTCTTTTTCTCAAAGCTTACTTTTGAGGAAAATTAAAATGATATAAGTTTAAAAAAATATTACTTATTTTAAAGTTGCATAAAATTATATTAATGGTTTGATAACAAATATGCCACCCAAATTTTTATTTTCGTATGATATCATTCGTTTAAAAAATTATGCTCAAAAGAAGAAAATGGGAAAACAGGCTGTTCCAATGTAAGTTGAAGGTTATTTCTTGAACAAAGTGTGACATTAATCAGAAATAATATATATATTATATATATTACTATCAAATGTAGCATATATTTATTAGTAGGGGAGAATGGGGATGAATGGGACATTTTTCATGTTTTTATTAATGACTTTCACCAGATGTAATTCAGAATTTTGTAACATTGCTCATAAGTACACTGCAGTAATCAGTTACATATAAACATACTAACTTTAATAAAAAACTGTCATTTTTATTTAATAATATATATATTTATATATATTTTTACATGCATGTGAAGTCTACTGAACTACATGTTATAAAAATATTAAAAATCTATTTACGATTTGTTTAATATAATTCTCTTGCACAATTTTAAATGGGGATGAATGGGAGACTGGAGTTAACAAAGAAAAGAAAACAAAATGGAAAGTAAATAATTTTTTAACGTTAAATTGTTTATATGATTTTATTACACACTATGAATTTACTGAAATTAACATAAACTAATGCATTAACTCAAATTAACATAAAAATGCAAAAGTCCTTTGGTTCACACAGTTCCTATTGCTCTAGGCTTTGGTAATTTAATCTAATAAGATCTAATCTAAAAATAAATAAATAAATAAGACACTAGAAAGATATAAACCATTATAATAGAGTACAAATTATCCAGATAAATTTTTGTTTCCGACTGATCGGGGGAAATAAGAATTCTATTCTGTATTACATTCATAATCACCAGGATTTATTTAATTAGCTTGATTGAAATTGTGATTTTAATCAAATTATTATTAGTTTATTTATTTATTTTTTTTTAATTATTGATATTATTGATTTAAGTTGTATTGAATATTCTAATTTATAATTCCTTTTGTCATAATTATTATAAACAAAAATCAGAGCAATTAATTTCAATCTGTTTTTCTGTAAATCCATGCTACTTTTATAATTTCATGTTATAACTAATGAACAACAGGTTATAAAAATATTGAAAATCTATTTACGCTTTGTTTTAATATAATTCTCTTGTACAATTTTAAATTAGCACATAGTGGGGAATGTCCCATTCATCCCCACCACCACATGATCATATAAAACAGAAAACAGGCTTAAGGAACAATTGTCAATATTCTTCTTGAATATGATAAACACAATAAAAGATTATGCCTTTTCACAACATAAGAGTTATATTAACTTTAAGCAAATAGTTCATTTTTAACTACTACCTAATTGAATCAGTAAAAACTTACTTTGGCAGCAGATAATGGCACTTTAATTTTTTTCTGCTCTTCTATAGATAGCACAATTCAGAAACTACACTTGATGAATGATCTCCGTACTGCCATATATCAGAAAAAAATTGTCAAGTTTATGGTGCATACAAAACATAAATATTTTGCTATTGTCCCATTCATCATGCGTCCCATTCAACCCCAATCTGCCCTATATCAAAAATATTATTTAATACATGATATCTAATAAGTGATTTTTAATGAATGTGAATCAAAGCATTAAAAAGTAAGGAGTGCATTGTGCATGGGGAATATGTCCGCCATTTGAGGCTGCAAGCGTCATATTAACCTTTTTTTTTTTTTTTTTTTTTTTTTTTTTTTCATACCGGGAACAATAATTAATAATAATAAGTAAAAATTCTCTCAAAGACTTAATTTAGTTTTAGCTTGGGAAACTATTAATTTCAACATGTAAAATTTTTATTTTTATTTTTATTTTTTATTTATTTTGTATCTTTTTTTGACCGTAAAACTGAGCCACGTACTTTTTAAAATGACTGAAATGAATTAAAATGAAGTATTGTCACCTAAATTTCATACTTTAGTTAATTTTAGAAAATTTAATATTCGTGTCGAAAAACTGTTTGCTGTCTGGAATTAAAAAAAAAAAATGGCCCCTTTAATTTGGTTCCGAATTTTTTAACGATAGGACTGATATTTCTAATTTAGTTAAGTGTCACAAAAAACTGGTCTACAAAAACTGGTGTCGACATTTTTATCGAGAGAGAAACTAATAGTCCTCTTAGTACTAATAATTTTTAATGTATTCCAAGCCGGTTACAAAGAACTTGTGAATTCCGTTTCTCTCTCTCTCTCTCTCTGTGTGTGTGTGTCTGTCTTCAAATCATCGAAATCCTTTCACGAAATGTGATTATTCTTCATTTGTGCTCGTCTGTAAATAAATGTGTTTAATGGAATCACCCTAATTTTTATATTTAAATTTTTCGTTATTTGTAATCTGTTAAGGAGTTACATATGTTTCGAAGAATAGTAAATGCATATTTCCCCTCTTTCTATATTTTTAAGTATAATAAATATATATGTATTTTTTTTAATCAAAACTTTAAGTATATAAAAAAGCTACAATTAAACAATTATTTTTAAAATAATCATTAAAAATTTTGGAAAAATTCAGTGATTTAATCCCGGCTTCAAAAAGTTTAAAAAAAATTTTTTTTTAGGTTATTCACTGTTTTTTACTATATTCTATCATATAATGCAAATAAATAGGAAATTTTCCAATTATTAAAAGAAAAATCTCCTCCGAAGTTAGGCAGGCAAATTAAGAACGCATTTTTGTTTTATTTAATGAGTTGAATTCAGAATCAAACCAAATGTGCTCAATGTTCAACCGAAGGAAATATTTGCACTTGAAGGAATGATCAAGCTTGTAATTTTAGAATCACTCAAGATCTTCTGCAACAATTGTTATCATGTTTATTACCAATTTCTAATACGAAGTGGAGGTTTCAATTACGATATGAATAAAATCGATTTTAGCTATATGTTGTCAAAGTATAAGTTTTCAAAAAAAATTTTTAGAATACTTTGTACTTACAAGGAAACATTCAAAAGTACAATTTTCAAAAAATATTGAAAAAAAAATATGTGTGATTCTACTCTTCATGAAACACCAGAATGTGAAAAAATTATCGGCTGAAATGAATTACAGCGGCCACAAAAAATTATTAAAATTAAGCATATTTGGCGATTTCACACTGTTAGGCGATTGATTATGAGTACTTGGCGGAGAAGTAAAACACGTTTCTGTTCGTACACGGCAATCTCTGTGCTAGCGAACTTATCGCCTAACAGCGCTACATCGCCAAAAATGCTTAATTTTGATAATTTTGTGTGGTCGCTGTAATTCATTTCAGCCGATAATTTTATCACTTTCTGGTGTTTTATGAAGATCAGAATCACATACATTTTTTTTTAAATATTTTTTGAAGATGAAACCTTTTGAATGTTTCCTTGTTACATATTAATCATAAATTTTATATGTATTATTATAATAGTATCATATAATCTTTATAGTCTTGTATATAGAATCATACATATTATATATAGCAGCACATTGACATACACTGAATGAAAATTCTGTGATTGACATGAAGAAACTAAATTGTTGCTCTTGTAAAAATAGATCTATGTCATTCTTATGAAATCTAGTTCCTTTTGTTGGCGAGTTTTAATAACCTTATTAGAATTCTAGATCGTTTTCCTATATTATTGTGTCCAAACTTATCTCTGCAAATAATTGCAAACACAAGAGGTGTGTTATATTAACTATAATTTTCGTTTATGATCCAATTCTAGAAAATCAAGCGAGAATTTCTCTCAATTCAAAGAATTCAAAATAGTTCATAATATTGTTACACCAATAGAAATTCTCAACCATTTCGTTTATCCAGGTTATTTGTTTATCTTAGAAGCATAACTCGGAAATCTATGTTTCTATTTTAGGGATTCAGATAAGGACTATTTAATTGTTCTATATGAAAAGGAGTATATCTTTTTCTCTGTATATCTTGGTACACAGTAAAAATAATTAAAGATATATATATATATATATGTATATATATATATATATATATATATATATATATATATATATATATAACTTTTTATATACCATATTTTAAATTTTCTGATGAATCATAGAACTCTTATCAATGTGCATAAAATTTTTCAAGTGATAATGACGTAAGTGTTTGTGAGATGCACAATTTAACTTTTTACACTTTTTTAACTTTCACGTTTAGTTAAATGGGAATTGAAAGAAAATGAACTCGTAAATTTCTTTTGGCAACAATTAAATTATATCCAATATTTTAATGGCTATTTTTATTGCTATTAGGAGCTTATTATTGTCATATTTTAATTAATTATAAGAAAACTATTCAAAATTTCGAAAATCTGACTTCAAAGTATTGTGCTGTCACCTGGTTCTGAGCTACTGTGAAAGTTTCAAATGTCTAGCAAGTAGAGAAGTTAATTAAAATTCGATTGCAACATTTTTACCGGCCAAACAAACAAACAAACAAGCATACAATCAAACAAACAAGAATAGAAGTAAAAAAAAACATGGTAAAAAAAGGGTAGTTTTTACAGCAAAATTTGTTGGCAATATTGATGCCAGCACATTCTGCTGTTAGAAACAGGTAATTTGCAGCACAAACAAAACAACTGTAAAAGAGTCTCCCTTGACAGATGTTTCCATGGTAAATTGCTTTATTTAACAGCAGAATGTGCTGACACAAAAACTGCCAGCACATTTTGCTGTAAAAAGTACCCATTTTCTTTTTAGAGTGTACCTATACACATTAAATGCAAATCGACCGAAATTTGTTTCTGTTATGTTTCAATTCCGTCTCACATATAGGAAACAATATATGAACTTCCACTGTGTATTATTGCAAAAAAATTATTGTGTTATAAGGCCATTTCTCTCTCTCTATATATATATAAATCCCACTCTGTTGATTCAATTTTGCGGTATATGATGCTCGTATGCTGTAATTTTCTCTGTGTACGGGAAGGCAGTATGCATTAGCTGCTATAGCTTATAAATTCACCAATTGTTTTATCTCAAATAAATATTATGAAAAGAATGCTGACTTAATATAAGTGTACATCGTCCGAGGGTGAGCGCTGCAATCGCTCTCCGTTTACAATTTTCTATATGACTGCATTGTAGCATTTGTTCTTTAAAATTGCACCCAACTTCCTACTTAAAACCTTTATTATGAGAAGCTGCTGCTATAGGAAATGATATAACAGCCAACTATTCTATATTTTAGATACCAGTATTTCTTAATAGGAATATTTATCTTAATTAATCATAAAAAACTGTTACAAAATCACATGTAATATATATATATATGTATATATACAGGGTAAGTAAACCAGTGATTGACACTTTTTAAGCAATCTCTGATATTTTTAGTTCCCCATCATACTACAGGTATGGGGAACTTAGATAATCGTGAAAAATTTTGACCTCGTTTTTTTGACTTTTTTATACGTTTTCAGGTGTGAGGAATCCGAAAATGACAAAATTTGTATGGTGTCTATCTGTAGGGTGTCTGTTAGTGTGTCTGTCCGTTAGTGTGTCAGTCCGTTAGTGTGTTAGTCCGTTAGTCCGTTAGTTTGTTAGTCTGTTAACACGATATCTCACGAACAAATGATCGCAGAGAGGTCAGATCAGTTTTAAAATATTGCTTTTGATACTGGCAAGAACACTATTCATTTGCAACATTCAAATCAAAAAACTTTGTAAGTTATGAGAAATTTATGATTTTCTTAACATGGGAGAATAGGACAAAATTTCACTTAAACGTGTATTACATGGAAACTTTTTCCTGTAAAAATTTCGGACCAGTTTTAAAATATTAGTTTATGCCGTAATGAACATCAGTAACTATAAATATGCTACTTTGAAAATTTCGCCAGTTATTGGAAATTTACGAATTTCTTAACATGGCAGAATAGGGCAAAATTTCACATAAACATCAATTTTGAGAGATATTTTTATGTCAGACTACTTTTGAAATATTATTTAGAACACTGGCATGAATATTAAGGACTATGAATTTTCCTATATAAAAATTTCGTAATTTATTGGAAAATTACGAATTTCTTAACCTGGCAGAATAGAGCAAAATTTCACATAAACGTCAATCTTGAGGGATATTTTCATCGTAAAGATGTAAAACTACTTTTTAAATATTACTTTGGATACCGGCATGAATATCCTAGACTATGACTTTTCCAATTTAAAAAATTCGTAAGTTATTTGGAATTTACGATTTACTTAAAATGGCAGAATAAGGCAAAATTGAGCATAAACTTCCATTTTGAGGATCATAAATACATTAGACAACTTCAAAATTACATTTATGTTATTTGTTTGAACATGATGGAATACAAATTTTCTAATAGGAAAATTTAGTAAATTATTTGTAATTTACGATTTTATCAACATAACGAAATTGTAAATTTTTCATATACATATGAATTTTGAGGATTATTGCATTGGAAATAGTAGCATGAAAACTAAACAACGGAATTGACCCTGATAAAATAAATTAATAGATTAGAATAAGATAAATATATTGAAATGAACGGTGGATAGCCTATTAGGCGGGGATTTCATTCTGTCACTGTATCAAGCTTTGGTCAAATTAATTTCTTTTAACATGATTATAATATGTCTTCCACTAGAAATTTATGAGAACATAAATATGATGGGGAACTAAGCAGAGTCCATCTATGCCAACTAGTTAATGTTCTAGTCATCAGAAAATATTTTTAGAAATCTTAAGTAAATACATATGGCATGAAAGAGAATCAGAACCACATATATGATAAAATATATACATTCGATAACAATTATTTTTTTTTATGAATTTTTATTTGACACCCATTCACTGTTACAGTAATTGACACAGCCAGTTTTTAATTTTATCAGTAATTGGCCCCCTATGTTCCAGTGTTTGACACTGCCAGTTATTCATTTTACCAGACATTAGCTCCCTATGCTCCAGCGTTGACATGAAATGCTAAAATTCTTATATGTAAAATATATTATTTTCTTATTTTTCCCATTTATTAAATATTTCGGGATAGATGTCAATTACTGGAGCATGCCAATCACTGGATCACCTACCCTATATATATTAAAAGAATACTGGTATTCAAAGTACGGAAAGTTTTAACATGTATGGAATGATATAAAAGAAAAAAATTGTGGTGGAATAAAACAACATAGTAGTTTTATTCCGTAATCCTCATTATATCATTACGAAAGTATTTGCTATTTTAAAATGAAGAAATAATGACAAAAAACGCTGCCTGTTCTGTGCTATGGAAGAAAAAAAAAATCACGGCATGTTTCAATTTGGAGGTAGAAGTCAAATACAAATTGATGCTACAATATTCGCCATTTATTAATTTAAGTGTTACATTAGACTCAAAAGCTTTTTTTTTTAAAGTTTTACAGATTGCGGTTTATGCATATTTTTACTGCAGGAACTTCTGAAAGTTAGTTATTCCTTGATATTTAGGTGCATGGAAGTGACAAATGGTGGATTTTCAGAACACATGGTGCAAGAATATTCTAGAACTTCTCAGAATAAGAAGTTGTACATGGTTTCATTGGTCCGTGGTTTCGTTCCTTCAAAATCCTGCAAGAAAAATGCCGATATTAGTGTGTATAGACATAAATATGGATTCTTAAATTGCATTGCTTATTTTTTAAAACGTAAATACAGTGTAAGTCAAAATGAATATAGCGATTACAAACGGCTATAACTATTTAATGGAAAAGAATTTATCGATAAGATTAACACAGAACGAAGATGGAACTTCAAAATTTTGTATACATACGTCATAGATGTTCTATGTGACTTCCCTTGGTCAAATGGACAGCATCTAGGCGTTAGTCTATTTCACGCCATGCATTCTGAAGCATTTGTTCAGTCACCGACGCACGCGCATTGCAAATGCGTACTTTGAGTTCTTCAGTTGTTTTGGGCATGGGAAGCACATACACCCTGTCTTTCACATACACCCATAGATAAAAATCGCAGGGTCTCAAAGTACGCATTTGTAATGCGCTTGCGTCGGTGACTGCAGACATGCTTCAGAATATATGGCGTGAAACTGAAAACTTTGTTGTTAAAAGACGGTATTTTTTATTAAAGGAACTGTGAAAACTATAAATTTAATCTAAAACTTTTACAATTTTAATTTAAACAATTTTGTAGAAAATTCTAATTATTGCTATATTTTAATAAACACATGTGCAAATTTTTTTAAACTTAAGAAAGTAATTTATAAAAAAGGCTTATAATATCCCTCATTATATTAAAATATAGATTTTTTAAAGCTATTTCAAGATTATTTTAAACTTAGTAACATAAGTACGCCATTTTTACATCAGAAACAACATTGAGAAAAATTTAGATTTTTAAAAACCAGCCTTTAAAAAATCCTCTTACATATTTTATAGAGTACAGCTTTGACTTTGCGAGAGAAATTTTCATATTTTTAATTCCACAGATTATTTACACTGAACAAATATACATTTTTAGCGTTTTTCATTACATTTTAATTTTATATCGCCTTCAAATCACATGATGTGAATTTCTGATATGGTCAATTCATTCAGTTAACTTAGTATTTTTCAAATTCATATATATGAATATTTACTCAACATTAAAAACGCCAAGTTAAAAAATATTAAAATCAAAGTGCAGTTTCGGTAGTTCTCGTACGCCGTTATTAATGCAAAACCATTCTACACTGATTTCCCATTACTAATTAATTTAAGTCTCTTCCAAACTGTTACGCGTGAAGTTTTTTTGCTAAAACGTTTCGAGATTTCAAGAGTTGAGGGACGGTTTTTAGTTGACAAATGAAATATTTGCCGACTACTATTTCTAAATTATAAAATAGATAATACATTCAACTGGCACCTTTTCTATTAATTATCTCCAAAAATTGACTCATCGTCCCTTAGAGGATTGAACCTTCGACCATCGTGTTATCATAATGACATTCTATTTAAAAGTCATAGAACATGCCAGAAATATCTAAGAAATAAACCCACACACACAATACATATACAGTGGAACCTGTAAAAGTGACCACCTTGGTAAAGTGACCACCTGACTAAATTGACCATTTTCCTGACTAAAATGACCATTTTCCAATTTTAAAGAGACTTTATAAAGTGACCACCTGCGTATAGTGACCATTTTAGCCGGTCCCTAGGGTGGTCACTTTAGACAGGTTGCACTATATATATATATATATATATTTATAAAAAATGTTGTACTCGAATGCTTTTTAAAATATTTTGAACATTTAAATAATTTCATCTCTTGCAAAAGTGACAAATCTATCCTTTTCTAGAATTTTCTTATTGATTAAACTTCCATTTTTTATAGCATGTTTTTGCAAAGATAAATTTTAATTTATGCTTTTAGGGTTCTACAATAAAAATCTTCTACTATTTATTTATTTATTTTATTTTATTTTTAGTTAAATTTTTATTTTTTTGTTTTTTAATTGCAAAAAAGAAAAGAAAAGAAAAGAGAAAAAGCTTCTAAAAACACTAATAGAAAATTCTTATGATACTGTGTAGGTATTGAAAGATTTTCTTTTATCATTTGGCATCTTTTCTATTAATTATCTCAAAAATTAACTCATCGGCCCTCGGAGAATCGAACCAAAATCCATCGCTTTATCATCGCGAAACATAAAATACATACAAAAAAAGAATATTTGTTCTCGAATGCTTTTTTTTTTTTTTTTAACTTTTTAATATTTAAGAATTTTCATCTCTTACAAAAGTGAAATATCTATATTTCTATTTAAAATTTTCTTATTCCTAAAACATTTTTTTTCTAAATAGCATGAAAGAATAATTTTTCCTTTGTGTATTTTAGGTCCCCGAAATAAACAGCTTCCATTTTCTTTTTTACTTAAATTTTTAGTTTGTGCGTTTTATTATATGAAAAAAAGGCTTCTTAAAAAACTAATGAAAATTTCTTAGAATACTGTGCAGAAAACCAAAGATTTTTTTAGCACTTTTCCATTAATTTTCTGCAACAAAGTAACACATCGGCCCACGAGCACTGCGTTATCAATATAACGCTCTAACCAACTAATGACAGAAAAAGTGGCTGGATTACATTTGCATTCAACTGGAGGCGCCTTCTTTTCAACGTGACACTAAGACATGATGAGGAAAATTCAATTTCAATAAAAAGTTTCTCATATATATATATATACATGGTGATAAATTTAAAAGAGTACCCGTTGGTTTTTCTTATTACCCTTAAATATGACGGATGTGAAAACTATTCTAACACTGAACTATAATTGTCTGAAACTTGTTTAAGTGTGGGAGACAATTTCCAACACTCTTGGACTGAGTCAACTGCTTTAGGTCCTATTGCCTTCGGCAGCGTTTATATGATTCGACAGAAAATTTATTTAACTAACTTTCCGAATAGTAAGACATTTGAAACTTTCAGAACAATTCAGAACACGGTGAAAATGCATTTTTAAAAATATATTTAGCCATCTGTTTCGGGTTGCTGCTGCCTTCAACAGCGTTACCAGTACAAAGCTTGCAATCAATTGTTAACTAACTTCCCGACTAGCTAGACATTTGAAACTTTCAGAATAGTTCAGAACACGGTGAAAAATGCATTTTTTAAATACTTTTAGCTAACTGTTTTGGGTTTCTGCTGCCTTCAACAGCGTTACCAGTACAAAGCTTGCAATCAATTGTTAACTAACTTCCCGACTAGCTAGACATTTGAAACTTTCAGGATAGCTCAGAACTTGGTGACAATACATTTTTTTTAATACTCTTAGTCAACTATTTCAGGTCCCTACTGCCTTCGGCCGCCTTTATATGATTCGACAGGAAATTTATTTAACTAACTTCCCGACATTTGAAACTTTCAGAATAGTTCAGAAAACGGTGAAAAAGCATTTTTAAAAATATACTTTTAGCCACCTGCTTCGGGATCCTGCTGCCTTCGGCGCGTTACCATCACAAAGCTTGCAGTCGATTTTTAAATAACTTCCCGACTAGCTAGGCATTTGAAACTTTCAGGATAGCTCAGAGCACCGTGACAATAATTTTTTTCATACTTTTAGTCATCTGTTTCAGGTTCCTACTTCCTTCGGCAGCGTTTATATGATTCAACAGAAAATTTATTTAACTAATTTCCCGACAAGCTATGCATTTGAAACTTTCAGAATAGTTCAGAATACTGTGAAAATACATTTTGTAAATACTTTTAACCAACTGTTTCGGGTCCCTACTGCATTCGGCAGCGTTACCAGTACAAAGCTTGCAATCGATTTTTAACTAACGTCCCGGTCATTTGAAACTTTTATAATAGCTCAAAACACGACAACAATGAATTTTTTAAATACTTTTAGCCAATTGTTTCTGGTTTCCGCTGCCTTCGGTAGTGTTTATATGATTCAACAGAAAATTTAAAAACAGGGTATATAAAAAGTTCTTTTTATATTGCAATTATTACAGTATCATTTCATAGGGTTTTCCGGAGAGTTCCTGCAAACATCGATGAATTAAAACAGATTAACACTCAAGAAATCTCGGCAATAACTCTAACAATGCTGCGAAGTGTGTCCAAAAACTTGGTTCGACGTGATCATCTTTGTACTCATAATGAAGGCGAATATTTTCAACATTTTCTGTAAGGAATGATAATGTAAAAATTTTGAATTAAATTATATTTTTCAAAAAATAAAATTATCACCGGATTAAATATTATTGTGCGTCTCCATTTCTGTTGTACCTCACAAATAAAGTTGTAACAGTCTAACAGTGTTAGAAATTGTCTCCCACACTTAAACAAGGTTCAAACATTTATACTTCAGTGTTTGAATAGTTGCCATATCCGTCAGATTTAAGGGTAATAAGAAAAACCAGCGGGAACTTTTTTAATTGATCACCCTGTGTATATATATATATATTTAAACTTCTATTTTGTTCTTTTTAATAAATAAAAAACTTTTCAGGTACTGTGCAGACAATGAAAAATTCCTTTTAACAACTGACAAGTCTTCTATTAATTATTTGCTTAATTTACTACATCGGCCCTTCGAGGATCGAACTCACGATTACCGCGGTAAAACCTTGACGCTCTAACCAATCGAGCTAACAAACGACGAAAACAATTGCTTTTATTTGCTTTAAAGATGAGGCATCCTTTTTAACACTTTCCAACAAGATTGAAAACTGTTAATAACTTCGGTTTGTCTGTGTGTCTGTCCGCGCTTTAACTCCCGTAAATAGTTATGGAATTTCTTGAAACTGATATGTGTTATTCAAGTTCACTATTGGATGTTCCCTATTGAAAATGGAGTTTATACCTCTACCAGTTTGCATACAGGGACATCCATAAGTATTTAAAAGCATTGTGTTCTATGAGAGGTATTTCAATGAACCATATTTTCATGCCTTTGCTGTACACAAATCTTAATGTAATTGAAATATGTTATTCAAGTTATGTTTCCTATATGATATGAAGTAAATACCACCAATTGTTTATACAGGGACACTCAAAATTATACCAAAGCACTGCGTTCTATGATAGATATTTCTATAAATCAAATTTTAATAACTTTACTTTGCACGAAGTTTTAGGAAATTGAAATAAGTTATTTCTATGCACAAAAGAATACTTTGCATAGAATATAGCATGGTTAGCATTAGATTTACACGGTGATACACAAATATTCAGTTATATTAAGAGCTATTAATAAAAATTTGCTAGAATTGTACTTTAGTTTACATTAAGTCTTTTTAACACTTTCTAACATTTTTTAAGTGTGAATATGATTTCAATTTGTGTATCTCTCTGACTGTTCTTCTGTCCATCACTTTGTCTCTCAATCTGTTTTTCTGCGCTCTAACTCCAGTAAATGTTTGTGGAATTTCTTCAAACTGATATGTTTTATTCAAGTTCACTATTGGATGTTTCCTATTGAAAATGGAGTGAATACCTCTTCCAGTTTGTGTACAGGGACACCCAAAAGTATTCGAAAGCATTGTGTCCTATGACAGGAGTTTCTATAAACCATATTTTAATACCTTTACTGTACAGAAACTTTAATGAAATTTTAATGTGTTATTCAAGCTGCCTATCGGATGTTTCCTATAAAAAATAGAATACATGTCTAACTTGTTTGTGTACAGGGACACTTGAAAGTATTCGAAAGTTTTGCGTTCTATGAGAGTTATTTTTATAAACCAATTTTTATTAATTTTATTTTGCTGAAAGCTTAATGCAATTAAAATATATTATTCGTATGTACAAAAGAATGCCTACTGTATAATACAGTATGATTAGCATTAGATTTACAGGGCCACACAAAAATATTCAGTTACATTAAGAACTATTAATAAAAACATTCTGGAATATCACTTTCGCTTACATTGAGCTTTTTAACACTTTCTTATAATTTTACTGAATATGATTTCAATTTGTGTATCTGTCTGTCTGATTATCTACCTTTCTATCCGATTGTCTCCGGCTCCTAGCGTCCGTAAATATTTTGAGAATTTTTAAAAAATGATACAATCAAGTTCATTATAGAATGTTCCTTATTTAAAATGACATTAATAGATCCTGTACAACTAGTTTGTTTACAGGGACAACAACAAAAAATATTCCAATTCATTATCATTTAGGACAGACTTTTTTAAAAGTTATAATTAAAAAACTTTCTACTGTAAAAATCATAAAAACATTGACATGTATTGTTAATATTCTAAAATAATATTTTGTGTAGAATATGATAAGATTAACTTTTAGATTTACAGGGCTACACTAAAATATTCAGATAGATTAAAAGCTGTAAATATAATCTAACGGGTTCATTTTCTTTTGCGTTAAGCCTTTTTAACACGTTCCAAAATGCTAAATGTGACTTTAAAATCAATTAGTCTATCTGTATATTTTTCAGTCCTTCTGTCTGTTGTGTGATAACTAGGCAAAGAATATTAAAGGTTATCCGATACAACAATTAAGTACAGTAGGAAAGTGTTACCAATCAATGAGTGCTGCATAATTTTTCTTTCTTTCTTTCTTTTCTGTTTTTTTTTTTTTTTTTTTTTTTTTAAGCGTGATACGAAGACGTGATGACACAGTCCAATTTCAATAAATAAAAATTTAAGTAAAAAATCATTTTTTTAAGATTAGAAGCTTTTTATTGTGAAGCCCTAAAAAGCTTAAAATAAAATTTATTGAGGTAAAGACATGCTATAAAGAAATGATAGTTTTACACTAATAAAATTTTAGAGAAAAACATAGCTATTTCCCTTTTGCAAGAGATGAAAATTTTTAAATATTTTAAATATTTTAAATATTTTAAAAAGCATTCGAGACCAATATTCTTAGTTATTAGTTTTTTGTATCATTATTCGTTAAGTCATAAATTTCAAAGGTCTCGAAAGCTTTTTAAAATATTTAAAATTTTAATCTCTTGCAAAAGGGAAACATATATATTTTTCTCTAAAATTTCATTAGTGTTAAAACTTTCATTTCTTTATACATCAATAATTTTTCTATTTTATGCTTTTTAGGGCTTCCCAATAAAAAGCTTCTAATCTTAAAAAATAATTTTTTACTTAAAGTTTTATTTTATGCTTTTTTGTTAAAAATAAAGCTTCTTAAAATTCTAATCAAAATTCTTAGGATACTGTGTAGACAACTAAAGGGGTTTTCTTTTAGATGCTGACATTTTTTTTTAATTATCTGAAAAAAAAAAAATATATATATATATATATATATATATATATATATATATATGTATATATATATATAGGACGTCGACCTTCGAGGATTGAACCCACAACCAACGCGTTATCAGCATGACATACTAACCAAAAGTCAAAGAACAGTAAAAAAAAAGTTATAGAACATGCTAGAAAAATCTAAGTAATGCAAAAAAATATTGTTCTTGAATGCTTTTCGAAATACTTTGAATATTTAGAATTTTCATCTCGTGTAAAAGTGAAATATCTACATTCTTCTTTAAAATTTTCTTATTGTTGGAACTTTTATTTTTAATAGCATGTCTCTGCAAGAATAAAATTTTATTTTATGCTTTTTAAGGCTCCACAACAAAAAAATTCCAGCGGTTTATTTATTTATTTTTTTTAGTGACTAAAAAAAAAAAAAAAAAAAGATTCTTAAAAAACTAATCCGAATTTCTTAGGATACTGTGTAGGCTATGAAAAGTTTTGTTTTTAACAAATGACATCTTTTTTATTAATTATCTACAAAAAAGTAACACGTTTGCCTTTGAAGACCGAACCCATCCACCACAAACGCATTATCAACATGACGCTTTAACCAACTGAGATATTGAACGATGTAAAAATTCCTTTCATTTACTTTAAAGTGGAAGCGCTTTGTTTTTTTAGCATGACACGAAAACGCGATGACAAAATCCATTTTAAAAAATAAGAAGTTTCTAAAAAAATATTTATTTATGTATTTTTTACTCAAAACTTTTTATTTGGTGCTTTTTTTTTTACTATCAGAAATATATTGTGATTTTTTAATATAAAAAAAAAAGTTTCTTAAAAAAACTCCTCAAGAAATTCTTAATCAACGAAAAATTTTCTTGTATCAATTGACACCTTTTTTACTAATTATCTTCAAAAATTAACACGCAGGACCTTCCAAGGACCAAACGCATGACCATCGCGTTGTTAACATGACGTTCTAATCAACTGAACCAAGAAGTGACAAACGGAATGGCTTATATTTACTTTTAAATGAAGGCGCCTTGCTTACTAGCGTGGCACGAAGACACGATGGCAAAGTCAATTTCATATAAAAAGTTTCTAAAAACTTCTAATAATTATATATATATATTAAATGAAAACAGGCACAATACGTAATAGGCAGTAATTCCGATTGAAAAATTAGGTACGGATGGAGTGTTCTCCGTAGGCGTTTTTCTAAGGGGTCATAGCCCATATTTACATACATCTCAGTTGGTTGGTTGGGTTTTTTACGTCGCACTAGTGCTGCGCAGATGGGCAATTGGCAACGGTGTCGGACACACCCCTAGAGGTGGTCCGGAGCACAGACTAAGGAAACACTTAGACACGGCCAGGCGGTTCTAAAAGTGAAGTCTCAACTGTAACCGAGCCGCCATATTGGTACAAGCAAAACCACAGACCACTGAGCTGAACACAGACTACGGAATCACTAGACTAGGCAAGACGGTTCTAAAAGTTAAGCCTCAACTGTAACCGAGCAGCCATATTAGGAAGAGCAAAAACAGGAATAAACTAGACTCGCAAGACGATTATCTGGTATGGGAAGAAAAAGAAGTACAGTAGGTAGCAAAATTATTCGAACGCTAGGAATAATTCCTCTATGAAAAAAGTACACTTAATACTGTTTTGTTAAATAAATCCTCGTCGAATCATGTTCTTAGATTAAGATCTGTCTGCTTCAAAAGGGGGGCTGGCCCCTCTCACACAAAAATATATATCAAATAAAACTGCATCTGAAACTATTTTGAACTGCCGAGCTCGTAATTGGAAGATTGAGGGTTCTATACTCGAGCCGGCCAAAGATCGTTGTGTACACTAATGGTGGCTGGTGCACGTAAAATTCGTCTTGGCCGTAATGTCCTCCATGTTCCCATCAAAATTATGCCTCTGGGAGTAACAGAATTGGGGGAGCCATCCCCTCCGTGGAGGATCAAAATTGTGATGGCATGTCTCTGGACCATTCCTAGCGGTGTGTACCAGACCATCGTCAATTACCCATAACGCAGTACTAGTGCGACATTAAACCCAACCTACCTACCTACCTAAGTTTAAAAAAATCGTAGAAAGTAAATTATTAATCAATAATAATTTATTTTTAGTCCTTATTTATTAAGAATGAAAAAATGTATCCGTAATTGGATAATTGTAGCATTTTTTAACGCTTCTCTATTATGATCTGGTCAGCCTAAACTAGACCCGGCAAGACGGTTCTAAAAGGGAAGTCTCAACTGTAACTGAGCAACCATATTAGTACAAGCACCTCAGTTACTTCAATTTTCCCCCATACCAGATAGTCGTCTTGCCAGGTCTAGGTAATTCCTTAGTCTGTGGTCCGGAGACATGCCATCACAATTTTGATCCTCCACGGAAGGGATGGCTCTCCGGCTTCGGTGACCCCCAGAGGTATAATTTTTGATGGGAACATGGAGGACATTGCGGCCACGACAGATTTTGCGTATTAGTGTACATGACGGTCTTTGTCCGGCTCGAGTACCGAACCCTCAATCTTCCAATTACGAGGCCGGTGCTCTACCGACTTGGCGACCGCGGCCACATACATCTCGGATAAAATGCCTGTAAAATCTGAACGGTTAGACTAACAAATGTGACTCGGATCGAACTCAAAACTTCACATTTGTCAGCTTCCTGAACAGAATCTGTCAACCATTGGTTTGGTTAATAATAACAAAATAACAAAGTTTCTTAAAAATCTCTAGAAAACTCCATATTAGTAATATGAACAATTGTTTTTATTTTTCCTGTATATACATTGAAAATATACAAATACATACTTACGAACATCAGATTTGCTTCATTGAAGTCTTATATCGGCACTACTGATTCTACCGGTTCAGGATCAGCATAGGCTGCATTATAAATCAGCATTGCCATAAGCAAAAGCAGGCTGGAAATCTTTTGCAGCTGTTCAGTGAGCATGGTTTGCAACGTTCAGACAACTTCCGAATGAATTGCAGTTTAAAATGCGCCTCAGTATTTATACTTATGTGAACATGCTTACTTATACAATTATTGCAACAATGTTTCTACTGAAAAGTAATAATTTATGCAATTTTCGGAGGTGATTATGCATATCTTTTTGTAGATATGAATAATATCCTTGACTTAAAGAGAAACTTTAATTATTTGCCATGATTCATCAATTTTCGCAAATTTAAAAAAATGATTAGCCACATTTCTAGAAGATACAAAACTAACTTTCAACCACTGAAAACTCATAAATTGGAATTATGCAGCACTTTTTTATTTTTAATTCTATTGAATTATGGAAGAGGTGGTGTACGATGAGGCAAGAAATAATATTTTGTTTTAAATGCAACGTATTGTTTTTTCTCTCGGCATGAGATTGTAAAACAACTTTTTACGCTCTAAAATAAGAATAAGTTTTTGAAGAAGTCATAAAAATTTTGCCCGCAGCATTAGAGCTGCCAACCCTTCGGTTTAATTCATTCCACTATTTCTCTAGAGCAGTGTTGGGCATAATTGATTAAAAAGTAATTGAATTACAATTGAATTACAATTAAATTACAATTATAATTATAATTATTTCACTGTCAATCGATTAACAAGTAATTGATTCGCAGTAAACTAATTATATTTAAAATTTAATTGTAATTTAATTACTTTTTAATCAATTAGGCCCAACACTGTTTCGTTTATTTAATCGTTTATTTTATCTTCGTTTATTTAATCGCAGAATTTCCTACAAAATATGAAGTGGATTTTTCTATAAAAATTGATTGATATACAAAAATCCGGACGGTTGGCAACTCTGTAACATGTTTCGAAAATTGCATGGTTCTTTTAATTTTCTTCGACTTTTTTTCGGGTGGAAGTATCATAAGCATAGCATAGAGCTCGTAGTCGAAAGATTGCAGGTTTGATTCGCGAGTTCGCTAAAACCATCGTGTACTTTATTGGTGGCTGTTGGAAGTAGGTTTCTTCGTATTACGTACAAATTTTGAAAGAAAACACCATAAAATGCAATAAGTTCGCAGCAATTGTTTCGGATCAAAAAAGCGCACGAAACTTTGTCAGACATACAAAGTAGGCACAAGTGCTGCAGTCAAAGCGGTATGTTGTCGCATTGACAGCTGCTGAATATTGGAAATTTCCAATATTTAATATTCAGTTCTTAAACATAATTCATATTTTGCTATTTCCAAACCACCTTCTTTTCCTCAGTTAATTTCTCTCCTAGAGAAAGCTGAATTGAAATCTAATGAAAATAACATCATCACAAAAGCAGATAAAGGTTGTCAGATTGTTATTTTAGATAAGAAACAATACATCGACTGTGTAACCGAATTAATTAATGATGTCCCATATATTCCTCTGTCTGGCGACCCCTCTTCTCAAAAATTAAGTAAACTTAAGTCTGCTATAATATCTTGCCCCTTGTTGTGGAACTCAACTAAATCTTATCTTATTACTTGTATAGCTAACTGTGCCAGTTTTTATGCTCTACCAAAAGTACACAAACCCAATACACCATTTCGTCCCATAGTCTCTAATATCGGTACTGCTTCCTATAGTTTAGCTAAATTATTCACTACAATTTTTACTCCTCTTTTTTCTGCAAATATTTATACTCTAAAGAACTCCATTAACTTCGCAAAAAATATTCTAAACTGCCCTAACACTAGTCTTACTATGGTTTCTTTCGATGTAAAATCCCTTTTAACTAATGCTCCAATAAGTGGCACCTTCTGCTGTCTTGAAAAGAAAAAGAGTTTCATTTCACATCTTTTGAAATAGAAGAATTAATTTCTCTCACCCACATTTTTTTTTTTTTTAATCCCAAACTACTTTTTCATTCCAAAGAAAATTTTATCATCAATCTGAAGGTTTAGCCATGGGTTCTCCTCTCTCTCCAATTCTCGCTGATATTTATATGCATTATTTTGAAAGCACACTCTTTAAGAAAATGTTTTTCTCTTTTTGGTCCCGTTACGTTGATGACATCTTCATGCTTATAGACACATTTCTTCTCAATATTGACCATGTCTTACAAATTATAGATTCTATAGACAGTAATATAAAATTCACATATGAAATAGAAAATAATCGCTCACTTCCATTCCTTGATACCCTTGTCTCACTCATTGTAGATGGATTTTCCATCACCGTCTATCGTAAAATTTTGCAGTCTCTCTACCTGCCCATGTGCGTTCATGTCCCCCACTTGTCCAAAAAATACCAGCTTTCTACACTTTTCTCAACCGTGCCCTTGATATTTGTTTCGGTCCTGTTTTATTAAGTTCTGAAATCAAATATCTATAAGCCATAGCAACTGGCAGAGGTTATAACCCTTCCATTATAGATAAAACTATCCAAAAATTACAACTTCCTCGTATTTCATCTACTAATTCAGTCTCTTCTAATATCAGTATTTTTTTACCCCATTTTCCTAAATCTAGTCATGTCATAGCTAAAATTCTCAAACAATATGATTTTAAAATAATTTTTTCATCTTCCAATAAATTCACCTTTTTTTCAAATAAAAGATCCTGTAGATATGTACAGTAAGCGACACACACACAAAAAAAAAAAAAAAAAAAAAAAAAAAAAAGCCGCACTCCAGAAAAAATGACTTATACCTTTATTATTAGTAATGACTTTAAAATTAATGGTTGAAACAAATAAAACTGTCATGTTTGCACAACACCAAAGGGTTGAAATGGTATCTATGTACATTTTTGATTTAATAATTCGCTTTATTACGTTCTACGAAGCATTTAATAAAAATCTACATAAAACTTTCTTTTTAAACTACACTATACACTAATAAACACATACTTTGTATTCTTTGATATAATAAACACATACTTTGTATTCTATTATGATTTATTATATGAAATAAACAAGTTATATTTTAATATTTGAAGCAAAACTACTTATTTGTTGGATCTAAGCAATTATTTAATAAAAATAAGTATTCTGCATCGGGTTAATTCCCCCTTTATATGGAATTACTGCTTTAATGCACAGTGGCATAGTATTGTACAGTTTTTTGATATACATATAAAAAATTTCACTATTCCAAATATTATAAATAATTTTTCTATTTCTTGCAAAGTTATAGGCTGCAAATTTCGAATCGTCCTCTCTCTCCCCGCGCCTATTTAGGACTAAACATTTTCGAGCGAATTGAGATTAGGACTGTTTCCAAGTCTAATAAAGAAGAAATTCTACGACATTCTTTGTGGGATTTAACTGTTAGAGTGAAAAAAGATATTATTAATTTCAGATTTATGGATGCTCATGGGAAAGGATAGGTAATTTCAACAATTTGATTCAAATTGACGTACCACAGACGCCGTACAACAAGGTGCATTATCGTCTTGAAAATCTATTTGAAGAAAAGTCTGAAATACCTTCAAAATTGTCGGTCAGGCGCCACTTTTATAGTCACCGTGTTTTATTTTGAGTTATTTGATTCCTTGAGCATGAAAATTTGTCTGATTCTTTGAAAAAGCATGCATCTCCGTACCACAGTGTACGGAGAATGTGTCATTATTTTAAGAGAGCTGTTTTCATTAAGTCAGTCCCATTTTTACCGTCCCAGTAGTTTTTTTTTCTTCAGCTCGAAATAAATTAAACTTGATTCATGAGAGGAACTCAGTTAAGCCCAATAATTAATTGCTAATTTGTTTTTTAATTTTTGGTCAATTGATGTCTTATTTTTTTTTTAAATATTTGTCTTGAATAATGGCTTTTTTGCAGATCTTCTGGTTTTTTACCTGCTTCCTTTAATTGCTACCGGACTATTTTTGAAGAAAGTATTTTGCTCTACACTTTTTTTAAAAATCTTTTTTAAGTTCTGAACATGATATAAATCGATTTGTTAAACATTTGATTTTTAACTTGCGGTTATCTTGATTGGATGAGCAACGTGGCCGCCTAAAGGCAGATTTTCAGTTTAAACGACCAAAAAATTTTAAATTTTGCTAAAAACCATATTACCAATATTTCTTTAACATTTAATTATTTCGCTATATCACGTATTAATTTTTTTTTTTTTTTATTCAAAAACTAATACTTTTCTTGGAATCGTTAACTGCCTTATTTTTGCCATTTTTGAAATAATTTCTAAAATTACTGTTTTTCTGACAATTGCATTTTCTCTTTTCCGTTTTTTTTTTTTTTTACACTGAACTCAATGTTAAAGTGTATGCAGAGGACAACATAATAAAATCTGTTCGAAAATTTGCTTTTTAAACGATAAAATTGGCTGTTGTAAAAGGTATAAATAAAAATATGGAAGTGCGTTTTTTTTTTTTTTTTTTTTTTTTTTTTTTTTGTCGCTTAGTGTATAATTCTTAGGGCATTCTATAGCATTTTCTACCAGCGTTGTTTATCATACACTAGCCAAACTAAACGCAGTCTTAAATTCTGCTCGGCTATTTCTAAACATTGCTGGGAGGAAAACCAGAATTTTAAATTTGATTAAGCTAAAATAATTTGCAGGCCAAAATCCACTCAGGAATTTGATTTCTTTGAAGATTTCCATTTAAAAAAAAATCTTAAAAATATTGTTATGTGTGATTTCGCTGTACCCCATTTGTCTCATTGTTGGAAATTTTATATTCAGTTCACATTTTCTCAATTTCTTCCCTATTTTTCACAGTTAGTGTTTCGGCATTTCCTATTGGTCAATCACCCACATTCCGCGTAATACTATTGGCTGGGCTAACCATCCTGAGCTAAATCCGTTCCCTTTCCTATATATAGGAGCACTTCTCTCTCATTTCTTTATGCACTGAAGACGATACGCTAAATGCTACCGAAACAGCTGTCTGCTTTCTTCTTATTTATATTTGGCGTTCTATATGCTGTCGTTTGCCTTGTTTTTATGGTAAAACAATATTATGAATATTATGAATCATTTCTATTGTGAGACTTTCTCGACTGGTTTCTTAGAATTGGGTTAAAAACTCAAACTGTAGTTCCTAAAACTCGCTTCTTGTATTCGCGTTTATTTGCAGGGATGCTTTTAAAAGTGTGACCTTTACAATACAGGAAAACGTTCTAGAATTCTAATAAGGGTTTCTAGAGCTCACATTCAAAAGGGACTAGAATTTATAAGGATGGTATAGAACTATTTTTAAAAAAATAATAAATAAAACACATTAAAACACGTATATAAGTTTTAAAAACATATATTTAATTAAAAGCAGTATATCTCAAAGCTTTTCGCCCTGGAAATCAGGGCATCATCAGAAAGTCTACATGGTTTTACACAATGTGCAGTTGTGTTACAAGAATATATATTATAAATTAGGTTAAAGTTACAGTTACATCACTACTTTAATAAATAATAATAATAATAATAAATCATTGGTTGGAGTCATTTTACTTTGATACTGAGGCAACATTTGATTACTGCAACTTGTGTAGGAAAAATCAGTTTTGGATGGCTATTAGAAAGGCTGGTGTGGTGGTAACATTAAGGTGAAAAAACGTGTCGAGCAGTGGTAGTGAACAGAAGTTATTCTTCTGGAGGAGTCAATGGATGGGAGCTGAAACACTGGACTGACGTTAACAACTGTTGGAAGAAACTTGTATGAAAACTTGTAGTGGAAAGGTATCAAACCTTGAAGACAAACTGTGGAAGGGAACATGAAACCAGGAGTGGCGGCAAATATCGTCGGAGAAGGATGCAGCATCGTCCATAGAAGGTCATATGAAGCTTGAAATTGATGAGGTTACATATTCTACTGGAAAAATATAAAAGCAAGTCAAATATCTGGTTGTATAATATAATTCGAAATTTTTGGTAGGAAAGCCGAATCATTAGAATTAATAACATTAGGAAATTTTACAATATTTACAGCTTCTGAAATTAAGAGTTCAGATATATTTTGTGAAGTTGAAATTATTTCTGCTTGATCCCATAAGGGTATAGCGCCGGATATATTGTAAATGAAATTAACAAGTGCAGAACTTCTTTCTCCTTTTACATTTATGATATGTTTCTGATAGTTTTAAAAAAGCCACAATTTATTTTCTAGATGTAGTTGACATAATTTTTTCTCAGTGCATATGCCACCCCGACCTGTTACTCTTTTTTTTTTTTTTTTTTTTTTTTTTTTTTTTTTTTTTACATTTAACTCAATGGAATCTTTATTGCCTGATTGCGTACATATTCTTTTAATGTTAATTTTTTTATTATATGCAATCTGCTAAATATGATTCTTCGAACAACCTGTGAGACATTAAAAAAATAATAATAATTTCTACCTTTATTGAACAAGATTAAAATGTGTCTATCATTTTAGTTAGCCTGTCTGTCTAATTGTGATATTTTCGTAATTCTTTTATTATGGATTTGTTCGTAATAAAAAAACCTCGTCCCAAGTTTAAGTTTTCGGATTTTTGTAACACACTGGCGTACATAATTTAAGAAATAACCTATTTTCCCGTTTTCTTTTTTGAGCAGAATTTTTAAACAAATGAGCATAGGAACATAAAATTTGGAGGAGATATTTTATTATTAAATCATTAATAGAATTGTAGTAACTGTAACATAAGTGATAATTTTTAAACTGATATAACTCCAATTTTTCTCAAAAGGGAACATTGGAAGAATAATTTTAGCCAGAGAATAAATAAATAAATAAAATAAATTAAAATAAATAAAAATTAACGATAAAGTGTGTCAAAAGTGAATTACATATAGGTAAAGATACACATACATTCATATGTTAAATTAAAACCGTATTTTTCTTCGTGTATTCACTTTTCTGTTTCATCTATTTTTCGTATGTGTTTTTTATTCTAATTTTAGTGTTTAGTTTGGAGGCACGTATATCTGCAATTATCTCTGATGCATTCTTATCACTATTTCTCATTCAGTTTTCATTATTCAAGCTATTTAAATTTTTCCTTTTTTTTCTAAAACTAACTTTTGAGGAAAATTAAAATAACATAAGTTAAAAAAAAATATTACTTATTTTAAAGTTGCACAAAATTCTATTAATGGTTTGATAACAAATATGCCACCCAAATTTTTATTTTCGTATGATATCATTCTTTTAAAAATTATGCTCAAAGAAGAAAACGGGAAAACGGTCTGTTCCAATGTATGTTGAAGATTATTTCTTGAACAAAGTGTGACATTAATCAGAAATAATATCTATCTATCTATCTATCTATCTATATATATATATATATATATATTACTATTGGATGTAGCATATATTAATCAGTAGGGGAGGAAGGGGATGGATGGGACATTTTTCATGTTTTATTAATAACGTTCACCATGTGTAATTCAGAATTTTGGAACAGTGCTCATAAGTACACTGCAGTAATCAGTTACATATAAACATACTAACTTTAATCAAAAGTTATCATTTTTAATTAATAATAATTTTTTTTTACATGCATGTGCAGTGTCCCATTCATCCCCACCTATGGGGATGAATGGGAGACTGGAGTTAACAAAGAAAAGAAAACAAAATAGAAAGTAAATAAATTATTAACGTTAAATTGGTTTATATGATTTTATTACACACTATGAATTTACTGAAATTAACATAAACTGATGCATTGACTCAAATTAACATCAAAATGCAAAAGTCCTTTGGTTCGCACAGTTCCTATTGCTCTAGGCTTTGGTAATTTAATCTAATAAGATCTAATCTAAAAAAAAAATAAATAAATAAGGCACTAGAAATATATAAATAATAGAGTACAAATTACCCAGATAACTTTTTGTTTCCGACTGATCGGGGAAAATAAGAATTCTATTCTGTATTACATTCATAATCACCAGTATTTATTTTATTAGCTTGATTGAAACGGTGATTTCACATTTATAATATATATAAGATTTATTTATTTTTTAAATTATTGATATTATTGATTTAAGTTGCATTGAATATTCTAATTTATAATTCCTTTTGTCATAATTATTATAAACAAAAATCAGAACAATTAATTTCAATCTATTTTTCTCTAAATCCATGCTACTTTTATAATTCCATGTTATAACTACTGAACTACAGGTTATAAAAATATTGAAAATCAATTTACGCTTTGTTTTAATATAATTCTCTTGTACAATTTAAAATTAGCACATAGTGGGGAATGTCCCATTCCTCCCCATTCAAACTGTCCCATTCATCCGCACCACCACATGATTATATAAAACAGGAAATAGGCTTAAGGAATAATTGTCAAAACTCTTCTTGAGTATCATAAACACAATAAAAGATTATGCCTTTTCACCATATAAGAGTTATATTAACTTTAAGAAAATAGTTAATTTTTAACTACTACCTAATTGAATCAGTAAAAACTTACTTTTGCAGCAGAAAAAGATGCTTTAATTGTTTTTTGCCCTTCTATAGATAGCGCAATTCTGAAACTACACTTGATGAATGACCGCAGTACTGCCATATATCAGAAAATTTTTCAAGTTTATGGTGCTTACAAAACATAAAAATTTTGCTATTGTCCCATTCATCATGCATCCCTTTTAACCCCACTCTCCCCTATATAAAAAATATTATTTAATACATGATATTTAATAAGTGATATTTAATGAATGTTAAACAAAACATTAAAAAGTGAGGAGTGCATTGTGCATGGGGAATGTTTTCGCCATTTGAGTCTGCAAGCGTCATATTAAACCTTTATTTTTTTTTTCATACCGGAAATAATAATTGATAATGATAAGTAAAAATTCTGTCAAAGACAGAATTTAGTTTAGTACGGGAAACTATTAATTTCAACATGTAAAAATTTTAATTTATTTTGTATCTTTTTTTGACCGTAAAACTGGGCCACGTACTTTTTAAAATGCCTGAAATGAATTAAAATGAAGTATTGCCACCTAAATTTCATACTGTAATTAATTTTAGAAAAACTGTTTGCACTCTTAAATTAAAAAAAAAAAAAAAAAAAAAAATGGTCCCTTTAATTTGGTTCCAAATTTTTTAACGATAGGATTGATATTTCTAATTTAGTTAAGTGTCACAAAAAACTGGTCTACAAAAACTGGTGTCGACATTTTTACCGAGATAGAAACTAATAGTCCTGTTAGTACTAATAATTTTTAATGCATTCCAAGCCGGTTACAAAGAACTTGTGAATTCCGTTTCTCTCTCTCTCTCTCCCTCTGTGTGTGTGTGTCTGTCTTCAAATCATCGAAATCCTTTCACGAAACTTGATTATTCTTCATTTGTGCTCGTCTGTAAATAAATGTGTTTAATGGAATCACCCTAATTTTTATGTTTAAATTTTTCCTTATTTGTAATCTGTTAAGGAGTTACATATGTTTCGAAGGATAGTAAAAGCATATTTCCCCTCTTTCTATATTTTTAAGTATAATAAATATATATGTATTTTTTTTTTAATCAAAACTTTATGTATATAGAAAAGATACAATTAAACAATTATTTGTAAAATTATCATTAAAAATTTTGGAAAAATTCAGCCATTTAATCCCGGTTTCAGAATTTTTTTTTTAAATTTGCTTATTTTTTTTATGTTATTCACTGTTTTTTACTATATTCTATCATATAATGCAAATAAATAGGAAAATTTTCAATAAAAAAAAAAAAAAAAAAAAAAATCACCTCCGAAGTTAGGCAGGCACCTTAAGAATGTATTTTTGTTTTATTTAATGAGTTGAATTCAGAATCAAACCAAATGTGCTCAATGTTCAACCGAAGGAAATATTTGCATTTTAAGGAATGTTCATGCTTTAGAATCACCCAAGATCTATTACAATTGTTATCATGTTTATTACCAAATTCTAAAAAGTGGAAGTTTCCATTACGATATGAATAAAATCGATTTTAGCTATATGTTGTCAAAGTATAAGTCTTCTAAAAATTTTTTTAGAGTACTTTACACTTACAAGGAAACATTCAAAAGTACCGTTTACAAAAAATATTGAAAAAAAAAATATGTGTGATTCTACTCTTCATGAAACACCAGAATGTGAAAAAATTGTCGGCTGAAATGAATTACAGCGGCCTCAAAAAATTATTAAAATTAAGCATATTTGGCGATTTCACACTGTTAGGCGATTGATTATGAGTACTTGGCGGAGAAGTAAAATACGGTTCTGTTCGTACACGGCAATCTCTGTGCTCGCGAAATTATCGCCTAACAGCGCTATATCGCCAAAAATGCTTAATTTTGATAATTTTGTGTGGTCGCTGTAATTCATTTCAGCCGATAATTTTTTCACTTTCTGGTGTTTTATGAAGAGTAGAATCACATATATATATTTTTTTTTTCAATATTTTTTGAAGACGAAACCTTTTGAATGTTTCCTTGTTAGATATTAATCATAAATTTTATATGTATTATTATAATAGTATCATATAATCTTTATAGTCTTGTATATAGAATCATACATATTATATACATATTATATATAGCTGCGTATATAGAATCATACATATTATATATAACTGCACTTTGACATACACTGAAAGAAAATTCTATGACTGACATGAAGAAACTAAATTGTTGCTCTTGTAAAAATAGATGTATGTCATTCTTATGAAATCTAGTTCCTTGTGTTAGCGAGTTTTAATAACCCTATTAGAATTCTAGATAGTTTTCCTATATTATTGTGTCCGAACTTATCTCTGAAAATAAATGCAAACACAAGAGGTGTGATTTATTAACTATAATTTTCGTTTATGTCCCAATTCTAGAAAATCAAGCGAGAATTTCTCTCAATACAAAAAATTCAAAATAGTTCATAATATTGTTACACCATCAGAAATTCTCAACCATTTCGTTCATCCAGGTTATTTGTTTATCTTACACGCATAACTCGGAAATCTATGTTTCTAGTTTAGGGATTCAGATAAGGACTATTTAATTGTTCTAGATGAAAAAGGAATATATTTTTTTCTCTGTGTAATTTGGTACACATTAAAAATAATTATAAGATAAAAAAAAAAAAAAAAAACTTTTTTATATACTATGTTTTAAATTTTCTGATGAATCATAGAGCTCTTATCAATGTGCATAAAATGTTTAAAGTCATAATAACGTCAATTGTTGTGAGATGCATGGTTTAACTTTTTATACTTTTTTAAAGCTCACGTTTAATTAAATGTATTTATTTTTATGTCCAAAATAAATGAACTCGTAAATCCTTCTGGCATCAATTAAATTATAGCTAATATTTTAATGGCTATTTTAACGCTATTAGGATGTTATTATTTTTATGTTTTTAATAATTATAAGAAAACTAATCAAAAATTCGAAAATCGGACTTCGAAGTATTATGCTGTCACCGGGTTCTGAGCTCCTGTAAAAGTTTCAAATGTCTAGCTAGCAGGAAAATTAGTTAAAATTCGATTGCAACATTTGTACCGGACAAACAAACAAACAAGAATAGAAGTTAGTAAAAACATTGTAAAAAAAAAAGGTACATTTTACAGAATAAACAACTGTAAAAGAATCTCCCTTTACAGATGTTTCCGCGGTAAATTGCCTTATTTAACAGCAGAATGTGCTGGCACAAAAATTGCCAGCACATCTTGCTGTAAAAAGTGCCTTTTTTTTTTACAGTATACCTATAAACATTAAATGCAAATCGACCAAAATTTGTTTCTATTATGTTTCAATTCCCTTTCACATATAGGAAATAATATATATAAGCTTCCATTGTGTAATATTGCAAAAAAAATATTGTGTTATAAGGCCACTTACAAAAAAAAAAAAAAAAAAAAAAAAAAAATAAATAAATAAATAATAAATAAAATCCTACTCTGATGATTCAATTTTGCGGTATATGATGCTCGTATGCTGAAATTTTCTCTGTGTGCGGGAAGGCAGTATGCATTAGCTGCTATAGCTTATAATTCCCCTAATTTTTATATCTCAAATCAATATTATGAAAAGAATGCTGACTTAATTTAAGTGTACATCGTCCGAGGGTGAGCGCTGCAATCGCTCACCGTTTACAATTTTCTCTATGACTGTATTTTAGCATTTGTTCTTTAAAATTGCACCCAACTGCGTACGTAAAACCTTTATTATGAGAAGCTGCTTCTGTATGAATGATATAACAGCCAACTATTCTATATTTTAGGTACCAGCATTTCTTTATAGGAATATTTATCTTAATTAATCATAAAAAACTGCTACAAAATCTTGTGTAATATATATATATATATATATATATATATATATAGGTTAAGTGCACCAGTGATTGACACTTTTAGAACAATCACTAATATTTTTAATGTTCTAGTCATAAGAAAATATTTCTAGAAATCTTAAGGTAATACATATGGCATGAGAAACATTCAGAACCACATATATGTTAAAATATATACATTTGATAACAATTATTTTTTTAATGAATTTTTTTTTAACACCCACTCAATGTACAGTAATTGACACTGCCAGTTTTTCCTTTTATCAACAATTGGCATCCTGTGTTCCAGTGTTTGACACTGCCAGTTATTCATTTTACCAGTTATTAGCACCCTATGTTCCAGTGTTTGACGTAAAATGTTAAAATTCTTATATGTAAAATATATGATTTTCTTATTTTTCTTATTTATTAATTATTTCGGGATAGATGTCAATTATTGGAGCATGCCAATCACTGAAGCACCTACCCTATATATATTAAAAGAATACTGGTATTCAAGGTACGAAAAGTTTAACATCTATGAAATGATATAAAAGGAAAATTTGTGGTGGCCACGACATAGTAGTTTTTTCCGTAGTCCTCATGAAAGTATTTGCTATTTTAAAATAAAGAAATAATGACAAAAACACGCTGTCGGCTCTGTGCTGTGAAAGAAAAGATAAAAAAAAATTAAAAGCTGTCTTTTGGGACTGCCGATAGAAGTGAAAACTAAGAAACTTGTGAATTGTATCGTCGAGCTATTAGATTATTATTTTCGAATTATTTTTGGTTTGTAAAGAAGTGTTTATGATCTGTATTATATGATTCGGCACAATATTTGTAGCTACCCAAATTAAATGAACTAAGCCTTATTAGGTAAAAATATTGATTACTTATGGAATTATTTTAATTAGTAGCTAAGATACAAGAGAAAACCGATGCAGGACACCCCAAAACGTGTGAATCAGGTGAAATCTCGAATTCCACTTTCGATAATATAAAAGAACTTTAAAATATCTTTCGAATGATGTATTAAAAATAATTTAATCGTAATTAGAATTTGAAATATTGAAATTTTAAAATATTACAATGTCATCTGGCGGTAGAAATTTCTGTAAGCAACTGTTCAATTCCAACTCAATAAAGCTTTCAAATGATGTATTACTTATGAAATTATTTTAATTAGTAGCTGAGATACAAAAGAAAACTCATTCAGGACCCCTCAAAACGTGTAAATCAGCTGAAATCTCAAATTCCACTTTCGATAACATAAAAGTACTTTAAAATATCTTTCGAATGACGTATTAAAAATAATTTAATCATAATTAGAATTTGAAATACGCGTATTAGAATAAAATTTAATTTCCAATTAAAATGTAATTTTTTTCCAAAATCGATGAAATTTGAACTGCAACTATCCACTGTGCTGTTAATGGCGCAGAGAAAGTTTAAAAGAATTTAGAAGAAAATTGAAGCATTTTGAAATTTGCAACTTTTATTCCTAGTAGAAAAACCACGTGATGTAAATTGGTAAAAAATATGTTTCTTCTCATGGAAAGCCTTCGCTGACAATGACGCGAGTTTCATGATGTTTGTTCACCCAAAAGTGCTCAACGCGCCTAAAGAAGTTTTCACTTAAAAAAAAAAATCACGGCATGTTTCAGTTTGGAGATAGAAGACAAATACAAATTGATGCTGCAATATTCGTCATTTATTAATTTAAATGTTACATTAGACTTAAAAACTTTTTTTTTTTTTTTAGTTTTTCAGAATGTGGTTTATGCATATTTTTACTGCAGGAACTTCTGTAAGTCAGTTACTCCTTGATAATTAGTAGCATGAAAGTGACAAATGGTGAATTTTCAGAAGACATGGTGTAAGAGTATTCCAGAACTGCTCAGAATAAGAAGTTGTACGTGGTTTCGTTGGTCCATGGTCTTATTCCTTCAAAATCCTGCAAAAAAAAAATAAATGCCAATATTAATGTGTATAGACATAAATATTTATTCTCAAATTGGATTGCTTATTTTTCAAAACGTAAATATTTTGTTTTCAGTTTATTTTGTCAGTTTAATCAGACCAAATATTTAAAAGAATCGTCTGTCTTACTGGATTGTCCGATTAACTACGGAATAGATTTTTCGTTAAGCAGCTAGTGAATGAACTATATTTTCCATCAACAAAACTATTTGTTCAAATAAACCGGATAATTTTGTTCATTTAAACAAAGATTGATTAAATAAGAAAAACTATTATGTTAGAACATAAAAATGCTTTAGTTCTGGTTAAGAAAATTTTTGGAGGCTACAAAAAAAAAAAAAAAATAAATAAATAAATAAATAAATAAATAAATAAATAAATAAAATAAATAAATAAATAAAATAAATAAATAAATAAATAAAAATTAAAAAATAAATAAAAAAGTTTGGTTTGTTTAACGAATTTTTTTATTTTTCTAAATTATTGTTATTATTATTATTTCTATGCAATCTTCATCCGTTTTGCTGATCATTATGCTGAAACAAACCACAATCTTCTATGAATTTTAAAAACATTTTTCATTAAAATCAATCAATCAATTCTCTAGAAAGAAACAAATTTCAATTCTATTCAAGGACCAGATCCCCGCTGTTCTTGGCAGCGTATGTGATGGGCGCACTACGTACGTACGATTATTTTATAACCTTTAAAAGAATTTTTAACAGGACGAAATCGCCAGTTTACCGAAATCCTTCATTTCTCTATTTACATCTCACTTTTGTACCCCACATATCACTAGCAGAGTAGTACATCTGCCTGATGAGTTATAATAATAACTATTTATCTTGGTGTTAAAAGTAAAAATGAATAGGTAAACATTTTTTTTAATAATAGCATCAGTTTGCTATAAATAATAATTTTAAAGCTACAATGACGTCAATTTTGTGGAATGGTAGGGAATTAAAAATCATCTCTACTGTAAAATTAAAAAAAAAAAAAAAAAAAAAAAAAAAAGAAAAAGAAGAGATGAATATTTTTTATTTCATAAGTCATTTTTTCATCTAACACGCTATTTTAATATTTCAATATTTGAATCAATGCGATATATTTACAAATACATATTGTATTATTTGATTTTTGTACATTTTTAATTACTTTAATTAGAGTAAGTAGTTCAGGATTAATATAAAATGAAATTTTGTTGTTAAAAGAATATGCCGGTAACTTTAATTAAAGGAACGATGAAAACTATATATTTAAACTAAAACTTTTACAATTTTAATTTAAACAATTTTGAAGAAAATTCTAATTATTGATATTTCAATAAACACATGTGCAAATATTTTTAAACTTAAGAAAGTAATTTTGTAGATATACAATTTTGTAGATTTTTTTTTTTTTTTTTTTTTTTTTTTTTTTTTTTTAACTTAAGAAAGTAATTTATAAAAGAGGCTTATAATATCCCTCATTATATTAAAATATAGATTTTAAAAAATTATTTCAAGATTATTTTAAACTTAGTAACATACACCATTTTTACGTCAGAAACAACATGAGAAAAATTTAGATTTTTAAAAACCAGAGTTTAAAAATGCCTCTTACATATTTTATAAATACAGCTTTGACTTTGCGAGAGAAATTTTGATATTTTTAATTCCAAAGATTATTTACACTGAACAAATATACATTTTTAGCGTTTTTCAATACATTTTAATTTTATATCGCCTTCAAATTACATGACATAAATTTCTGATTTGGTTAATTCAAATTCATTAGTGCATTTTCAGTTAACTTGGTATTTTTTAAATTTCTAATAATGTACTGATATATGAAAATTTACTCAACATTAAAAACGCTACTGTAAAAAATATAAAAAAAAAACTGCAGTTTCGATAACATTAAGTGCACCGTAATCAGTGCAAAACCATTCTACACTGACTACCCATCACTAATTAATTTAAGGCTCTTCCAAACTATTACGTGTGAAGTTTTTTTGCTAAAACGTTTCGAAATTTCACGAGTTGAAAGACGGTTTTTAGTTGACAATCGAAATATTTGCCGACAACTATTGCCAAATAATAAAATTAATAATATATTCAATTAGCACCTTTTCTATTAATTATCTCCAAAAATTGACTCCTCGTTCCTTGGAGGATCGAACCTACGACCATCATGTTATTATAATGACATTCTAATCAAAAGTCATAGAACATGCCAGAAATATCTAAAAAATTAGTTGGCATAGGTGGACTCTGCTCAATTCCCCATCATATGTATGTTCTCATACATTTTTAGTGCATGGCATATTATATTAATGTTAAGAGAAAGGAATTTGATCAAACGCTTGTCACAGTGATATAACGAAATCCTCACCCAATATGCTACCCACCATTCAGTTCGATATATTTATCTTATTCTAATCTATTAATTTATTTTATTGGGGTAAATTTAGTAGTTTAGTTTTAATGCTACTATTTTCAATGCAACAATCCCTGAAATGCATATTTATATGGAATATCGGCCAATTTTGCTATGTTGATAAAATCTTAAATTTCGAGTAACTTAGGAAACTTTCTTATTAAAATATTTGTAGTAAATGATGTTCAAACAAGTATCATAAATGTTATTTTGAAGTTGTTGGATATATTTTTGATCCTCAAAACAGACGTTTATGCTCAATTTTTGCCCAATTCTGCCATGTTAAGTAAATCGTTAATTCCAACTAACTTACGAAATTTTTAAATTAAAAAATTCTTAGTCTGGGATGTTCATGTCAGTATCGTAAATAATATTTTAAAAGTATTCTGACATTTTTACGATGAAAATATCCCTCAAAATGGACGTTTATACGAAAATTTGCCCTATTCCGCCATATTAAGGAAATCGTAAATTTCGAATCACTTACGAAATATTTAAATTGAAAGATTCATAATAAAGGATGTTTATGCCAGTATCTTACATAATATTTTAAAAGTAGTTTGACATCTATACAATGAAAATACCCCTACAAAAACCGACGTTTATATGCGAAATTTTGAAGTATTCTGCCATGTTACGAAATTCGTAAATTTCGAATAATTTGCGAAATTTTCAAAGTAGCACGTTTATAGTTAATGATGTTCATCTCGGCATCAAAGCTGATATTTAAAAGCTGTTCTTACATCTTTACGATAAAAATATTTCTTTTTATGCCCGTTTAAGTGAAAATTTGCCCTATTCGTCCATTTTCAGAAAATCGTGAATTTCGAATAACTTCTGAAGTTTTTTAATTAGAATATTGCGAATGCATAGGGTTCTTCCCAGTGTCATAAATAATATTTTAAAACTGGTCCGACCTCTCTGCGATCATTTGTTCGTGAGATATCGTGCACACAGACTAACATACTAACGGACTAATGGACTAACAGACTAACGGACTAATAAACTAACAGACACCCTACAGACGGAAACCATACAAATTTTGTAATTTTCGGATTCCGCTTACCTGAAAACGTGTAAAAAAGTCAAAAAACCGAGGTCAAAAACTTTCATGATTACCTAAGTTCCCGATACCTATAGTATGATGGGGTATGATGGGGAATGATAGGTATGATGTCATACCTATAGTATGACAGAATCTGTCAACCATTGGTTTGGTTACTAATAACAAAATAATAAAGTTTCTTAAAAATATAGACAAAACTCTATATTAGTAATATGAACAATTTTTTTAATATTTCATGTATATACATTGAAAATATACAAATACATACTTACGAAGATCATATTTGCTTCACTGAAGTCTTATATTGGCACTACTGATTCTACCGGTTCAGGATCAGCATAGGCTGCATTGTAAATCAGCATTGCCATAAGCAAAAGCAGGCTGGAAATCTTTTGCAGTTGTTCAGTAAGCATGGTTTGCAACGTTCAGACAACTACCGAATGAATTGCAGTTTAAATGCGGCTGAGTATTTATACTTATATGAACATGCTAACTCATATAATTATTGCAACAATGTTTCTAATATAAAGTAATAATTTATGCATATCTTATTGTAGATATGAATAATATCCTTGACTTAAAGAGAAACTTTCATTATTTGCCATGATTCATCAATTTTCTTAAATTTAAAAAAATGATTAGCCACATTTCTAGAAGATACAAAACAAACTTTCAAACACTGAAAATTCATAAATAGGAATTATACAGCAGTTTTTTATTTTTTATTCTATTGAATTATGGAAGAGGTGGTGTACGATGAGGAAAGAAGTAATATTTTGTTTTAAATGCAACGTATTTTTTTTTTTTTTTTCTCTTTCGGCATGAGATTGTAAAACATTTTTTACGCTGTAAAATAAGGATACGTTTTTGAAGACAATATAAAAATTTTGCGCGCAGCATTAGAGCTGCCAACACTTCGGATTAATTCATTCCACTATTTCTCTAGAGCCGTGTTGGGCATAATTGATTAAAAAGTAATTGAATTACAATTGAATTACAATTAAATTACAATTATAATTATTTCACTGTCAATCGATTAACAAGTGATTGATTACAAATAAATTGAATTAATAGAAATAAATTGAATAAGTAATTCAATTTATCTGTAATCAATTACTTGTTAATTGATTGACAATAAAAAAATTGTAATTTAATTGTAATTCAATTACTTTTTAATCAAGTATTCCCAACACTGCTCTAGAGTTATCTTCGTTTATTTAATCGCAGAATTTTCTACAAAATATGAAGTGGACATTTCTACAAAAAGTGATTGATATTCAAAAATCCGGAGGTTGGCAACTCTGTTACATGTTTCGAAAATTTCATGATTCTTTTAATTTTCTTCAACTTTTTTTTGGGTAGAAGTAGTATAGCATCGAGCTTGTAGTCGACAGGTTGCAGGTTTGATTCGTGTGTTCGCTAAAACCATGGTGTACTTTAGTGGTGGCTGGTGAAGTAGGTTTCTTCATATTACGTACAAATTTGAAAGAAAACACCATAAAATGCAATAAGCTCGCAACAATTGTTTCGGATAAAAAAAGCGCACGACCCTTCGTGAGGCATACAAAGTAGGCACAAGTGCTGCAGTCAAAGCGGTATGTTGCCGCTTTGACTGCTGCTGAATATTGGAAATTTCCAATATTCAATATTCAGTTCTTAAACATAAGTCAAATTTTGCTATTTCCAAACCACCTTCTTTTCTTCAGTTAATTTCCCCCGTAGAGAAAGCTTTCAAAAATTCTCGTCTCACTTACTAACAGAAAGAAAATCTTCGACATCTAATCCTTAACAATGCCAACTTCAATTAAAAAAACTTTTAATCTAATCACACCCCTGCAGAAGAAAATGCCTTCAATGAATTGAAATCTAATGAAAATATCATCATCACAAAAGCAGATAAAGGTTGTCAGATTGTTATTTTAGATAAGAAACAATACATCGACTGTGTAACCAAAATAATTAATGTTGTCCCATATATTCCTCTGTCCGGTGACCCCTCTTCTCAAGAATTAAGTAAACTTAAGTCTGCTATAATATCTTGCCCCTTGTTATGGAACTCAACTAAATCTTATCTTATCCTTTCTGTAGCTAACTGTGCCAGTTTTTACGCTCTACCAAAAGTACACAAACCCAATACCCCATTTCGTCCCATAGTCTCTAATATCGGTACTGCTTCCTATAGTTTAGCTAAATTTTTCACTAAAATTTTTACTCCTCTTTTTTCTGCAAATATTTATACTCTAAAGAAATCCATTAACTTCGCAAAAAATATTCTAAACTGCCCTCACACTAGTCTTAATATGGTTTCTTTCGATGTAAAATCCCTTTTAACTAATGTTCCAATAAGTGGCGCCTTCTGATATTTTGAAAAGAGAAAGAGTTTCATTTCACATCTTTTGAAATACAAGAATTAATTTCTCTCACCCACATTTTTTTTTTTTTTTTTTTTTTTTAATCCCAAACTACTTTTTTATTCCAAAGAAAATTTTATCGTCAATCTGAAGGTTTAGCCATGGGTTCTCCTCTCTCTCCAATTCTCGCTGATATTTATCTATATATTAATTTGAAACATGTTTTTATCTGTCTCCACTATATTGAGAGAACGGCTAGGTGTAAAAATTTGGTTGAGGTGTCTAAAAAAAGGTCTTGGTCTGTAGATGTGCTATGGAAAGAGAAAAATAAAAATAAGTCGAACGGTCCCAATTAATTTACGAAAATGCACATTTCTTTTTTAGAATGACGTCATTTTCGGAAATGCAAAAATACAGCGAGCTAATCCGAATTTTTATTGCCTTATAAAAACAAAGTTCACGTGTTATCATTTTATTTTTAAATTATTGTTCCTTTTTTACAGTGTGGCAACAGGAAAAAATATTTATTTATTTTACCGTTTTTTCTCTTATTTCTTTATTTCATTTTCGGAAATACAAAAATACAGCGAGTTAATCTGAATTTTTAGAATTTTTATTGCCTTATAAAAACAAAGTTAACGTGTTATCATTTTATTTTTTAATTATTGTGCTTTTTTACAGTGTGGCAACAGGAAAGAATCTATATATTAATTTGAAACATGTTTTTGCCTGTCTCCACTATATTGAGAGAACTACTTGGTATAAAAATTAGGTTGAGGTGTCTAAAAAAAGGTTTTGGTCTGTAGATGTGCTATGAAAAGAGAAATATATAGAAAAGTCGAACGGTTTCCCCCGGGGGGGGGGGGACGGGTTAAAAACACGTTTACGAGCCTAACTAATCTAAAAATTACTTCACGGTGAAGAAATTGTACATATGGGGACTAGAGTCGAATACTGAAAAATCAATATCTGCGAATTTGGAATTTTCGATTTTAAAGGGGAAAAAAAGGGGAAAGTAGATTTGGAGGGGAGGGGAAAAGGGGGAAATTAGTTTGAGAGGGAAATCCGTTCTAGACCCACACATGTAGCACCTCATTTTAAAAGTCTTGAAATTTCATGTCGATTGGGGATGTTTGTATACAGTATAGTGCGACCCCTGGTGGTGAAAAATGGAACTAGGGGATTTTGTAGTAGACCCTATCTTGTTATATCTTATTTTAAAGGTCTTGGTACTTCCTCACCGTTGGTGATGTTCGTACAGAACAAACTTCGCCCCCTGGCGGTGGAAAGTGCAACTAAAGGATTTTGCAGGTGACACCACCATGTGACACCTTGTTTGAAAGGTCTTGGAAATCCAAGGCGATTTGTGATAGAGGTCTTGAAATTTCATGTTGATTGGGGATGCTCGTATGCAATATACTGCACCCCCTGGTGGTTAAAAATGTAATTAGGTGATTTTGCAGTCGACCCTATCATGTTACACATTATTTTAAAGGTCTTGGTATTTCCTTACCGTTGGTGTTGTTCGTATAGAACAAGCTGTGCCCCCTGGCGGTGGAAAGTGCAACTAAAGGATTTTGCAGTTGACACCACCAGTGACACCTTATTTGAAAAGTCTTGGAAATTCAAGGCGATTGGTGATGTTCGTATACAACATACTGCACCCCCAGGTGGAGGAAAGTGGATTTTGTAACGCGAGAGTAGCATGCATGCCTGCTATACAGTGTAGCAGCCACAGGCAGAGGTAACATGAGTCAGAGGTTCGCTCGGTTCAAGGTTCATTTTTGAGAATATTTCCATGTGATTAGCGGCCTGTATATACGCTGCCGCAGGCACCGGGTCACGAGCCCGAGTTCCGTTCTGTTTGAGGGTTTTTTTTTTTTTTTTTTTTTTGTTACAGATGATTTTTTTTTTTTTTTTTTTTTTGTGTGATGCTTTCATTTAAAAATAGAAATTCAAACAAAATCGAGTTAAAGATATAAAACCATACAAAATTTAAGGTTCATTTAAGGTTATTATCATGGGCCCGGGTATTGCCGGGCGGGTTCGGTTGGTTCCAGGTTAATTTTTTGGAATTTTTTTATGTTATTAGCGGCCCGCGTACGGCGCTGCCGCTAATAACATTTTTTTTTTGTTACAGCTGATTTTTTTTTTTCGTGATGCTTTCATTTAAAAACAGAAATTCAAACTAAATGGAGTTAAAGGTATAAAATCATACAAATTTAATGTTCATTTAAGGTATAATGGGCCCGGGCAACACCGGGCGGGTTCGTTCGATTCCAGGTTAATTTTTGGGAATATTTTTATGCTATTAGCGACCGGCGTATGCGCTGCCGAAGGCACCAGAGGTCACAAGGCAGAGTTTCGTTCGGTTCGAGGTAATTTTTTTGTTACAGCTGATTATTTTTCACGATGCTTTTATTTAAAAATAGAAATTCAAACAAAATCGAGTTAAAGATGTAAAACCATACTAATTTAAGGTTCATTTAAGGTTATTACAATGGGCCCGGGAAACGCCGGACGGGTCGGCTAACATGTAGTCTTAGTATTAAACGAAATAGAAAATAAAAGATAGCAACTGTTTATTTGGAGTCAGTTTGACGTCACATTGATTGTATTTTGTAGAAAGTGATGTCGTATATAGTATTTCTATTTATAAGCATTTTACTGACTTTCTTTTGTTTTTAAGTGAAATGTCGTAAATTATATTAGATGTTTTAACTTGAAATACATTTAAGTAATGATGCATCGTTTTTTGAAACATTACGGTCAATAAAATGATCGTCGAATTCGACGGGTTCCATCTAGTATGCACTATTTTGAAAGCACACTCTTTAAGAAAATGTTTTTCTCTTTTTGGACCCGTTACGTTGATGACATCTTCATGCTTATAGACACATTTCTACTCAATATTGACCATGTATTATAACTATAGATTCTATAGAGAGTAATATCCAATTCACATATGAAATAGAAAATAATGGCTCACTCCCATTCCTTGATACCCTTGTCTCACTCATTGTAGATGGATTTTCCATCACCGTCTATCATAAAATCACCGTCTATCATCCGTTCCATCCGTCTATCATAAAATTTTGCAGTCTCTCTACCTGCCCATGTGCGTTCATGTCCCCCACTTATCCAAAAAATAGCAGCTTTCTACACTTTTCTCAACCGTGCCCTTGATATTTGTTCCGGACCTGTTTTATTAAGTTCTGAAATCAAATATCTGAAAGCCATAGCAACTGGCAGAGGTTATAACCCTTCCATTAAAGATAAAGCTATCCAAAAATTACAACTTCCTCGTATTTCATCTACTAATTCAATCTCTTCTAATATCAGTATTATTTTACCCTATTTTCCTAAATCTAGTCATGCCATAGCTAAAATTCTCAAACAATATGATTTTAAAATAATCTTTTCCTCTTCCAATAACTTCACCTTTTTTCAAATAAAAGAACCTGTAGATATGTACACTAAGCGACAAAAAAAGAAAAAAAAAAAAAAAAAAAAAAAAAAAAGCCGCACTGCATAAAAAATGACTTATACCTTTTTTATTAGTAATAACTTTAAAATTAAAGTTGAAACAAATAAAACTGTCATGTTTGCATAATACCAAAGGGATGAAATGGTACCTATGTACATTTTTGATTTAATAATTCGCTTTATTACTTTCTACGAAGCATTTAATAAAAATCTACATAAAACTTTCTTTTTAAACTACACTATACACTAACAAACACATACTTTGTATTCTATAATGATTTATTACATGAAATAAACAAGTTATATTTTAATATATGAAGCAAAACTACTTATTTGTTAGATCTAAGCAATTATTTAATAAAAATAAGTATTCTGCATTGGGTTAATTCCCCCTTTATATGGAATTACTGCTATAATGCACAGTGGCATAGTATTATACAGTTTTTTGATATAAATATAAAAAATTTCGCTGTGCCAAATATTATAAATAATTTTTCTATTTCTTGCAAAGTTATAGGCTGCAAATTTCGAATCCTCCTCTCTCTCCCCACGCCTATTTAGGACTAAACATTTTCGAGCGAATTGAGATTAGGACTGTTTCCAAGTCTAATAAAGAAGAAATTCTTCGACATTCTTTGTGGGATTTAACTGTTAGAGTGAAAAAAGTTATTACTACTTTCAGATTTATGTATGCTCATGGGAAAGGATAGGTAATTTCAACAATTTGATTCAAATTGACGTACCACAGACGCCATACAACGAGGTGCATTATCATCTTGAAAAGCTATTTGAAGAAAAGTCTGAAATACCTTCAAAATAGTCGGTCAGGCGCCACTTTTATAGTCACCGTGTTTTATTTTGAGTTATTTGATTCCTTGAGCATGAAAATTTGTCTGATTCTTTGAAAAAGCATGCATCTCCGTACCACAGTGTACGGAGAATGTGTCATTATTTCAAGAGAGCTGTTTTCATTAAGTCAGTCCCATTTTTACCGTCCCAGTAGTTTTTTTTCTTCAGCTCGAAATAAATTAAACTTGATTCATGAGAGGCACTCAGTTAAGCCCAATAATTATTTGCTATTTGTTTTTTAATTTTTGGTCAACTGATGTCTTATTTTTTTTTAAATATTTGTCTTGAATAATGGCTTTTTTGCAGATCTTCTGTTTTTTTACCTGCTTCCTTTAATTGCTACCGGACTATTTTTGAAGAAAGTATTTTGCTCTACACTTTTTTTAAAAATCTTTTTCAAGTTCTGAACATGATATAAATCGATTTGTCATTTGATTTTTAACTTGCGGTTATCTTGATTGGATGAGCAACGTGGCCGCCTAAAGGCAGATTTTCAGTTTAAACGACCAAAAAATTTTAAATTTTGCTAAAAACCATATTACCAATATTTCTTTAACATTTAATTATTTCGCTATATCACGTATTAAAATATTTTTTTTATTTTTTATTCAAAATTTAATACTTTTCTTGGCATCGTTAACTGCCTTATTCTTGCCATTTTTGAAATAATTTCTAAAATTACTGTTTTTCTGACAATTGCAATTTTTTTTTTTTTTTTTTTTTTAACATTGAACTCAATGTTAATGTGTATGCGGAGGACAACATAATAAAATCTGTTCGAAAATTTGCTTTTATCGAAGTGCGTTTTTTTTTTTTTTTTTTTTTTTTTGTCGCTTAGTGTATAATTCTTAGGGCATCTATAGCATTTTCTACCAGCGTTGTTTATCATACACTAGCCAAACTAAACGCAGTCTAAAATTCCGCCTTAAAGAATATATTAATTACGTCCTTGAACAAAAAAAAAAAAACCAATGAATCGGCTATTTTTAAACATTGCTGGGAGGAAAACCAGTATTTTAAATTTGATTAAGCAAAAATAATTTGCAGGCCAAAATTAACTGAGGAATTTGATTTCTTTGAAGATTTTCATTAAAAAAAAAAAATCTTAAAAATATTGTTATGTGTGATTTCGCTGTACCCCATTTGTCTCATTGTTGGAAATTTTATATTCAGTTCACATTTTTTCAATTTCTTCCCTATTTTTCACAGTTAGTGTTTCGGCATTTCCTATTGGTCAATCACCCACATTCCGCATAATACTATTGGCTGGGCTAATCATCTTGAGCTAAATCCGTTAACTTTCTTATATATAGAAGCACTTCTCTCTCATTTCTTTATGCAATGAAGACGATACGATAAATGCTACCGAAACAGCTGTCTGCTTTCTTCTTATTTATATTTGGCGTTCTAGACGCTGTCGTTCGCCTTGTTTTTGTGGTAAAAGAATATTATGAATATTATGAATATTTTCTATTGTGAGAAGTTCTCGATTGATTTCTTAGAATTGGGTTATAAACTCAAACTATAGTTCCTAAAACACGCTTCTTGTATTCGCATTTATTTGCAGAGATGTTTTTAAAAAGTTGAACCTTTATAATAAAGGGAAACGTACTAGAATTCTAATAAGGGTTTCCAGAATTCACTTTTAAAAGGGACTAGAATTTATAAGGATGACATAGAACTATTTATAAAAAAATAATAAATAAAACACTTTAAAACACGTATAAAAGTTTTAAAAACATATATTTAATTAGAAGCAGCATATCTCAAAGCTTTTCGCCCTGAAAATCAGGGCATCATCAGGAAGCCTACACGGTTTTACACAATGTGCATTTGTGTTACAAGTATATATATTATAAAATAGGTTAAAGTTACAGATACATCGCTACTTTAATAAATAAATTTAAAAAAAAATCATTGGTTGGAGTTATAATACTTTGACACTGAGGCAACATTTGATTACTGCAACTTGTGTAGGAAAAGTCAGTTTTGGATGGCTATTAGAAAGGCTGGCGTGGTGGTAACATCAAGGTGAAAAAACTTGTCGAGCAGTGGTAGTGAATGGAAGTTAGTCTTCTGGAGGAGTCAATGGATGGGAGCTGAAACACTGGACTGACGTTAACAACTGTTGGAAGAAACTTGTACGAAAACTTGTAGTGGAAAGGTATCAAACCTTGAAGACAAACTGTGGATGGAAACATGAAACCTGGAGTAGCGGCAAATATCGTCGGAGAAGGATGCAGCATCGTCCATTGAAGGTCATATGAAGCTTGAAATTGATGAGGTTACATATTCTACTGGAAAAATATAAAAGCAAGTCAAATATCTGGTTGTATAATATAATTCCAAATTTTTGGTAGGAAAGCCGAATCATTAGAATTAATAACATTAGGAAATTTTACAATATTTACAGCTTCTGATATTAAGAGTTCAGATATATTTTGTGAAGTTGAAATTATTTCTGCTTGATCCCATAAAGGTATAGCGCCGGAGATATTGTAAATGAAATTAACAAGTGCAGAACTTCTTTCTCCTTTTACATTTATGATATGTTTCTGATAGTTTTAAAAAAGCCACAATTTATTTTCTAGGTGTAATTGACATAATTTTTTCTCAGTGCATATGCCACCCCGACCTGTTACTCTTTTTTACTTTCCGAACACTATAGTGAGGAAAGTATTGTAATCATGTCAAAAATCCGAATTCGAGATTTTGATGTTTCTATACGTTTTGAGGTCCCCTGAGTCCGTTTTCACTATTTTTACTTTCCGAACACTATAGTGAGGAAAGTATTGTAATCATGTCAAAAATCCGAATTCGAGATTTTGATGTTTCTATACGTTTTGAGGTCCCCTGAGTCCGTTTTCACTATTTTTACGATGATGTATGTATGTGTGTGTGTATGTGTGTATGTGTGTATGTGTGTATGTGTGTATGTTTGTGAACACGCTAGCGTCTAAAGGCTTTGTTCGATTAACCTGAAAGTTGGTACGTATATTGTAAGTCACCATAGTACGAACCCTATAGATTTTGGTGAATCTAGCACTTATAGTTTTTTTACAGGGACACAAAGAAAAATTCTTTATCATTATGGCCTATGGGACCAAAATCTTAAAAGTGCGATAGCATCTAAACGCCTTATTCAATTGAGCAAAAATTTTATACCCATATTATAGGTCACAGATACTCAATCTGTATAGATTTTGGAGAATCTAGCACTTATAGTTTTTTTACAGGGACACAAAGAAAAATTCTTTATCATTAAGGCCAATGGGGCCAAATTTTTAAAAGTGTGATAGCGTCTAAACGCCTTATTAATCTGAGCAAAAAAATTGTACACATGTTATAGGTCGCATTTGCACCAACTGTATAGATTTTGGTGAATCTAGCACTACAGTTTTTTTACAGGGACACAAAGAAAAATTCTTTATCATTATGGCCTATGAGACCAAATTTTTAAAAGTGCGATAGCATCTAAACGCCTTATTCAATTGAGCTGAAAATTTGTATGAATATTATAAATCACTGTTGCACTAACTATAAGCATTTTGGTGAATCTAGCATCTATAGATTTTTACAGGGACAAAACGAAAAATTCTTTATCATTATGATCTAAGGGCTCAAAGTTCAGTAGCGTTAAATAAAACTTCGTGTGATATATGGAGAAAAAAACACTCTATTATGGTTTTCTCTCTTTTGTTTGTTTAGCAATTCCTCTTTCTTTATTTTATCTACAAAACTGTTAGTTACTCAATGTTCGGAAAGTCGAGTGGAGTCACTCCAGATTTTTTTTTTTTTGCATTTAACTCAATGGAATCTTTATTGCCTGATTGCGTACATATTCTTTTAATGTTAATTTTTTTATTATATGCAATCTGCTAAATATGATTCTTCGAACAACCTGTGAGACATTAAAATAATAATAACTATTTCTACCTTTATTCATCAAGGTTAAAATGTGTCTATCATTTTAGTTAGCCTGTCTGTCTAATTGTGAGATTTTCGTAGTTCTTTTATTGTGGATTTGTTTGTAATAAAAAAACCTCGTCCCAAGTTTAAGTTTTCGGTTTTTTGTAACACACTGGCGTACATAATTTAAGAAAGAACCTGTTTTCCCGTTTTCTTTTTTGAGCACAATTTTTAAACAAATGAGCATAGGAACATAAAATTTGGAGGAGATATTTATTATTAAATCATTAATAGAACTGTATGTAACTGTAACATAAGTGATAATTTTTAAACTGATATAACTCCAATTTTTCTCAAAAGGGAACATTGGAAGAATAATTTTAGCCAGAGAATAAATAAATAAATAAAATAAAATAAAATAAATAAAAATTAACGATAAAGTGTGTCAAAAGTGAATTACATATAGGTAAAGATACACATGCATTCATATGTTAAATTAAAACCGTATTTTTATTCGTGTATTCATTTTCTGTTTCATCTATTTTTCGTATGTGTTTTTTATTCTAATTTTAGTGTAACGTTTGGAGGCACGTATATCTGCAATTATCTCTGATGCATTCTTATCACTATTTCTCATTCAGTTTTCATTATTCAAGCTGTTTAAAATTTTCCTTTTTTTTTTTTTTTTTTCTAAAACTTACTTTTGAGGAAAATTAAAATAACATAAGTTAAAAAAAATATTACTTATTTTAAAGTTGCATAAAATTCTATTAATGGTTTGATAACAAATATGCCACCCAAATTTTTTTTTCGTATGATATCATTCTTTTAAAAATTATGCTCAAAGAAGAAAACGGGAAAACGGGCTGTTCCAATGTATGTTGAAGATTATTTCTTGAACAAAGTGTGACATTAATCAGAAATAATATCTATCTATCTATCTATCTATCTATCTATCTATATATATATATATATATATATATATATATATATATATACCGGGTGATCCGAAAGTCAGGACCAACTTTAAAATTGAATAATTCAAAAACGAATCATGATACAAAGATACGGTTTGCACCAAACGTAGGAAAAAGAAACCGGGTTTTGTGTGGCAAAGGAAAAAAAATTAGTTCTGTTGGCGACCAACAGATGGTGCTATAGGGTTTTATTTCACTAAAAGATGATTTACAAATGAAAAAAAAAATGTTGACAACTTAAAAGTCAGCTTAATTACAGTTAATTAGTACTACTACAGTAACTGTTCCATGTCCATCATTCAGAAGTACAGCTGTGAGATGATTCACCACATAGTTCACAGCATTTAGTAGCATTTCTTGCGTTATGGCAGAAACATTTTGGCGGATGGCATCTTTCAGTGCTGCTAGTGATGCCGGTTGGTCGCGGTACACTTTTGACTTCCAAAAATCCACACAGCCAAAGGTCACAGGGCGTCAGATCGGGAGATCTTGGAGGCCATGCGTGATTAATTAGCGACTGAGATTGCGATATTTCGATGCATATAAGCTTCGACTACCATTACCTGCTGTAGTTGTTCCTTTTTATATCGTTTGTTGCTTTGCATAATCCTACATCAGAAATACGACAGCGCCATCTGTTATTCGCCAACAGAACCATTTTTTTTTCATTGCCACAAAAAACCCGGCTTCTTTTCCATTCGTTTGGTGCAAACCGTATCTTTATATCTTGATTCGTTTTCGAATTATTCAATTTTAAAGTTGGTCCTGACTTTTGGATCACCCTGTATATATTACTATTGGATGTAGCATACATTAATAAGTAGGGGAGAAAGGGGATGGATGGGAAATTTTGCATGTTTTATTAATAAGGTTCACCATGTGTAATTCAGAATTTTGTAACAGTGCTCATAAGTACACTGCAGTAATCAGATACATATAAACATACTAATTTTAATAAAAAGTTATCATTTTTAATTAATAATATTTTTTTTACATGCACGTGCAGTGTCTCATTCATCCCCACCTATGGGGATGAATGGGAGACTGGAGTTAACAAAGAAAAGAAAACAAAATAGAAAGTAAATAAATTATTAACGTTAAATTGGTTTATATGATTTTATTACACACTATGAATTTACTGAAATTAACATAAACTGATGCATTGACTCAAATTAACATCAAAATGCAAAAGTCCTTTGGTTCGCACAGTTTCTATTGCTCTAGGCTTTGGTAATTTAATCTAATAAGATCTAATCTAAAAATAAATAAATAAATAAGACACTAGAAAGATATAAACCATTATAATAGAGTACAAATTATCCAGATAAATTTTTGTTTCCGACTGATCGGGGAAAATAAGAATTCTATTCTGTATTACATTCATAATCACCAGGATTTATTTAATTAGCTTGATTGAAATTATGATTTTAATCAAATTATTATTAGTTTATTTATTTATTTTTTTTTTAATTATTCATATTGTTGATTTAAGTTGCATTGAATATTCTAACTTATAATTCCTTTTGTCATAATTATTACAAACAAAAATCATAACAATTAATTTCAATCTATTTTTCTCTAAATCCATGCTACTTTTATAATTCCATGTCATAACTTATATAACTGCATATAAGATTATTAACTGCATATAAGATTATGCCTTTTTCCCATATAAGAGTTATATTAACTTTAAGCAAATAGTTAATTTTTAACTACTACCTAATTGAATCAGTAAAAACTTACTTTGGCAGCAGAAAATGGCACTTTAATTTTTTTTCTGCTCTTCTATAAATAGCACAAATCTGAAACTACACTTGATGAATGACCTCAGTACTGCCATATATCAGAAAAAAATTGTCAAGTTTATGGTGCATACAAAACATAAATATTTTGCTATTGTCCCATTCATCATGCGTCCCATTCAACCCCACTCTCCCCTATATCAAAAATATTATTTAATACATGATATTTAATAAGTGATATTTAATGAATGTGAAACAAAGCATTAAAAATTAAGGAGTGCATTGTGCATGTGGCATGTGTCCGCAATTTGAGGCTGCAAGCGTCATATTAACCCTTTTTCTTTTCTTTTCTTTCTTTTTTTTTTTTTTTTTTTCGTACCGGAAACAATAATTAATAATAATAAGTAAAAATTCTCTCAAAGACAGAATTTAGTTTTAGCATGGGAAAATATTAATTTCAACATGTAAAATTTTAATTTTAATTTTAATTTTTTATTTATTTTGTATCTTTTTTTGACCGTAAAACTGGGCCACGTACTTTTTAAAATGACTGAAATGAATTAAAATGAAGTATTTCTACCTAAATTTCATACTTTAGTTAATTTTAGAAAATTTAATTGTCGTGTCGAAAAACTGTTTGCACTCTTGAATTAAAAAAAAAATGGCCCCTTTAATTTGGTTCCGAATTTTTTAACGATAGGACTGATATTTCTAGTTTAGTTAAGTGTCACAAAAAACTGGTCTACAAAAACTGGTGTCGACATTTTTACCGAGATAGAAACTAATAGTCCTCTTAGTACTAATAATTTTTAATGTATTCCAAGCCGGTTACAAACAACTTGTGAATTCCGTCTCTCTCTCTCTCTCTGTGTGTGTGTGTGTGTGTCTTCAAATCATCGAAATCCTTTCACGAAACTTGATTATTCTTCATTTGTGCTCGTCTGTAAATAAATGTGTTTAATGGAATCCCCCTAATTTTTATGTTTAAATTTTTCGTTATTTGTAATCTGTTAAGGAGTTACATATGTTTCGAAGGATAGTAAAAGCATATTTCCCCTCTTTCTATATTTTTAAGTATAATAAATATATATGTATTTTTTTAATCAAAACTTTAAGTATATAAAAAAGCTACAATTAAACAATTATTTATAAAATTATCATTAAAATTTTTGGAAAAATTCAGTCATTTAATCCCGGCTTCAGAAATTTTTTTAAAAATTTGCATATTTTTTTTAGGTTAGTCACTGTTTTTTACTATATTCTATCATATAATGAAAATAAATAAGAAATTTTTCAATTATAAAAAAAAAAAATCACCTCCGAAGGTAGGCAGGCAAATTAAGAACGCATTTTTGTTTTTTTAATGAGTTGAATTCAGAATCAAACCAAATGTGCTCAATGTTCAACCGAAGGAAATATTTGCACTTGAAGGAATGACCAAGCTTGTAATTTTAGAATCACTCAAGATCTTCTGCAACAATTGTTGTCATGTTTATTACCAATTTCTAATACGAATTAGAGGTTTCAATTACGATATGAATAAAATCGATTTTAGCTATATGTTGTCAAAGTATAAGTTTTCAAAAAAAATTTTTAGAATACTTTGTACTTACAAGGAAACATTAAAAAGTACCGTTTTCAAAAAATATTGAAAAAAAAATATGTGTGATTCTACTCTTCATGAAACACCAGAATGTGGAAAAATTATCGGCTGAAATGAATTACAGCGGCCACAAAAAATTATTAAAATTAAGCATATTTGGCGATTTCACACTGTTAGGCGATTGATTATGAGTACTTGGCGGAGAAGTAAAACACGATTCTGTTCGTACACGGCAATCTCTGTGCTAGCGAACTTATCGCCTAACAGTGCTATATCGCCAAAAATGCTTAATTTTGATAATTTTGTGGAGTTTGCTGTAATTCATTTCAGCCGATAATTTTTTCACTTTCTGGTGTTTTATGAAGAGTAGAATCACATACATTTTTTTTTCAAAATTTTTTGAAAACGAAACCTTTTGAATGTTTCCTTGTTAGCTATTAATCATAAATTTTATATGTATTATTATAATAGTATCATATAATCTTTATAGTCTTGTATGTATAATCATACATATTATATATAGCAGTACATTGACATACACTGAATGAAAATTCTGCGACTGACATGCTCTTGTAAAAATAGATATACATATGTTACTCTTATGAACTCTAGTTCCTTTTGTTAGCGAGTTTTAATAACCCTATTAGAATTCTAGATCGTTTTCCTATATTATTGTGTCCGACCTTATCTCTGCAAATAAATGCAAACACAACAGGTGTGTTTTAATAACTATAATTCTAGAAAACCCAATTTTAGAAAATCAAGCGAGAATTTCTCTCAATACAAAGAATTCAAAATAGTTCATAATATTGTTACACCATCAGAAATCTTCAACCATTTCGTTTATCCAGGTTATTTGTTTATCTTACGCAGAACTCGGAAATCTATATTTCTAGTTTAGGGATTCAGATAAGGACTATTTAATTGTTCTAGATGAAAAGTAGTATATTTTTTTCTCTGTGTAACTTGGTATACAGTAAAAATAATTATAAGATAAAAAAAAAAAAAAAAAAAAAAAAAAAAAACTTTTTATATACCATGTTTTAAATTTTCTGATGAATCATAGAACTCTTATCAATGTGCAAAAATTTTTTCAAGTGGTAATGACGTCAATTTTTGTGAGATGCATAATTTAACTTTTTACACTTTTTTAACGCTCACGTTTAATTAACTGTATTTATTTTTATGTCGAAAGAAAGTGAACTCATTTCTTTTGGCAACAATTAAATGATAGCTAATATTTTAACGGCTATTTTAACTCATTTAGGATGTTATTATTTTCATATTTTAATTAATTATAAGAAAACTATTTGAAAATTCGAAAATCGGACTTCGAAGTATTGTGCTGTCACCGGATTCTGAGCTACTGTGAAAGTTTCAAATGTCTAGTTAATAGGGAAGTTAGTTAAAATTCGATTGCAACATTTGTACCACACAAACAAACAAACAAGAATAGTAGTTAATAAAAACATGGTAAAAAAAGGGTATATTTTACAGTAAAATATGCTGGCAATATTGGTGCCAGCACATTCTGCTGTAAGAAAGAGGTAATTTACAGCACAAACATCTGTAAAAGAGTCTCCCTTTACAGATGTTTTCACGGTAAATCGCCTTATTTAACAGCAGAATGTGCTGGCACAAAAATGGCCAGCGCATTTTGCTGTAAAAAATACATTTTTTGTTTACAGTGTACCTATAACCATTAAATGCAAATCGACCAAAATTTGTTTCTGTTATGTTTCAATTCCCCCTCACATATAGGAAACGATATATGGGCTTCTATTGTGTATTATTGAAAAAAAATATATATATATATATATATATATATATTGTGTTATACGGCCATTTATGAAAAAAAAAAAAAATAAATAAATAAAAATAAAAAAAATCCCACTCTATTGATTCAATTTTGCGGTATATGATGCTCGTATGCTGAAATGTTCTCTGTATATGGGAAGGCAGTATGCATTAGCTGCTATTATAAATTCACCAATTTTTATATCTCAAATATATATTATGAAAACAACGCTGACTTAATTTAAGTGTACATCGTCCAAGGGTGAGCGCTGCAATCGCTCACAGTTTACAATTTTCTATATGACTGCATTGTAGCATTTGTTCTTTAAAATTGCACCTAACTGTGTACGTAAAACCTTTATTATGAGAAGTTGCTGCTGTATGAAATGATATAACAGCCAACTATTCTATATTTTAGGTACCAGCATTTCTTTATAGGAATATTGATCTTAATTAATCATAAAAAACTGCTACAAAATCTTATATAATATATACATTAAAAGAATACTGGTCTTCAAAGTACGGAAATTTTAACATGTATGGAATGATTCAAAAGAAAAATTTTTGGTGGCCGCAATATAGTAGTTTTATTACGTAATCATCATCATACTGAGCCTGTTTTAGAAGCCCCTATTAGAATTCTAGAGCGTTTGCTTATATTATCGAGGTTAAAGTTATTTAAAAATCTCTGCAAATAAATCAGAGTACAGGATTCGAGTTTCAGAAACTATAATCTTCGTTTATTACCCAATTCTAGAAAATCAAGAGAGAATTTCTCACAATACAAAAGATTCAGAATATTGTTTCACTATCTAGAAATGTGTGCACTAGAAATTCTCGATCATTTCGTCTATTCAGTTTAATGGCGTGCTTTATGCACATGGCTCGGAAATCTATATATCTAGTTAAGGGATTTAGAAAATGGCCACTTATTCATTCTAGAGGAAAGCGGTATATTTTTTTTTCTCAGTGTACGTAAAACCCTTATTATGAGAAGCTACTGCTATATGAATTGATATAACAGCCAATTATTCTATATTTTAGATACCAGTATTTCTTTATAGGAATATTTATCTTAATTAATCATAAAAAACTGCTACAAAATCTTGTGTAATATATATATATATATAAATATATATATATATATATTAAAAGAATACTGGTATTCAAAGTACGGAAAGTTTAACATCTATCGAAGGATTAAAAAAAAAAAAAAAAAAAAAAAAAAAAAAAATGTGGTGGCCACAACATAGTAGTTTTGTTACGTAATCATCATTATGTAATCATCTTTTTATTATTATGAAAGTATTTGCTATTTTAAAATGAAGAAACAATGACAAAAAACGCTGACGACTCTGTGCTATGAAAGAAAAAAAAAAAAAAAATCACGGCATGTTTCAGTTTGGAGGTAGAAGACAAATACAAATTGAGATGCTGCAATATTCTTCATTTATTAATTTAAGTGTTACATTAGACTTAAAATTTTTTTATTTTTTTAGTTTTTCAGAATGTGGTTTATGCATATTTTTATTGCAGGTACTTCTGAAAGTCAGTTACTCCTTGATAATTAGGTGCATGGAAGTGTCAAATGGTGAATTTGCAGAAGACATGGTGCAAGAGTATTCCAGAACTTCTCAGAATAAGAAGTTGTACATGGTTTCATTTGTCTGTGGTTTCATTCCTTCAAAATCCTGCAAGAAAAATGCCAATATTAGTGTGTATAGACATAAATATGGATTCTCAAACTGGATTGCTTATTTTTCAAAACGTAAGTATTTTGTTTTTAGTTATAAATGTAATATAGCACACTTTTTTCTTTTTCTTTCTACTTTCCGAACACTATAGTGAGGAAAGTATTGCAATCATGTCAAAAATTCAAATTTGAGATTTTGATGTTTTTTATACGTTTCGAGGTCCCCTGAGTCCGTTTTCACTATTTTTACGATGATGTATGTATGTGTGTGTGTATGCATGTGTGTATGTATGTGAATGAACACGCTAGCGTCTAAACGCTTTGTTCGAATAAGCTGAAAGTTGGTACGTATATTGTTAGTCACCATAGTACGAACACTATTGATTTTGGTGAATCTAGCACTTATAGTTTTTTTACAGGGACACAAAGAAAAATTATTTATCATTATAGCCTAAGGGACCAAAATCTTAAAAGTGCGATAGCATCTAAACGCCTTATTCAATTGAGCAAAAAAATTATACACATATTACAGGTCACAGATACTCAATCTGTATAGATTTTGGAGAATACACCACTTTTAATTTTTTTACAGGGACACAAAGAAAAATTCTTTATCATTATGGTCTAAGGGGCCAAATTTTTAAAAGTGTGATAGCATCTAAACGCCTGATTCCCTTGAGCTGAAAATATATATGAATATTATAAATCGCTGTTGTACTAACTATAAGCATTTTGGTGAATCTAGCATTTATAGGTTTTTACAGGGACACAACGAAAATTTCTTTATCAATATGATCTATGGGCTCAAAGTTCAGTAGCGTTAAATAAAACATCGTGTAATATATGGAGAAAAATACTCAAGCACTCTATTATGGTTTTCTTTTTTTTTTTTTTGTTTAACAACTCCTCTTTCTTTAGTTTATCTACAAAACTGTTAATTACTCAATGTTCGGAAAGTCGAATGGAGTCATTCCAGATTATTATTATTATTTTTTTTTTGGGGGGGGGTGGGAAGGGGGGGGGAGGATAATATTGTTTAATTGAATAGTTTATATTGTTGACCAAACTTTAGATTTATTTTGTCAGTTTAATCAAACCAACTTGCTTCGATTCAGCAAAATAATACATTTAAAAGAATTGTCTGTCTTACTGGATTGTCCGATTAGCTACGGAATAGATTTTTCATTAAACAACTAGTGAATGAACTATATGCTCAATCAATAAAACTATTTTTGTTCAAATTAACCTGATAATTTTGTTCATTTAGACAAATATTGATTAAATAAGCATAAATAACAGGTTAGATCATAAAAATGATTTAGTTCTGGCTAAGAAAAATTTTAGAGGCTAAAAAAAAAAACAGTTTTGGTTCTTTTAACGAAATTTTTGATTTTTCTAAATTCTTCTTCTTCTTATTATTATTATTATTTCTATGCAATCTTCATACGTTTCTCTGGTCATTATGCTGAAACAAACCACTTTCTTTCATGAATTTCTAAAACATTTTTCATTAAAATCAACCAATCAGATCTCTAGTAAGAAACATTTCACTACTATTCAAGGACCAGATCCCCGCTGCTCTTGGCAGCGTATGCCATGGCCACACTACTGGCATGCTACAATAACTGACATCTATCCCGAAATAATTAATAAATAAGAAAAATAATAAAATCATATATTTTACATACATGAATTTTAACATTTTATGTCAAACACTGCAGAGTAGGGTACGAATAACTGGTAAAATGAATAACTAGCAGTGTCAAACACTGGAACATAGGGTGCCAATTACTGATAAAATGAAAAAAATGGCAGTGTCAATTTCTGGAACACTGAGTGGGTGTCAAATAAAAATTCATAAAAAAAAAGTTCTTATCAAATGTATATATTTTAACATATATATGGTTCTAAATATCTTTCATACCATATGTACTAACTTAAGATTTCTAAAAATATTTTTTGATGACTAGAACATTAAAAACAGCAGAGATTGCTCTAAAAGTGTCAATCACTGGTGCGCTTACACTAGCACACTTTTCTTTTTCCTTCTTTCTCTTTTTCTTTTTTAGTGGGAAAGGGGGGGGATAATATTGTTTAATTGAATAATTTACATTGTTGACCAAACATTAGGTATATTTTGTCAGTTTAATCAGACCAAATATTTAAAAGAAGAGTCTGTCTTACTGGTTTGTCCGACTAGCTACGGAATAGATTTTCGTTAAACAACTAGTGAATAAACTTTATGCTCAATCAACAAAACTATTTGTTCAAATAGACCGGATAATTTTGTTCATTTAAAGAAAATTGATTAATTAAGCATAAATATTAGGTTAGAATATAAAAATGATTTAGTTCTGATTAAGAAAAATTTTGGAGGCTATATTTAAAAAAAAAGTTTTGGTTCGTTTAACAAAATTTTTGATTTTTCTAAATTATTATTATTATTATTATTATTATTTCTATGCAATCTTCATCCGTTTTGCTAGTCATTATGTTGAAACAAACCACAATATTCTATGAATTTTAAAAACATTTTTCATTAAAATCAATCAATCAGTTCTATAGAAAGAAACAGATTTCAATACTATTCAAGGACCAGATCCCCGCTGCTCTTGGCAGCGTATGTCATGGGCGCACTACGTACGTACGATTATTTTATAACCTTTAAAAGAATTTTTAACAGGACGAAATCGCCAGTTTACCGAAATCCTTCATTTCTCTATTTACATCTCACTTTTGTACCCCACATATCACTAGCAGACCAGTACATCTGCGACATGAGTTATAATAGTAAATATTTATTTCGGTGTTAAAAGTAAAAATGAATGGGTAAACATTTTGTTTGTAAAAGCATCAGTATGCTATAATTAATAATTTTAAAGCTACAATGACGTCAATTTTGTGGAAGGGTAGAGAATTGAAAATCATCTCTACTGTGCAATAAAAAAAAAAAAAAAAAAAAAAAAAAAAGGAAAAAGAAGTGATTATTATTTTTTTTATTTCATAAGTCATTTTTTCATCTAATACGTTTTTTTAGTACTGCAATATTTGAATCAATGCGATATATTTATTAATAAATATTGTATTATTTGGTTTTTGTACATTTTTAATTACTTTAATTAGAGTAAGTAGTTCAGGATTAATATAAACTGAAAACTTTGTTGTTAAAAGAATATGCCGGCAGCGGTAACTTTTATTAAAGAAACGGTGAAAATTATATATTTAATTAAATCTTTTACAATTTTAATTTAAACAATTTTGTAGATTTTTTTTTTTTTTTTTTTTTTTTTTTAACTTAAGAAAGTAATTTATAAAAGAGGCTTATAATATCCCTCATTATATTAAAATATAGATTTTAAAAAATTATTTCAAGATTATTTTAAACTTAGTAACATACACCATTTTTACGTCAGAAACAACATGAGAAAAATTTAGATTTTTAAAAACCAGAGTTTAAAAATGCCTCTTACATATTTTATAAATACAGCTTTGACTTTGCGAGAGAAATTTTCATATTTTTAATTCCAAAGATTTTTTACACTGAACAAATATACATTTTTAGCGTTTTTCAATACATTTTAATTTTATATCGCCTTTAAATCACATGACATAAATTTCTGATTTGGTTAATTCAAATTCATTAGTACGATTTTCAGTTAACTTGGTATTTTTTAAATTCTAATAATGTACTGATATATGAAAATTTACTCAGCATTAAAAACGCTAATGTAAAAAATATTAAAACAAACTGCAGTTTCGGTAGTTCTCGTAAGCCGTTATCAGTGCAAAACCATTCTACACTGATTTCCCATTACTAATTAATTTAAGTCTCTTCCAAACTGTTACGTGTGAAGTTTTTTTGCTAAAACGTTTTGAAATTTCACGAGTTGAAAGACGGTTTTTAGTTGACAATCGAAATATTTGCCGACTACTATTGCCAAATAATAAAATTAATAATATATTCAATTGGCAACTTTTCTATTAAATATCTCCAAAAATTGTCTCATCGTTCCTTGGAGGATCGAACCCACGACCATCGTGTTATTATAATGACATTCTAATCAAAAGTCATAGAACATGCCAGAAATATCTAAGAAACTAGTTGGCATAGGTGGACTCTGCTCAATTCCCCACGTATGTTCTCATAAATTTTTAGTGCATGGCATATTATATTAATGTTAAGAGAAATGAATTTGATCAAACGCTTGTCACTGTGATATAACGAAATCCTCACCCAATTGGCTACCCACCATTCAGTTCGATATATTTTTTTTATTCTAATCTATTAATTTATTTTATTGGGGTCAACTTAATAGTTTAGTTTTATGCTACTATTTTCAATGCAACAATCCCTGAAATGCATACTTATATGGAATAACTGCCAATTTTGCTATGTTGATAAAATCTTAAATTTCGAGTAACTTACGAAACTTTCTTATTAGAATATTTGTAGTAAATGATGTTCAAACAAGTATCATAAATGTTATTTTGAAGTTGTTCGATATAGTTTTGATCCTCAAAACAGACGTTTATGCTCAATTTTTGCCCAATTCTGCCATGTTAAGTAAATCGTTAATTCCAACTAACTTACGAAATTTTTAAATTAAAACATTCTTAGTCTGGGATGTTCATGTCAATATCCTAAATAATATTTTAAAAGTATTCTGACATTTTTACGATGAAAATATCCCTCAAAATGGACGTTTATACGAAAATTTGCCCTATTCTGCCAGATTAAGTAAATCGTAAATTTCGAATCACTTACGAAATATTTAAATTGAAAGATTCATAATCAAGGATGTTTATGCCAGTATCTTACATAATATTTTAAAAGTAGTTTAACATCTATACAATGGAAACACCCCTACAAAAAACGACGTTTATACGAAAATTTGAAGTGTTCTGCCATGTTACGAAATTCGTAAATTTCGAATAATTTGCGAAGTTTTCAATGTAGCACGTTTATTGTTAATGATGTTCATCTCGGCATCAAAACTAATATTTAAAAGCTGTTCTTACATCTTTACGATAAAAATATTTCTTTTTATGCACGTTTAAGTGAAAATTTGCCCTATTCGTCCATGTTCAGAAAATCGTGAATTCCGAATAACTTCTGCAGATTTTTAATTAGAATGTTGCGAATGAATAGGGTTGTTGCCAGTGTCAAAAATAATATTTTAAAACTGGTCCGACCTCTCTGCGATCATTTGTTCGTGAGATATCGTGTACACAGACTAACATACTAACGGACTAATGGACTAACAGGCTAACGGACTAATATACTAACCGACACCCTACAGACGGACACCATACAAATTTTGTAATTTTCGGATTCCGCTCGCCGGAAAACGTGTAAAAAAGTCAAAAAACGAGGTCAAAAACTTTCATGATTACCTAAGTTCCCCATACCTATAGTATGATGGGGTATGATGGGGAATGATAGGTATGATGTCATATCTATAGTATGACAGAATCTGTCAACCATTGGTTTGGTTACTAATAACAAAATAATAAAGTTTCTTAAAAATCTGGACAAATTTCTATATTAGTAATATGAACAATTTTTTTAATATTTCATGTATATACATTCAAAATATACAAATATATACTTACGAAGATCAGATTTGCTTCACTGAAGTCTTATATCGGCACTACTGATTCTACCGGTTCAGGATCAGCATAGGCTGCATTATAAACCAGCATTGCCATAAGCAAAAGCAGGCTGGAAATCTTTTGCAGCTGTTCAGTAAGCATGGTTTGCAACGTTCAGACAACTTCCGAATGAATTGCAGTTTAAAATGCGGCTGAGTATTTATACTTATATGAACATGCTTACTCATATAATTATTGCAACAATGTTTCTAATATAAAGTAATAATTTATGCATATCTTTTTGTAGATATGAATAATATCCTTGACTTAAAGAGAAACTTTCATTATTTGCCATGATTCATCAATTTTCGCAAATTTAAAAAAATGATTAGCCACATTTCTAGAAGATACAAAACAAACTTTCGACCACTGAAAACTCATAAATAGGAATTATACAGCACTTTTTTATTTTTTATTCTATTGAATTATGGAAAAGGTGGTGTACGATGAGGAAAGAAAAAATATTTTGTTTTAAATGCAACGTATTTGTTTTTTCTCTCGGCATGAGATTGTAAAACATTTTTTAAGCTGTAAAATAAGGATATGTTGTTGAAGACAACATAAAAATTTTGCCCGCAGCATTAGAGCTGCCAACCCTTCGATGTAATTCATTCCACTATTTCTCTAGAGCAGTGTTGGGCATAATTGATTAAAAAGTAATTGAATTAAAATTGAATTACAATTAAATTACAATTTTTTTACTGTCAATCGATTAACAAGTAATTGATTACAAATAAATTGAATTAATAAAAATAAATTGAATAAGTAATTCAATTTATTTGTAATCAATTACTTGTTGATTGATTGACAGTAAAATAATTATAGAAGTGATTTAATTGTAATTCAATTACTTTTTAATCAATTATGTTCAACAGTGCTCTAGAGTTATCTTCGTTTATTCAATCGCAGTTTTCTACAAAATATGAAGTGGATATTTCTATAAAAATTGATTGATATTAAAATTCCGGAGGGCTGGCGACTGTGTAACATGTTTCGAAAATTGCATGGTTCTTTTAATTTTCTTCGACTTTTTTTCGGGTGGAAGTATCATAAGCATAGCATCGAGCTCGTAGTCGAAAGGTTGCAGGTATGATTCGTGTGTTCGCTAAAACCATTGTGTACTTTATAGGTGGCTGGTTCAAGTAGGTTTCTTCGTATTACGTACAAATTTTGAAAAAAAAACCATAATGCAATAAGCTTGCAACAATTGTTTCGGGTCGAAAAAGCGCACGACCCTGCGTCAGGCATACAAAGTAGGCACAAGTGCTAATGTCAAAGCGGTACCTTTCAGCTTTGACTGCTGCTGAATATTGGGAATTTCCAATATTCAATATTACGTTCTTAAACTTAATTCAAAATTTTCTATTTCTAAACCACTTTATTTTCCTCAGTTAATTTCTCCCGTTGAAAAAGCTTTCAAAAATTCTCATCTCACTGACTAACAGAAAGAACATCTTCGACATTTAATCCATAACAATGCCAACTTCAATTAAAAATTTTTAATCTAATCTCATCCCTGCAGAAAAAAATGCCTTGAATGAATTGAAATCTAATGAAAATATCATCATCACAAAAGCAGATAAAGGTTGTCAGATTGTTATTTTAGATAGGAAACAATACATCGACTGTGTAACCAAATTAATTAATGATGGCCCAAATATTCCTCAGTTCGGTGACCCCGCTTCTCAAGAATTAAGTAAAATTAAGTCTGCTATAAAATCTTGCCCCTTGTTGTGGAACTCAACTAAATCTCATCTTATCTATCCCTTCTATAGCTAAGATGCCAGTTTTATGCTCTATCAAAAGTACACAAACCCAATACCCCATATCGTCCCATAATCTCTATATCGGTACTGTTTCCTATAGTTCAGCTAAATTTCTCACTACAATTTTTGCTACTCTTCTTTCTGCAAATATTTATACTGTAAAGAACTCCCTTAACTTAGCAAAAAATATTCTAAACTGCCCTCACACTAATCTTACTATGGTTTCTTTCGATGTAAAATCCCTTTTAACTAATGTTCCAATAAGTGGCGCCTTCTGCTGTCTTGAAAAGAGATTAAAAGAGTTTCATTTCACATCTTTTGAAATACAATATTTAATTTCTTTCACCCACATTTTTTTTTAACCCAAACTACTTTTTCATTCCAAAGAAAATTGTATCGTCAATCTGAAGGTTTAGCCATGGGTTCTCATCTCTCTCCAATTTTCGCTGATATTTATATGCATTATTTTGAAAGCACACTCTTAAAGAAAATGTTTTTCCCTTTTTCGACCCGTTACGTGGATGACATCTTCATGCTTATAGACACATTTCCTCTCAATATTGACCATGTTTTACAAACTATAGATTCTATAGACAGTAATATCCAATTCACATATAAAATAGAAAATAATCGCTCACTTCCATTTCTTGATACCCTTGTCTCACTCATTGTAGATGAATTTTTCACCACCATCTATCGTAAAATTTTGCAGTCTCTCTACCTGCCCATGCGCGTTCACTTACCCCCAAAATGGCAGTTTTCTACACTTTTCTCAACCGTGCTCTTGATATTTGTTCCGATCCTGTTTTTTTAAGTTCTGAAATTAAATATCTGAAAGCCATAGCAATTGACAGAGGTTATAACCCTTCCATTATAGATAAAGCTATCTGGAAATTGCAACTTCCTCGTACTTCATCTATTTATTCAGTATCTTCTAATATCAGTATTGTTTTACCCTATTTTTCTAAATGTAGTCATGCTGTAGCTAAAATTCTCAAACAGTATGATTTAAAAATAATATTTTTATCTTCCAATAAATTCACCTTTTCTCAGTTAAAAGATCCTGCAGATATGTATAATTCTTAGGGCATCTATAGCATTTTCTACCAGCGTGGCTTATCATACACTAGCCAAACTAAACGCAGTCTTAAATTCCGCCTTAAAGAATATATTAATTACGTCCTTAAACCAGAAACGAATGAATCGGCTATTTCTAAACATTGCTGGGAGGAAAACCAGCATTTTAAATTTGATTAAGCTAAAATAATTTGCAGGCCTAAATCCACTAAGGAATTTGATTTCTTTGAAGACTTTCATTTTCTTTAAAATCTTAAAAAAAAATGTTATATGCGGTTTCGCTGTACCCCATTTGTCTCATTGTTGGAAATTTTATCAGCCCACATTTTCTCAATTTCTTCCATATTTTTCACAGTTAGTGTTTCGGCATTTCCTATTCGTCAATCCACCACTATTGGTTGGGCTGATCATCCTGAGCTAAATCCGTTCCTTTTTGTATATGTAGAAGCACTTCTCTCTCATTTATTTATGCACTGAAGACGATACGAGGTCTGTCCAATAAATACGCGAACTAAGGCCATAAAAAGTTTATTTTTTAAAATTTAATCTACATCGATTTTGTCCCCTTCAAAGTACTCTCCATTCGTCGCTATTCACTTATTCCATCTTCTTTTCCACTGTTCGAAGCACCCTTGGTAGTCTTCGGCAGTCAGGCCTTTTAGTTTTCTCGTCGTTTCTTGCTTTATTGTATCCACATCTTCCCAATGATATCCCCTCATCACATTTTTGCATTTTGGGAATAAAAAAAGTCGCATGGGGCGAGATCTGGCGAATAAGGAGGATGATCAAGGATGTTGATGGAATTTTTTGCCAGAAACTAGTGAACAATCAATGCTGAATATGCAGGTTCATTGTCATGGTGAAGGATCCATCCTTCGCCTTTAGTCAAATTTCGTCGCACACGACGCACGCGATCTCTCAAACGCTTGAGAACTGTAAGAAAAATAATTTATTATTTTCAGCAATTTCCCTTTTCGACACACAGTAAAAACAAGGACAACAGACACTAACACAACTGGCACAATACGCACAGCTCGACGATCCGCCATGCACTAATGGTTCACTGGTTCTCAGGCAACCAGCACCGCTAGTGAACAAGGCTGTAGTCCGCATCTTGGCCGACAGATAGCACCAATTCGCGTATTTAATGGACAGACCTCGTACGCTAAATGCTACCAAAACAGTTGTCTGCTTTCTTCTTATTTATATTTGGCGTTCTACTTGCTGTTGTTTGCCTTGTTTTTATGGTAAAACAATATTATTAATATTAGGAATAATTTCTATTGTGAGAAGTTCTTGAATGATTTCTTAGAATTGGGTTATAAACTCAAACTATAGCTCCTAAGACTCGCTTCTTGCATTCGCATTTTCTTGCAGAGATGTTTTTAAAAATTTGGACCTTTATAATACAGAGACACGTTCTAGAATTCTAATAAGGATTTCTTGAACTCGCTTTCAAAAGGTACTAGAATTTATAAGGGTGACATGGAACTAGTTTTAAAAAAAGTCGCAGTTTATTTTCTAGATGCCAGTGACATATTTTTTTCTCAGTGCCGACTTGTTACTCTTTCTTTTTTCTTTTTTTTTTTTTTTTTAATAACCTTTACTGCATTTAACTAAATAGAATCTTGATTTCCTGATTGCGTACATATTTGTTTAATGTTAATTTTTTTATTATATGCAATCTGCTAAATATGATTCTTCGAACAACCTGGTGAGACATTAAAAAAAAATAATTTCTACCTTTATTCAACAAGATTAAAATGTGTCTATCATTTAAGTTAGCCTGTCTGTCTAATTGTGAGATTTTTGCAATTCTTTTCTTATATGGATTTGTTCGTAATAAAAAAAACTCGTCCCAAGTTTAAGTTTTCGGTTTTTTGAAACGCACTGGCGTACATAATTTAAGGAATAGCCTGTTTTCCCGTTTTCTTTTTTGAGCAGAATTTTTAAACAAATGAGCATAGGAATATAAAATTTGGAGGACATGTTTATTATTAAATCATTTATCGAATTGTAGGTTAGGTGCACCAGTGATATGCATTCTCCAGTAGTTGACATCTATCCCGAAATAATTAATAAATAAGAAAAATCATAAAATCATAAAATCATATATTTTACATATAAGAATTTAAACATTTTATGTCAAACACTGGAGCAAAGGGTGCTAATAAGTGGTAAAATGAGTAACTCGCAGTGCAAACGCTGGAACAGAGGGGGCCAATTACTGATAAAATGAAAAACTGGCAGTATCAATTACTGAAACATTGAGTGGGTGTCAGATAAAAATTAATAAAATAAAATAATTGTTATCAATTGTATATATTTTAACGTATATGTGGTTCTGAATGTCTTTCATACCATATGTACTAACTTAAGATTACTAAAAATATTTTATGACGACTAGAACATTGAAACCGTCAGATATTACTCTAAAAGTGCCAATCACTGGTGCACTTACCCTATATAACTGTAACATAAATAATAATTTTTAACCTTTTGAGAGGGGCTCTTACGAAATCCTATGGTAAAGCGTGACAGATGCTGTCACAGCCCCTTTCAAAAGGAAACTGGTATAACTCCAAATTTTCTCAAAAGTGAACATTGGAAGAATAATTTTAGCCAGAAATTAAATAAAAGAAAAATAAATAAATAAATACTAAACGATAAAACGTGTCAAAAGTGCATTACATATAGGTAAAGATACACATGCATACATATGTTAAATTAAAACCGTATTTTTCTTCTTTTATTCACTTTTATGTTTCGTCTATTTTTCGTATGTGTTTTTTATTCTAATTTTAGTGTAACGTTTGGAGGCATGTATATCTGCATCTATCTTTGATGCATTCTTATCACTATTTCTCATTTAGTTTTCATTATTCAAATTGTTTAATTTCCCCCCTTTTTTTTCTAAAGCTTACTTTTCAGGAAAATTAAAATAATATAAGTTTAAAAAAATATTATTTATTTTAGAGTTGCATAAAATTGTATTAATGGTTTGATAACAAATATGCCACCCAAATTTTTATTTTTGTATGATATCATTCCTTTAAAAATTATTCTCAAAAGAAGATAACGGAAAAACAGGGTGTTCCAATGTATGTTGAAGATTTTTTCTTGAACAATGTGTGACATTAATCAGAAATAATATATATATATTACTATCGGATGTAGGATATATTTATTAGTAGGGGAGAGTGGGGATGGATGGGACATTTTTCATGTTTTATAATTAACGTTCACCATGTGTAATTCAGAATTTTGTAACATTGCTCATAAGTACACTGCAGTAATCAGTTACATATAAACATACTAACTTTAATAAAAAGTTATCATTTTTAATTAATAATATTTTTATTTCTTTACATGCATGTGCATTGTCCCATTCATCCCCACCTATGGGGATGAATGGGACAGGACTGGAATTAACAAAGAAAAGAAAAGAAAATGGAAAGTAAATAAATTTTTAATGTTGAATTGGTTTATGTGATTTTATTACACACTATGAATTTACTGAAATTAACATAAACTGATGCATTGACTCCTATTAACATCAAAATGCAAAAATCCTTTGAATCGCACAGTCCCTAGTGCTCCAAGCTTTGGTAATTTAATCTAATAAGATCTAATCAAAAAATAAATAAATAAATAAGACACTAGAAAGATATAAACCATTATAATAGAGTACAAATTATCCAGATAAATTTTTGTTTCCGACTGATCGGGGAAAATAAGAATTCTATTCTGTATTACATTCATAATCACCAGGATTTATTTAATTAGCTTGATTGAAATTGTGATTTTAATCAAATTATTATTAGTTTATTGATTTATTATTTTAATTATTGATATTATTGATTTAATTTGCATTGAATATTCTAATTTATAATTTCTTTAATCATAATTATTATAAACGAAAATCAGAACAATTCATTTCAATCTATTTTTCTCTAAGTCCATGCTACTTTTATAATTCCATGTTATAACTACTGAACTACAGGTTATAAAAATATTGAAAATCTATTTACGATTTGTTTTAACATAATTCTCGTGTACAATTTTAAATTAGCACATAGTGGGGAATGTCCCATTCGTCCCCACCACCACATGATCATATAAAACAGGAAATAGGCTTAAGGAACAATTGTCAGTATTCTTCTTGAATATCATAAACACAAGAAAAGATTATGCCTTTTCCCCATATAAGAGTTATATTAACTTTAAGCAAATACTTAATTTTTAACTGCTACCTAATTGAATCAGTAAAAACTTACTTTGGCAGTAGAAAAAGATGCTTTAATTTTTTTCTGCCCTTCTATAGATAGCGCAATTCTGAAATTACACTTGATGAATGACCTCAGTACTGACATATATCAGAAAAATTTTCAAGTTTATGGTTCTTACAAAACATAAAAATTTTGCTATTGTCCCATTCATCCTGCATCCCATTCAACCCCACTCTCCCCTATATCAAAAATATTATTTAATGCATGCTATTTAATAAGTGATATTTAATGAATATGAAACAAAGCATTAAAAAAGTAAGGAGTGCATTGTGCATGTGGAACGTGTCCGCCATTTGAGGCTGCAAGCGTCATATTAACCCTTTTTTTTTTTTTTTTTTTTCATACCGGAAACAATAATTAATAATAATAAGTAAAAATTCTCTCAAAGACAGAATTTAGTTTTAGCATGGGAAACTATTAATTTCAACATGTAAAATTTTTATTTTTATTTTTATTTTTTGTTTGTTTTGTATCTTTTTTTGACCGTAAAACTGGGCCACGTACTTTTTAAAATGACTGAAATGAATTAAAATGGAGTATTTCCACCTAAATTTCAAACTTTAGTTAATTTTAGATAATTTAATTGTCGTGTCGATAAACTGTTTGCACTCTTGAACTAAAAAAAATGGCCCCTTTAATTTGGTTTCGAATTTTTTAACGATAGAACTGATATTTCTAATTTAGTTAAGTGTCACAAAAAACTGGTCTACAAAAAGTGGTGCCGACATTTTTACCGAGATAGAAACTAATAGTCCTCTTAGTACTAATAATTTTTAGTGTATTCCAAGCCGGTTACAAAGAACTTGTGAATTCCGTCTCTCTCTCTCTCTCTCTCTCTCCCTCCCTGTGTGTGTATGTGTGTGTCTTCAAATCATCGAAATCCTTTCACGAAACGTGATTATTCTCCATTTGTGCTCGTCTGTAAATAAATGTGTTTAATGGAATCACCCTAATTTTTATGTTTAAATTTTTCGTTATTTGTAATCTGTTAAGGAGTTACATATGTTTCGAAGGATAGTAAAAGCATATTTCCCCTCTTTCTATATTTTTAAGTATAATAAATATATATGTATTTTTTTTTAATCAAAACTTTAAGTATATAAAAAAGCTACAATTAAACAATTATTTTTAAAATTATCATTAAAAATTTTGGAAAAATTCAGTCATTTAATCCCGGCTTCATAATTTTTTTTAAAAATTTGCATATTTTTTTTTAGGTTATTCACTGTTTTTTACTATATTCTATCATATAATGCAAATAAATAGGAAATTTTTCAATTATTAAAAAAAAAACCCACCTTCGAAGGTAGGCAGGCAAATTAAGAACGCATTTTAGTTTTATTTAATGAGTTGAATTCAGAAAACAATAAAATGTGCTCAGTGTTCAACCGAAGGAAATAATTGCATTTGAAGGATTGTTCAAGCTTGTAATTTTAGAATCACCCAAGATCTTCTACAACAATTGTTATCATGTTTATTACCAATTTCTAATACGAAGTGGAGGTTTCTATTACGATATGAATAAAATCGTTTTTAGCTATATGTTGTCAAAGTATAAGTTTTCTAAAAATTTTTTTAGAATACATTGTACTTACAACGAAACATTTAAAAGTATCGTTTTCAAAAAATATTGAAAAAAAAAAAAAAATATGTGTGATTCTACTCTTCATGAAATACCAGAATGTGAAAAAATTATCGGCTGAAATGAATTACTGCGGCCACAAAAAATTATTAAAATTAAGTATATTTGGCGATTTCACACTGTTAGGCGATTGAACAAGGAGAGGGACGCCGCTCATCACTCTTGGAGCGATTTTGAGCGCTTCTATGACGATCTCTCCATTTATTGAAAAGAAAAAAAAAAAAAAAAAAAAAGTTTACAAAAACGCCAGGACTTAGTCCCATACCGACAAAGGGCGTTGATAGTATACACATTGGAGAAAAGTCCACAGGACAGGTTTTTCATCCGAATCAATGAAGTGCAGCACAGTGGGCAAGGAGTTCAAACACACATTTATACAAAAGGAAGGAAGGAGAGAGTGAAGAGAGAAAGAAAGAATATATAAATAAAACGTTACGATTAAACTTTACAATTAAAGTGAAATGATTTAGAAAGACTTTAAATTACATTTCAAGTGATTTTTAGGACTGGAAGTGATTTTTAAAAACTTTTAGTTAGATATGACGTGAATTTAATCTGTTCTGTTGGAAATATCCATCAGAAGATTGTAGATTCTTTTTAGTTTAATTAAGAGGGATGGACGAGAAATAATATTTTCGAGCCAGCCCTCTGGTTTTGGTACAGGATTTCTTAAGTGGTATGAACTTGTTATAGGGCAGTTGAAATAATAATGTTCTGGTGTACCCTCCTCTCCACAAGGACATAGGGGTGTGCGTCGGCGATTGAATCTATACAAATATTGTGGGAAAGGTCCATGACCCGATAGGAAGGCTGCAGTCTCTGGTGTCAGCGACCAATCATTAACGGCCACATTTGGAATCATTGAAAAGGTGTATCTACCATTCTCGGAATCTTCCCACCAGGTCTGCCATTCCCGAAACAAAATTTGTTTGAGTGATCTTTTGATAAAAGAGGGAGGTGCTGGCAGGGAAATGTTAACACTAACATTCTCAGTTGCACTTTTGGCTAGAGAATCTGCCAATTCGTTTCCGACCACGCCCCTATGGGCAGAAACATGTGCCAGGGACGTTCGAAGATTTAGATCCTTCAAAAGGTGTTTGATTTTAAGAACCTGAGGATGTCGGGACCTGTGGCGGACAATGGCCTGCAGACCCGATAGACTGTCGCTAAAAATATGAGTTTTATTATTGATGTTGGTTTGAGTGGTGACCCACTCCAGGGCCTTTTCAATGGCGAAAAGCTCCGCCTGAAAAACAGAGTTAAAGTCCTCGAGTCTGCATGACCATCGGTGGGTACATTCATTGTTATTAAGGACACAGAAGGCTGCCGCCACTCCATGTTCTGTTTTTGAACCATCTGTAAAAACCGCCACTGGAGCTGACTGAGAAAAACTGTTTTTTGTACATAATGTTAGTAAAGAGGCAATGTCCTGTGCTGGGTGAATTTGCCAGCTGGGAAGAGAGTTTTGGACATTTACACCGGGGAATAATAAATTCTTTAGTTGAGTATTATTTAGCTGCAGGATGTTAGTTTTCCTGTAACAATATTTTAACTGAAGATGAACATGAGGGATCCCGGTGATGACAGTGAGGGCGTCTGTAGAGATAGTTTTATAGCCACGCGAAATTTGGAGCAAAAATATTCTTTGAACGGAATTTATTTTAGCTTTTGCTTCTTTTGTAAGAAACCCTCCCCAGATACCTGCCCCATAAGTTAAAATTTTGTCCACAATTGTGTTGTACCAGATTTTTAATAATTTAGTAGAAATACCACATCTCTTACCGACCATTTTCGCGGAGTTATGGAAAATTTTTAATGTTTTGATTTTTAGTTCATTAATGTGTGCTAGCCAATTAAATTTTTTGTCAATTGTTATTCCTAAAATTTTGAGATGAGGTACGTGTTTAACACTGACGCCATCTATCCTCATCACCGGTGTCCTTTGTAGTGGTCTAGGTTCCGAAAAAGTCAGTGCTTGAGACTTAGAAGTGGATAATTTGAGATTAAACTGAGAAAAAAGATCGCTGAAAAGGTTTAATGCCTCTCGGGCCTGACCCTCCAGGTCAATCCTCCTTCTACCAGAGACAACCAGGGAGAAGTCATCCGCGTATGCAAAAGTTTTGAAACCCTTTGAATTCATTTCAATCAAGATGTTGTTGGCTATAATATTCCACAGAAGTGGGCCCAAACAAGACCCCTGTGGACAGCCTTTTGATTGTTGAAGGTCTTTCGATTCTGGCCCCCAATTGATCATTATTTTCCTATTTGATAGACGAACGGATGACCCCTGCCAGGTTACTCGGGCAATTAAGTTTTTCAAGAGTGTTCAGTATATGAAACCATTCGATGTTATCAAAGGCCCCTTTGATATCAAGTGAGATCAGAGTGGTGTATTCTTCAGACTGTATGTTAACGGCGCAGGAGCTGAGTATTTCTTTCAATGCGTGTTCACATGATCTGCCCTCTCTGAACCCAAATTGCGAGGGGTGAAGTAGTTTGTGGGTTTCCAAAAAGTGGTTTAATCTTATTACTATTAATTTTTCCAGCAATTTTCCTAATGTTGGTAGAAGGCAGATTGGTCTATATGAGGAGGGTTCAGAGGGAAGCTTCCCTTGCTTTAAGAAATACACCACCTCTCCCCTGCGGAGTATTTTTGGAAAATATTGGTGTTGCAGGCAGAGATTTGACCATTTGTGTATAATTTGTGGAATAGTGTTAAAAGTATTTCTGAGAATCCTAAAGTCTATATTGTCGGGTCCTGGAGCCTTCTTAACATTGAAACTGAACAGTGCCGACCTGACCTCCGCCTCAGTGAAGGGCAGATCGTGTGGAGCTGTGAATTTAGGGATTTGAGACGAGGCCAGATTGCTCGGTGGGAATAAAATAGAGGTTAAATATTCAAGATTATCTCTTTTGGAGGAGTGAGCTGGAGGTCGTTCAAGTTTTAGCTCAGACGGGGTGAAGAATTTATTTGAATAAAATTTTTGTGCTATGCCAAAAGTTTCTGTTTGTCGTGTGCAGAAGTCTTTCCATGCGGCTTGTTTTGTTTGATTAATTTGTTTTTTATAGATGGCAGAAAGTTGTTTGATTTTAAGCTTGTGTTGGGAAATTAAGTTAGGGTCAATGTATTGTGTTTGTCGTCTGAGTGCTGTGAGACGATTCCGCATGGTTCTGAGTTGGGGAGACCAGAAATTATAGGTGCGTTGACGTCCCGACTTTTTGAGTTTAAAGGCAGAGGCTGCAATTGACTGAACTGAAGAGATTAGAAGAGTGGTAAATTGTTCAAGCTGATGCGTGTTAGAAATTAAATTTAATTGTTCGGATAGTTGTTCAGAAAGATTTAAAAGAGTTAGGCGATTGATTATGAGTACTTGGCGGAGAAGTAAAACACGGTTCTGTTCGTACACGGCAATCTCTGTGCTAGCGAACTTATCGCCTAACAGCGCTATATCGCCAAAAATGCATAATTTTGATAATTTTGTGTGGTCGCTGTAATTCATTTCAGCCGATAATTTTTTCACTTTCTGGTGTTTTATGAAGAGTAGAATCACATATATTTTTTTTTTTCAATATTTTTTGAAGACGAAACCTTTTGAATGTTTCCTTGTTAGATATTAATCATAAATTTTATATGTATTATTATAATAGTATCATATAATCTTTATAGTCTTGTATATAGAATCATACATATTATATACATATTATATATAGCTGCGTATATAAAATCATGCATATTATATATAGCAGCACATTGACGTACAATGAATGAAAATTCTGTGACTGACATGAAGAAACTAAATTGTTGCTCTTGTAAAAATAGATCTATGTCATTCTTATGAACTCTAGTTCCTTTTGTTAGCGAGTTTTAATAACCCTATTAGAATTCTAGATCGTTTTCCTATATTATTGTGTCCGAACTTATCTCTGCAAATAAATTCAAACACAAGAGGTGTGTTTTATTAACTATAATTTTCGTTTATGGCCCAATTCTAGAAAATCAAGCGAGAATTTCTATCAATACAAAGAATTCAAAATAGTTCATAATATTGTTACACCATCAGAAATTCTCAACCCTTTCGTTTATCCAGGTTATTTGTTTATCTTACACGCATAACTCAGAAATCTATATTTCTAGTTTAGGGATTCAGATAAGGACTATTTAATTGTTCTATATGAAAAGGAGAATATTTTTTTCTCTGTGTAATTTGGTACACACTAAAAATAATTATAAGATAAAAAAAAAAAAAAAAAAAAAAAAAAAATTATATACCACGTTTTAAATTTTCTGATGAATCATACAGCTCTTATCAATGTGCATAAAATTTTTAAAGTGATAATGACGTCACTTTTTGTGAGATGCATAATTTAACTTTATACACCTTTTTAACGTTCACGTTTAATTAAATGTATTTATTTTTATGTCGAAAGGAAACGAACTCTTCAATTTCTTTTGGCAACAATTAAATTATAGCTAATATTTTAACGGCTATTTTAACTCTATTAGGATGCTATTATTTTCATATTTCAATTAATTATAAGAAAACTATTCGAAAATTCGAAAATCGGACTTCGAAGTATTGTGCTGTCACCGGGTTCTGAGCTACTGTGAAACTTTCAAATGTCTAGTTAGTAGGGAAGTTAGATTATTCAATTGCAACATTTGTACCACACAAACAAACAAGAATAGAAGTTAATAAAAACATGGTAAAAAGAGGGTACTTTTTACAGCAAAATGTGCTGGCAATATTGGTGCCAGCACATTCTGCTGTTAGAAAGAGGTAATTTACAGCACAAACATCTGTAAAAGAGTCTCCCTTTACAGATGTTTTCACGGTAAAGCGCCTTATTTAACAGCAGAATGTGCTGGCACAAAAATTGCCAGCGCATTTTGCTGTAAAAAATACCTTTATTTTTACAGTGTACCTATAAACATTAAATGCAAATCGACCAAAATTTGTTTCTGTTATGTTTCAATTCCCCCTCACATATAGGAAACAATATATGGGCTTCCATTGTGTATTATTGAAAATATATATATATATATTGTGTTATACGGCCATTTATTAAAAAAAAAAAAAAAAAAAAAAAAAACTCACTCTGTTGATTCAATTTTGCGGTATATGATGCTCGTATGCTGAAATTTTCTCTGTGTATCGGAATGCAGTATGCATTAGCTGCTGTAGCTTATAAATTCACCAATTTATATATCTCAAATATATAATATGAAAAGAACGCTGACTTAATATACGTGTACATCGTCCGAGGGTGAGCGCTGCAATCGCTCACCGTTTACAATTTTCTATATGACTGCATTGTAGCATTTGTTTTTTAAAATTGCACCTAACTGCGTTCGTAAAACCTTTATTATGAGAAGTTGCTTCAATGTGAAATGACATAACAGCCAACTATTCTACATTTTAGACACAAGTATTTCTTTCTAAGAATATTTATCTTAATTAATCATAAAAAAAACTGCTACAAAATCTTATATAACATATATATTAAAAGAATACTGGTCTTCAAAGTGCGGAAATTTTAACATGTATGGAATGATATAAAAGAAAAATTTGTGGTGGCCACAACATAGTAGTTTTATTACGTAATCATCATCACACCGAAAAAAAATTCTGTAACGGACATCTAGAATCTAAATTGTGGCTGTGGAAAAAATAGTTCCATGTCATCCTTATAAATTCCAGTCTCCTTGGAAAGCCAGTTTTAGAAGCCCCTATTAGAATTCTAGAGCGTTTGCTTATATTATCCAGGTTAAAGTTATTTAAAAATCTCTGTAAATAAATGAGACTACAGGAGGCGAGTTTCAGCAACTATAATCTTCGTTTATTACCCAATTCTAGAAAATCAAGAGATAATTTCTCACAATAAAAAAATTCAGAATATTGGTTCACTATCTAGAAATGTGTGCACTAGAAATTCTCGATCATTTCGTCTATCCAGTTTAGTGGCGTGCTTTATGCACATGGCTCGGAAATCTATATATCTAGTTAAGGGATTTAGAAAATGGCCACTTATTCATTCTAGAGGAAGGCGGTATATTTTTTTTTTTCTCAGTGTACGTAAAACCCTTATTATGAGAAGCTGCTGTTATATGAAATGATATAACAGCCAATTATTCTATATTTTAGATACCAGTATTTCTTTATAGGAATATTTATCTTAATTAATCATAAAAAACTGCTACAAAATCTTATGTATTATATATATATATATATATATATATATATATATATATATATATAAATTAAAAGAATACTGGTATTCAAAGTACGGAAAGTTTAATATCTATGGAAGGATATAAAAAAAAAATTGTGGTGGCCACAATATAGTAGTTTTGTTACGTAATCATCATTATGTAATCATCTTTTTATTATTATGAAAGTATTTGCTATTTTAAAATGAAGAAACAATGACAAAAAACGCTGACGACTCTGTGCTATGAAAGAAAAAATTAAAAAAAAATAAAAAAAAAAAAAATGACGGCATGTTTCAGTTTGGAGGTAGAAGACAAATACAGATTGAGATGCTGCAATATTCTTCATTTATTAATTTAAGTGTTACATTAGACTTAATTTTTTTTTTTTTTTTTTTTTTTTTCTTTTAGTTTTTCAGAATGTGGTTTATGTATATTTTTACTGCAGGAACTTCTGAAAGTCAGTTGACAAATGGTGAATTTTCAGAAGACATGGTGCAAGAGTATTCCGGAACTTCTCAGAATAAGAAGTTGTACGTGGTTTCGTTGGTCCGTCGTTTCATTCCTTCAAAATCCTGTAAGAAAAATGCCAATATTAGTGTGTATAGACATAAATATGGATTCTCAAACTGGATTGCTTATTTTTCAAAATGTAAGTATTTTGTATTTATTGAGATTTAATTTTTCCGACTGAGTGAAAATAATGCCTCACTCAGTCGGAAAAATTAAATTTCAATACATATGATTTTCTTCCATATGATTGTGTGATTTTATTAAAATTGTAAGTATTTTGTTTTTAGTTATAAATGTAATATAGTACACTTTTTTCTTTTTCTTTTTACTTTCCGAACGCTATAGTGAAGAAAGTATTGTAATCATGTCAAAAATTCGAATTTGAGATTTTGATGTTTTTATACGTTTCGAGGTCCCCTGAGTCCGTTTTCACTATTTTTACGATGATGTATGTATGTGTGTGTGTATGCATGTGTGTATGTATGTGAGTGAACACGCTAGCGTCTAAACGCATTGTTCGAATAAGCTGAAAGTTGGTACGTATATTATAAGTCACCATAGTACGAACCCTATTGATTTTGGTGAATCTAGCACTTATAGTTTTTTTACAGGGACGCAAAGAAAAATTATTTATCATTATAGCCTAAGGGACCAAAATCTTAAACGTGCGATAGCATCTAAACGCCTTATTCAATTGAGCAAAAAAAATATACACATATTACAGGTCACAGATACTCAATCTGTATAGATTTTGGAGAATTTACCACTTATAATTTTTTTACAGGGACACAAAGAAAAATTCTTTATCATAATGGCCTATGGGGCCAAATTTTTAAAAGTGTGATAGCATTTAAATGCCTTATTCCCTTGAGCTGAAAATTTATATGAATATTATAAATCACTGTTGTACTAACTATAAGCATCTTGGTGAATCTAGCATTTATAGGTTTCTACAGGGACACAACGAAAATTTCTTTATCATTATGATCTATGGGCTCAAAGTTCAGTAGTGTTAAATAAAACATCGTGTAATATATGAAGAAAAATACTCAAACACTCTAGTATGGTTGTCTCTCTTTTGTTTGTTTAACAACTCCTCTTTCTTTACTTTATCTAAAAAACTGTTAATTACTCAATGTTCGGAAAGTCGAGTGGAGTCACTCCAGATTTTTATTTTTTTTTTTTTTTTTTTTTTTGTGGGAAAGGGGGGGTGAGGATAATATTGTTTAATTGAATAGTTTATATTGTTGACCAAACTTTAGATTTATTTTGTCAGTTTAATCAAACCAACTTGCTTCGATTCAGCAAAATAATATATTTAAAAGAAGAGTCTGTCTGAAAGGATTGTCCGATTAGGTACGGAATAGATTTTTCATTAAACAACTAGTGAATGAACTATATGCTCAATCAACAAATTATTTTTGTTCAAATAAACCTGATAATTTTGTTCATTTAAACATATTGATTAAATAAGCACAAATAACAGGTTACAACATAAAAATGATTTAGTTCTGGCTAAGAAAAATTTTAGAGGCTAAAAAAAAAAAAAAAAAAAAAAAAAAAAAAAAGTTTTGGTTCGTTTAACGAAATTTTTGATTTTTCTAAATTCTTCTTCTTCTTATTATTATTATTATTTCTATGAAATCTTCATTCGTTTCGCTGGTCATTATGCTAAAACAAACCACTTTCTTTCATGAATTTCAAAAACATTTTTCATTTAATTAATCAATCAGTTATCTAGAAAGAAACATTTCACTACTCGTCTTGGAACAGATCCCCGCTGCTCTTGGCAGCGTATGTCATGGCCACACAACTGGCATGCTACAATAACTGACATCTATCCCGAAATAATTAATAAATAAGAAAAATAATAAAATCCTATATTTTACATATAAGAATTTAACATTTTATGTCAAGCACTGGAGAGTAGGGTACTAATAACTGGTAAAATGAATAACTAGCAGTGTCAATTACTGGAACACTGAGTGGGTGTCAAATAAAAATTCATAAATAAAGTTCTTATCAAATGCGTATATTTTAACATATATATGGTTCTAAATGTCTTTCATACCATATGTACTAACTTAACATTTCTAAAAATATTTTTTGATGACTAAAACATTAAAAACATCAGAGATTTCTCTAAAAGTGTCAATCACTGGTGCGCTTACACCAGCACACTTTTCTTTTTCTTTCTTTTTTTTTTTTGTGGGAAAAGGGGGGGGATAATATTGTTTAATTGAATAATTTATATTGTTGACCAAACTTTAGGTATATTTTGTCAGTTTAATCAGACCAAATATTTAAAAGAAGAGTCTGTCTTACTGGTTTGTTCTGCTAGCTACGGAATAGATTTTCGTTAAACAACTAGTGAATAAACTTTATGCTCAATAAACAAAACTATTTGTTCAAATAGACCGGATAATTTTGTTCATTTAAACAAAATTGATTAATTTAGCATAAATATTAGGTTAGAATATAAAAATGATTTAGTTCTGATTAAGAAAAATTTTGGAGGCTATATTAAAAAAAAAAAGTTTTTATTCGTTTAACGAAAATTTTTGATTTTTCTAAATTATTATTATTATTATTATTATTATTATTATTTCTATGCAATCTTCATCCGTTTTGCTGGTCATTATGCTGAAACACACCACAATCATCTATGAATTTTAAAAACATTTTTCATTAAAATCAATCAATCAGTTCTCCAGAAAGAAACAGATTTCAATACTATTCAAGGACCAGATCCCCGCTGCTCTTGGCAGTGTATGTCATGGGCGCACTACGTACGTACGATTATTTTATAACCTTTAAAGGAATTTTTGACAGGACGAAATAATCAGGTTACCGAAATCCTTCATTGCTCTATTTACATCCCACTTTTGTACCCCTCATATCACTAGCAGACCAGTACATCTGCGACATGAGTTACAATAGTAAATATTTATTTCGGTGTTAAAAGTAAAAATGAATGGGTAAACCTTTTGTTTATATTAGCATCAGTTTGCTATAAATAATAATTTTAAAGCTACAATGACGTCAATTTTGTGGAATGGTAGGGTATCAAAAATCATCTCTACTGTAGAATTAAAAAAACGAAAAAGAAGAGATGAATATTTTTTTATTTCATAAGTCATTTTTTCATATAACACGCTCTACAATATTTGAATCAATGCGATATATTTATTAATACATAGTGTATTATTTGGTTTTTGTACATTTTTAATTACTTTAATTAGAGTAAGTAGTTCAGGATTAATATAAACTGAAAACTTTATTGTTGAAAGAATATGCATGTAGCGGTAAGTTTTATTAAAGAAACGGTGAAAATTATATATTTAATTAAATCTTTTACAATTTTAATTTAAACAATTTTGTAGAAAATTCTAATTATTGCTATATTTTAACAAACACATGTGCATTTTTGTTTAAACTTAAGAAAGTAATTTATAAAAAATGCTTATAATATCCCTCATTATATTAAAATATAGATTTTTTAAAATTATTTCAAGATTATTTTAATCTTAGTAACATACACCATTTTTACGTCACAAACAACATAGAGAAAAATTTAGTTTTTTAAAAACCAGCCTTTAAGAAAGCCTCTTACATATTCTATAAAATACAGCTTTCACTTTGTGAGAGAAATTCTCATATTTTCAATTCCAAAGATTATTTACACTGAACAAGTATACATTTTTAGCGTTTCTCATTACATTTTAATTTTATATCGCCTTCAAATCACATGACATAAATTTCTGATTTGGTCAATTCAAATTCATTAGTACGATTTTTAAATAACTTGGTATTTTTCAAATTCACACATATGAATATTTACTCAACATTAAAAACGCCAAGGTAATAAATATTAAAATCAAACTGCAGTTTCGGTAGTATTAAGTACACCGTTATCAGTGCAAAACCATTCTACACTGACTACCCAACACTAATTATTTTAAGGCTCTTCCAAACTGTTACGTGTGAAGTTTTTTTGCTAAAACGTTTCGAAATTTCACGAGTTGAAAGACGGTTTTTAGTTGACAATCGAAATATTTGCCTACTACTATTGCCAAATAATAAAATAGATTATATATTCAACTGGCACCTTTTCTATTAATTTTCTCCAAAAATTGACTCATCGTCCCTTGGAGGATCGAACCTACGACCATCGTGTTATCATAATGACATTCTAATCAAAAGTCATATAACATGCCAGAAATGTCTAAGAAACTTGTTGGCAGAGGTGGACTCTGCTCAATTTTCCATCATATGTATGTTCTCATAAATTTCTAGTGTAGGGATCATATCATATTAATATTAAGAAAAATGAATTTGATCAAACGCTTGTCACAGTGATATAATGAAATCCTCACCCAATAGGCTACCCACCATTCAGTTCGATATATTTATCTTATTCTAATCTGTTAATTTATTTTATTCGGGTCAACTTAGTAGTTTAGTTTTCATGCTACTATTTTCAATGCAACAATCCCTGAAATGCATATTTATATGGAATATCGGCCAATTTTGCTATGTTGATAAAATCTTAAATTTCGAGTAACTTACGAAACTTTCTTATTAGAATATTTGTAGTAAATGATGTTCAAACAAGTATCATAAATGTTATTTTGAATTTGTTCGATATATTTTTGATCCTCAAAACAGACGTTTAAGCTCAATTTTTGCCCAATTCTGCCATGTTAAGTAAATCGTTAATTCCAACTAACTTACGAAATTTTTAAATTAAAAAATTCTTAGTCTGGGATGTTCATGTCAGTATCCTAAATAATATTTAAAAAGTATTCTGACATTTTTACGATGAAAATATCCCTCAAAATGGACGTTTATACGAAAATTTGCCCTATTCTGCCATATTAAGTAAATCGTAAATTTCGAATCACTTACGAAATATTTAAATTGAAAGATTCATAATCAAGGATGTTTATGCCAGTATCTTACATAGTATTTTAAAAGTAGTTTGACATCTATACAATGAAAATATCCCTACAAAAACCGACGTTTATGCGATAATTTGAAGTATTCTGCCATGTTACGAAATTCGTCAATTTCAAATAATTTGCGAAATTTTCAATGTAGCACGTTTATATTTAATTATGTTCATCTCGGCATCAAAACTGATATTTAAAAGATGTTCTTACATCTTTACGATAAAAATATTTCTTTTTATGCACGTTTAAGTGAAAATTTGCCCTATTCGTCCATGTTCAGAAAATCGTGAATTCCGAATAATTTCTGCAGTTTTTTAATTAGAATGTTGCGAATGAATAGGGTTGTTGCCAGTGTCATAAATAATATTTTAAAACTGGTACGACCTCTCTGCGATCATTTGTTCGTGAGATATCGTGTACACAGACTAACATACTAACGGACTAATGGACTAACAGACTAACGGACTAATAAACTAACAGACACCCTACAGACGGACACCATACAAATTTTGTGATTTTCGGATTCCGCTCACCTGAAAACGTGTAAAAAAGTAAAAAAAAAACCGAGGTCAAAAACTTTCATGATTACCTAAGTTCCCCATACCTATAGTATGATGGGGTATGATGGGGAATGATAGGTATGATGTCATACCTATAGTATGACAGAATCTGTCAACCATTGGTTTGGTTACTAATAACAAAATAATAAAGTTTCTTAAAAATCTAGACAAAACTCTATATTAGTAATATGAAATTTTTTTTAATATTTCATGTATATACATTGAAAATATACAAATACATACTTACGAAGATCAGATTTGCTTCACTGAAGTCTTATATCGGCACTACTGATTCTACCGGTTCAGGATCAGCATAGGCTGCATTGTAAATCAGCATTGCCATAAGCAAAAGCAGGCTGGAAACCTTTTGCAGTTGTTCAGTAAGCATGGTTTGCAACGTTCAGACAACTTCCGAATGGAGTTTAAATGCGGCTGAGTATTTATACTTATATGAACATGCTTACTCATATAATTATTGCAACAATGTTTCTAATATAAAGTAATAATTTATGCATATATTTTTGTAGATATGAATAATATCCCTGACTTAAAGAGAAACTTTCATTATTTGCCATGATTCATCAATTTTCGCAAATTTAAAAAAATGATTAGCCACATTTCTAGAAGATACAAAACAAACTTTCAAACACTGAAAACTCATAAATAGGAATTATACAGCACTTTTTTATTTTTTATTCTACTGAATTATGAACGAGGTGGTGTACGATGAGGAAAGAAATAATATTTTGTTTTAAATGCAACGTATTTTTTTTTCTCTCGGCATGAGATTGTAAAACATTTTATACGCTGTAAAATCAATATAAAAATTTTGCCCGCAGCACTAGAGCTGCCAACCCTTAGGATTAATTTATTCCACTATTTCTCTAGAGCAGTGTTGGGCATAATTGATTAAAAAGTAATTGAATTACAATTGAATTACAATTAAATTATAATTATAATTATTTCACTGTCAATCGATTGACAAGTAATTGATTACAAATAAATTGAATTAATAGAAATAAATTGAATAAGTAATTCAATTTATATGTAATCAATTACTTGTTAATTGATTGACAGTAAAATAATTGTAATTTAATTGTAATTCAATTACTTTTTAATCAAGTATTCCCAACACTGCTCTAGAGTTATCTTCGTTTATTTAATCGCAGAATTTCCTACAAAATATGAAGTGGATATTTCTATAAAAATTGATTGATATTCAAAAATCCGGCAGGTTGGCAACTCTGTTACATGTTTCGAAAATTGCATGATTCTTTTAATTTTCTTCGACTTTTTTTTGGGTAGAAGTAGTATAGCATCGAGCTTGTAGTCGACAGGTTGCAGGTTTGATTCGTATGTTCGCTAAAACCATGGTGTACTTTATTGGTGGCTGGTGAAGTTGGTTTCTTCATATTACGTACAAATTTGAAAAAAAAAAAAACACCATAAAATGCAATAAGCTCGCAACAATTGTTTCGGGTCGAAAAAGCGCACGACCCTTCGTCAGGCATACAAAGTAGGCACAAGTGCTGCAGTCAAAGCGGTACGTTGACGCTTTGACTGCTGCTGAATATTGGAAATTTCCAATATTCAATATTCAGTTCTTAAACTTAATTCAAATTTTGTTATTTCCAAACCACCTTCTTTTCCTCAGTTAATTTCTCCCGACGAAAAAGATTTCAAAAATTCTCGTCTCACTGACTAACAGAAATAAAATCTTCGACATTTAATCCTTAATAATGCCAACTTCAATTAAAAAAAATTTAAATCTAATCTCATCCCTGCAGAAAAAAAATGCCTTGAATGAATTGAAATCTAATGAAAATATCATCATCACAAAAGCATATAAAGGTTGTCAGATTGTTATTTTAGATAAGAAACAATACATCGACTGTGTAACCAAATTAATTAATGATGTCCCATATATTCCTCTGTCCGGTGACCCCTCTTCTCAAGAATTAAGTAAACTTAAGTCTGCTATAATATCTTGCTCCTTGTTGTGGAACTCATCTAAATCTTATCTTATCCCTTCTATAGCTAACTGAACTAGTTTTTATGCTCTACGAAAAGTACACAAACTCAATACCCCATTTCGTCCCATAGTCTCTAATATCGGTACTGCTTCCGATAGTTTAGCTAAATTTCTCACTACAATTTTTGCTCCTTTTTTTCTGCAATATTTATACTGTAAAGAACTTCATTAACTTCGCAAAAAATATTCAAAACTGCCCTCACACTAATCTTACTATAGTTTCTTTCGCTGTAAAATCCCTTTTAACTAGAGTGACCATATTTTTTTCATTGAATTTGGGGACAAAGATGGCGGTGTCTTCGAGATTCGAGGACAAAAAAATAAAAAAAAATAATTAAATCACCTTACATTGTAAAATTTTAGTAATTTGTATGTATAAAGCACCTAAAAGAACGTATTTCAGCCCATTTATTATACATATAATAAATTACTATAATAAAACGTTAAATACTTTATAACCGGCGTCCCCAAATGTGTTGTAATTTTTTGTGTTCGAAGGTAGTTTTGTCCTCGAGATTCGGGGACTGTCCTCGAGATCCGAGGACATATGGTCAGCTTACTTTTAACTAATGTTTCAATAAGTGGCGCCTTCTGCTGTCTTGAAAAGAGATTAAAAGAGTTTAATTTCACATCTTTTGAAATACAACAATTAATTTCTCTCACCCACATTTTTTTTTTTTTTTTTTTTATCCTAAATTACTTTTTCATTCCAAAGAAAATTTCATCATCAATCTGAAGGTTTAGCCATGGGTTCTCCTGTCTCTCCAATTCTCGCTGATATTTATATGCATTATTTTGAAAGCACATTATTTAAGAAAATGTTTTTCCCCTTTTGGACCCGTTGCGTTGATGAAATCTTCATGCTTATAGACACATCTCTTCACAATATTGACCATATCTTACAAACTATAAATTCTGTAGACAGTAATGTCCAATTCACATATGAAATAGTAAATAATGGCTCATTTTCATTCCTTGATACCCTTGTCTCACTCACTGTAGATGGATTTTCCACCACCGTCTATCGTAAAAAATTTGCAGTCTCTCTACCTGCCCATGCGCGTTCACGTCCCCCACTTACCCCAAAAATGGCAGTTTTCTACACTTTTCTCAACCGTGCCCTTGAAGTTTGTCCCGATCCTGTTTTATTAAGTTCTGAAATCAAATATCTGAAAGCCATAGCAATTGACAGAGTTTATAACCTTTCCATTATAGATAAAGCTATCCGGAAATTGCAACTTCCTCGTACTTCATCTATTTATTCATTATCTTCTGATATCAGTATTCTTTTACCCTGTTTTCCTAAATCTAGTCACGCCATAGCAAAATTTTCAAACAATATGATTTTAAAGTAATTTTTTCATCTTCCAATAAATTCACCTTTTCTCAATTAAAAGATCCTGTAGATATGTATAATTCTTAGGGCATATATAGCATTTTTTACCAGCGTGGTTTATATCCAAACTAAACGCAGTCTTAAATTCCGCCTTAAAAAATATATTAATTACGTCCTTAAACAAGAAACAAATGAATCGGCTATTTCTAAACATTGCTGGGAGGGAAACCAGAATTTTAAATTTGATTAAGCTAAAATAATTTGCAGGACTAAATCCATTCATTAACTCGATTTCTTTGAAGCTTTTCATTTTTCTAAAAATCTTAAAAATGCTGTTATATGTGATTTCGCTGTACCCCATTTGTCTCATTTTTGGAAATTTTATATTCTGTCAACATCTTCTGAATTTCTTCCATATTTTTCTCAGTTAGTGTTTCGACATTTCCTATTGGTCAATCACCCACATTACGCGTAATACTATTTGTTGGGCTGATCATCCTGAGCTAAATCAGTTTCCTTTCCTGTGTATGGGAGCACTTCTCTCTCATTTCTTTATGCACTGAAGACGATACGCTAAATGCTACCGAAACAGCTGTCTGCTTTCTTCTTATTTATTTTTGGCGTTCTAGGCACTGTCGTTTGCCTTATTTTTATCTTATACTATTAAGTGAGCAATATTTGTATATATATTTCACTGTTCTCGAAAACGGTAGCTCGGACAGTCACGAGATTTAACACAAAGGTGTCCCCCGAAGGATCATTGTGCGCATCGAAGTCAGATTTTCGAATTTTTGATTAGTTTTTTCTTAATTAATTAAAATGTGAAAATAATAACCTTCTAATTTCTGATAAATAAGCCATTTAAATTTTAACCATAATTTAATTGTTGCCAATTTTTTTTTCGGCAGAATAATAATAATAGTAATAATAATAATAAAAAAAAAAAAAAAAAAAAAAAAAAAAAAACGTACATTTATTTAAAGAGGAAAATAAATCAGAAAGATTAGAAAATAAATTAGAAATATCAGTCGTATCGTTACAAATAAGATACCAAATGAAAGGGAAATTTTTTGTGAATCCGATGAATTAAACAGCTTATCAATCGGACAATTAGATTTTTTAAAATTAACTAAAGTATGAATTTTAGGTGGCAACAGCAGAAGATTGTATGGAAACCGATAAGAGAAAAAAAATAAAATAAAAAATCATGTTCAAAATAAGTCACATGATTTTGAAGTGGGATTAAAAATTGCAGTTTTCAAATTCTTTTAAATTTTCTCTCACGAACACAAAAATATAATATAGAGTTCTAACAGATGACGTCACGATCATGTTTGCTGAGGGACAGTTGACCCGACTGACCCATTTTATCATTGCGGAATTGTGTTACAAATTTATTGTAACACAGTGTTGTAAATGTATTTGTAAAAGCATAAAAAAAATCGACTACTACGCTTCCAAAAGCATGGAAAAATTAGCGTTGTCCTTCAGCACAGTACGGTTTCTAAGAAGAAAGTCATGTGGTTGTTAGAACTCTATACGCCTGTACCCCACAAGACCAACTTGCATTTCATATTTCATCAAGTTTTTTGGTTAATAAACAAAAAAGTTACATCTTTTTTTTTTTTTTTTTTTTTTTTTCAAATTAAATTTTATTCTAACTTCGAAAAGATTTATGTGATCATAGATATAATAATATATATAGATCTATCATCCCCATATTATCGTGCATAGATTTTTGATGCCGAAAGAAAGCTTTGGAATCAGCCATTAAGTGGTATTGAAAAAAAAAAAAGGAAAAGAAGAAAAATGAATTTGAAACTATATCTGGAGTTTTTCATTCACCTTTAGTAAATAAATTATTCCTGAATTTTATTTGCTAAAATATTCGTGTGTACTCCCGTGTGCATTCACTCGGGGAAAGACTGCCATATTTTGGTAAAATTGCCGGCTTTTTCCGAGTGAAAAAGAATCCCTTTTTTCTCCCCAATGATCAATCTATATATTATTACTATATCTATGTATGTGATAGGATACATTAAGAATTTGGGTTTTAAAAGATTTTTTAAATAGATTATTTAAACTCTATGAACCATATTTTTATTTTATCAGTTTCATTAACAAATCCTGCTGGGCGATTTTTTTAATTTTGGTGTTGAAGTACACCGAACGTTTTTCGACAAGAAGTTTAATATAGCAACAGCCATTTTAATCTAAGTAGCGCATCAAATATATAAAAACATAAATAATTTATTTTTACACAAAATTTACAGAAAAATGCAGTTTTAAACATAGGAAATTTATTTCAACAAGCACTATTTTAAACCTAAAAACCATTAAAAATATAAGCAGAATATGAAGGATTCTTATGTATAAACAAAAAAGAGTCTGATAAAATTGTTAGCAAAACAGTCTTCCCCTTTTCATACAAAAAAAAAAAATCCATCGCTAATAGGGCGTCAAAAATTCAAAAGCCGCCAATGGAGCAACATAATAAAGTTGTGTAGCACGATAATGTTTACCTATTTATTTATTTTTTTTATATAATAATCACTATGCTAATTTATCATACAAACAAATGAGCCTCTGTGTGTTACTGCACTTGCACGCTATCGAACAGAAATATTTGAGTAATTCAAATTAATATTTAAATAAATAAATAAAAATAAAAATATTTTTAATGGGAAATAAATATAAAAATAAAAAGATCAGTTGTCTAAAATACGTCAGAAATAGCGCTCATAGCATATTGTTACAAAGGATTAAGTCTTATTGTTACAATGGATTAAAAGTCTAAAATGGAGACAAAAATTCAAAAGTCGCCAAAGAGAACTAATTAAGGCTGTACTATCAGGTTTACAAACCATGAATTATATATAAACACAAAAAATTAATTGTCTCATGCGACAGACGTAGCCTGTCACAGCATATTGTAATATTTGGCGTGAAATTGCTGTCATTTTATGGTTGATAAGATAAATAAAATAAACATGGGAAATAACGTAAAAGCAAATATTATGTGCACCACGTATAGTGTTGTTCACATGTAACTGGGATTCAAATATAAAAGGAAAACTCCAATTTTTTCGATACTATCTATTTCGAAACTATTATTTAATAAGCACCTAAATGGAAGCTCATTGGTAAACCATTGTCGCAGGTAATAGGAACAAGCGCCCGAGTTGCAGTGGATAACCAAATCGCTGCCAAAGGCAGTAGGGACCTGAAGTGAGCTTTTGAACTATTTCAGTAATTTATTTTATTTTTATAAAGCTATATAGAAAAGAATTTTCTTTAAATTTAGTGACCAGCGAAGCGGGCAAAGCCTGCTAGTGGTAAAACAATATTGTGAATATTATGAATCATTTCTATTGTGTGAAGTTCTCGATTGGTTTCTTAGAATTGGGTTATAAACTCAAACCATAGTTCCTAAAACTCACTTCTTGCATTCGCATTTATTTGCAGAGATGTTTTTAAAAAGTTATACCTTTATAATAGAGGGAAACGTACTAGAATTCTAATAAGGGTTTCTAGAACTCGCTTTCAAAAGAGACTATACTTTATAATGATGACATGGAATTATTTTTAAAAGAGCCACAATTTATTTTCTAGATGTCAGTGACATAATGTTTTCTCAGTGCATATGCCACCCGGACTTGTTATTATTATTTTTTTTTTAATAACCTTTACTGCATTTAACTCAATGGAATCTTGATTGCCTGACTGCGTACATATTTTTTTAATGTTAAATATTTCATTATATGCAATCTGCTAACTATGATTCTTCGAACAACCTGTGAGACATAAAATAATAATAATAATAATAATAATTTCTACCTTTATTCAACAAGGTTAAAATGTGGCTATCAGTTTAGTAGTTTAGTTAGCCTGTCTGTCTAATTTGTGAGATTTTCTTAATTCTTTTATTTTATGGATTTATTCGTAATAAAAAAAACTCGTCCCAAGTTTAAGTTTTCGGTTTTTTGTAACACACTGGCGTACATAATTTAAGGAATAACCTGTTTTCCCGTTTTCTTTTTTGAGCAGAATTTTTAAACAAATGAGCATAGGAATATAAAATTTGGAGGACCTATTTATTATTAAATCATTAATCGAATTGTAGCGTAGGAGCTCCAGTGATTGGCATGCTCTAGTAATTGACATCTATCCCGAAATAATTAATAAATAAGAAAAATAATAAAATCATATATTTTACATATAAGAATTTTAACATTTTATGTCAAACACTGGAGCATAGGGTGTTAATAACTGGTAAAATGAAAAACTAGCAGTGTCAAACACTGGAACATTGAGTGGGTGTCAAATAAAAATTCATAAAAAAAAATTATTATCAAATGCATATATTTTAAGATATATGTGGTTCTGAATGTCTTTCATGCCATATGTACTAACTTAAGATTCCTAAAAATACTTTCTCATGACTAGAACATTAAAAGCACCAGAGATTGCTCTAAAACTGTCAGTCACTGGTGCACTTACCTATATAACTGTAACATAAGCTATAATTTTTAAACTGATATAACTTTAATTTTTCTCAAATGTGAACATTGGAAGAATAATTTTAGCCAGAAAATAAATAAAATAAAATAAATAAAAACTAAACGGTAAATGGTTTCAAAAGTGAATTGCATATAGGTAAAGATACACCTGCATTCATATATTAAATTAAAACCGTATTTTTCTTCTTGTATTCACTTTTCTGTTTCGCCTATTTTACGTACGTGTTTTTACTTTCTCTTACCAAAAGGGTCGAGAAAATATTGTTTTAGGGTCAAATATTCGAACGTGAGTTTTTGTTATATTTACATTTTCTGAGGTCCCCTGAATACGGAAATCATGTTTTTAGCGAATGGTCTGTGTGTTTGTCTGTCTGTGTGTCTGTTATCAGCATATCTGAAGAACAAATAGTAGCAGACATTCCAAACTCGGTATTCTAAATGTGTACCATATAGGGATGCTACAGTAAGCTTTTCGTAGAGATGAAGCAAATAGTTCATGTACACGTACAGGGACACTCAAAAATATTTAAATACATTACGTCTATGGGGGAAATTGCAGGTAAGTAGAGTTTAACATCTATAGACTGCTCTAAACCAAATGAAACGAATATATATTTTTTTGTAATAGAGATAGTGAACTGAGAAAAAATTTTGTGTATGTAGGAGCCTCGTCTTCCCCACTGGGGGAAGTCCCCCTTCGAGGGGAGTAAATTTTCATGATGGGTATCTTACAAAAGAGCTCTCCAATACCTTTAAAACGAATGGTTGAACCATCGATCAGCGATAATTTAAAATGAAGTTATCGATTTTTCTCATTTTTAACATTTTTTTTTTTTTTTTTTTTTTTTTTAATGTAATATTGAGAATAAATTCAACTTTTTTTTTGGATATCTAGTGTTATACTACTTCTCTAATATGGAAATCGTCTGTATTATCATAAAAGATAATTTGTTTAACTAATAAGTTTAATAAATTATTTTTTAAAAACAGAATTATTTTTTAATAACTGAATTAAATTCTCTATATAAATGTGGGTGCATTAATGAAACGGGGGGTTGAGAGTGGCGGTATCTCCCCTCACACAGAACTAATTATCATATAAAACTCTTTCGAAGCCTAATTTGAATTGTTTAACATAGGTTTACATATCAGTACTCGTTATCTTACCTCTTAATCTTTAACCTGTATTTATAGTATTTAATTTCAGGGTAAGAGAAAGTCGTGTGAGTGACACACCAGATAATTTATTCTAATTTTAGTGTAACGTTTGGAGGCACGTAAATCTGCATCTATCTCTCATGCATTTTTGTCACTATTTCTCATTTAGTTTTTATTATTCAAATTGTTTAAAATTTTCCTTTTTTTTTTTCTTTTTCTGAAGCTTACTTTTGAAGAAAATTCTATTAATTGGTTTGGTAACAAACATGCCACCCAAATTTTTATTTACAGATGATATCATTCGTAAAAATTATGCTCAAAAGAAGAAAACGGGAAAACAGGGTGTTCCAGTGTATGTTGAAGATTATTTCTTGAACAAAGTGTGACATTAATCAGAAATAATGTATATATTTATATATATATATATATACACCCCGCGACAAAAAGATGGGTACAAAGGGTTTTTTCTTTGATTTTTCATAAAATAATATTACAAAAATTATGCTTATCATTTATTATTATCATAAAATAACACTATTGCCGGACTAATTCTTGTTTTAAGACTAATTTAGAAAAAAATTCAAGACTAAAATTTTTCTAATTTAAGACTACACACCGCGACAAAAAGATAGGAACAAAGTTTTTTTTTTTTTTTGAATATGGTTATTTTGAATATCATTCAAATATTTAATATGTTTTTGATATTATAATATTTTGTTATAATAATAAATGATCAGCACAATTTAGATTATGTCATTTTATGAAAAAAAAAAAAAAAAAAAAAACTTTGTTTCTATCTTTTTCTCGCGGAGTGTAGTCTTAAATTAGAAAAATTTTAGTCTTAAAACTTTTCTAAATTAATCTTAAAACAAAAATTTGTCCGGGAATAGTGTCATTTTATGATAATAAGAAATGATAGGCACAATTTAGATAATGTTATTTTATGAAAAATCAAAGAAAAAACCCTTTGTACCTATCTTTTTGTCGCGGGGTGTATATATATTACTATCGGATGTAGCATATATTTATTAGTATATCAGAAATATTATTTAATAATTGATATTTAATAACTGGTATTTAATGAATATGAAACAAAGCATTAAAAAGTAAGGAGTGCATTGGGCATGTGGAATGTGTCCGCCATTTGATGCTGCAAGCGTCTTATTAAACTTTATATATATATATATATACCGGAAATAATAATTAATAATATAAGTAAAAATTCTGTGAAAGACAAAATTTAGTTTAGTACGGGAAACTATTAATTTCAACATGTAAAATAATTATTTTTATTTATTTCTTATCTCATGTTTTGACCGTAAAACTGGGCCACGTACTTTTTAAAATGACTGAAATGAATTAAAATGAAGTGTTTCCACCTAAATTTCATACTTTAGTTAATTTTAGAAAATTTATTGTCGTGTCGAAAAACTATTTGCACCTCTGAATAAAAAAAAAAAAATAAAAAATCGCCCTTTTCATTTGGTTCCGAATTCGTAACGATAGGACTGATATTTCTAATTTAGTTAGGTGTCACACAAAACTGGTCTTCAAAAACTCGTTTCGACATTTTTACCGCGACAAAAACTAATAGTTCTCTTAGTACTAATAATTTTTAATGTATTCGAAGTCGGGTAAAAGTACTTGTGAATTCCGTTTCTCTCTCTCTGTCTGTCTTCAAATAATCGAAATCCTTTCACGAAATGTGATTATTCTTCATTTGTGCTCGCCTGTAAATAAATATGTTTAATGGAATCACACTAATTTTACTATTTTTTATTAACTTGTATTCTTGTTTGTTTGTTTGTTTGTCCGGTACAAATCTTGCAATCGAATTTTAACTAACTTCCCTACTAGCTAGACATTTGAAACTTTCACAGTAGCTCAGAACCGGGTGACAATATAATACTTTGAAGTCCGATTTTCGAATTTTTGAATAGTTTTTTTTATAATTAATTTAAATATGAAAATAATAACATCAAAATAGCATTGAAATAGCCATTAAAATATTAGCTATAATTTAATTGTTGCCAAAAAAATTTACGAGTTCATTTTCTTTCGACATAAAAATAAATACATTTAATTAAACGTGAACGTTAAAAAATTGTAAAAAGTTGTGCTCTATGATTCATCAGAATATTTAAAACATGGTATATAAAAAGTTTTTTTTTTTTTTTTTTTTTTTTTTTATCTTATAATTATTTATGTTTAAATTTTTCGTTATTTGAATCTGATAAGGAGTTACATATGTTTCAAAGGATAGTAAAAGTATATTTCCCCTCTTTCTATATTAAATTTAATATGTATATATATATATGCATAATATGAATTATTTAGTATCATTGTAACACTCAGCAGACAAAAGATAGATGAAGATACCAACATAAATAAATTTTAAATGAGATTTATTTCGATTAAAATATTCGCGGTATTAAATTAATTTGAGTATCAATGATTAGTAAAAACAAGTTAAAGTACTTATGCAGAAGAGAAATGACAGTAACAAAACATATAAGCCTAACGATGGGAGAATTGCAAAAACTATGAATTATTAGTAACAGTCAACATTTGAAAGAAAAAAGAAAGGATAAAATCACCTTAGAGTTCCGTTAAAAAGGAAATATATACAGTGAAACTTGAGTAATTCGAACTTGTTTAATTCGAAATTTTGTATAATTCAAATTTTTTTCGGTCCCTTGAATTTTGTATTAAAAAAATGTTAAGAAATCATTTATAATTTGAATTCTATTTTGGATAATTCGAATTTTTCATACGATTACCTTTAAAATATTACAGTAAAATTTGTTCCTGAGATTTTTCGCAGCTAAAGTGCATTATTATTATTATTATTATTATTATTTTTTTTTTTTTAAGTCTTTCAAAAGAAGGATAAGGAAATACAATAGTGTTTCCTACCTAGTGCATAAGAAGATATATACATGAACTTCGAGGGTTTTTTTAATTGAAAGTCATGTCTAATGTAGAAGATTCTATTTTTGTATCGATTGATAGGTTGAAGTCATATGCTATGACGCAAAGATTGTACTTAAAGAAGCAATAAAAATTATCTGACTATTTTTAAAAAAGTGTTGAATAATTAAGCTCCATAGCTGCCAATACTTTAATTTATTCCTGAGTATTTTTAGCCCCGACTTTATTTCATACCACTTTTTATTTAAGAGTAATTTCTTTTTATTTTACCGAAGTTATGTATTGGAGAAAAAAATTCTACAATTAAAGTGGTGCGAAATAAAGGCGGGGCTAAAAGTACTCCGGAATAAGTTAAAATATTGGCAGGTATGAAGCTCGTAAAAAAATATTTATTTAATGGGTGGGGGGTTGGGGTGGGGGATGTAGCAGTATTCTTAGATATAAAGTTTGTGTTAAATATTTGATCGTATTTAATTTATAAGTTTCATCTTTTTAATTTATCTCTGCTTTTTGACAAAATAGTATATGTAATTCGAATTTTTCTCTGGTCCCTTCAGCTTCGAATTATCCAAGTTCTACTGTATTTAAATCAAAACTTTAAGTATATAAAAGAGCAACAGTTAAACAATTATTTATAAATTTATCATTAAAAAATTTGGAAAAATTCAGCCATTCAATCCAGGTTTCAGAAAAGTAATGGACACAATTTCTCAAAAATTAATGACCGGATATTATTAAAACTTTGCGCAGTTTTTCGCAGTAGAATTGACTAACGCTTATACCTAAAATCAAAACATTAAAAAATGAATAATATATATATATATATATATATATATATATATATATATATATATATATATATATATATATATATAAACAGAAGGCTTGTTGCATTTACTTTGTATTACTATGCAAACTTTCTTTTTCCATTAAAATTTCAGTTTCTTCTATTTTGAGTGGTCAACTATTCTTAAAATTCTAATCGTCCTATTAAACACATTGTAATCAATCAGTGAATTTCATTGTTATTAATCTGCTTTGAAATTTTGCTTTTTCAATTCATAAGACTCCTATTATGGTCTTGGCAGGCTGGGGGAGTGTTGCCGGTGGGAAACTAGTTTAACCCCACATGCAAGTCACAATTCTTGCCGCCTGCCTCCTTCCTTCCTTTCTTAAGTTTCTTAAATTATTTTTTCATAAATTTCTATATTGTTTATGGTTTTAAGTTAAGATTTGTTGTGTTAGTTTATTGATTCGTTTGTTTTGCAGGCTGTTAATTAATAAATCATGTTTCTTTAAATTTGTGTATTTCATCCCCTGATGAAATTTTTTTCATTTTTCTGATTTTCTCAAAGAAATTTTTATTCTTATTGGTCATTGGTGTTTCAGGGATCTTGTATCTGTTGCTTGGCTTCTACTATGCTCAATACGTCATCATTATATATATATATATATATAAATTAATTAAATTTGTATTTCTAAAATATACCATTTTCTTAATTAAAAGTTAATATAATATACATTAGAAATATCGTATTATTTTGAAGTACAAGTTGTTGCACACGCTAAATTCAATATTGTTACAAAGTTTCATAAAAATAAATGCAAGATAAAAAAAACTTTTTATATATCATGTTCTAAATTTTCTGATGAATCATAGAGCTCTTACCAATGTACAAAAAATTTTTAAAGTCATAATGACATCGATTTTTGTGAGATGCATAATTTAACTTTTTGCACTTTTTTAATGTTCACGTTTAATTAAATGTATTTATTTTTATGCCGAAAGAAAATGAACTCGTAAATTTCTTTTGGCAATAATTAAATTATATAGCTAATATTTTAATGGTTATTTTAATGCTATTAGGATGCTATTATTTTCATATTTTAATTAATTATAAGAAAATTAATCAAAAATTCGAAAATCGGACTTCAAAGTATTCTGTTGTCACCGGTTTCTGAGCTACTGTGGAAGTTTCAAATGTCTAGCTAGAAGGGAAGTTAGTTAAAATTCGATTGCAAGATTTGTACCGGACAAACAAACAAACAAGAATCGAAGTTAATATAATTATATATATAAAATAAAAAACTTTGTATAAACCATGTTTTTAAATTTTCTGTTGAATTATAGCTATAGAACTAACTGCATTAGCACTTTATCAATGTGTATGGAATCTTTAAACCGATCGTGACGTCAATTTTTGAGAGAGATATAATTCAACTGTTTACAATTTTTTAACGCTCACGTTTAATTAAATTATTTATTTAATCACGTTTATTTATTTTTATGTCGAAGGAAAATGAACTCGTAAACTTTTTTGGCAACAATTAAATTATAGCTAATATTTTAATGGCTATTTATAACGTATTAGGAGATTATTATTTTCATATTTTAATTAATTATAAGAAAACTATTCGAAAATTTGAAAATCGGACTTCGAAGTATTGTGTTGTCATCGGGTTGTGAACTATTGTGAAAGTTTCAAATGTCTAGCTAGTAGGGAAGTTAGTTAAAATTCGATTGCAAGATTTGTACCGGACAAACAAACAAACATACAAAAAAAAAAAAAAAAAAAAAAAAAACACGGTAATAATTTATATTGTTGTTGAGATATACATTGTGCGCAAAAATAAAATTTTAGAAACTGAGAAAACCACAGAGTTAATGACTAAAATAATAATAGAGAGCATGTAATAACTTATTTAAATTGTCATACCCCAAGAAATAATACGATTTTTCTAACGCGGTTTTTTGCATATAATTCAGAAATGTTTAAAGGATGATAATATATATATATTTATTTATTTAATGAAATTTTTGATTCATTTAAACTCTTCAGTCCCCTTAAACATTTTGGGGCAAGATGACTTTTTTCTTGGGGGGAGGGAGGGGGAAACAAGATATTGATAGTTTTACACTGAGAAACAAAGCCTGGTCGTCTTTTTTCTTTTTTTGGGGGAAGGGGTTCGTTTGTTTTGAGATATTTCAAAAAATAAATAAGATAATAGGTAATATTTTGTTTTAGTTTTGTCTATTCCAATCATGCTTTTTTAAATAAATACACAATACTTCATTGAAATATATATTTTACATTGAAATTCCAATTTTACTAAGAGTTCTAGGAAGCTTCCCCCCCCCTCCCCCCCCTCAAAAAAATGTAAGGAAAGAAAAAATCGAATGAAGTATTTAGACATTATCGTGTTCACTTATATACACATACATGCACCCATTTATTCATACATACATAACCATAAAAATAAATAAATAAAAAAGGGAGGATCCTTAAAGCGTATAGATACACAAAAATCTCTGTCTAATTTTTTCATTATTACAATATTTTTCTTACAGAGTAAGTATTTCTTATATAGTGATTTTAGACAGTAAAAACGAACAGAAAGTTAATGTCTTACATGCGAAACTTTCAAAGTAGCTTGTTTATAGTTAATGATGTTCATTCCGAATTCAGACTTATGTTTTGAAAACTGTCCTGATATCTTTACAGTAAACATTTTCTACTTAATGGACGTTTAAGTGAAATTTCACCCTATGCTAAGAAAATCGTAAATTTATAATAACTTAGGAAGTTTTTTAATTTGAAATGTACAAATGAATAGAGTTCTTGCCAATGTTGAAAGTAATATTTTAAAACTTATCTGACTTCTCTGCGACTATTAGTTCTTGAAATATCGTGTACACAGACTAACAAACGGACTAACAAACTAACAAATTCCCTACAGTCGGACATCATACAAATTTTATCATTTTCGGATTCCTCACACCTGAAAACGTGTAAAAAAGTAAAAATACCGCGGTCGAAAATTTTCACGATTATCTAAGATCCCCATACCTGTAGTCTGATGGGGATCTAAAAAACTGGTATCTATTTCGATTATACTTTTTATTATTGCGTTTTTTAGTCACTGTTTGGCAGTAATTCATATTCTGTTTATATAAAGAAATGCTAGCTTTAAAATGACGCGTGTGAAGATTGTAAAGATGGAACTTTTAAAATACATTTTCATATCAAATATCTCATCAGACAAATGTCGTCATTTTTCTGATTAAAGCATTGAATTAAGTCCGCGTGCTTAAATATTGCCGAAAAATATTATTACTTTCTCTTGCCCATAGGGTCGAGAAAGTATTGTTTCAGGGTCAAATTTTCGAACGTGAGTTTTTGTTATATTTACATGTTCTGAGGTCCCCTGAATACGAAAATCATGTTTTTAGCGAATGGTCTGTGTGTCTGTGTGAGTTTTATCAGCATATCTCAAGAATAAATAGTAGCAGAAATTCCAAACTCAGTATACTGCATGTGTATAATATAGGCATGCTACACTAAGCTTTTCGTTGAGATGAAGCAAATGGTTCGTGTACAGAGACACGCAAAAGTATTCAAATACATTACGTCTACGGGCGAAATTGCAGGTAAGTACATCTATAGACTACACTAAACAAAATGAAACGAATATATATTTTTTTGCAATGGAGATAGTCAACTGGGAAAAATTTTTTGTGTATGTAGCAGCCTCGCCTCCCCACTTGAGTTCCCCCTCAAGGGGAGTAAATTTTCATGATTGGTATCTTTCAAAAGACCTCGCCAATACCTTTAAAACGTATTGTTGAACCATCGATCTGCGATAATTTAAAATAAAGTTATCGATCATTTTCATTTAAAAAAAAAAAAAAAAAAAAAAAAATATATATATAATATTGAGAATAAATTCATTTTTTTTTTTTGGATATTTAGTGTTATACTACTGCTCTAATATGGAAATCGTCTGCATTATCAGGGAAGATATTTTTTTAAAATAATAATTTTAATAAATTATTTTTACTGAGTGAATTTGTATAGGAAAATATAGAAAAAATTCGTGTGGTTGCCACAACACACTAGTTTTTTGTTGTTAGTGTATGTGCTTTATTAATAATATTTTACCATTTCCAGGAAAGCTGTTCGGGAATTGAAATAAATTCCTCGTAGAGATATGGTAAATAATGTATGTTTTAAGCTAAATATTCATCGCTTGTTTTTTGTATATTTACATGTTTTGAGGCTTCCTGATTACTGTAGTCAAGTTTTTTAATGTTTGGTCTTTGTCTGTGTCTCTTAGAGTAACTTAAAAACGAATAATTTTAGGAGATCCAAATGTTGTATTTTGAAGTTAATATAAGTTTGTTGCTGGAAAAGTTTGATCAAGATTGATAATTTTCAATGAATGTTGCGTGTGAAAATTGTCTGTATAATTTTAAGTAAACTTTTAATTTTAATAACAGAATTAAATTCTATATAAATGTAGGTGCATTAATGAAACGGGGGGTTGAGGGGCGCGGTAGCCCCCCCCCCACACACAGAACTAATTATCATATAAAACTCTTCCGAATTGTTTAACATAGGTTTACATAACAGTACTCGTTATCTTACTTCTTAATCTCCAACCTGTATTTATAGTATTATTTTTTATTCTCGAGTATTTTATTCAATATGTCACTATCGTATCGCTTCAACAAAATTTAATCGCGACTGTACCACGTTAGATAAATATTATATAGATATTAGCATGTTTTATTTACATAACAAAGAGCTTAATATAAGACACTTTTCGGGTGATACCTAATATAATAATAATAATAATAATAATAATATTTAAATGCACACATACGCATATATATATATATATATACATACAGTAACCGCCGCTTGTTAAAATCACATTCGTTCTAGGGCAAAGTGATTTTATTAAGCGGCTGATTTTTATATCCGGCGAAGGTTCTTGCACTCAAGAAAAAAGTATTACATCCTTCAATTTAAAAAGAAATTTCAAAAGTTAACGATTGATGAGAGTAATAAACAGTATTAATTAATTTCGACCGACAATTAATTAATTGTTCATTCAAAATAAGTAAATTAAACACATACTCCATATAAAGTTAATAAACACATTGTGCATACAAAATTAGTCGATATTTATACATTTATTAAATACTAGACATTTTCAAAAGTTTTGTTGCTTCTTAGTTATTTCAGAAGGAGAACTAAGAATTAACTTTTAATAATTAAAATGAAAAAAAAAAAAAAAAAAATATGATCACTAGTGTATCAAAGCAGTAACTTATTACTATTTCGATTTTTAGAATACATTCCTTGAATTTATTACTAAAACAAGTGATGAAGCGAGTTTATTTTGTTAATAGGCTGCACGTGCAAAATTTCCGACAAAGAGAGATAACGAGAGAGTTTGTTGTGTTTTATTTTATTTTTATTTAAGAAAAAAAACTGTAAATAATTTTTTTAAGTGCATAAATACACATTTTTGCTGATGAATAGATTTTTTTTTTTTTTTTTTTTTTAGTTTATTAACTGGCGATGCTGATTTTATTAAACGGCGGTTTTATAAGTAGTTTGTATTGATTTGATTCTGGTACTGACAATCAGATCAGATTAAGTGGCTGATTTTATTAACCAGTGAATTTATTAAGTGGCGGGAACTGTATATATATTTCTGTACACTGGAGGTAAAGGACACCGTGTCACAAAATATATTTTTTCTGGAGAGAATTTTTTCTATTTTATTTTCCAAATTTAAATGCATCTTTAAATGTATTTCTTTGTAACTAGCTGTAACCGCTTAATGATACTTTAACAAATTATTAATGACATAATGTACTTGAGTAATGACGTAATGTAATGACATAATGTACTAATGTAATTATGATAGGGAGTTTGAGTACATTTCTCTTTATAGTACGTTGTTTAAATCAACACTAATATCCTTAAAATAATTTGAGTCCATAGATTAATAAAGAAATTTCCGTTGTGCCCCTGTAAAAATCTATACGTGCTATAATATTAAAAATGCGAAAAATAAATTTTTCGAAAATGAAAACTAATTTAACGGTTGTGAAATTTTTTAATGTGAAAAGCGGAATGTATATGTGAAAGATTCTATCAAATTTCGTAATTTTACTGTTGCCTGTAACTCCTACACTTCTAATGCAAATATTATGTTGTTAAATATACTTAAAGAATTTCATATTTATTATTGTAACTAATAAGAAGTAACTTTTGTATAAAAAAAAATTGTTTTCAACTCAAAAATAAAATTCAAAATCTTATTAATATTACTGGTATTAAAACTTTTGATTTCAACGATCTTTTTTTAACATAGTTATTAAAGATATGTTTGGTATTATAAATAAACTTTTTGTTGAAAATCTGCAGTTTCTAAATCTAGAAAATAACATAACTTCTTCAGCTTTTAAAACTCTGACTAGGTTTATCCTATATCATAACTCTATTTTATTCAGTAATTCTTTATATAAACAACATTTAGGTTTATTACAAGGTGGTATTGCATCTAGTGTGTTAGCTGATCTATATTTATATTATTATGAGCGAGACATTGGATGTAATAATTTTAGATTATTAAGATATATTGATTATATAATTATATTACACTTGGATAAACATAACACAAATCAAGATTTACCTCTTGCTTATCCTGAAAATCTATCTCTTATTATCACTGATTTGGAACCTAATATAATTAATTTCTTAGATTTAAAAATTATTCTTTATCATAATATCCAATTGGAATTTGACTTGTATGATAAACGTAAATATTTCCCTTTTAAAGTATTTTTTTTTTACTAATTTTAAAACATGTTTACAGAAATCTGTTTTTGTTAATACTCTTCTTAATATTAATCTACGAATAAAACATTCAGTGTCTGATAAATATAAAAACATACAATTTCGATTTAAAAAAAATTTAGCATTTATTAATGGTTATCCCAAACATTTAATTAAAATAAAATAAAATAAAATAAAATATAAATATAAATATAAATAAAATAAATAATAATGGATTTTTATTCCAAAATAAATTGTATTTTAGGTCTAGAAATTAAAACACTTGATTTTAAATCAGGTGTTGTTATATTGTTAGTTTAGTATGATTATCCCAATTGTCTTTCAACATCATTAAATTTATAATGGCAACATATTTTTTGAAAATTCTTTTCATATTACAACTGAAGATGGCAGCACTATTCAAGTTACTATTCTGAAACTTTGAATCCTAAATTAAGGATTTTTAATTTGGATTGGTTTGTGGTATCATCTCTATATTTACTCCCTGATTCCTTGCCATTACTTTACTGACATTAATTGTAATTTTAACGTCTATCTGGTTCTTAAATTTTACATGCAACACACAACGAGATATATAAATTAGAGTGCTGATTCAATGGATGAAAGATTAACATTCCGTGGTTCAAGATGAATCACGTGACATGTTCGAATAGATTGCTGTGTTTGGCCCTTTATCGCTATTTTGGCATTTAAAATATCAGTTCGACAAATTATCATTATTATTAGGTAACATGACAGTCCTATGACCGAAATAAATTGTTTTTAAAATAATTTTACACATATTTCACATTTTAATAAATAATAAAATACCTTTTTTCTCCATCGATTCCCAATAAAGTTTAAAAGTGTTTATAAAAGAAAATTTAAACTTTTAAAGAGCTAAATTTAACAGCAAATAATAATTTTACAACTATTTTTAAGCATTTTGTCGGTTAAAGTTCAACTACACGAAATAAAAGAGAAGTAAAATCAAAATCAAAATGATTTAGAACAAAAGAATATTAAACTACGTAAGTAAACAAAAACATTGGCGATTATGAGTTATGCGAAGAACAATCTCCAAACCGTTTCCATACAAATTTACTGAAAATAAGCTGTTACCAAGGGAACCATCGAATACGCAGGTGCAAGGAGAGCATGTCACATGACTCATCTTGGACCTTCTCAAGGGTTACCATTTATCACTCTATTTTACATATCTCGTTGGTAACACACTCATTTCTTACATATTTCCGTTGCTAATTTCTTGATTATATCATTTGTGATTATTGATGCATAATTACAAATTTTACTGGTGATTTTTCACTCATAATTTTTTAATTAGTTTATTGGTTTCTCACATGTTGTGGTGAGTTTATTTAGATACATTTTTTTTTTTTTGGCTCCAATGAATGTTTCCGGCCTAGGCACAAAGAAATACTTAGCTTTTGCTATCTCTGTGACAGAAAAACATTCATTTAACATATTTGTATTCTGCCAGGCCCTTGCTAAAGTTAGAATGCAAATATACTGTTACCTTATTCCAATTTGTATAAATTCATTTTGATTTTATTTCATTTTTGGTTTGATTTGGGTGGTCTTTGTTTTTGATCATATTAAGTGTTTGAATACTGATATTTAATCGTCTTTTCCAACTGTACATACTGATAATATTTAATAGCCTTTATATTTCTACTACATGTTCTGATTATCTCTATATCTATGTATCTATATATATATACCATATATTAGGTAAGGAGTAATTGCGGTAATAATTTTCCCCGTAGAATAACATTCGGTCTTTAGCTGTAGGTGTTGGTGTTAGGGATTAAGGCCGATTGACAACACTGGGGTCCTAGGCCTAAAGGGGAGTGCCTTCCGTGGAGGTCTTTCTAAGGGGTCCTAGCCCGTATTTACGCAAGTTTCGGAGGAAACCACGGAAAACTCCGAACGGCTAGGCCGACGAGCGCGACCGAGGATCGAACCCGGCACCTCACGTCTACCAGCTTTGAGCGCAGAACCGCTCAGCCGCTGGTGGGCCTTTAGCTGTAGGAGAGATTAGGTATCGTCCGCTCTAAGGTAAATCTCCAGACTCAGATCCAAAATTTTGTCAGAGGCATTGTTGCTGACGATCAGCATTATCCTTCCATATGTTGTGGAGTTTTTTGAGATTCCAATTTTTCAGACTTTTCTTATGGACAATAATGCTAGTTCACATGAGACTCAAGCTGTTTAGAAGTCGTTAGAAAGCAAGGATATCACAAGAATGGGTTTGTAGCTGATGCCATTTTTCAGGATAGATTATCAGAGGTTACCGATGAACTATGGGTTAACCTTTAGTCCAGAGGTACGTCGAGTAATTTCTATTCCTGGGGTTCAAGGTGTAAATCCAACCAGTTGCCAAATTGGTGATTCCCGGACTCGCATATAAAAAGACGAAAACAACAATTTCAACCTGGGAAAATAGTTGGCCTCCCTATTCAACCAAAACATCCAACAACGAAGAGTACTGAGAAAAAACGCCCATACTACGTACTTGTTGGAGAAGAAGGGGGTGTAGCCGACGCCATTTCTCAGGATAAATTATCAGATCTTGCTTGAACAACGGGATAATCATTTGTCCTGAGGTTCGTCGTTTGATTTCTGTTCCTGAGGTCCCAGGATCAAATCTAACCGATCTCCAAAGGTTGAGCAGCATGCTCCTTTGATTTTAATTATATATAATATGGGGAGGAAGATTTGGTGAGACATCTTTAAATACAGTTATACTCTCTAATAACATCCAATAACTGAAACTAATGCTCATTGAGCAATGGTCACTCTTACCTTAAAAACTGTTGTGAATATATTGTCAAAAAATCTGGTAGCGAGCAAGAGACTTCTGATAATTCTCTCATTCTTGGGCAAACAGTCATTTGTACTAACGCTACGCTTCAAATTGAATATTTTTTGCTTAATGTTGCCAGTGTATTTTAATTTTCAAGTCTCTCAGGGAATTTCTTGAGGAATTGTATACTGTAAAAAAAAAAACGTTAAAAGCACAGAAAAATCTGGCAGTTGGGGTGCAAGTATTTCTCCGTCAAATATACAGGACAAAACTGTACTTTTAACCAAAATCTTGTTTGATTTACAGGATTCCTGTGTAAAATATATGTCAGTGATAAAATTTTACGGTTTTAAACTGTATATTTGACGGAGAAATACTGGCACCCCAGCTGCCAGATTTCTCCTGTACTTTTAAAGTTTTCTTTTTTGCAGTGCAGCAAATAATACAGCCACGATGCTTTTGTTTTGCTCACCCGTGTATTTAAAATATGTGAATTCACTTTTGGTGATAATAATAATCCCCCCCCCCCCCACTTTTTTTTTAATAGATTTATCTCAGCCTTTAATCAAACTTTTTATTGACTATTAATTATGAAGAAATGAAGATGTAATAAAATGTGCAAAAGCAATGGTATAAAAATATTATTTTTTCAATAAAATTAAAATGCCGATGTTTAAATTAGAAATTAATTTCATAAATGCTTGGTTTCAGTGGACGTCAAGGCTCTTTCCTCTAAAAACTAAACCTTTACAGTATTATACCTGAATAAACTTTACCTTTCTTAACTTAAACAGATATAAATACCTCTTAACCGTTTGTCACTATTAATGTGAAATAGTACGATATGTTAAAGGAAACAGAATATTTGTTTTCTTAAGACGAAATGAATTTTATACAATAATACGCAAGCGAAGTGTGACGTCACTGACCTTCCGTGGATGCAAAAAAATGATTTCCTATGTCAATCGCCCTTTGAATTTTTTGTAAAAAATTATTAAAAATCGAAGAAAATTATTTCCCGATTTTAATTCCCATATTTGGGTATATATATGTATTAGTTATCATGTGCATGTCTTAGATTGAGTTATTATGCTGTCAAATTGACAAAATTTTTATTTTAAATATGAAAACTGTTGTCCTTGGCGTTTTTATATTTGGCGATCAAAAACGTAATACGAAAATATATATGCCAGATGTATATTTTCGTAATATGTATTGTACGAAATATTGTTTCATATTATTCATTACTCTCTTAATATAAGTTGTTAAAATAACCATGATTTTTGAAAGGAATTAAATTATGTTCGCCAGATAATTTGGCGATATATATATATATATATATATATATATATATATATATATTTTTTTTTTCTGCCAAGGATGACAGATATCAAATCTATTCCGCTATATCAGATACTTTATTTAGACATTGGAAAACAAATTTGACTTCAAATTATGATAGAATATTTATCATTTTTCTTTTAATTGGTATATTAGTTGGATATTTATTGTGTAAATATCATTCTTTGAAATGAAATGTTTATGTTTTCAATCGAATATAGAAGTTCGCCATTTTTTTCTAGAGTTTTGAAATTTAAAATTCAAATTTTATCAATTTTACAACAAAAACAACTTAATCTAACGCATACACATGATAACTAATAGATATCTATACCTAAATATGGGGATTAAAATCGGTAAATAATTTTCCTCGATTTTTAATAATTTTTTACAAAAAATCCAATGGGCGTTTAACATAGGAAATATTTTTCTTGCATCCACGAACGGCCAGTGACGTCATCACTTCGCTTGCGCATTGCTTATTTGTAAATTTTCTTGTCGAATAATTATAAAAATATTATTTTAATTTCATTTAGGTTTTTTTTTACCGTATTTATGTGTAACTTATTCATTGTATCGTACGCAAAATAGCCAAATTTTTAAACTATTTGCCAATACTTTCGTTTGTATTCATTCACTGGTAAAAAAGAAATCATAAGATTATTTATTTATGTTTATCTATAGAATTTTAATCTGATTTTTTTTTTTTTTTTTTTTTTTTTTTTTTTTTTTAAACACTTATCTTTATACACAAGTTTATTTTATTCAATTATTTTTATTGCCAAAAATCACGCCAAGATATACCTAGAAATAATTTAACTTTCTAGGATTGAGCTAACCTCGCTAGTATCGTTACATATCATATGAGAAAAAATTATTTTGTTCTTTTATTGGACGGTTATACTTAACCCATTAGGCGCCAAAACTCCCGCGGTACAACTTCAGTATACACCCATAGCTGAATTTGGTGATTTTTCTTTGGCGCCGTTTCGAACGATAACGATGTCGTTCTGTACTGTGTGCGATATAATATGGCAGCCTATTTATTGTTTATTTTAGATTTGTGATTTTATGTTTTATGATTTATGATTTAGATTATGATTTTATGATTTATGATTTAACCATAATCGTCAAAAAAAAAAAAAAAAAAAAAAAAAAATCGCCAAATATCGTTGTGGGTGTATACTGAAGTTGTTCCGCTCCCGCTGCGGGAACAATTTTTTAAGAATTTTTTTTCTCTGCAAGTAATTAAGATAAATAGAATTTTTCTTTTTTACATTAAATATTGAAACTTCTAGTTTCGTTGGTAACGTTTTCAAAAAGTTTGTAATGTAACTTTTATATATATATATATACTAGCAGACCCGGCCACGCGTTGCTGTGACTAAGTTATACGTTGAATTATACGGCTGTAAACTATTTAGTACAGTCAAATTATTATTTACGAACAAAGACGAAAACGTTGTAGCCGATGTAAAGACCCACAGAGTTGAGATTTGAAACTTAGGTCAAAATTTGGAAGCGATTGATAAAAATTTTCGAAGTGTTGATATTAAGCACAAATTAATTTTATTGTAGGGTCCTATAAATTTTAATGGAAAGGTGATATTTATTATTTCTAATGCTACTTTGGATAAAATTGCTAAAATGACTAATAAATAAATTAAATTCTATTAAAATTCTATTGAAATAAAAGTATAAAAGAAACAGACGATTTTAAAATCAATTTTTATGGAGGAGTGAAATATAATATATGCTATAAGGGATAACTTTACTATAAAATGACCTCATAATTTTAAATATTTTAAAGAGGGCAACAGCTGTAGTTATAAAAAGGAAAACAATAAGGCTAAACCAGAAAAATAAGTAAATTTGATAAATATTTTAAAACTTTAAAATTGGAAATCTCATGAAATATTGGACATTTAAAGTAAATACATGTATCATTTTAAATAGAAAAAGATTTTGGAAAAGTTTAGTGTATTTTAACGAAGTGATGAGAAGTTTTTGAGTATGTTAAAATTTTAATAGTAAATTCAAGTTAATAAAGATGGGAAACATTGAGGATTAAGATAAGAATAATCATAAGATAAAAAAAAAAAAAAAAAAAAAAAAAAGAAAAAAAAAAAACTTTTTATTTACCATGCTTTTAAATTTTAATATACAAATAATATACTAATTAAAAGGAAGATGATAAATATTCTATCATAGTTTGAAGTCAAATTTGTTTTCAAATGTCTAAATAAAATATCTGATGTAAGATACTAATATTTTGCAGCGGAATAGATTTCATTTCTGTCATTCTTGGCGAAAAAAAAAAAGAATATCGCCAAATTATCTGACGAAAATATTTAATTCCTTTCAAAAATCATGGTTATTTTAAAAACTTATATAAAAAGAGTAATGAATAATATGAAACAATATTTCGTACAATACGTATTACATGTCATATATACGTACAATGAATAATACATATTACATTTCGTACAATGCATACATCATGGCATGTATATTTTCGTGTTACGCTTTTGATCGCCAAATAATAATAATAATAATAATAATAATAATAAAAGCGAAGGGCGACAGAGTTTTGAAATTTAAAATTAAAATTTTGTCAATTTGACAGCAAAATAATTCAATCTAACACCCGGGATAACTAATACATATCTATACCCAAATATAAGGATTATAATCAGGAAATAAATTTCCTCGATTTTTAGTAATTTCTTACAAAAAATCCAGTGGGCAATTAACATAGGAAATCTTTTTCTTGGCTGCACATACGGTCAGTGAGTCACACTTCGCTTGCGTATAGAACTCATAGATATAGTATAGCATATATAGAATAGAGTGATCATTGGGGAGAAAAAAGTTATTCCTTTTCATTTGGGAAAAGACGACGTTTTTACCAAAATATGGCCGTCTTTCCCCGAGTGAATACACACGGGAATACATACTAATATTTTAGCAAATAAAATTTATGAATAATTTATTTGCTAAAGGGGAATGGAAGACTCCAGATACAGTTTCAAATTCATATTTCTTTCTTTCTTTTTTTTTTTTTTCAATACCACTTAATGGCTGTTTCCAAAGCTTTTATTTATTTATTTTTTTCGGCATCAAAAATCTTTGTACGATAACATGGGGATGAGAGATCTATATGTATTACTATATCTATGATAGAACTACATTAGCACTTTATCAATGTGTATAAAATCTTTAAATTGATTATGACGTCAATTTTCGTGAGATGCATAATTTAACTTTTTATAATTTTTTAACGTTCACGTTTGATTAAATGTATTTATTTTTATGTCGAAAGAAAATGAACTCGTATTTTTTTTTTTTTTTTTTTGGCAACAATTAAATTAATGTAACTCACAGATATTTTGGAGCAACTTCAATAAAGGTCTATAATTAACAAATAATTGCAATAAAACAATATTGTGACAATAAATTGAGATAAAAACTATCCTATCTCTCAAGTTGGACCAAACTGCACACAGTGTGCAAAATTTCATTAAAATCGGTTCCTTAGTTTAGGAGTTTACCCCGGACAAACATCGTGACACGTAATTTATATATATATACAGATATACATATATTTTCAATTATTCAAACAAAGATGTTTGTTTTTCTGCAAAACATCAGCAAAGAAAAAAAATCAGCAAAAGTAAGTCATTCGAGTGCATTGATTTAAAACAATGGATATCAAATAAAACAATTCTTTTCTTAAATTATAACAAACAGGGATCAAGAAAACTAATTTAAAAGGGTTTTGCAGTTTTTCAACATGTGTTATACCCCAAATAAGTGTCAAATCTTCCATTTTTGAAACATATCATATCTTCTAACAAAATACATTTTTGTTAATTATTTAAACTATATATGATTAGAAATGCACATTAAAACCCAAAATAGGCAAAAATTCATGAATTTTCAGTGGGATTCATACAGCGACGTTTCATGGGTTAATTTCATTATTTTCTAAGAAATCCAAATTCTCTCATATGTTTAAAAGGAAAATACAGAAGAAAGTCTTGTGATGGCTAAACAATTACTAGTTTAGGAATTAACTAATAATTTATAAAGAGTTCTTTTCGAGCATAATAATGTACCACGATCAATAAAACATATTTCCAATTATACTTGCTAAAATATGATAATAATTATCATATAAATTATATCTATATAAATATTGTTTTAAAATTTAAGAGGAAAAAAAATAGCCATGTAAAAGTAGGTTATGTAAAATAAATTTTCTGTTTTAAAATTAAAAATAAAACTAACATAACTTTACTTTCTTGGCTTCATTACAAAATTTTCCAGTTTTGTGATAAATTAAAAGAAAAAAAAATCTAAAAATTCCGAGTGGAACAAATGTAGGAGTAAGAGAAAAAAAAAAAAAAAAAGTCCAAGAAAAGATAAAAATCCCACTGGATGTCATGTTCCATTCAAAATTCGGACTCCGAATAGCATCCAAGTCAGCTTGGTTGCCATAGTAATCTGGCTTCCGGCCAAGTTTTGGTTAAGTTAGTTTTATCTCATCAGCCAATATATACGGATATCTATTCAAATATTGAAAAACTAGAAGTAAAAATTTTATTCATCTTTTATAAAGTGTCCGCTTTTGTTTTCTATATTTATGCTAAGCGGATGTAAGGAAAAGTTTTGGAGAAAATAATTCAAAGTCTTGCTTGCTAGTAGCAGATGTGATACCTTCTCTCCGTGTTATATTTTAAAATGAATAAAAAAATAATAGATAAATAATAAAATATCAATAAACAATTTCTTAAAGTGCAAAAGTGACTAAGATTATATGGATTATAGTTTCGAAATAACTTTTAAAAATTGTTATTTATTTAACAGAACATAGGTTTCCAGTTTCCTGAAACTTTGTAACTAGAAGTTTTTCATTTTTTATTTTTTCAGATTTGAGGTTTCTTTTCCACTCACTTTATGTCTATTTCCTAATATATATATATATATATATATATATATATATATATATATATATATATATATATATATTAAATATAGGGTTTGAAAGAATAACTTTATCCACTAAGTATATAAACATAAATTATAGAAAAATAATTGTAAAAATGTGTTATAAAAATACAAGCTTTAGGGAGCATATACAAAAAACAGAAACTGAAAATTCTTTATTTTATCAAGAGAGAGAGAATTAAAATATAAAAGCATAACATCGTATCACCTGTACATTCGACGTCATGGTTACATCCCGTGACTGTCTAAGTATGTTTCTTAATAATAATAATTATAATGTAAAACTAGTATGTTGTGGCCACCACATGACTTTCTTCTATATTTTCCTATACAAATTAACTCAGTAAAAATAATTTATTAAAATTATTATTTAAAAAAAATATCTTTCATGATAATGCAGACGATTTCCATATTAGAGAAATAGTATAACACTAAATATCCAAAAAAAGTCCGTTTTATTCTCAAAAAAATAAAAAAGTTTTTTTTTTTTTTTTTTTTTTTTTTTGTTGTTGTTGTTGAAAGTAAAAAAAAAAAAAAAATCGATAACTTGGTTTTAAATTATCACAGATCTATAGCTCAACCATTCGATTTAAAGGTATTGACGAGCCTTTTCGAAAGATACCCATCTGGAAAATTTACTCCCCCCGGGGTTGTACTTCTCCCCCCCCCCCAGGAGAGGAAGCGATGCCCCCACATGCACAAAATTTTTTCCCTAATTAACTACTACTAATATCAATAATTCATGTTAACTTTACAATCACAAGTTAAAAATAACTCTCATTATGTACATTTATACGAAATTTTGTCCTATACTGCCATGTTAAAAATTTAGAAAAAATGCGATCACAGCGCCACCTGTTGAGCGATCGATCCCAAAATCTAATCAGCACCAGTTTGTGTCCGGGTCCAACTAAATACCAAGTTTTGTTAAATTTCGTTCATTGGTTCGTAAGATACAGCGTCCACAAAATTCTTGATACACACACACAGACAGACTGACAGCCAGCCAGACAGACAGACATTTTATAAAAATTCATTATACACACAGACAGACATTTTCTGAAAACTATCAAATTGTGTTCAGGACCTCCCAAAACGTGTAAATCCATCAAAACCGGAGTTCAAAAATTCGCACGAATCCAATACTTTCTCTATATTACATACAGAAGAAAGTAATAACACAATGAAAAGGTAAATTACTAGGTATCTTTCCATTTATATTCTACGTACCATAATAAAGTACATAATAGTATATTCAATTCATATTATTAAATGTAAAGAAGCACATTGTTCACAACACTAAAAATATATAGATAAAAATAACATCTGTGGGCACTCGAACAATTTTCAATCTCCTCCGTCATTCATTGAAATAATTGAGGGGGTTGGGACAAGAAAGTGCCAAGTGACATTTTAGGAGAATTAAATCCAACATTGTAACATGTTGCTTATTATTACTTTCTTCTCTCTCTCTCTCTCTCTCTCTCTCTCTCTCTCTCTCTCTCTATGTATATGAAAGGATAAAATAAGCAAGATTCTAAATTAATATTTAAATTAATATTAAATGATATCTTAATAGTATTAGCTCAGAATAAATCTTAATTTTAAGAACAACTTTGTGAGAGTTCTATTTTAGCGCCCCTGTAAAGTTAGTTTTTCAGCAAAGCACGTCGTAGCGCGGGAATCGCGATTAGAAGAAGTTTCATAATCAAAATTATGCAATAGTTGAAATTAGCGGCAATGCATTGCGAAATACGAAATCCTGGATATCCGGGTCAGCCAATGAAAGAATGTGGGCTGGATTTTAGCTGACCTAATTATCCAATAAGCATTCATAAAAATAGTTTGGGTTCCCGCCGAAATATCCATATAAAAACGGGAGCACCCGAAAATCGGGGTCTTTTTCCATAGAATCTTTTGATTAAATAGTCCACGTCAATAACAAGTTTAGTTTAACGGTCCCAGGAGGGGATTGATTAGCGGTTACGCCGTTAATGGAACGATCTCGGCTACGGATCTGTACAGCGTGCTCAAAATGATGTGACTGTTAATAAAGTGTAATATGACTGTCTTCAAATAAACAACTGCATCATCAATTGTGGAGTATTTCTTTGAGTGAACCTCTCTTAATATGGAGTGACTGGAATTCATCATCATACAAAAAAGGAGATGTATTACAAGGAGCCGGTCAGGATAGTCTACCTGTAAAGGAAAGCCAACAAGTCAGCATGAAATAAGTTGTGGTCAGCACCTTATATTAGTTTTAATTATTTGAATGGAACTGCAATATTTTGCAATAATGTCCTCCTGGGACCGGAATTTTTTCCAAACCAATCGGGAAGTTTTTTCCAAAACCAGCCGGAAAGTTGCAAAAACAGACCGGACTTTTCTAAATCAAGCTTTACGATGTCAGAAAGAAATAGTGCCCTTAAAAAGCAAGCAACATTACTAACATCATCTGTACTGAAATGCTATTAAAAAGAAAAAATACTGACTTACACCAGTTTTGTGTGAAAGATGCCAGACAGTGCCTTTAGGAAAAAGAAGGAAACACTTAACTTACATCACTTTGCTTCAAAAGTTTCCGATTACGTTCTGAAATGCGTGTGACTTACGCCAATTTTGATCCAAGCTGTTTCGATCTTAACTTACATCACTTTGCTTCAAATGTTTTCCGATTACGTTTTGAAATGCCGGTAAAAGATAAACAAGACGTGTGACTTACGCCAGTTTTGATCCAAGCTGTTTCGATTGCTCTCTTAAGTGCCGTGTTTCAAGTGCTGGATGTAACAAACAGATGGCCTTATGTGTTAGCACCGATGTTTAGAATAAAATTCTCTTGCTCCACAGGAAATAAAAATAGGTTTTTTATTTATTTTTTTTTTTTTATAATTTATTATTGTGTTTTCATCTCAGTATAAATCAACAAAAGGGGTGAGTGATTTCATTTCATTTATATTTAGGAAGGATGATTTTTATTGACTTTATATTTATCTTAATTTGTTAATAAAAATGAATTGTGATAATGTTTGACATCGTTTATTTTCGCGATATATTTTATGATTTGAATTGAAAATGTTTTAAGCTTAATAATAGATTTAAAATAATAATAATATACCAGATTTTTATTAAGTTTGCAAAAGTATTATATTTCATATGTTAAATTTAGAGATTTTCATAAATACTTATATAGAAATCTAAAATTTTTGAAATTTGATAAAAAAAAAAAAAAAAATTAATTAATTAATTAATAATAATAATAAAATAAAAGAAGATAAAGAAATAAAATAAATTCTTAATTGGTTATTATATTTTATGTTAAGAGATTTAAAAATAAAATTTTCATAAATATTTATATAAAAAATTAAATTTTTTTTTGTTGAAAAATTTGATTCATTGTTTTCAGAAATAAGAATTTTGTTGTGTGCTATGTATTACTATAGACAAAGAGTAGCCAGAAGTATTTATGTTGAACGTCAATAAATTTGATTTATTTATTTGTTATATGTTGTTTATATTTATTTATTAGTAGGATTTATTAGATGAATTTAGACAAAGCACTTTCAGAAATATTTATTTTGAACGTCAATAAATTTGATTTATTTGTTTATTTTATGTTTATTTATTATTTGGATTTATTTAGGTGATATAATAACTGTGATAAAAAAAAAAAAATAGACTATTTATATTGATTGTGATATTTAATTTATTGAATACTTTGGTAAAGCTGTGAAAATTAATAAATACAGAACTTGATTAGCAAAATTAAATAAATTACCTGTTTCAAAAAAAAAAAAAAAAAAAAAAAAAATTTCTCAAAAATTTTGAATTGTGAATAAAGTTAAATATATCCGAAAGTGACACCTCAACATGTTTATTGACACCCCCTAAGGGTACAGAGGAAAATTTACTTGTGGATACCAATTTAGAAAATAACCTACTTAATGTGAGTAAACTGCCCTCCCCAAACACACTAGTAAAGGCAATGAGTAGTGCCAATGATGTAAAGAAATCTTTAAATATAAATAAATCTCCCACTGTAAGAGAGGACGATGTCCTCATTGCTTTTTGCCCTGAAAACGGCATGATGTGGACGTCCTGGCTAATGTATTTTCAAGCCTGGTGTGAGAAGAATGGAAAAGATGAGGTTTGGCGAGTCCGTAATATACAAAGATTTTTGAAGGGTAAAGCTCTCACAGTGTATATAAACAACAGTTTAAACATGCTTCATTGGGAGGAATTGGTTGAAATTTTTACAGAGGAATTCACGACACCAGGTGAAACATCTTTAACAGATTTCTCGAGCATTTGCTTTAAGGCAGGTGAAAATGTCATGGAGTATTATCAGAAAAAACTCCAAGTAGGGCGAGCACTAGGCTTAGAGCCCAAGTTTCTCATGGAAGGATTAACAGACGGATTGCCACTGACTTTAAGACAACTTGTTGTGGCTAATGCGCCAAAAACATTAAACGAGTGGAGGGATCTTGTCCACAAATTAAATAAACTGCAGATATCTGAAAAATCTGCTGATCCCCTTCCAAACTAGTTGCCAGGTCAATTTCAAAGGTTCACCTATCCACAAGACAGGGAAAATAGAAACCCAGTTCAATATGTTCCCCGACCACAACCCTGGAGTTACCGGTTTCCTCATGTGCAGAGACCACATATGGGATACCCTAAGCAAAACAGACCAAATTTCACAAACAATACTCGAACCAATCTAAGAGGGCCTAGACCCCATTTTTCAAACCCAAATACACACATTCACTTTCAAGGCACTTTGCCTCCTCTCCCATGTAAACATTGTTCAAAACGCAACATTCCTAATGCTTTTCATTGGCATAGTGAATGCCCTTTCAAACGAGAAAATCCAACTCATGTCACAGAAGAGTCAACAGTGGTAGATAATACAACAGAAGGAACAAATAACACCTATTGACAGTTTGCCGCGACCGGTCGCATTATATACAAGGATATCCAAAGAAAAAACAAGCAAACTAATCAAGGTGTTAAACATCCAGAATCGTACTCTACCATTCCTTTAATCTTCGATACGGGCAGCAGCTTAAGCATTATTCCTCAACATTTTGTCCATAAATTTAAACTTCAAACAAAAAAGGTCTCACCATTACACGTCATTCAAACACAGGGGATGTTGACAATTCGAGAAAAATGTTACTTTAAATTACAAATTGGTAATATTACAAAAAATATAGAAATGTTTATATTAGATAATAACTTACCTTATGCTCTCCTTAGCTTATCACATTGTTGTCTGTTTCAATTGACTATTGATTGTGCTAAAAAGCTGGTAAAACAAAATAATGCCATTCTTCCATTGTTAAAAAATATATCTAAATGTACACAAACTTTACATATAACTTCTGAAAGTGAAAATACCAATAGTCAAAAGAAAAATTTTAATATTCCAACAAACAATAGAGTACGGGAGTTCAAGTACACTCAAGCCACTGAGAACCACGTAAATCCTCAGTCTGCTAGAAAAGGAAAACTTCCTACTTTATTATCAAAATATGTCCAAATTTTTGCAAAATCTAAATATGATGTTGGAAGAATTCATATGGAACCACAAAGGATTCGTTTAACTTCAGATTTACCTATTTCTCTCAGAGCATACAGAACTTCCCCTAAGGAAGAAGAAGAAATTAAAACCCAAGTTCAAAATTTATTACAGGCCGGTATTATAAAAGAAAGTTGTTCGCCTTATTCCGCACCTGTAACTTTGGTGTATAAACGGGAAGAAGGCAAAAAGACGCGATTAATGTATTGACTTCCGTAAACTCAATTCGATCACTAAAACAGATGCTGAACCACTGCCCAGAATAGATACTCTGTTAGATAAACTAGCCAAAGCAAAAATTTTTTCCACTCTTGACTTGGCAAGTGGATATTGGCACATTCCTATCCACCCAAAAGATACTGAAAAATTGGCTTTTGGTACAACTTTCGGATTATATGAGTGGAAATACCTTCCCTTTGGGCTTAAAAATGCCCCTGCTATCTTCAATCGAACCATTAGAAGGATTCTAAATAAATACAAAATAGACTTTGCCTGTAATTATTTTGATGATATAATTGTATTTTCACATTCAGAAGATGAACACTTCCAACACCTACAGCAACTTTTTGATATATGTGTTAAAGAAAACTTAAAATTAAAACTATCAAAATGCAATTTTGTCAAAACAAAAATTAACTTTTTAGGATACGAAATAACTAATGGCCTAATTACCCCTGATAATCCAAACATTGAAGTAATAAAAAATTTGAAACCACCAAAAAATGTCAAGGAATTGCAGAGAGTTTTGGGATCAGTTAACGTTTATGCTAGATTTATCCCAAAATATGCAGAAACAAGAGCTCCTTTAAATAATTTATTAAAGAAAAATGTCCCCTATGTTTGGGACCAGAAATGTGAAAAATCCTTCCAAAAATTAAAAAATGCTCTTATAAGTAAACCTATTTTAAGACTTTATGATCCCAGAACTCCCTGTCAGTTATTTGTTGACGCCTCGAGTCATGGTGTGGGATGTGTTGTTAAACAGGCAGATGTGAATGGTACTTTACACCCAGTGGCATATCGTTCAAGAAATTTACGAGATTATGAAAAAAATTATGCAATTACGGAATTGGAATGTTTAGCAGTTATTGATGCCTTAGATACCTTTTATCATTATTTACACGGTCAAAAGTTTGTCATACATACGAATCATGCGTCTCTCACTTGGTTAAAAAATGTTAAAAATTTAAGAGGAAGATTATTCCGCTGGTCCCTTAAACGTAGTATGTTTGACTATGAAATTAAATATCAAAAAGGATCAACAAATATTGAAGCTGATATGCTATCTAGATTGCCTGTTTTGGAAAATGTGTCACACCATGTACACCTCCTAGATTTAAATGAAATTAAAGAAAACCAGAAAAAAGAAAACATTAAGAAAATTCTTAAGGTATTAACATTAAGAAAATTCTTGAAATTGAAGATGTAATTGTCATTAAAAAGAAAGGTTTGTATAAGATAATAGTCCCGATGTCATTAAGATTACGCCTCCTACAGAAAACCCACACTCAATTTGGACACCCAGGAATTTATAAAATGATAAATTTAATTACACCACAGTATTATTGGCCTAATATTAATAAAGATATTGAAAATTTTGTAAAACATTGTCATACCTGTCAAATAAATAAAAAATGTAGACAAAAACGGTTTGGTTCATTACAGGAAGTACCGCCAACAGATAAACCTTTTGAATGTTTGTCTTTGGACACTGTTGGTGGGTTTAACTACTATAATTCTACAAAAAAATATTTGCATTTGGTCGTGGACCATTCAACCCGTTATGTGTGGGGATTTCCATCAAAAAGCGTTACCACTGAAACTTATACAAACTTTTTAAAACAACTTTTTCAAATTCAAGTACCTAAAAAATTGTTAACAGATAGGAATGCAGCATTCACGGCATCCCGTTTCAAAAAATTCCTTCGAAATTATGATACAAAACATTTGTTAACAAGTAGCCATCATCCCGAATGCAACGGGAAAGTCGAGCGCCTCAATCAGACTATTGTTACGCGTCTAAAATGTAAGGTTAACTCTTCTTCAAATAAAATTCCCTGGACTAAATTAATTGATGAAGTTTTAAATCAATATAACTTAACACCTCACTCTGTAACTCTATTCCCACCTAGTTATTTATTATTAGGAGAATTACCATATGAACCATTATTAGTAAACAATAGTTACTATCCTTCAGTTGATGAAGCTAGAAAAATAGCAAAAGAAAAAACAATACAATATCATAAAAAAAACAAAATCCGATTTGATGCTCGATTTCTCCCTGTTAAATTTAAAGTTGGTGATGAAATTATTTATGAAGAATTCCAATACCCCAACACACGTAAGTTAAGTCCACCTTATTCAGGCCCTTATACAATCTTAAAACAAATATCTGAAGTTAATTTTGAAATAGACAAACCCAGTCCCCATTTTAAAAGAAAGTCAGAAATTGTTCATTCATCTAAGTTAAGATACTATAATAACCCACAAAAATTCAAATTAAGTCATGAATAATTTTAGTTAGGGATCAACTCCATGCCCCAAGTATTTTTTTTTATTTATTTATCATTCTCGTGATCTTCTGATCTTCACCACTATAAAGTGATCAGAGAGTGCGGGAAAAATGATTTGTTTTTGCCCTCTGTAAAAATTCACCAATTACCACCTTTATCCCAACTCACCTTTTTGGAAAGACTTGACTTCTCACAAGTTCAGGGGTCAAGTTACCCACAAAAACATTTTTTTTTTTTGGCTTGCCAATGGCTGACCAAGCTCTATGTTGGTGCCAATGTGGTATTTTAAAGCAATTAATTACTAAATAAAGTGATTAAGTTGGTTTTATGTAAATAGTTTGTAAAAAGAAAAGACCTAGTAGTACTGGTATTCTTAATATTAGTAGTAGTATTACTAGAGTGAATTAAACACTATTGTATTTATTAAATAGTTTTATGTGTCTGTTAAATGTTATATTTATGAAAAAATTATTAGTGTTAGTATGTAAATAAAATTTCTAGAAATTGTTAAAAATGTACTGTGATATAATTGTTTTTCATATACTTTATGTTTGATTAAAATATCTTTGCATTATTAAAAAGATACACAAAGAAAAACACAGATTTTGTGAAAAGAAAAGTTTGTTTACAAGTTACAAAACATTTTTTACAATGTACTGTTAAAATTACAGTGTTATAATTATTGTTATATATTCTATATGGACTCAATAACCAAGATCAGACTTTTTACAACAATTATCTATTGTCAACGATCAACGTTATTATTCAAGACAGTTAAAAACTTTATTGGCCAAAAGGAACTTTACATTTTAAAGACTTTCCTCAACAAACTAGTTTATACATAAGAAAGATATCTTGTCAAAAATGTTATGCCGGTAAACATGCTATATTATAATTTTTTTTTTTTTTTTCATACAGTATGTCATACGTTTTCATATATTATATTAAACTTTTCTTATGTTTGTAAACAAGTGCTGTAAATACCATTATATGTATCAGGCGAGCACGTTGACCAGTCCAACATACAAGTAAATAATTTAAAAAAGAAAAATTAAATTTTTTATAAATAAAGGGAAAGGCCATAACTTAAAAATGATTCCATAACAAAATATTTCAGACGAAATTTTCTAAAAAATAAAATTTTCCATTTTTAAAATAAAATTTTCCATTTTAAATAAATTTTTCAAAAACTTAAGTTTTATAATTTGTCAAATTTTCCATTTTAAGTTTAAATTTCTCCTGGAGTATCTTCTACTTCTGAGGGACTTCCCACATACTTGCAGGCAAGTATGGGGGAGCGTCGGCTTGGAGGGGGGGGGGATATGAAAGGATAAAATAAGCAAGATTCTAAATTAATATTTAAATTAATATTAAATGATATCTTAATAGTATTAGCTCAGAATAAATCTTAATTTTAAGAACAACTTTGTGAGAGTTCTATTTTAGCGCCCCTGTAAAGTTAGTTTTTCAGCAAAGCAAGTCGTAGCGCGGGAATCGCGATTAGAAGAAGTTTCATAATCAAAATTATGCAATAGTTGAAATTAGCGGCAATGCATTGCGAAATACGAAATCCTGGATATCCGGGTCAGCCAATGAAAGAATGTGGGCTGGATTTTAGCTGACCTAATTATCCAATAAGCATTCATAAAAATAGTTTGGGTTCCCGCCGAAATATCCATATAAAAACGGGAGCACCCGAAAATCGGGGTCTTTTTCCATGGAATCTTTTGATTGAATAGTCCACGTCAATAACAAGTTTAGTTTAACGGTCCCAGGAGGGGATTGATTAGCGGTTCCGCCGTTAATGGAACGATCTCGGCTACGGATCTGTACAGCGTGCTCAAAATGATGTGACTGTTAATAAAGTGTAATATGACTGTCTTCAAATAAACGACTGCATCATCAATTGTGGAGTATTTCTTTGAGTGAACCTCTCTTAATATGGAGTGACTGGAATTCATCATCATACAAAAAAGGAGATATATTACATATATATATATATATATATATATATATATATATATATATATATATATATATAAGAAGAAGGTATTGGATGTATGAAATTTTTTCGAACTCCAGTTTTCGACGGATTTACACGCTTTGTGATTTCCTGAACATGATTTGAATGTTTTTATAAAATGGTTGTCTGTCTATCTCTCTGTATATGCGTATCACAAATTTTTTGGACGGTGTATCTCACGAACCAATGAACGAAATTTAACCAAACTTAGCATTTAAATGGACCCTGACCTAAACTGGTGTTGATTAGATTCGGGGAGTCATTGTTCGACAGGTGGTGTGATCCCACTTTTTCTAAATTTTTTACATGGCAGTATGTATAAGAGAAAATTTCGTATAAATGTACATAAAGAGTTATTTTTAATGTGTAATTGTAAAATTAATACGAATTATTGATAACAGTAGTAGTAAATTAGTAAAATGTTTGTGCATGTAGAAACATCGCTTCCCCCCAAGGGTGTAACTTTTCAATATGTGTATCTTTCGGAAGCGTTCGTCAATATCTTTACATACTTGCCAATCTCATTATGAACCGTACAATTTTTAGTACCCGCCTTTTTTTTCACACCAATAACTTTTTAGAGTAATTTTAGTCTTATTTAATCGAAACAACATTTCGAGAGACTTACTCTAAAAATATAGTGGTGTGAGAAAAGGGGCGTTTTTTCAAGGGGCGTTAACAATTGTACGGTTATTAACGCGATGGTTGGCAAGTATGTCTTTAAAATGAATAATTAAACCATAGACAGAGTTGCCAACTTAATCCGGCAAACTGTTAGTACCGCCCCTTTTTCTACACCACTTAATTTTTAAAGTAATTTTCTTCAAATATATTTGCGATGAATTAAGAAGAAAAAAACTCTAAGAAATAACTGGCGTAGAAAAATGGGCGGTACTAACAATTTGCCGGATTAGGTTGGCAGTTCTGCATAGATCTGTGATAATTTAAAAATAAATTATTCATTAAAGAAAAAAAAAAGGGTTGTTTTCGGCCACTTAGAGTACATAATCTTTAGAGTACACATAAGAGTCCGTTTATTTGATATTTGTGGTACGGATGTCAGTTTAATTGCATTGTTTCGGAGATAATTATTAAACAAGGTGTATCAGTGTAAGTCGACTACAACCTGCCTGCTTATTTATTTAATATCCATTTTCTGCGAGTAATTCTGTAAGATAAAAATCCTCAGCATTCAACATGTAAAATAATTGTAATAAATAATAATTAAATAAATAATTTGTTCTACCTGAAATTTGTGTAAAATTATACAGAAGAAAGTCTTATGGTAACCACAACATACTAGTTGTAAATAATACTATTCTACATATTATTGGTTTGTAAGGTTGCTTGATGGCATAGCACGTATAAAAAGTTTTGTTTTAGTCCCAAACATTTTTAGAATATTTTTTTTTTTTTTATTTTTATTTATTTATTTATTTATTTATTTATTTTTTTGTGGGGAAAGAATAAAGTAATATTATTAAAGTAATGTCAGATTGTTAGTCAGAATATCTCATAATGTTACTAAGAAACTGGCAAAAAAAAAAAAAAAAAACTTTGTTTCACGTTTTGAAATGGATACTTGATCTAACTTTCAAATCAATATATCTCCAAAATTCATAAATTTGTATCTGACTTAGCACACTCTTGCACTTGAATCACCGATATAATTGCTCTTCGGTGTATATAATGACGTTTTTTTTATATTTGTGGTACGAGTGTCAGTTTAATTGCATTGTTTCGGAGATAATTATTAAACAAAGTGTATCTGTATAGGTCGACTAGAACCTGCCTGCTTATTTATTTAATATCTACTTTCTGCACGCAAGAAAATCAATAGTTTCGTAACATTATTAATAGTTATGTATTGTGAATTCAAAAATTTTTGACACAATAATAATAAACGCTTCTGTTTCACACAATCCATCCTTTTAAAAATAAATAAATAAAATAAAACAAGTAAATGAATAAAAATAAAGTAAATCAGCTAAAATTACGTATTATGGTCACAAGATGTGAAACTATCTTATACATTTGTTTTAGGCTCTGCATTTGATCCTACTGAATATTTGGCTTTGTCTGTATGCAACTTGCTGCATTTTCTTTTCCTTAATATAAATCTCTTAAATCTGAGACTATTCCCAAATGTATAGCGTTGGTCATAAAGCAACCGAAGATAAAATCATAAATTTTGTTATATCTTCCTTTTCTTTGATTCTTATATTTAATATAGAATTGACCACCGAAATCTATTTCAGAGATATTAAATTTTTGTCTTTTGGTAAATGGCACATTAGCTGTTGTGCAGATTTAGGATTAAACTAAGATCAAATTACACATTTATGAACAAACTTTCTACACAAATTTCGCCCATTCACTATCCAAAGTATTTCTCCTTAATCCTACAATAGAATATTTGCTCCAATGTGGTAAAAAAAAAAAATTAAAAAAGAGGTAAAATGAACTAAAATCTCACAAGTAAACCTTCTCTCCTTTGATACCGGTTTTCCGGAAACCCATATATTTTCTGAAAGCTTATGTCACAAGTATAAAAACTGTGAAATCTTAGGGGCAGAGGGACAAGCGTTTAGGAGATACAGGGCCCGCAAAGTATCAGTAAAGTGTGTATAGAGGGACATATTCCCATAAAAACGTCTCTATTCCTTGTATGTTCCCGTATATTGCTGTCAAGTACTAACGTATTGTATGTCTTCTTCTTACATTGCTTCTTATTATATGGATACTATAGTCGTTGTGGTGGCCTTGGTCTCCCGATTCGGAACAAGTAATCGGTCTCCGAACATTCAGGAATCGGAGATGATAAAACACATAATTATTCTCCTGGAAAATGATATGGAGATTGTGGAAGGGATCCGGACATTAGGATTTGCTAGAGGCGATGGAGAAGAACGGACGAGGATATGGACTTCGAAGATGATGGTGTCTATAAGGAACAGCAATGCTTGTCGCAACAGTCACAGTCTCCACTTCTGTCATGACATATTTTGGTCAAGTATGGCTAATGACAGGAAGAAAATTCTGCTTTTAGTGGATTCATGGTGTTCTAACAAAGATCATGCATTGTCTGCTTCCGAAGTACTTGATGGTAAAGTCCTACAAAAAGAATTGGTACCTGAAGGATGTACAGGAAAGATTTAGCCTCTGGATATTCATTTTTTCAGACACTAGAAATCTTTTGATCTTTACATAATGGAAACAATTATTATCGAGACACATGAGCACATCTGGCAGCGCGATAGTTTTCTGGCCCTACAGTCTTTTTTCCCTATATCAGTTCAATGCTCCTCGTTTCAAGAACTTGATTAAGTATGCTTTTTATAAAAGCGGATACTTGGACGACAAACCTGGAATGTGGATTGCGCCAATGGATTACTGCTTCAATTCATTGACAAATGATGAGTTTGCAAATGTGCGGCTATCGCTTTTGTAAAATGTGCCCATTGTGAACTGTCTTTCTGCCCGTCTCCTTGTTTATTTGGTGAATTGTACATTGATTGTCTCTTGTAATGGACTTCGTTTGAAGTCAGTAGCAAGTATCCCAACGTACACTGTTTCTTTTCAACGAGTTGTTTCTTCCTTTATAATGATACCTCCACCTTCTTACCATATTATTAGTTCATATAAATACGTGAAACGAACATTTTAGCGACTTTTGGTGTCATCTTTCCAACATTTTATGTCCTATAACTCCTAAACGCTTATCCCTCTGCCCCTAAGATTTCACAGTTTTTCTACTTGTGGCATAAGCTTTCAGAAAATATATAGGTTTCCGGAAAACCGGTATCAAAGGAGAGAAGGTTTACTTGTCAGTTAAGTAGCAGTTTGAGAAAAGAAGATCGGAAAATTTCTTATAATATTTTATATCACTGTATTTAAGTCTTCCACCCAATATACTTAAGTGTTCTTTTTATTATTTCGCATTATATTATGTTGTGTTTCTTTTGTTTTCCGACATTATCATTTAATTTTAGTTATGTGTAAGTTATTTATGTATTTTTTTTTAATATTAAGTCGATCTTACTTTTTTTCCTAGGTTTACAATAATTTTATGTTTATTATACAGTTTTATGCTAATGCTATATTATGTTCGATCCATTTGAAACCGAAGGTATGGTGGTGTCTGGTCCTTATTAATCTGTGCTGCACCATCATTGCCTGATGCGGTCGTTAGCAGTTCGTTAGGCCACCAACGCGGAGCACAATCCGTGTGGTGGATCCAAATTGAGATGGTCCCCCGCTCCTTTTTTTTTTAATTCTCGTTTTGGTAACTCCTATGCAAAACACGTTTTCCATTCGGTCTTTAATCACTGGCCACGCCTATCTCAGAACATAAATTAAGTTAAACACATCACTAAGTTTTTTTTTTCTTCCTCCCCCAATATCAATCACTGAATTCTCCATTCACGTTTTTATTTTTACCAGAACATAATTTCTCAGTTTTTTGCATCATTTCTCAGTCTTCAAGCAGTAGTGTCTTCGCAATTCCTTTTCCCCACTATTTTTTTTTTTTTTTTTAAATACCTTTGTTTAAACCTCCTTCCTCCTCGTAAGTTTCTGTCAGAGTTTCCAACTTTTATAATTTATTCACGAGCATTTTTAGCCTTGCCTCTTTTTAATACCAGTAATTTTAAAAAATGATTTTCTTCTTACTTAATCGTTGTCACATATTAAACAGAAATAATCTACAAAATTTCTGATGCGAAAAGAAGGCGGGGCTAAAAATGCTCGTGAATAAATTATAAAAGATGGGAACGCTGGTTCCTGTGTACAACCACCTTCCGCAACTCCTCCCTGTCCATTCCTCTCTTCTCAAATTGTTTTTTTCTTCTCTATTTTCTCAGCCAGGTCTGTTCCAATTTCAAATTTTCTAACACCCTGGCGCATGCTCTGTGCGCCCCTGTTGCGCATTCTTGAAGGTGCAGTAGTGCTGTTCGAGCACCGTGATTAAGGAAGAAAAAAGAAATCTCTGAAAAGCGAAATCGCAACGTCAAAGTTCTATCTATAAGATAGAATTCTACTGTTAGAAGTCTTCTAACAGTATTCAAGGCGATTAACAGTGTGGTGTCATAACCACTCGGCCACGGTGGGCTCTAAGAGTTTATTCTAAAAGTATAAATTGATTTGTTTTAATTTATTTGAAAAGCAATGAACAAATCTACCAACATCATGCAAATCACTGATAAAATTTTCTTTTCTTTATATCAATACTTCCCACTAGTGGCTGAGCTTTTTTGCGCACAAAGCTGGCAGAAGGGAAGTGCCGAATTCGATTCCAGGTACGCTCTCGTCGATCTAGCCTTGCAGAGTTTTCCGTGGTTTTCTAGAAAAACTAGCGTAAATACGAGATAAGATCCCTTAGAAAGACCCCCCTCTCCCAGCCTCGGTGTTGGATTCACGTGTAGTCAATCGGCCTTACTCCCAAAACACCTTTATATAAATACAGTGTTGCGGTCATGATGTAAGTTTTTCCGTTAGATTATCTTTTTTTCATTCTTATTCTTCTTATTATTATTTTCAGTTGAAAATGCACGTAGAGAAACCACAGAAATTTTTTTATTTTATTTATTCCAATACATTGTTTTAGCTATGGCATAATTTTCAGCGTTAATTTCGGAAAACTTGGGCTTTTATTATCAGGAAGATGAAATGGTGCAAATTATTTCCTTCACTTGTATGGCTTACAACGCCTGTTGTACTTCTAGATTCTATTTCATCTACAGAGAGTTTTCTTTGTATTAGTTTCATCAATCACTTCTTAGCTTCATGGACATCTGATGGCCTTCGAGTTCTTTTAATTTTTATTTTATTTCTGCAGTTTCTTAGGAATCTATAAATAAAACTAAAAATTTGATAAATTTTAGAATAACTGCAACTGTCATTTACAACCAGTAAATTACATAAAGCCATATTATAACTTTTCTCCATTCTAAAATGCTGTGTTTATCACACGTACACACGCAAAAAGGAAAAGTTTTGTCATTAGAATATTAATATTCCTTATTGAATTTAAATTCTCTTGGAAATGAACATTCATATAACACAATATATATATACCGGGTGATCCAAAAGTCAGGACAAAATTTGAAAATGAATAATTCGAAAACGAATCAAGATACAAAGATACGATTTGCACCAAACGGATGGAAAAGAATCCAGGTTTTGTGTGGCAAAGAAAAAAAAATAGTTCTGTTGGCGACCAACAGATGGCGCTGTCGTATTTCTGATGTAGGATTATGCAAAGCAACAAACGATATAAAAAGGAACAACTACAGCAGGTAATGGTAGTCGAAGCTTATATGCATCGAAATATCGCATTCTCAGTCGTTACTTTAATCACGCATGGCCTCCAGGATCTCCCGATCTGACACCCTGTGACTTTTGGCTGTGGGGACTCTTGGAAGTCAAAAGTGTACCGCGACCAACCGGCATCACTAGCAGCACTGAAAGATGCCATCTGCCAAAATGTGTCTGCCATAACGCAAGAAATGCTACTAAATGCTGTGAACGATGTGGTGAATCATCTCACAGCTGTACTTCTGAATGATGGACATTGAACAGTTACTGTAATAGTACTAATTAACTGTAATTAAGTTGACTTGTAAGTTGTCAACATTTTTTTTCATTTGTAAATCATCTTTTGGTGAAAAATAACACTATAGCGCCATCTATTGATCGCCCAGAGAACTAATTTTTTTCCTTTGCCACACAAAACCCGGTTTCTTTTTCATCCGTTTGGTGCAAACCGTATCTTTGTATCTTGATTCGTTTTCGAATTATTCATTTTTAAAGTTTGTCCTGACTTTTGGATCACCCGGTATATATTACAGGATCTTTTAAGATTATACCAAATAGAATGCTATTTTGGGATACTTCCTGGTATTAGAGGGTCTACTTTCATGGGCATACTAAGAAATTTAGGGTCACAGTGAACTTGTCTGTCTGGGTCGGTTCTACACTTAAAGCTGGTTGATGGGAAGTGTTAGATTTGATCCCAGGTCGCGCTCATAGATCTAGCCGTTCGTAGTTTTCCGTGGTTCTCTCCGAAACTCTCGTAAATATGGCTAGGACCCTCAGAAAGACCCCCAAAGGGCATTCTACCCATAGGCCTAAGACCCTAACGTAGTCAATCTGCCTAAATCCTAAATCCTTCTATTTCGAGAAATCAAGTTGACTGAATTGCTCTCGGATTGCATATATCATCATGATGATACATCTGACATTTCCAGGTCACTGAAATTTACCATATCGATATAAAAATCGAATGGAAATCTGAATCGTAAACTTATCTGAATGTACGTTGCATCTATAGATATAGTAATAAGACATAGATTGATCATTGGGAGGGTTAAAGTGATACCTTTTTTACTGGGGAAAAGACGGCCATTTTACTCTCCTATGAATGTATTTCCCCCAGTGAATATACACGGGAATACAAACAGGTAATTTAGCAAATAAAATTTATGCACTAAAAGAGAATGAAAAACTCCAGATACCCCCTTTTTTTTTTTCTTTCTTCTCGTTTTCCTTTCCTTTTCCTTTTTTTTTTTTTTTTTGAGAATTCCATATTACTTACTAATATAAAATCTTAAAAAATATTATAATTTTAAAAAAAGTATTCCGTTAAATATGAAGACAGTAATTATTTCATAATAATAGAAAAACAATTGATTATAAAAATTATATGTTTCATAAATTACTTGAATATAATTTATTTATGGAAACTTATCCCATTTCTTTTCATATATTTATTAGAAAACTTAAAAGCCGTGCAATATTTTGGCATTTTAAAAATTCATCAACATTCTATTCTATTAATTTTCGAGTTTTATACTCTCTTATGGCTGATGTCAAAAAACTTTTTCGGCATCAAAAATCTTTGCTCGTTAACATGGGGATGATAGATTTATATAAATTACTATGTCTATGGTTGCGTCTAGTAACAATGAAATTATTGTGAGTGTTAATTCGTCAGAGATCGGTTTAATAAAGAAAGACCAGCTTTCTGTTTATGTAATAATTTATTTCCTATGATTATAAATCTTGAAGTTATTTATAATTTAAGGAACAAATTAATACAGTAGTTACCCCAAGAAAGTTTTCAAATTTTAATTTAAAATAATATGGTGAAACTTATCAAAATGATACAGCTGATTTATTTGGCACATTAATTTTGAATACTGAACTTCTGGCAAGATATAATGCGAGAGTAAAAAGCTTCCGTGTTATATGTAGTTGAAGTTGACATAAGTACTTAAAAAAAAAAAAATGATTTTACGGGCAAAAAATCTCACCTAAAGCTGACAAATAGATAAATTTCGGTAGTGGCGTCATCTGTTGTTAGTTTTCTTCTACTAAAACACTACACGTATAAAATAAACTCACCTTATAATACCTAGGATAAACAATTATTAATTTTAATATAATCAATAAAATTTTTAATATTTTTATTTGCTTTTTCTACAAGTTTTTACAATATATCTTGTTTCTTAAAAAAAAAAAAAAATCACTTAATTTAAACTAAAAAATCGGAATTTCGCAAATGAAGCAAATTTTTTTGTGTAAATGCATTTTAAACGAGCTTCCATAAAAAAATTGGTCTTAAAATATCTGCGTGTCTGCAGAATTTTCTTGACTTTGCAAACACCATAGACCTTATATATATAGACTACGCCACCAATAGGACTTCCCATTATAGGGAATGTCTTCAACATGAGGGTGTAATCTGAAACCTTCATCCTTTGCGGTCAGCACCGTATGTCACGTCACATGGAGTTGAGGGCGATTCTTCCATAAAAAAGCACTTATTTTTGTAAGAATTAAAAAAAAAAAAAAAAAAAAAAAAAAAAAATTCTCCCCTTTCAGAATGGTTTCTCACAAAATAATTTTTTTTTATAATTAATCTACGACATTTTAGCTTTCCAACGATGCGTAAATCTAAAGGCTTAAATAAAAAGTATGTGTACAATACAGAAATTAAAAAACTCTAAACTACTTTCTTTCCTATGGAAAAATCACATAATATTCATTCTCGTCTCTCTCTCCTGGTCTACATCACGTGATAATTTCGCTGGGGAAGCTACTTCATGTCGCAGACAGATAATGAGGAGGGATGCATGGTCTATTATATAAGGTCTATGGGGAACATCATTCCGGCCTAGGATCCTCATGTAAACAATTGGCCTTAACTCTAAAACCAATACCTTAGAAAGACCCCTAATGAGCATCCCACACAGACCTAGAACCCTCATGTATTCATTCGTCTTTAACTTCAACGCATTCACTGACTCTGTACAGAAAACGGGAAGTACCGCGTCCGATCCCGGGTCGCGCTCGTCGAGCTAGCCGTACGGGTTTTCAGTGGATTTCTCGAAAACTCGATTGCATGTGGGCTTGGACTTTTAGAAATACTTTCTTGGAAGGCATCACACTTTAGGTGCAGCCCTCTAATGTAGACGATTTGCCTTTACCCGAACATCAACATCTACACCTCGGTATAGAAAAGGTTTTGATGTCGGTGTTTGGATTAAGGACAACTGTCAACATTCTAGCTTGTGGAGGGGTCCGTAGGGAAGGTGATCTTCTTAATGGGTTCTTACCCTGTATTCACGTGAGTTTCAGAGAAAACTACGGCAAACTCCGAACATCTAGGCCGACGAGCGCAACCTGCGCAGATTTTCCCGTCTACCAGCACAGAACCTCTCGGCCACTGTTGGGTCAAGGTATAAGAAATATTTCTTAACTGGTTAAAAATAACCATGTTTGAGAATTTTATAAAAATATTTCATGAATTAGACTCTGTAAAATTTTAAAATGTTACAATCTGGGGAAGAAGAAAGAAAAGTTTGGCGGTTGTAATGTAATAAAGTTGATTCATTTCATTTAACTAAATGGAATTAATCTAGGTTTCCATTAGAAAGATCTTAACATAGGGCACCCAGGCTAAGGACCCACGAGTAGTCAAGACGCCTTAAGGAGTCATCTCTTCTAAAATTTGGAAATTTGGAAAATAAAAAACAGAATTTGAGATTTATAAGCCGAAGCCATCCTCATATTTTAAAGTACTATCTGGCAAATTTTAGAAATTTATTCTAGTAAAAAGCCTGCTATAGCTGCTTTAACACTAGAACGCCCGCTACCTTTTCCCCCCTAGAATGCCCGCTGGAGTCATTTCGACTCCTGCCAATTTTAGAAGGATTAATAATATACAAACGCACAGATATAAGTAAATAATTAAACTAGAGTATTTCAGCATATATTTAACAGTATTTTCATTTTTACAAATAAGAGAAAAATATTTAAATATACAATTTTAAGAATTTCGAATAGAAATATTATCCAATAAAATCAAACACTTGCAGAATAATTATTTTATATCTGGAATACAGGCTGTGCAAGTATATATTTAGTCTTGCCTAAACATTTTCCACAAACCATTTTCCCGCATAATATACAATCTTTGAAAGTGATCTTTCCTTTACAAAGTTTTATTTCACATTTACGTCTCTTGAGGGCTCCTGTTTCTAGTGCCTGCGCCATGAAAGGCTTTTTTTTTTTCATCTTTAGCAGATAAGTAATTTTTACGTAACTCTAAATCTAAGATATTATAAAACGTATGCACAGGCCATCTTCTTGAGGAAGCTTTTGCAGAGTATTTCCTGGCCATCTCATCAATAATGTCCAAGCCATATTTTGTTTCATTGTAATATCTAATGGTCTCAGGTGTCTTCTTATCGTTCTTTTCAATATTAATGGATGGGTGGACAGTGCTCAGAATTAATAACGTTTTTCTCTCTCTGGCCTTGGTACACTGTAAGAGTAGTAAACGTTTTTTCATGTTTTAGAATTTTTGCTTCATATAACTTATCCTGTAAATTTTTCATTAATTTCGGAATTTCTCTCCTGGCTCTGCTTACAGTCCCTACTAAGCTTGTTCTTTTCTTCTGCAGTGTTTTAGCCAAATATAATGAGGTGAAAAAATTATCAACTGTCACATTTATTCCTCAATTTAGGAAGGGTTGCATCAATTGTACCACTACATATTCTGGTAAACTTTGGTCTGAGGTTCGTTCTTCACTTTTATCTAAATAAGGGAAAGCATTCAGCAAATATTTTGTTTTAAGATCTACAGCCAGCCAAAATTTTTGTCCATATTTATCTGGTTTGGAAGGTATAAATTGCATAAAAGGGCAACGAGTTTAGCTTGAAAATAACTGTTCATCTATTGTTACATTTTCCCCACGATTGAAGCAGGCAATACAGTTTTCAACAAATCTGTTCCAAATTTCGGATATGATTCCAAATTTATCTTATTTCAATCGAGTAGATCTGATAGATTTCACATTAAATCTAAGAAATCGTAGAATTTCCGAAAACCTATTTCTACTCATAGTTTCAAAGCAAAAATTTAAGCTCCATGAATTAGACCATAAGGAATGTATATCAATGCCTTTTGCACCACTTACGCCTCGAGCATATAAAATTTCAATAAATGCTTGAAGTTCATCTAGCGTAAATGTACAATTATCAGATTGAAGAACACGTTTTGCTTCTGTTTCAGTGCATTCTTTTATTTGTTGCAAATCTTTCTGTCTATAAATAATGACCAAGTGCCCAAAACACTTTTAACTTTTATGAATTTTTTGGCATAAATAGTTGGACCAGGGACTTGACTCATCACATTTTGCTTCGAATATCTCCCAGGAAGATTCGTATTTCCACGCATTATTTTCCACTGAGTACTATCAGGGGCAAAATGAATTTCGCCTTTATTAGATTCATCATTGGGTGCGCCACCTTCTTCATTTATATCAGAATCCGACTAAATATTATTTTCATATATAATTTCTTCCCTTTCATCATCATTTTCAGATAAATCGCCGCCTTCAGATTCATTTTCTGAAAGCTCTCCTAAAAGCGCAGTTATTTCTTCTGGTGTAAGACCTTTTTTACGCGACATATTAAAATATTTTCTTTTTATTATAAAGAACGCAATTTCTCAGCAAAAAGGAAAACAGACTGACATGATTTCAAACGAAATGCTAAATGAATGTGTTTCGCAAAAAACAGGCAATCAGAGCACAGAACTAACCATTTTTGCCCAACAAAGGGGTGGAAAGAAGGAAGGAACATGAAAAACACTCTTTACCTATAACAGAGATAAAAAATACGGATCCCAGGGTCATGAATCGTGAAAATATTACTTTGCTTTATCTGGAGTCGATTCGACTCCGACGGGCGTTCTAGGGGTATTTGCTTATAACTAATTAACAAAATAAGCAAATAAATTAGAATTTTTGAAATAAATAGACATTAAAAAAATAATAAAAGTCGCGGAAGGAAAGTAAGTAAAATTAAAATTTCAGAGAGATACCAGTGTTTAAATAAGACTTGGAGTCGAAATGACTCCGTCGGGCGTTCTAGTGTTAACAAACATCTGTCTTCTATTTCGCCCTTTATGTCGAATCTTTAAACTCAGCTACCTCAATTATTATTATTATTATTATGATTATTATATATTATTATTATTATATATTATTTTTATATATTATTATTTTATCCTCAATTATTATTATTATTTTTCTTCTTTTTTTAAATGATCATTAGATCATATGGAAGCGGTTAATGAATGGACTTGAGTTATTTACATAACCTTTTCTTAAATAAATAATTAAACTTTTATGCGTGTTCATGCATGATTTCTCCTACTTTTTGATGCATTATAGTTCTATTTATTTCCTCAGAAAACTAATTACAAACAAAATCCTATTCTTAAATATGATCGATCTGTTAATAGTGACATTACAATAATAATCAAGAAAAAGCTATAGAAATAAGATACAAATTTTAAAATTATGTTAAAAATTTTTGATATATTTTATACAATAATACAGTCAGCAGCAAAATTATTCTAGCTCTAGTAATAATTCCTATAAAAAAAAAAAAAAAAAAAAAAAAAAAAAAAAAGTACACTTAGTACTGCCTTGTTAAATAAATCCTTGTCGAGTCATGTTCTTAGTCAGTCTACGAACATGATTCGATAAGGATTCCTTTAACAAAACAGTATTAAGTGTACTATTTTTAAATAAGAATTATTGCTAGCGCTCGAATAATTTTGCTGCGTATAATATATTATATAGATTATTAAGTTTTATTTTTGCATTAAAGAAATTAAATTTGTTATTCTATTAACAATAACCAAAAACATGTTCCTTTTCTTTTCTTTAAATTTAATAGATATTTGTTTATTTATTTATTATTGAAATCCTGTTTCCTCTCAGCCCAAGCATCAAACAACAAATATAATGTGGTTTCCTCCGAAACTCGCGTAAATACGGGCTGGGACCCCTTAGAAAGACCCCCACGGAGGGCATTCCCCCTATAGGCCTAGGACACATAAGGAGTCAATCGGCCTTAATCCTCCAACCAACCAACCAACCAACAAATATAACAACGTTTACTTTTATTTCATTTTTATAGATGGCAGCACTGAATGCACTAATATTTCTTTATTAAAGTTCTAATCATAATATTTTCATTCTGCTATCTCTAAGACTTCATCAGTTACTGATAAATATTGCTCTCTAAGCTGGTAGAGGGGAGGAGTTTGTTTCGAATCCTGGTCAAGCCCGTAGTCCAATCCCTTAGGAATTTACCGTAGTTTTTCTGAAACCACCGAGAGCTCCGAAATCCGGACCCTATAAAAAGACCCTCACGGAAGGAGAATTACCGAGGTCTAGATAGTTAATGCACTCCGCTATATTTAATGCCTAAACCAAAATATGTTTTATCTAACAGGACAATGTTATTATATAAAGAGCACTTTATTGGTGTTCGGCATATGGCCCGTCGTAAGGAGGATGCCCTCCATGAGGGTCACTTTAAGGATTCCTAGTAGTATTCACACGATTTTTGGAGAAAACCACGGAAACTCGAAAGGATAGGTCAACGAGAATATGGGATCGAACCCGATACTTGCCATCTGCATAAGAGCACGGGTCTATATCCTGTATATAGTTTCCGAATTACAAGTTTTATATTTTACATTTTTTTTAATCAGTATTATTTATTTATTTATTTGAAAATTTTTATATATTTTGGAGCAGTATATTCTATGATTAAATAATGTGAAGTAATTTGCTTAGAATAGGTTGGGTTAAATATTTTTAAATGTTGGCAGTTTTGCTTGTATTAATGATCTTACTAGTTACCATTTATTATGCTTATTATTATTATTCAAAAGGTAAATTGTATAACTGTTCATTGTGTTAATTGGTATTTACTATTATTCTCAATTTTTAAGACCTATTACAAAAAATAAAACTAAACTAACTTAATTAAATTAATTTAATATATTTAACTTTTTGTTCTACTTGTAGTTCATAGATGGCAGTACTAAACGTTCCATTAAATCAGTGAACACGCCCTCCTTTGTGAAAATCCTGTAATTTAGAGTATAGATAAGGCGGCTTAGTCAATTATAATAGGCGAAATTTTTAAGTAATTTTTTCAATAGATATGCACATGAAAATTTGTTTGGTTTCTATAGTTATGTGTTACTAAATCATAATAAATAAATAAATCGTAATAAATAAATAAATCATATTAAGGATAAAGATAATAAATCATACCGTCAACCGGGGTTACTTAGGCCGGCGGGGTAACAAAAGCCATTTTAATAGGTAAATTTTGAATGCTGGTTTGGCAACACTGTGTAGATGTCTTGAAGTTTGTTTTGATGCTATTGTTTGCATTATTTAACAGAGTTTTCACTAGTCTACAAATAGTTACTTAAGTTTTTAATGGTAAGTGTACATACATATTTTTGTTTAGATGTTAATTTTAGTGAAATCTTATAACCTACATAACTTCAATGATCCCAATAATATTTTAAATAGAATTTAGTAACAAATGTTGTTCAACCTAACCTCAAACAATACTTTTTCATCTTTGCCATTTCGCAGGATGCATTTCCATTTAGTTTTATATATTATATAAAAAACTAAAGCTGTTACTCCATACTACATTATACCATATAAAATGACAAAAAAAAGTACTGGTTATTAACAAATTACAGTAATTATTAAATAAATGATTTTTATGCTTTCCCTTGTTTCAGGACACAATATGCCTCGAAAGTATCAAAGGCCTGTTGGTGCCCGAAAATACAAAGATTACTCAGTACAAATACAAGATCTTACACCAAATGTATACGTTATTGTAGAACTTATATTTAATTAAAATAGAAAAAAAAGAAGTGAAAAAACAATTCTATGCTATTGTTCAAGAAACTAAACCCGAGAAAGAAACAGCAAAGGTAAATTTTTTTAGGAAAAGCTCCAAATCACTGGGAAATGATTATGCGTTTCCAAATGTTGATGATGAGATGGACATTAAGATCACAGACATTATCACACGCTTGTTAAGCCTGTTAAAGTTAATAGAGGACGTCATACTTTCCCTTTTGCACTTAATAATTAAATGTTAGATTAAGTTAATATTAGTGCCATTATTGTATAATTTTTTACTAGTACATCAAATGTAAAATATTATAAATAAATTCATTTTAGCATTTTATGTGGATTTTGTTACCCCTTGCTGAATAATTGAAGTTAAACATTGATTTACAACCACTGGTTTTTGTTACCCCATATCACGGGGTAACTAAAACCACCAAGTTTTTATTTTCTTATAATTAACATGCATATTTCAGAAAATTTTCTTATATGTAATAATAAAGTAGAGCAATAGACCCAAGTTTTCCACAAATTAGTTAATCTCTAACATACATAGTTTTTGAGTGATAAGTGTTTGAACTTGAAAAGTGGTCTAAGTAACTCCCGGTTTACAGTAATCATATTAATTATAATAATAAAATTAATCATAATAAATCTTAATTCATATTAATTGGATACTTTTACTCCGGCAGGTAACTACAGTTAATCCATTAAAATTAAAATATCTAATTGCAAAAAATATGTTTTAAAAAAGTTTTTTAGTCTTATTTGCGTAATTAAAAAAAATTGTAAAGAAAATGTTTTACACTGAAAACGTAGTAACATTGTATCAAATACTTATGTTAGTGAGATGATTGCGCTTCATGGTTCTAAGCTAGCTTTTTAACGTCCAGTTCGATATTTTTTTGTGAGACAAAGACGCAAATTCATAAAAAAAATCTTAATTACCAAATGTATATATTTTAACATATATGAGGTACTGAAAGTCTTTCATGCCATTCTATTAATTTAAGATTTCCAAAAATAGTTTCTGATGACTAAAACATTAAAAACATTAGAAATTTCTCTAAATGTGTCAATCACTGGAGCATTTATACTATTTCATTCTTTCTCTTTTTTTTCTCTTTTGTTGTTTTATAAACCCCAATGATATTTCACAACTTTGAGATAAACGTAATTATAGTTACAGTAACTTTTATCTCGAACGATCCATACCAGAATTGATAGCAATAATGTATAATATCTCTGAATACATTGGGCATTAGAAACATCCTTGCCTGCACCAGGATTCGAACCCGAGACTTACTGATTCAGGAGGTCCTACCGACCAGACAACCAAGATAGCTTTTAAGCATCATAACTTTACATTTATAGTTATGTACTGATTCAAATGAAATTATATGTCGAATAATTTCAAAATTTTCGAAAATTCAAATAGAGCCACTCCATGCATTATAAACACGATTCTCAGTGAAAAAAAAAAAAAGTAATTATGCATATATGTATACAAAATATACCTTTTTTTTATGTTTCATCTGATTTGAGAAATGAGTAACTTTTCGACGTTGTTTGATTTACTTAGCTTTTAATACGTAATTTTTACGAAGTATAGTTGTGTGTTTTGTAGAGAAAAAGTGAAGCATTAATTATTTTAAGTTGCTTTTTTTTTTTTTTTTTTTTTTTTGCCTTGGGACGAGTAGGTATTTAGAGATCTATTTCGGAGGAATTTTTTAAACATACACCCACATTCTTTCTTGCAAGTATTCTGAAATACAATTTAAATAAACTAATCAACAGTACAGTCGGTAACAAAAGTCTCTGAACACTAGCCAAAATTCCTCTATAAAAAAGTACACTTACAGTTTTGTTAAATAAATCCTTGTCGAATCCTGTTCTTAGTCAGCCTAAAAACAGGAATCGACAAGGATTTATTTAACAAAATTGTATTAAGTGTACTTTTTTTATAAAGGAATTTTTGCTAGTGTTCGGAGACTTTTGTTACCGACTGTACACTGTAAAAAATAAGTCTTATTTGCTGCCAGAAATTCTCTGTAATTTGAGAAAATACACGTAATTTACGAAAACATTACGTTGTCAGAACGTATTTTCTCAAATTACAGAGAATTTCTGGCAGCAAATAGGACATATTTTTTACAGTGATACGTGTTTAGAAATAAAAAATAAAAATTGGATTAGATAAAATGAGTGATGTCACGATGATAGAAAAAAAAAAAAAGTTTCAACTAAGGAAAGCTATTTCTTTGTTCCGAAGGAACATTTGCCAATCATATTGATAGGGGTGTATTTTTAATTTCCTCTACAGTCGAACACTAGCAAAAATTCCTATGTAAAAAAAGTACACTTCATACGGTTTTGTTAAATAAATCCTTGTCGAATCCTGTTCTTAGTCAGTGTAAAAACATGATTCGATAAGGATTTATTTGACAAAACCGTATGAAGTGTACTTTTTTTACATATGAATTTTTGCTAGAGTTCGGACACTTTTGTTACCGACTGTACATATATAGAGAGAAAGTGTTGGATTCGTGAAAATTTTCGAACTCCTTTTTTCAATGGATTTGCATGTTTTGGGATGTCTAGAACACGATGTGACTGTTTTTAGAAAATATCTGTCTGTGCATGTTTCACAAATTTTGTGGACGCTGTATCTCTCCAACTAATGAATTAATTTTAACCAAACTTGGTGTTTAGTTGGACCCTGACATAAACTAGTGGTGATTAGATTTAGGGATCCAACGCTCAACAGGTGGCGCAGTGTTACATTTCAAGTTTGTCCCTAGTAAATAAATTTCCAATGTTTCTGTTTACAATATTTTTTTATATATTTTTGTAGGTGTAACGCAATTGAACATAATTATTAAAAATCTTACCAGCCATTTTGTGAATTATTTTAGAAAAACGATTTTCTTTTTTTCTAGCACCTGTGGATATTCTAAGTAGTTTTCAAATGTTTTTATTCGCTATGATGATATATTCTAAGAAATTAGAAATATACGAATATTGTGATTGAAATTTTTGTATTTATTATTCTTATTCTTATTCTTCTTATCAGGTACATTTTTAATATTCTCATTATTATTATTATTATTATTATTATTATTATTATTATTATTATTATTATTATTACTTGCGAATTCTCGCCAAAATTTCAATTAACCTGCATTAATTTAAGGTAATGTTTTATTCGTCTTATATAAATTTTTATTTATCGTAATTTCTCGTAGATACCCCGCAGGTTATATAATCCAGTTTTGCACCAGAAATTTTAATTGATAAATAATCTTATATTTGTACGAGCTCTTCCTTCGAAAAAGTATTGATTTCTCTATTAAATAAAATTTCTGATGGAAAAGTGACACATCTTACCTGCAGGTTATCTACCAGAAATTACGGTATATGTTATGTCTAGTATAAAATCACTATTTATTTATTTACTTATTTATTTTTATTTTTATTTTTTATTTATTTTGCCTCATCTCCTATTTGTATGTACAAGGATACTTTTTTCTAATTTAATTTCAGCCAACTTATAAATAATCTGACGTCTATAAAGTATTTGAAAGTGGTAAATTTATTTTTACCTAGATGCTCGTAATGTTGGGTCTTAATTGTGTGGATTTTCTTAAACCACGAATATTCATAATTATCTATGGAAATATTGCAATTCTTTGGTATCATATATTTCATATATTGGTAATAATTACAGAAAAATGTACTGTCGAGATATTTAAAATTGAGTATGTGTGCATTTAATAATAAAATTTTGTATAGTTATAAATAAATTGCTTTTAACAGTAACTTCACACTAGTAAAATAATGTTATACTATTCTTTTATACATTAAATATATGCTACGGAAAATTTAAAGAATTAAAATGTTTTACTGAAATACAACAGTGAAAATGGATCTGCTGATTCTATTCCTGTTATATAGCTATGAATCCAGAAAATAAAGATTGTCTAGTTATACAAACTGAAAAACACGATATTTATCTGAAAAAAAGAAGTCTTATATATATACCTACCTGAAAATTCCTTCATTTTTCTGCATAATCTCGCTCTATACTTAAACATTTTATTTACCTGATTAAGAGCTTCAAAACTGTTATACTCTACTGCTGCTGGATCATTCACGCTTTTCGTAGTTGGATTGTGACTGGTAATGAGATGTCACTCCTGAGGTAAAAAAGTCAATCATTTGTGTGATATCAACCGACCCCCCCCCCTCCCCCCCCCCTTAAAAAAAGGAAAATTCAACGGTCTCCGAGAATTGTAAAAGTAATTTTCTCAGATTTTTGGGTAATAAAGCTGATGACTTTCAGATGATTGACTTTTGACCTCTGAGATGATGTACAGCACAACATCTCATCACTATTTACAATCCGATTAAGAAAGACATGAATGAACAGACTAAATAAACTGGTGGTAGAAGATTATAATGGTGCTATATTTTTCACGCAATTTTCATTTGAGCTAATTTTTTCTCTAATTTCTGGTGGCCGAAATCCGAAAAAGGTTTGCAAAAAATAAGTCAAAGATCGTCTAAAAAACTAGTTTGCATTTAAACTAGTTTGCAAAACTAGTTCAGTTGCACCTTTTTTTTAGCTCTTTTAACAAGGCCGATGCGAAGTCTCCATGGGAGAGCGAACAGAACAACGATAAATGAATTTTTGCCGGCCCTCGTTTCTCGGCGCATATACGGAGCTTTCTTTTCATTGGGTTATCCCTAGAGGAGAAATTACTCGTACAAACAACATTTTATGAGAAGCCAGAAAAAATTGTTCGTATTACCAATTCCTATTACGCTGGACATGACGTGATCTGAGAGAACAACATTGGTTCAAATTAGCAATTGATTCAAAAGTTGTGTGAAATGTTGCTGAGTGTAACAATAGCATTACATGCAGGGTTGTCAGATGAATACTACAATTTGTTTTTTTAATACCACTAATTTTATATTGAAGCAACTGCTTTACACGAAAACTAAAACGGGTGTAATTGAACTAGGAAACTGATATTAAAAACAAAAACTGTTTTATTTATGAGACAAAACTGTAGTTAAAATCAGTGTTGTGCACGAACGCGTTCATTTGAACGCGTTCATGCGCTTAGCTCAATAATTTTGAGTTTTGAGTTGAACTTCGCTCGTTTTTTAAATTATGAACTTGAGTTGAGCGAAACTCGTTTTTTTCACGAACTTGAGCGTGAAAAAGTAATTCAAGCTCAAACTCATATTAAATATTTCTGTCTGAAATATAAAAAGGAAAGTAGAAGAAGAAATGGACAGAAAAGAGAATAATTATGCAAAATGGATCCTGGAAAAAGGGGCACTTGGAAAAAAAGGCACTCATAAAAAGGACACCCGGAAAAAAGGGCACAGGAAAAAAGGACATTTTTGCAATTTGCAAATCGCAAAAATAATAAACATTAAACAATAAATTTAAAGAATTATTTCATAATACATTTTTAGAAATTTCAATCAATTAAATTGTTACCATTTTCACTTAGTATATACCTGGAGGAAGGGGCAGTCCAGGAGCAGATTGAAAGATAATAATTTTCTTTATATTACCTTTTTATTGATTTTAATGAAAAAGTGCATCTGAAAATTTTTTATATGCAAATTCGTGCAGTAGTTCCTGAAATATAGCCTTCCTTGAAATTGTAGAAATCGCGTTATAGCAGCGCCACCTGTTGAGTAATGATCACCAAAAGTTGATAGGCACTAATCTGGATCAAAGCGCGTCCGCATATAAATTTATATGCAATTTCGTGCAGCATTTCCTGAGATATAGTCTTCCATGAAACTGTGAAAATCGCGGCCTAGCAGCGCCACCTATTGAGAAATTGATACCAAAATTTCGTTGGCGCTAAATTTAGTCAATGTACATCTGCATATAAATGTACATGTAATTCTGTGCAGTAGTTCCTGAGATACAGTCCCCAAAAAATTTTGACGCACACACACAGACAGACATTTTCTAAAAATCGTCCAATCGTGTTCTGGACCTTTAAAAACGTGTAAATTCATCGAAAACCGGAAGCCGAAAATTTTTACGAATCCAATACTTTCTTTTATTGAATATAGAATAAAATAAAAAAAGGGGAGGGAGAAAGAAATGCAAAATTAGAATCTGTAAATGCATTATAGTTTTTGACTGAAAAGTGTTTAAGAAGTTTGCCAACTAAGTTTGAAATTTACCAAATGAGCCAGTTTGTTTTAACATTGTGTGTAGGACTTGGGGGAGGGATGAAGGTTCCCTCTTACCTCTCGTTAGCAAGAGTTCACAAAAAACGATGAGTTCGCTTTTATCTGCATTTTCCAGAAATTCAAAGAAATCGCCTTATATGAATAAAAAAAAAACATGAAATAAAGTCTTGTTTCAAAAAATGAGCGAATTTTTTGTATAAGTTTCGTCTACGAAATACTACATATTAAAAATAGTATTAGTCTCTCTCCCCCTCTCACTTTTTTAACAGTTTTTAAGATTTATTCAATTTCTTCAGAAATGTTAGCGAGAAAAAATGCGTACTTTTTGTAAACTTCTCAAATCTTCGTGGAATTACTAGGTATCAAAATTTGAACATATTTATAAGAAATCAATTTAAAAGGAGTTTATAGGACTATCTAACAGTTTCAAATGCACGATTTTCTCACTCATGAATTAAATCTCTGCTATTGTTAATAGCATGTACACGAAAATTTTACTATAGCAAGAAAAATATTTTAGATGATTATTTTAATTTGTTCCAAAATTATATAAACAAAACTTCTTAGTTCAAACCCTTTTTAATTTTAGAATATATCTTCAAGAAATATCAATTGATAATGATCTGAAAGTGTTATGTCTTGAACCTCAAATTAACAGCAATTTTACTAGTAATCTTGATTAATAATAATTAAAAAAAAAAAAAAAAAAAAATAAATTTTAGAATTTTTTTTTCTTCAACACAAATATTAAAATATAGAGATGTAGAAATTTTATCTTTTATTTAATCAATTAAGGAAAAAAAAAAATAATTACAGCCTTTAATTATGTAAACAACATATACATCATAAAATTCAATCTTTGATTTATAAAGCTTAAACTTTATTAAATGTATATTTATAAATAATAAATAAATAAAAACTCATCCTTTTAGATAGTATTATATATTGATAAATCTGAGGTATAAGTTATTTTGCGCAACAAATTAAACGTGTTTATAAAATTTCTTGGAAATTATTGCGAATAAATACACTTTTTAAATAACAGTTATATGGTAGCGACCCTTCACTGAGATTATCCAGGGTTTCTATTATATGGTAAGTTTCCTTACACAGCAACATTGTATTGGATTCAAAAGAAAAAAGCGTGAGAACCTTTTGTTACTTCGTACAATACTTCGTCTGCAAACAACTTCCTGCATTCTACAATACTATAAAATACTAGTAGAAAGAACATTGCTGGTGCCACGATGCAAAGATCTTTGGCAAGACCACCCAGAGTTGCGGGTGATGTACCATACACCATACCCCTGAAGGCCAGTATCCACTTGGGCTCAAGATCAACGCTCAAAACGTCATTAATCACGCTTCCGACACAAAGAGCCAAATGTCTTGTCATCAGTTGTAGCCCTTTTTTATCAGATTGCGCAGTTACCTCAAAGGAAAGCATGCAAAATTGACAAAGATATCTACCCCCAGCCCCGCAATTATCTCTGCAGGGGACCCCGTTCCAGGGTTTTGAGCTGGGGTGAGCTGGGATGACCACATCAAATGATTCTGAAGAGAAGCCGCCCAATGAGCCCAAGTGGAAACCGGACTTGAAAGGCCAGTATCCACTTGGGCTCAAGATCAACGCTCAAAACGTCATTAATCACGCTTCCGACACAAAGAGCCAAATGTCTTGTCATCAGTTGTAGCCCTTTTTTATCAGATCGCGCAGTTACCTCAAAGGAAAGCATGCAAAATTGACAAAGGTATCTACCCTCAGCCCCTCAATTATCTCAACAGGGGACCCCGTTCCAGGGTTTTGAGCTGGGGTGAGCTGGGGTGACCACATCAAAGGATTCTGAATAGAAGCCGCCCAATGAGCTGTAGTGGAAATCGGACTTGAGGCAGTGTGACAAATTGCCGCCCTATCATAAAAGTACTGGACATTTCATTTCGCTGCTAAAGACTATACTAATCAATGAAAGGATCTGGTATCACGTATTGGTATCTTGCTCTAGCTCTCAGATTCTCTTCTTTCTTTAAAAATGAGATTCCTGTTATTTGCGAAAATGATTCTTATCTTTATTTTATAACTCTTGCATTGAAAGATAAGCATCTTTAAAATATAAAAGATTAAACAAAGATTACTGGTTTAACACATGTTACACATAGATTAAAAAGAATAATAGTATATTTTTTAATGTTTATTTATATTTTTAATATTAAAAATAAAAATGCATTCAGGTTATTGAAATAATTTCATATCAGAGATGTAGATTTTATATCAATGATTATTTTATTTTCAACACTTTCTGGGAAATGCAAATAATAATAATTAAGAATAAGTAAATGAAATAAGAAATAAGATAAATATAAATATAAATAAAAACAGAATAATAATCCTCTTTATTACAACAAGCTATTTATAATCTAATTTAAATACTCTTCTTTTTTTTTTTTTTTTTTTTTTTTTTTTTTATAATGAATATATATATCCACGAATACGTCCACAAAAATTCAAACATACGTGTACTAAACTAAAGATTATTTTTCTTTCTTTCTTTTTTTTTTCTTTTTTTTTTTTTTTTTTAATGTACAGCTAGTTTTAAAATATCATTTATCATACTAGCAAACAGTATTTAATTATTGGGATTTAATATTATACTTTTAAATCTTTATATTTTTATTTATAATGAAAGGCTTTCTTAAAACTTTTCTTAAATTACTCTTAGAACTTCCATAATTTTTCATAATAGGAGGCATTTCGTAAAAATTTGTGTTATTGAAATAGCATGGATTTGCTTGCATGAAAACTGAAATACAAAATTGACAACAGTATAATATCGTGGAAAACTGGGCACGAAAAAATTACTGTAGCAAGGAAAAGGGTAGCTTGCTGGATAGGGCATTTAAGTCTTCAATCGTATTAGGTGATCAGCGGAATTTATATTTCTTCTTATGAAAGGACTGACTTAGAGTCCTGCGTGGTTCGAGTAAATTTGACTCGCAGCCGACGCGACCTGCAAAATGATTTTTGACCTTCAACCCGAACTGTATCTGCAGCTTCTGACTCGCTATATTGTTAAAATTGTGTTGTATAATAAACTGAATAAAAGTTCTTTTAAACAAACAACAGTTATATTATTGAAGAAACCTTTCAGACAATTAAATATGGCATAAAAATATTACAACAGTATATTTATCTAATTATAAACAAACTTTTAGCTGTATTAAAACATATATTTAAAAAATCCACTGTTCCAAGTATTTTGACAGTGAAATAAGGAAGCAAATATAGGTCGGAAAAAAAATAGTTTTCCATATAAAACTTTAAACATTAAGTAGTATTAATATTTAGGTAAATGTAACTAAATTCATGTTATCAGTAATGCCTTTAAATTACTAGGAGAGATTTAAAAGTTTAGATTCATAAGTAAAGCATAAAACAATCTTCAGAGAAAACATTTTGTGAATAAAAATCAATGCATATTTTACCTGCACCCGACCAGTAAAGAAGGTAATAAGCGGTTACCCGACCCGATGCGTTTCTCTCTTGTGAGAAACGCGTCCTCTCTTGCGATAAAAAGGGTAGAAAGTATTGCTACCAAGAATATAAATTTTTTCCCCAAAGGAATAAAATCCATATGAGTTTGAGTTACTTTTCCCGCTCAAGTTCATGAGAAAATGAACATTTGCTCAGCTGAAGTTCACAATTTAAAACTAGTTGGCATAGGTGGACTCCGCTCAGTTCCCCATCATATATATATATATATTCATAAATTTCTAGAACAGGGCATTCTCTTAACATAGTTATCATGTTAAGAGAAATGAATTTGAAAACACGCTTGACACAGTGACAGATAGAAATCCCCGCCTAATAGGCTATCCACCGTTCACTTCGATATATTTATCTTATTCTAATCTATTAATTTATTTTATTAGGGTAAATTTCGTAGTTTAGTTTTCATGCTACTATTTACAATGCAACAATCCTCAAAATGCATATTTATATGGAAAATTTTCAATTTTGTTATGTTGATAAAATCTGAAATAACGAATAGCTTACGAAATTTTCCTATTAGAATATTTCTGTACTGATAAGTATAAAGGATTTAAGTCCATATTCTTCATTTTTTCATTAAACGAAAAACAAAATTAAACTAACTAAAAAGTTTTATACCGTTCAGTGCTTGTCGATCTTCATTTAATAAAGGGAAAAATTGAATTAAATATTTTATACAAAGATTAATGCTAGATTTCTGAGTTGAATCTTTTCTTACCAATGGATTTTCTCAAAGACTAAATGACATGGATTTAAATCCTTTATGCCAATCGATAGAGAATTTTTTTTCTGGGTCTGACTATGTACTTAACTCAAAATCGACATTTTTGGACTTAAATCCTTTATACTTATCAGTACAGATTTGAAATCAGTCATGTTCATACAAGTATCATAAATGTTATTTTGAAGTTGTCTGATATATTTATGATCCTGAAAATGGCCGTTTATGCTCAGTTTTGTATTCTTCTGCTATTTTAAGAGGATCGTAAATTCCAAATAACTTACGAATTTCTTAAATTAGAAAATTCATACGCTATGGTATTCATGTCAGTATCCTAAATAATATTTCAAAAGTGGTCTGACACCTTTACGATGAAAATATCCCTCAAGATTGAAGCTTGTGTGAAATTTTGCCCTATTCTGCCATTTTAAGAAATTCGTAAATTTCTAATAACTTACGAAATTTTATATTGGAAAATTCATAGTCTGTGATATTCATGCCAGTATCCTAAATAATATTTCAAAAGTAGTCTGACATCGTTACGATGAAAATATCTCTCAAAATTGACGTTTATGTGAAATTTTGCCTCATACTGCCATGTTAAGAAATTCGTAAATTTCCAATAACTTGCGAAATTTTCAAAGTAGCATATTTATAGTTACTGATGTTCATTCCGGCATCAAAACTGATATTTTAAAACTGATCTGACATTTTTGCAGTAAAAATTTTCCATTTAATGCACGTTTAAGTGAAATTTTGTCCTATTCTCCCATGTTAAGAAGATAGTAAATTTCTAATAACTTACGAAGTTTTTTAATTCGAATGTTGTAAATGAATAGGGTTCTTGCCAGTATCGAAAGTAATATTTTAAAACTGGTCTGACCTCTCTGCGATCATTTGTTCGTGAGATATCGTGTAAACAGTCTAACAAACTAACGGACTAACACACTAACAGACACCCTACAGACGCACACCATACAAATTTTGTCATTTTCGGATTCCTCAAACCTGAAAACGTGTAAAAAAGTCAAAAAACCGAGGTCGAAAATTTCACGATTACCTAAGTTCCCCATACCTATAGTATGATGGGGAACTAACCGAGATCGAAAATTTTCACGATTACCTAAGTTCCCCATACCTATAGTATGATGGGGAACTAAAACGAGCGAAATTCAGCTCAAAACTGAAAATAATTAAACTCATGAACGCGGTCCTGCGCAACACTGATTTAAAACGACGGAACCTCTAAATGATAGAATTTGTCTCCTAGTAATAAGTTCTCATGCGTATAAACAAACGTATTGAAAATTTGAGAGTAAAAAACCATGCAAAAACAGTGGGTACACTATTCAAAAGTGTTTGCTAAATAAATTTTTACTACAATTAAATTAATAAGATATAATTAAGAGTTATAAGTTAATAAGTTTAATTAAGCGTAAAATTAAAAATAATTTTCATGGCAATTGGTTATTTTAGAAAAAGGGAAATTACCTCTGAAAGTGTTCACAGAGGATAAGATCTATTTAGAAAAAAAAAAAAAAAAAAAAAGTACGTAAAAATGAACTTTTAGTGAGTTTCGCTCGTTTTTAAAAATGAACTTGAACTGAGCGCGTTCATTTCTTTCAGACATGAGTTTGAGCGCGAACTAGCTCGTTTTTTACACAATGAACTTGAGTTTGAACTAGTTCGTTTTTTTCGTGAACTTGCACAACACTGGTTAAAATACATTTAAAAACAAAATATACATTTAAAATTTAGACGTTTCGAAACCCTTCCAGGTGTCCCCATCAGTATCACAACAACATAATTTGCAAGCATTACATGAATACCCAAGGAATTTATAGAAGTACAGAATATTGAGGAGCCAGTGCGCATGTTTTATTGATAGTGTAGAGAAGGCTGGCAGTGTGCCAACTCTCAAGAAAAATACGTGATTTATAATTATCATAGCCAGAATTTAGAACTTTTATATTATCGAAGTCAGGAATATGATCGGTTTCTATTGAATGGATTACAATTTTAGAATTTTGGTTACAATTTTTTAACGTCTAAATTTTAAATGTTTTTAAATGTATATTTTGTTTTTAAATGTATTTTAACTAAAGTTTTGTCTCGTAAATAAAATAGTTTTTGTTTTTAATATATATATAATTGAGACGGTTTGATGTTTGCGTACGTTAAAAATAGGAAACTGATACTTTAAAAATTTAGTGGTGCAAAAAATTTAAATTATCTAGCAACGGTAATAACATGGGGTACATAAAGCTCGTGACCAGACACAAAAAATATTTAAATGTAACAGGCGATTTTGCAGATAAGTAAGGCTATAACAAAATTTATTCTCTCAAAATTCTGCTATTTAGTTCTCTTCTGAATAAATTTATTTTTCTACTTTACTCACTCATGTATTATTTGTACAACTACAACCCCTGGCAAAAAGTATCCGATCACCGAAAACAGTGCTTATGATACGTTAAAACATAAGGTTATTTTTTCACAAATTCAAACTTTTTTCAAACCTATGAGTATGCTTTTGTGAAATATGACTAATTTTGTCAAATTCTATTAAATAGTAATAGAAATTACAATATCAGTTAAGAGTTTACACGAGAAAATACGTTGAATCACAAAGGAAAAATATTTCCGATCATCATTGTGTGGAGAAAAAAGTATTTGATCGCAAACAAAAGCAACACAGTTAAATGATATATGCAAATTTTTTTTACTCGGCGCATGCGTTCAAGTTCGAAGAAGACGGTATAAAAGGTCAAATTGTAGTTTGAAAGTTACAAGTTAGTTTCGCATCTGCTGAAGTATGGCTCGAAAGAGAGAATTATCTAATGATGTAAAACTTTTGATTGTTAAACGCTTAAAAAGCGGAATTTCCCAAAGAAAGGTTGCTAAGACATTTGGATGTGCTCAAAGTACTGTTTGCGAAATTTGGAAGAAATATCGCTTAAGAAATGATGTAAGAAATCTGCCTCGAAGCGGTCGACCACGAGTAACATCAAGTAGACAAGACAGGAAATTAGTTGATCTTGCCAAATCTATGCGAAGGTGTACGTCTAAACAACTGAATGCCGAGTGGTCAAAGTATGGAGTAAAGGTATGTGCACGTACAGTGCGAAATCGTTTAAATAATAAAGGATATCACTTCTGCAAAGCCAAAACCAAGCCATATATGACTAAGAAACACAAGAAAAATCGTCTTCAATGGTGCAAGAAATACAAATGCTGGTCTTCTGATGATTGGAAGAAGGTTATTTTCAGTGACGAATCTCGTGTTTGTCTAGGAACTGGGGATAACCCTGGAATGTTTGTGTGGAGGAGAGCTGATGAAAAGTTCAAAGAAGATTGCCTAAAAACTAAAGCTAAATATCAGCCTTCATTTATGGTGTGGAGTTGCATGACATCTCAAGGAGTTGGTAAATTGTGTATAGTGTTGCAAACAATCAATTCAGAAGTATATGTTAACATTTTAGAGCATTATTTGATACCTAGCATCGAGGAAGCGTTTGGTGACTCCTCCGATTTCCTATTTCAAGATGATAATGCGTCCTGCCATAGAGGTAAACGGGTCAAGGATTTCTTAAATAAAAACGGAAATTCTCCAATAAAGACTCTGAACTGGCCTGCAAATAGTCCTGATCTTAATCCGATCGAAAATATTTGGAATGTTTGGAAAAATAATATAGAAAAGAGAAGACCGACCAATATGAATGCACTTCGTCTAGCCATCAAGGAAAGCTGGAAGGAAATTCCATCACATTTATGTGAAAAGGTTGTTGAATCCATGCCCCGCCGTTTAAAGGCAGTTATTAGAGCAAAAGGAGGACCAACCAAGTTTTAAATTGAAATTTATCGAATATTTTTTTCCCGGTTATGTGATGATCGGACATTTTTTTCTTTGAATACTTTATATTAATTTTCCTCTGTATTGTAAAAATTAATTGCAATTTATGGTATTATTTTTTATCATGTCACAAAGTAAGATACTTTTGTAATAAAAAACTTTATTTTAAAAAATGTAATAAATTTTTAGAAAAATAGCCTTTTATAGTAACGTATCTTAGACACATCTTTCAGTGATCGGATACTTTTTGCCAGGGGTTGTAAATGATTTTTATATTCTGATATTGACCCTCGTATTATAGAAAATGATCAAATATCCATCTAGATCCAGTTAGTAAAACGTAAGAATCTATATTTGAAAATTAAAGAAACAAAACATATATTTAAGAATTAATTACTTTTTGATGTATCTACATCTCAGATTACAAACTTAATTTCGAATGATGTGTTTTTAAAAACCATGTCTGAGTTAGTTTTGAATTTGCTTTAAGTTTGAGAAATTAGTTACCTTTTTGGCTGCATATACTTATATATTGAGAAAGTTTTAGTGATTCTGTTAAATATATTAATTTTGATTATTATTTTTACAATAACCTTTAATATAATTTTTTTTTATAATTAAAAAGTGCAATGTATGTTACTACTAAATTTCCTGATCGTACAAAGAAGATCACCTGAATAGAAAGAGTTGGATGTAGATAGTTTAGAAAATCGGACTCCCACGGAGAGCAGTCCCCTTTGGCCCTAGGAGCCTAGCAAAATCAACTGGCGTTAACAAAAAAAAAAAAAAAATTAGAAAATTGTTGGTCAACTTTTTTTAACCAACAATTTTCTAATGGTTTTGCAAAAAATGAATTTATAAAATTTTTTAAAGCTGATAAAAATTGCTTGCAACACTATTTATCATACAATACGAGATGATATTTGCTGCAGTTTTCTTTATTTATCTCTTAAACTTTAATTGCCTGGTATAAATATAAGTTGAAGTCTTTACAAATTGACATATTTCTAGATTGCTACATTTACAAATTTAGGTATTTACGGTTGCAGATAACATACAATTCTCGAATAAATGCCCAATTGTCAACTAGGTTGTAACATGCAATTTTTGTATAAATGCCTAATTGTAAACTGGGGTTGTCAATTTGAATTCATTGGGAGCACCCTGCACCCGAATTTTAATATTGTCGCTACATTTATTAAAAATTATTTTTATAAAAATGCATATTTGAATAATTCTGTGAAATTTTTAAAGTATAATTCTTTAAAGCTTACTCCACTAAGTTGGGTATATTGACAGTAAATTTAACCAAATATTTTATTTCCATTTTGCATAGAAAAAAAGTTTATAACAATGCAATTCTGGCTATGCAATTCTAACAATGCATTTCTTTCATCTTCTCAAATGCATTTCTGGCTATTTCGTACCATAATTCTAATACAGTAACCGCCGCTTAATAAATTCACTGGTTAATAAAATCAGCCGCTTTATCTGATCAAATCGCCAGGACCGGAATCAAATGAATGTAAACCAATTTTAAAAACGCCGCTTAACAAAATCAGCATAGCCGGTTAATAAACTAAAAAAAAATCTCTTCAGCAACAAAAATGTCATTTATGTACGCTAAACAAATTTTTATTTACACTATGATTTTTTAGTTTTGAAATAAAATAGAAAATAAAATACATCAATCCCTCCGTTATCTCTCTTTGTCGAAAATTTTACATTTTCAGCAATTAAACATGCCCCATGAATTTTCTTAGTAAAAATTTCAAGGAATGTATTCTTTAAAGTAATAAGTTACAAATTTGATTTGATTCGCAAGTGATTTTTTTATAATGTTTAATTAATAAAAGACAATTTCTAGTCCTTATTCTGAAATAACTAAGAAGCAAAAGGCTTAAACGGAAAGATTTTAAATTTAAAAGAAAAGCGTGAACTTTTAGCAAAGAATCGATGATTATCCTCAAAGGAAAGTGCATCGGAACTTGGGATGTGTTTAATTCACTTATTTTGAAGGAACAATTATATAATTATCCATTAAAAATTAATTAATATTGTTTAATAATTCCATTCTTTGGTACTTTTTAAAATTTCTTTCCAAATTCAGGTAGATAATACTATTTTCTTGAGTGCAGGAGCGTTCGCCTGTTATAAAAATCAGCCGTTTAATAAAATCACTTTTGCTCAGAACGACTGTGATTTTAATAAGCGGTGGGTACTGTATATCCGAACTTTTTCGAATGGCTATGTAAACAATGGTAAATGTAACATATTCTATACGAAACACATGACTTTCTTCTTCAAAAAATCTTCCGTTTTTTCCGTATCGTTTAGTCCGAAACTGCTTAAATGTAGAAAAAAGAAATTTTACTTATAAATTCAATGTATTTGAGTAGTTTGAATGTCCTTATGCACTATTTATTTATCCAAATTAAGTACAATTTTCTAGGTACAATTTTACGGTAAAAATCTAGAATACCAATTTTTGATTTCCTGATGATTTTATTTTCAGTTATGGTAATAACAGATTCTCGCACGCACAAACATACACAAAGACAATCGTTCAGATTGGCGCGCACACACACACATACAGACATACAAATAGGCACACACATACGAAAAACTAAAAAAAAAAAAAAAAAAAAGTTTTTATTATTATCATTATTATTCCTGAAGCCTCTAAATTTGGAGCCTCTAAACTCATTTAAAAACATTTACTCCAAAACAATCGCATACGGGTAAGAGAATGTGAAAGTATTTTTTTATTATGAGCCATGCTGGTTATTTTGTACATTACTAAGTAAGTATTTAAAAATGAGGTGCGTAATTATTTTCATTAAATAAAATATTTGGTACATTTTTCGTAACTGAAATAAAATTACAATTCTCTTAATTTTGTATTTCATGCAAAATTAAATGGTCGTTCATTCAGAAATTCAATACTAAATCTACTTCTATTATTTACTAATTCGTCCTTTAAATTGATTAATATTGTTAAAAAAAAAAAAAAAAAAAAAAAAAAGTCTTTAAAAAGAGTATCCAATCCACAAATTTTAGAACCTGTTATGTGTGTTAGTTGTACTGTTAGTAATGCTAGGTGAGGCATCAAGCTTCATCCACAGATTCAGAGTTCCGTGCATTCCCTTTCAAAGTTTAAGATTTCTTTTCATTTTCTCTTTATAAATGGTGTTAGTTGTTTTTCCACACACTTGTGATTCTTTATCTTTTATTCTATTTTCTATGAATTTAACTTTTTTCCAACATTTTTCTATGTTATAATGGTGCAGTGGTGGCCTATCCGCCCACCCCAGAACCACCAAGAATAATACTAGGCGAGACGTAGCAATCTTTGCCGATAGCTTAAGGATTCAATGATTTGGTTTCTTTTCCCATCTATTTTTAATACATTTCCTGACCGATGTTTATTTCTATTTTATTTTATTAATATTAATATATATATATATATATATAATTTGAATAACTTAATTCCTTTAGAACACTCAGCAAATGAAAGATAGATGAAAATACCAGGATATGAAATTTTAAATGAAATGTATTTCGAATAAAATTATTATCACGATGATAATTTAATTTAAATACACTGAGTACCAAAAACATGTTAAAGTACTTACGCAGAAGGGAAAGGACACACATAACACTTAAGCCTAACGATGAGATAATTTGCATGATCCATTAATCCAGTAGAAACATTCATCAAATAATAGAAATGGAAAGAGATAAATAAACCAAAAGGATCTGTTAAAGTAAGGAGAATTCATGAAATGAAAAATAGAATTTTAAACGCTGAAAACCAGAAATGATTATTCATCAGGAAACTTGCATCTCTGTCAGCACATGCAAGATTTCGGATCGCTGTATAGCTAATTCAAGCAATATACAACTCAAGTTTCTATCTTACAACAAAACAAAGTAAAAAGGGAAATTGGATTAAACAGTAACACAACCAGAATTGAAAAATGGAATAAGTATATTTGATAAGCCCACATGTAACCGATTCCTAACAGAAATAGTAGATATATACATATATATTTTACAAGCTTGTGAATGTGAGTTTTTATTCAATTTTTTCCGGATTTTCGACTCCTCCTCGATTTTTCTACTTTCTAAAAATTTGCAGTTATCTTGGATTATCTTATATTGCTACACTGCACTTAAAAATGAGGAAAAAGGGGAAAAAATTGTCAAAAATCTATAGAAAATAGCATGAAAAAAACGAAAAATCACAAGTGTGTTAAAAATTTAAAGAAAATTCTGTGTGTTAACACTTTTAATGATTTATATTTGAAGTAAAATTAATTAATTGGTTTAGAAAGTGCGAATATCATAAAGTATAATAGCAAATAACTAAATTAATGTGTAATAAAGTTAAGAAAAAAAAATGCTTTCTTAAAATTAAGAAAAGATAGCAGGATACAAAAAAAAAAAGAAAACAATAATAATAATGTATCTGACCACTATCATAAAAATAAAAACAAGAATAAATATCATATTCGTAGAAAGCTTTGCAAAAAAAAAAAAAAAAAAAAAGAATGAAAATAGGGTAAAATATTAAAAAAATATTATTTGAAATTTATTACATGGAGTTTCAAAGAAAAATGTTCTATTGTTTCTTTATATCTGCCAATTTGTCCATTCTTTTGCTAACGGAAATTTCTAATAGAAATTTTTCATAAGTGTCTTCTGAGAAGCAGTTATTTTCTAAACATAAAGTATTTAGAAAATAACTATTTAGTCTTTTTTTCTAAACATAATGAATTTGTTTTAGAAAAAAAGAAAAAAAAAATGCCTGTGTTAAAAAACCATAAGATTTGGTACCTAGAATAAGTATCCGGCTATATTTGGGTAGCCATGCCGATAAACTGTATATGCACCTCGTAATGTATTTAAATTTAGTACAGTTAAAAAAGTATGTATAACACAAGTTAAAATGCACTTCGTTCGATATAAAATTCCTCTCAAAAACCCTAATATATCTGAACTATTTTGCTTGGCCCTGTGAATAAATTAGGGATTTGCATGCTGCATTCTATAGGAATCATGAACTTGTTCTCTGAAAACTAAATGTTATATTCATTGTATATCTTAGTACTGTTTTGTATGCAGGCATTTAAAATGTCTTACATGGAATTTCGCTCGTAGACGTAATTCCTTTGAAATGTTTTGTATACCCTTGTACCGGACAATTTGTTCAATATCTGTGAAAATTTTAAGACAGTCTTTCCGTGTGATACACATACAAATACAGAATACCGTATTTGGACATCCTATTATTTTTTTCGAATTACGTTATTAAGACAAAGACTTAACGCTAAAAATGCAATTTTCAAATTCAGAGAGCCTAAAAACATATAGAATTTACTACTAATTTATGCATGACTTTATCTTAACAGTATTAAGAAAGAGCAAATAATTTGCGAATTAACAGTTATATGTTTCCAGAATTTTGGGGCCGCGGTAGCCCAGTCGGTAGAGCGCCGGCTTCATAATTGGAAGATTGCGGGTTCGGTGTACTCGAGTCGGGTAAAGACCGTCATGTACACTAATGGTGGCTGGTGCACGCAAAATCTGTCGTGGCCGCAATGTCCTCCATGTTCCCATCAAAAATTATACCTCTGGGGGTCACCGAAACGGGAGAGACATCCCTTCCGTGGAGGATCAAAATTGTGATGGCATGTCTCCGGATCATCTCTAGGGGTGTGTCCCAGACCGTCGCCAATTGCCCATCTGCGCAGCACTAAAGCGACGTAAAACCCAAACATCCAACCATCCTTCCAATATTTTGACATCTTGGAGCATACTATTTTATTTTAGCATAATATAGCTATAATAATTAAATTTTCTTAATAATATTCTAGATCTTAATTTTCAACTTTTAAGAAAAATAATTACTTTTTAGAAATTAAAAATTATTCAACGACTCTGTGTACGTTATTATAATACATTTTATACAAAACACAGTAAAAATGTTGTGTGGTGTATTAACTAAAAATAAAAATGACAGTAAAAATGCTCAATTAAATATTTATTTTATCCTTTTAAGGTGTATCATGTACTTGTACAGAACACAATACTTTACATGAAATTTTGATTGAGCATCAACCCATAGCAGAGGCTGCTTGCATAACCATATTAAAAGATTTTGCAGGCGGTTCATCATTTCCACTGTACAAAGTGCTAATTATGTGAATTAATGCAGATATAACTTCTAAAAGTGTTTGAACCAAAACTCCCCAATTAGAAAGTTCAGGGCACTAGCAATACTTGAAAACATTTCAGACATCAAACGAAAAAGTGTACCGCTGTTGAGAGATCCACTTGACACAAAATTTTGAATAGCATTACTAATACGACGGACTACAGAAGCGGAAGATAATCTTGAGACTGTGTCATCAATTGGACTTGCACCTGTACCAGCTCTAGTTTCAGTACCAGCATCAGCATCAGCACCAGTACCAACTCCAGCACCAGCTCCTGAACCTGCGTTTAAAAAAATACATTTAATATTCGTTGTTTATTTAATTACAATTTAGACTTTTACAAGCGTGAATGTATTTCATATTTACGAACTTAAAAATTTTAGGTATGTATATATATATATAAGCATATATAAATATATATATATTTTTTTTAAATTAGAAAGTCTTAAGTAGTTATTTTGATTAAATTTTAAAAAGTCAGAATTTACATTTATCTCTGAATATTCATAAACATTTTCAAATTAACGTTTATAAAACCATATAAGTTTTTTAATACTCAATAAGAAATTGTAAATATACATGCAACATTTTTCTTATATGACCTTTTACTGCATTAATTTTTGTTTATGAGCTGCCTTTAGCTTTCTAAATTAAGTTATACCTACAATATTTATTAGTTTCCCAAGAGTTTTAGGAAAAATAAATAGTTGCTGCAAAATATTTTGACTTAAGTATATGAATACAAATTATGCAGTGACTTAGAAAAGAAAATGTTTGATGATTTAAGTTTTCAAATAGTTATGAGAAAGTTTATAGCCTTTAATGCAATTTCTTCTTCATTTATTAAATTTTATAAGGATTGTGTTTTAAAATGCTATAGATATTCACTCATCGGAAATTGAAAATGACTAAAACATTTATACTCTACAATTTAAATAGTTGCTAAATGTTATGATTTTTGGATACCGGTATTTTTTTATAGAAATATTTTATACGTTCTTGCAAGCAGTAGAATTCTCTCATTAAATAAGGAATGAAATTTCTTTAAAAAATAGTGGTGTTTAAAAATCGTAATATTTGGCAGCTATGCAATCATAGTACAGATAAAAGGATTTTAATCGTGCATTATCAAAGTTTGAATATCAAGAAATGCTGCGAATTGGGTAAAAAGATGGTTGCAAGAAAAGAGCTTTGTGAACAAACGCCATAAAATGAATAACTCGAAAGCATTATTTCAGGAAGGAATAATTAAACATGAATTTTCAACAGCAAAATTGTTGGAACTTGAGCAACGTGAAAGCAGGTCGAAACTGACCAGCAATTTGTCTCGAATATGCTTGGAGCAAATAATTTACCGAAATTTGTAATCACAATACAAAAGGAAAAAATCTATTGAAAGAACTTGAGAAATACGAAGACAAGAACAGAATTATAAATAGATAATTGATTTTGTGTGACACTCAAATTGCTTTGTCTTGCTATGCTTTTTAATTGAAGAAATTTTATTATTAGTCTTATAGTGCTATGATTGAATGTTTTATTAATGCTTACTGCTGAAATATTATTATTAAAATGATAAAACATAGTGTACCAAACTTATTAAATGTCAATTTACGTTGAATGCGAACTATATTTCTGGTGAAAGGTTAGATTTTATTTTTAACAATTTACATTCACATTTAAATCTTTTACGTACAATTTTATTTAGCCTTGATTTCTTTCTGAAGGGTATTATGACTTCTACCAAGCAGACTTTTATGGTGTTATCTAGTTTTGAACAATGAAAAGTGACAGAAAAAAATTCTTCCGCACCCCTCTTTAAAATTCATCTCAGTCAAAATTTTTGTGTGTGTTATTCCTATATAATGTGAATTCAAAATACCAAATTTTATTTTATAGTAACTGTTTGTTTTTTAATTAGGCATACAAACACATAGAAGAACTGATATTCTGATGCAGTCTGCCTGATATCGTGTAGATATAATAAAAACTGAATATCGAAAATTTGATTCTAATATAATACTGTGCCTAGCATGTAGGTAAGAGAAAGTATTTATTAACTTCCCGATTAGTTAACATTTGAAACTTTCAGAATAGCTCAGAACACTGTAACAATGCATTTTTTAATACTTTTAGTCAATTGTATCGGGTCCCTGCTGCCTTCGGTAGCTTTTATATGATTCAACAGAAAATTTAAAATCATTGTATATAAAAAATTATTTTTACCTTGCAAGTACTTTTCTAGCTCAAAAGGAAATAAAAATAAAGTAAAAAAAAAAAAAAAAAAAAAAAAAAAAACTCATCACAAAAGTTTAAAGTTTGTGAAAAATTATTGCAACAAATTCGCATCACGCAAAGAGTTCTTTGATTTATCTTAAAAGTACATATGTTAAAAATTTAGTAATTTTTATTAGTACGAAAGAACTATTTCTTTCAGACAAAGATTTTGCGTTTTCAAAATTTATTGTTTTACACATTGTATTTTTTTTTTATTTTTATTTTTTTAAGATTTAGATGATATTTAATTTAGAAAACAAAAAGTGAGCGTGGAGAAGGGAATTTAATGCTACTAGACATTAGAGACTTCAATGATATAGGAAAAACTACTTTAGCTTTTTTTCTTTCTAATAATAAACAAAACGGAAAAAGGGTAATGTTTCACCTAGAGAAATTTTGTATATTTAGACCAATTAAAAAATATTTTTTCTTTTTTTACGCTCTCATTAATTTAAAAATATTTAAAATAAAATTGAGAAAATTCGTGCTGAAGCAATGGAACAACTTGGACTTCTTGTTGAAATTTGGCACAGAAGCAACTCTACAGTGGGTTGGTTGGTTGGTTGGGTTTTACGTTGCACTAGTGCTGCGCAGATGGGCAATTGGCGACGGTCTGGGACTCACCCCTAGAGGTGGTCCGGAGACATGCCATCGCAATTTTGATCCTCCACGGAAGGGTTGGCTCTCCCGCTCCGGTGATCCCCACAGGTATAATTTTTGATGGGAACATGGAGGACATTGCAGCCACGACAGATTTTACGTGAACCAACCACGATGGCCCAGTGTACACGACGGCCTTTGGTCGGCTCGAGTACCGAACCCGCAATCTTCCAATTACGAGGTCGGCGCTGTACCGACTGGGCTACCGCGGACCATATTCTATAGTAGGTGATCAAATTATTAGAAATTTTGTATATTTTGACATTTTTTTCAATTAAAAAAAATAATAAAAAAAATAAAAAATAAAACTCATATTTTCCGTTACCGATTTAGTCCAGAATTCAATTTAATGGGATCAACCACAGGTAAAGCCCGAAAACTTTGGATCACCCTGTATCATAATAAGCTACAAATTATTTGTAACTTTAAAATTGTTGCACATTACTATGTACGATTAATATATGCTTCTTTTTGTGGGATTTGTGCTATTATTTAGGCAAATATAATTTTCTGGCAAGCTTTTTGCTCATAACTAGAACGAATTTCCATATAATTTTACAAAACTTGCAGAAAAATTGACAAAACGCTAAAGAGGCATTATTCTGAAAAGTGAAATTTACTCGGGTAATATTTTCTGAGCCATGTAAATTTATAGTAGAATTTTACTGCGCATACGCGAAAGATAAAAAAATTATTATTACATAGATAGAATTGTAGATATATCGAACAATGTTTTTCAAAAATTCATTTGAATAGAGTAAAAATTAAGCAAATTGTCTGCAAAAGAACGAGCTAGATTTTAGATATTTTTCAGCGTTGAAATTTCGTAAGGGGTTTTGCACATGCCGCGTATTTAATTTGAAGATCTAATTGTTTAAACAACATTGCAAAAGATCTTTTGTTTTATGAAAAACCCCTTATGAACTGAGAAATCTTTGAAAATAAATAAAAATATTTTAGAGTTACATGCCTATAAGGGGTTTTTCACTAATATTATAATATTTACACGTTTTGAATATTTACACGTTGAATATAAAATATTTAAATTTTTTGTGGTTTCCTGAATATCGAAGTCATGATTTTATCGTTTGATCTTTTTCTCTGCTTCTTATCAGAGTAACTTAAAAACAGATGATTTCAGGCAATTCAAATGTTGTCTTTTCTCTATATATTAAAAAAAGTTCCTGTCACTGGCGTCAAATTTTTTTGTCTGCGATAGCATCTTCTAGCGGAGGGCAGGGTCTTTCGCGTCATTAGAGGTATCAATGTGTTCCGAATACTTAGAAATTTCTATCATTTTAATTAAAGTAGTTATTAACTAAAAACGACAAGTTTATGAAAGTACTTTGTTTGCCATTTTTAAAAAAGTTTCTCCCACTGAAGTTGCTCTACTGTCAAGAAGTCATTTTACACGGGAAAATTAAAAATGATGCATGATTGTACGTAGGTTGGTAGGTAGGTAGGTAGGTACATTGGATTTAACGTCACACCAGTACTGCGCTATGGGTAATTGGCGACGGTCTGGGACACACCCCTAGAGATGTTCCGGAGACATTCCATCACAATTTTGATTCTTCACTGAGGGGATACCCCAGCCCCCTCCCCTTTCTGCAGTTTTGGTGATCACAAAAGGAATAGTGTGGAGGGAAACATGGAGGACTTTGCGGCCACGACAGATTGTATGTGCACCAGCCACCATTAGTGTACACAACGATCTTTGGCCGGCTCAAATATCGAATCGGCAATCTTCCAATTACGTGCATGGCGCTTTGCCGACTAGGGTCCCGCCAGTCCGAAAGCATGGATGTAGAAAAGAAAGAAAATAAATATCAACTTTTTTTCGCTACAGTTAGAAAATTAAAATGTAATCCATGGTTGTAGGTAGGTAGATAATTAGGTAGGTTGTGTTTGACGTCGCAGAATTACTGCGCTATGAATAACTGGCGACGGTCTGGGACGCACCCCTACGGATGTTCCAGAGACGTGCCACTACAGTTTTGGTCTTACACGAAAGTGATAGCTCCCCCGCTTCGGTGGCCCCCAGAGGTATAATTTTGATGGGAACATGGAGGATATTGCGGCCACGACATATTTTACGTGCTACAGCCTCCATTAGTGTACACGACGGTTTTGGCCGGCTCGAGACCCGAACCCGTAATCTTCCAATTATGAGATCGGCGCTCTACCGACTGGGGTACCGCGGTCCGGATCTAAGGTTGTAAAAGAGAAATAAAAAGGGTCATATACTAAAGCTGTAATGCAAAATGGTCTAGATATTATGAATATTTTTCTATTTTGAGGATTTTCATAATAATTTTCTGCTTTTGCCTTGTAATATGCACTATTAATATTCCTTTTCAGTGAAAGAAAGCAGCGAATAGGCGGGCAGAGCTCTGCATGTGTTAATAAGTAGAGTGAGTCGGGGGGAGGTGAAGCCTCCCTCGGGGGTTGGTGAGCGGTGCGAGCAGGGGCAGAGCCCCCTAGTGAAGTAAATATAAGTTTGTTACTGGAAAAGTTTGATCAAGTATGATAAGTTTCAAGGAATGTTACGTGTGAAAGTTGTCTGAATAATTTTAAATGAACTTTTAAATTTAATAACAGATTTAAATTCTACATAAATGTAAAGGCAACAATAAAAAATGAAGAGTTTGAAGGGGGTGGTAGCCCCTTCCCACAGAATTATTTGTCAAATAAAGCTGTTTCGAAGCTTAATCAGAATTGTTTTTAACGTAGTTTTATATAACAGTACTCTTTATGTCACCCCTTAATCTCTAATCTGTTTTTATAGTATTCAATTTCAGGGTAACCGAAAGTCATGTGAGTGACACATCAGATTAATATTTTATCATAAATTTGTATTCTATTCTATTGCTAAATCTATACTAACTATTTTATCGCAATTAAAAATGGAAAATTCTTTTGGTTTCGAAGCTAAATCACATCCAACATGTGATTTCTGTGTCTCTATTTCTATGTGAGTTTCCCCATAGGATACAAATAATCCCCTAACACGTTGACTGCCACGCGTGTTTACAACAAAATCCCCGTCAGGCCACCTTCGCCTGCTGTTACTCCGCCCCCAAACCTTTTTTGAGTTTCACTGAATTTTATTCAAAATCCGATTCCAAAGCAACCAAAAGAGTCTAGTGATCGCAATCACTTTCTGAATCTGCCAAATACATTCTAGTTTCATAATAAAACAATCGGGAAATTTGCACGTTGAACCATTTGGCCAGGGGCCTTTTTCGTGAAGACCTTCGCCTGCTGTTACTCCGCCCCCAAACCTTTTTTGAGTTTCACTGAATTTTTTTCAAAATCCGATTCCAAAGCAACCAAAAGAGTCTAGTGATCGCAATCACTTTCAGAATCTGCCAAATACATTCTAGTTTCATAATAAAAAATTCAACAGTATTATTATCTCCTGTCATATATTTATCTAAATATGTTCGGAAATCCTTTGGAAGGAGTCACCCGACGTGGCCTGATGAGAACTCTTGCTGTCACCCGAATACGGGTGACGTGGCCTGATGAGAACTTTTGCTGTCACCCGAATACGGGTGACACGGCAGTTAACGTGCTAGAGAAGTCAAACAATTCCCCATACAGTACAATACAAAATCTATCTATTTATCTAAGTATAATTTTATAGTTTTGTTTGCATTGGTCGCATGTAAGGTGTTTTCCTCAAGTGTTTTCCTAACGGATAAAGTCCGTTCTTTTTTTAATATTCGGTCCACAGTAGCCGAGTCGGCAGAGAGTCAAACTCTAATTTGAAGGATCAACGCTTAAATCCTCGATCCGGTCAAAGATATGATAAACATATGTTCTCGAAATTCGGAGACCATCCTTATTTTAAGATCGTTTTTCTATGTTTTAAAAAATTTTAGCAATGAAATTATTTTTCGTAATTATTACCCTTTTGTTCCACATTTACTTAAAATAAAATATATTTCCTTAATTGAATGATTGTAATTTAATTTAACGTTATTTTATCATAAAGATTCTCTAATATGGTCACTATATTCAAAGACCATCATGTACATTAATATGCATATAAAATTCCCTGTCGCTGAATTTTCCTCCATTTTAAATAAAATTAAACCTTTGGGGGTTACTGACGTGGATGAGCCATCCCATCTGCGGAGTATGGCACGTTTGCAGACCACCCCTACAAGTTAATTCCATGCCGTCACCAATTCTCTAAGGCTCTAGTGCGAGGTTAACCCCTTAACGCGCGCTGTCCTCGCTGCGAGGACGCAAAATTTAAGATCCAGCTGCAAAACTTCATCCCGGAAATTTTTTAGCAAAAAATTTCGTTTATAACATATCAGAAAAGGCCGAGTTTTTTAACCTTAAAATTTAAAATTTCTTTTAGTTTAATTTAGTTCATGAATTTTGGTAGCATTATAATTTAAATGATCCGAATTGTCTTGCGCCGCAAAGGGTTAAGCTAAATGAATTTCTACCTTAACTTCTCTGAAATTCATTTACAAGTAATATTGGGAATTGTTGACATTTCATTTTAACGAATATTGTAATTCTAAGTTTCTAACACAAAAAAATACACTGATATTATTCCTTATTTTTGCAACTGAAAAGAAAAGAAATGCTCGGAAGAAGAAGAAGTAGAAGAAGATGAAAACTTTTAATGAGCTTAAAGGGGGAAAAAAAGGTAGTTAAGTTTTAAATTTGTTTAAAATCTTTTTCACTGCTATTTTCTTGAAAATATTCATTAAAAAATTCATTATAATTTTGATACTCTACGTAATATTCCCAGAAAGAATACAAATATCATAATAAGTTTTATTATCGTTTGCTTTTATTACGTTAAACGCCAATAGAAAGATAAGAAATTGATTTCATACAAACTTCGAAGTGAATAAAGGTAAAACCAAAAAGAAGATATGATTTCTTTTAGAGTATGGTTAACAGATTAGAGTACCATTATAATACAGTAGCGTTAAAAGTTATTACAATTAGACAATATCATAGCTGCCAATATTTTAATTTATTCCGGAGTAATTTTAGCCCCGCCTCTATTTCGTACGGCTTATACTTAAAAGTAATTTTTTCTTATTTTATCGAGTTTATGTATTGAAGAAAATTTTTCTATAAATAAAGTGGTGCAAAATAAAGGCGGAGCTAAAAGTACTCCGGAATAAATTAAAATATTAGCAGCTATGCAATATATGCGTAATTTTTTATTCTTAGAAAATGAGGGCAAAAAAAGAAAGTAATTTTGATAAAATGTTTCCTTTCTGCAATTTTCCAAAACGAGAAAAATGTCTCCAAAATAGGGGACTGTCCTCATAAGAGGAGGACATCCGTTAACCTTGTTTTAAGGTGATAAACACTTATTAAACCGTTCAAAATATAGATTATTTAAATTTCAAAATTTGTAATAAAAGCCTAATTATAGTTTAAAAAAAAAAAATCGAATTTGTTTTAATGATAAATTTTAAATCATTAATATTCAAAACTTTTTACTGCTGTGTAAATTTCAGATTAATTGATAAAAATTACCTGCTCCAGCTTCTTGGCTATACCCTGAAGAAACAGATATGTCTAAAGATGAACTTATTGAACTTCGACCGTATGCTGCGCTTGTTGATGAAACTACTGCACCGCCTTGTTCGTAACCGGATCCATAACTAGTTTCGTAGCTTGTTCCAGTTCCAGTTCCAGCTCTAGTTCCAGTTCCAGTTCCAGCTCTAGTTCCAGCCCCAGCCCCTGCTCCAGCCGCTTGTCAATAGCTCATTCCATAGCCAGTACCTGTACCTTGCGTAACGTCATCTGCTTGCATTTGTTGAATAATATTTATCATACCTGCAAGTTCATTGACGAATTCTTGTTCTACTGAGATCGCTGTCTTCATAGCGCTCATCAATGCCCCAATGATGTCATTAGATCTCTGACTTAAATTGGCGCTTCCTTCTTCAGATGCTACAATATCAGTAGAAGCTAGTAGAACTAGCACCAAAGAAATCGCAAAGTAAGTTGAAGAGCCCATGTTATTCAGCTAAGATTCTCCGAACTTGTGTACTTTCTGGTTAGATATTTCGTTTTTTTATCCTTAATTTGTCGTGACAGTCTTGCAGCTTGATCAATATTTGTCTCTACTTTTAGTTGGGTGCGCACATCAGAAACATAGAAAAATCATGTGATATTTGCTTTTTGACGTCAAAAGGATTCAAAATTCAATCTAATCTGAGTCACAACCACTTGTTTCAAATGCTGCCTACGCGTGATATTAATTCGTCTTACCCAAACATCCGATTTTTCATTATTTTTCATTTCTTTAACAGAAGAATTTACAATTACCATTCAAATATTTTCATCTATCTAAATGATAATTTTTAATGGTATACCTAAATCTCGATACATGGAAACGAAAATAGTGCAGTTAACATAAATGATTATAATCCGAATTCGGGAAAATAAATGTCAAAATAAATTTAAATTTTACGCTGATAAGTAATATACGCCCTCTTTAAAATAATTTGATGCATTTTTACTTTCTTCTATATGTAATATAGAGAAAGTATTGGATTCGTGAAATTTTTCGACCTTCGTTTTTTGATGGATTTACATGTTTTGGGATGTCCAGAACACGAATTAATAGTTTTTAGAAAATGTCTGTATCACTTTTTTGTGGACGCTGTATCTCACGAACCAATGAATGAAATTTAACCAAACTTGGTATTTAGTTGCACCCTGACATAAACTGGTGCTGATTAGATTTGGGGATCAATAGCTCAACAGGTGGCGCTGTGATCGCATTTTTTCTAAATTTTTAACATGGCAGTATAGGACAAAATTTCGTATAAATGTGCATAATAAGCGTTATTTTAAACTTGTGATTGTAAAATTAATATGGATTATAGATATTAGTAATAGTTAACTAGGAAAAAATTTTGTGCATGTGGGGGCATCGGTTCCCCCCCCCCCGGGGGGGTAAATTTTCACAATGGGTATCTTTCGAAAGATCTCGTTGATAATAGTAGTAGTTAACTAGGAAAAAAAATTTGTGCATGTGGGGGCATCGCCCCCCCCCCGGTGTGCAAAATTGGGTAGGCATGCGAATTATAGGTGATACACAGGGCTATACAAAAGCGACCTTTGCAATGTTTTGTTTTTAAAAATAAAATTATATAAATCCTTTTGTGAGATTCCTCGCTCTACAGTTAAAAACAAAATAAAATTTTGTAGCCTTGATGCACTTGGATACTATACAGGACTACACAAAATAATGTAGCTGAGTAGTTTTTCTTTAAAAGTAAAAATATAATTTTTAAAGAATTTCTTCCTCCATGATTAAAACAAAATGTATTTTAAAGCGTCATTACGATTGTAACACATTTGAAGGTAAAACGATATAATGTATATAAAAAATAAAAAAAAACTAGAAATCGTTTATAATACAGTCGAACAACGTTAACGTGAATTACTTTTAACATGAACAGTTTCCATAATTATCGTCAAAATGAAAATTAGTTTAGTTGTATGAAGATTAGTTACTGATAAAATGAACAACACTTAAAGAGGTTCGACTGTATATACTAACTGCACGATTTTTCTTCCTTGTTAAGTATTAATTTTTCTTTCCTGAAAGAATATGAATGAATAAATACGAATTCACATTTAAAACATATATTTTTACTTTCTTCTATATGTAATATAGAGAAAGTATTGGATTCGCGAAAATTTTCGACCTCCGTTTTTTGACGGATCTACACGTTTTGGGATGTCTTGAACACGAATTGATAGTTTTTAAAAAATGTCTGTCTGTCTGTCTGTCTCTCTGTCTGTCTGTCTGTGTGTGTGTCTGTCTGTATCATTTTTTTGTGGACGCTGTATCTCACGAACATATGAATGAAATTTAACCAAACTTGGTATTTAGTTGCACCCTGACATGAACTGGTGCCCATTAGATTTGGGGATCAATAGCTCAACAGGTGGCGCTGTAATCGCATTTTATGCAAATTTTTAACATGGCAGCATAGGACAAAATTCCGTATAAATGGGCATAATGAGAGTTATTTTAAACTTGTGATTGTAAAATTAATTTGAATTATTGATGATAGTAGTAGTTAACTAGGAAAAAAAATTTGTGCATGGGGGGACATCGGTTCCCCCCTGGGGGGGATTAAATTTTGAAGATGGGTATCATTCGAAAGATCTCGTCAATACCTTTAAAACGAATGGTTGAACCATAAATCTGTGATAATTTAAAACAAAGTTATCGATTTTTTTTACTTAAAAAAAAAAAAAAAACTTAGAAAAAAATTCGTTTTTTTTTTTTTTAATTATTGTTAGTGATTGAATATGTATTAATTTTCACAAAAAAAAAAAAAAAAAAAAAAGGAAAAAAAAAAAAAAATCTTTTTTTTTTTTTTTTTTTTTTTTTTTTTTTTTTTAATATTGTTACTGATTGAATATGTATAGGAAAATATAGAAGAAAGTCTTGTGGTGGCCACAACATACTAGTTAAAAGTATAATGATTTTTAGAAATATTTTGCTTTCTCTTTTTCTTTCTTTCTTTCCTGCTTTCTTAAAAATATATATATCAGGGATGGAACACGGGCGCAGAATTCATACCGGAATCTGTTTAAGAAATTTTACTACCTAGAATATCGTTGATTTAAGAAGTAGAAAATTTTCTTACATTGACAGTGGTATGAATGCTGCGCCCGTGTTCCATCCCTGATATATATATTGTTAACCCAGGCAAGTTTAACAAAAACCAAAACCAATCTCAAACTTGACATACAGCAACAACCTGAAAACTAATATATGTTATTCAAGCTCACTCTAGGATGCTACTACTAGTCTGTGTATAGAAACAACCCGAAATTTCTAATATATTCCAAGGTTTACGTGATAAAACATATTAAAATTGTTTTGTACTGAACAATAAATAAAAAGATTTATATGCATAAAAGCATGTTTTATGTGGAACATGGTATGATCAGCTTTAAAGTTTATCGGACCACATAAAAATATTCAAATACATTAAGGACAATAATCGGAAATTTCTATATATTTGCGTTTTAAGTTGCGTTAAGCATTTTTAAGGTTTTAGATTTTTCCAAGTCATGCAGATTACCTTCCCGTAGCGGGAGAATGCTCCTGGACAAAATGGGCCAAGTAAGTTGGGAGTTTTCTCGTACTAGGATCATCCTAGGCGTGAAGGCCATTTCATTTCCCCAGCTAAAATCTGCAGGTGGAGGAGCTAAAATCTGCGTTTTGAGGCTTCCTGATTACCGAAGTCAAGTTTTTTAAAGTTTGATCTTTGTCTGTGTCTTGTAAAGTAATTTAAAAACGGATGATTTTAGGAGATACAAATGTTGTATTTTGAAGTTAATATCAGTTTGTTGCTGGAAAAGTTTGATCAAAATTGAGAAGTTTCAAGGAATGTTGCGTGTTAAAGTTGTCTGGATAATTTTAAGTGAACTTTTAATTTTAATAACGGATTTAAATTCTATGTAAATGTAGGTACAGTAATGATACGGGGGGTTGAAGGGGGCGGCAGCCCCCCTCACACAGAACTGCGTATCATGTAAAACTCTCTCCGAAGCCTAATTTGAATTAGCTTAACATAGGTTTACATAACAGAACTCGTTATCTTACCCCTTAATCTCCAACCTGCATTTATAGTATTAAATTTTAGAGTAAGAGAATGTCGTGTGAGTGGCACACCATATTATTTATTACCAATAGACACTTATACAATTGCAAATAAAAATTGATGTTTCAGCAGAGTAAACCTATTTTTAAAAAAGACATCCAAAATATTTCGGATATATTCCAGATCCTGTTCGGTGTTGGTGCTCAAGTTAAGGTCAGCTGTCGGCACTAGGGATTTGAGCCTAGTGAGGGAATGTCCTCCGTGGAGTCTTTCTAAGGTGTCCTAGTTCGTACTAACGCTAGTTTCAGAGAAAACCACGAAAAAATCCGAACGACTAGGTCAACGAGCGCAATCTGTGATCAAACTCAACACTTTCAGTCTATCAGCTTTGAGTGAAGACTTAACGATTTCCAACGCTCTTCTTAAAATTGTGAAATGCTAATTTCTACATACATTCCAATAAAGTGAATTTATTTTATAGTTGTCAAATCCTTTTGATTAACGGTATATATATATTAAACGTTTTTTTAACATTTTTCTACGATTAAATAAAGTGATAATTTCTATGAAAAAATACCGGTATCCATATATCAGAATACTTGGAAACTCTGTATCTTGTTTTCTGCTAAAATAATTTCGCGTTTAGCATCACGTTTATTTATAAAACAAAATCATTGAACAGGTATTTGTTTGTACATACATATATATTTATTTATTTATTTACTCGTGAATAATAAAACAGAAATAAAACTTTGGCAAAAATTAAATTTGTATGTGCAAAAAACTTCTAGTAAAACTATTGTCATGATTTTTAAAAAAAATATATTTCTATGCATAGTTAGTAGTTTAACAGTTTATGTTACAACAAGAGATTATTATTATTATTTTTTATACATATAGTCTTATGAGGATATTATTCAGTTATTAACAGAAAGGGTCAGTTATAGTGATTTTACTACTTAAACAATTTGCTTAACAGCGGGTAACAATTATTAAATTGAAACCTTCTTTAAGTACATTGCATATTTCTCTTTTTTGAGTAGATTCATGTTATACTGTACGAAAATTGTTTTACGAATTTAGCGTCACGGTTATCTCCTTATATTATTTATTCATTGAAACCTGTTAAAGAACCCTTTTTCAAGATATTAAATCTTTGATTAAGGTTTAACCATAATCTCTCAGAGTCGATGTTTAATTTCGTGACATTTTTTGTGAGATTTCAAAATCTTTTATCAACATTTTGGACGAAAATATTCAAAAAATTTTGCATAAATTCTAGATTGTCGTGACCTCGATACCATCTTGATTGAATAGCTGCGTTTAGATTATTCATAATACGCTAATGTGGTGCATGGAGAAAAATTTCGCTGACGTGTGGAATTTTGACCAGGATTAGATGTACTAATTTTGAAAAATGATCCTCTGCTAAAAAAATCCTGGTAATTTTACTCTCACTAATTTTTGCAAATTTCTCTCTTTGATAGTCTTTTATCGTATTAAAATATTTCTCATTTTTTCTTTAGAAAATCCTTTATATTTATTCGGTAAAATATTTCTTTCAAATATTACTATTTAAGGAAAAAAAATCTTTTATAAATTTTAATAGCGTTAAATAATCTTCACAATCTTGATCATTCTTTCCAAACATCATTTTTTATAAGTACCGTTTGAAAAATTCTTTTAATTTATGAATCAGTGTTATTTTTAGATTCATTTAGATAGTTATTACGCCGATCTTTTATTGAATCATACATTTTCATTTTTCATTATTAGTCTTTGAACATTAATTCTTTTTTGAAGAAAATTTCCTTAGCTAGTCAGTTTCCTTAGTCTTCAATTTTCTTAGCCAGTGTCGTGGTGTAAAAAGAGACCTAAGTTAAATAAATAAATAGAATAGAATAGAATAAGCATTAAAGAAACTATTATAATTTATTTAATTTCTAATTAAAAAATAATAAATGAAGCATAAATCGCAAATTAGTAAATTAGATAAAATTGTTTACAAAATCGGAATTTCTAAAATTAATGTTTCATGAACTTTTGAAACACTTAAACTAAAATAAAAGATTCACTTCTGTCATTTTGCTGTTTTCAATTATTTTCACAATTGTTGCATAATTTTTTGGCGTTTTAAGTGAAAATTTTGCAAAGCAATCCTTCGACTGACAGGACTTACTCATGAATTTTGATTTAAGTTTAGGCAGAGTTGTTATTTTTTGTAAAATTTATTTCGGAGCACTTTTAGCCCCATCTTCTTTTCCAAACCAGAATTTTTGTACAATATTTTTCTACAAGTGACAATGATTAAATTAAAAAAAAAAAAAAAAACATTTTTCAAAATTACTATTGTGTGAAAAAAGCCAATGCTTCGGAATGAATTATAAAATTTGGTAACTCTGGTTTAGAGATAATATGTTTATTATTTTTATTATTATATTTGTTTTTCAAAATGTCAACAACTTTAAAACCGTTGTTAGAATAATATTAGAATACTATCATTAAGTACAATATTAAATTTTACCACTCTTTTTAAACATAGAAAAATAAAACATTTTAACTCAGCTCTAATGAGAATCTTTGCAAAATATGAAACTTTACTTATATATTTATTTTATTTTATATAAGGCTTATAAATCGACAAATTTCATACGGGTAAAAAAATTTAGCAATATGATTAAGAATGACAATTTTAGTCAAAAAGATAATATTGAGAGAGATGTGGTTAATTGTTTGAGCCTTAGGACAGGTGTATTAAGGTTTCTTCAATTCATTATATTTGATGTCATTTTTAATATCATCGGACACATGTAATATATAGATATATAGATTTTTTTTTTCTTTAATTTTTTTAGCTATTATTTAATGCAAAATAATGTAAACGAAAAATATGTACTTTAACATTTTGACAAAGTAGGAAATTAAAATAGTTTACATTTAATTCATTTTTTGAATCGAAACCATAAAAAATTGTAGTGTTTATGAGAGCTGCCAACCTAATCCGGCAAATTGCTAGCACAGCCCCTTTTTCTACACCAGTCATTTCTTAGAGTTTTTTTTCTTCTTAATTCATCGCAAACATATTCGAAGAAAATTACTTTAAACAGGGGTCGTACTCTCCGCCCCTTTTTCAGGACACACTTAAGAATAATAAATTTTCTCCTATTTTGCCACCAGTAATATCAAGCAGAAATTTTTATGGTACTTTTTATAGAAATGTCTCCGGATTAATCTGGTTAGAGATCATGATAAAAAAATAGTGGTAGGAATAGAGGCGGGAATTTGTCATATTTGAGAGTGTCCTGAAAAAAGGGCGGAGAGTACGACCCCTGACTTTAAAAATTAAGTGGTGTAGAAAAAGAGGCGGTACTAACAATTTGCCGGATTAGGTTGGCAACTCTGGTTTATGCATACACTGAGGAAAAACATGTATATATATACGCCTTCATCTAGAAAGAATAAGTGGTCATTTTCTAAATTCCTAAACTAGAAATATATATTTCCGAGCTATGCTTATAAGGAACGCCAATAAGCCTAATAGACGAACGGATAGAGGATTTATACTCTATACATTTTTAGAGGGTGAAACAATGTTCTGAAAATTCTGAATATTGTGAATGTTTTGTATTGGGAGAAATTATCGCTTGATTTTCTAGAATTGGGTCATAAGCCAAAATTATAGTTGCTGAAACTCGCCTCTTGCATTCGCATTTATTTGCAGAGTTTTATAAAATAAGTTTGGCCTTGATAATATAAAGAAAAGCTCTAGAATTCTAATAGGACTTTCTAGAACTCGTTTTCAAAGGAAACTCGAATTTATAAGAATGATAAGGGACTATTTTTACTAGAGCTACAATTTAGATTTTAGATGTGAGTTACAGAATTTTTCTTAGTGAATAATGTAGTTTATCTATGCAGTAATTCACCTATATTTGCATGCTTTATTCAATCACCACCTCTAAAGAAGTTTGTTAAACTTTTTTAATTAAATCTTAATTTCCTCACGAGATTTCACTTTCCTTCCTGTGAAATGTCTGAAAAAGTTTTTCATATGTATATAATTTTATTAAAATAATAAAATTTCAAGTTTTTTTTTCAAGTCTCAAGTTTTTTCAAGACATGATAATATTTTCATAGATAGATTTAATTATTATAGACGTTATAGACAAACATATAAGCATGCAAAAATTGTTTTCGGTTTAAATAATTTGGCACGATACTTCATCAATCCAGTAATGCGTTGTATGAAAGCAATTGCATTTGAAGCGTTGCTACTTTCATACTACTATTGTGTCTGCTTTATTGCACCTCATTTAAGGTCATGTATAGTCATTTGGATGTAAAAGAATACTTGCAACCTTTTACAAATTATAATAGTACTTGTTAAAAGATTACTGACTGTGCATCATCCAAAAATAATTTGTCGGTGAAATTTATTGCAGTTTTTTTCATTTCTGTTTAAAAAATAAATCCATCCCACTTATAAATTCGTCGATGTATTTTGAAGAAAAGGCCTTTTTCAGAAATTCACTTCAAAATTATTATGAAAAATCCAATAATCAGACATTACTCTCATTTATGTTTAAATGATAAATTTTCAGAGGTCATACTCCCCGCCCTCTTTTTAGGACACTCACAGAGACCAGAAATTTCCGCCTTTTTTGCTATCACTAGTTTTATGCAGAAATACTTCTGGTATATTCAAAATAAGGCACAATGGTAGAGACTATTTTATAAAAATAGTGGTAGCAATAAATTTAAAATATTTTTATTTATGAGAGTGTCCTGAAAATAGGGCGGAGAGTACGACCCCTGAATTTTTGTTGAAGAAATACTGCACTAACACCACTTTTACCTTTAGTACATCCAGAGGATCTCAATGGGATGTTCTTTCATCCTAAGGATATCCTAAGGTTGTCCTTGGGAAAATGTGTGTAGCATACTTGCAAATTTAACACTTTCTGGCTACCGGCAAAATTTAATAGAAATATTTATTTTTTTTTAATCAGTGAACACTGTAACAGTTTGAACTGATTAAAAAAGTATATTTTCCGGTGGCCAAAATGTGCTGAGTTGGCAAGTCGCAAGAGTGCGTGTTATTTAATTACACATATCTGCAATGAAATTCTTCTATTCCAGGTCATGGTGTTTTTTAGTGTATTTTTGGATGCTAATTAAATTAAAAATTGTTCACAAATTTCCAGAACGTACAGTTCTGACAAAATAAATAAATAAATCCAAAAAAAAAAAATTTTAAAACAAATAAAATCAGGCATGCGAAAAAGAAAAAAAAAAAAAAAAATTCTTTAGTTGACTTTAATTCAAACAGGAAAAAAAAAAAAAAAAAAAAAAAAGGCTAAAACAAGTTACTACATCAAAAGCATCCTTAAATTAGCAACTCAAATTCAAGCTTAATTATCTTTTTTTTTTTTTTTTTTTTTTTTTTCCTGTTTGAATTAAAGTCAACTAAATAATTTTTTTTTTTTTTTTTTCTTTTTCGCATGCCTGATTTTATTTGTTTATATATATTTTTTTTTCTTTTTACTTTTTTTTTTTTTCATTTTGCACTCGCGTTTTTTATTTCTTAATTCAACATTATTAAAAAAAAGTTTTTTTTCGATACTGTTTGTTTCGAAATTGATTAATATATAATTTTTTTTCTTCTTTTTCTTTTTTTTTTTTTTTTTTTTTTTTTCAAAAAAAAAAAAAAAAAAAAGGAAGAATTTGATAAAATTCTGACAAAAGCAGAATTCAGTTTAGTACGAAGAACTATAAGTTTTTTTTTTTTCTCTCCAAATTATAACACCGCTTTCAAATTATTCAGTTACATTTTCGATAAATTTACGATTACGATAAATGTCCAACTATCGTAAAACTGGTATCGTAAAAATCCGTAGATTGAGACTAACAGTCCTCCGCCCTAAAAAGAGAGAGAGAGAGAGAAAAAAAAGAAGGTGGTGTATTTTTTGAGGTTAATGCTCCATTTTTTTCAACTTCTATCTAAATTATTTTCCTATTATTATTCTAAGATTTTTTACAGGGAAAAGAACGTGCCGAATTTATGTCCTTTAAAATTTATAAAAATATATTGTCGATTAATTTTTATAAGATTATTGTAAAAGAAATTGAGACGAAATTATGATAATAATGAAGAAAAATACGTAAAATTAAAAAAGAAAAAAACTAAATAAGTAATTAAAGAAACTCTCTCTCACCTTTTTGTAAACACAAATAATACTTTTCACTCAGTGATGCCATGAAAATTTTGAATGGGTTAAAATTTAGTGCTCTATTTAGTATGAAAAAATGTTTGTTCTTTAAAGCAGTTTTCCTGAAAAAAAAAAAAAAAAAAAAAAAGAAAATTAAATTTTTTAGTAAAATTGACTTTATATATACACTGTGGGACAGGAAAGAAAAAAAAAGAACACACTACAGAAAATTTCACTTATAACCTTTTGAATAGCTGCCAATATTTTAATTTATTCCGGAGTACTTTTAACCCCGCCTTTATTTCGCACCACTTTATTTATAGAAAAATTTTCTTCAATGCATAAATTCGATAAAATAGGAAAAAATTACTTTTAACCCTTTGTGGCGCAAGACAATTTTAAACATTTAAATTATACTGCCACCGTAATTCATGAACTAAACTAAACTAAAAGAAATTTTTAATTTTAACGTCTAAAAAACCGGTCTTTTCTGATATGTTATAAACGCGAATTTTTGCTAAAAAATTTCCGGGATATATTTTTGCAGCTGGATCTTAAATTTTGCGTCCTCGCAGCAAGGACACCGCGCGTTAAGGGGTTAAAAAATAAGTGCTACGAAATAAAGGCGGGGCTAAAATTACTCTGGAATAAATTAAAATACTGGCAGCTATGCCTTTTTTTTTTTTTTTTTTTTAATAACTTATAAGTTAATTATTGAAACAAATATAACTGTTATATTTGTATAATACAGAAGTCATAACATGATACCTATGTACAGTTTTGGTTACTCGCTTTATTACACTTTACGAAGTATTACATAAAAATCTACATACAATTTTCTTTTTAAAAGTAATATAATAAACATATACTATGTATTTTATTATGATTTATTATGTGAAATAAACACATTACATTTTAATGTATGAAATAAAACTATTTGTTTGTTAGATCTAAACAATTACTTGATAAAAATATTTATTCTGTATTGGATAATTCCACCTTTATATGGAATTACTGCTTTAAGAGGGGACAATACCTAATCTCGCCGGCAGTTTTCGCCCATGTTATTCTATGAGAAAATTTGTTGCGACAATTACACATTACGTAATGAATATTTTTGTATTCTGTTTTCGCAGTCAGAAAATTCATAACCGTTAAATGAGTACTCATTTTTGAAAAATTCATTTTTTTTAATTTTTACATTTTAATTTTGAGTTCAAAAATGCGATTTTTCACAAAATGCATTTTTCTCATTTTCTAGTCGCAAAATGAAATACTAAAATTAAAAAAAAACAATTTTTGGAAAAGAAGTACTAATTTAACGCTTATGAATTTTCTAAATGTGAAAATAGAATTGAAAAATATTCATTAGGTAATGAGTAATTATGTGAACAAATTTTCCCATAGAATAACATGGGCGAAGGCTGCCGGCGAGATTAGGTATTGTCCGTTCTTAATGCGTTATGGCATAGTATTTTATAATTTTTTAACATGAAACTCAGACATTTCATTGCGCCAAATATCATAAATATTTTTTTTTAGTTCTTGCAAAGTCATAGGCTACAAATTTTGAATTTCCACCCTCTTTTATAGACTTAACATTTTCGAACGGATTGAGATAAGGACAATTTTCAGGTCTAGTAAAATATAAATTCTACGATATTCTTTGTGGGATTTAACTTTGAGTAAAAAAAGGTATGATAACTTACAAAATTATAGATTCTCATGGAAACTTATATGTAATTTGAATAAACTGAATCAAATAAATGGACCACAGATGCCATGTAACAAGGTGCATTATCATATTGCAATGCTGATTGGGGAAAAGTCTAAAATACATCCAAAATAGTCAGTCAGGCATCAAATTGTTAATGGCCGAGTTTTACTTCGGGTCAATTGATCCGTTGAACATGAAAATTTGCCCGACTCATTAAAAAATTGGGCAAATTCGTATCATAATGTATGGAGAATGTCTGACTCTTTCAGAAATGCGATTTTCTTTCAGTCAGTCACATTTTCGTCATCAGACGTGCTCGTTTCCGTCAACTCGAAATAAGTTAAACTTGACTAATCAACGAGAACCACTTCAGCCCAATAATTAACTGATAATTTTTTATTTATTTATTTATTTATTTTATTTTATTTTAACACTTTGTAGTCTTGCTTTTCTAATTATTTTCATTGAGAAAGGATTTTTTAGATTTTTTGGCTTTTAAACTTGTTTTGTTTAATCTTTGTTGCGCTGTATTTAAAGAAATTATGATATATGCGGTGAGCTCGATTTCAACTTTTGGTCATCTCAATTGGATGAGCAACGTGGCTGCCTAGAGAGAAATTTCCAGCTTAAATGGCCAAAAAATTTTGCATCTTGCTAAAAACAGCTTATTAAAATATTTTTGGATTATCATTCTAAAATTAAAAATATTTTGTAGTATTGTTAATTGCCTTATTCTTCCCATTTTTAAATATTTTATAAGATTACAATTTTTAGAACAAATGCATCTTGTTTGTTCCCCATCATACTATAGGTATGGGGAACTTAGGTAATCCTGAAAACTTTCGACCTTGGTTTTTTGACTTTTTTATAAGTTCTCAGGTGTGAGGAATCCGAAAATGACAAAATTTGTATGGTGTCTGTCCGTAGGGTGTATGCTAGTGCGTCAGTGCGTTAGTGTGTTAGTCCGTTAGTTTATTAGTCTTTGTACACGATATCTCACGAACAAATGATCGCAGAGAGGTCAGATCAGTTTTAAAATGTTACTTTCGATACTGGCAAGAACCCTATTCATTTGCAACATTCAAATTAAAAAACTTCGTAAGTTATTAGAAATTTACGATTTTCTTAACATGGGAGAACAGGACAAAAATTCACTTAAACGTGCATTAAATGGAAACTTTTACTGTAAAAATGTCAGACCAGTTTTAAAATATCAGTTTTAATGCCGGAATGAACATCAGCAACAATAAATATGCTAATTTGAAAATTTAGCAAGTTATTGGAAGTTTACGAATTTCTTAAAATGGCAGTATAGGGCAAAATTTCACATAAACGTCAATTTTGAGAGATATTTTCATCGTAAAGATGTGTGACTACTTTTGAAATATTAATTAGGACACTGGCATGAATATTAATGACTATGAATTTTCCAAAATAAAAATTTCGTAAGTTATTAGAAATTTACGATATTCTTAACATGGCAGAATAGAGCAAAATTTCACAGAAACGTCAATATTGACGGATATTTTCATTGTAAAGATGTCAAACCACTTTCGAAATATTATTGAGGATACTGGCATGAATATCACAGACTATGATTTTTCAAATTTAAAAAAATTCGTAAGTTATTTGGAATTTACGATTTACTTAACATGTCAGAATAAGACAAAATTGAGCATAAACTTCCATTTTGAGGATCATAAATACATTAGACAACTTCAAAATTACATTTATGATATTTGTTTGAACATGATTTAACACAAATATTTTAATAAGAAAATTTCGTAAATTATTCGTAATTTACGATTATATCACCATAGCGAAATTTTTCATATAAATATGAATTTTGAGGATTATTGCATTGGAAATAGTAGCATGAAAACTAAACAACGGAATTGACCCTAATAAAATAAATTAATAGATTAGAATAAGATAAATATATCGAAGGGAACGGTGGATAGCCTATTAGGCGGGGACTTCATTCTGTCACTGTGTCAAGCGTTTTTTCAAATTCATTTCCCTTAACATGATAATTATGTTAATAGAATGTCCTGTTCTAGAAATTTATGAATCATGGGGATATATATATGATGGGGAACTGAGCAGAGTCCACATATGCCAACTAGTTTTTAATTTTATTACAATATCATTTTATAAAAGGTAAAAAAAAAAAAAAAAAAAAAAAAACAGAAAACAGAAAACATGAATTTTTAGATATGGATTTAATATATTATAATTATTATAATCTTTGTAAAATATTTCATTTTCTTGCTATATTATATGAATTTATCTTAAAAAAAAAAAAAAAAAAAAAATCTTAATCTATTCAAAATTTTTTACAGCTTAACATTATGTAATCTGTAAGTCTACATATACTAGAAGTTTAGTGAGCAAATTAATTAATTTATTATTATCATTATTTTTTTAAATTGTAATTCTGTTTCCAGGATCTTTCCAATCGATAGTTTAAGTTATTTATCATCTACTTAAAAAGTATATATATTTGCATATGTTTATGATATTATGCATCATTTTTATGAAATGAAAGAAAAATGTTTTTGTTGTTTCAATCACTTTTTAAAATAAAACCAATTTTGGAAGTTAACAACGTATCAACTTGAAAATAATGTGAATTGAATGAATATTTTTGATAAACATATATTATATAAAATGCAAATACCTAAATTAATAACTCATTTAACACACACACACACACACATATATATTAAAGAACGAAAAACAGTTAAATTTATGAGTTTATTTTTGACACTAATTGCCTATAGATATGGCCAAAATACGTATTTCAAATTCAATATTTCAAATGGAAGCGAAGTCTGTATGCGTCCGCGAACATGCCAAACCAAATTACACATTTTTTATTTATTTATTTATTTATTTATTATTATTATTATTATTATTTTATTTTATTTATTTATTTATTTATTTATTTTTATTTTTTTTGTGAGAGAGAAATGCGAAAGAAAATAGTGTAATCCGCTAGGTAATATAGTTCCATTTTTAAAGTTATATATATATATATATATAAATATATATATAACACAAGAGCCTTTTCGAAAAAACGTGGCACATCACGCTTCTCAGACAAAAGAAATTAATATCGTATATTAATTTAAAAAAAAATTGCCCGAGCCGTTTTCGAGAAAAAATGTTACACCATTACACCTGATCCTTTGAGGCCTTAAATTGAAATTTCAGATTTCAAAATGTACTGCATGTTGAAGTGTGAAAATTTCAGGATAGTATCAGGCAGAAGATAAAAGACTATTCTGAAAAAATCAGATCAAAATATCTTCTATTTGCTGAGATATTAAATGTTGGCGTTTCCAAATTCCATTCATGTTAAGTTAGCTGTATATATAGAGTCACAGCCAAGCTTCGTTTGTGCTTTGCTGAGTCACGGAGACACTGCTGCGTCTCATAATAAATAATAATAAGTTTATCTCTCTTGGTTCTTTAGTATTAATCGTTTAACGTTTACTACTTAATTCCATTTGAAAACTGCTAAAATATTTTTCAAAACATCTATTAGACATATAGCGGATCATAAATATGTGCGAAAAATGAAAAAAAAAAATAATAATAATAATAATAAATAAATAAATAAATAAAAATAATTTTCGATGAAATTTAATTTGAAACATCTCTTAATACATTCAAATAATGTTTAATTTTATAAATAAAAACTTTGTAAGTAAACATTATAAATCACAAAAACATGCGAAAATTAGTTTCAAGTCAAAATACCAGCCCTTCCTTTCATTAAATGATAAAAAATTAGCCACGAATGTATCACTAAACCAACAAGGTGCACTCCCACCCACTAAGAAATTCCCCGTAACTTACGCATTTAGCTTCCTCTAAAACAACCTTGTTAAATTTTGGAGTAGTGCTGCTGTATGATGGAGAGAATTAATAAAAGCTTAAAAAATCATTATCATTGTTACAAGGAAAAAAAAAAAAAAATCTGTTTAAATAAATATTAAATGTAAAATGTTTGGTTCGCCGTGAAACCAATAAAAATTAAAGGGTTAAAATTTTCAATATGAAAACTATAGGAAATTATTTATCCTAAGCCTTGTGTAAATTTACTGAGAAAATTAAATGAATAACAAATACTTTTATCGAAAATTCGTTCTAAAATAAAATAAATATTTGATCGTGTTTAATGCAAAAATAGTTTTCTTATGTTTTGGAAAACAAAAGGTTATTATAAACTTATTATAATATTATTTTTAGAAAACAATAATTATGTTTCATTTTTTAAAATAGCAATAATCATTCCACGTCCAAAAGTGAAATTTTATCTGTTTTCACAGGGCGTAATCATGCCTCTTTGCAATATTTTCAAGAAAACATATTCTTTTAAAACTTCTGCAAATAATTAAATTGTTGATCTTTCATAGAAATAAAAATGTTCATAAATTTATTCTAAAGTATGCATATATATATATATTAAAATATTTTAGATTTTTTTTTTTACTTTCTTTCAAAAAGAAAAAAAAAAGAAAAAAAAAAGTACGAAAAATATGTTTTATTGCTCGATGCGAGGGTGATTATCGTATTTCAATAATTGTAATTTTCATAGTCTCATTGAATAAAAATTGTATGAATAAAAATTATTCTTTGTGCTACATTTCGTTAAGAATATTGCATTCTACATATAACTGATTTTTTTTTTTTTTTTTTTTATCATTATTGGAATAAATAAATTATGAAAATCATTTTACAGTTAAAGAAGAAACTTTATCATTTAGATTAAAAAAAAAAAAAAAAAAATTGATACGTTTTATTGCTTTATGTGGTGATAAGTATTTTATTTTAATAACTGAAATTAACATAGTGCAAGCGAAAAGAAATATGTTTTGTGCTGCATTTTTCAAGCGAATTGCATTCTATGTATAGCTAAATTGTTGATGTTTCATGATTTTTTTTTCTTTTTTTGGTTTATATACTTATTCTGAAATCAAATAAGAAATATTATCTTTTAACCACTTTTAGAAAATTTTAATTATTTTAGATAGAAAAAAGATTTAGGTTCTATTGCTTCGCATGGCAGTAATTATTTAATTAAAAAAAAAAAAAAAAAAAAAAAAAAAAAACTAAATTATTTTCTAAATGGGATAAGATTATATTTTGCACTGCATTTTTTACGAAGATCACATTTAATTATAACTAAGTGCCAAGACTTCATTAACTTTAACTGATGCTTCATATTGGAAACTTTTTTTTTTTTTTTTTTTTTTTTTTTTTTTTTTAATAAATATTTAAAGTTTATAAAACTTTAGTCATTCGTCAGAAATATATGTGATAGTTACTTTTTAAAAATACCGGTGCATAAATCTGATTTAATAATCAGAAACGCATGAAGTGTGAATTGTTCCTTTTTATGGAGTAAAAAATAACTTGTAAAATAAATCTAAACTTGAAGTAGAAAATTTATATTTTATTATCACTTATTTTATTATTTTATTCAGGATTTTTTCACGAATTTTTATAAAGGAAAAAGATCTGTGTTGAACATATATTTTATTGTTCGATATAATGATATTTATATTATTTAAATAGCTGAAAATTTCATTGACAGCCTAAGTAAATTTATATTTAGTTCTATATTTTTAATGAATCGTATTTTACTTATAAGTAAATTGCCGATCTTTAAAAAAATGTCAACAAACAAAAGTATTCTAAAATAGGAGAAGAAATGTTATTTTTCAAATTGTTTGAGAATTTTTGCTTACTTAAAAAAATAATAATAATAAAAGAAAAGAAAACAAAGAAAGAAAAGATAATAAATTAAAGAAAGAAAAATTTATTTGTGATATCATTTGTTGTTTAATGTGGAGTACAATATATATATATCATCATTTATTATTATTATTATTATTATTGTTATTATTCTATGATTGAAATTTCTACAATCTCTCTGAATATAATTAATATTTTATATTGTATTTTCGAGAAATTCGCATTCTACGTATAACTAATTTGTAGATCGTTCATGTAAAATCCTTTTCATAAACTTATTAAAAAAGAAACTTGACCTTTTATAGTATTTTAGGATTTTTGTTTACTCCTTTTAAGGACAATGGAAAAAAAATCTGCGTAATATATTTTATTGCTCGAACTGGTAATAATTATATTATTTTTAATAATTGAAAATTTTCATGTATGACGGAGAAAAATTTATATTTTATGGTATATAGATAAAAAATTATTTTGCGAAAAAATGAATTTTCGGTCTGTCATGAAAAGAAAACTTAAAAACATAAAAAATAAAAATAAAATTTAAGAAGGAATTTCATAATTTAAATTCGTTGAGATTTTATTTATTTAATTTTTTTTTTTTTTTTTTTGAGAACAATGTATTTTGTGATATGTTTTATTGCTCCATCTGGTAGTGTATTTTATTTCAATAATTAATATTTTTCTTGCAAGACTGACTAAAAATTTTATTTTCTGCTGTACTTTTTCAACAAAATCGCATTCTACGTGAAAAAAATTGTTGACCTTCAGTAGAAAAATGTATAAGAAGTTTATTTTAAAATTCAACAGGAATATATATATGTATAACTTTTTTCAAGTTCTTTTTCAGGTTTTAAGAAAGAAATTAAATTGTTATTTTTTCATGGAAGAAATGGGTTCATATTTGTTTTTTTCCTAAAACTTTTGAATAAATTCTTATAAAATTTTTTGCTTACTTAAAAAAATAAATGATATTTAGAAATGATATTAAAGAAATATATTTTTTCTTGATGAGAAAATAATTTTTTTATTTCATTGAATAAAATTACTCTCTCCCTCTCTCTCTCTCTCTCTCTCTCTCTCTCTCTCTCTCTCTCTATATATATATATATATATATATATATATATATATATATATAAACAAAATAAACAAAACCAGATGAAAATTTAATCCCAAAACGCTTGAGGGCCTTCATCAGGGGAGCTCCCCCATGTAGGGAAAGGAAAATGAGAAGTTTCTGACGAAACGCTGGTATTAACCACAAAACACGTTTCTAGCCCCAACTTCTCAAAGATGGATCCACGACCGTACAGCAAACGAATTTCAATTAATACATAGCATAAAAAGCAATTAAATTCAGAAATAAAACACAAAATATATTACATCAAATATAAAATTCAAGAAATATAATACATCAAATATAAAGTACAAGAAATTAAATAAAATAAGAATATATAAATACATACGAGAACAAACTGAAATAGTCAGAAAATGGAAAAATATTAAAAACCACCCACCTTTATTATCATAGAACCTTTTCAGCTAGTAGGGCCACTTACCAGCACTTAAATGTCGCCCAAAATGGAGCATCAAACTTTAAGTGGGATTGTCATCAAGAGCCCTACTAGCTGAAAAGGTTCTATGTTTATAAAGGGGGGTGGTTTTCATTTTTCCATTTTCTGACTATTTCAGTTTGTTCTCGTATGTATTTATATATTCTTATTTTATTTAATTCCTTGTACTTTATATTTGATGTATTATATTTCTTGAATTTTATATTTGATGTAATATATTTTGTGCTTTATTTCTGAATTTTATTGCTTTTTATGCTATGTATTAATTGAAATTCGTTTACTGTACGGTCGTGGATCCATCGGTGAGAAGTTGGGGGCTCGAAACGTGTTTTGTGGTTAATACCAGCGTTTCGTCAGAAACTTCTCATTTTCCTTTCCCTACATGGGGGAGCTCCCCTGATGAAGGCCCTCAAGTGTTTTGGGATTAAATTTTCATCTGGTTTTGATTATTTTGTTTATTTATTATAGTTTTATATTTCCTTTTGCAGCTTTTGCGCATTGGTTTATAAAAACTTTGTTCTAGTTCTATTTATTTAATAATTCAGGTTTTACCCCCTCCTATATTTAAATTTTATCTTATATATATATGCAGGATGATTATAAATAAAGCTACCCCGATATATGAGACCATACCGTTCCGAGAAACTGAATAAAAATATGGTGGAAGGTATTTTGAGGTATGCGCTCAAGAATCATATAAAAAATAACAGTTAAACTCTAACAGATACGGTTACAGTGACAAAATTTCAAAAATTTCAAATGGCAACACCTTTTTTTTTTTTTTTTTTTTTTTTTTTGAATAGGATCTCCACACCAAAAACCATAAATAGCTTTGAAACCGTACCTGTAGCGCAAAAATCACCAGCGGTAGCAGGATAAGAAAAAAAGAAGAAAAATAAAAACTGTTTTGTGCCTACCACTCGGCCACTGTTGGGTCAAGATATAAGAAAGATTTCTTAAATGGTTAAAAATAACCATGCTTGAGAATATTATAAAAATGTTTCATGAATTAGACTTGGTAAAATTTTAAAATGTTACAATCTGGGAAAGAAGAAGAAAAAAAAAAAAGTTTGGTGGTTGTAATGTAATAAAGTTGATTTATTTCATTTAACTAAATGGAATGAATCTAGGTTTCCACTAAAAAAATCTTAACATAGAGCACCCAGGCTAAGGACCCACCAGTAGTCAAGAAGCCTTAAGGAGGCTTTTTAAAATTTCGAAATTTGAAAAATAAAAAAACAGAAATCTTAGAAATTTATTCTAATAAAATGCCTACTATAGCTGCTTTAACAAACATCTGTCTTCTATTTTGTCGTTTAAATCGAATATTTAAACTCAGCTACCTCAATTATTATTATTATTATTATGATTATGATTATTATTTTCAGAATCCTGATGTCTTCAAATTACTTAGTCTTGGTCAAAACTGCTTAATATTTTTCTTCTTTTTACTTTCTTCTATATTCAATAGAAGAAAGTATTGGATTTGTAAAAATTTTCGAACTCGGGTTTTTGATGAATTTACACGTTTTGAGAGCTGTAGAACGCGATTTGACCATTTTTAGAAAATATCTGTCTGTCTGTCTGTCTGTCCGTCTGTCTGTTTGTCTGTGTGTGTTTGTGTGTGACAAAATTTTGTGGCAACTGTATCTCAGGAACTAATGCACAGAATTTCATACAAACTGGTATGTAGTTGCACCTTGACATAAATTAGTGCCTATCAACTTTTGGTAAAAATTGTCTCACAGGTTGCGCTGCCATTTCGCTTTTTCTAAATTTTTAACATAGTGATATAGGACAAAATTTTGTATAAATGTGCATAAAGAGAATTATTTTTTAGTAATCATTATGAAATTTACAAGAATTATTTATAACAGAGATAGTCAAATTGGAAAAAAAAAATTGTATGCGTAGGAGCTTCGCCACCCCCCTGGGGAAGAAGTCCCCCCTCGAGGGGAGTACATTTTCAAGATGGGTATCTTTGGAAAGGTCTCGCCAATAACTTTAAAACGAATGGTTGAACTATAAATCTGTGATAATTTAAAACAAAGTTATCGATTATTATTATTATTATTATTATTATTATTATTATTTTTTTTTTATACTTTTAACGAAAAAAACTTAGAAAAAAAAATCGTATTTTCTTTTTCCTTTCTTTTTTCTTTTCTTTTTGTTTTTTAACGAAATTTAACCAAACTTGGTATTTAGTTGGCCCCTGACATAAATTGGTGCTGATTAGATATGGGGATCAATCGCTCAATAGGTGGCGCTGTGATCGTATTTTTCTAAATTTTTACCATGGCAGTATAGGACAAATTTTCGTATAAATGTACATATTGAGAGTTATTCTTAACCTGTGATTGTAAAATTAATATAAATTATTGATAATAGTAGTAGTTTATTATGAAAAAAATTTTGTGCATGTGGGGACATCGCTCCTCCCCCCCCCCCCCCCGGGGAGTAAATTTTCAATATGGGTATCTTTCGAAAGGTCTCGTCAATACCTTTAAAACGAATTGCTGAACTATAAACATGTGATAATTTAAAACAAAGTGACCGATTTTTTTAACTTTTAACAACAACAAAAAAAAAAAAGTAGAATATTTTTTTTTTTTTTTTTTTTTTAAATTGTTACTGAGTGAATTTGTATAGAAAAAATAGAAGAAAGTCTTGTGGTGACCACAGCATACTAGTTTTAAATGATCTTTAGATCATATGAAAGCGATTAATGAATGGACTTGAGTTATTTACATAACCTTTTCTTAAATAAATAAATAAACTTTTGTGCGTGTTCATGCATGATTTCTCCTACTTTTTCATATTGTGTATTATGGTTTTATTTATTATTTATATATTTAGTTCCTCTGAAAACTAATAAGAAACAAAATCCGATTCTTAAATCTGATTGATCTGTTAATAGTTACATTATAAAAATAATCAAGAAAAAGCTATAAAAAAATAAGATACAAATTTTAAAATTGTGTTAAATTTTTTTTAAAACATTTGAAATAATAATACAGTTAGCAGTAAAATTATTCGAGCGCTAGTAATAATTCCTATACAAAAAAAAAAAAAAAGTACACTTAGTACTGCTTTATTAAATAAATCCTTGTCGAGTCATCTTCTTAGTCAGTCTAAGAACATGTTTTGATAAAGATTTATTTAATAAAACAGTATTAAGTGTACTATTTTTATGTAAGAATTATTGTCAGCGCTCGAATAATTTTGCTGCCAATAATATATAGATTATTAAGTTTTGTTTTTGCATTAAAGGAATTGCATTTGCTATTCTGTTAACATTAACCAAAAATATGTTCATTTTCTTTTCTTTAAGTTTAATAGATATTTATTTATTATTGAAATCCTGTTTTCCCTTAGCCCAAGCACCAAACAAGAAATATAACAGCGTTTACTTTTATTTTATTTTTATAGATGGCAGCACCGACCGTACTATTATTTCTCCATTAAAGTTCTAATAATCATGCTGGAGGAGTTTGTTTCGAATCCCGTTTTCAAGCCCGTAGTCCAATCCCTTAGGAATTTACAGTGCTGAAACCACCGAGAGCTCCGAAATCGGACCCTATAAAAAGACCCTCACGAAGGAGAATTACCAAGGCCTAGATCGTTAATGCACTCTGCTAGATTTAATGCCTAAACCAAAACATATTTTATCTAATAAGACATTGTTATTATATAAAGAGCACTTTATTGGTGTTTGGCATAAGGTCAGTCGTAAGGAGGATGCCCTCCATGGGGGTCATTTTAAGGATTCCTAGTAGTATTCACACGATTTTTGGAGAAAACCACGGAAACTCGAAAGGCTAGGTCAAAGAGAACATGGGATCGAAACTGATACTTCCCATCTGCATAAGAGTACGGGCCTATATCCTATATATAGTTGCCGAATTACAAGTTTTATATTTTACATTTTTTTTTTAATCAGTATTATTTATTTATTTATCCAAAATTTTTTATATATTTTAAAGCAGTTTATTCTATGATTAAAAAATGTGAAGTAATTTGCTTAGAATAGGTTGGGTTAAAAAATTTTAAATGTTGGCAGTTTTGCTTATATTAATGATCTTATATAATATAACATACATGGAAATCTTACCAGCTACCATTTAATATGAAGATTATTATTATTCAAAATATTAATTGTCTAACTGTTCATTGTGATAATTGGCATTTACTATTATTCTCAATTTTTAAGACTTATAATAAAACTAAACTAACTTAATTAAATTAATTTCATATATTTAACTTTTGTTCTATCTGTAGTTCATAGATGGCAGTACTAAACGTCCCATTAAAATAATCTTTGACGACGTTTACAAAATGTCATAAAATGTGTGAGAAAGTTACTTTTCAGAATACAAAGTCTAACATTTTTAATAGTTTACTTAGAGCCCTTTATTATAAATCAAAATGTAGATTTAACTTTTAAGAAACAAATTAGAGTAAGTATTTAAAGAAAATTTTTATTATTCAGTCTCAAATTACATATCACAATACTTTTCGGAATTTCATAGGTTTTTTAGAGGACGTATTTACATTGGATTCTCCACTTCTGCCTGCTGTCACAAAAAAATATTTCAGTTAAAAATACCCGCCATATTTTAGGTCATTTAGTTGCTTATAAAAACGCTTTTTACTCGTGAAAAATATTGTTTTATGGTGCCTAGGTGGTGGCTCTTAAGGTTCGAGGCGACGGATCCTTCAAGTACAAGAGCCTAGTGGACTCTTTTTCGCCTTCAGTAGAATTAATAGTTTTACAGTTAATACTTTCAACTGTAAATTAATGTTATTCGTGTCAATTCCTTTTTAAAAATTCGCAATACATTCATAAAAAAAATATATATACTATATAGGGTAAGTTCACCAGTGATTCACACTTTTAGAGCAATCTCTGATGTTTTTAATGTTGTAGTCATCAGAAAATATTTTTAGAAATCTTAAGTTAGCACATATGGCATATATGTCAAAATATATACATTTGATAACAATTTTTTTTATGAATTTTTATTTGACACCCACTCAATGTTCCAGTAATTGACACTGCCAGTTTTTCATTTTATCAGTATTTGGCCCCCTAAGTTCCAGTGTTTGACACTGATAGTTACACATTTTATGAGTTATTGGCACCCTATGCTCCAGTGTGACTTAAAATGTTAAAATTCTTATATGAAAAAAATATGATTTTATTATTTTTCTTATTTATTAATTATTTCGGGATAGATGTCAATTACTGTAGCATGCCAATCACTGGAGCACCTACCCTATATATATATAAAAAAATAAAATAAACTGTTTTGAACAAAAAATTAGTTCAACTATAAGGAACATTTAAAGAAATGGCTCCACAGAAGGTTTCATATAAAATCTCATATTTCTATTTAGTATTTATAAGTTAAACTATATTAGGTTTTGTTTGACAAAATATTATTCAGGCAGCAATTGATACATTTTTCACTGATTTGAAATCTTTAAATTGCGTTTTCTCTGTTTTAGTTTTTCATGAATTCGTGATCTTCAAAATGCTAAAACTTTTACAAATATTAAATACTTTTTTTTTTCTCTCTCTCTCTCTCTCTTTTAAGTTTTAATAAAGTCTACTTAAAAACATTAAGGATGGATTTTGAATTTTAATTAGTTTTGAGAAAAATTTAAAGAGTGCAAATGTAATTGTAAATATTTGCTGAAAAATCATGTTTCTTCTTTTATTTTTATTACTACGTTTTTATTACCCGCTTTCTTGTTTGTTTGTCCAGTACAAATATTTGCAATCGATTATAATTTGTGCAAATTATAATTTCAGTACAAATGTTTGTAATCGATTGTGCTTCTTTTATTTTTATTGCTACGTTTTCATTAACTCGCTTTCTTGTTTGTTTGTCCAGTACAAATGTTTGCAATCGATTATAACTAACTTCTCGACTAGCTAGACATTTGAAACTTTTGGAATGGCTTAGAACACGATGGAAATGCATTCTTTTAATACTTTTAATTTCTTTTAATACTATTAATAAATGTTTGAAAATTTCTTATAATTGCTCTCTTTATTACGCATTTGATCATTTTATTTCAAACTGATGGGATAATTCGTCAACATTTTTTAAAAAAATTGTTCATTAATACATAGAATTGTCAAGTTTATATGATTTAGCCAAAAATTAAAAAATGTTACGTATAGAAACTTCTTTTTATATTATAATTATTTTTAATAATTTTTCTTTTAAGAATATTGCAAAATCATCCCTAATACTTTAAAGTGGATTTCATAAAACATAGGGGGCAAAAAAAAAAAAAAAAAAAAACTGAGAAAAAAAAATATACTGCCTTTATCTAGAATGAATAAGTGGCCATTTTCTAAATCCCTTAACTAGAAATATAGATTTCCGAGCTATGCGCATAAGGCACGCCCATAAACTGAATAGACGGAATGATCGAGAATTTTCAGTTTACACATTTCTAGATGGTGAAACAATATTCTAAATATTCTGAATCTTTTGTATGGCGAGAAATTCTCGCTTGATTATCTAGAATTGAGACATAAACCAAGATTATAGTTGCTGAAATCCGCCTCTTGTGTTCGCATTTATTTGGATATATTTTCAAATAGGTTCGACCTCGAGAATATAGACATACTCTCTAGAATTCTAATAGGGGTTTCTAGAACTCGCTTTCGAAGGGGACTAGAATTTATAAGGATTTTCTGTTAAAACTTCTACAGATACTTAAGGAAGAACTTAATAATTTTTTTGGGATGCTTAATGGATTCTATTTTTTAAAGAATTAAGGTAGATTTTGTAATATCTTTAAAATAAAAATAAAAATATAATGAAAATCATGTTTTGTTTGTCAATTATTACAAAGACATGTACTTATTCTTTTTTCTCAAAAACTCATCAATAAATTTCAAAGTTCATCAATATATATATATTTTTAAGTATATTCTATTAAACACCCAAAAGTAATATCAAATCTTTTCTTAATTACCTCTAAAAGTTTTAGCATTTTGAAGATCGAAAATTCCTAAAATAAAATATGCAAACTAGGAAACGCAATTTAAAGATTTCAGACCAGTAAAAAAATATAACAAAAACCATAAGAGTTGTTGCCTGAATATATATTTTGTTGAACAAAACCCAATGTAGTTCAATTTCTAATTAATAAGTGGAAATATAAGCTTTTATATGAAACTTTCAGTTCTGTCAAATCATAGGTGCCAAAGTCTCCTTAAGCTCTGATTTTCAATTGAAATCAAACTTTTGCTTCCTTAAACAAACGTTTACTAATAAAAAAAAAAAAAAAAAAAAAAAAGAAAATATAATTAAAACAAAGTAAAAAAAAAATAATAATCTATTTAAAAAAAACTTTTAAAACCCAAATTTTTAATGTTTCGTATCTCATAAATCTTTTCGAAGTTAAAATAAATTTTAATTTGACAAAAAAAAAGTAACTTTTTTATTTAGTAACGAAAAAAAAATTGATGAAAGTTGAAATGCAAGTTGGTTTCGTGGGATACAGGCTGTATATTTTTGTGTTTGTGAAAGAAAAAAAAAAAAATGAAAACTGCAATTTTTAATCCCACTTCAAAAACATATGACTTAATGTGAAGCAGATTTTTTTTTTTTTTTTTGTTTCTCCTAACAGTTTCCATGCAATCTTCTGCTGTTGCCACTTAAAATTCATACATTAGTTAATTTTAAAAAATCTGATTGTCCGATCGATAAGCTGTTTAATCCATGAGATTCACAAAAATTTTCCCTTTCATTTGGTACCTTATTTATAACGACACGACTGATATTTCTAATTTATTTTCCTCATTTTAAATAAATGCACTTTTATTTTTATTTTTATTTTATTTTCATTCTGTCGAAAAAAAATGGCAACAATTAAATTATGTTGAGATCATAGAATAATAATAAAGGAAGAAGGAACGTACGTGTTTTGGTTTCGGTTTGGAAAATCCAGGAATGCCGGGTATAGGGTTGTAACAGTGCTTCCATCTGATTGGTTGGCGACTTGTTGGCGAGATTTTTGAATCGTCTCGTCTCTCTGTCAATCAGTCTGCGAGGCAGCACCCACAACAAACAGCGATAAATGCGCTGAGGCTGGGTGCCCTACTTCAAGGTTGAGAGGAGCAAAAATAGCTTTCGCTGGCATTTCAGATTTCACTAGAAGGGGTTTGTAAGCATTAGAGTATTGGCGTGCTCCTTTTTCCCTTTTCCTTTATTATTATTTTATAGTTAAGATTCACAAACATATCGTAGTGAATGACAGTAAGTACATAAGAATTGGGGGATAACTTTTCAATCTCTTTTACTCTTTTACTCATACACGGTAAAATAAGTTTTCTTTCTTTTCTTTCTTTTTTCTTTTTTTTTTTTTTTTTTTTTTTTGGGGGGGGGGGGGGGGTAAGATTTTCGAAACTGAATATGAGCAATATTTAAGCGTTTTCAGATTGTTTCAATCCAAAAATCAAATTTTTAGCGGTCAGTCTAGCTGCAAGCTTGTAATCAAATTACACACACAAACACACACACACACACACACAAAAAAAAAAAAAAAATTGTAACTGACATCTAGAAACTAAATTAGTGATCTAGTAAAAATATTTACATGTCACCCTTATAAATTCTCGTTCTTTTTGCTTAGTGAGTTCTGAAAACTTCTAAAAATTCTAGAGCTTTTCGTATATCATCGTGGTCAATCTCATTTGAGAATCTCTGCAGATAAATGCGAACACAAGAGGCGACTTTTAGTAACTATAATTCGAGTTTATGAATCAGTTCTAGGAACCAAGGAGATTTTCTCGTAATAAAAAGAATTCATAATATTCGTAATATTGTTTCACCATCTAGAAAAGTGTAGACGAGGAATTCTTGCTCATTACGTCTGTTCAGGTTATTTGTTTACTTTATACGCATAACTCAGAAATCTACATGTTTACTTTAGGTATTCAGAAAATGACTATTTATTCGTTGTAGTTGAAAGGGGTGTATTTTTTTTCCCGGTGTAGCAGGAATTCAAAACTCGAGGCTCAACAGTGACCAAGAAATTCTGCTTTAAAAGCTAGTAGATGTAAAAGGCCGGTTTCTATCCAAGGTCATGCTTAACGACCTTGTATTACGGAGTTTTCCGTGTTTCTTTCTAAAACTTGCAAAACTACGGTCTAGGACCCTTTATAAAGACCTGCCTAGGACCCTAGCGAGTCAATTGGCCTTAACCTTAAAATCCAGCACCTAAACACGGTAAAAGCAAATGATAATTCAAAAAATTTTATTAATATTCCACAAATGATTCTTTTACAGTGTTAATTAAAAGAATTCAAATACATTATGTCTATGGGCAAAATTTCTTGTGGATACAATTATTCAGCTTTAACAGCACTAAATATAATGACATTTACATAAATTATCTTACGCGCAAAATCTTGTTTCATATTGAATATAGCATGAAAAGTAATTGATTTTCATTTACAGGTCCTCACAAAACAATTATAATAGTGTCTGGAAGTGTGTCGAAGTCTTTCAAGCCGTATAACGCATTTTAATTTCTTTTTTTTTGCATGTGCGCACATGTGCTAAATTTAAGAACACTGTACTGCGTGCGAATTTAATTTAATTATAATATACAGGGCTACTCAAAATTAATCAAATAAGTCACAAAGAATGGTGTGGGGGACAATCTTCAAAACAGTTTGAAATATTTTTTTAATTTTTATATCAGCCATACTATTTCTTCTATATGAATGACGTATACTATTCAAACTAGGGTAGAAGAGAGTGATAGTCCCAAGTACATTTTGGATAACATATCAACAAAAACTGTTTCTAAATTCTTTTAACCTGTTGTTTAACATACACTAGAAATAGTCAGGAGCAATAAAATATATTTTCCGCCTTAAACTACAAATCCATGTGTATATCAATGTAGCGCAAATATAAGTAGTGTAACTGCCATACCAGATTATTATTTTTTAATTTATAAAAAAGTATGCCATTTTTAAATGTTCACTCTCAGTAATGTGCAAGTTTTCTAAATATTTTGACTTTCAAAATTTTATACAATTATATGTTTTTGATCACAGTTTTTAAGGTTAAAGCCGACGGACTGCCCTAGTGTAGCAAGGAGGAATATCCTCACGGGGTCATTCTTAAGGTCCTAACACGTATTGCCCTAACACAGACGGACAGGCTGGCGAACGAGACCTGGGATTGAACGCAGCACCTCACGTCTTCCAGCTTTGAGAGCAGTATTTCTCCGCCACTCGTGGTAAAGCTGTTCTGCGCTCAAACCTGGTAGATGGGAAGTGCCAGGTTTGATCCCAGAGCGCGTTAGGACCTAGCGTTTGGAGATTTCTGAGGTTTTCTATGAAACTTGCGTAAATACTAGCTAGGATCCCTTAGAAAGATCCCCCAAGGAGGGCATTCCACTTATAGGCCTAGGACTTTAGCGTAGTCCATCGGCCTTAACCCCCGCCCCCCCCCCTCAAACAACAAACAAACAGGGGCTATATGTTTTTCGATATCATAAAATCATAAATACGATAGCCTTTCATTAGTTGTCTTCCAATTTGTGACACGACTTTTGTTTGATCTACAACTTAAATGAAAAAAAAAAAAATGACTTTTTTATGCGTTTTCAGGTGTGAGGAATCCGAAAATGACAAAATTTGTATGGTGTCCGTCTGTAGGATGTCTGTTATTTTGTTGGTGTGTTAGTCCGTTAGTGTGTCAGTCCTTTAGTGTGTTAGTCCGTTAGTTTGTTAGTCTATTTACACGATATCTCACGAACAAATGATCGCATAGAGGTCAGACCAGTGTTAAAATATTATTTATGACACTGGAAAAGAACCCTATTTATTTGCAACATACTATATAAAAAACTTCAGAAGTTATCCGAAATTAACGATTTTCTTAACATGGGATAATAGGGGAAAATTTCACTTAAACGTGCATGAAAAGCAATATTTTTATCGTAAAGATGTAAGAACAGCTTTTAAATATCAGTTTTGAAGCCGGGATGAACATCATTAACTATAAACATGCGACTTTGAAAATTTCGCGAGGCAGAAAAATTCGTGTTCGCTGTTAACCCTTTATCGGCCCATTGTATCAAATAGCAGAAATTGGGTTTACTCGGAAATGGATATAGCGATTTTCAAAAAAGTTTGTAGTTAAGTATTTTTCGGGGTGCTTGGATTAACCCTTATCTTCAGAAAAAATTGCGTTCGCTGTTAACCCCTTATTGGCCAATGGCAGCAAATGACAGAAATTGGGTTTAATCGGAAATGGTTATAGGGATTTTGGTGAAAGTTTGAATTAAGTGCTTTTAGGGGTGCTTAAACGATTGGAATTGTCCTCAACGTCAGAAAAATTTGCGTTCCCAGTTAAACCTTTAAAGGCCAATTGCAACGTATGGCAGAAATTGGGTTTACACGGAAATGGAAAAGGCGATTTTGATGAAAGTTTGGAGTTAGGAATTTTTGATGAGAAAAAACGATTGGATCTCATCTTCAGATAAATTCGCGTTCACAGTTAACCCTCTATCGGTTAAATGGAAAACACAGAAGAAATCGGGTTTACTCGGAAATGGATATAGCGATTTTGTTGAAAGTTCGGGATTAAGTGTTTTCTGGGAGGTGCTGAGACGATTGGATTTACCCTCATCTTCAGAAAAAATTGCGTTCTCAGTTAACCCTTTATCGGCCAATTTCAACATAGCGCCGAAATCGGGTTTACATGGAAATCGAGATAGAGATTTTGGATGAAAGGTTAGGGGTACATAATTGATTGGAAATATTTTCATCTTCAGAAACTTTCGCGTTCGCTGTTGAACCTTTAAAGGCCAATTGCAACGTATGGCAGAAATATGGTTTAGCGAAAAAAGAAGTTTTAGAATTTGGACATAGCGATTTTGATGAAAGTTTGGAGTTAGGGATTTTTTGGTGAGAAAAAGAGATTGGAAATATCGTGGCAGATAAAATTCATTTATAAACTTTGTTGAGACCCTTATATGGTTTATGCATACATCGCCACTTTAAAACAAAATTGTGGAGCAACTTGATTAACGAACTTATCAACGATATTTATAAGATAAATTTGCTGTGCAAATTTGGTTCGATTTGGAGTATTATTTCGGGAGTAATTCATGATGAGTAATTTCGATTATATATATATATATAGAGAGAGAGAGAGAAAAAAAGAGAGAGAGAGAGAGAGAGAGAGAGAGAGAGAGAGAGAGAGATAAACGAAGTGATTGGAATATTTCGATTTCCAAAGAAATCAATCTAAAATGGCAAATTTGGGTTTGTGTTTTGAAAAATGCGTATAAAACGCCCCCAATGAGCGCGGAAAATGTTGAATCAATAAATTTCAATTCATCCACCTGAGAGGCATTCATGTTAGTTTTATTATAGCCAAGTTTTTTCTTTATACCATCTATAAGTTGATTCTTCTCAAATATTGCATTTTAAGTTGTGTCTTTTTTGTTGCCGATATGCGATAGGCCAATTTTACTTTGTTAGTTTTTAACAATAATTAAAATGTGTGGAAACAAATAAGTGAAGAGGAACTGCCCGGAGTCCGCCTATGCAACTATTATACTTGGACATTAAGGTGATTTGAGTCAACAAAATTGGTTCGAATTAACAATTGGCTCAAAAGTTGTGCGAAAAGTTGCTGAGTGTAACAATAGCATTACATGCAGGGTTGTCAGATGACTACTGCAATTTGTTTTTTTAACACCACTAATATTGAAGCAACTGCTTTATATGAAAACTAAAACGGGTGTAACTGAACTAGGAAACTGATACTTTAAAAATTTAGTAGTGCGAAAAATTTAAATTGTCTAGCAAAGCTGATAACATGGGGTGTATAAAGCTCGTGACCAGACAAAAAAATATTTAAATATAACAGGCGATTTTGCAGATAAGTAAGGCTATAACAAAATTTATTCTCTCAAAATTCTGCTATTTAGTTCTCTTCTGAATAAATTTCTTTTTCTATTTTACTCACTCATGTAATATTTTTCTGATAAATATTGTAGTTTTCAATTTGTACAACTAAACGATCTTTATATTCTGATTGACCCTCGTATTATATAATATGATCAAATATCCATCTAGATCCAGTTAGTAAAATGTAAGAATCTATTTTTGAAAGTTAAAGAAACTAAACATATATTTAAGAATTAATTAGTTTTTGATGTATCTACATCTCAGATTACAAATTTAATTTCAAATGATGTGTTTAAAAAAACCATGACGGAGTTAATTTTGAATTTGTTTTAAGTTTGAGAAATTAGTTGCCTTTTTGGCTGCATATACTGATATATTGAAAAAAATTTTAATGATTCTATTTAATATATTAATTTTGATTATTATTTTTATAATAATATTTAATATATGTATATTTTTATAATTAAAAAGTGCATTGTATGTTACTACTGTATTTCCTGATCATAGAAAGAATTAAGATCACCTGAATATATAAAGAGATGGATGTAGAAAGTTTAGAAAATCGGGCTCCCACGGACAGCACTCGCCTTTGGACCTAGGAACTAAGCGCAAGGTCAACTTTTTTTAACCAACAATTTTCTAATGGTTTTGCAAAAATGAATTTATAAAATCTTTTAAAGCTGATAAAAATTGCTTGTAACACCATTTATCATACAATACCATTGTAATGATAGTTGCTGCAATTTTCTTTATTTATCTCTTAAACTTTAATTGCCTGCTATAAATATAAATTGAAGTCATTACAAACTGACATATTTCTAGATTGCCACATTTACAAATTTACGTATTCACGGTTGCAGATAACATACAATTCTCGTATAATTGCCCAATTGTCAACTAGGTTGTAACATGCAATTCTTGTATAAATGCCTAATTGTAAACTGGGGTTGTCAATTTGGATTCATCGGGAGCACCCTGCACCCGAATATGGTAATATGGTCGCTACATTTATTAAAACTTATTAAAATAAAAATGTATATCTGAATAATTCTGTGAATTTTTTAGTATATAATTCTTTTAAAGCTCACTCCACTAAGTTGGGTATATTGGCGGTAAATTTAACCAAATATTTTATTTAAATTTTGCAAATAAAAAAAGTTTAAGACACAGCTTCAAATGCATTTCGGGCTATTTCGTACCATAATTCTAATACAGTAACCGCCGCTTAATAAATTCACTGGTTAATAAAATCAACCTCTTTATCTGATCAAATCGCCAGGACTGGAATCGAGTCAATGTAAATCAATTTTAAAAACGCCGCTTAATAAAATCAGCATCGCCGGTTAATAAACTAAAAAAAATCTCTTCAGCAACAAAAATGTCATTTATGTGCGCTAAAAAATTTTTTATTTACACTATGATTTTTTAGTTTTGAAATAAAATAGAAAATTAAATACAGCAATCCCTCCGTTATCTCTCTTTGTCGAAAATTTTACATTTTCAGCAATTAAACATGCCCCATGAATTGTCTTAGTAACAATTTCAAGGAATGTATTCTTTAAAGCGCGATAATAAGTTACAAATTTGATTTGATTCGCAAGTGATTTTTTTTATAACGTTTAATTAATAAAAGACAATTTTTAGTCGTTATTCTGAAATAACTAAGATGCAAAAGGCTTAAACGGAAAGATTTTAAACTTAAAAGAAAAGCGTGAACTTTTAGCAAAGTATTGATGATTATCCTCAAAGGAAACTACATCGGAACTTGGGATGTGTTTAATTCACTTATTTTGAAGGAACAATTGTATAATTATCCGTTAAAAATTAAATAATATTGTTTAATAATTCCATTCTTTGGTACTTTTTAAAATTTCTTTCCAAATTCAGGGAGATAATACTATTTTCTTGAGTGCAGGAACGTTCGCCGGATATAAAATTTAGCCACTTAATAAAATCATTTTTGCTCAGAACGAATGTGATTTTAACCTTTTACAGGCCAATGTTCCCAATTGGGAACATCAAATTAAAACTTATTTAAAAAATTAAATTGCACTAATATTGACTTGAAAAAATTAGCGGACATACTTAAAATATTACTTGATTTTTTAAAATAGAAGCAACATTCCTATCATTAGTTGGTAACTGTACAAAAAATCCCCAAAATGATCATTTTCATATTTCTTCCCACAGAGTACAAATAATAAAAATGCATAAAAATTTGAAAGTATCCGATGACTCTGAATATCAGTTGGTTTATTTTAAACAGCTCTTGTTATCAAAAAGGACATCAAACTTGATAATATTAATCAGATTGTATTAATAATCTATAATATTAATCTTAATAATTTAAGAATATTAATAATTATTATTAATGGCATTTAATATTTATGTATGCACTTTTTTCCATTTAAATGATTAACATCCCTTAACTAAAGTATTATAAAGTAAAATATGCAAAAAACTAATGAAAAATATACCTGGATCTAAATTCGGCCTGTAAAAGGTTAATAAGCAGCGGGTACTGTATATCCGAACTTTTTCGAATGGCTATGTAAACGATGGTAAATGTAACACTTTCTATACAAAACACATGACTTTCTTCTTATAAAAATCTTCCGTTTGTTCCGTATCATTTAGTCCGAAACTGCTTAACTGTAGAAAAAAGAAATTTTACTCATAAATTCAAAGTATTTGAATTTTTTAAATGTTTCTATACACTGACTATTTGTTCAAATTAAATGAAAAATCTTCTACGTAATAACTTCATATGATACAACTTTGGATCTAGAATACCGAGTATGGACATCCTGATGATTTTATTTTGAATTAGTATGGTAATAACAGATTCTCGCACACAGAAACACACAATCACAGAGACTGGCACACACACGAATACAAAACATGACTTTCTTCTTATAAATATCTTGCGTTTGTTCAGTATTGTTTAGTACAAAACTGCTTAATTGTACAGAAAAGAAATTTTAATCATAAATTCAGTGTATTTGAGTAATTTGAATGTCCTTATACACTATTTATTTGTCCACATTAAGTACAATTTTCTGTTATTTACTAATTCGTCCTTTAAATTTATTAATATTGTTTAAAAAAAATCTTTAAAAAGAGTATCCAATCCAAAAATTTTAGAACCTCTTATGTGTGCTAGTTGTTTAAGCTGACCAGATCAAAATACCTTTATAATAGAGAAGCGTTAAAAATTGCTACAGTTATCCAATTATGGATGTATTTTTTCATTCCTAAAAAATAAGGACTAAAAAATAAAGTATTATTGATTAATAATTTACTTTCTGCAATTTTTAGAACCTTTTATGTGTGCTAGTTGTTTAGGCTGAGCAGATCAAAATACCTTTATAATAGAGAAGCGTTAAAAATTGCTACAGTTATCCAATTATGGATGTATTTTTTCATTCCTAAAAAATAAGGACTAAAAATAAAGTATTATTGATTAATAATTAACTTTCTGCAATTTTTAGAACCTTTTATGTGTGCTAGTTGTTTAGGCTGAGCAGATCAAAATACCTTTATAATAGAGAAGCGTTAAAAATTGCTACAGTTATCCAATTATGGATGTATTTTTTCATTCCTAAAAAATAAGGACTAAAAATAAAGTATTATTGATTAATAATTTAATTTCTGCAATTTTTTAAAACTTAGAAAAATGCCTTAAAAAAAAAAAAAAGAAGCCCCCATTTGTCCCCAGAAAATGGGGACGTTTGGTCAGTATATAGTTGTACTGTTAGTAATACTAGGTGAGGCATAGTAAGCTTCATCCACAGATTCTGAGCTCCGTGCACTCCTTTTCAAAGCTTAGATTTCTTTTCTTTTCCTCTTTATAAATGGTGTTAGTTGTTTTTCCACACACTTGTGATTCTTTATCTTTTATTCTATTTTCTATGAATTTAACTTTTTTCCCTAATTTTTTCTATGTTTTAACGGTGCAGTGGTGGCCTATCCGCATGCCCCAGAACCACCAGGAATAATACTAGGCGAGACGTAGCAATCTTTGCCGATAGCTTAAGGATTCAATGATTTCGTTTCTTTTCCCGTCTATTTTTAATACATTTCCTGACCGATGTTTATTTTTATTTTATTTTATTAATATTAATATACATATATGAAAGGGATAGAAATAAATGGGTTTTTTAATAACTTAAAACCAATTTAAAAGTGTGAAAATCGCTAATCGAAATTATAATTGCGAATAAGTCGTAATTGCTCCTTTAAAGTTTGTTTTCTAGCAGAAGACTTTATAACTCAGAAATCAGAAAAGAAACGAAATTATAAGTCGAAATTCGCTGACGATAGTGCAATTTGCAAGCGTTGCTGCATTGAGCTGCATATTAATTAATCCCAGAAATTCTTTTTAAGAACCCAGACGATCTAATGAACCAATCGCCACCTCAGAAAATGAGGTATAAAAGGCCAAACAATAAACAAACGGACACTTTTTGCCGCGAATTTGACTTGTTAAACATTTCCACGCTGCCCTTCCTCTGAAATTACGTAAGTCTTACAAGCCTCCCCCAACGGATTCGGCGGCCCAGGGCGCCGATGGAGTCGCCCGCAGATCGGCAGAGCGTCTGAATTCAGATTCCATTCATCTTGCCCTGTCCCGACTCTGAAATGTTGCAGCAATAAAGATGTTTCCTGAAAGAATGCCTAGTCGTCATTGTGTGCTGCGTCTGCCATCTTTCTTCCATCAAGTGATTAAATATGTCATATATATATAATTTGAATATTTTAATTCCTTTAGAACACTCAGCAAATGAAAGATAGATGAAAATACCAACATATGAAATTTTAAATGAGATGTATTTCAAATAAAATTATTGTCACGATGATGATTTAATTTAAATGCACTGGATTGTAGAAACATGTTAAAGTACTTACGCAGAAGGGAAATGACACACATAACACTTAAGCCTAACGATGAGATAATTTGCATGATCCATTAATCCAATAGAAACATTCATCAAATAATAGAAATGGAAAGAGATATATAAACCAAAAGGATCTGTTAAATAAAAGATAATTCATGAAATGAAAAATAGAATTTTAAATGCTGATAACCAGAAATGATCATACATCAGGAAACTTGCATCTCTGTCAGCACATGCAAGATTTCGGATCGCTGTATAGCTAATTCAAGCAATATACAACTCAAGTTTCTGTCTTGCAACAAAACAAAGTAAAAAGGGATATTGGATTAAACAGCAACACAACCAATATTGAAAAATGGAATAAGTATATTTGATAAGCCCACATGTAACCGATTCCTAACAGAAATAGTAGATATATACATTTATATTTTACCAGCTTGTGAATGTGAGTTTTTATTCAATTTTTTTTGCGAATTTTCCACTCCTTCTCGATTTTTCTACCTTCTAAAAAGCTGCAGTTATCTTGGATTATCTTATATTGCAACACTGTACTTAAAAATAAGGAAAAAGGGGAAAAAATTGTCAAAAATCTATAGAAAATAGTATGGAAAAAACGAAAAATCACAAGTGTGTTAAAATTTTAAAGAAAATTCTGTGTGTTAACATATTTAATGATTTATATTTGAAGTGAAATGAATTAATTTGCTTAGAAAGAGCGAATATCTTAAAGTATAATAGCAATTAACTAAATTAATGTGTAATAAAGTTCAGACAAAAAAGACGAAATATAGCTGAAACGGATCCCATATTTTATTTTAATAAAAGGCAAAAAATAAAAAAATAAAAAATGTTTTCTTAAAATTAATAAAAGAAAGCAGGATACAAAATTAAAATATATATACTAGAAGACCCGGTCACGCGTTGCTGCGGCTAAGTAATACTTTGATAATTTGATAAGGTATATAGTATTTCCCCACAACTGGATTTGGCGATTTTTTTGGCGTCTTTTTGAACAATAACGAATTCGTTCTGGATTCTTTGCAATAAAATATGGTAACCTACATGCTTTTATTTTATATTTATGATTTAGCTTATGATTTTATCATTTATGATTTTTAGATTTATGACTTAGCCATAATCGCCAAATCCAGTTGTGGGGAAATACTATAGTTGTTACCCAGAACTTATAATATAACTTCAGTAATTATATTCGGATAATTATAACTTCAGTATATCCCCACAGCTGAATTTGGCGATTTTTCTTTGGCGCCGTTTTGAACGATAACGATGTTGCTCTGGACTGTTTGTGATATAATATGGCAGCCTATATGTTGTTTATTTTGGATTTATTATTTTATGTTTTTGATTTATGATTTAGATTATCATTTATGATTTATGATTTATGATTTATAGATTTATGATTTAGCCGTAATCGCCAACAAAAAATCGCCAAATATCGTTGTGGGGATATACTGATTAATATATTACTGAAAAGATTAATATATTTTAACGAAGTGGTGAGAAGATTCTGAGTATGTTAAAATTTTAATAGTAAATTCAAGTTAATCAAGAAGGAAATCATTGAGGATTAAGATAAGAAAATTGCAAGATTTTAAGATTGCATTTTCAGCAATATGAGTCACAATTTAATGCAAAATACATATATAAATCACAAATTTAATCAGGAACGTTAAATTGGTAAGTTATTAAAGAAAAAGTAATGAAAAATAAGAGAAATAATTAATTAAAGTTTCGAACATCGATCATATCGATTAGATTACAAAACAAATAAACAGACTTAAACTCTTCCAGACTTTTAAATAAGTTTTAAATTAAGTTTTAAAATTTAATGTTAAATAAAACAGACTTTTAAAAAGGTTTTAAAATATTGAAATGGTTACTTTTTATTTAGAACGTTATGTATAGATCACAAATTTCTTAAAGAAAACGAAGTGATACAGATTAGAATAATGCAACAAAAATTGAAAAAGCAAGGTTATGTCGTAAATAAATTTTTAACACACATGTCACGTGAAATAAATTGTAGCATATACATAATGTATCTGATATAAGATATTAACATGTTGCAGCGGAATAAATTTCATATCTATCATCTTTGGCGGAAAAAAAAATAATATCGCCAAATTATCTGGCGCACACATTTAATTCCTTTCAAAAATCATGGTTATTTTAACAACTTATATTAAGAGAGTAATGAATAATATGAAACAATATTTCGCACAATACATATTACGAAAATATACATCTAGCTTGTATATTTTCGTGTTACGTTTTTGATCGCCAAATACGAAAAACTCCAAAGACGACAGAGCTTTGAAATTTAAAATTAAAATTTTGTCAATTTGACGGCAAAATAACTCAATCTAACGTATGCACATGATAAATAATACATATCTATAAAAAAAATATTGGGATTAAAATCCGGTAATAATTTTCCTCGTTTGTAAATAATTTTTTACAAAAAATACAATTGCGATTAACATAAGAAATCTTTTTCTTGATTTCACAGACGGTCAGTGACGTCACACTTTGCTTGTGTATAACTACATACTTTATCAATGCGAATAAAATCTTTAAATTGATTATGACGTCAATTTTCGTGAGATGTATAATTTAACTCTTTATAATTTTTTAACGTTCACGTTTGATTAAATGTATTTACTTTTATGTCGAAAGAAAATGAACTCGTATTTTTTCTTTTTGGCAACAATTAAACTTATGGAGCTCACAGATATTTTGGAGCAACTGTAACAAAGGTCTATAATTAACAAATAATTGCAATAAAACAATATTGTGACAATAAATTGAGATAAAAACTATCCTATCTCTCAGGTTGGACAAAACTGAACACAGTGTGCAAAATTTCATTAAAATCTGTTCCTTAGTTTAGGAGTTTATCGCGGACAAACATCGTGACACGTAATTTTTATGTATATACAGCTATATATATATATCATAAAAATAAAAACAAGAGTAAATATCATATCATATTTGTAGAAAGCTTTGCAATAAAAATAGAATGAAAATAACGTAAAATATTAAAAAAATATAATTTTAAATTAATTAGATGGAGTTCTAAAGAAAAAATTTTTTATTGTTTCTTTATAGCTGCCAATTTGTCCGTTATTTTCCTACCGGAAATTTTTAATAGAAATTTTAAATAATTGTTTCAGCAGTTTTCTGCGAATAAACATAGTGAATTTTTGCATTTTTTTTACGAAGCTAAAAAAATAAAATAAAAATAAAAATAAATAAATAAATAAAATACTGGTGTTAAAAAACCGTACGAGTTGGTACATAGAAAATGTATCCGGCTATATTTGGGTATCCATGCGTATTACCAAAAAAAACTGTATATGCACCTCGCAATGTATTTGAATTTAGTACAGTTAAAAAAGAATGTATAACACAAGTTAAAATGCACTTCGTTCGATATCAAATCCCTGTCAAAAACCTTAACATATCTGAATTATTTTGCTTTGCCCTGTGAATAAATGAGGGATTTGTATACTGCATTCTATAGGAATCATGAACTTGTTTACTGAAAAATAAATGTTTTATTCATTGTATATCTGATTACTGTTTTGTATGCAGACATTTAAAATCTCTTACATGGAATTTCGCTCGTAGACGTAATTCCTTTGAACTCTTTTGTATACCCTTGTACCGGACAATTTGTTCAATATCTGGGAAAATTTTCAGGCAATCTTTTCGTATGATAGAGATACAAATATAGAATACCATATTTGGACTTCCTGTTATTATTATTTTTTTTTTCGAATTCCGTTGTTAGCACACAGACTTAACACTAAAAATGCAACTTTCAAATTCAGAGAGCCTTAAAATGTACAGCTTTTACTACTAATTTATGCAGGACTTTATTGTAACAGTATTAAGAAAGAGCAAATATTTTGCGAATTAACAGTTATACGTTTCCAAAATTTTGGGGATGCGGTAGCCCAGTCGGTAGAGCGCCGGCCTCGTAATTGGAAGATTGCGGGTTCAGTGTACTCGAGCCGTCCAAAGACCGTCGTGTACACTAATTGTGGCTGGTGCACGCAAAATCTGTCGTGGCCGCAATGTCCTCCATGTTCCCATCAAAAATTATACCTCTGGGGGTCACCGAAACGGGAGAGCCATCCCTTCCGTGGAGGATCAAAATTGTGATGGCATGTCTCCGGATCACCTCTAGGGGTGTGTCCCAGACTGTCGCCAATTGCCCATCTGCGCAGCACTAAAGCGACGTAAAACCCAACCATCCAACCATCTATCCAATATTTTGACATCTTGGAACATACTTTTCAATTTTATTTTACCATAATATAGCTATAATAATTAAATTTTCCTAATAATATTCCTGATCTTAATCTTCAACTTTTAAGAAAAATAATTACTTTTTAGAAATTAAAAAATATTCAACGACTCTGTATACGTTATTATAATACATTTTATACAAAACACAATAAAAATGTTGTGTGGTGTATTAATCAAAAATAAAAATGCCAGTAAAAATGCTCAATCAAATATTTATTTTATCCTTTTAAGGTGTATCATGTACTTGTTGAAGAACACAATACTTTACATGAAGTTTTGAAAGAGCATCAACCCATAGCAGAGGCCGCTTCCCGAACAATATTAAGAGATTTCTCAGGTGGATTAGTATTTCCACTGTACATAGTGCTAATTATGTGAATTAATGCAGATATAACTTCTAAAAGTGTTTGAAACAAAACTTCCCCATTAGAAAGTTCAGGGTGTACTTCAGCAACGCTTGAATACACTTGAGACATCATACGAGAAAATGTACCACTGTTGAGAGATCCACTTGAAAAAAGCGATTGAGCAGCATTACCAACACGACTGGCTGCAGAATCGGAAGATAATCTTGAGACTGTATCATCAATTGAACTTGCACCTGTACCAACTCTAGTTCCAGTACCAGCGTCAGCACCAATACCAACTCCAGCACCACCTCCTGAACCTGCGTTTAAAACAAATTTAATATTCGTTTATTTTATTACAATTTAGACTTTAACAAGCTTGAATGTATTTCATATTTACGAACTTAAAAATTTTAGATATATACATATATATATATATATATATATATATATATATATATTAAATTAGAAAACCTTAAGCAGTTATTTTGATTAAATTTTAAAAAGTCAGAATTTACTTTTATCTCTGACTATTCATAAACATTTTCAAATTAACATTTATAAAACCATATAAGTTTTTTAATACTCAATAAGAAAATATAAGTATAGGGGAGACTAGGGCACAGTGGACCACCCCTATTTAAATCTCTTAATATTTAAATCTTTTAGTTTATACTGAGACACATAGATTGCACAATGGTACTACTTGTATACATCCAAAAAACCCCGTGGTAAATGCTAAGGTAGCCATTTTATAAACCTTTTATGTTTTGAGCTGTTCAAAGTAATTTTTCAAGCTTGAAGCTATTTTAAATTTATCAGGAGGAGCTAAAAAGGCGAATAAATAATCATGCCTGACTTGAGTTTATATACATATATCTGAAATAATACTAAGGAATCTATTGTATTCAATCCTGTCTTTGAATGACGAACCATATCATCTAATGTTATTTTTTTTTTATTCGCATTGGGTTAGTTCATGATGGTAAAAGTAAAAGAGTAAAGTGCCCTAAATTTCGTTCTAAATGAATACCTGTTATGTATATAAAATTACACAATTGTTATTAGCAAAATTTGAATATAGATTATATTCGTTACCAATATCCGTCCGTAATGATATTAATTGATGTTTATTTGACAAAAAAATAAAGCTAATTTGATAGGAGTTCAATTGCTGAACTGTTTCTACTTGAAAGACGTATATCGTAATGTAAAAATGAAAAAAAAAAAAAAAATTAAAGGAATGTCATTCAGATATTACCTCCTAAAACTGTAATTATTTAATGTGCTTCTTAGAATTAAAAAAGTATTTAGTGACAATATTGAAAAAACCAACATAAAAATTTAAAGTTAATTTATAAAAATTACCAGCTCCAGTACCTCCTGCATAACCTCGTAAAGCGTCATAACCTAATCCAAAACCGTAATCGGATCGTTTCCCGTAACCAAAACCTGCTTTATTACCGGAACCTGCCCAAACGCCAGAACCAGCACCTGAACCTGCTCCTGATCCACTACCGGCTGCAGCACCAGATCCAGAACCTGCAGCGGAACTTGCTCCAGAACCAGATCCTGACCCTGAACCTGCACCAGCTGCTGATCTAGCCCCCGCACCTGAGCCAGCTCCTAAAAAAGAGCAATAATTAATATGATTTTTGTATTTTCAATGTAAATTAAAAACCTGTCTAACATCTTTTTAGAATTAACATGAAAACTCTTAACCTGTCAATAGTTACTATTCCTTAAATTTTTTTAATTCAAAGATTTCACCAACGCAATAAATTCTTAATGTTCAATGTGCTTTCAAAAAAATATATAAAACTATCCTTCGTATTGTTTTCCCGAACTCTCCATTTTATATTAGTGAGATGCTTAACAGTAAATTTGTGTTCAGAGGATAATCAAAGAAAATTATGTTAGACAAGAACTGACTAAATCATGTAATCACAACTCCACGGGAATAAATCTCTCAAGGATAGAATGAATTAGAAATATTCTTACTTTTAAGGATTTTCTCACATTAATAAGCTCTTTACATCAAAATATAGATTTCATGTTTTTGGGTTGGCGATTTTTTCCATAATAGTAACTAATTTACACTTTAAATATAAACCCCATTATCACTGAAGAAAATATTTTTCAGATAGGTAAAAACATATTGAGAAGAAATATGTCGATCAATGAAATTCACGCTACACACCCGATAAAAAATCATTTTTAAATACAACAATCAATCCTAATAGGGAAAAGTGAATCGATAATGAATGTTCTCTGAAAGAGGTCTAGAATGTCAGTTTAGCTGAAAGTTATTTTTACGAGAAATATTAATTTTCTTTTAAAAAATGCTAACTAGAAAAATCAAAATGTTCATTTAATTTCTGACAATGTAAATATTTTTCTTTTATAACTTTTCTAACATTCCACCAAATGGTAAAATGATTATCGCCATACATATCTAAAAATTTTTTGAAAATTGATTGAAAATTAGCTTTTTATTGTTCAACTGTGATAGTGTGTACTACATACGTATTTAAAGCAAATATTTCTCGAAAAAGTAAACGTATTTAAAAATTTAGAGACACCAGTATCTCATTTTGTTTCTTTATGTCAGTCGAAAACATTTCGTAAATGTATACCGTGTAAAATGAATTTTACTCCAAACACTAGACAGAATAACTTATATCAGCATATGTGTTTAAAAATTAAACAGCCTCCAAACATTGAAAATTAAATGAAAAAATGCTTAAAATAACCACTTCTTAAATTGAAATAAATCTATTTAACAGATTTTCATACATATCTAAGAGAGAATCCGAATAAATCATCGTCATAATAAGTAATCACATGTAAATCTGTCTTTCTTTTGGAAAATACTTATTAAGACAAACACATATACGAGAAGAAAATATCTTTTAGTTTAATAACACATAAGTTTTGTTGGATGGTTTAAATTAGGCGGAGCTAAAAAGGCGAATAAATAATAATGCCTGACTAGAGTTTATATACATATATCTGAAAAAATACTAAGGAATCTGTTTTTTTCAATCCTCTCTTTGAATGACGAAATATATCATCTAATCTTATTCTTTATATTCGCATTGGGTTAGTTCAGGATGGTAAAAGTAAAAGAGTAAAGTGCCCTGAATGAATACCTGTTATGTATATAAAATTACACAATTGTTATTAGCAAAATTTGAATATAGATTATATACGTTGCCAATATCCGTCCGTAATGATATTGATTGATGTTTATTTGACAAAAAAATAAAGCTAATTTGATAGGAGTTCAATTGTTGTACTGTTTCTACTTGCAAGACGTATATCTTAATGTAAAAATGAAAAAAAAAAAACCTAATTAAAAGAATGTCATTCAGATATTACCTCCTAGCACTGTAATTATTTAATGTGGTTCTTAGAATTAAAAAAGTATTTAGTGACAATATTGAAAAAACTAACATAAAAATTTAAAGTTAATTTATAAAAATTACAAGCTTCAGTACCTGCTGCCTTACCTTGCAAAGCGTCATAACCTAATCCAAAACCGTAATCGGATCGTTTCCCGTAACCAAAACCTGCTGTATTACCGGCACCTGCCCAAGCTCCAGAACCAGCACGTGAACCTGCTCCTGATCCACTACCGGCTGCAGCACCAGATCCAGCACCTGCAGCGGAACCTTCTCCAGAACCACTACCTGCTCCAGAACTAGATCCTGATCCTGAACCTGCACCAGCTGCTGATCCAGCCCCTGCCCCTGAGCCAGCTCCTAAAAAAGAGCAATAATTAATATGATTTTTGTATTTTCAATGTAAATTAATAACATGTGTAACACCTTTTTAGTATTAACACGAAAACTCTTAACCTGTCAATAGTTACTATTCCTTAACTTTTTTTTTTTTATTCGAAGTTTTCACCAACGCAATAAATTCTTAATGTTAAATGTGCTTTCAAAAAAATATTTAAAACTATCCTTCGTCCTGTTTTCCCGAACTCTCCATTGTATATTAGTGAGATGCTTAACAGTAAATTTGTGTTCAGAGGATAATCAAAGAAAATTATGTTATACAAGAACTGACTAAATCATGTACTCACAACTCCACGGGAATAAATCTCTCAAGGATAGAATGAATTAGAAATATTCTTACTTTTTATGCTTTTCTCACATTACTAAGCTCTTTATAAATTAGAAATAAAATTTACATTACTATATAGATTTCATGATTTTGGGTTGCCGATTATTTCCATAATAGCAACTAATTTACACTTTAAATATAAACCCCATTATAACTCAAGAAAGTTTTTTTGAGGTAGGTAAAAATATATTGAGAAAAAATATGTCCATCAATGAAGTTCACGCTACACACCCGATAAAAAATCATTTTTAAATGCAACAATCAACCCTAATAGGGAAAAGTGAATCTATAATGAATGTTCTCTGAAAGAGGTCTAGAATGTCAGTTTAGCTGAACGTTATTTTTACGAGAAACATTAATTTTCTATTAAAAAATGCTAAGTAGAAAATTCAAAATATTCATTTAATTTTTGACAATGTAAATAATTTTTTTTTTTTTTTTTTTTATAACATTTCTAACATTCTACCAAATGGTAAAATGATTATCGCCATACATATCTAAAAATTTTTTGAAAATGGATTGAAAATTAGCTTTTCATTGTTAAACAGTGATAGTGTGTATTACATACGTATTTAAAGAAATTATTTCTCGAAAAAGTAAACGTATTTAAAAATTTAGAGACACCAGTATCTCATTTTGTTTCTTTATGTCAGTCGAAAACATTTCGTAAATGTATACCGTGTAAAATGAATTTTACTCCAAACACTAGACAGAATAACTTATATCAGCACATGTGTTTAAAAATTAAACAGCCTCCAAAAATTGAAAATTAAATGAAAAATTGCTTAAAATAACCATTTATTAAATTGAAATAAATCCATTTAACAGATTTTCAAACATATCTAAGAGAGAATCCGAATAAATCATCGTCATAATAAGTAGTCACATGTAAATCTCTCTTTCTTTTGGAAAATACTTATTAAGACAAACACATATACGAGAAGAAAATATCTTTTAGTTTAATAACACATACGTTTTGTTGGATGGTTTAAATTAGGCGGAGCTAAAAAGGCGAATAAATAATCATGTCTGACTAGAGTTTATATACATATATCTGAAATAATACTAAGGAATATGTTTTTTTCAATCCTCTCTTTGAATGACGAAATATATCATCTAATCTTATTCTTTATATTCGCATTGGGTTAGTTCAGGATGGTAAAAGTAAAAGAGTAAAGTGCCCTGAATTTCGTTCAAAATGAATACCTGTTTTGTATATAAAATTACACAATTGTTATTAGCAAAATTTGAATATAGATTATATACGTTGCCAATATCCGTCCGTAATGATATTAATTGATGTTTATTTGACAAAAAAATAAAGCTAATTTGATATGAGTTCAATTGTTGTACTGTTTCTAATTGCAAGACGTATATCTTAATGTAAAAATGAAAAAAAAAACCTAATTAAAGGAATGTCATTCAGATATTACCTCCTAACACTGTAATTATTTAATGTGGTTCTTAGAATTAAAAAAGTATTTAGTGACAATATTGAAAAAACTAACATAAAAATTTAAAGTTAATTTATAAAAATTACAAGCTTCAGTACCTGCTGCCTTACCTTGTAAAGCGTCATAACCTAATCCAAAACCGTAATCGGATTGTTTCCCGTAACCAAAACCTGCTGTATTACCGGCACCTGCCCAAGCTCCAGAACCAGCACGTAAGCTTGCTCCTGATCCACTACCGGCTGCAGCACCAGATCCAGCACCTGCAGCGGAACTTGCTCCAGAACCACTAACTGCTCCAGAACTAGATCCTGATCCTGAACCTGCACCAGCTGCTGATCCAGCCCCTGCCCCTGAGCCAGCTCCTAAAAAAGAGCAATAATTAATATGATTTTTGTATTTTCAATGTAAATTAATAACATGTGTAACACCTTTTTAGTATTAACACGAAAACTCTTATACTGTCAATAGTTACTATTCCTTAACTTTTTTTTAATTCAAAGTTTTCACCAATGCAATAAATTCTTAATGTTAAATGTGCTTTCAAAAAAATATTTAAAACTACCCTTCGTCCTGTTTTCCCGAACTCTCCATTGTATATTAGTGAGATGCTTAACAGTAAATTTGTGTTCAGAGGATAATCAAAGAAAATTATGTTATACAAGAACTGACAAAATCATGTACTCACAACTCCACGGGAATAAATCTCTCAAGGATAGAATGAATTAGAAATATTCTTACTTTTTATGCTTTTCTCACATTAATAAGCTCTTTACAAATTAGAAATAAAAATTACATTACTATATAGATTTCATGTTTTTGGGTTGCGATTATTTCCATAATAGCAACTAATTTACTCTTTAAATATAAACCCCATTATCACTCACGAAAATTTTTTTGAGATAGGTAAAAATATATTGAGAAGAAATATGTCCATCAATGAAGTTCACGCTACACAACCGATAAAAAATCATTTTTAAATACAACAATCTTTCCTAATAGGGAAAAGTGAATCTATAATGAATGTTCTGTGAAAGAGGTCTAGAATGTCAGTTTAGCTGAAAGTTATTTTTAAGAGAAACATTAATTTTCTATTAAAAAATGCTAACTAGAAAAATAAAAATGTTCATTTAATTTCTGACAATGTAAATATATATATATATATTTTTTTTTTATAACATTTCTAAGATTCCACCAAATGGTAAAATGATTATCGCCATACATATCAAAAAAATTTTTGAAAATGGATTGAAAATTAGCTTTTCATTGTTAAACAGTGATAGTGTGTATTACATACGTATTTAAAGAAAATATTTCTCGAAAAAGTAAACGTATTTAAAAATTTAGAGACACCAGTATCTCATTTTGTACCTTTATGTCAGTCGAAAACATTTCGTAAATGTATACCTAGTAAATGAATTTTACTCCAAACACTAGACAGAATAACTTATATCAGCACATGTGTTTAAAAATTAAACAGCCTCAAAAAATTGAAAATTAAATGAAAAAATGCTTAAAATAACCACTTATTAAATTGAAATAAATCTATTTAACAGATTTTCATACATATCTAAGAGAGAATCCGAATAAATCATCGTCATAATAAGTAATCACATGTAAATCTGTCTTTCTTTTGGAAAATACTTATTAAGACAAACACATATACGAGAAGAAAATATCTTTTAGTTTAATAACACATAAGTTTTGTTGGATGGTTTAAATTAGGCGGAGCTAAAAAGGCGAATAAATAATAATGCCTGACTAGAGTTTATATACATATATCTGAAAAAATACTAAGGAATCTGTTTTTTTCAATCCTCTCTTTGAATGACGAAATATATCATCTAATCTTATTCTTTATATTCGCATTGGGTTAGTTCAGGATGGTAAAAGTAAAAGAGTAAAGTGCCCTGAATGAATACCTGTTATGTATATAAAATTACACAATTGTTATTAGCAAAATTTGAATATAGATTATATACGTTGCCAATATCCGTCCGTAATGATATTGATTGATGTTTATTTGACAAAAAAATAAAGCTAATTTGATAGGAGTTCAATTGTTGTACTGTTTCTACTTGCAAGACGTATATCTTAATGTAAAAATGAAAAAAAAAAAACCTAATTAAAAGAATGTCATTCAGATATTACCTCCTAGCACTGTAATTATTTAATGTGGTTCTTAGAATTAAAAAAGTATTTAGTGACAATATTGAAAAAACTAACATAAAAATTTAAAGTTAATTTATAAAAATTACAAGCTTCAGTACCTGCTGCCTTACCTTGCAAAGCGTCATAACCTAATCCAAAACCGTAATCGGATCGTTTCCCGTAACCAAAACCTGCTGTATTACCGGCACCTGCCCAAGCTCCAGAACCAGCACGTGAACCTGCTCCTGATCCACTACCGGCTGCAGCACCAGATCCAGCACCTGCAGCGGAACCTTCTCCAGAACCACTACCTGCTCCAGAACTAGATCCTGATCCTGAACCTGCACCAGCTGCTGATCCAGCCCCTGCCCCTGAGCCAGCTCCTAAAAAAGAGCAATAATTAATATGATTTTTGTATTTTCAATGTAAATTAATAACATGTGTAACACCTTTTTAGTATTAACACGAAAACTCTTAACCTGTCAATAGTTACTATTCCTTAACTTTTTTTTTTTTATTCGAAGTTTTCACCAACGCAATAAATTCTTAATGTTAAATGTGCTTTCAAAAAAATATTTAAAACTATCCTTCGTCCTGTTTTCCCGAACTCTCCATTGTATATTAGTGAGATGCTTAACAGTAAATTTGTGTTCAGAGGATAATCAAAGAAAATTATGTTATACAAGAACTGACTAAATCATGTACTCACAACTCCACGGGAATAAATCTCTCAAGGATAGAATGAATTAGAAATATTCTTACTTTTTATGCTTTTCTCACATTACTAAGCTCTTTATAAATTAGAAATAAAATTTACATTACTATATAGATTTCATGATTTTGGGTTGCCGATTATTTCCATAATAGCAACTAATTTACACTTTAAATATAAACCCCATTATAACTCAAGAAAGTTTTTTTGAGGTAGGTAAAAATATATTGAGAAAAAATATGTCCATCAATGAAGTTCACGCTACACACCCGATAAAAAATCATTTTTAAATGCAACAATCAACCCTAATAGGGAAAAGTGAATCTATAATGAATGTTCTCTGAAAGAGGTCTAGAATGTCAGTTTAGCTGAACGTTATTTTTACGAGAAACATTAATTTTCTATTAAAAAATGCTAAGTAGAAAATTCAAAATATTCATTTAATTTTTGACAATGTAAATAATTTTTTTTTTTTTTTTTATAACATTTCTAACATTCTACCAAATGGTAAAATGATTATCGCCATACATATCTAAAAATTTTTTGAAAATGGATTGAAAATTAGCTTTTCATTGTTAAACAGTGATAGTGTGTATTACATACGTATTTAAAGAAATTATTTCTCGAAAAAGTAAACGTATTTAAAAATTTAGAGACACCAGTATCTCATTTTGTTTCTTTATGTCAGTCGAAAACATTTCGTAAATGTATACCGTGTAAAATGAATTTTACTCCAAACACTAGACAGAATAACTTATATCAGCACATGTGTTTAAAAATTAAACAGCCTCCAAAAATTGAAAATTAAATGAAAAATTGCTTAAAATAACCATTTATTAAATTGAAATAAATCCATTTAACAGATTTTCAAACATATCTAAGAGAGAATCCGAATAAATCATCGTCATAATAAGTAGTCACATGTAAATCTCTCTTTCTTTTGGAAAATACTTATTAAGACAAACACATATACGAGAAGAAAATATCTTTTAGTTTAATAACACATACGTTTTGTTGGATGGTTTAAATTAGGCGGAGCTAAAAAGGCGAATAAATAATCATGTCTGACTAGAGTTTATATACATATATCTGAAATAATACTAAGGAATATGTTTTTTTCAATCCTCTCTTTGAATGACGAAATATATCATCTAATCTTATTCTTTATATTCGCATTGGGTTAGTTCAGGATGGTAAAAGTAAAAGAGTAAAGTGCCCTGAATTTCGTTCAAAATGAATACCTGTTTTGTATATAAAATTACACAATTGTTATTAGCAAAATTTGAATATAGATTATATACGTTGCCAATATCCGTCCGTAATGATATTAATTGATGTTTATTTGACAAAAAAATAAAGCTAATTTGATAGGAGTTCAATTGTTGTACTGTTTCTAATTGCAAGACGTATATCTTAATGTAAAAATGAAAAAAAAAAAACCTAATTAAAGGAATGTCATTCAGATATTACCTCCTAACACTGTAATTATTTAATGTGGTTCTTAGAATTAAAAAAGTATTTAGTGACAATATTGAAAAAACTAACATAAAAATTTAAAGTTAATTTATAAAAATTACAAGCTTCAGTACCTGCTGCCTTACCTTGTAAAGCGTCATAACCTAATCCAAAACCGTAATCGGATTGTTTCCCGTAACCAAAACCTGCTGTATTACCGGCACCTGCCCAAGCTCCAGAACCAGCACGTAAGCTTGCTCCTGATCCACTACCGGCTGCAGCACCAGATCCAGCACCTGCAGCGGAACTTGCTCCAGAACCACTAACTGCTCCAGAACTAGATCCTGATCCTGAACCTGCACCAGCTGCTGATCCAGCCCCTGCCCCTGAGCCAGCTCCTAAAAAAGAGCAATAATTAATATGATTTTTGTATTTTCAATGTAAATTAATAACATGTGTAACACCTTTTTAGTATTAACACGAAAACTCTTATACTGTCAATAGTTACTATTCCTTAACTTTTTTTTAATTCAAAGTTTTCACCAATGCAATAAATTCTTAATGTTAAATGTGCTTTCAAAAAAATATTTAAAACTACCCTTCGTCCTGTTTTCCCGAACTCTCCATTGTATATTAGTGAGATGCTTAACAGTAAATTTGTGTTCAGAGGATAATCAAAGAAAATTATGTTATACAAGAACTGACAAAATCATGTACTCACAACTCCACGGGAATAAATCTCTCAAGGATAGAATGAATTAGAAATATTCTTACTTTTTATGCTTTTCTCACATTAATAAGCTCTTTACAAATTAGAAATAAAAATTACATTACTATATAGATTTCATGTTTTTGGGTTGCGATTATTTCCATAATAGCAACTAATTTACTCTTTAAATATAAACCCCATTATCACTCACGAAAATTTTTTTGAGATAGGTAAAAATATATTGAGAAGAAATATGTCCATCAATGAAGTTCACGCTACACAACCGATAAAAAATCATTTTTAAATACAACAATCTTTCCTAATAGGGAAAAGTGAATCTATAATGAATGTTCTGTGAAAGAGGTCTAGAATGTCAGTTTAGCTGAAAGTTATTTTTAAGAGAAACATTAATTTTCTATTAAAAAATGCTAACTAGAAAAATAAAAATGTTCATTTAATTTCTGACAATGTAAATATATATATATATATTTTTTTTTTATAACATTTCTAAGATTCCACCAAATGGTAAAATGATTATCGCCATACATATCAAAAAAATTTTTGAAAATGGATTGAAAATTAGCTTTTCATTGTTAAACAGTGATAGTGTGTATTACATACGTATTTAAAGAAAATATTTCTCGAAAAAGTAAACGTATTTAAAAATTTAGAGACACCAGTATCTCATTTTGTACCTTTATGTCAGTCGAAAACATTTCGTAAATGTATACCTAGTAAATGAATTTTACTCCAAACACTAGACAGAATAACTTATATCAGCACATGTGTTTAAAAATTAAACAGCCTCAAAAAATTGAAAATTAAATGAAAAAATGCTTAAAATAACCACTTATTAAATTGAAATAAATCCATTTAACAGATTTTCAAACATATCTAAGAGAGAATCCGAATAAATCATCGTCATAATAAGTATTCTCTCTTTCTTTGGAAAATACTTATTAAGACAAACACATATACGAGAAGAAAATATCTTTTAGTTTAATAACACATACGTTTTGTTGGATGGTTTAAATTAGGCGGAGCTAAAAATGCGAATAAATAATCATGTCTGACTAGAGTTTATATACATATATCTGAAATAGTACTAAGGAATCTGTTTTTTTCAATCCTCTCTTTGAATGACGAAATATATCATCTAATCTTATTCTTTATACTCGCTTTGGGTTAGTTCAGGATGGTAAAAGTAAACGAGTAAAGTGCCCTGAATTTCGTTCAAAATGAATACCTGTTATGTATATAAAATTACACAATTGTTATTAGCAAAATTTGAATATAGATTATATACGTTGCCAATATCCGTCCGTAATGATATTGAATGATGTTTATTTGAAAAAAAAATAAAGCTAATTTGATAGGAGTTCAATTGTTGTACTGTTTCTACTTGCAATACGGATATCTTAATGTAAAAATGAAAAAAAAAAAAAACTAATTAAAGGAATGTCATTCAGATATTACCTCCTAACACTGTAATTATTTAATATGGTTCTTAGAATTAAAAAAGTATTTAGTGACAATATTGAAAAAACTAACATAAAAATTTAAAGTTAATTTATAAAAATTACAAGCTTCAGTACCTGCTGCCTTACCTTGTAAAGCGTCATAACCTAATCCAAAACCGTAATCGGATCGTTTCCCGTAACCAAAACCTGCTGTATTACCGGCACCTGCCCAAGCTCCAGAACCAGCACGTGAACCTGCTCCTGATCCACTACCGGCTGAAGCACCAGATCCAGCACCTGCAGCGGAACTTGCTCCAGAACCACTACCTGCTCCAGAACTAGATCCTAATACTGAACCTGCACCAGCTGCTGATCCAGCCCCTGCCCCTGCGCCAGCTCCTAAAAAAGAGCAATAATTAATATGATTTTTATATTTTCAATGTAAATTAATAACATGTGTAACACCTTTTTAGTATTAACACGAAATCTCTTAACCTGTCAATAGTTACTATTCCTTAACTTTTTTTTTATTCAAAGTTTTCACCAACGCAATAAATTCTTAATGTTAAATGTGCTTTCAAAAAAATATTTAAAACTATCCTTCGTCCTGTTTTCCCGAACTCTCCATTGTATATTAGTGAGATGCTTAACAGTAAATTTGTGTTCAGAGAATAATCAAAGAAAATTATGTTATACAAGAACTGACTAAATCATGTACTCACAACTCCACGGGAATAAATCTCTCAAGGATAGAATGAATTAGAAATATTCTTACTTTTTATGCTTTTCTCACATTAATAAGCTCTTTACAAATTAGAAATAAAATTTACATTACTATATAGATTTCATGTTTTTGGGTTGCGATTATTTCCATAATAGCAACTAATTTACACTTTAAATATAAACCCCATTATCACTCACGAAAATTTTTTTGAGATAGGTAAAAATATATTGAGAAGAAATATGTCCATCAATGAAGTTCACGCTACACAACCGATAAAAAATCATTTTTAAATACAACAATCAACCCTAATAGGGAAAAGTGAATCTATAATTAATGTTCTGTGAAAGAGGTCTAGAATGTCAGTTTAGCTGAAAGTTATTTTTAAGAGAAACATTAATTTTCTATTAAAAAATGCTAACTAGAAAAATAAAAATGTTCATTTAATTTCTGACAATGTAAATATATATATATATATTTTTTTATAACATTTCTAAGATTCCACCAAATGGTAAAATGATTATCGCCATACATATCAAAAAAATTTTTGAAAATGGATTGAAAATTAGCTTTTCATTGTTAAACAGTGATAGTGTGTATTACATACGTATTTAAAGAAAATATTTCTCGAAAAAGTAAACGTATTTAAAAATTTAGAGACACCAGTATCTCATTTTGTATCTTTATGTCAGTCGAAAACATTTCGTAAATGTATACCTTGTAAAATGAATTTTACTCCAAACACTAAACAGAATAACTTATATCAGCACATGTGTTTAAAAATTAAACAGCCTCCAAAAATTGAAAATTAAATGAAAAAATGCTTAAAATAACCACTTATTAAATTGAAATAAATCCATTTAACAGATTTTCAAACATATCTCAGAGAGAATCCGAATAAATCATCGTCATAATAAGTATTCTCTCTTTCTTTTGGAAAATACTTATTAAGACAAACACATATACGAGAAGAAAATATCTTTTAGTTTAATAACACATACGTTTTGTTGGATGGTTTAAATTAGGCGGAGCTAAAAATGCGAATAAATAATCATGTCTGACTAGAGTTTATATACATATATCTGAAATAGTACTAAGGAATCTGTTTTTTTCAATCCTCTCTTTGAATGACGAAATATATCATCTAATCTTATTCTTTATACTCGCTTTGGGTTAGTTCAGGATGGTAAAAGTAAACGAGTAAAGTGCCCTGAATTTCGTTCAAAATGAATACCTGTTATGTATATAAAATTACACAATTGTTATTAGCAAAATTTGAATATAGATTATATACGTTGCCAATATCCGTCCGTAATGATATTAATTGATGTTTATTTGACAAAAAAATAAAGCTAATTTGATAGGAGTTCAATTGTTGTACTGTTTCTAATTGCAAGACGTATATCTTAATGTAAAAATGAAAAAAAAAAACCTAATTAAAGGAATGTCATTCAGATATTACCTCCTAACACTGTAATTATTTAATGTGGTTCTTAGAATTAAAAAAGTATTTAGTGACAATATTGAAAAAACTAACATAAAAATTTAAAGTTAATTTATAAAAATTACAAGCTTCAGTACCTGCTGCCTTACCTTGTAAAGCGTCATAACCTAATCCAAAACCGTAATCGGATTGTTTCCCGTAACCAAAACCTGCTGTATTACCGGCACCTGCCCAAGCTCCAGAACCAGCACGTAAGCTTGCTCCTGATCCACTACCGGCTGCAGCACCAGATCCAGCACCTGCAGCGGAACTTGCTCCAGAACCACTAACTGCTCCAGAACTAGATCCTGATCCTGAACCTGCACCAGCTGCTGATCCAGCCCCTGCCCCTGAGCCAGCTCCTAAAAAAGAGCAATAATTAATATGATTTTTGTATTTTCAATGTAAATTAATAACATGTGTAACACCTTTTTAGTATTAACACGAAAACTCTTATACTGTCAATAGTTACTATTCCTTAACTTTTTTTTAATTCAAAGTTTTCACCAATGCAATAAATTCTTAATGTTAAATGTGCTTTCAAAAAAATATTTAAAACTACCCTTCGTCCTGTTTTCCCGAACTCTCCATTGTATATTAGTGAGATGCTTAACAGTAAATTTGTGTTCAGAGGATAATCAAAGAAAATTATGTTATACAAGAACTGACAAAATCATGTACTCACAACTCCACGGGAATAAATCTCTCAAGGATAGAATGAATTAGAAATATTCTTACTTTTTATGCTTTTCTCACATTAATAAGCTCTTTACAAATTAGAAATAAAAATTACATTACTATATAGATTTCATGTTTTTGGGTTGCGATTATTTCCATAATAGCAACTAATTTACTCTTTAAATATAAACCCCATTATCACTCACGAAAATTTTTTTGAGATAGGTAAAAATATATTGAGAAGAAATATGTCCATCAATGAAGTTCACGCTACACAACCGATAAAAAATCATTTTTAAATACAACAATCTTTCCTAATAGGGAAAAGTGAATCTATAATGAATGTTCTGTGAAAGAGGTCTAGAATGTCAGTTTAGCTGAAAGTTATTTTTAAGAGAAACATTAATTTTCTATTAAAAAATGCTAACTAGAAAAATAAAAATGTTCATTTAATTTCTGACAATGTAAATATATATATATATATTTTTTTTTTTATAACATTTCTAAGATTCCACCAAATGGTAAAATGATTATCGCCATACATATCAAAAAAATTTTTGAAAATGGATTGAAAATTAGCTTTTCATTGTTAAACAGTGATAGTGTGTATTACATACGTATTTAAAGAAAATATTTCTCGAAAAAGTAAACGTATTTAAAAATTTAGAGACACCAGTATCTCATTTTGTACCTTTATGTCAGTCGAAAACATTTCGTAAATGTATACCTAGTAAATGAATTTTACTCCAAACACTAGACAGAATAACTTATATCAGCACATGTGTTTAAAAATTAAACAGCCTCAAAAAATTGAAAATTAAATGAAAAAATGCTTAAAATAACCACTTATTAAATTGAAATAAATCCATTTAACAGATTTTCAAACATATCTAAGAGAGAATCCGAATAAATCATCGTCATAATAAGTATTCTCTCTTTCTTTGGAAAATACTTATTAAGACAAACACATATACGAGAAGAAAATATCTTTTAGTTTAATAACACATACGTTTTGTTGGATGGTTTAAATTAGGCGGAGCTAAAAATGCGAATAAATAATCATGTCTGACTAGAGTTTATATACATATATCTGAAATAGTACTAAGGAATCTGTTTTTTTCAATCCTCTCTTTGAATGACGAAATATATCATCTAATCTTATTCTTTATACTCGCTTTGGGTTAGTTCAGGATGGTAAAAGTAAACGAGTAAAGTGCCCTGAATTTCGTTCAAAATGAATACCTGTTATGTATATAAAATTACACAATTGTTATTAGCAAAATTTGAATATAGATTATATACGTTGCCAATATCCGTCCGTAATGATATTGAATGATGTTTATTTGAAAAAAAAATAAAGCTAATTTGATAGGAGTTCAATTGTTGTACTGTTTCTACTTGCAATACGTATATCTTAATGTAAAAATGAAAAAAAAAAAAAAACTAATTAAAGGAATGTCATTCAGATATTACCTCCTAACACTGTAATTATTTAATATGGTTCTTAGAATTAAAAAAGTATTTAGTGACAATATTGAAAAAACTAACATAAAAATTTAAAGTTAATTTATAAAAATTACAAGCTTCAGTACCTGCTGCCTTACCTTGTAAAGCGTCATAACCTAATCCAAAACCGTAATCGGATCGTTTCCCGTAACCAAAACCTGCTGTATTACCGGCACCTGCCCAAGCTCCAGAACCAGCACGTGAACCTGCTCCTGATCCACTACCGGCTGAAGCACCAGATCCAGCACCTGCAGCGGAACTTGCTCCAGAACCACTACCTGCTCCAGAACTAGATCCTAATACTGAACCTGCACCAGCTGCTGATCCAGCCCCTGCCCCTGCGCCAGCTCCTAAAAAAGAGCAATAATTAATATGATTTTTATATTTTCAATGTAAATTAATAACATGTGTAACACCTTTTTAGTATTAACACGAAATCTCTTAACCTGTCAATAGTTACTATTCCTTAACTTTTTTTTTATTCAAAGTTTTCACCAACGCAATAAATTCTTAATGTTAAATGTGCTTTCAAAAAAATATTTAAAACTATCCTTCGTCCTGTTTTCCCGAACTCTCCATTGTATATTAGTGAGATGCTTAACAGTAAATTTGTGTTCAGAGAATAATCAAAGAAAATTATGTTATACAAGAACTGACTAAATCATGTACTCACAACTCCACGGGAATAAATCTCTCAAGGATAGAATGAATTAGAAATATTCTTACTTTTTATGCTTTTCTCACATTAATAAGCTCTTTACAAATTAGAAATAAAATTTACATTACTATATAGATTTCATGTTTTTGGGTTGCGATTATTTCCATAATAGCAACTAATTTACACTTTAAATATAAACCCCATTATCACTCACGAAAATTTTTTTGAGATAGGTAAAAATATATTGAGAAGAAATATGTCCATCAATGAAGTTCACGCTACACAACCGATAAAAAATCATTTTTAAATACAACAATCAACCCTAATAGGGAAAAGTGAATCTATAATTAATGTTCTGTGAAAGAGGTCTAGAATGTCAGTTTAGCTGAAAGTTATTTTTAAGAGAAACATTAATTTTCTATTAAAAAATGCTAACTAGAAAAATAAAAATGTTCATTTAATTTCTGACAATGTAAATATATATATATATATTTTTTTATAACATTTCTAAGATTCCACCAAATGGTAAAATGATTATCGCCATACATATCAAAAAAATTTTTGAAAATGGATTGAAAATTAGCTTTTCATTGTTAAACAGTGATAGTGTGTATTACATACGTATTTAAAGAAAATATTTCTCGAAAAAGTAAACGTATTTAAAAATTTAGAGACACCAGTATCTCATTTTGTATCTTTATGTCAGTCGAAAACATTTCGTAAATGTATACCTTGTAAAATGAATTTTACTCCAAACACTAAACAGAATAACTTATATCAGCACATGTGTTTAAAAATTAAACAGCCTCCAAAAATTGAAAATTAAATGAAAAAATGCTTAAAATAACCACTTATTAAATTGAAATAAATCCATTTAACAGATTTTCAAACATATCTCAGAGAGAATCCGAATAAATCATCGTCATAATAAGTATTCTCTCTTTCTTTTGGAAAATACTTATTAAGACAAACACATATACGAGAAGAAAATATCTTTTAGTTTAATAACACATACGTTTTGTTGGATGGTTTAAATTAGGCGGAGCTAAAAATGCGAATAAATAATCATGTCTGACTAGAGTTTATATACATATATCTGAAATAGTACTAAGGAATCTGTTTTTTTCAATCCTCTCTTTGAATGACGAAATATATCATCTAATCTTATTCTTTATACTCGCTTTGGGTTAGTTCAGGATGGTAAAAGTAAACGAGTAAAGTGCCCTGAATTTCGTTCAAAATGAATACCTGTTATGTATATAAAATTACACAATTGTTATTAGCAAAATTTGAATATAGATTATATACGTTGCCAATATCCGTCCGTAATGATATTGATTGATGTTTATTTGAAAAAAAAATAAAACTAATTTGATAGGAGTTCAATTGTTGTACTGTTTCTACTTGCAATACGTATATCTTAATGTAAAAATGAAAAAAAAAAAAAAAACTAATTAAAGGAATGTCATTCAGATATTACCTCCTAACACTGTAATTATTTAATATGGTTCTTAGAATTAAAAAAGTATTTAGTGACAATATTGAAAAAACTAACATAAAAATTTAAAGTTAATTTATAAAAATTACAAGCTTCAGTACCTGCTGCCTTACCTTGTAAAGCGTCATAACCTAATCCAAAACCGTAATCGGATCGTTTCCCGTAACCAAAACCTGCTGTATTACCGGCACCTGCCCAAGCTCCAGAACCAGCACGTGAACCTGCTCCTGATCCACTACCGGCTGAAGCACCAGATCCAGCACCTGCAGCGGAACTTGCTCCAGAACCACTACCTGCTCCAGAACTAGATCCTGATCCTGAACCTGCACCAGCTGCTGATCCAGCCCCTGCCCCTGCGCCAGCTCCTAAAAAAGAGCAATAATTAATATGATTTTTATATTTTCAATGTAAATTAATAACATGTGTAACACCTTTTTAGTATTAACACGAAATCTCTTAACCTGTCAATAGTTACTATTCCTTAACTTTTTTTTTATTCAAAGTTTTCACCAACGCAATAAATTCTTAATGTTAAATGTGCTTTCAAAAAAATATTTAAAACTATCCTTCGTCCTGTTTTCCCGAACTCTCCATTGTATATTAGTGAGATGCTTAACAGTAAATTTGTGTTCAGAGAATAATCAAAGAAAATTATGTTATACAAGAACTGACTAAATCATGTACTCACAACTCCACGGGAATAAATCTCTCAAGGATAGAATGAATTAGAAATATTCTTACTTTTTATGCTTTTCTCACATTAATAAGCTCTTTACAAATTAGGAATAAAATTTACATTACTATATAGATATTATGATTTTGGGTTGCCGATTATTTCCATAATAGCAACTAATTTACACTTTAAATATAAACCCCATTATAACTCAAGAAATTTTTTTTGAGATAGGTAAAAATATATTGAGAAGAAATATGTCCATCAATGAAGTTCACGCTACACAACCGATGAAAAATCATTTTTAAATACAACAATCAACCCTAATAGGGAAAAGTGAATCTATAATGAATGTTCTCTGAAAGAGGTCTAGAATGTCAGTTTAGCTGAACGTTATTTTTACGAGAAACATTAATTTTCTATTAAAAAATGCTAAGTAGAAAATTCAAAATATTCATTTAATTTTTGACAATGTAAATAATTTTTTTTTATAACATTTCTAACATTCCACCAAATGGTAAAATGATTATCGCCATACATATCTGAAAATTTTTTGAAAATGGATTGAAAATTAGCTTTTCATTGTTAAACAGTGATAGTGTGTATAACATACGTATTTAAAGAAATTATTTCTCGAAAAAGTAAACGTATTTAAAAATTTAGAGACACCAGTATCTCATTTTGTTTCTGTATGTCAGTCGAAAACATTTCGTAAATGTATACCGTGTAAAATGAATTTTACTCCAAACACTAGACAGAATAACTTATATCAGCACATGTGTTTAAAAATTAAACAGCCTCCAAAAATTGAAAATTAAATGAAAAAATGCTTAAAATAACCACTTATTAAATTGAAATAAATCCATTTAACAGATTTTCAAACATACCTAAGAGAGAATCCGAATAAATCATCGTCATAATAAGTAGTCACATGTAAATCTCTCTTTCTTTTGGAAAATACTTATTAAGATAAAGACATATACGAGAAGAAAATATCTTTTAGTTTTATAACACATACGTTTTATTGGATGGTTTAAATTAGGCGGAGCTAAAAATGCGAATAAATAATCATGTCTGACTAGAGTTTATATACATATATCTGAAATAATACTAAGGAATCTGTTTTTTTCAATCCTCTCTTTGAATGAGGAAATATATCATCTAATCTTATTCTTTATATTCGCATTAGGTTAGTTCAGGATGGTAAAAGTAAAAGAGTAAAGTGCCCTGAATTTCGTTCAAAATGAATACCTGTTATGTATATAAAATTACACAATTGTTATTAGCAAAATTTGAATATAGATTATATACGTTGCCAATATCCGTCCGTAATGATATTGATTGATGTTTATTTGAAAAAAAAATAAAGCTAATTTGATAGGAGTTCAATTGTTGTACTGTTTCTACTTGCAATACGTATATCTTAATGTAAAAATGAAAAAAAAAAAAAAAAAAAAACTAATTAAAGGAATGTCATTCAGATATTACCTCCTAACACTGTAATTATTTAATATGGTTCTTAGAATTAAAAAAGTATTTAGTGACAATATTGAAAAAACTAACATAAAAATTTAAAGTTAATTTATAAAAATTACAAGCTTCAGTACCTGCTGCCTTACCTTGTAAAGCGTCATAACCTAATCCAAAACCGTAATCGGATCGTTTCCCGTAACCAAAACCTGCTGTATTACCGGCACCTGCCCAAGCTCCAGAACCAGCACGTGAACCTGCTCCTGATCCACTACCGGCTGAAGCACCAGATCCAGCACCTGCAGCGGAACTTGCTCCAGAACCACTACCTGCTCCTGAACTAGATCCTGATCCTGAACCTGCACCAGCTGCTGATCCAGCCCCTGCCCCTGCGCCAGCTCCTAAAAAAGAGCAATAATTAATATGATTTTTATATTTTCAATGTAAATTAATAACATGTGTAACACCTTTTTAGTATTAACACGAAATCTCTTAACCTGTCAATAGTTACTATTCCTTAACTTTTTTTTTTTTATTTAAAGTTTTCACCAACGCAATAAATTCTTAATGTTAAATGTGCTTTCAAAAAAATATTTAAAACTATCCTTCGTCCTGTTTTCCCGAACTCTCCATTGTATATTAGTGAGATGCTTAACAGTAAATTTGTGTTCAGAGAATAATCAAAGAAAATTATGTTATACAAGAACTGACTAAATCATGTACTCACAACTCCACGGGAATAAATCTCTCAAGGATAGAATGAATTAGAAATATTCTTACTTTTCATGCTTTTCTCACATTAATAAGCTCTTTACAAATTAGGAATAAAATTTACATTACTATATAGATATTATGATTTTGGGTTGCCGATTATTTCCATAATAGCAACTAATTTACACTTTAAATATAAACCCCATTATAACTCAAGAAAATTTTTTTGAGATAGGTAAAAATATATTGAGAAGAAATATGTCCATCAATGAAGTTCACGCTACACAACAGATGAAAAATCATTTTTAAATACAACAATCAACCCTAATAGGGAAAAGTGAATCTATAATGAATGTTCTCTGAAAGAGGTCTAGAATGTCAGTTTAGCTGAAAGTTATTTTTACGAGAAACATTAATTTTCTATTAAAAAATGCTAAGTAGAAAATTCAAAATATTCATTTAGTTTTTGACAATGTAAATAATTTTTTTTTTATAACATTTCTAACATTCCACCAAATGGTAAAATGATTATCGCCATACATATCTGAAAATTTTTTGAAAATGGATTGAAAATTAGCTTTTCATTGTTAAACAGTGATAGTGTGTATAACATACGTATTTAAAGAAATTATTTCTCGAAAATGTAAACGTATTTAAAAATTTAGAGACACCAGTATCTCATTTTGTTTCTGTATGTCAGTCGAAAACATTTCGTAAATGTATACCGTGTAAAATGAATTTTACTCCAAACACTAGACAGAATAACTTATATCAGCACATGTGTTTAAAAATTAAACAGCCTCCAAAAATTGAAAATTAAATGAAAAAATGCTTAAAATAACCACTTATTAAATTGAAATAAATCCATTTAACAGATTTTCAAACATACCTAAGAGAGAATCCGAATAAATCATCGTCATAATAAGTAGTCACATGTAAATCTCTCTTTCTTTTGGAAAATACTTATTAAGATAAAGACATATACGAGAAGAAAATATCTTTTAGTTTTATAACACATACGTTTTATTGGATGGTTTAAATTAGGCGGAGCTAAAAATGCGAATAAATAATCATGTCTGACTAGAGTTTATATACATATATCTGAAATAATACTAAGGAATCTGTTTTTTTCAATCCTCTCTTTGAATGACGAAATATATCATCTAATCTTATTCTTTATATTCGCATTGGGTTAGTTCAGGATGGTAAAAGTAAAAGAGTGAAGTGCCCTGAATTTCGTTCAAAATGAATACCTGTTTTGTATATAAAATTACACAATTGTTATTAGCAAAATTTGAATATAGATTATATACGTTGCCAATATCCGTCCGTAATGATATTAATTGATGTTTATTTGACAAAAAAATAAAGCTAATTTGATAGGAGTTCAATTGTTGTACTGTTTCTAATTCGAAGACGTATATCTTAATGTAAAAATGAAAAAAAAAAACCTAATTAATGGAATGTCATTCAGATATTACCTCCTAACACTGTAATTATTTAATGCGGTTCTTAGAATTAAAAAAGTATTTAGTGACAATATTGAAATAACTAACATAAAAATTTAAAGTTAATTTATAAAAATTACAAGCTTCAGTACCTGCTGCCTTACCTTGTAAAGCGTCATAACCTAATCCAAAACCGTAATCGGATTGTTTCCCGTAACCAAAACCTGCTGTATTACCGGCACCTGCCCAAGCTCCAGAACCAGCACGTGAATTTGCTCCTGATCCACTACCGGCTGCAGCACCAGATCCAGCACCTGCAGCGGAACTTGCTCCAGAACCACTACCTGCTCCAGAACTAGATCCTGATCCTGAACCTGCACCAGCTGCTGATCCAGCCCCTGCCCCTGAGCCAGCTCCTAAAAAAGAGCAATAATTAATATGATTTTTGTATTTTCAATGTAAATTAATAACATGTGTAACACCTTTTTAGTATTAACACGAAAACTCTTAACCTGTCAATAGTTACTATTCCTTAACTTTTTTTTTATTCAAAGTTTTCACCAACGCAATAAATTTTTAATGTTAAATGTGCTTTCAAAAAAATATTTAAAACTACCCTTCGTCCTGTTTTCCCGAACTCTCCATTGTATATTAGTGAGATGCTTAACAGTAAATTTGTGTTCAGAGGATAATCAAAGAAAATTATGTTATATAAGAACTGACTAAATCATGTACTCACAACTCCACGGGAATAAATCTCTCAAGGATAGAATGAATTAAAAATATTCTTACTTTTTATGCTTTTCTCACATTAATAAGCTCTTTACAAATCAGAAATAAAATTTACATTACTATATAGATTTCATGTTTTTGGGTTGCCGATTATTTCCATAATAGCAACTAATTTACACTTTAAATATAAACCCCATTATCACTCAAGAAAATTTTTTTGAGATAGGTAAAAATATATTGGGAAGAAATATGTCCATCAATGAAGTTCACGCTACACAACCGATAAAAAATCATTTTTTAATACAACAATCAACCCTAATAGGGAAAAGTGAAACTATAATGAATGTTCTCTGAAAGAGGTCTAGAATGTCAGTTTAGCTGAAAGTTATTTTTAAGAGAAACATTAATTTTCTATTAAAAAATGCTAAGTAGAAAATTCAAAATATTCATTTAATTTTTGACAATGTAAATAATTTTTTTTTAATAACATTTCTAACATTACACCAAATGGTAAAATGAATATCGCCATACATATCTAAAAATGTTTTGAAAATGGATTGAAAATTAGCTTTTCATTGTTAAACAGTGATAGTGTGTATTACATACGTATTTAAAGAAATTATTTCTCGAAAAAGTAAACGTATTTAAAAATTTAGAGACACCAGTAACTCATTTTGTTTCTTTATGTCAGTCGAAAACATTTCATAAATGTATACCGTGTAAAATGAATTTTACTCCAAACACTAGACAGAATAACTTATATCAGCACATGTGTTTAAAAATTAAACAGCCTCCAAAAATTGAAAATTAAATGAAAAAATGCTTAAAATAACCACTTATTAAATTGAAATAAATCAATTTAACAGATTTTCAAACATATCTAAGAGAGAATCCGAATAAATCATCGTCATAATAAGTAGTCACATGCAAATCTCTCTTTCTTTTGGAAAATACTTATTAAGACAAACACATATACGAGAAGAAAATATCTTTTAGTTTAATAACACATACGTTTTGTTGGATGGTTTAAATTAGGCGGAGCTAAAAAGGCGAATAAATAATCATGTCTGACTAGAGTTTATATACATATATCTGAAATAATACTAAGGAATCTGTTTTTTTCAATCCTCTCTTTGAATGACGAAATATATCATCTAATCTTATTCTTTATATTCGCATTGGGTTAGTTCAGGATGGTAAAAGTAAAAGAGTAAAGTGCCCTGAATTTCGTTCAAAATGAATACCTGTTTTGTATATAAAATTACACAATTGTTATTAGCAAAATTTGAATATAGATTATATACGTTGCCAATATCCGTCCGTAATGATATTAATTGATGTTTATTTGACAAAAAAATAAAGCTAATTTGATAGGAGTTCAATTGTTGTACTGTTTCTACTTGCAAGACGTATATCTTAATGTAAAAATGAAAAAAAAAAACCTAATTAAAGGAATGTCATTCAGATATTACCTCCTAACACTGTAATTATTTAATGTGGTTCTTAGAATTAAAAAAGTATTTAGTGACAATATTGAAAAAACTAACATAAAAATTTAAAGTTAATTTATAAAAATTACAAGCTTCAGTACCTGCTGCCTTACCTTGTAAAGCGTCATAACCTAATCCAAAACCGTAATCGGATTGTTTCCCGTAACCAAAACCTGCTGTATTACCGGCACCTGCCCAAGCTCCAGAACCAGCACGTGAACTTGCTCCTGATCCACTACCGGCTGCAGCACCAGATCCAGCACCTGCAGCGGAACTTGCTCCAGAACCACTACCTGCTCCAGAACTAGATCCTGATCCTGAACCTGCACCAGCTGCTGATCCAGCCCCTGCCCCTGAGCCAGCTCCTAAAAAAGAGCAATAATTAATATGATTTTTGTATTTTCAATGTAAAATAATAACATGTGTAACACCTTTTTAGTATTAACACGAAAACTCTTAACCTGTCAATAGTTACTATTCCTTAACTTTTTTTTTATTCAAAGTTTTCACCAACGCAATAAATTTTTAATGTTAAATGTGCTTTCAAAAAAATATTTAAAACTACCCTTCGTCCTGTTTTCCCGAACTCTCCATTGTATATTAGTGAGATGCTTAACAGTAAATTTGTGTTCAGAGGATAATTAAAGAAAATTATGTTATATAAGAACTGACTAAATCATGTACTCACAACTCCACGGGAATAAATCTCTCAAGGATAGAATGAATTAAAAATATTCTTACTTTTTATGCTTTTCTCACATTAATAAGCTCTTTACAAATTAGGAATAAAATTTACATTACTATATAGATATTATGATTTTGGGTTGCCGATTATTTCCATAATAGCAACTAATTTACACTTTAAATATAAACCCCATTATAACTCAAGAAATTTTTTTTGAGATAGGTAAAAATATATTGAGAAGAAATATGTCCATCAATGAAGTTCACGCTACACAACCGATGAAAAATCATTTTTAAATACAACAATCAACCCTAATAGGGAAAAGTGAATCTATAATGAATGTTCTCTGAAAGAGGTCTAGAATGTCAGTTTAGCTGAACGTTATTTTTACGAGAAACATTAATTTTCTATTAAAAAATGCTAAGTAGAAAATTCAAAATATTCATTTAATTTTTGACAATGTAAATAATTTTTTTTTATAACATTTCTAACATTCCACCAAATGGTAAAATGATTATCGCCATACATATCTGAAAATTTTTTGAAAATGGATTGAAAATTAGCTTTTCATTGTTAAACAGTGATAGTGTGTATAACATACGTATTTAAAGAAATTATTTCTCGAAAAAGTAAACGTATTTAAAAATTTAGAGACACCAGTATCTCATTTTGTTTCTGTATGTCAGTCGAAAACATTTCGTAAATGTATACCGTGTAAAATGAATTTTACTCCAAACACTAGACAGAATAACTTATATCAGCACATGTGTTTAAAAATTAAACAGCCTCCAAAAATTGAAAATTAAATGAAAAAATGCTTAAAATAACCACTTATTAAATTGAAATAAATCCATTTAACAGATTTTCAAACATACCTAAGAGAGAATCCGAATAAATCATCGTCATAATAAGTAGTCACATGTAAATCTCTCTTTCTTTTGGAAAATACTTATTAAGATAAAGACATATACGAGAAGAAAATATCTTTTAGTTTTATAACACATACGTTTTATTGGATGGTTTAAATTAGGCGGAGCTAAAAATGCGAATAAATAATCATGTCTGACTAGAGTTTATATACATATATCTGAAATAATACTAAGGAATCTGTTTTTTTCAATCCTCTCTTTGAATGAGGAAATATATCATCTAATCTTATTCTTTATATTCGCATTAGGTTAGTTCAGGATGGTAAAAGTAAAAGAGTAAAGTGCCCTGAATTTCGTTCAAAATGAATACCTGTTATGTATATAAAATTACACAATTGTTATTAGCAAAATTTGAATATAGATTATATACGTTGCCAATATCCGTCCGTAATGATATTGATTGATGTTTATTTGAAAAAAAAATAAAGCTAATTTGATAGGAGTTCAATTGTTGTACTGTTTCTACTTGCAATACGTATATCTTAATGTAAAAATGAAAAAAAAAAAAAAAAAAAAACTAATTAAAGGAATGTCATTCAGATATTACCTCCTAACACTGTAATTATTTAATATGGTTCTTAGAATTAAAAAAGTATTTAGTGACAATATTGAAAAAACTAACATAAAAATTTAAAGTTAATTTATAAAAATTACAAGCTTCAGTACCTGCTGCCTTACCTTGTAAAGCGTCATAACCTAATCCAAAACCGTAATCGGATCGTTTCCCGTAACCAAAACCTGCTGTATTACCGGCACCTGCCCAAGCTCCAGAACCAGCACGTGAACCTGCTCCTGATCCACTACCGGCTGAAGCACCAGATCCAGCACCTGCAGCGGAACTTGCTCCAGAACCACTACCTGCTCCTGAACTAGATCCTGATCCTGAACCTGCACCAGCTGCTGATCCAGCCCCTGCCCCTGCGCCAGCTCCTAAAAAAGAGCAATAATTAATATGATTTTTATATTTTCAATGTAAATTAATAACATGTGTAACACCTTTTTAGTATTAACACGAAATCTCTTAACCTGTCAATAGTTACTATTCCTTAACTTTTTTTTTTTTATTCAAAGTTTTCACCAACGCAATAAATTCTTAATGTTAAATGTGCTTTCAAAAAAATATTTAAAACTATCCTTCGTCCTGTTTTCCCGAACTCTCCATTGTATATTAGTGAGATGCTTAACAGTAAATTTGTGTTCAGAGAATAATCAAAGAAAATTATGTTATACAAGAACTGACTAAATCATGTACTCACAACTCCACGGGAATAAATCTCTCAAGGATAGAATGAATTAGAAATATTCTTACTTTTCATGCTTTTCTCACATTAATAAGCTCTTTACAAATTAGGAATAAAATTTACATTACTATATAGATATTATGATTTTGGGTTGCCGATTATTTCCATAATAGCAACTAATTTACACTTTAAATATAAACCCCATTATAACTCAAGAAAATTTTTTTGAGATAGGTAAAAATATATTGAGAAGAAATATGTCCATCAATGAAGTTCACGCTACACAACAGATGAAAAATCATTTTTAAATACAACAATCAACCCTAATAGGGAAAAGTGAATCTATAATGAATGTTCTCTGAAAGAGGTCTAGAATGTCAGTTTAGCTGAAAGTTATTTTTACGAGAAACATTAACTTTCTATTAAAAAATGCTAAGTAGAAAATTCAAAATATTCATTTAGTTTTTGACAATGTAAATAATTTTTTTTTTATAACATTTCTAACATTCCACCAAATGGTAAAATGATTATCGCCATACATATCTGAAAATTTTTTGAAAATGGATTGAAAATTAGCTTTTCATTGTTAAACAGTGATAGTGTGTATAACATACGTATTTAAAGAAATTATTTCTCGAAAATGTAAACGTATTTAAAAATTTAGAGACACCAGTATCTCATTTTGTTTCTGTATGTCAGTCGAAAACATTTCGTAAATGTATACCGTGTAAAATGAATTTTACTCCAAACACTAGACAGAATAACTTATATCAGCACATGTGTTTAAAAATTAAACAGCCTCCAAAAATTGAAAATTAAATGAAAAAATGCTTAAAATAACCACTTATTAAATTGAAATAAATCCATTTAACAGATTTTCAAACATACCTAAGAGAGAATCCGAATAAATCATCGTCATAATAAGTAGTCACATGTAAATCTCTCTTTCTTTTGGAAAATACTTATTAAGATAAAGACATATACGAGAAGAAAATATCTTTTAGTTTTATAACACATACGTTTTATTGGATGGTTTAAATTAGGCGGAGCTAAAAATGCGAATAAATAATCATGTCTGACTAGAGTTTATATACATATATCTGAAATAATACTAAGGAATCTGTTTTTTTCAATCCTCTCTTTGAATGACGAAATATATCATCTAATCTTATTCTTTATATTCGCATTGGGTTAGTTCAGGATGGTAAAAGTAAAAGAGTGAAGTGCCCTGAATTTCGTTCAAAATGAATACCTGTTTTGTATATAAAATTACACAATTGTTATTAGCAAAATTTGAATATAGATTATATACGTTGCCAATATCCGTCCGTAATGATATTAATTGATGTTTATTTGACAAAAAAATAAAGCTAATTTGATAGGAGTTCAATTGTTGTACTGTTTCTAATTCGAAGACGTATATCTTAATGTAAAAATGAAAAAAAAAAACCTAATTAATGGAATGTCATTCAGATATTACCTCCTAACACTGTAATTATTTAATGCGGTTCTTAGAATTAAAAAAGTATTTAGTGACAATATTGAAATAACTAACATAAAAATTTAAAGTTAATTTATAAAAATTACAAGCTTCAGTACCTGCTGCCTTACCTTGTAAAGCGTCATAACCTAATCCAAAACCGTAATCGGATTGTTTCCCGTAACCAAAACCTGCTGTATTACCGGCACCTGCCCAAGCTCCAGAACCAGCACGTGAATTTGCTCCTGATCCACTACCGGCTGCAGCACCAGATCCAGCACCTGCAGCGGAACTTGCTCCAGAACCACTACCTGCTCCAGAACTAGATCCTGATCCTGAACCTGCACCAGCTGCTGATCCAGCCCCTGCCCCTGAGCCAGCTCCTAAAAAAGAGCAATAATTAATATGATTTTTGTATTTTCAATGTAAATTAATAACATGTGTAACACCTTTTTAGTATTAACACGAAAACTCTTAACCTGTCAATAGTTACTATTCCTTAACTTTTTTTTTATTCAAAGTTTTCACCAACGCAATAAATTTTTAATGTTAAATGTGCTTTCAAAAAAATATTTAAAACTACCCTTCGTCCTGTTTTCCCGAACTCTCCATTGTATATTAGTGAGATGCTTAACAGTAAATTTGTGTTCAGAGGATAATCAAAGAAAATTATGTTATATAAGAACTGACTAAATCATGTACTCACAACTCCACGGGAATAAATCTCTCAAGGATAGAATGAATTAAAAATATTCTTACTTTTTATGCTTTTCTCACATTAATAAGCTCTTTACAAATCAGAAATAAAATTTACATTACTATATAGATTTCATGTTTTTGGGTTGCCGATTATTTCCATAATAGCAACTAATTTACACTTTAAATATAAACCCCATTATCACTCAAGAAAATTTTTTTGAGATAGGTAAAAATATATTGGGAAGAAATATGTCCATCAATGAAGTTCACGCTACACAACCGATAAAAAATCATTTTTTAATACAACAATCAACCCTAATAGGGAAAAGTGAAACTATAATGAATGTTCTCTGAAAGAGGTCTAGAATGTCAGTTTAGCTGAAAGTTATTTTTAAGAGAAACATTAATTTTCTATTAAAAAATGCTAAGTAGAAAATTCAAAATATTCATTTAATTTTTGACAATGTAAATAATTTTTTTTTAATAACATTTCTAACATTACACCAAATGGTAAAATGAATATCGCCATACATATCTAAAAATGTTTTGAAAATGGATTGAAAATTAGCTTTTCATTGTTAAACAGTGATAGTGTGTATTACATACGTATTTAAAGAAATTATTTCTCGAAAAAGTAAACGTATTTAAAAATTTAGAGACACCAGTAACTCATTTTGTTTCTTTATGTCAGTCGAAAACATTTCATAAATGTATACCGTGTAAAATGAATTTTACTCCAAACACTAGACAGAATAACTTATATCAGCACATGTGTTTAAAAATTAAACAGCCTCCAAAAATTGAAAATTAAATGAAAAAATGCTTAAAATAACCACTTATTAAATTGAAATAAATCAATTTAACAGATTTTCAAACATATCTAAGAGAGAATCCGAATAAATCATCGTCATAATAAGTAGTCACATGCAAATCTCTCTTTCTTTTGGAAAATACTTATTAAGACAAACACATATACGAGAAGAAAATATCTTTTAGTTTAATAACACATACGTTTTGTTGGATGGTTTAAATTAGGCGGAGCTAAAAAGGCGAATAAATAATCATGTCTGACTAGAGTTTATATACATATATCTGAAATAATACTAAGGAATCTGTTTTTTTCAATCCTCTCTTTGAATGACGAAATATATCATCTAATCTTATTCTTTATATTCGCTTTGGGTTAGTTCAGGATGGTAAAAGTAAAAGAGTAAAGTGCCCTGAATTTCGTTCAAAATGAATACCTGTTTTGTATATAAAATTACACAATTGTTATTAGCAAAATTTGAATATAGATTATATACGTTGCCAATATCCGTCCGTAATGATATTAATTGATGTTTATTTGACAAAAAAATAAAGCTAATTTGATAGGAGTTCAATTGTTGTACTGTTTCTACTTGCAAGACGTATATCTTAATGTAAAAATGAAAAAAAAAAACCTAATTAAAGGAATGTCATTCAGATATTACCTCCTAACACTGTAATTATTTAATGTGGTTCTTAGAATTAAAAAAGTATTTAGTGACAATATTGAAAAAACTAACATAAAAATTTAAAGTTAATTTATAAAAATTACAAGCTTCAGTACCTGCTGCCTTACCTTGTAAAGCGTCATAACCTAATCCAAAACCGTAATCGGATTGTTTCCCGTAACCAAAACCTGCTGTATTACCGGCACCTGCCCAAGCTCCAGAACCAGCACGTGAACTTGCTCCTGATCCACTACCGGCTGCAGCACCAGATCCAGCACCTGCAGCGGAACTTGCTCCAGAACCACTACCTGCTCCAGAACTAGATCCTGATCCTGAACCTGCACCAGCTGCTGATCCAGCCCCTGCCCCTGAGCCAGCTCCTAAAAAAGAGCAATAATTAATATGATTTTTGTATTTTCAATGTAAAATAATAACATGTGTAACACCTTTTTAGTATTAACACGAAAACTCTTAACCTGTCAATAGTTACTATTCCTTAACTTTTTTTTTATTCAAAGTTTTCACCAACGCAATAAATTTTTAATGTTAAATGTGCTTTCAAAAAAATATTAAAAACTACCCTTCGTCCTGTTTTCCCGAACTCTCCATTGTATATTAGTGAGATGCTTAACAGTAAATTTGTGTTCAGAGGATAATCAAAGAAAATTATGTTATATAAGAACTGACTAAATCATGTACTCACAACTCCACGGGAATAAATCTCTCAAGGATAGAATGAATTAAAAATATTCTTACTTTTTATGCTTTTCTCACATTAATAAGCTCTTTACAAATCAGAAATAAAATTTACATTACTATATAGATTTCATATTTTTGGGTTGCCGATTATTTCCATAACAGCAACTAATTTACACTTTAAATATAAACCCCATTATCACTCAAGAAAATTTTTTTGAGATAGGTAAAAATATATTGGGAAGAAATATGTCCATCAATGAAGTTCACGCTACACAACCGATAAAAAATCATTTTTAAATACAACAATCAACCCTAATAGGGAAAAGTGAATCTATAATGAATGTTCTCTGAAAGAGGTCTAGAATGTCAGTTTAGCTGAAAGTTATTTTTAAGAGAAACATTAATTTTCTATTAAAAAATGCTAAGTAGAAAATTCAAAATATTCATTTAATTTTTGACAATGTAAATAATTTTTTTTTTAATAACATTTCTAACATTCCACCAAATGGTAAAATGTTTATCGCCATACATATCTAAAAATGTTTTGAAAATGGATTGAAAATTAGCTTTTCATTGTTAAACAGTGATAGTGTGTATTACATACGTATTTAAAGAAATTATTTCTCGAAAAAGTAAACGTATTTAAAAATTTAGAGACACCAGTATCTCATTTTGTTTCTTTATGTCAGTCGAAAACATTTCATAAATGTATACCGTGTAAAATGAATTTTACTCCAAACACTAGACAGAATAACTTATATCAGCACATGTGTTTAAAAATTAAACAGCCTCCAAAAATTGAAAATTAAATGAAAAAATGCTTAAAATAACCACTTATTAAATTGAAATAAATCAATTTAACAGATTTTCAAACATATCTAAGAGAGAATCCGAATAAATCATCGTCATAATAAGTAGTCACATGCAAATCTCTCTTTCTTTTGGAAAATACTTATTAAGACAAACACATATACGAGAAGAAAATATCTTTTAGTTTAATAACACATACGTTTTGTTGGATGGTTTAAATTAGGCGGAGCTAAAAAGGCGAATAAATAATCATGTCTGACTAGAGTTTATATACATATATCTGAAATAATACTAAGGAATCTGTTTTTTTCAATCCTCTCTTTGAATGACGAAATATATCATCTAATCTTATTCTTTATATTCGCATTGGGTTAGTTCAGGATGGTAAAAGTAAAAGAGTAAAGGGCCCTGAATTTCGTTCAAAATGATTACCTGTTTTGTATATAAAATTACACAATTGTTATTAGCAAAATTTGAATATTGATTATATACGTTGCCAATATCCGTCCGTAATGATATTAATTGATGTTTATTTGACAAAAAAATAAAGCTAATTTGATAGGAGTTCAATTGTTGTACTGTTTCTAATTTCAAGACGTATATCTTAATGTAAAAATGAAAAAAAAAAAAAAAAAACCTAATTAAAGGAATGTCATTCAGATATTACCTCCTAACACTGTAATTATTTAATGTGGTTCTTAGAATTTAAAAAAGTATTTAGTGACAATATTGAAAAAACTAACATAAAAATTTAAAGTTAATTTATAAAAATTACAAGCTTCAGTACCTGCTGCCTTACCTTGTAAAGCGTCATAACCTAATCTAAAACCGTAATCGTATTGTTTCCCGTAACCAAAACCTGCTGTATTACCGGCACCTGCCCAAGCTCCAGAACCAGCACGTGAATTTGCTCCTGATCCACTACCGGCTGCAGCACCAGATCCAGCACCTGCAGCGGAATTTGCTCCAGAACCACTACCTGCTCCAGAACTAGATCCTGATCCTGAACCTGCACCAGCTGCTGATCCAGCTCCTGCCCCTGAGCCAGCTCCTAAAAAAGAGCAATAATTAATATGATTTTTGTATTTTCAATGTAAATTAATAACATGTGTAACACCTTTTTAGTATTAACACGAAAACTCTTAACCTGTCAATAGTTACTATTCCTTAACTTTTTTTTTATTCAAAGTTTTCACCAACGCAATAAATTTTTAATGTTAAATGTGCTTTCAAAAAAATATTTAAAACTACCCCTTGTCCTGTTTTCCCGAACTCTCCATTGTATATTAGTGAGATGCTTAACAGTAAATTTGTGTTCAGAGGATAATCAAAGAAAATTATGTTATATAAGAACTGACTAAATCATGTACTCACAACTCCACGGGAATAAATCTCTCAAGGATAGAATGAATTAAAAATATTCTTACTTTTTATGCTTTTCTCACATTAATAAGCTCTTTACAAATCAGAAATAAAATTTACATTACTAAATAGAATTCATGTTTTTGGGTTGCCAATTATTTCCATAATAGCAACTAATTTACACTTTAAATATAAACCCCATTATCACTCAAGAAAATTTTTTTGAGATAGGTAAAAATATATTGAGAAGAAATATGTCCATCAATGAAGTTCACGCTATACAACCGATAAAAAATCATTTTTAAATACAACAATCAACCCTAATAGGGAAAAGTGAATCTATAATGAATGTTCTCTGAAAGAGGTCTAGAATGTCAGTTTAGCTGAAAGTTATTTTTACGAGAAACATTAATTTATTTTAAAAAATGCTAAGTAGAAAATTCAAAATATTCATTTAATTTTTGACAATGTAAATAATTTTTTTTTTTATAACATTTCTAACATTCCACCAAATGGTAAAATGATTATCGCCATACATATCTAAAAATGTTTTGAAAATGGATTGAAAATTAGCTTTTCATTGTTAAACAGTGATAGTGTGTATTACATACGTATTTAAAGAAATTATTTCTCGAAAAAGTAAACGTATTTAAAAATTTAGAGACACCAGTAACTCATTTTGTTTCTTTATGTCAGTCGAAAACATTTCATAAATGTATACCGTGTAAAATGAATTTTACTCCAAACACTAGACAGAATAACTTATATCAGCACATGTGTTTAAAAATTAAACAGCCTCCAAAAATTGAAAATTAAATGAAAAAAATGCTTAAAATAACCACTTATTAAATTGAAATAAATCAATTTAACAGATTTTCAAACATATCTAAGAGAGAATCCGAATAAATCATCGTCATAATAAGTAGTCACATGCAAATCTCTCTTTCTTTTGGAAAATACTTATTAAGACAAACACATATACGAGAAGAAAATATCTTTTAGTTTAATAACACATACGTTTTGTTGGATGGTTTAAATTAGGCGGAGCTAAAAAGGCGAATAAATAATCATGTCTGACTAGAGTTTATATACATATATCTGAAATAATACTAAGGAATCTGTTTTTTTCAATCCTCTCTTTGAATGACGAAATATATCATCTAATCTTATTCTTTATATTCGCATTGGGTTAGTTCAGGATGGTAAAAGTAAAAGAGTAAAGTGCCCTGAATTTCGTTCAAAATGAATACCTGTTTTGTATATAAAATTATACAATTGTTATTAGCAAAATTTGAATATAGATTATATACGTTGCCAATATCCGTCCGTAATGATATTAATTGATGTTTATTTGACAAAAAAATAAAGCTAATTTGATAGGAGTTCAATTGTTGTACTGTTTCTACTTGCAAGACGTATATCTTAATGTAAAAATGAAAAAAAAAAAACCTAATTAAAGGAATGTCATTCAGATATTACCTCCTAACACTGTAATTATTTAATGTGGTTCTTAGAATTAAAAAAGTATTTAGTGACAATATTGAAAAAACTAACATAAAAATTTAAAGTTAATTTATAAAAATTACAAGCTTCAGTACCTGCTGCCTTACCTTGTAAAGCGTCATAACCTAATCCAAAACCGTAATCGGATTGTTTCCCGTAACCAAAACCTGCTGTATTACCGGCACCTGCCCAAGCTCCAGAACCAGCACGTGAACTTGCTCCTGATCCACTACCGGCTGCAGCACCAGATCCAGCACCTGCAGCGGAACTTGCTCCAGAACCACTACCTGCTCCAGAACTAGATCCTGATCCTGAACCTGCACCAGCTGCTGATCCAGCCCCTGCCCCTGAGCCAGCTCCTAAAAAAGAGCAATAATTAATATGATTTTTGTATTTTCAATGTAAAATAATAACATGTGTAACACCTTTTTAGTATTAACACGAAAACTCTTAACCTGTCAATAGTTACTATTCCTTAACTTTTTTTTTATTCAAAGTTTTCACCAACGCAATAAATTTTTAATGTTAAATGTGCTTTCAAAAAAATATTTAAAACTACCCTTCGTCCTGTTTTCCCGAACTCTCCATTGTATATTAGTGAGATGCTTAACAGTAAATTTGTGTTCAGAGGATAATCAAAGAAAATTATGTTATATAAGAACTGACTAAATCATGTACTCACAACTCCACGGGAATAAATCTCTCAAGGATAGAATGAATTAAAAATATTCTTACTTTTTATGCTTTTCTCACATTAATAAGCTCTTTACAAATCAGAAATAAAATTTACATTACTATATAGATTTCATATTTTTGGGTTGCCGATTATTTCCATAACAGCAACTAATTTACACTTTAAATATAAACCCCATTATCACTCAAGAAAATTTTTTTGAGATAGGTAAAAATATATTGGGAAGAAATATGTCCATCAATGAAGTTCACGCTACACAACCGATAAAAAATCATTTTTAAATACAACAATCAACCCTAATAGGGAAAAGTGAATCTATAATGAATGTTCTCTGAAAGAGGTCTAGAATGTCAGTTTAGCTGAAAGTTATTTTTAAGAGAAACATTAATTTTCTATTAAAAAATGCTAAGTAGAAAATTCAAAATATTCATTTAATTTTTGACAATGTAAATAATTTTTTTTTTAATAACATTTCTAACATTCCACCAAATGGTAAAATGTTTATCGCCATACATATCTAAAAATGTTTTGAAAATGGATTGAAAATTAGCTTTTCATTGTTAAACAGTGATAGTGTGTATTACATACGTATTTAAAGAAATTATTTCTCGAAAAAGTAAACGTATTTAAAAATTTAGAGACACCAGTATCTCATTTTGTTTCTTTATGTCAGTCGAAAACATTTCATAAATGTATACCGTGTAAAATGAATTTTACTCCAAACACTAGACAGAATAACTTATATCAGCACATGTGTTTAAAAATTAAACAGCCTCCAAAAATTGAAAATTAAATGAAAAAATGCTTAAAATAACCACTTATTAAATTGAAATAAATCAATTTAACAGATTTTCAAACATATCTAAGAGAGAATCCGAATAAATCATCGTCATAATAAGTAGTCACATGTAAATCTCTCTTTCTTTTGGAAAATACTTATTAAGACAAACACATATACGAGTAGAAAATATCTTTTAGTTTAATAACACATACGTTTTGTTGGATGGTTTAAATTAGGCGGAGCTAAAAATGCGAATAAATAATCATGTCTGACTAGAGTTTATATACATATATCTGAAATAGTACTAAGGAATCTGTTTTTTTCAATCCTCTCTTTGAATGACGAAATATATCATCTAATCTTATTCTCTATATTCGCATTGGGTTAATTCAGGATGGTAAAAGTAAAAGAGTAAAGGGCCCTGAATTTCGTTCACAATGATTACCTGTTTTGTATATAAAATTACACAATTGTTATTAGCAAAATTTGAATATAGATTATATACGTTGCCAATATCCGTCCGTAATGATATTAATTGATGTTTATTTGACAAAAAAATAAAGCTAATTTGATAGGAGTTCAATTGATGTACTGTTTCTAATTTCAAGACGTATATCTTAATGTAAAAATGAAAAAAAAAAAAAAACCTAATTAAAGGAATGTCATTCAGATATTACCTCCTAACACTGTAATTATTTAATGTGGTTCTTATAATTAAAAAAGTATTTAGTGACAATATTGAAAAAACTAACATAAAAATTTAAAGTTAATTTATAAAAATTACAAGCTTCAGTACCTGCTGCCTTACCTTGTAAAGCGTCATAACCTAATCCAAAACCGTAATCGTATTGTTTCCCGTAACCAAAACCTGCTGTATTACCGGCACCTGCCCAAGCTCCAGAACCAGCACGTGAATTTGCTCCTGATCCACTACCGGCTGCAGCACCAGATCCAGCACCTGCAGCGGAACTTGCTCCAGAACCACTACCTGCTCCAGAACTAGATCCTGATCCTGAACCTGCACCAGCTGCTGATCCAGCCCCTGCCCCTGAGCCAGCTCCTAAAAAAGAGCAATAATTAATATGATTTTTGTATTTTCAATGTAAATTAATAACATGTGTAACACCTTTTTAGTATTAACACGAAAACTCTTAACCTGTCAATAGTTACTATTCCTTAACTTTTTTTTTATTCAAAGTTTTCACCAACGCAATAAATTTTTAATGTTAAATGTGCTTTCAAAAAAATATTTAAAACTACCCTTTGTCCTGTTTTCCCGAACTCTCCATTGTATATTAGTGAGATGCTTAACAGTAAATTTGTGTTCAGAGGATAATCAAAGAAAATTATGTTATATAAGAACTGACTAAATCATGTACTCACAAGTCCACGGGAATAAATCTCTCAAGGATAGAATGAATTAAAAATATTCTTACTTTTTATGCTTTTCTCACATTAATAAGCTCTTTACAAATCAGAAATAAAATTTACATTACTAAATAGAATTCATGTTTTTGGGTTGCCGATTATTTCCATAATAGCAACTAATTTACACTTTAAATATAAACCCCATTATCACTCAAGAAAATTTTTTTGAGATAGGTAAAAATATATTGAGAAGAAATATGTCCATCAATGAAGTTCACGCTATACAACCGATAAAAAATCATTTTTAAATACAACAATCAACCTAATAGGGAAAAGTGAATCTATAATGAATGTTCTCTGAAAGAGGTCTAGAATGTCAGTTTAGCTGAAAGTTATTTTTACGAGAAACATTAATTTTCTATTAAAAAATGCTAAGTAGAAAATTCAAAATATTCATTTAATTTTTGACAATGTAAATAATTTTTTTTTTATAACATTTCTAACATTCCACCAAATGGTAAAATGATTATCGCCATACATATCTAAAAATTGTTTGAAAATGGATTGAAAATTAGCTTTTCATTGTTAAACAGTGATAGTGTGTATTACATACGTATTTAAAGAAATTATTTCTCGAAAAATTAAACGTATTTAAAAATTTAGAGACATCAGTATCTCATTTTGTTTCTTTATGTCAGTCGAAAACATTTCGTAAATGTATACCGTGTAAAAGGAATTTTACTCCAAACACTAGACAGAATAACTTATATCAGCACATGTGTTTAAAAATTAAACAGCCTCCAAAAATTGAAAATTAAATGAAAAAATGCTTAAAATAACCACTTATTAAATTGAAATAAATCAATTTAACAGATTTTCAAACATATCTAAGAGAGAATCCGAATAAATCATCGTCATAATAAGTAGTCACATGTAAATCTCTCTTTCTTTTGGAAAATACTTATTAAGACAAACACATATACGAGAAGAAAATATCTTTTAGTTTAATAACACATACGTTTTGTTGGATGGTTTAAATTAGGCGGAGCTAAAAATGCGAATAAATAATCATGTCTGACTAGAGTTTATATACATATATCTGAAATAGTACTAAGGAATCTGTTTTTTTCAATCCTCTCTTTGAATGACGAAATATATCATCTAATCTTATTCTTTATATTCGCATTGGGTTAGTTCAGGATGGTAAAAGTAAAAGAGTAAAGGGCCCTGAATTTCGTTCAAAATGATTACCTGTTTTGTATATAAAATTACACAATTGTTATTAGCAAAATTTGAATATAGATTATATACGTTGCCAATATCCGTCCGTAATGATATTAATTGATGTTTATTTGACAAAAAAATAAAGCTAATTTGATAGGAGTTCAATTGTTGTACTGTTTCTAATTTCAAGACGTATATCTTAATGTAAAAATGAAAAAAAAAAAAAAAAAAAACCTATGTAAAGGAATGTCATTCAGATATTACCTCCTAACACTGTAATTATTTAATGTGGTTCTTAGAATTAAAAAAGTATTTAGTGACAATATTGAAAAAACTAACATAAAAATTTAAAGTTAGTTTATAAAAATTACAAGCATCAGTACCTGCTGCCTTACCTTGTAAAGCGTCATAACCTAATCCAAAACCGTAATCGTATTGTTTCCCGTAACCAAAACCTGCTGTATTACCGGTACCTGCCCTAGCTCCAGAACCAGCACGTGAATTTGCTCCTGATCCACTACCGGCTGCAGCACCAGATCCAGCACCTGCAGCGGAACTTGCTCCAGAACCACTACCTGCTCCAGAACTAGATCCTGATCCTGAACCTGCACCAGCTGCTGATCCAGCCCCTGCCCCTGAGCCAGCTCCTAAAAAAGAGCAATAATTAATATGATTTTTGTATTTTCAATGTAAATTAATAACATGGGTAACACCTTTTTAGTATTAACACGAAAACTCTGAACCTGCAAATAGTTACTATTCCTTAACTTTTTTTTTATTCTAAGTTTTCACCAACGCAATAAATTTTTAATGTTAAATGTGCTTTCAAAAAAATATTTAAAACTACCCTTTGTCCTGTTTTCCCGAACTCTCCATTGTATATTAGTGAGATGCTTAACAGTAAATTTGTGTTCAATGGATAATCAATGAAAATTATGTTATATAAGAACTGACTAAATCATGTACTCACAACTCCACCGGAATAAATCTCTCAAGGATAGAATGAATTAAAAATATTCTTACTTTTTATGCTTTTTTCACATTAATAAGCTCTTTACAATTCAGAAATAAAATTTACATTACTAAATAGAATTCATGTTTTTGGGTTGCCGATTATTTCCATAATAGCAACTAATTTACACTTTAAATATAAACCCCATTATCACTCAAGAAAATTTTTTTGAGATAGGTAAAAATATATTGAGAAGAAATATGTCCATCAATGAAGTTCACGCTATACAACCGATAAAAAATCATTTTTAAATACAACAATCAACCCTAATAGGGAAAAGTGAATCTATAATGAATGTTCTCTGAAAGAGGTCTAGAATGTCAGTTTAGCTGAAAGTTATTTTTACGAGAAACATTAATTTTCTATTAAAAAATGCTAAGTAGAAAATTCAAAATATTCATTTAATTTTTGACAATGTAAATAATTTTTTTTTTATAACATTTCTAACATTCCACCAAATGGTAAAATGATTATCGCCATACATATCTAAAGATTTTTTGAAAATGGATTGAAAATTAGCTTTTCATTGTTAAACAGTGATAGTGTGTATTACATACGTATTTAAAGAAATTATTTCTCGAAAAATTAAACGTATTTAAAAATTTAGAGACACCAGTATCTCATTTTGTTTCTTTATGTCAGTCGAAAACATTTCGTAAATGTATACCGTGTAAAATGAATTTTACTCCAAACACTAGACAGAATAACTTATATCAGCACATGTGTTTAAAAATTAAACAGCCTCCAAAAATTGAAAATTAAATGAAAAAATGTTTAAAATAACCACTTATTAAATTGAAATAATTCAATTTAACAGATTTTCAAACATATCTAAGAGAGAATCCGAATAAATCATCATCATAATAAGTAGTCACATGTAAATCTCTCTTTCTTTTGGAAAATACTTATTAAGACAAACACATATACGAGAAGAAAATATCTTTTAGTTTAATAACACATACGTTTTGTTGGATGGTTTAAATTAGGCGGAGCTAAAAATGCGAATAAATAATCATGTCTGACTAGAGTTTATATACATATATCTGAAAGAGTACTAAGGAATCTGTTTTTTTCAATCCTCTCTTTGAATGACGAAATATATCATCTAATCTTATTCTCTATATTCGCATTGGGTTAGTTCAGGATGGTAAAAGTAAAAGAGTAAAGGGCCCTGAATTTCGTTCAAAATGATTACCTGTTTTGTATATAAAATTACACAATTGTTATTAGCAAAATTTGAATATAGATTATATACGTTGCCAATATCCGTCCGTAATGATATTAATTGATGTTTATTTGACAAAAACATAAAGCTAATTTGATAGGAGTTCAATTGTTGTACTGTTTCTAGTTTCAAGACGTATATCTTAATGTAAAAATGAAAAAAAAAAAAAAAACCTAATTAAAGGAATGTCATTCAGATATTACCTCCTAACACTGTAATTATTTAATGTGGTTCTTAGAATTAAAAAAGTATTTAGTGACAATATTGAAAAAACTAACATATAAATTTAAAGTTAATTTATAAAAATTACAAGCTTCAGTACCTGCTGCCTTACCTTGTAAAGCGTCATAACCTAATCCAAAACCGTAATCGTATTGTTTCCCGTAACCAAAACCTGCTGTATTACCGGCACCTGCCCAAGCTCCAGAACCAGCACGTGAATTTGCTCCTGATCCACTACCGGCTGCAGCACCAGATCCAGCACCTGCAGCGGAACTTGCTCCAGAACCACTACCTGCTCCAGAACTAGATCCTGATCCTGAACCTGCACCAGCTGCTGATCCAGCCCCTGCCCCTGAGCCAGCTCCTAAAAAAGAGC